>CM067846.1:187031932-188276932 GCA_034509565.1 Triticum monococcum
GCATACTAGTGACACTCTGTTGGTCTATGTATTCACACATGTATTATGTTTCCGGTTAATACAATTCTAGCATGAATAATAAACATTTATCATGATGTAAGGAAATAAATAATAACTTTATTATTGCCTCTAGGGCATATTTCCTTCAGTCTCCCACTTGCACTAGAGTCAATAATCTAGATTACACTGTAATGATTCTAACACCCATGGAGCCTTGGTGCTGATCATGTTTTGCTCATGGAAGAGGCTTAGTCAACGGGTCTGCAACATTCAGATCCGTATGTATCTTGCAGATCTCTATGTCTCCCACCTAGACTAAATCCCGGATGGAGTTGAAGCGTCTCTTGATGTGTTTGGTTCTTTTGTGAAATCTGGATTCCTTTGCCAAGGCAATTGCACCAGTATTGTCACAGAAGATTTTCATTGGACCCGATGCACTAGGTATGACACCTAGATCGGATATGAACTCCTTCATCCAGACTCCTTCGTTTGCTGCTTCCGAAGCAGCTATGTACTCCGCTTCACATGTAGAACCCGCTACGACGCTTTGTTTAGAACTGCACCAACTGACAGCTCCACCGTTTAAAGTAAACAAGTATCCGGTTTGCGATTTAGAATCGTCCGGATCAGTGTCAAAGCTTGCATCAACGTAACCTCTTACGGTGAGCTCTTTGTCACCTCGATATATGAGAAACATATCCTTAGTCCTTTTCAGGTATTTCAGGATGTTCTTGACCGCTATCCAGTGATCCATTCCAGGATTACTTTGGTACCTCCCTGCTAAACTTATAGCAAGGCACACATCAGGTCTGGTACACAGCATTGCATACATGATAGAGCCTATGGCTGAAGCATAGGGAACATCTTTCATTTTCTCTCTATCTTCTGCAGTGGTCGGGCATTGAGTCTTACTCAACTCCACACCTTGTAGCACAGGCAAGAACCCTTTCTTTGCTTGATCCATCTTGAACTTCTTCAAAATTTTGTCAAGGTATGTGCATTGTGAAAGTCCAATTAAGCGTTTTGATCTATCTCTATAGATCTTTATGCCTAATATGTATGCAGCTTCCCCGAGGTCTTTCATCGAAAAACTTTTATTCAAGTATCCCTTTATGCTATCCAGAAATTCTATATCATTTCCAATTAGCAATATGTCATCCACATATAATATCAGAAATGCTACAGAGCTCCCACTCACTTTCTTGTAAATACAGGCTTCTCCAAAAGTCTGTATAAAGCCAAATGCTTTGATCACACTATCAAAGCGTTTATTCCAACTCCGAGATGCTTGCACCAGTCCATAAATGGATCGCTAGAGTTTGCATACTTTGTTAGCTCCTTTTGGATCGACAAAACCTTCTGGTTGTACCATATACAACTCTTCTTCCAGAAATCCATTCAGGAATGCAGTTTTGACATCCATCTGCCATATTTCATAATCATAAAATGCGGCAATTGCTAACATAATTCTGACGGACTTAAGCATCGCTACAGGTGAGAAAGTCTCATCGTAGTCAACCCCTTGAACTTGTCGAAAACCTTTTTGCGACAAGTCGAGCTTTATAGACAGTAACATTACCGTCAGCGTCAGTCTTTTTCTTGAAGATCCATTTATTCTCAATTGCTTGCCGATCATTGGGCAAGTCAACCAAAGTCCATACTTTGTTCTCATACATGGACCCCATCTCAGATTTCATGGCCTCAAGCCACTTTGCGGAATCTGGGCTCACCATCGCTTCTTCATAGTTTGTAGGTTCATCATGATCTAGCATCATGACTTCCAGAACTGGATTACCGTACCACTCTGGTGCGGATCTCACTCTGGTTGATCTACGTGGTTCAGTAGTATCTTGATCTGAAGCCTCATGATCATCATCATTAGCTTCCTCACTGATTGGCATAGGTGTCGCAGAAACAGTTTTCTGTGATGTACTATTTTCCAATAAAGGAGCAGGTACAGTTACCTCGTCAAGTTCTACTTTCCTCCCACTCACTTCTTTCGAGAGAAACTCCTTCTCTAGAAATGATCCAGTCTTAGCAACGAATGTCTTGCCTTCGGATCTGTGATAGAAGGTATACCCAACAGTTTCCTTTGGGTATCCTATGAAGACACATTTCTCCGCTTTGGGTTCGAGCTTATCAGGTTGAAGCTTTTTCACATAAGCATCGCAGCCCCAAACTTTAAGAAACGACAACTTTGGTTTCTTGCCAAACCATAGTTCATAAGGCGTCGTCTCAACGGATTTTGATGGTGCCCTATTTAACGTGAATGCGGCCGTCTCTAAAGCATAACCCCAAAACGATAGCGGTAAATCAGTAAGAGACATCATGGATCGCACCATATCTAGTAAAGTGCGATTACGACGTTCGGACACACCATTACGCTGTGGTGTTCCGGGTGGCGTGAGTTGCGAAACTATTCCACAATTTTTCAAATGTATACCAAACTCGTAACTCAAATATTCTCCTCCACGATCAGATCGTAGAAACTTTATTTTCTTGTTACGATGATTTTCAACTTCACTCTGAAATTCCTTGAACTTTTCAAATGTTTCAGACTTATGTTTCATTAAGTAGATATACCCATATCTGCTTAAATCATCTGTGAAGGTGAGAAAATAACGATATCAGCCACGAGCCTCAATATTCATCGGACCACATACATCGGTATGTATGATTTCCAATAAATCTGTTGCTCTCTCCATAGTACCGGAGAACGGTGTTTTAGTCATCTTGCCTATGAGGCACGGTTCGCAAGTACCAAGTGATTCATAATCAAGTGATTCCAAAAGCCCATCAGTATGGAGTTTCTTCATGCGCTTTACACCGATATGACCTAAACGGCAGTGCCACAAATAAGTTGCACTATCATTATTAACTTTGCATCTTTTGGCTTCTACATTATGAATATATGTATCACTATCTTCGAGATTCAACAAGAATAGACCACTCTTCAAAGGTGCATGACCATAAAAGATATTATTCATATAAATAGAACAACCATTATTCTCTGATTTAAATGAATAACCGTCTCGCATCAAACAAGATCCAGATATAATGTTCATGCTCAACGCTGGCACCAAATAACAATTATTTAGGTCTAATATTAATCCCGAAGGTAGATGTAGAGGTAGCGTGCCGACCGCGATCACATCGACTTTGGAACCGTTTCCCACGCGCATCGTCACCTCGTCCTTTGCTAGTGTCCGCTTATTCCGTAGTCCCTGTTTCGAGTTGCAAATATTAGCAACAGAACCAGTATCAAATACCCAGGTGCTACTGCGAGCTCTAGTAAGGTACACATCAATAACATGTATATCACATATACCTTTGCTCACTTTGCCATCCTTCTTATCCGCCAAATACTTGGGGCAGTTCCGCTTCCAGTGACCAGTCTGCTTGCAGTAGAAGCACTCAGTTTCAGGCTTAGGTCCAGACTTGGGTTTCTTCTCCTGAGCAGCAACTTGCTTGCTGTTCTTCTTGAAGTTTCCCTTCTTCTTCCCTTTGCCCTTTTTCTTGAAACTAGTGGTTTTGCTAACCATCAACACTTGATGCTCCTTCTTGATTTCTACCTCCGCAGCTTTCAGCATTGCGAAGAGCTCGGGAATAGTCTTGTTCATCCCTTGCATATTATAGTTCATCACGAAGCTCTTGTAGCTTGGTGGCAGTGATTGGAGAATTCTGTCAATGACGCAATCATCTGGAAGATTAACTCCCATCTGAATCAAGTGATTATTATACCCAGACATTTTGAGTATATGCTCACTGACAGAACTATTCTCCTCCATCTTGCAGCTATAGAACTTATTGGAGACTTCATATCTCTCAATTCGGGCATTTGCTTGAAATATTAACTTCAACTCCTGGAACATCTCATATGCACCATGACGTTCAAAACGTCGTTGAAGTCCCGATTCTAAGCCGTAAAGCATGGCACACTGAACTATCGAGTAGTCATCAGCTTTGCTCTGCCAGACGTTCATAACATCCGGCGTTGCTCCAGCAGCAGGCCTGTCACCCAGCGGTGCTTCCAGGACGTAATTCTTCTGTGCAGCAATGAGGATAATCCTCAGGTTACGGACCCAGTCCGTGTAATTGCTACCATCATCTTTCAACTTTGCTTTCTCAAGGAACGCATTAAAATTCAACGGAACAATAGCACGAGCCATCTATCTACAAGCAACATAAACAAGCAAGATACTATCAGGTACTAAGTTCATGATAAGTTTAAGTTCAGTTAATCAAATTTCTTAGGAACTCCCACTTAGATAGACATCCCTCTAATCCTCTAAGTGATCACGTGATCCAAATCAACTAAACCATAACCGATCATCACGTGAGATGGAGTAGTTTTCAATGGTGAACATCGTCATGTTGATCATATCTACTATATGATTCACGCTCGACCTTTCGGTCTCTGTGTTCCGAGGCCATATCTGCATATGCTAGGCTCGTCAAGTATAACCTGAGTATTCTGCGTGTGCAAAACTGGCTTGCACCCGTTGTAGATGGACGTAGAGCTTATCACACCCGATCATCACGTGGTGTCTGGGCACGACGAACTTTGGCAACGGTGCATACTCAGGGAGAACACTTCTTGATAATTTAGTGAGAGATCATCTTATAATGCTACCGTCAATCAAAGCAAGATAAGATGCATAAAAGGATAAACATCACATGCAATCAATATAAGTGATATGATATGGCCATCATCATCTTGTGCTTGTGATCTCCATCTCCGAAGCACCGTCATGATCACCATCGTCACCGGCGCGACACCTTGATCTCCATCGTAGCATCGTTGTCGTCTCGCCAATCTTATGCTTCCACGACTATTACTACCGTTTAGTAATCTAGTAAAGCATTACATCGCGATTGCATTGCATACAATAAAGCGACAACCATATGGCTCCTGCCAGTTGCCGATAACTTAGTTACAAAACATGATCATCTCATACAATAAAATCAGCATCATGCCTTGACCATATCACATCACAACATACCCTGCAAAAACAAGTTAGACGTCCTCTACTTTGTTGTTGCAAGTTTTACGTGGCTGCTACGGGCTTAAGTAAGAACTCATCTCACCTACGCATCAAAACCACAACGATAGTTCGTCAAATAGACTCCGTTTTAACCTTCTCAAGGACCGAGCGTAGTCACACTTGGTTCAACTAAAGTTGGAGAGACAGTCTTCCGCAAGCCATCTATGTGCAAAGCACGTCGAGGGAACCGGTCTCGCGTAAGAGTACGCGTAAGGTTGGTCCGGATCGTCTCAACCAACAATACCGCCGAACCAAAGTATGACATGCTGGTAGGCAGTATGACTTGTATCGCCCACAACTCACTTGTGTTCTACTCGTGCATATAACATCAAACCATAAAACCTAGGCTCGGATGCCACTGTTGGGGAACGCAGTAATTTCAAAAAATTTCCTATGCACACGCAAGATCATGGTGATGCACAGCAACGAGAGGGGAGAGTGTTGTCTACGTACCAACGCAGACCGACTGCGGAAGCGATCACACAATGTAGAGGAAGTAGTCGTACGTCTTCTTCCCGATCCGACCGATCCAAGCACCGTTACTCCGGCACCTCCGAGTTCTTAGCACACGTTCAGCTCGATGACGTTCCTCGGGCTCCGATCCAGCAAAGCGTCGAGGAAGAGTTCCGTCAGCACGACGGCGTGATGACGATCTTGATGTACTACCGACGCAGGGCTTCGCCTAAGCACTACAACGGTACGATCGAGGTGGAATTTGGTGGCAGGGGGCACCGCACACGGCTAAGGAACGATCTCAAGGATCAAGTTGTGTGTCTATGGGGTGCCCCCTGCCCCCGTATATAAAGGCCAGGGGCAAGGGGGTCGGCCGGCTAGGAGGGAGGCGCAGGGAGGAGTCCCACTCCTACCGGGAGTAGGACTCCTTCCCCCAAATCCTATTCCTAGTAGGACTCTTCGGGAGAAAGAGAAGAGAGGGGGGCCGGCCCCTTCTCCTAGTCCTAATAGGACTAGGGAAGGGGGGTTCGGCTGGCTAGCCTGTGGGCTGCCCCTTCTCTCTTTTCCACTAGGGCCCAATAGGCCCATTTGCCTCCCGGGGGGTTCCGGTAACCCTCCCGGTAATCCGGTAAAATCCCGATTTCACTCGGAACACTTCCGGTGCCCAAACATAGGCTTCCAATATATCAATCTTTATGTCTCGACCATTTCGAGACTCCTCGTCATGTCCGTGATCTCATCCGGGACTCCGAACAACCTTCGGTACATCAAAATGCATAAACTCATAATAACTGTCATCGTAACGTTAAGCGTGCGGACCCTACGGTTCGAGAACAATGTAGACATGACCGAGACACGTCTTCGGTCAATAACCAATAGCGGGACCTGGATGCCCATATTGGCTCCTACATATTCTACGAAGATCTTTATCGGTCAGACCGCATAACAACATACGTTTTTCCCTTTGTCATCGGTATGTTACTTGCCCGAGATTCGATCGTCGGTATCCAATACCTAGTTCAATCTCGTTACCGGCAAGTCTCTTTACTCGTTCCATAATACATCATCTCACAACTAACTTATTAGTTGCAGTGCTTGCAAGGCTTATGTTATGTGCATTACCGAGAGGGCCCAGAGATACCTCTCCGACAATCGGAGTGACAAACCCTAATCTCGAAATACGCCAACCCAACATCTACCATTGGAGACACCTGTAGTACTCCTTTATAATCACCCAGTTACGTTGTGACGTTTGGTAGTACCCAAAGTGTTCCTCCGGTAAACGGGAGTTGCATAATCTCATAGTTACAGGAACATGTATAAGTCATGAAGAAAGCAATAGCAACATACTAAACGATCGGGTGCTAAGCTAATGGAATGGGTCATGTCAATCAGATCATTCTACTAATGATGTGACCTCGTTAATCAAATAACAACTCCTTGTTCATGGTTAGGAAACATAACCATCTTTGATTAACGAGCTAGTCAAGTAGAGGCATACTAGTGACACTCTGTTGGTCTATGTATTCACACATGTATTATGTTTCCGGTTAATACAATTCTAGCATGAATAATAAACATTTATCATGATGTAAGGAAATAAATAATAACTTTATTATTGCCTCTAGGGCATATTTCCTTCAGTCTCCCACTTGCACTAGAGTCAATAATCTAGATTACACTGTAATGATTCTAACACCCATGGAGCCTTGGTGCTGATCATGTTTTGCTCGTGGAAGAGGCTTAGTCAACGGGTCTGCAACATTCAGATCCGTATGTATCTTGCAGATCTCTATGTCTCCCACCTAGACTAAATCCCGGATGGAGTTGAAGCGTCTCTTGATGTGTTTGGTTCTTTTGTGAAATCTGGATTCCTTTGCCAAGGCAATTGCACCAGTATTGTCACAGAAGATTTTCATTGGACCCGATGCACTAGGTATGACACCTAGATCGGATATGAACTCCTTCATCCAGACTCCTTCGTTTGCTGCTTCCGAAGCAGCTATGTACTCCGCTTCACATGTAGAACCCGCTACGACGCTTTGTTTAGAACTGCACCAACTGACAGCTCCACCGTTTAAAGTAAACAAGTATCCGGTTTGCGATTTAGAATCGTCCGGATCAGTGTCAAAGCTTGCATCAACGTAACCTCTTACGGTGAGCTCTTTGTCACCTCCATATATGAGAAACATATCCTTAGTCCTTTTCAGGTATTTCAGGATGTTCTTGACCGCTATCCAGTGATCCATTCCAGGATTACTTTGGTACCTCCCTGCTAAACTTATAGCAAGGCACACATCAGGTCTGGTACACAGCATTGCATACATGATAGAGCCTATGGCTGAAGCATAGGGAACATCTTTCATTTTCTCTCTATCTTCTGCAGTGGTCGGGCATTGAGTCTTACTCAACTCCACACCTTGTAGCACAGGCAAGAACCCTTTCTTTGCTTGATCCATCTTGAACTTCTTCAAAATTTTGTCAAGGTATGTGCATTGTGAAAGTCCAATTAAGCGTTTTGATCTATCTCTATAGATCTTTATGCCTAATATGTATGCAGCTTCCCCGAGGTCTTTCATCGAAAAACTTTTATTCAAGTATCCCTTTATGCTATCCAGAAATTCTATATCATTTCCAATTAGCAATATGTCATCCACATATAATATCAGAAATGCTACAGAGCTCCCACTCACTTTCTTGTAAATACAGGCTTCTCCAAAAGTCTGTATAAAGCCAAATGCTTTGATCACACTATCAAAGCGTTTATTCCAACTCCGAGATGCTTGCACCAGTCCATAAATGGATCGCTAGAGTTTGCATACTTTGTTAGCTCCTTTTGGATCGACAAAACCTTCTGGTTGTACCATATACAACTCTTCTTCCAGAAATCCATTCAGGAATGCAGTTTTGACATCCATCTGCCATATTTCATAATCATAAAATGCGGCAATTGCTAACATAATTCTGACGGACTTAAGCATCGCTACAGGTGAGAAAGTCTCATCGTAGTCAACCCCTTGAACTTGTCGAAAACCTTTTTGCGACAAGTCGAGCTTTATAGACAGTAACATTACCGTCAGCGTCAGTCTTTTTCTTGAAGATCCATTTATTCTCAATTGCTTGCCGATCATTGGGCAAGTCAACCAAAGTCCATACTTTGTTCTCATACATGGACCCCATCTCAGATTTCATGGCCTCAAGCCACTTTGCGGAATCTGGGCTCACCATCGCTTCTTCATAGTTTGTAGGTTCATCATGATCTAGCATCATGACTTCCAGAACTGGATTACCGTACCACTCTGGTGCGGATCTCACTCTGGTTGATCTACGTGGTTCAGTAGTATCTTGATCTGAAGCCTCATGATCATCATCATTAGCTTCCTCACTGATTGGCATAGGTGTCGCAGAAACAGTTTTCTGTGATGTACTATTTTCCAATAAAGGAGCAGGTACAGTTACCTCGTCAAGTTCTACTTTCCTCCCACTCACTTCTTTCGAGAGAAACTCCTTCTCTAGAAATGATCCAGTCTTAGCAACGAATGTCTTGCCTTCGGATCTGTGATAGAAGGTATACCCAACAGTTTCCTTTGGGTATCCTATGAAGACACATTTCTCCGCTTTGGGTTCGAGCTTATCAGGTTGAAGCTTTTTCACATAAGCATCGCAGCCCCAAACTTTAAGAAACGACAACTTTGGTTTCTTGCCAAACCATAGTTCATAAGGCGTCGTCTCAACGGATTTTGATGGTGCCCTATTTAACGTGAATGCGGCCGTCTCTAAAGCATAACCCCAAAACGATAGCGGTAAATCAGTAAGAGACATCATGGATCGCACCATATCTAGTAAAGTGCGATTACGACGTTCGGACACACCATTACGCTGTGGTGTTCCGGGTGGCGTGAGTTGCGAAACTATTCCACAATTTTTCAAATGTATACCAAACTCGTAACTCAAATATTCTCCTCCACGATCAGATCGTAGAAACTTTATTTTCTTGTTACGATGATTTTCAACTTCACTCTGAAATTCCTTGAACTTTTCAAATGTTTCAGACTTATGTTTCATTAAGTAGATATACCCATATCTGCTTAAATCATCTGTGAAGGTGAGAAAATAACGATATCAGCCACGAGCCTCAATATTCATCGGACCACATACATCGGTATGTATGATTTCCAATAAATCTGTTGCTCTCTCCATAGTACCGGAGAACGGTGTTTTAGTCATCTTGCCTATGAGGCACGGTTCGCAAGTACCAAGTGATTCATAATCAAGTGATTCCAAAAGCCCATCAGTATGGAGTTTCTTCATGCGCTTTACACCGATATGACCTAAACGGCAGTGCCACAAATAAGTTGCACTATCATTATTAACTTTGCATCTTTTGGCTTCTACATTATGAATATATGTATCACTATCTTCGAGATTCAACAAGAATAGACCACTCTTCAAAGGTGCATGACCATAAAAGATATTATTCATATAAATAGAACAACCATTATTCTCTGATTTAAATGAATAACCGTCTCGCATCAAACAAGATCCAGATATAATGTTCATGCTCAACGCTGGAACCAAATAACAATTATTTAGGTCTAATATTAATCCCGAAGGTAGATGTAGAGGTAGCGTGCCGACCGCGATCACATCGACTTTGGAACCGTTTCCCACGCGCATCGTCACCTCGTCCTTTGCTAGTGTCCGCTTATTCCGTAGTCCCTGTTTCGAGTTGCAAATATTAGCAACAGAACCAGTATCAAATACCCAGGTGCTACTGCGAGCTCTAGTAAGGTACACATCAATAACATGTATATCACATATACCTTTGCTCACTTTGCCATCCTTCTTATCCGCCAAATACTTGGGGCAGTTCCGCTTCCAGTGACCAGTCTGCTTGCAGTAGAAGCACTCAGTTTCAGGCTTAGGTCCAGACTTGGGTTTCTTCTCCTGAGCAGCAACTTGCTTGCTGTTCTTCTTGAAGTTTCCCTTCTTCTTCCCTTTGCCCTTTTTCTTGAAACTAGTGGTTTTGCTAACCATCAACACTTGATGCTCCTTCTTGATTTCTACCTCCGCAGCTTTCAGCATTGCGAAGAGCTCGGGAATAGTCTTGTTCATCCCTTGCATATTATAGTTCATCACGAAGCTCTTGTAGCTTGGTGGCAGTGATTGGAGAATTCTGTCAATGACGCAATCATCTGGAAGATTAACTCCCATCTGAATCAAGTGATTATTATACCCAGACATTTTGAGTATATGCTCACTGACAGAACTATTCTCCTCCATCTTGCAGCTATAGAACTTATTGGAGACTTCATATCTCTCAATTCGGGCATTTGCTTGAAATATTAACTTCAACTCCTGGAACATCTCATATGCACCATGACGTTCAAAACATCGTTGAAGTCCCGATTCTAAGCCGTAAAGCATGGCACACTGAACTATCGAGTAGTCATCAGCTTTGCTCTGCCAGACGTTCATAACATCCGGCGTTGCTCCAGCAGCAGGCCTGTCACCCAGCGGTGCTTCCAGGACGTAATTCTTCTGTGCAGCAATGAGGATAATCCTTCTGTGCAGCAATGAGGATAATTCTTGTGTTTAATGACATAAGGGAAAGTCTCAATGAATTCAACCCATTTAGCATGTCTATGGTTCAGTTTTGCTTGACTTTTAATGTGTTTCAAAGATTCATGATTAGAATGTATAACAAATTCCTTGGGCCATAAATAATGTTGCCATGTTTCTAAGGTCCGAACAAGAGCATATAATTCTTTATCATAAGTAGAATAGTTCAGACTAGGCCCACTCAATTTTTCAGAAAAGTATGCAACAGGTTTTCCATCTTGTAATAACACACCTCCTAATCCAATTCCACTAGCATCACATTCAAGCTCAAAAGTCTTGTTGAAATTAGGAAGTTGGAGTAAAGGAGCATGTGTCAACTTATCTTTCAATACCGTGAAGGCTTCTTCCTGTGCGGTACCCCAAACAAAAGGCACATCCTTCTTTGTAAGCTCGTTGAGAGGTGCAGCAATGGTGCTAAAATCTCTCACAAAACGCCTATAGAAACCAGCGAGGCCAAGGAAACTCCGCACTTGTGTGACCGTTTTGGGATGCGGCCAACTCTCAATAGCTTCAATCTTGGCTTTATCAACTTCAATTCCCTGTGGAGTAACAACATAGCCAAGAAAAGATACTCGGTCGGTGCAAAAGGTGCACTTTCCAAGGTTACCAAACAAACGTGCATCACGTAGAGCAATAAAAACAGCACGTAAATGTTCCAAATGTTCCTCCAAAGATTTGCTATAAATCAATATGTCATCAAAGTAAACTACCACAAATCGTCCAATGAAAGCACGTAAAACTTCATTCATTAACCTCATGAAAGTACTAGGTGCATTAGTTAACCCAAAAGGCATGACTAACCACTCATATAATCCAAACTTAGTTTTAAATGCTGTTTTCCATTCATTTCCCAATTTCATACGAATTTGATGGTATCCACTACGCAAATCAACTTTGGAGAATATTGTAGAGCCACTCAATTCATCAAGCATATCATCTAGCCTAGGAATAGGATGACGATAACGAATAGTAATATTATTAATGCCTCTACAATCAACGCACATACGCGACGTACCATCCTTTTTCGGCACTAAAATGATAGGAACAGCACAAGGACTAAGGGATTCGCGTATATAACCTTTGTCGAGCAGTTCTTGTACTTGACACATAATCTCCTTCGTCTCCTCTGGATTGGTACGGTATGGTGCACGGTTGGGTAATGATGCACCAGGAATTAAGTCAATTTGATGCTCAATCCCTCGAATAGGTGGTAATCCCGGTGGCACATCTTGTGGAAAGACGTCAGCGAACTCCTGCAAAATGTTAGTGATAGCAGGAGGCAAAGAGGAAGGCACGTCCTCGAATGAAAATAATGCCTCTTTGCACACAAAAGCATAGCAAACAGATTTGCTAAAATCTAGATCATCAATATCAGATTTGGTGGCAAGTAAACATGCACTTTTCAATTTAATTTCAGAAGCAACACTAGATTGTTTATTATTATTAGGTTGCATTTGTTGCTCAAATTCTTTTGCCACAATCTGATTTTCACTCTTATTTTTCTCCTGTTTTGCTTTATTAGCTCTATTAATATCATCTTTCAAAATGGAATCAGGAGTCATAGGAAGCAAAGTAATATTCTTATCCTTATGAACAAGAGTATACTGATTGTTTCTACCATGGTGAACAGAATTTTTATCAAATTGCCATGGTCTACCAAGTAATAAGGAACATGCTTGCATAGGTACCACATCACAATCAACATAATCAGCATATGTAGAGATACTAAAATGCACACGAACAGTACGTGTTACCTTAACCTTGCCACTGTTGTTGAACCATTGGATGTAGTAAGGATGTGGATGTGGTCTTGTGGTGAGAGAGAGCTTCTCCACCATCTCCATGCTAGCCAAGTTGTTGCAACTCCCTCCATCTATGATCACGCGAACAGAACGTTCCTTCACAACTCCCTTTGTATGGAACAAATTATGCCTCTGATTTTGCTCAGCTTGTGTAACCTGCACACTCAAAACACGTTGAGCAACTAAACATTCATACCTGTCAGCATCTTTAGGAGCCATGTATTGCGTCTCATGATCAGAATCGTCTCCACCGTGTTCATCACGTGTAATAAGAGCCAAAGTCTCCTCATCATAGTCACTAGCGGACTCATACCCACCATCCTCACTAACAATCATCACACGTTTAGATGGGCATTCTCTCGCATAATGACCTCCACCCTTGCAACGTCGACAAATAATATCATGTGTTTTTCCTGTGGATGCCATGGATGAAGAAGAGCTCTTTGCAGGCCCAGAAGGTGTGCTCTTGGCAGATAGTGGTGATTGTGCCTGCTTTATTGTATCACGGTTGGAGGTGGCAGCCGACGGAGGCGCCGGTGTAGCAGAACGTGTGGAAGTAGATGATGCACGTGGTGTCCATGATGAAGGTCGACCTGCAGAAAAGTTAGTCCGCGCCAATGCCTGTCGATCCTGCACTTCACGTTCAGCTTTACAAGCAAGATGGAATAAACGAGTGATATTAGTATAGTCCTTATACTCTAGAATCGTCTGAATCTCTCTA
This sequence comes from Triticum monococcum, assembly GCA_034509565.1. Lineage (NCBI taxonomy): Eukaryota > Viridiplantae > Streptophyta > Magnoliopsida > Poales > Poaceae > Triticum > Triticum monococcum. Next base: position 187,045,576 of record CM067846.1, read on the forward strand.
TTTAATCCACCCATAAAACGTGCAAGCATAGCTTCATTCTCCTCAACAATACCACATCTAATCATGCCAGTTTGTAATTCCTGATAATATTCTTCGACAGAATTTTTTCCCTGTCTTAAGCGCTGCAATTTTTGAAGTAATTCACATTGATAATATGGTGGAACCCAACGAGTACGCATAGCAGTTTTCAAAGCAGCCCAAGTAGCAGGAATGGGATATAATCTACAATGCTCAGACCACCAAACACATGCAAAACTAGTGAATGCACAAACAGCAGCAGGAACACGTCTCTCCTCGGGATATTGTAAACATGTAAATCGTTGTTCAGTTTCTAACTCCCAAGTAAGATATATATCAGGAACATATCTACCCTCAAATGGTGGAATATTCAATTTTAGTTTAGGGAGATGGTCATGATCTCGTACCTGAGGGTGAGCCCTACCATTGCCATTATTTGCATGTGGACGACCTGGTGGTTGCTGTGCTGGTGGTGGCACGTAGTTCTGATTTTGATCAACCTCATCCTCGTAATCGCCAGCAAAATCATCCTCCTCTGCATCAGCAGCAGGAGCCACAGAAGTAGCAACAGCAGCACCAATAGTTTGGCCAGGTGCAAGAGGGAGACGGCTCGCTCGGCAGAGGGCTGTTTCACGATGTGTAGGTAGTCGTTGTTGTTGTTGTAGAGATGCGTTAGGTGCAGCCGGTGGTGGTGGTGGAAGATGCGCGAGCAATTCATTAAACCTATTATCGAGCTTTGTTTCGAACGTCTTCTCCATGCCATCTATCTTCTCCATGGCCTCTTCAAATCTGTTTAGCACATCTTGCACCTGTCCATTCATCATTTGCTGAAATTTATCATGCAACTCCTGACTCGTCATGTTCTCCCAGTCAGTCTCATCGGCTTGTGATCCTGCCATGGTTAGCAACAATAGAAACACACAAGAATATGATCCTACATAATACTAACAAGAGGTGGTGGTGGTGTCACAAATCCATCAAGCCAATCTCAAATTCTTACCAGTTCTTACCCAGCAGCAGGCGGTGATCGGCAATCGTCGTAGTCAAAACTCTCAAAGCTTGGATAGAGCGATTACCAGGGAGAGTCAAACGCACGACGTAGAGGTATGTGGAGCTGCGAAGGCTTAGAATATGGTAGCACAAAGGGTCAGCAATAATCAATTTAGAGATGCAAAGTTGAATAAACGCTCAACGACGGTACTGTGCTGGTCCTAGGCTAGACCGTGCTAGAGACGCGAGCCTAGAACACTAACAAAATCACGGCGCTGCACGTAAATAAGGGAAAAGCACACTCTGGAACTTTTTTTTCGCTCTTTTTTTTGCGCTCTTTTTTTTTGCGCTCCTCTTTTTTTTTGCGAAAAATCACTATAATGGCGAGTGTCTCAAAACTCTTCCCTCGTCAAACTGGTAGGATGGCACGAAATTTTTTTTTCACTTTTTTTTCGGAAATCAGGGGAGCGACGACAAAAAATCACTATGATGGCACGTGGCTCAAAAGACTCAGAAAAGCCTAAAAATAGGATACGGAAAAAAATTGCCCGTGAAAATTTTGGCCTAAAAACTGCCCGGGGGTCTCCAGACTTTTTTTTCCGAGACCTACGCAGGCAAGGAAACACGAAACGGAATTTAGATTGGTCTCAAGAACAAACCTAATATGAGAAGAACTCGGATTGGTGGTGGATATATGGTTGTGGTATATGGCAGCGGTGGTGGTATATGGTAGCAGTGGTGTATATGGATACGGATTGGTGGTGGTATATGGATACGGGGTCAGAGCGGTGGCGGATAAGCAGCGGTGGTAGATGGGCGATGATGATGGTGCGGCGGCGGCGTGACAACTTATGACCAGAACTCGAAACTCTAAAAGACTAGACTCTAAGACCAGCAACTTGACACGACGATGCAACCGCAAATTCAACAAAGCAAAAACCCTAAAAAGATTATGCAAAGGCTCAGATTGGTTCGGATATGATGAACTAACCCTAATTTTTTTTGGCTTTTTCGTGGACTGTAGGTATGAAGAACAGACTCGATCTAATCTACGAAAAACTGTAAAATCTCACCGAGCAACCTGGAACTCTGATACCACTTGATAGAGGCAAAGGTGTCCCGATATTTCGATGAGATGGTGGCTATCGTTTTCTGTGGGAGTCGACCTTGACGATCCGACTACGAACGTGCGAGACGTCGCGCCTTAGCAATCGCTAAACCAACTTCCGAGGGTTATTGACCACGCCGGAGCACGATCAACCTGACCACGAGGATCTGTTTCCTGCAAGCAAACGAAGAACAAGCAAGAAACTGAGATTGTAATCTGGATATTGCGAATATAAGTTGAAAGCTTTATTGATCAAGGTGGGGTTCTGTGACGTCTTGGTCTGGTTGTTGGACACAAACGAAGTACGAGAAGTTGCAGCTATGGCGAACTTTTAATCTAAACAAAACCCAAAGTCTAAACGACGCCCTAAGGGCTGTATATATGGAGGAAGAGGGGGGAATTTCGTGGCCCTTGAGGGTGGGGTCCGAAACCAACCCTAACTCTTGTTTCCCCACACATACGGACTCTAAAAATAGCCTATACTTAAGTATTTCGAAATTACATGGGCCTGGCCCATTAATAAGGTGACCCAGCACCTAGAATAGCCTATGGACGAATATTATGAAGTGGCATCTTGTATATTTCGTCCAAGGCTTCATGCACTCCTTATGGCGGCTTCAAAGTCCTGAAATCATCACTTGTAACTCCGTTCTTCATCCCCTTGCACATGCCATCAACTCCATGCGTGTCCTTGCTCCAATGTTCATCCTTCTCCAAGCTAGGCCCTTCATTTGTAAGCAAAACAAATGTATCCAATTTAGGCAGCATCATAATCTCATGAACATTAGAATCATTACCAAGAAACGAAAGTACCTGGTAATTTAATTGGCGTGCGCGAGCTCTAGTAATTGGTCCAGTATATGTAACAGTAGGGGCTGTGGGTGTAACAATGATATTGATGTCCTCATCACACCACCACCACCACCCCCTGTTGACCACCTAGCCCGTTTCCTTAGGCTAAATCCGCCGGTGTTTTCCAGTAGCATCGAGCCGATAGTAGCAGACGATTGGCTCCGCAAGATAGGAAGGGAGTTGACCACTACAGGGTGCACGGATGGTGAGAAAGTGAAGTTTGCCGCACATCAGTTAGAAGGACCCGCGGCAGCATGGTGGGAGAATTTCACAGCCACCTTTCCAGTTGACACGGTCACATGGGATCAGTTCCAACAAGCTTTCCGCACTGCACATGTTTCAACAGGAGCTATGGCCATGAAGAAGCGTGAGTTTCGCAACTTACACCAAGGAGGAAGGACAGTTGGCCAGTACATAGATGACTTCAGCAAGTTAGTACGTTATGCCCCAGATGACGTTGCTACGGATGCAGCTAAGCAGGAGAAGTTTCTGGAAGGACTGAATGATGAGCTAAGCATGCAGTTGATGGTAGCAAGTTTCAGAAACTACCAGGAGTTGGTAGATCGTGCCATCATGATTGAAGGGAAGCAGCAGCAGATTGAGAACCGCAAGAGGAAGTATGGACAGGGGAAGTATAACTCTGGAGCCTAGCAGAAGCCCCGTTTTACCCCTAAATCGGGATTTCAGTTTCAGCATACCCATGGAGGAAGTAGTTCGCACAACCACAATGGCCACAAGAATGGTAATGGGAATGGAGGAAGCAAAGGCCAGAACCGGACCACCCCATCAACCCCATCCAAGAGAGACCTGAGTCAAGTCACCTGTTTCAAGTGTTCCAAGACCGGACATTATGCCAATGAATGTCCTGAAGGCCAGAATGGAAATGGCAATGGGAGCTCAGGAAAGAAGCCAAACCCTTTCAATAGGGGACAGGTGAACCACGTTAGCGTGGAGGAGGTTGAAGATCAGCCGGATGCGGTAATCGGTAAGTTTTTGGTTAAGTCATTTACCACACTCGTTCTTTTTGATACTGGTGCATCGCATTCGTACATATCAAGGGGATTTGTGGATAAATATAACCTGCCAACCCAAGCCCTTAGGTCACCCATGTTAGTAAGCTCACCAGGAGCGGAGTTTATGGCTAGACAATGGTGTGATCGGTTACCATTAAGGATTGGTAACTATGTTTTTCCCTCAGACCTAATAGTATTGGAATCTCAAGGATTGGATGTGATATTAGGCATGGATTAGTTATCAAAGTATGAAGGGAATATTGAGTGTGCTAGTAAGTCAATTTTGCTTACAACGCCAGAAGGAAGAAGGATCAAGTATGTATCCCGGCATGTGCCAAATAGGACACAAGTAAATTGCCTGACAGGAGTCGTGCAGGAGGAAGTACCAGTGGTAAAGGATTTTCCTGATGTATTTCCGGAAGAGTTGCCAGGCATGCCACCGGATAGAGACATTGAGTTTCTGATTGAGTTGTTGCCAGGCACAGGCCCAATATCAAAGAGACCACACCGGATGCCAGCAAAGGATTTGGTGGAAATTAAGAATCAGATTAAGGAGTTATTGGAGAAAGGTTACATTCACCCAAGTTCTTCACCTTGGGGATCACCCGTACTTCTAGTGGAGAAGAAGGATGGATCATTAAGGATGGTTGTTGATTACCGTGGATTGAATGAAGTAACCATCAAGAACAAGTACCCACTGCCAATAATAAATGATCTGTTTGATCGTTTGCAAGGAGCTAAAGTGTTTTCCAAGATCGATTTGCGATCAGGGTACCACCAGTTGAAGATTCGGGAACAGGATATTCCTAAGACAGCTTTCACCATAAGATATGGATTGTATGAGTATACCGTTATGTCATTTGGATTGACTAACGCGCCTGCCTATTTTATGAACCTGATGAACAAAGTGTTTATGGAGTTTTTGGATAAGTTCGTCGTAGTGTTCATTGATGATATCCTGGTTTATTCGAAGAATGAAGAAGAGCATAAGGAACATTTGCGTTTGGTATTGGAGAAGCTAAGGGAACATCAGTTATATGCCAAATTTAGCAAATGTGAGTTTTGGTTGAAGGAAGTTGGATTTCTTGGACATGTTATATCCGGAGAAGGGATAGCAGTTGACCCCGCAAAGGTTGAGACCGTAACCAAGTGGGAAGCACCAACGACAGTTGGAGAGATCCGGAGTTTTCTTGGACTCGCAGGATACTACCGGAGATTCATTGAGAACTTTTCAAAGATTGCGAAGCCTATGACGGAGTTGTTGAAAAAGGATACTAAGTTCAATTGGACTGAGGAGTGTGAGGCTAGTTTCCAGGAGTTGAAGAAACGATTAGTTACCTCACCAGTGTTGATTTTGCCAGATCAGACCAAGGATTATGAGGTGTATTGCGACGCTTCACGTCGAGGACTTGGAGCAGTGCTTATGCAGGAAGGGAGAGTTGTTTCGTATGCTTCATGACAACTGAAGCCTCATGAGTTGAATTATGCCACTCATGATTTGGAGTTAGCAGCCGTAGTGCATGTATTGAAGACATGGAGACATTTCCTCATTGGAAATCATTGTGAGGTGTACACAGATCACAAGAGTTTGAAGTACATTTTCACGCAGAAGGAGTTGAATCTCAGACAAAGGAGATGGTTGGAGCTCATCAAGGATTATGATATGAGATTGCATTACCATCCCGATAAAGCTAATGTAGTAGCTGACGCATTGAGCCATAAGAGCCATGTAAATACGTTAATGACGGGAGCAATACCCAAGGAGTTGGCAGAAAACCTTCGTGAACTAAGTTTAGAGATAGTTCCGAAAGGCTATGTAGCAACATTGGAGATTCAGTCAACGTTGATGGATAAAATCAGAGAAGCTCAGAAATCTGACAAGGAGATTGCTGCTATAAAGGAGAAGCTAAGCAAAGGAAAAGCAAAGGGATTTCGTGAGGATGAGCACGATACCCTATGGTTTGAGGACCGTGTTTGTGTGCCAAATGACCCGGAGATCAGGAAGTTGATTCTGCAAGAGGCACATGATTCACCATATTCGATTCACCCAGGAAATACCAAGATGTATTTGGATTTGAAGGAGACATTCTGGTGGACCGGAATGAAGAAGAATATTGCAGCATATGTAGCAGTTTGTGATGTATGTCATAGAGTAAAGGCAGAGCATCAGAAGCCAGCCGGATTGTTGCAGCCATTGCCGATACCCGAATGGAAGTGGGATAAGATAGGCATGGATTTTATCATAGGACTACCCAGGACGAAAGCAGGATATGATTCGATATGGGTAGTAGTTGATCGTTTGATGAAGGTAGCACATTTCATTCCAGTTAAGACCACTTACACCAGTGCTAAGTTGGCAAAGATATACATGACTAGGATCATTTGTTTGCATGGAGTTCCAAGGAGTATTGTATCAGACAGAGGAACCCAATTTACCTCAAAGTTTTGGAATCAGTTGCATGAAACTTTGGGAACCAGGCTAGAGTTCAGCACCGCTTTTCATCCACAGACAGATGGACAGACCGAGAGAGTCAACCAGATTTTGGAAGATATGCTGAGAGCTTGTGCACTAGATTATGGATCTAGTTGGGACGATAATTTGCCGTATGCGGAGTTTTCTTATAACAACAGTTACCAAACCAGTCTGAAGATGGCACCTTTCGAAGCTTTGTACGAAAGGAGGTGCAGGACACCGTTGTCATGGGATGAAGTTGGAGACCGTCAATTCTTTGGACCAGATTTGATTAAGGAGTCTGAACAGAAGGTGAAGTTGATTCGCGATAGGCTCAAGGTAGCCCAGTCCAGGCAGAAGAGCTACACAGATTTTAAACGCAAGGAGACAGTTTACGAAACCGGAGACAGGGTGTATCTCCGAGTATCCCCACTACGAGGAGTTAAGCGATTTGGAGTTAAGGGAAAGTTAGCACCGTGTTTCGTTGGACCATATAAGATCTTGCAACGTATGGGAGAAGTCGCTTATAAGTTGGAATTACCAGAGGGATTGTCAGGAGTTCATGATGTATTCCATGTTTCTCAGCTGAAGAAATGTCACGCCGAGATGGCGGAGGTACCGTTAAGAGATACAGTGCCGCTTGAAGCAATTCAGTTGAAGGACGACCTAACGTATGAAGAGAAACCAGTCAAGATTCTCGATTATGCCAGCAGAGTTACCCGCAGCAAGGTTATCAAGTTTTGCAAAGTTCAGTGGAACCACCACTCAGAGGATGAAGCCACCTGGGAGAGAGAAGAAGATTTGCTCCAGGACCACCCTCACCTATTTTCTAGCCAACCCGAATCTCGAGGGCGAGATTCATCTTAAGGGGGGTAGGTTTGTAACATCCCAAATTTTCAATTTGGAATGTTATACACTAGATCATCATGCATATCATATTTCCTTGCCTTTTGGTTGATCCTAGAAATTTCACGCAACTCAAGGACCCTCGGAGAGAGTTGGAGATTTCGTCATTTTCATATTTGAGTCTCCTCAAATTTTGAAGAAAGGATTATTGGTTTTGCCGGAGTTTATTTGCCTTTTATTTGGATAGGGAAAAATGCGCGTTTTAAAAGTTTGCATTTTAGGCCCGGAGAAAAGTTCATTTTGTTCGACTCATTTTTAGGAGTCGGGGAAAATTTACTTTATTAGATTTGGAGTTCGTTTAGATTTTTTTTTCTGTTTTTTTTCTGAGCGCGGAACCGTTTAAAAAAAAGGACCGCAGCGCCCTGGGCCTTAGGCCCAGCCGGCTGGCCAGAGGCAAGCGCCTCGCGCGCGCGCGCCCCAGGCGCAGGGAGGAGCCACCGCCGCCGTTTCCTATTCCTAGTAGGATTCATCTACTTCCGTTTTTTTTCTAGATCTTTTCCCTCTTTTTCTTTCCTAGTCCTAGTCCAATTCCTTGACCCCTACACCAAGTTTTCTTCCCTCTCCCCAATATAAATACTCCCACACCCCCCCTCTAAACCCATCAAATCCAAGGCCCCAAAGCCCCAAGCGCCGCACCCCCACACCCGCGCCGCCGCCGCACCTTGCCAACGCCGCCGCCGCCCCACGCCCACGCCGCCGGAGCCCCTCGCCGGAGGTAGCACGCGCTACATCTTTTCTTCTCATCGGATCGTTTTCTTCTAATCGTTCCGATTCTTCTTTTCCGATTCGTTTTCCTTCGCTAAACCGTTCCGGTTTTCTAGATCGGTTTTTCGATCGGTTTTCTTCTCCGAAACCCTAGATCGGATTCGTTTTCTTTTCCGATTTAGTTGCCCGAGATCGTTCGCCGGACCGTTCGTCCTAACGAACGTGATCACCAGATTTCTTCTAGGTTAACGAACGTCCATTCGTTCAACCGTTCTTCTTTTTCTTCTCGTCAGATTTATTCCGCGATCGCGATCTCAGATCCGATCTTCTTTCTAGTCTATCTTCTCGCTCGTTTATCGGAATCAGGTGATTCAAGCGCCTAGAGTTTCGTTTCGAAACCGCCGTTCCGACTAATCAACCTAAACCAGTTTTTGCTACGGTAAAATTTGACCTAGTTTCAATTTGCTAGAACCGAGTTGTTTTCTTCCGCCGTTTGTTTTCGGTTTCTTTATTCGGTTCGTTCGTTCTTTGCAACCGAAGTTCTTAAGTTGAACTATCTGGTTCGATCTCTTGTTCGAGTTTTACCTGTGCATTAGATGAGTACTTATTGTATGCTTGTTGTTTGTCTGCGATAGATTACCCGGATTGCGCCGCCTGTTACTTCGAATCTCTAGGACTCGCGGATCATCAGCAAGGCAAGTAACACTTTGATCATACCTTTTCTACAACCCAGTTTTATTGCATTAGATCCATCCTCACACATTGCATGATTAGGATCTAATTAAATTGTGGGATGGGAAGTAGATGAGGTAGTACCTATTACTTGTTTATTATGAAACCTTTGGGAGTTACTTCTACGTTTGCTTATTATGCCATGCTATGCTAGTAGACGTGGATTGGGTGAGTGATATCCATGACAGATGTGAGATTGATAATTTTAATGGTTTATCTAAGGTGGCAACTTAAACACACATTGGGTGGATTGAGGCACCTGATGTCTATCAGGACTTGCCTGTTTTTTTTATGGACCGCCACCCAAGCTCAAAGGGATCATAAGATCTTTCATGCTAAATACTTACGTGTGCAGCCACAAGCCATTATGGGCTCTGGCATAGTTGACTAAGTCATGCGAACTCTTATAGGGGTATACTAGCAAATGTAGGGGATGTAGGTGGTACGGTCTACTCCGTCGTAAGGTGCTAGCGCTTCTGAAAGACTATGTCTCGGTCATCCGTTTCTCAAACACCATGTAGTGCGAGAAATCCAACGGAGGCGATCGAGTCTTGTGGGAAAAAGTGCGCAAACCTCTGCAGAGTGTAACAAACTAATCATGATTAGCCGTGTCCCCGGTTATGGACAATCTTGAGTATCTAGTACTTGAATATCATGTGAATCTCATCATGTTACTTCTAATTAATATTGTTGGGTTTTTATGATTACTTTTAATTGGGATTGAGAATGCTGTCAACCATTCTCAATGTTTAACAACCACCATGATAGTTAAATAAATTTATTCCTTTGTAGTAGGGAAAATTTGGCTTTATGCAAAACAGTAACCATAGAGCTTTCCACCAGCCAAATATGCATATAGTATAGCTGTTTCATTCCATTACTCTCTATGTGTTACCTTGCCAGCATATTCCATGTGCTGACCCGTTTCGGGCTGCTACGTTAATGTTGCAGACTTTTCATACGACGATTAAGGTGCTTTTAGGTCGTGGTTCTATACTCAGTGATGCCGTTGGAGTTGATGGACCCATTTATCTTCCAAGTCTTCCGCTGTTATCGACACTAGATGGCCTTAAGTCATATTTATGTAATAAGTTCTCTTCGGAGACAACGTTGTAATAAGTGTGTGATTGCCACTCTACTATAAATCCTTCGAAGTACTGTGTGGTGTCAGCATTACTGATCCAGGGATGACACCGGAGCACAGAGATCAGACCGGTTGAGGTTTGGTCGCTACATTTGTGTTGACATAGAGTGGGACTAATGCCCTTAAGATCATCAAGAGTATATCCAATAGCAGCATGGTGCTTCTTCAGAGTTTTCAATAATCTTTCTTCTTCATGCTCTGAAAGGTTAGCACTAATAATAACAGGATATATCTTCTTTTCATCAAGATAAGCATATTTAAGATTATCAGGAAACGATTTAAGCTCAAACACGGGATCACCCTTAGGTGGAGGGGGATCCCCTAGGATTTCTACAGGTAAATTGTGTTTCAGCATAGGTTCTTGTTTAAAGAATACTTCATCTATTTACCTTCTTTCATTCATAAACATATCATTCTCATGGTCTAGCAAATATTGTTCTAAAGGATTACTAGGAGGTACGGCAATAGAAGCAAGACCAATAATTTCATCCTTACTAGGCAATTCTTCTTCACGGTGTTGTTTACTAAATTTAGAGAAATTAAATTCATGAGTCATATCATCCAAGCCAATAGTAACAACATTCTTTTTGCAGTCTATCCTAGCATTAAATGTATTCAAGAAGGGTCTACCAAATATAATGGGACAAAAGCTATCTTGTGGGGAACCAAGAACAAGAAAATCAGCAGGATATTTAGTTTTCCCACACAAGACTTCAACATCTCTAACAATTCCCATTGGTGAAATAGTATCTCTATTAGCAAGTTTAATAGTAACATCAATTTCTTCTTACTCAACAGGTGCAATGTCATGCATAATTTATTTGTATAAGTCAATAGGTATTGCACTAGCACTAGCACCCATATCACAAAATCCATGATAACAATGATCTCCTATTTTAACAGAAATAACAGGCATGCCTACCACAGTTCTATGTTTATCATTAGCACAAGGTTTAGCAATTCTAGCAGTTTCACCGCAGAACTGAATAACATGCCCATCAATATTATCAGACAAGAGATCTTTAACAATAGCAATATTAGGTTCTACTTTAACTTGCTCAGGGGGTGTATATGTTTTAATATTGCTTTTACGAACCACAGTTGAAGCTTTAGCATGATCCTTTATCCTAACAGGGAAAGGTGGTTTCTCAACATAAGAAGTAGGAACAATAGGATCATTATAAGTAATAGTCTTTTCTTCAACTTTAATAGGTGCAGCTACTTTTACTTCTATGGGAGGATGATATTTGAACCACTTCTCCTTAGGGAGATCAACATAAGTAGCAAAAGATTCACAGAGAGAAGCTACTATCTCAGAATCAAGTCCATATTTAGTGCTAAACTTACGGAAAATATCGGTATCCATAAAAGATTTAACACAATCAAACTTAGGTGTCATACCTGACTCCTTACCATTGTTGAGGTCCCAATCTTCAGAGTTGCATTTAATTATATCCAATAAATCCCATCTAAATCCAATAGCCTTCATCATAAAAGAGCCAGCACAAGAAGTATCAAGCATGGTGCGATTATTTTCAGAAAGCCGAGCATAAAATTTTTGAATAATCATTTCTCTTGAGAGCTCATGATTGGGGCATGAATATAACATTGATTTAAGCCTCCCCCAAGCTTGAGCGATGCTTTCTCCTTCGCGAGGCCAAAAATTATATATATAATTGCGATCATGATGAACAAGATGCATAGGATAAAACTTCTGATGAAATTTCAATCGTTTGTAATTCCAAGACCTCATATCATCACATAGCATATACCATGTCGATGCATCTCCCCTCAATGATAAGGGGAAGACCTTCTTCTTAACAACATCTCCGGATACACCTGCAAGCTTAAATAATCCACAAACTTCATCCACATATATTAGATGTTCATCAGGATGTTTTGTTCCATCTCCTAAAACAGGATTAGCTAGCAGTTTTTCTATTATACCCGAAGGAACTTCAAAGCAAGTATTTTCATTTTAGTTTTCAGTAGGTTCAGTAGGTTGAGGAGCAACTCTTTGCTCTACTGGTCGGGGTGAAGATACCCCGAACAAGCCACTCAAATGATTACTTTCCATGAGAACAAGTGACAGTAAATTTCAGCACACTATATAAATTTTTCCTCACCAAATTTCACCTACCAAAGGCGCTTCACTCCCCGGCAATGGCGCCAGAAAAGAGTCTTGATGACCCAAAAGTATAGGGTATCTATCGTAGTCCTTTCGATAAGTAAGAGTGTCGAACCCAATGAGGAGCAAAAGGAAATGATAAATGGTTTTCAGCAAGGTATTCTCTGCAAGTACTGAAATAAGTGGTAACAGATAGTTTTGTGATAAGATAATTTGTAACGAGCAACAAGTAACAAAAGTAAATAAAGTGCAGCAAGGTGGCCCAATCCTTTTTGTAGCAAAGGACAAGCCTGGACAAACTCTTATATAAGGAAAAGCGCTCCCGAGGACACATGGGAATATCGTCAAGCTAGTTTTCATCACGTTCATATGATTCACGTTCGGTACTTTGATAATTTGACATGTGGGTGGACCAGTGCTTGGGTGTTGTTCTTACTTGAACAAGAATCCCACTTATGATTAACCTCTATTGCAAGCATCCGCAACTACAACAAAAGTATTAAGGTAAACCTAACCATAGCATGAAACATATGGATCCAAATCAGCCCCTTACAAAGCAACGCATAAACTAGGGTTTAAGCTTCTATCACTCTAGCAACCCATCATCTACTTATTACTTCCCAATGCCTTCCTCTAGGCCCAAATAATGGTGAAGTGTTATGTAGTCGACGTTCACATAACACCACTAGAGGCTAGACAACATGCATCTCATTAAAATATCGAACGAATACCAAATTCACATGACTACTAATAGCAAGACTTCTCCCTTGTCCTTGGGAACAGACGTAACTACTCACAAAGCATAAACATGTTCATAATCATAGGGGTATTAATATGCATATAGGATCTGAACATATGATCTTCCACCAATTAAACCAACTAGCATCAACTACAAGGAGTAATTAACACTACTAGCAACCTACTAGCACCAATCCCAGACTTGGAGACAAGAATTGGATACAAGATATGAACTAGGGTTTTGAGATGAGATGGTGCTGATGAAGATGTTGATGGAGATTGCCCTCTCCCGATGAGAGGAGCATTGGTGATGACGATGGCGATGATTTCCCCCTCCGGGAGGGAAGTTTCCCCGCAGAACAGCTCTGCTGGAGCTCTAGATTGGATCCGCCAAGGTTCCGCCTCGTGGCGGCGGAGTTTCATCCCGAAAGGTTGCTTCTTTTTTTGTCTTGACAAAATACTTCATATAGGAGAAGATGGTCATCGGAGAGCCACCAGGGGGCCCACGAGGTAGGGGGCGCGCCCTAGGGGGGGCGCCCCCCACCCTCGTGAGCAGGGTGTGGGCCCCTGGTATTCATCTTTGGCGAGGATTTTTCATTATTTATTATAAGGTGTTTAGTGGAGTTTCAGGACTTTTGGAGTTGTGCAGAATAGGTCTCTAATATTTGCTCCTTTTCCAGCCCAAAATTCCAGCTGCCGGCATTCTCCCCCTTATGTAAACCTTGTAAAATAAGAGAGAATAGCCATAAGTATTGTGACATAATGTGAAATAACAGCCCATAATGCAATAAATATCGATATAAAAGCATGATGCAAAATGGACGTATCAAGAACCAAATATAATGTCATCAACATATAGTTGGCACACAAACAACTCCCCTTTGACCTTCTTAGTAAAAAGAGTGGGGTCGATTTTCCCAATTTCAAACCCACGATCTTGCAACAACTCGTAAGGTGGTCATACCATGCACGTGGGCCTTTTTTAAGGCCATAGAGTGCCTTATCGAGTTGGTACACATGATCGGGGAAATAGGGATCCTCGAACCCGGGGGGTTGTTTGACATACACCAACTCATTAATAGGACCATTAAGGAAAGCACTCTTCACATCCATTTGTTGCAACTTGAAGTTATGATGAGAAGCATAAGCAATCAACAAACGAATAGATTCAAGGCGAGCAACGGGAGCAAAGGTTTCACCGTAGTCGATACCCTTGACTTGGGAGTAGCCTTGAGCTACCAAGCGAGCCTTTTGCGGACAATAATTCTTGAATATCCACTTGGTTCCAATGACATTATGGTTCCCCGTTGGCCTTGGCACCAATCTCCACACCTTGCTGTGCTCGAAGTTGTTGAGTTCTTCATGCATGGCATTAAGCCAATCCGGATCTTCAAGCGCCTCATAGACCTTTTGGGGTTCAACACAAGAGACAAACGCGTGATGTTCACATAGTTCGCCAATTGTCTATGAGTGCTTACCCCCTTTCGTATGCTTCCAAGCACATTTGTCATGAGACGACCCTTGGTAGATAGCCTGGATGCAATCTTGGCGGCACGACGCTCCAATTCCTCCTCAGGAGTGAGTTGAGGAGCGATTACTTGATCATCTTGAGTGTCATCTTGAGCTTGTTCTTGATCTTGAGCTTGCTCGGAGGAGAGAACTTGACCTTGGGCATCACTTGGTGGTTCAACTCCATCTTGAGGTTGATCTCACCCTTGGTCTTTTTCATGAGGTTGAGGGCCTTCACTTTGTTCTTCGGAAGCGTGTGGGTCTTGGGTTGGTGATGGTTCCACTTGAGTGGAACATTGTCCTTCTCCTTTGGCCACAAGGGGTTCCCCAATGGGTAGGATAAAACAAACACCCATTCTTCTTATGGCTTGGGGAGGAATTTCATCACCTACATCGCAAGTACCACTTTGGTCCACTTGGGAGCTGTTATTCTCATCAAACTCCATGTTACACATCTCCTCAATAAGTCTCGTGGACTTATTGAGGACACGGTAAGCATGAGAGTTTGTAGCATAACCAACAAATATGCCCTCATGAGCTCTAGCCTCAAATTTAGACAAACTAACACCTTTCTTGAGAATGAAACATTTCCACCCGAACACCCAGAAGTACTTGAGGTTGGGCTTGTTACCGGTGAGTATCTCATATGGAGTCTTGTTCAAGCCTTTGCGGAGGTAGAGCCGATTGGATGCATGACACTCGGTGTTGATGGCTTCGGACCAAAAGTTGTATGGAGACTTGAACTCCGCCATCATGGTTCTTGCCACATCCATCAACGTCCGGTTCTTCCTCTCCGCTACACCATTTTGTTGAGGGGTGTAAGGTGCGGAATATTGATGTTTGATCCGCTCATCACTAAGAAACTCATCCAAGGTGTAGTTCTTGAACTTGGTGCCGTTGTCACTTCTTATTGTCAAGATGTTTGCATTGTGTTGACGTTGAGCTTCATTTGCAAAGTCAATGACCGTTTGTTGGGTCTCACTCTTCCTCTTGAAGAAGTACACCCAAGTGTATCTTGAATAGTCATCCACAATCACCAAGCAATACTTTCTACCCGCAAGACTATCAAAGGATGGAGGCCCAAAGAGATCCAAGTGAAGGAGCTCCAAAGGCCTCTTTGAGTAAAGGATAGTCGTGGGAGGGTGAGCCTTCTCATGTAGCTTTCCTTCAATGCAGGCACTGCAAGCACGATCTTTGGCAAAACTAACATTTGTTAGTCCATGGACATGGTCCCCCTTGAGAAGACTTTGCAAAGATCTCATATTGGCATGGGATAAACGACGATGCAAAAGCCATCCCACATCAACTTTAGCCATTAGGCATGTCGCGGTCTTAGTGGGTCGCTCCGAAAAGTTAATCACATAGAGACCATTCTCGACATGCCTAACAAAGGCTACCTTAAGAGTCTTGCTCCCCAAGAGGGCCATGGTATCAATATCAAAGAAAGCGTCAAAGCCCATGATTGCAAGTTGACAAACGGAAAGTAAATTGTATGCAAGGGACTCAACAAGCATGACCTTCTTGATCATGAGATCATGAGAAATGACAACCTTGCCAAGCCCCAATACCTTAAAGGACAAGGCATCACCCCACTCGACATTGGTGGGCATAGATGGAATCTTTTGCACGTCCACCACAAAGTCCTTGCTTCTGGTCATATGATTAGTGGCTCCACTATCGAGCAACCATGATCCCCCACTGGAAGCAAACACCTACAAGAGATCAATGCTTGGTTTTAGGTACCCATTTTGTAATGGGTCCTTTGATATTAGTGACAAGGGTCTTATGAACCCAAATAGACCATTCAATGTACTCATAAGGAGAACCAACAAATTTAGCATAAACATGCCCATCACTAGCACGACATAACACATAGGAAGGGTTAAAGTTGCCGACATTGTTGGAAGGGGTGGCATTGCCCTTCTTGACACCACCACCCTTCACATTGTTCTTCTTCTTCTTAGAGGCACCCTCTCCCTCTTTGACAAAAGTTTGCATGAGAGGAGGAGGTCGTTTGTCCTTGTCATTCTTCTTCTTGTTCTTGGACTTGGGTGCAAACCCAATCCCTTCCTTGGGCACAACTTCCTTTTGATTGCTCAAAAGATCGTTGAGGTTCTTCTCACCTTGTATGCATGACACAAGGCCTTTCTCAAGTTGATCCTTCAACTTTGCATTCTCCTCAACAAGATGCACATGCTCACAACAAGGGTTAGTAGCATTTGCATTATCAATTAAAACCATATGAGGAAAAGTGGCTTTCTCCTTGGTTAGCCTCACTTGGAGTTGATCATGAGACTCTTTAAGACTAGCATGAGTACTCTTCAAGGCCTTGTGAGCCTTGTCAAGTATATCAAACTCCTCCTTGAGTCTAGTAAGATCAACACGAAGTTTGGCCTTCTCGGAATTTAGCACACGGGACACAACAAGAGCATGATCAAGATATTTCTTTAATTTAGCATGTTCATCATTGTGAGACTCCTCAAGAGCCAAGCGATGACCACGCTCTTCCTCAAGAGCATTAGAGAGATCCGATATCTCATCGGCATAGTCACGACTATGCCCCTCCATCTTAGAGATGGTGTCTTCGTGAGCCTCGATCATGTCATTGGCTTCACCAAGTTGTTCCAAGAGAGCAACGAAGTGCTTCTTGGATTTACACTTAAGCTTACTCATAAAAGACTCAAACTCATTTTCCTCCATATTGGACCCCCCACTTTCATCAATGCAATCCATCAAAGAAGGAGGAGTGATGATGGTAGTTTTGATGTTGGGGGTTACCTTGTTGGTGGCTTTAGCCATGAGGCACTTGGTGTTGATTTTCTCATTAGGTGAGTCGAAGAGGGACACCCGGGGTGTTGTCGCAATGGCCACGGAGGCCATGGCAACCGTCTCACCATCTTCTTCTTCATCATCCTCATTGTACTCTTCTTGTGCCACCAATCCCTTGGGAGGGGCCTTCTTGGTGAAGTGGTTCTTATTGGGGAAAGACTTGGCATTGTCCTTCCGGATGAGTTTGCCACCATTGTCTTCCCTCTTCTCATAGGGACACTCCGCAACAAAGTGGCTCACATTGCCACAATTGTAGCAAGTCCTCACATGTTGCTTGCCCTTGGCACCACTTGAGTTGCTCTTGTTGAAGTTGGGCCTTGAGTTCTTCTTGCTCCAAAATTTTCTTGAAGCGAGAGCCATGTGCTCATGATAATCATATTTTGTATCCTCGGGGTTGCTATCCTCTTCTTCCTCTTCCTCCTCTTCTTCCACACTAGCCTTGGCCTTCAAAGCAAGATTGGGCTTCTTGGCTCTTTGAGAATGCAATATCGCATTGTCGGCGGTCTTGTCCAAGATACTCATTGCCACAAACTCATCCAACACTTCGCTAGATGACAAGGTGTGGAAGTCCGGCCTTTGACGGATGATGGAGGACATGGCCTTATGGTAAGGCATCATGGCTTTGAGAAATTTCCGCTTGATCCAATTGTCATTTTTATCCTTGCTCCCATGATCTCAGAGTGAGACCGCGAGTGTGGTTATTCTCCGCTAGAGCTCATGAGGTTCTTCACCTTCATTCATAGCAAATTCATCAGCTTCATCTTGCACCACTTCATAGTTGGAGCGTTGAATGCTTGCGCTTCCATTGTAAAGGGAAACAACATGGTGCCATGCTTCCTTTTCCACGGTGAATGGTCGGAGATGCGCAATATCTTCGGGAGGGATTGCATCTCGGATGATGAAGAGAGCATTCTTGTTGAATTGACGATCTGCGGCTTCTCTTGGGGTGAAGTTGCTTGGGTCAGCAGATAGAAACCTTGCTCAATGATTCTCCAAAGGTTAGTATTCAGATGATTTAAATGACGTTTAAAGCGATATACCCAAGCGTCAAAATCCTCATTCTTCACAATCTTAGGAGGAGAACCGGTATGATTTAAATGAGTGGAGGGAATCGGTCCTCCATAGGTAAGTGAAGGTTCCACATGGGCAAAGATGTCATTTCCACTTTTACCACTAGACAAAGGAACTTTATCACTAGAAGCTTCCCCCTTGTCGGAGTTAGCAACCGTCACCTCGTTAGTGGGATCAACCACTTCCAAAGGTGCGGTGGATAATTTAAGACCATCAAGAAAATCCTTAAGCACGCCTTTGACCTCGGCCGTCATGGAGGTTTTAAATGTGTCCAAGGCCAGATTGAGTTCCTCATGTGAGACCGAGGTTCCCCCATCGGCCATAGACGAGGACGGAATCACACCGGGGTGCTCCTCCTCATCGTCTACGGTGTCAACCATACTCTTCGGACGGCAAAGTCCTTAATAAAAAGACGAGGCTCTGATACCAATTGAAAGGATCGATATAGTTGACTAGAGGGGGGTGAATAGGCAACTAACAATTTTTAGCTTTTCTTTACCAATTTAAACTTTGCATCAAAGTAAGTTGTCTAGATATGCAACTAGGTGGGCAACCTATATGATGCAACAACAATAAGTAAATAAGCAAGCAAGGGAAGTAACACAAGATAAGCTTGTACGAGTAAAGGGATGAGATAACCAAGAGTGGAGTTGGTGAAGACGAGGATGTGTTACCGAAGTTCCTTCCCTTTGAGAGGAAGTACGTCTCCGTTGGAGCGGTGTGGAGGCACAATGCTCCCCAAGAAGCCACTAGAGCCACCATATTCTCCTCACGCCCTCATACAATGTGAGATGCCGTGATTCCACTATTGGTGCCCATGAAGGCGGCGACCGAACCTTTACAAACAAGGTTCGGGCAATCTCCGCAACTTAATTGGAGGCTCCCAACAACACCACGAAGCTTCACCACAATGGAGTATGACTCTGCGATGACCTCAACCGTCTAGGGTGCTCAAACACCCAAGAGTAACAAGATCCGCGAGGGATTAGTGGGGGGAATCAAATATCTCTTGGTGGATGTGTAGATCTAGGCCTTCTCAACCAATCCCTAGGAGATCAACAAGTTTGATCGGCTAGGGAGAGAGATCGGGCAAAAATGGAGCTTAGAGCAACAATGGGGCTTGGAGGTGGAAGAGGTAGTCAACTGTTATACACTTAACTAGCCCGCGATCTGCGGTACTACCGCACCAAACAAGCGGTACTACCGCAAGGGCTCATGGTACTATCGCAGTGAACGGCGGTACTACCGCTACCACGGCAGGGCCTAAGACCAGTCCGGAAGCGCTAAGGCAAGGAGCGGTAGAACCGCTGGCGCGGTACTATCGCAAGGCAGGAATGGACTAGACCGGGAAGGCACGGACATATAAAAATACATCCGTGAGTACTTCCACTGAGTTTTGATCCATGCAAAAATCTGACACGTGTACTACCGCAGACCTGGAGCGATACTACCGCGTAGGGCGCGGATGTAAAAAATTACATCCGCCCCTACTACTGCTCATGCTGCTGAGCCTGGCCAGAGCGCACGGTACTACCGCGCCCATGGAGCAGTACTACCACGTACGCCACGGATCCGCCCTATTACTGCACTAGCAGCAGCGCCTGGCCTGAGGCCACTGTACTACCGCTCCCGAGGTGCGATACTACCGTGAGCACTTGAGGTACTACCGCGCCAGAGGCTGATACTACCACAAGGGCCTGCGGTACTACCGCTCCGAGGAGCAATACTACCGCATGCCCCAGTTCAGCAACACTAGGAGACCTTCATTTTGCATAGACAAGGAGAGACGGATGATGCTCCAAACAGCCAAAGGAAAGGTGGTGCAAAAGGAGTAGATGTGTATGTGATGATTCCACCCAAACCTTTCCAAAGCGGTCCCCCTCTTAATAGTACGGCTTTCCTACGACTCAAGTCCACCGAAAAGAAATGTAGAGAAACATCATCTTCAATAGTCTTCGAGGGGCACCAAATCATCTTGTGCCTAGTCATGATATGTCTGAAATACTCCATGCACACGATTAGTCTGCAAAAGCATTGTCATCAATCACCAAAATAACTAAGGGATAAATATGCCCTTACAACAGCGTGCAGACCATCCGGACCTGGTGCTTTTAAATCTCCAATATCAAAGAGTGCCTTTCGTACATCCTCTTCTGTATAAGGGGCTAGAAGGGCTTTATTCATTTCATCAGTCACTTTCCTTTTAACAAGGGACATAATCTCCGGATTCGGTTGAGCCACTTCTGATTTGAAAAATACCCCAAAATGTGATTTTTCATCTCCATGTCTTGTACCCATACACCATTCTCATCAAGCCATTTTTTAATCTGGTTTCTCTTCTTTCTCGCTGTTGCTGCATTATGGAAAAAAGAGGGGTTACGATCACCATGTAATAGCCAGTTTGCATGACTCCGTTGTAGCCAATAAATCTCTTCTTGTTCCAAAAGATTTTCAACAAGGACTAGGGTCTCCTTTTGTCGCGCTTGAGTTTCCGCATTCATAGGGCCCCTTCGCAATTTTTTCTAGTTTTTTTGTTTTTTTATTCTATTTTTCGGCCCTCTTAGTATATCACGATCCCAGGTATGCAAATCCGCATGCACCGCCCTAGTACGTTCAGCGAGAGACGGTTCGATGCCTAACATCTTTGCTTTTTCCCATGATGTATGTACAATTTCTACCACTATCTCTTCTATGAGCCAACGAGCTTCAAACTGTTTACTCATCTTCTAGATTGATTAAACATGTTACCATCATAATATTTCGTATCCAAGACAAGGGGTCGATGATCAGAATGGACATGTTCTTCGTTTATGATTGCAGCCCGTGGGAATTTGTTCGCCCACTCCACATTACAAAACCCACGATCAAGTCTCTCCCTAATCTCGCCTCTTCTCCAAGTGAAGCAATCACCAATATAGCCCATATCTTCGAGACCGCATTCTCCCATGCAATTACGAAACTCTCTCATCATTGCATTAGGCCTCACATTCCCTCCCTCTTTTTCTGAAGATAGTAAAATTTCATTGAAATCTCCCAATATTACCCAAGGGTGATCCCCCTTATTATGGAGATTGCGAATATCGTCCCAAGAAAGATTAAGCTCATTCCAGTTCGAATAACCATAAAAACTTGTAAAATGCCACTATACAACATTTTCATTCATGAAAAGAACATCAATAAAATGAGCTGACTCGTAGTTCAAAATGACTTTATTCATCTTTTGATAAAACAAAACGAGGCCGCCGGCCCGACCATCACTTTCCACTACAAACATTTAATCGAAATTTAAAACATGACGTAGCTCATCGGCTTTACATTTATTCAAATGAGACTCAGAAAGAAAAATCAACTCCGCCTTGACACGCCCTTGAAAGTCCAAGAGCTCATGAACTATCGTGGGAGAGAGCATACCACGGCAGTTCCATCCTATGATTTTCATTTGTCCCGGCGGACCTCCTCTTCGGAGGCCGCCGATGTGTCATCATCTCCAACAAATTCCCTCCTCTCTTGCACATAAGCTTCATCTTTCCCTTCTACTTCTCTAGCTACATGTGTGGTACCCCCATTCCCATCCCTCACTGCTTCCACTCTACCCATACACACTCTCTTAGAAGAGACACTTATATCTCCATACAAAATACGCTCATAGCTATCCATCGTTTTTTCAAAGGAAAAATCTACTTCACTACCAGCCAGTGGTGCATCAAAAAAATTCTTCCTCCTTTTACCTATGATATTTTTGCGAGCTTCGTCCGACCTCTTAGTTCCTCTCTCCTTCCTCTCTTTCCTACCCTTACCCTTTGGCTTGACCTGCATGGGTGTCTTTTTAGCACTAAACATGAAAGCAGTACTAGTGTTTGTATTTGTAGAGGCCAACCTTTGCAGCAACCGCTCCTGAGAGTGCCTCCAGCACACCCGGTTTGAACAGGAGCTGTTCGAAGTAATCTGGGACAACAAAACCTGGAGAAGAGGCACAATTAATTGCACCAATTAGCTGTGTCCCCTGGCCCTCTTGGCCGGCTGGGTTCTGCCAAGAAACAGTAGCTTCAGGGATCACTTTGGGAGCTCCAGGCCCACCCAAACATACTTGTAACTGGCCCTCCTGACCAGGTAGTACATACGGGAGGGAAACTCCCCCCGCCACTAGGCCAAGACCCTCCTGGCCAAGCCTGGTAGTGGTGGTTTGAGCAGCATCCCAGTCCACCTGACCAAGATCAGTGCCAGCAGGGGTGTTGAGGGGCGCCACAGTAGCTCGGCCCTCCTGACCGAGCGGTGGCGCGCCTGAATTGTAGACCCCCTTTGCCACCAGCTCCATGCCCTCCTAGCCAAGGTTGGTCTGGTTAAGAGGGGCTGCTGCCAGGTCCTCTTGACATGGCGCAGCACCAAGGGAGGCCCGCTAGGGGGCGACAAGAGCTCGACCCTCCTAACCGAGCGAGTGGCCCACCTAGGCCGTCGTCGCGGGTGTCGCGGCACCCTTGTCCACCGTGAGATCAGTCACAACTTTGGTCACCTTGACCACCATTCCCTCCGTGGTTCTAGATAGGATATTGTTACTTGAGCCACCGAACATAAGAGTTCTTCTATGTGACACTTGACCTTCCAGTAAGCATCCACACTAAGGTTTTTTGGAACAGATGCTACTCTCCTATCCTTAGGGATCCCACAGAACCTCTCAGACATGTGTCCTACAAGCCCACAACACTCACAAAAGGATGGTAGTTTTTCATATCTAACATCATACTGAATACTCTCTTTACTACCTAAGGGCGTGAATTCTACTTTACTTTTGAGAGGCTCGTGTAATGGAATTTTAACACACACACGCAGGTACTTTTCTACTATCATGTGATTCTGATGAGAGAAAACAATCACCTTCCCAATTTGCTCCCCTAGAGACCGACCAATACTCTCAGTTTTCAATTCGAATAGGAGGTCACGGACCTGTGCCCATATGGCCATGACTCTGAGGTAAACTAGCACCGGGTCGCCCATGCCATCAAACTCAGCGAAGATAATGCTGTCGCGCTTGTAGTGCCACGGCTTGGCCTTGAGGATGAAACGCTTATCCTCCTCAGAGGTGAAGTTGAGGATGAAACGGTCGTCCTCGCTGGCCACTTCTTGAA
Source organism: Triticum monococcum (assembly GCA_034509565.1). Lineage (NCBI taxonomy): Eukaryota > Viridiplantae > Streptophyta > Magnoliopsida > Poales > Poaceae > Triticum > Triticum monococcum. Next base: position 187,068,894 of record CM067846.1, read on the forward strand.
TAGTAACCGCACCTTGCAACTTCCATGCCGAACAATCACGGAGTTCATCCACAAGGATTTGCGGATTTACTTGGAAGGGCGATAGGAGACGCCCCACCACCAGGGATCCGCTAACCGCCCTCCGTGCAGCCTCCAAGTCGATGATCAGCGGAGAAACATCACCTCAGGGGCACCTCAGCACACACCTCCCATCACTGTCCGATGTAGGAGGCAGAACAGAGAGGTCACCCCCTGAAATGATCGCCGACTCACTCTGCCCCGTCATCGCTGTCGGCACTCCCCCTGAATCTCTCCCTTCTCTTTCACCGCCTCCCCTCTCTTCTCCATGCCCCTCCCGACCAAGAAAGATGAACCCGAAAGGAGGAACAGGGTAGAAAGAATTTTTTCCCTCTATGATATGAACTGGAGAAACGAGACACGGTTTCCTGGAGCTGATATAGCTCTTGTTCTCTCCCGAATTTGCAACAAACGGGACAAAATGTGTGCACTTAACAAAGAATAATAGGTCTTTAATTGGCTGTTTCCAACATAATATCCCCCTAATTTCTCCCTTCCCCTCTTTATTATTATGCTAAAATGATCAATTTCCCGTTTTCCCTCTCTCTCATTAACAACTGTAAGGAAAATACACTCCGGCAGATTGCAACAATAATCTGCCATAGATGTCAACCCACTAATTACAACCTTTCCTATGAATTCACAAAGATCATCAATCTCCCGAGACTTCCCTATTTCCTTATTGAAATTCGAGAAACAAATCTCAGGCGAAGCAGAGAGCAAATCACTCGAACCTGTCTCCTCGACGCGCTCCTTGTCTTCGAGAGGCGAGGCCATCTCCATCCCCTTGCTCCCTGTAAAATCACCGAGGGAATCGCCTTGATGCCCTTGTATTCGCCGGGCGTCGCCCCCACCAGATCAACGCCAATCTCGCCTTGATTCCTGCTGAAGAGCTCCTCTGCCCGAAGCTTCATCCGCTCCCAAACTCTCTTCCGATCTGGAGCGAATCGGTAGATTCTCCTTGCCTCGGCCTTGACCACGCTCCACTCCACCGCGTTGGAAAGGCCCCCGATGGAGCCCGCCCCTTTGTTGTCCCCTCCCTCCATCGGACTGACCGCCGGACCCTCCGCCTCCATCTTCAACCCTCACTCTATCTCCATCGCCGCCAGATCGCCAGGCGATAGCGGGACCTTTTTTCCGCCGCTTCCGGCGCGGTGTGGACAACACCCTCTCTTTGAGGAGTTCTAAGTTGGCACCGTTGACCTCCACCACCTTAATTATGGGATCATCACACTGATCTCCAAGGTCACCGGTGCTTCAGACATCCGCCAGTTCCGTCCTATCACGGTGATCAACATGATTTTCCGCATCCTGGCAAAGGGGTATGCCAATAGGGTGACCCCTTTGACCGATCGCATTACCCACCCCGACTAGTCGGCATTCATCCAAGGTCGATATATCCTAGATGGGGTCCTAGTCTTTCATGAGGTCCACCATGAGGTTCGATCCAAACACCTCAAGGCCGTCTTCCTGAAAATTGACTTCGACAAAGCCTATGACACGGTCAGCTGGTCCATCCTTTGGGAAGTGTTGCTCCGGAAAGGGTTCAACGATCGCTGGGTCACCCGGGTCATGCAGATGGTCTCGTTAGGACAAACCGCAGTTAACATCAATGGTGAGATCAGCCCCTACTTCCCCACCTTAAGTGGGGTTAGGCAGGGCGACCCCTTCTCCCCTTGCTTGTTCAACATGGTGGTCGACACATTGGCTACTATCCTCGACAAGGCTAAAGCCACGGGCCACATCCGCGGTGTAGTGTCGCACCTTGTGGAGGGAAGTGTTGTGTCCCTCCTTCAGTATGCCGACGATACCATCATCATGGTGGAGGGCTCCGCGGCCGATATCACGAACCTGAAATTCCTCCTACTCTGCTTTCAGCAGATGTTGGGCCTCGAAATCAACTTCGATAAGAGCGAAGTGATGATGATGGGCTACTCCCCAACCGATAGTTAGACTATCACTGACCGCCTCAATTTTCAGCTGGGCTCCTTCCCCACCACCTTCCTAGGGATTCCCATTAGTGACTCTCGGCTCTCCGTGGTGGACCTGAGGTCTACGGTGCTCAAGCTCCAACACTGTATCAAGCCTTGGTAGGGTAGATGGCACGGACGATACTCATCAACTCCTTCTTGTCCAGCCTGCTCCTGTTCATCATGAGCTTCTATAGCCTGCCTGAAACGCTCCATCACGAGATCGGCAAAGTCCAGGCTAGATTTTCCTGGGCCCGCGAAGGTGATAAACAGAAGTACCATATGGTTCGCTGGCCTGACATCGGCAAGCCGCGTGACTATGGCGGCCTTGGGATCATGTCCTCCAAACGCATGAACATCGCCCTCCTGACATGCTGGCTCTGGCGGATCGCCAATGGGGAGGGTGGACTTTGGCTCCATATCATCCGAAACAAATACCTATGTGGCCACCTGCTTGCCTTCTGCCAGAGATCTGGTGGCTCACAGTTCTGGTAGTCTGTCATCCAAAGCTCCCGGTCCTCTACATCGGGACCGCCATCATGGTCAGATCCGTGACATCCACCATGTTCTAGTTTGACCGGTGGGCTGGGATGCCCCTTTAGCGGCCTGCTTTCCAGACTTGTTCTCCACCGTGGTGGAACCGCGGATCTCCGTCGAGGCGACCCTTATTGACTTAGGTCAACTCACATTCCGATGGCCATTTGGGCCTCCGAACCTAACCTCCTGGAACAAGCTCCTTGAGACCGTTGCCCTTCACGAGTCGGACCTAGAACAGGAAAACGATCGCTCGTGGCACTTGGAGCCCTCTGGCAAATTCTCCATGAAGTCTCTTTACCAGTCCATCGTTGTCACTCCTGCATCGGAGGCCCTTGAGTTGATCTGGTCGCTCGGACTTCCTCTAAAGATCAGGATCTTTCTATGCCAATGGATCTGCCGTCATGTCCCGTCCGGTGTGGAGGTGCTTAAGCGGAATGGCCCGGGCGATGGGGTCTGTCCCCTATGTGGGACAGAAGAAGACTCAAACCACATCTTCTTTTTGTGTGTGTCCGCTCAATTCCTCTAGAGCTGCCTCCGCGAGGTCGTTGGTGTTCGTTGGTGTAACACCTGTTGGGGAACACAGTATTTCATAAAAAATCCTACGATCATGCAAGATCTATCTAGGAGATGCATAGCAATGAGAGGGGAGAGTGTGCCTACGTACCCTCGTAGACCGAAAGCGTAAGCATTGAGTAACGTGGTTGATGTAGTCAAACGTCTTTGCGATCCAACCAATCAAGTACCAAACGCACGGCACCTCCGCGATCTGCACACGTTCAACTCGGTGACGTCCCTCGGACTCTAGATCTAGCTGAGGTCGAGGGAGAGTTTCTTCAGCACGACGGCGTGTTTACGGTGATGATGAAGTTACCGACGCAGGGCTTCACCTAAGCACTACGACAATATGACCAAGGTGGAAATCTGTGGAGGGGGGCACCACACACGGCTAAGAAATCAACTTGTGTGTCTATGGGGTGCCCCCTTCCCCCGTATATAAAGGAGTGGAGGAGGGGGTCGGCCGGCCTCATGGGGTGCGCCCCAAGGGGGGAGTTCTACTCCTACTAGGAGTAGGTTCCCCCCTTTCCTAGACCAACTAGGAGGGGAAGGAAAGGGGAGAGGGAGAGAAGGAAAGGGGGGCCGGCCCCCTCCCAATTCGGATTGGGCTTGGGGGGAGCGCCCCTCCACTTGGCCGCCTCCTCCTCTCTTCCACTAAAGCCCATGAAGGCCCATTAACTCCCCGGGGGGTTCCGGTAACCCCCGGTACTCCGGAAAATCCCCGAACCTATCCGAAACCTTTCCTGTGTCCAAACATAACCTTCCAATATATCAATCTTTATGTCTCGACCATTTCGAGACTCTTCGTCATGTCCGTGATCACATCTGGGACTCCGAAAAACCTTCGGTACATCAAATCACATAACTCATAATACATATCGTCATCGAACGTTAAGCATGCGGACCCTATGGGTTCGAGAACTATGTAGACATGACCAAGACTCATCTCCGATCAATAACCAATAGCAGAACCTGGATGCTCATATTGGTTCCTACATATTCTACGAAGATCTTTATCGGTCAAACCGCATAACAACATACGTTGTTCCCTTTGTCATCGATATGTTACTTACCCGAGATTCGATCGTCGGTATCATCATACCTAGTTCACTCTCGTCACCGACAAGTATTTTTACTCGTTCTGTAATTCATCATCCCGTAACTAACTCATTAGTCACATTGCTTGCAAGGCTCATAGTGATGTGCATTACCGAGAGGGCCCAGAGATACCTCTCTGACAATCGGAGTGACAAATCCTAATCTCGATCTATGCCAACTCAAAAAACACCATCGGAGACACCTGTAGAGCATCTTTATAATCACCCAGTTACGTTGTGACGTTTGATAGCACACTAAGTGTTCCTCCAGTATTCGGGAGTTGCATAATCTCATAGTCATAGGAACATGTATAAGTTATGGAGAAAGCAATAGCAATAAACTAAACGATCATAGTGCTAAGCTAACGGATGGGTCTAGTCCATCACATGATTCTCTAATGGTTTGATCATGTTCATCAAATGACAACACATGTCTATGGCTAGGAAACTTAACCATCTTTGATTAACGAGCTAGTCTAGTAGAGGCATACTAGGGACACTCTGTTTGTCTATGTATTCACACATGTACTAAGTTCCCGGTTAATACAATTCTAGCATGAATAATAAACATTTGTCATGATATAAGGAAATATAAATAACAACTTTATTATTGCCTCTAGGGCATATTTCCTTCAGTCTCCCACTTGCACTAGAGTTAATAATCTAGATTACACAGTAATGATTCTAACACCCATGGAGTCCTGGTGCTGATCATGTTTTGCTTGTGAGAGAGTCTTAGTCAACGGGTCTGCAACATTCAGATCCGTATGTATCTTGCAAATCTCTATGTCTCCTTCCTTGACTTGATCGCGGATGGAATTGAAGTGTCTCTTGATGTGCTTGGTTCTCTTGTGAAATATGGATTCCTTTGCTAAGGCAATTGCACCAGTATTGTAACAAAATATTTTCATTGGACCCGATGCACTAGGTATTACACCTAGATTGGATATGAACTCCTTCATCCAGACTCCTTCATTTGCTGCTTCTGAAGCAGCTATGTATTCTGCTTGACACGTAGATCCCAGCACGACGCTCTGTTTAGAACTGCACCAACTAATAGCTCCACCATTCAATAAAAATATGCATCCGGTTTGTGACTTAGAGTCATTCAGATCAGTGTCAAAGCTTGCATCGATGTAACCATTTACGACGAGCTCTTTGCCACCTCCATAGACGAGAAACATATCCTTAGTCCTTTTTAGGTATTTCAGGATGTCCTTGACCATTGTCCAGTGATCCACTCTTGGATTACTTTGGTACCTCCCTGCTAAACTAATAGCAAGGCGCACATCAGGTCTGGTACACAACATTGCATACATGATAGAACCTATGGTCGAAGCATAGGGAATGACTTTCATTTTCTCTCTATCTTTTGCGATGGTCGGGCATTGAGCCTGACTCAACTTCACACCTTGTAACGCAGGCAAGAACCCTTTCTTTGCTTGATCCATTTTGAACTTCTTCAAAACTTTATCAAGGCATGTGCTTTGTGAAAGTCCAATTAAGCGTCTTGATCTATCTTTATAGATCTTGATGCCCAATATATAAGCAGCTTCACCGAGGTCTTTCATTGAAAAATTCTTATTCAAGTATCCTTTTATGCTATTCAGAAATTCAATATCATCTCCAATCAACAATATGTCATCCACATATAATATCAGAAATGCTATAGATCTCCCACTCACTTTCTTGTACATACAGGTTCTCCAAAAGTGTGTATAAAACCATATGCTTTGATCACACTATAAAAGCATATATTCCAACTCCGAGATGCTTGCACCAGTCCATAAATGGATCGCTGAAGCTTACACACTTTGTTAGCACCTTTTGGATCGACAAAACCTTCTAGTTGCATCATATACAACTCTTCTTTAAGATATCCATTAAGGAATGCAGTTTTGACATCCATTTGCCAAATTTCATATTCATAAAATGCGGCAATTGCTAACATGATTCGGACGGAGTTAAGCATCGCTATGGGTGAGAAGGTCTCATCGTAGTCAACTCCTTAAACTTGTCGAAAACCTTTCACAACAAGTCGAGCTTTTGTAGACAATAACATTACCATCAGCATCAGTCTTCTTCTTGAAGATCCATTTATTCTCTATGGCTTGCCGATCATCAAGCAAGTCAACCAAAGTCCACAATTTCTTCTCATACATGGATCCCATCTCAGATTTCATGGCCTCAAGCCATTTTGCTGAATCTGGGCTCATCATCGCTTCCTCATAGTTTGTAGGTTCGTCATGGTCAAGTAACATGACTTCCAGAACAGGATTACCGTACCACTCTGGTGCGGATCTTACTCTGGTTGACCTACGAGGTTAGGTAGTAAATTTATCAGAAGTTTCATGATCATCATCATTAGCTTCCTCACTAATTGGTGTAGGAATCACTGGAACTGATTTATGTGATGAACTACTTTCCAATAAGGGCGTAGGTACAGTTACCTCGTCAAGTTCTACTTTCCTCTCACTCACTTATTTCGAGAGAAACTCCTTCTCTAGAAAGGATCCATTCTTAGCAACGAATATCTTGCCTTCGGATCTGTGATAGAAGGTGTACCCAACAGTATCCTTTGGGTATCCTATGAAGACACATTTCTCCGATTTGGGTTCAAGCTTATCAGGTTGAAGCTTTTTCACATAAACATCGCAGCCCCAAACTTTAAGAAACGACAGCTTGGGTTTCTTGCCAAAACATAGTTCATATGGTGTCGTCTCAACGGATTTCGATGGTGCCCTATTTAACATGAATGCAGCCGTCTCTAAAGCATAACCCCAAAACGATAGCGGTAAATCAGTAAGAGACATCATAGATCGCACCATATCTAATAAAGTGCGGTTACGACGTTCGAACACACCATTACGCTATGGTGTTCCAGATGGCATTAGTTGCGAAACTATTCCGCATTGTTTCAAATGAAGACCAAACTCATAACTCAAATATTCACCTCCACGATCAGATCGTAGAAACTTAATTTTCTTGTTACGATGATTTTCCACTTCACTCCAAAATTCTTTGAACTTTTCAAATGTTTCAGACTTATGTTTCATCAAGTAGACATACCCATATCTGCTCAAATCATCTGTGAAGGTCAGAAAATAACGATACCCGCCACGAGCATCAACACTCATTGGACCGCATACATCAGTATGTATTATTTCCAATAAGTCTGTTGCTCGTTCCATTGTTTCGAAGAATGGAGTCTTAGTCATCTTGCCCATGAGGCATGGTTCGCAAGCATCAAGTGATTCATAACCAAGTGATTCCAAAAGCCCATCAGCATGGAGTTTCTTCATGCGCTTTACACCAATATGACCTAAACGGCAGTGCCACAAATAAGTTGCACTATCATTATTAAACTTATATCGTTTGGTTTCAATACTATGAATATGTGTATCACTACTATCAGGATTTAGTAAAAATAGACCACTCTTCAAGGCTGCATGACCATAAAAGATATTACTCATATAAATAGAACAACCATTATTCTTTGATTTAAATGAATAACCGTCTCGCATCAAACAAGATCCAGATATAATGTTCATGTTTAACGCTGGCACCAAATAACAATTATTTAGGTCTAAAACTAATCCCGAAGGTAGATGTAGAGGTAGCATGCCAACAGCGATCACATCGACTTTGGAACCATTTCCCATGCGCATCGTCACCTTGTCCTTAGCCAATCTCCGCTTAATCCGTAGCCCCTGCTTCGAGTTGCAAATATTAGCAACATAACCAGTATCAAATACCCAGGCGCTACTACGAGCATTAGTAAGGTACACATCAATAACATGTATATCAAATATACCTTTCACTTTGACATCCTTCTTATCCGCCAAATACTTGGGGCAGTTCCGCTTCCAGTGACTAGTCCCTTTGCAGTAGAAGCACTCAGTCTCAAGCTTAGGTCCATACTTGGGCTTCTTCACTTGAGCAGCAACTTGCTTGCCGTTCTTTTTGAAGTTCCCCTTCTTCCCTTTGCCCTTCTTGAAACTAGTGGTCTTGTTGACCATCAACACTTGATGCTCCTTCTTGATTTCTACCTCCGCAGCTTTTAGCATCGCGAAGAGCTCAGAAATTGTCTTATCCATCCCTTGCATATTATAGTTCATCACGAAGCTTTTGTAGCTTGGTGGCAATGATTGAAGAACTCTGTCAATGACACTATCATCAGGAAGATTAACTCCCACTTGAGTCAAGTGGTTGTGGTACCCAGACATTCTGAGTATATGTTCACTGACAGAACTATTCTCCTCCATCTTGCAGCTGTAGAACTTATTGGAGACTTCATATCTCTCAATTTGGGCATTCGCTTGAAATATTAACTTCAACTCCTAGAACATCTCATATGCTCCATGACGTTCAAACCGTCGTTGAAGTCCCGATTCTAAGCCGTAAAGCATGGCACACTGAACTATCGAGTAGTCATCAGCTTTGCTCTGCCAGACGTTCATAACATATGGTGTTGCTCCTGCAGCGGGCTTTGCACCTAGCGGTGCTTCTAGGATGTAATTCTTCTGTGCAACAATGAGGATAATCCTCAAGTTACGGACTCAGTCCGTGTAGTTGCTACCATCATCTTTCAACTTAGCTTTCTCTAGGAACGCATTAAAATTCAACGGAACAACAACACGGGCCATTTATCTACAACAACATAGACATGGAAAATACTATCAGGTACTAAGTTCAAGGTAAATTAAATTTCAATTAATCATATTACTTAAGAACTCCCACTTAGATAGACATCTCTCTAGTCATCTAAATGATCACGTGATCAATATCAACTAAACCATGTCCGATCATCACGTGAGATGGAGTAGTTTTCAATGGTGAACATCACCATGTTGATCATATCTACTATACGATTCATGCTCGACCTTTCGGTCTCAGTGTTCTAATGTCATATCTGCATATGCTAGGCTCGTCAAGTTTAACCCGAGTATTCTGCTTGTGCAAAACTGGCTTGCACCCGTTGTATGTGAACGTAGAGCTTATCACACCCGATCATCACGTGGTGTCTGGGCACGACGAACTGTAGCAATGGTGCATACTCAGGGAGAACACTTATACCTTGAAATTTAGTGAGAGATCATCTTATAATGCTACTGCCGTACTAAGCAAAATAAGATGCATAAAGGATAAACATCACATGCAATCAATATAAGTGATATGATATGGCCATCATCATCTTGTGCCCTTGATCTCCATCTCCAAAGCACCGTCATGACCACCATCGTCGCCGGCTTGATTCCTTGATCTCCATCGTAGCATCGTTGTCGTCTTGCCAACTATTGCTTCCACAACTATCGCTACCGCTTAGTGATAAAGTAAAACAATTGCATGGCGATTGCAATTCATACAATAAAGCGACAACCATATGGCTCCTGCAAGTTGCCGATAACTGTGTTACAAAACATGATCATCTCATACAACAATTTATATAATCACGTCTTGACCATATCACATCACAACATGCCCTGCAAAAACAAGTTGGACGTCCTCTAATTTGTTGTTGCAAGTTTTACGTGGCTGCTACGGGCTTTAGCAAGAACCGTTCTTACCTACGCAGCGAAACCACAACGTGGTATAGTGATTGCTTTTTGATCTTTAGAAAGAACCCTGATCATTGAATCCGATTCAACTAAAGTTGGAGAAACAGACACCCGCCAGCCACCTGTGTGCAAAGCACGTCGGTAGAACCAGTCTCATGAACGCGGTCATGTAATGTCGGTCCGGGCCGCTTCATCCAACAATCCCGCCGAATCAAGAAACAACTAGTGACGACAAACAATATGTATATACCCATGCCCACAACTCCTTTGTGTTCTACTTGTGCATATAACATCTACGCATAGACCTGGCTCGGATGCCATTGTTGGGGAACGCAGTATTTCAAAAAAAATCCTACGATCATGCAAGATCTATCTAGGACATGCATAGCAACGAGAGGGGAGAGTGTGTCTACGTACCCTCGTAGACTGAAAGCGGAAGCGTTGAGTAACGCGGTTTATGTAGTCGAATGTCTTTGCAGTCCAACCAAACAAGTACCAAACGCACGGCACCTCCGCGATCTGCACATGTTCAGCTCGATAACGTCCCTCGAACTCTAGATCCAGCTGAGGCCGAGGGAGAGTTTTGTCATCACGACGGCGTGTTGACGGTGATGATGAAGTTACCGACGCAGGGCTTCGCCTAAGCACTACGACAATATGACCGAGGTGGAAATCTGTGGAGGGGGCACCGCACACGACTAAGAAATCAACTTGTGTGTCTATGGGGTGCCCCTTCCCCCGTATATAAAGAAGTGGAGGAGGGGGCCGGCCGGCCTCATGGGGTGCGCCCCAAGGGGGGAATCCTACTCCTACTAGGAGTAGGTTCCCCCCTTTCCTAGTCCAACTAGGAGGGGAAGGAAAGGGAAGAGGGAGAGAAGGAAAGGGCCCCCCTCCCAATTCGGATTGGGCTTGGGGGGGAGCGCCCCTCCACTTGGCCGCCTCCTCCTCTCTTCCACTAAAGCCCATGAAGGCCCATTAACCCCCCTGGGGATTTCGGTAACCCCCCAGTACTCCGGAAAATGCCCGAACCTATCCGAAACCTTTTCGGTGTCCAAACATAACCTTCTAATATATCAATATTTATGTCTCGGCCATTTCGAGACTCCTCGTCATGTCCGTGATCACATCCGGGACTCCGAACAACCTTCGGTACATCAAATCACATAACTCATAATACATATCGTCATCGAACGTTAAGTGTGCGGACCCTACTGGTTCGAGAACTATGTAGACATGACCTAGACTCATATCTGGTCAATAACCAATAGCGGAACCTGGATGCTCATATTGGTTCCTACATATTCTACGAAGATCTTTGTCGGTCAAACCGCATAACAAATACCTAGTTCAATCTCGTCACCGACAAGTCTCTTTACTTGTTCCGTAATGCATCATCCCGTAACTAACTCATTAGTCACATTGCTTGCAAGGCTCATAGTGATGTGCATTACCGAGAGGGCCCGGAGATACCTCTCCGACAATCGGAGTGACAAATCCTAATCTCGATCTATGCCAACTCAACAAGTACCATCGGAGACACCTGTAGAGCACCTTTTATAATCACCCAGTTACGTTGTGACGTTTGGTAGCACACAAAGTGGTCCTCCGGTAATCGGGAGTTGCATAATCTCATAGTCATAGGAACATGTATAAGTCATGACGAAAGCAATATCAGTAAACTAAAATGATCAAGTGCTAACGGAATGGGTCAAGTCAATCACATCATTCTCCTAATGATGTGATCCCGTTTATCAAATGACAACTCATGCCTATGGTTAGGAAACATAATCATCTTTGACCAACGAGCTAGTCAAGTAGAGGCATACTAGTGACACTATGTTTGTCTATGTATTCACACATGTACTAAGTTTCCGGTTAATACAATTCTAGCATGAATAATAAACATTTATCATGATATAAGGAAATATAAATAACAACTTTATTATTGCCTCTAGGGCATATTTCCTTCAACACCAACTTCCCAGATCTCTTCATCGAGATCCAGGCCTCCCCCTAATGGGTTGTTGGGGAACGTAGTAATGTCAAATTTTCCTACGCACATGCAAGATCATGGTGATTTATAGCAACGAGAGGGGAGAGAGTCGTCCACGTACCCTCGTAGACCGTAAGCGGAAGCGTTATGAGAACGCGGTTGATGTAGTCGTACGTCCTCACGATCCGACCGATCCAAGTTCCGAATGCATGGCAGCTCCGAGTTCAGCACACGTTCAGGTCGATGACGTCCCACGAACTCCGATCCAGTAGAGCTTCACAGGAGAGTTCCGTCAACACGACGGCGTGATGATGGTGATGATGTTGCTACCGACTCAGGGCTTCGCCTAAGCACCGCTACGATATGATCGAGGTGGATTATGGTGGAGGGGGGCACCGCACACGGCTTGGAACAATCAACTTGTGTGTCTTTGGGTGCCCCCACCCCCACCCCCGTATATAAAGGAGCAAAGGGGGAGGCCGGCCAGCCTTGGTGTGCCCCAAGGAGAGGAGGAATCCTCTTCCTACTAGGAAGAGGATTCATCCTTTCCGAGTCCAACTAGGAAGAGGGAAGGGGGAAAGAAAGAGAGGGAGAGGGAGAGGGAAAGAGGGGTTGCGCCCCCCTCCCCTAGTCCAATTCGGACTCCCCATGGGAGGGGGCGCACCACCTCCTGGGCTGCAGCCCTCTCTCTCCCCTCAGGCCCACTAAGGCCCAATACTTCCCCGGGGGGTTCCGATAACCCCTCCGGCACTCTGGTTTTCTCCAAAATCATCTGGAACACTTCCCGTGTGCGAATATAGCCGTTCAATATATCAATCTTTACGTCTCGGCCATTTCGAGACTCCTCGTCATATCCGTGATCACATCCGGGACTCCAAACTACCTTCGGTACATCAAAACACATAAACTCATAATACCGATCGTCACCGAACTTTGAGCGTGCGGACCCTACGGGTTCGAGAACTATGTAGACATGACCGAGACTCGTCTCCACTCAATAACCAATAGCAAAACCTGAATGCTCATATTGGTTCCTACATATTCTACGAAGATCTTTATCGGTCAAACCGCATAACATCATACGTTGTTCCCTTTGTCATCGACATGTTACTTGCCCGAGATTCGATCGTCGGTATCTCAATACATATTTCAATCTCGTTGCCAGCAAGTCTCTTTACTCGTTTCCGTAATGCATCATCCCGCAACTAACTCATTAGTTGCATTGCTTGCAAGGCTTATAGTGATGTGCATCACCGAGAGGGCCCGGAGATACCTCTCCGACAATCGGAGTGACAAATCATAATCTCAATCTATGCCAACTCAACAAGTACCATCAGAGACACCTGTAGAGCACCTTTTATAATCACGCAGTTACGTTGTGACGTTTGGTAGCACACAAAATGGTCCTCCGGTAATCGGGAGTTGCATAATCTCATAGTCATAGGAACATGTATAAGTCATGACGAAAGCAATATCAGTAAACTAAAACGATCAAGTGCTAAGCTAACGGAATGGGTCAAGTCAATCACATCATTCTCCTAATGATGTGATCCCGTTTATCAAATGACAACTCATGCCTATGGTTAGGAAACATAATCATCTTTGACCAATGAGCTAGTCAAGTAGAGGCATACTAGTGACACTATGTTTGTCTATGTATTCACACATGTATTATGTTTCCGGTTAATACAATTCTAGCATGAATAATAAACATTTATCATGAAATAAGGAAATAAATAATAAATTTATGATTGCCTCTAGGGCATATTTCCTTCATGGGTCACCACATTAGGTGGCTGACTATTGGGGTCCTAGCATGGACGCTTTGGACGGTTCAAAATAAGCTTGTGATCTAGCATGTGCCTCTTCGACGTGCTACTAATGCGGTGTACAAAATGTGTGGCTATTTGCAGCTTTGGCGGCCGCTTAGCTGTCACCGGGACCAAGACACCATCAACATCATCATTGCTGACCTTCATGCGATGGCTCTCCGCTTGGCGCCACCGCTCCTCCTCCACCAACTGAGTCGGATGCTTCTTCGCTTGCGATGCTACCCCCTTTTGTTTTCTATTTCAGGGCTTGTTGAGTTGTGCCCTGAACAGAACACTCCCGTACTTTGTGTCGTGCTACTTTGTGTGTGTGTGTGTGTGTGTGTGTGTGTGTGTGGACTCTTGTTGAACTTTGTAGTTGTGGTGGTTTGCTTATATATAAAGCGGGGCGAAAGACTTTTTCAGTAATTAAGGGCTAAGGCATGCACCCAACCTTTCGAGTGACGACACAATCCATGGCCCACAAAATGCGTGTGCGGGCCATGTAGTGGCCCTGTGAATTTCTCCAAGCATACAAAACATATAAACATACATACTAGCCTATCATAATAAAAGTAACCAAATCAAGCAAAGAGATAAAACTAAACAACTGTTTTCGATAAAAGCACGTTCATTCAAAATATAGGAATTAAGCTTTTGTTCTCATGTAATTGATTATAAGTTCTGGCAATCCCAAAAGTTGTTAAAGTTAGCATGGGGTGGAGCAGACTAGTGCAAAATTCAGCTAGAACTTCCCATGTTAATGACAACTACACGACAAGAAAAGGCTGGTGCTAAAATAGAGTGGTCAACAAGTCTCCTGATACAATCATTGCGTTTTTATTGACAGTGCCATAAGCTGTTTGCTAACTAATCAGTCTCAGTAACAAGGGTTACTTCTGCTCTAGGCACTTCTACTAATTTTCACGTAAAACCAAGTAAGGCAACCATTATCACTATCATGTAGGTAAAAAAATAAAAATCTCTCACTAACAAAGCAACTAGATGAGTGTCATATGTAAAATACTACTAGATGTGTGTCATGTGTAAAAAGATGATGTCGCACGTGAATGACTACTACTCCCAGTGAAAATGGTTATGAAAGTCCGCTGCATTTATAAAAGTGGATAAAAAACACGATGTTTTCCATGTGATTTGGTCACGATGCTTATATTCACTGGGCACGACTACGAACGCTCCTCCTTCTCATAACTCACCGGCCTCCAGAGCATGATGACTTTGCAACCTAGGCGGCTAGGCCTCTTGTTACATGTCATTAGTTACAATGGGTGCCTCTATTTTACACTGATGTATCCATTAGAGCCTAACTACATGACATAAAAAATAACAGGAGCACAAGCCACATCAATGAATACGATGTGCACGTTTTGTCGAGGGCGAGGTCTCCTTCGATTCGAAGGATTTTTGGAGGACTTGGGTCCTTAGGAATTTCCTCTACTTTGATCATTTGATCATAGGATTGAAATTCTTAGGAATTTTTTCGTAGGATCCATTTGCACTCAGTATTGGAGAAAAAATTCGACCACTCAAAGCCCTTTGTAGAATTCCCGTACTTTTCATGTGCTATCACCACTCATTAATCCAAATTCATATATTTTTCTAATCATGTAGGATTTAATAGGACGTGACACTCGACCCTGTGTTTTCCCATTTGTATATCTTCATGATCGTTTCAATTAAAGAGGCTGGATGGGAACACCTTGAATTTATCTATTGGGCAATTGGTCAGAATTTTGCGCCAAGACTGGGGGAGTTTGCGGCAAAGTTGTATGGGTTTAGGCAGGTTAGCCGTGAGTAATCGGCCATTGTAAAACAACGTATTTGGTGGTGGCTTTCATACTATTTCTTATATGAATATATGATACGCATGTTTTTTAGGGGTAATACGCATGTCTTTTTTTAGGGGTAATACGCATGTCTTATGTGTATTCTAGAAACATTTATTAGGTAGCATCCGTCATGAGAGCCTCATAATCGCCTCCACAGTGGGACGTTGAACGAAGTGATCACAACGGTGACCTCATAAATTTCAAGATGGTATGTCGGCTCAGTCTTTCGAAGATGCTCATAAAGGTAGGGTTTGTATGTTTGCGTTCATAAGGGTGAGTGTATGCGCGTGTATATGAGCGCTTGCATCTATACTGTGTTAAAAAAAACTCTGCAATGCAATGCCGTTCCACATGTAACCAACGAGCATTTAGTTTACTATGCGGGTTGCACGTGGAACAGAAAGAACCGCCGTTACTTTCGACAAAATTTCTTCACGCAGAAAAGGAGGGCGTTTCTTTCTATCAACAGAGCCCGCCTTTCCTCGCGACGCTGACATGTCGACGACAGATTACGAATCCAGACGATAATTCTCAAACAACGTCCACGACGTTGAGCAAAAACAAAAACCAAATTTGCTCACGTCACCACGCCAGCCACAACTTTAGAGCGCGCTCCGCTTTTCCCGCGGTTTATAAGCGGCGCGTCTCCGCTCGATCCCCGGCTCCATTCGTCCGGGCAAGAAACACACGAAAGAAAAAGAAAAGTCCGCCAATAATTGCAAACCTCCCAAGCATGCAACGCCACGGCGCCGCCTGCAGCATTGCGTGCCACCCCGGCGGCGCCGGCGTGTTCATGCTGCCGCAGGTGTACGATCCTCGCGCCACGCATGGGCAGTACGACTTGGCCTCGCTGTCGGACATGGTGGCTCCATACACCGGTTGCAATGGCGGCAGCTCCGCCGTCGGATGGGCGCCTCCGGAGGGTGACTCGGTGGACGACGACGGTCGGGCGTCGCACCGCGGCAACGGTGACGAGAGGAAGACGAGGCGGCTGGCGTCGAACCGCGAGTCGGCGAGGCGGTCGCGGGTGAGGAAGCAGAGGCGGCTGGACGAGCTGTCGACGAGGGCGGCGCGGCTCCGGGCGGCCAACCAGCGGCTCCTCGTGGAGCTCAACCGCGTGCTCGCCGAGCACAGCCGCGTGGCCCGCGAAAGCGCACGGCTACGGGAGGAGGCCTCCGAGCTGCGGGCGAGGCTCGACGGGATGGGGGTGGACGAGGCCGATGATGTTGGTCCGCAGAGCACAGAGGACACCGGCAATACGGCTTAGCTGGAGTACTAATAAGGGAAGAAAAAAACGCGCATGGGATCGATTCATGGCACGTAGCCAGGTGGACATAATACTACTTAGTTCTAAGGAATGTGGCGACCAATTATATTTATTTTTATTCCTCGGTGAGGAAATGGAACTGCACGTCCCTTGGCTTCGGCATCTGTAGACGGCCGGTGGTGTTCACAGTTGGAATCGGGTGAGAGAAGGGTGTATAGAGGAGTATGAGCGATTTCAGCCATTGAGAAATCTGCGCCGAGGCATATCGACTATCACAAACAAATAAGCAAGAACGGTTGCACAGCCTCCAGATCGGCCAGAATTCCGCATGCAAGCATGGCGTCCACAAAAAGACACGAGAAGCTCGCCTCTGTCGCCACCGGAGAGCACTCTTTCTTCACCCAACGCGGCGGCATCTGGACATGTCGGCGACGTCAACGGCATCACCCACCTCACTACAACGCAAATTACAAACGAGTATATCATGTTTCATTCTACGCGGCTGGTCAGTGAAGTTGTTAACGAATGACGAATCCTCTACCTAGAACACACCCGCCCGCACCTTGACGCGCCTTCCTCGTGTCCATTTTCCTGACGAGACTTCAGACGCTTCCTGTGGTCGCTCCGCCTCCGCTCTGTGCAAGAGTTACATCAGATCCAAGCACCATTTACATATGCAGCAGGTTGACCATCCAAGGAGGTTTCGTCTGACGACACTCAACATTACCAACCACCGGTACGGACAGTGCTTGCACAAGACAGACGAACAGGACATCAAAAGAAAATGGCATCAATTTCATTCTGAAACATCTTCGGCAACATGTTTTCTGATACTTTCAAAATGCATTATGCTAGGCTGATACATGTACTACTCCCTCCGTTCCAAAATAGATGACTCAACTTTGTACGGAGGGAGTAACTATTAAGCCTTTCTGAAAATGTGTCAAGGAATCCAGTAGGAGCTAAAGATGTGGAGTGGATGATAGATGGAAAGTGGCAAGTCTACTTACTGACAATATGACACTTAGCAAACAAGCCAGAGAGCAATACTGAAGTACATCATCTCAAACACAAACACAAGTACAATAGGACATCGTCGTACGCCCACGATTTTGTCAGGTAGTATATTGGAGCATCAAGGATATCAAAATTGGGTGTGTCTAGGGCACATCTAGATGTAAGTGAGTGAATCAAGCATAAAGAGGAAAAGAAAAAAAAAGGAAATATCCACACAAATCTCGATGTAAGATCAATGACATAGAACTTAGATGTGCAATACTTATGGCACATCTAGATGTGCTTTAGCAAAACTGATCAAAATTAATAAATCCGGAAAGATAAATAGATGTTGACTGGTTGGTAAATGCCCAACCCTGACCCCTGGACGCTAGAAGGTCCATTCATCATAGGTATGCTCTGGTGCATCCTTTTGCTAAAGGCTAAAAAGGCTACATGTTTGATTGCCGTATACCAAAATGTGATGTGCAAATGGAGGTTGGACTCCTATTGATGATAATTTCCCCTGCAGATATAATTATGTAACAGGAAGTGACTAGGCCACATTGCCTAACAGATTGGTACAAATTTGTTCAGGCATAACCAGTGACCACTTAAGTCAATTTCAGTAAAACCACACTGGAATTGTCTTTACAGGCAAATATCTGGAAACTGTGTGGCGGAATCCAGTATTAGCTAAAGGTGCAGAGTGGATAGTAGATGGAAAGTGGCGTATGGCACTGATCAAACAAGCCGCAATATTGAAATTTGAAATGCCTCATCTCGAACACAAACAACAGTAGAATAGGACATCGTCATATGCGCCAGTGCATTCTTTTCCTGAGAACACGTGCGCTATTGCTTTATATACTACTATAATCTGATGTGCAAATGGAGCTTGGAGCTTGGAGTCAATACTGATGATAATTTCCCCTGCAGATATATTACTATGTAAAAGAACGTGATCAAACCACATTGCCTAACAGACTGGTGCCAGTTTGTTCAGGAATAAGCATTGACCAGTTAGTCATCAATTGCAGTAAAACGCACACTGCAATTGTTGCCACAGGCAAGCTCCTAGCACAGGAAACAGTGATTTGGTTTCGTGCATACAGATTTTATGCTTCTAAAATTCTGCTGTCCTAAAGACTTCTTTTATGCCTCTACAGTTCTCAGGGGTCACCCGACAGAAAACCCAATGCTTGGATTGATTCAGATTTCCTGTACAAAAGAGCATTGCTAACCTCAATTCCTAAATGTCAAATGATATTCGGAATAAGCAAATAAGCAATCAAAGCAACTAGGAATTGCAGGGCTATGGCATACTGGAACTATATGAACCACCTTAGCGTATTCCACGAGCAATTTCACAAACATTCCAACCCTACTATGACAATATGACACTGCAACTAAGAATTTAGCACTACAATGTCCAAGATCATACCTGCTGAGATGCACCCTGACGATCCACTGGTGAAAGAACCCTCAGTTGATGTGCCTGTCCCTGCCCAGACCGAGTATCATCGGTGGGGAGTTGATACCGGCACACAGGGCATGTGCTCCTCATGGCGAGCCATGGCAGGATGCAGTCGCCATGGAAGTAGTGCTTGCACGGGAGAAAGACAACGCGCTGCTCCGACGCGAAGACATCCTTGCACACCGCGCAGCCGCAGGTGGCCTCCTCTTCGCTGAGGATCATCTCCGGCAGGCCTTCCACCGCCTGGCGTGACGCGGGCCGCTTGAGGAATTCGTAGTCGTCTTCGTACTCGGAATCGGTGGATACTGTATCGGAGTCGTTGTCTTGTACGCCCACCGCCATCCGGAAGGCCCCGGGCGACGGCGTCTGGTCGAACCCGCTGGGCGTGAGCCCCTCTCCGCCCCCGGCCTCCTCTACCTCGGTGTCGGAGATGGCGGAAGCATCTGAAAAAAGGAAGCGGGAGACAACCCCGCCGCGGAAGCCGCCGCCGCCGCCGGATAGCACCTCCGGACCGACATCTTCGTCGTGGTTGGAGGGGTTCTCGCAGAAATCCTCGCTCTCCCCGTCGGGCTTGCCCTCGTCCTCATCGTCACACCGGTCGTCGCCGAATCCCCCGCCCTTCCCCTCGCATTCGTCGTCGTCGGATAACTGCTCGCCCTCGGCGTCCTCGTCGCATGACGACCCATCGCCCTCCCCTTCGTCGTCGTCGTGGCATAACGCTTCCTAGACCTCCCCTTCGTCTTCGTCGTCGTCGACGACGACGTTGTCGCACGGGTCCCTGCAGATCTCCTCGCCGTTGCTGTCGTCGTCGTCGTCGTCGTCGCAGGGGGCACCGCATGACCACTCGCCCACGTCATCATCATCACAGCAGCAGCAATAGTCGCATGAGTCACCGCCGTCGCTATCGTCCTCGAACGGGTCGGCGCAGAACGCCTCGCCGTCGCTATCGTCTGCCATGGATGGGGATGGAGGGGCGGCGCGGATGGGTTCCGGTCTCAGACAATGTGGGGACACGGACGATCAGATCTGGTTTTTATTTTCGGCCTGGGAACCTCAGGTTGGTCCTGGTTGGCGTTGGACCTCCAGAACTGGCGATCAGAGGCTTGGGCCTGCTATTTCTCGCGTTCAGCGAGCAGGGCGCTGCGCTCGCGTCGAAGGGAGCCCCTGACGGGCCAGCCCAGCAGCGCGGGAGCCACAAACTGTCTTTTTTTCTGTTTTCTGTTCTTATTTTTTGCTTCATTTTTGTAATTTTATTTATACTTTAGAAAACATTATATATATATATATATGTTTATATTAAAAAAACACTCCTCAAAAACACATTTAGAAAATGTTAAATAAGTATTAAGAAATGTGGAACATGTATTTGAGAAATGTTGAATAAGTATTGAAAATGTTGAACAAATATTTTTAAAATGTTGAACAGTTATGAAAAAAATGTTGAACGAGTATATGAAAAATGTTGAACAAGTATATGAAAAATGTTGAACAAGTATTGGAAAATGTTGAACAAAGAATTTGAAAAATCTTGAACAAGTATTTGAAAATGTTGAATATGTATTAAAATGTTGAATAGGTATTGAAAAATGTTGAACGGTTATATGCAAAATGTTCAACAAGTATTTGAAAAATGTTGAATATGTATTAAAAATGTTGAATAGGTATTGAAAAATGTTGAATGGGTATATACAAAATGTTGAACAAGTATTTTAAAAATGTTAAATAAGTATATGAAAAATGTTGAACAACTATATGACAAATGTTGAACAAAGAATTTGAAAAATATTGAACAAGTTTTTGAAAATGTTGAATATGTATTAAAAAATGTTGAACAAGTATTTGAAAATGTTGAATATGTATTGAAAAATGTTGAACGGGTATATGCAAAATGTTGAGCAAGTATTTGAAAAATGTTGAATATGTATTAAAAATGTTGAATAGATATTGAAAAATGTTGAACGGGTATATGCAAAATGTTGAACAAGTATTTGAAAAATGTTAAATAAGTACTAAAAATGTTGAACAAGTATTTGAAAAATGTTAAATAAGTACTAAAAATGTTGAATAAATATTAAAATTTTGAAGAAGTATTTGAAAAGTGTTGAATAGGTGTCCAGACAATGTTGAATGTGTATCCAAAAAATGTTGGGTGCTTGTTAAATAATGTTTTTGACATGTACGCAAATGTAGAATGAAAACAAAAACAAACATAAGAAAACACAAAATAAAAACAAAAAATGAAGAAGAAATAGGAAAACCAATCAGAAAATAGAGCAAAAACACAAACAAACTGGGGAAAAAAGAAAACAAAGAATATAGAATGAAAAAAACAAAAGAAATGAAAAGAAAATGAATTATCTTAACAAAAAAGGAAGCCGGAGATTTCTTTTTAAAACCAAACAAAAAAGAAAGAAAAGAAGAAAAAAGAGAGAAATAAGAAAAACCCTCCGGTATTTTACCTCAAATAGGATGCGACTCTGATATGCAACATGAAGTCAACAATGGCGTAGTGGCAAGCAACTCTATGCACGATCAAAACGCCCGGCGTTCGTATCCCGAATCCCCTCATATTCTTCTATTTTTCTATTTCTCTACGTGATAGTGGGCCGCCCAATTAGTCAAACGCTTCAGCGAGAGAAGCTGCCAGGATCGCTTAATGCAATAAATAGTTGCTGCGCTGCCATTTGGGACGCAGCTCAGGGAACAAATGCAAAGCTCGGTTCAAGTCTGTGATGACGTGACGGACCCGGAATCCCTCAAAAAAGAGTGAAGTTTGTCTTAAATCTTGAATTAGTAAAGCTTGTCGAAAATGAACCCTAGACTCTCAATCCCTCAAATTGGCACACTATACTCATTGATCCTAGTCAATCTCAACCAGTCATGTTTGACACACGGGAAGATATCAGTCCCGACCGGAATCGCATGCTACTCTCATTGTATCCCTAGCTCACATGTCATGTTTATCTCAAGTGCGTGAGAAAGAGATTGAAGAAGATGATGAATATTACGTGTGGGCCCATATAGTCAATGAGAGCAGAGATGGATCCCAGCATGATTGTTCTTTCCCGATTCAACAAACAAGATTTTATTTCCATAAAGATTAAGATTGACCGATTAGTGAAAGATAGAGTGCCCACTTCAGGGATTGAGAGATTAAGGTTCAGCTCCGACTAGCTCTACCAGTTGAGGCCTCCTTTGGTTTAGAGGAATTTCATAAAAATTCTAGAGGATAGGATTCTTATAGGATTTTTCCCTTTAGAGCCCTTTGATTCATAGGAATGGATTCCTATTACTACATAGGATTGGTTCCTATCCTCCACATTTCATAGAAAAATAAAAAAGAGCCTAGACTCAATGGAAAAATTCCTTTGGTGTCAACCAAATGACATCTTGTTTCCTATTCCTACTCATAGGATTTGAGATACATGTCATCTCATTTCCTACAAGATTCCTATTCCTATGACAATCCTATCCTATGAACCAAAAGAGACCTGAAGGTTTAAAATAGACTTCACTTCTCAAAAATAAAAACGTGACAAACCCGACGATCTTGGAAGCTATTACGCGAGGCGCTTTGTCCGGCGGAAAACTTACATGGAGTAGGTGAGAACTATGAGATCGATTTATTTTTACTTAAAAAGACATGTTCAAATATTCTCAAACTTTTTGTAGCCACACATCAAGATCTGAGGACAACCTCAAAAAGTTTCAGCTCCTAATTCAAAGTACATTAATAATAACAAAAAGACAAAATTATACTCCCTCCATCTTAAAATAAGTGTCTCAACTTTGTACTAGTATCTTTCAGTATCTAAGTACAAATACTAATAAAAAGAAGAAAAAAGAATTGATTTGCAGCAATAGATGTCTTTCACATACAACTAGAAAAAAGTAATTTCCTTTTTGAATGGCAGTTTCAAAAGAACGTACTTCAATGTCAAAAAAGCGTATTCGTAAAAATATTTGGAAGAAAAGACTTATATTTCTATAGTACAATCTTATTCTTTGGTAAAATCAAGATCATTTTCGAGCAGTAATGAGCATCCAAAATCAATGGGTTTTTTCTGGGCAACAAACAAATAATAAGATTTTGGAATAATATGAATTGACCTATCAAAAAAGAATTCCAATTATTTAATAATTTTGATTCTTCTTTGAATGTACTTTTATGTGTCAAGTTGAGACACTTATTTTGGGACGTGGAGAGTTGTACTAAGTTTGAGACATTTATTTTAGGACGGAGGGAGTATGTAAATAGTGTCAAAGTACTATTCGCCCAAAGCTGCTACTATTCATATTCTAAATTGGTTTTTAATCTTTAAATGTACATCGAGTTTTGAGCTGATTTTCTTCTATAAGTTGTAGACACATCCCACATGAATGTTGTCAAATAATTTTAGTTTTTTTAATATCTAAATATAATTTTTTGGGTTAATCTCACGATCTCACATAAATATGAGATCCCATACAAATCTTCCCTGACTTAGATATACAGAAGTTGCGTGTGGCATCGGATACTCAGAGTGTGGTGCATGATATTAATATTGGCAGCCGGTGCAATTACAGTCCAGTCCTGAATGAGATATCAAGGCGTAGGAGCATGTTTGAGGAGGTGACCTTTGTTCATGAAGGGCGTGTATTAAATGGCAAGGCTCACCTTTTGGCTAGATCTCCGGTAAACTTAGAATGTGGTCGGCATGTATGGCTCGTGGAAGAAGCCTTCAAGGTATCTTCAACGGTAATCTGTAAATTTTCTTCCATATTTGTTCACGAATAGGGTGATTAGGGAACCAGTTCGCGGACACAGATGCAAGAGACCATCATTCAATGTGGCAATATATATTTTAACAACAGTTTGAACCAACTGAACGAAAATCGTTAAAACATGTCCGGATTTCATATAAATATGTCTGGGTCTAGATTTCATATAAACATGATGAATTTCATTACATTTGCATCAATTACGGTGCTAGTTCCGTTCTGAAGGTATAATTAATATCTAATCTAAATGATCATCATCGCTCGATCCCCGTGTCCGGCCATGAACCCAAAGAACATAAACTTCTCCTTCTCCAGCTCCACCTCGGCACTCTCCGGCTCCGGCTCCGTAACCTTCGCCTCCGGAGCCCCGAGAACTGAAGTTGTCGGCCTTCACGTCGCCGCCAAGCAAATAATCGGTCGACGATGCTCAACCCACCAAGCTTGGCATCGACGGGAAGGGATGAGCGGTGGCCTTCCTGGGACCAAAGAGGCGGCGACCTACCGTGCACTACTCTTCCTCACTGCTGGCGGCGCCCGCCGATGTGCCGGCTTCGTGGTCGTCGTGGCAGGGCACGAACTCGGCGTTGTCCTCCTCCTCCTCCTCGTCGGTGTCGCTGATGACCCGCAAGTATAGGGGGTCAATCGTAGTCCTTTTGATAAGTAAGAGTGCCAAACCCAACAAGGAGCAGAAGAAAATGACAAGTTCTCTGCAAGCATTGAAATTATAAGTAACGAGTAGTTTGATAGCAAGATAGTTTGTAACGAGCAAGTAACGGTAACAATAAATAAAGTGAAGTAAGGTAGCCCAATCCTTTTGAGGCAAAAGACATGTCAAAACGACCTCTTATGATAAGCAAAGTGTTCTTGAGGGTACATGGAAATTTAATCTAGCCGCTTTCATCATGTTGGTTTGACTTGTGTTTGCTACTTTGATAATTTGATATGTGGGTGGACCGGTGCTTAGGTGTTGTTCTTACTTGAACAAACCTCCTACTTATAATTAACCCCCTCGCAAGCATCCGCAACTATGAGAAAAGTATTAAGGATAAATCCTAACCATAGCATTAAACTTTTGGGTCCAAATCAGTCCCTTACGAAGTAGCGAATAAATTAGGGTTTAAGCTTCTGTCACTGTAGCAACCCATCAGCTAATAACTAATCCACAATGCATTCCCTTAGGCCCTAATTGTTGGGGAACGTAGTAATTTCAAAAAAATTCCCACGCACACGCAAGATCATGGTGATGCATAGCAACAAGAGGGGAGAGTGTTGTCCACGTACCCTCGTAGACCGAAAGCGGAAGCGTTTACCACAACACGGTTGATATAGTTGTACGTCTTCACAATCCGACCGATCAAGTACCGAATGTACGGCACCTCCGAGTTCAGCACACGTTCAGCCCGATGACGTCCCTCGAACTCCGATCCAGCCGAGTGTTGAGGAAGAGTTTCGTCAGCACGACGGTGTGGTGACGATGTTGATGTTCTACCGATGCAGGGCTTCGCCTAAGCACCGCTACAGTATTATCGAGGTGGACTATGGTGGAGGGGGGCACCGCACACGGCTAAGAGACAATGATCAATTGTTGTGTCTCTAGGGTGCCCCTGCCCCCGTATATAAAGGAGCAAGGGGGTGTGGCCGGCCATAGGAGGAGGCGCGCAGGAGGAGTCCTACTCCTACCGGGAGTAGGACTCCCCTTCTTTTTCCTAGTTGGATTAGGACTTGGGGGGAAGGAGTGGAGGAGAAAGAAGGAAGGGGGGCGCCGCCCCCCTCTCCTTGTCATATTCGGACTAGGGGGGAGGGGCGCGCGGCTAGCCCTTGCCTCCTCTCCTCTCTTCCACCTAGGCGCACTAAGGCCCATTTGACTCCCGGGGGGTTCGGGTAACCTCCCGGTACTCCGGTAAAATTAATATTTCACCCGGAACACTTTCGATATCCAAACATAGGCTTCCAATATATCAATCTTCATGTCTCGACCATTTCGAGACTCCTCGTCATGTCCGTGATCACATCTGGGACTCTGAAAAACCTTCGGTACATCGAAACATATAAACTCATAATATAACTGTCACCGTAACGTTAAGCGTGCGGACCCTACGGGTTCGAGAACTATGTAGACATGACCGAGACACGTCTCCGGTCAATAATCAATAGCAGAACCTGGATGCTCATATTGGCTCCTACATATTCTACGAAGATCTTTATCGGTCAGACCGCATAACAACATACGTTGTTCCCTTTGTCATCGGTATGTTACTTGCCCGAGATTCGATCGTCGGTATCTCAATACCTAGTTCAATCTCGTTACCGCCAAGTCTCTTTACTCGTTCCGTAATACATCATCCCGTAACTAACTCATTAGTTACAATGCTTGCAAGGCTTAAGTGATGTGCATTACTGAGAGGGCCCAGAGATACCTCTCCGACAATCAGAGTGACAAATCCTAATCTCAAAATACGCCAACCCAACAAGTACCTTCGGAGACACCTGTAGAGCACCTTTATAATCACCCAGTTACGTTGTGACGTTTGGTAGCACACAAAGTGTTCCTCCGGTAAACGGGAGTTGCATAATCTCATAGTCATAGGAACATGTATAAGTCATGAAGAAAGCAATAGCAACATACTAAACGATCGTGTGCTAAGATAACGGAATGGATCATGTCAATCACATCATTCTCCTAATGATGTGATCCCGTTAATCAAATGACAACCCATGTCAATGGCCAGGAAACTTAACCATCTTTGATCAATGAGCTAGTCAAGTAGAGGAATACTAGTGACACTCTGTTTGTCTATGTATTCACACATGTATTATCTTTCCGGTTAATACAATTCTAGCATGAATAATAAACATTTATCATGATATAAGGAAATAAATAATAACTTTATTATTGCCTCTAGGGCATATTTCCTTCAGTCTCCCACTTGCACTAGAGTCAATAATCTAGATTACACAGTAATGATTCTAACACCCATGGAGCCTTGGTGCTGATCATGTTTTGCTCGTGGAAGATGCTTAGTCAACGGGTCTGAAACATTCAGATCCGTATGTATCTTGCAAATTTCTATGTCTCCCACCTGGACTAGATCCCGGATGGAATTGAAGCGTCTCTTGATGTGCTTGGTTCTCTTGTGAAATCTGGATTCCTTCGCTAAGGCAATTGCTCCAGTATTGTCACAAAAGATTTTCATTGGACCCAATGCACTAGGTATGACACCTAGATTGGATATGAACTCCTTCATCCAGACTCCTTCATTTGCTGCTTCTGAAGCAGCTATGTACTCCGCTTCACATGTAGATCCCGCCATGATGCTTTGTTTAGAACTGCACCAACTGACAGCTCCACCGTTCAATGTAAACACGTATCCAGTTTGCGATTTAGAATTGTCCGGATCAGTGTCAAAGCTTGCATCAACGTAACCATTTACGATGAGCTCTTTGTCACCTCCATAAGCGAGAAACATATCCTTAGTCCTTTTCAGGTATTTCAGGATGTTCTTGACCGCTGTCCAGTGATCCACTCCTGGATTACTTTGGTACTTCCCTGCTAGACTTATAACAAGGCACACATCAGGTCTGGTACACAACATTGCATACATGATAGAGCCTATGGCTGAAGCATAGGGAACATCTTTCATTTTCTCTCTATCTTCTGCAGTGGTCGGGCATTGAGTCTTACTCAACTTCACACCTTGTAACACAGGCAAGAACCATTTCTTTGCTTGATCCATTTTGAACTTCTTCAAAACTTTGTCAAGGTATGTGCTTTGTGAAAGTCCAATTAAGCATCTTGATCTATCTTTATAGATCTTAATGCCTAATATATAAGCAGCTTCACCGAGGTCTTTCATTGAAAAACTCTTATTCAAGTTTCCCTTTATGCTATCCAGAAATTCTATATCATTTCCAATCAGCAATATGTCATCCACATATAATATCAGAAATGCTACAGAGCTCCCACTCACTTTCTTGTAAATACAGGCTTCTCCAAAAGTCTGTATAAAACCAAATGCTTTGATCACACTATCAAAGCGTTTATTCCAACTCCAAGAGGTTTGCACCTATCCATAAATGGATCGCTGGAGCTTGCACACTTTGTTAGCTCCCTTTGGATCGACAAAACCTTCCGGTTGCATCATATACAACTCTTCTTCCAGAAATCCATTCAAGAATGCAGTTTTGACATCCATCTGCCATATTTCATAATCATAAAACGCGGCAATTGCTAACATGATTCGGACAGACTTAAGCATCGCTACGGGTGAGAAGGTCTCATCGTAGTCAATCCCTTGAACTTGTCGAAAACCTTTCGCAACAAGTCGAGATTTGTAGATAGTAACATTACCGTCAGCGTCAGTCTTCTTCTTAAAGATCCATTTATTCTCAATTGCTTGCCGATCAACGGGCAAGTCAACCAAAGTCCACACTTTGTTCTCATACATGGATCCCATCTCAGATTTCATGGCATCAAGCCATTTTGCGGAATCTGGGCTCACCATCGCTTCTTCATAGTTCGTAGGTTCATCATGATCTAGTAGCATGACTTCCAGAACAGGATTACCGTACCACTCTGGTGCGGATCTTACTCTGGTTGATCTACGAGGATCAGTAGCAACTTGATCTGAAGTTCCATGATCATCATCATTAACTTCCTCACTAGTTTGTGTAGGTGTCATAGAAACCGATTTCTGTGATGTACTACTTTCCAAGAAGGGAGCAGGTACAGTTACCTCATCAAGTTTACTTTTCTCCCACTCACTTCTTTCAAGAGAAACTCCTTCTCTAGAAAGGATCCATTCTTGGCAACGAATGTCTTGCCTTCGGATCTGTGATAGAAGGTGTACCCAACAGTCTCCTTTGGGTATCCTATGAAGACACATTTCTCCGATTTGGGTTCGAGCTTATCAGGTTGAAGCTTTTTCACATAAGCATTGCAGCCCCAAACTTTCAGAAACGACAACTTTGGTTTCTTGCCAAACCATAGTTCATAAGGTGTCGTCTCGATGGATTTCGATGGTGCCCTATTTAACGTGAATGCGGCCGTCTCTAAAGCATAACCCCAAAAGGATAGCGGTAAATCTGTAAGAGACATCATAGATCGCACCATATCTAGTAAAGTACGATTACGATGTTCAGACACACCAATACGCTGTGGTGTTTCGGGTGGCGTGAGTTTCGAAACTATTCCGCATTGTTTCAAATGTAGACCAAACTCGTAACTCAAATATTCTCCTCCACGATCAGGTCGTAGAAACTTTATTTTCTTGTTACGATGATTTTCAACTTCACTCTGAAATTCTTTGAACTTTTCAAATGTTTCAGACTTATGCTTCATCAAGTAGATATACCCATATCTGCTTAAATCATCTGTGAAGGTGAGAAAATAACGATATCCGCCATGAGCCTCAATATTCATCGGACCACATACATCTGTATGTATGATTTCCAATAAATCTGTTGCTCTCTCCATAGTTCCGGAGAACGGCGTTTTAGTCATCTTGCCCATGAGGCACGGCTCGCAAGGACCAAGTGATTCATAATAAAGTGGTTCCAAAAGTCCATCAGTATGGAGTTTCTTCATGCGCTTTATACCGATATGACCTAAATGGCAGTGCCACAAATAATTTTCACTATCATTATCAACTCTGCATCTTTTGGCTTCAACATTATGAATATGTGTATCACTACTATCGAGATTCATCAAAAATAGACCACTCTTCAAGGGTGCATGACCATAAAAGATATTACTCATATAAATAGAACAACCATTATTCTATGATTTAAATGAATAACCGTCTCGCATCAAACAAGATCCAGATATAATGTTCATGCTCAACGCTGGCACCAAATAACAATTATTTAGGTCTAATACTAATCCCGAAGGTAGATGTAGAGGTAGTGTGCCGACCGCGATCACATCGACTTTGGAACCGTTTCCCACGCGCATCGTCACCTTGTCCTTTGCCAGTGTTCGCTTAATCCGTAGTCCCTATTTCGAGTTGCAGATATTAGCAATAGAACCAGTATCAAATACCCAGGTGCTACTGCGAGCTCTAGTAAGGTACACATCAATAACATGTATATCACATATACCTTTGTTCACCTTACCATCCTTCTTATCCGCCAAATACTTGGGGCAGTTCCGCTTCCAGTGACCAGTCTGCTTGCAGTAGAAGCACTCAGTTTTAGGCTTAGGTCCAGACTTGGGTTTCTTCTCCTGAGCAGCAACTTGCTTGTTGTTCTTCTTGAAGTTCCCCTTCTTCTTCCCTTTACCCTTTTTCTTGAAACTAGTGGTCTTGTTGACCATCAACACTTGATGCTCCTTCTTGATTTCTACCTCCGCAGCCTTTAGCATTGCGAAGAGCTTGGGAATTGTCTTATTCATCCCTTGCATATTATAGTTCATCACGAAGCTCTTGTAGCTTGGTGGTAGTGATTGAAGAACTCTGTCAATGACACTATCAACCGGAAGATTAACTCCCAGCTGAGTTAAGTGATTATGGTACCCAGACATTCTGAGTATATATTCACTGACAGAACTATTCTCCTCCATCTTGCAGCTGTAGAACTTATAGGAGACATCATATCTCTCAATCCGGGAATTTGCTTGAAATATTAACTTCAACTCCTGGAGCATCTCATATGCTCCATGACATTCAAAACGTCGTTGAAGTCCCGGTTCTAAGCCGTAAAGCATGGCACACTGAACTATCGAGTAGTCATCAGCTTTGCTTTGCCAGACGTTCTTAGCGTCGTCAGTTGCATCAACAGTAGGCCTGGCACCCAGCGGTGCTTCCAGGACGTAATTCTTCTGTGCAGCAATGAGGATAATCCTCAAGTTACGGACCCAGTCCGTGTAATTGCTACCATCATCTTTCAACTTTGCTTTCTCAAGGAACGCATTAAAATTCAATGGAACAACAACACGTGCCATCTATCTACAATCAAACATAGACAAGCAAGATACTATCAGGTCCTAAGTTCATGATAAATTTAAGTTCAATTACTTAAGAACTCCCACTTAGAAAGACATCCCTCAAATCCTCTAAGTGATCACGTGATCCAAATCAACTAAACCATAACCGATCATCATGTGAAATGGAGTAGCTTTCAATGACGAACATCACTATGTTGATCATATCTACTATATGATTCATGCTCGACCTTTCCGTCTCAGTGTTCCGAGGCCATATCTGTTGGAGAACGTTGCAGAAAACAAAAAATTTCCTATTCGTTTCACCAAGATCATCTAGGAGTTCATCTAGCAACGAGTCACGAGATGCATCTACATACCTTTGTAGATCGCGAGCGGAAGCGTTCGTTAGAACGAGGTTGAAGTAGTCGTACACGACGTGATCCAAATCACCGATGACCAGCGCCGAACGGACGGCACCTCCGCGTTCAACACACGTACGGGACGGGAGACATCTCCTCCTTCTTGATCCAGCAAGGGGGAAGGAGAGGTTGATGAAGATCCAGCAGCACGACGGCGTGGTGGTGGATGCAGGGCGTCACAACAGCAGGGCTTCGCCGTGTACTACGAGAAAGGAAGAAGTAACGGGGAGAGAGGAAGCACCAAAAGCGTGGGGTGCAAGTTCCTCCTCCCCCCCACTATATATAGGGGTGCCAAGGGGGGCGCCGGCCCTGGTAGATGGGATCTACCAGGGGGGGGGCGGCGGCCAAGGGGTGGGGGGGCTTGCCCCCCAAGCAAGGGGGCGCCCCCCTTAGGGTTCCCCCCCCAACCCTAGGCGCATGGGCCTTGGGGGGGCTGGCGCCCCAGCCCACTATGGGCTGGGTTCCCACCTATTTCAGCCCAAAGGGGCCCTCCGGGATAGGTGGCCCCACCCGGTGGACCCCCGGGACCCTTCCGGTGGTCCCGGTACAATACCGGGTACCCCGAAACTTGTCCCGATGGCCGAAACTGCACATCCTATATATAATTCTTTACCTCCGGACCATTCCGGAACTTCTCGTGACGTCCGGGATCTCATCCGGGACCCCGAACAACATTCGGGTTACTGCATATACATATCTTCACAACCCTAGCGTCACCGAACCTTAAGTGTGTAGACCCTACGGGTTCGGGAGACAAGCAGACATGACCGAGATGACTCTCCGATCAATAACCAACAGCGGGATCTGGATACCCATGTTGGCTCCCACATGCTCCACGATGTTCTCATCGGATGAACCACGATGTCGAGGATTCAATCAACCCCGTATGCAATTCCCTTTGTCTATCGATATATTACTTGCCCGAGATTCGATCGTCGGTATCCCAATACCTCGTTCAATCTCGTTACCGGCAAGTCACTTTACTCGTACCGTAAGGCATGATCCCGTGACCAGACACTTGGTCACTTTGAGCTCATTATGATGATGCATTACCGAGTGGGCCCAGTGATACCTCTCCGTCATACGGAGTGACAAATCCCAGTCTTGATCCGTGTCAACCCAACAGACACTTTCGGAGATACCCGTAGTGTACCTTTATAGTCATCCAGTTACGTTGTGACGTTTGGTATACCCAAAGCACTCCTACGGTATCCGGGAGTTACACGATCTCATGGTCTAAGGAAAAGATACTTGACATTGCAAAACTCTAGCAAAACGAACTACACGATCTTTATGCTATGTTTAGGATTGGGTCTTGTCCATCACATCATTCTCCTAATGATGTGATCTCGTTATCAATGACATCTTATGTCCATAGCCAGGAAACCATGACTATCTGTTGATCAACGAGCTAGTCAACTAGAGGCTTACTAGGGACATGTTGGTGTCTGTTATTCACACATGTATTACGATTTCCGGATAACACAATTATAGCATGAATAAAGACAATTACCATGAACAAGGAAGTATAATAATAATGCTTTTATTATTGCCTCTAGGGCATATTTCCAACAGTCTCCCACTTGCACTAGAGTCAATAATCTAGTTACATTGTGATGAATCGAACACCCATGGAATTCTGGTGTTGATCATGTTTTGCCCTAGGGAGAGGTTTAGTCAACGGATCTGCTACATTTAGGTCCGTATGTACTTTACAAATTTCTATGTCTCCATCTTGAACATTTTCACGAATGGAGTTGAAGCGACGCTTGATGTGCCTTGTCTTCTTGTGAAACCTGGGCTCCTTAGCAAGTGCAATAGCTCCAGTGTTGTCACAGAAGAGCTTGATCGGCCCCGACGCATTGGGTATGACTCCGAGGTCGGTGATGAACTCCTTCACCCAGATTGCTTCATGTGCTGCCTCCGAGGCTGCCATGTACTCCGCTTCACATGTAGATCCCGCCACGACGCTCTGCTTGCAACTGCACCAGCTTACTGCCCCACCATTCAAAATATACACGTATCCGGTTTGTGACTTTGAGTCGTCCAGATCTGTGTCGAAGCTAGCGTCGACGTAACCCTTTACGTCGAGCTCTTCGTCACCTCCATAAACGAGAAACATCTCCTTAGTCCTTTTCAGGTACTTCAGGATATTCTTGACCGCTGTCCAGTGTTCCTTGCCGGGATTACTTTGGTACCTTCCTACCAAACTTACGGCAAGATTTACATCGGGTCAGGTACACAGCATGGCATACATAATAGAACCTATGGCTGAGGCATAGGGGATGACACTCATCTCTTCTATTTCTTCTGCCGTGGTCGGACTTTGAGCCGAGCTCAATTTCATACCTTGCAGTACAGGCAAGAATCCCTTCTTAGACTGATCCATATTGAACTTCTTCAATATCTTATCAAGGTATGTGCTTTGTGAAAGACCTATGAGGCGTCTTGATCTATCTCTATAGATCTTGATGCCTAATATATAAGCAGCTTCTCCAAGGTCCTTCATTGAAAAACTCTTATTCAAGTAGGCCTTAATGCTGTCCAAGAGTTCTATATCATTTCCCATCAAAAGTATGTCATCCACATATAATATGAGAAATGCTACAGAGCTCCCACTCACTTTCTTGTAAACACAGGCTTCTCCATAAGTCTGTGTAAACCCAAACGCTTTGATCATCTCATCAAAGCGAATGTTCCAACTCCGAGATGCTTGCACCAGCCCATAAATCGAGCGTTGGAGCTTGCACACCTTGTCAGCATTCTTAGGATCGACAAAACCCTCTGGCTGCATCATATACAATTCTTCCTTAAGGAAACCATTAAGGAATGCCATTTTGACGTCCATTTGCCATATTTCATAATCGTAAAACGCGGCAATTGCTAACATGATTCGGACGGACTTTAGCTTCGCTACCGGTGAGAAAGTCTCATCGTAGTCAACCCCTTGAACTTGTCGATAACCCTTAGCGACAAGCCGAGCTTTATAGATGGTCACATTACCATCCGCGTCTGTCTTCCTCTTAAAGATCCATTTATTTTCTATGGCTCGCCGTTCAACGGGCAAGTCAGTCAAAGTCCATACTTCGTTTTCATACATGGATCCTATCTCGGATTTCATGGCTTCTAGCCATTTGTCGGAATCCGGGCCCGTCATTGCTTCCTCATAGTTCGAAGGTTCACCGTTGTCTAACAACATGATTTCCAAGACAGGGTTGCCGTACCACTCTGGTGCGGAACGTGTCCTTGTGGACCTTCGAATTTCAGTAGAAGCTAGATCAGAAGTATCTTGATCATTATCATTAACATCCTCTCTAGTCGGTGCTGGCACCTCAGGAACATTTTCTTGAGTTGCGCCATTTTCCGGTTCAAGAGGCAATA
This sequence comes from Triticum monococcum, assembly GCA_034509565.1. Classification (NCBI taxonomy): domain Eukaryota; kingdom Viridiplantae; phylum Streptophyta; class Magnoliopsida; order Poales; family Poaceae; genus Triticum; species Triticum monococcum. The sequence goes on from CM067846.1 coordinate 187,103,539, forward strand.
CTTCATCTAGTTCTACTTTCCTCCCACTTACTTCTTTCGAGAGAAACTCCTTCTCTAGAAAGGATCCATTCTTGGCAACAAAGACCTTGCCTTCGGATCTGAGGTAGAAGGTATACCCAATAGTTTCTTTAGGGTATCCTATGAAGACGCATTTTTCCGACTTGGGTTCGAGCTTTTCAGGTTGAAGTTTCTTGACATAAGCATCGCATCCCCAAACTTTTAGAAACGACAGTTTAGGTTTCTTCCCAAACCATAATTCATACGGTGTCGTCTCAACGGATTTCGACGGAGCCCTATTTAAAGTGAATGCGGCAGTCTCTAAAGCATAGCCCCAAAAAGATAGCGGTAAATCGGTAAGAGACATCATAGACCGCACCATATCTAATAGAGTGCGATTACGATGTTCGGACACACCGTTATGCTGAGGTGTTCCAGACGGCGTTAGTTGTGAAACTATTCCACATTTTCTTAAGTGTGTGCCAAATTCGTGACTCAAGTATTCTCCTCCACGATCTGATCGTAGAAACTTGATCTTCCTGTCACGTTGATTCTCAACCTCACTCTGAAATTCCTTAAACTTTTCAAAGGTTTCAGACTTGTGTTTCATTAAGTAGATATACCCATATCTACTCAAGTCATCAGTGAGAGTGAGAACATAACGATAGCCACCGCGAGCCTCAACACTCATTGGACCGCACACATCAGTATGTATGATTTCCAATAAGTTAGTTGCTCGCTCCATTGTTCCTGAGAACGGAGTCTTGGTCATTTTACCCATGAGGCATGGTTCGCACGTGTCAAACGATTCATAATCAAGAGACTCTAAAAGTCCATCTGCATGGAGCTTCTTCATGCGTTTGACACCTATGTGACTAAGGCGGCAGTGCCACAAGTATGTGGGACTATCGTTATTAACCTTACATCTTTTGGTATTCACACTATGAACATGTGTAGCATTACGCTCGAGATTCATTAAGAATAAACCATTCACCACAGGAGCATGACCATAAAACATATCTCTCATATAAATGGAACAACCATTATTCTCAGATTTAAATGAGTAGCCATCTCGAATTAAACGAGATCCCGATACAATGTTCATGCTCAAAGCTGGTACTAAATAACAATTATTAAGGTTTAAAACTAATCCCGAAGGTAAATGTAGAGGTAGCGTGCCGACGGCGATCACATTGACCTTGGAACCATTCCCGACCCGCATCGTCACCTCGTCCTTCGCCAGTTTCCGCTTATTCCGCAGCTCCTGCTTTGAGTTACAAATGTGAGCAACTGCACCGGTATCAAATACCCAAGAGCTACTACGAGCACTGGTTAGGTACACATCAATTACATGTATATCACATATACCTTTTGTTTTGCCGGCCTTCTTGTCCGCTAAGTATTTGGGGCAATTCCGCTTCCAGTGACCATTTCCCTTGCAATAAAAACACTCAGTCTCGGGCTTGGGTCCATTCTTTGGCTTCTTCCCGGCAGCTTGCTTGCCGGGCGTGGCAACTTCCTTGCCGTCCTTCTTGAAGGCTTTCTTACCCTTGCCCTTCTTGAACTTAGTGGTTTTATTGACCATCAACACCTGATGTTCCTTCTTGACTTCTACCTCTGCTGATTTCAGCATAGCAAATACTTCAGGAATGGTCTTTTCCATCCCCTGCATATTGAAGTTCATCACAAAGCTCTTGTAGCTCGGTGGAAGCGACTGGAGGATTCTGTCAATGACCGCATCATCCGGGAGATTAACTCCCAGCTGAGTCAAGCGGTTATATAATCCAGACATCGTGAGTATGTGCTCACTGACAGAACTATTTTCCTCCATCTTACAGCTGAAGAACTTGTCGGAGACCTCATATCTCTCGACCCGGGCATGAGCTTGGAAAACCATTCTCAGCTCTTCGAACATCTCATATGCTCCATGCCTCTCAAAACGCTTTTGGAGCCCCGGTTCTAAACTGTAAAGCATGCCGCACTGAACGAGGGAGTAGTCATCGGATCGTGCCTGCCAAGCGTTCATAACGTCTTGTTCGGCAGGGAGGACAGGTGCGTCACCTAGCGGTGCTTGTAGGACATAATCTTTCTTGGCAGCTATGAGGATGATCCTCAGGTTCCGGACCCAGTCCGTGTAGTTGCTGCCATCGTCTTTCAGCTTGGTTTTCTCTAGGAACGCGTTGAAGTTGAGGACTACGTTGGCCATTTGATCTACAAGACATATTGTAAATATTTTAGACTAAGTTCATGATAATTAAGTTCATCAAATCAAATTATTTATGAACTCCCACTTAGATAGACATCCCTCTTCTAGTCATCTAAGTATAACATGATCCGAGTTAACTAGGCCGTGTCCGATCATCACGTGAGACGGACTAGTCAACGTCGGTGAACATCTTCATGTTGATCGTATCTTTCATACGACTCATGCTCGACCTTTCGGTCTTCTGTGTTCCGAGGCCATGTCTGTACATGCTAGGCTCGTCAAGTCAACCTAAGTGTTTGCATGTGTAAATCTGTCTTACACCCGTTGTATGTGAACGTCTGAATAAAACACCCGATCATCACGTGGTGTTTTGAAACAGCGAACTGTCGCAACGGTGCACAGTTAGGGGGAACACTTCTTGAAATTAATATGAGGGATCATCTTATTTACTACCGTCGTTCTAAGTAAACAAGATGCAAAACATGATAAACATCACATGCAATCAAATAATAAACGTGACATGATATGGCCATTATCACATAGCTCCTTTGATCTCCATCTTGGGGCTCCATGATCATCTTGTCACCGGCTTGACACCATGATCTCCATCATCGTGTCTCCATGAAGTTGCTCGCCAACTGTTACTTCTACTACTATGGCTAACGTGTTTAGCAATAAAGTAAAGTAATTTACAAGGCGTTTCTCAATGACACGCAGGTCATATAAAAGAATAAAGACAACTCCTATGGCTCCTGCCGGTTGTCATACTCATCGACATGCAAGTCGTGATTCCTATTACAATAGCATGAACATCTCATACAGATCATTCATCATTCATCACAACTTTGGCCATATCATATCACAAACCACTTGCTGCAAAAACAAGTTAGACGTCCTCTAATTGTTGTTGCAAGTTTTTACGTGGCTGAATTAGGGTTCTAGCAAGAACGTTTTCTTACCTACGTGAAAGCCACAACGTGATTTGTCAACTTCTATTTACCCTTCATAAGGACCCTGTTCATCGAATCCGCTCCAGCTAAAGTGGGAGAGACAGACACCCGCCAGCCACCTTATGCAACTAGTGCATGTTAGTCGGTGGAACCGGTCTCACGTAAGCGTACGTGTAAGGTTGGTCCGGGCCGCTTCATCCCACAATACCGCTGAAGCAAGAAAAGACTAGTAGCGGCAAGAAGGTTGACAAATCCACGCCCACAACGAATTGTGTTCTACTCGCGCAAGAAGAACTACGCATAGACCTAGCTCTGATACCACTGTTGGAGAACGTTGCAGAAAACAAAAATTTTCCTATTCGTTTCACCAAGATCATCTAGGAGTTCATCTAGCAACGAGTCACGAGATGCATCTACATACCTTTGTAGATCGCGAGCGGAAGCGTTCGTTAGAACGAGGTTGAAGTAGTCGTACACGACGTGATCCAAATCACCGATGACCAGCGCCGAACGGACGGCACCTCCGCGTTCAACACACGTACGGGACGGGAGACGTCTCCTCCTTCTTGATCCAGCAAGGGGGAAGGAGAGGTTGATGAAGATCCAGCAGCACGACGGCGTGGTGGTGGATGCAGGGCGTCACAACAGCAGGGCTTCGCCGTGTACTACGAGAAAGGAAGAAGTAACGGGGAGAGAGGAAGCACCAAAAGCGTGGGGTGCAAGTTCCTCCTCCCCCCCACTATATATAGGGGTGCCAAGGGGGGCGCCGGCCCTGGTAGATGGGATCTACCAGGGGGGGGGCGGCGGCCAAGGGGTGGGGGGGCTTGCCCCCCAAGCAAGGGGGCGCCCCCCTTAGGGTTCCCCCCCCCAACCCTAGGCGCATGGGCCTTGGGGGGGCTGGCGCCCCAGCCCACTATGGGCTGGGTTCCCACCTATTTCAGCCCAAAGGGGCCCTCCGGGATAGGTGGCCCCACCCGGTGGACCCCCGGGACCCTTCCGGTGGTCCCGGTACAATACCGGGTACCCCGAAACTTGTCCCGATGGCCGAAACTGCACATCCTATATATAATTCTTTACCTCCGGACCATTCCGGAACTTCTCGTGACGTCCGGGATCTCATCCGGGACCCCGAACAACATTCGGGTTACTGCATATACATATCTTCACAACCCTAGCGTCACCGAACCTTAAGTGTGTAGACCCTACGGGTTCGGGAGACAAGCAGACATGACCGAGACGACTCTCCGATCAATAACCAACAGCGGGATCTGGATACCCATGTTGGCTCCCACATGCTCCACGATGTTCTCATCGGATGAACCACGATGTCGAGGATTCAATCAACCCCGTATGCAATTCCCTTTGTCTATCGATATATTACTTGCCCGAGATTCGATCGTCGGTATCCCAATACCTCGTTCAATCTCGTTACCGGCAAGTCACTTTACTCGTACCGTAAGGCATGATCCCGTGACCAGACACTTGGTCACTTTGAGCTCATTATGATGATGCATTACCGAGTGGGCCCAGTGATACCTCTCCGTCATACGGAGTGACAAATCCCAGTCTTGATCCGTGTCAACCCAACAGACACTTTCGGAGATACCCGTAGTGTACCTTTATAGTCACCCAGTTACATTGTGACGTTTGGTATACCCAAAGCACTCCTACGGTATCCGGGAGTTACACGATCTCATGGTCTAAGGAAAAGATACTTGACATTGCAAAACTCTAGCAAAACGAACTACACGATCTTTATGCTATGTTTAGGATTGGGTCTTGTCCATCACATCATTCTCCTAATGATGTGATCTCGTTATCAATGACATCTTATGTCCATAGCCAGGAAACCATAACTATCTGTTGATCAACGAGCTAGTCAACTAGAGGCTTACTAGGGACATGTTGGTGTCTGTTATTCACACATGTATTACGATTTCCGGATAACACAATTATAGCATGAATAAAGACAATTACCATGAACAAGGAAGTATAATAATAATGCTTTTATTATTGCCTCTAGGGCATATTTCCAACAATATCTGCATATTCTAGGCTCGTCAAGTTTAACCTGAGTATTCTGCGTGTGCAAAAACTGGCTTGCACCCGTTGTAGATGGACGTAGAGCTTATCACACCCGATCATCACGTGGTGTCTGGGCACGACGAACTTTGGCAACGGTGCATACTTAGGGAGAACACTTTTATCTTGAAATTTAGTGAGAGATCATCTTATAATGCTACCGTCAATCACAGCATGATAAGATGCATAAAAGATAAACATCACATGCAATCAATATAAGTGATATGATATGACCATCATCATCTTGTGCTTGTGATCTCCATCTCCGAAGCACCGTCATGATCACCATCGTCACCGACGCGACACCTTGATCTCCATAGTAGCATCGTTGTCTTCTCGCCAATCTTATGCTTTCATGACTATCGCTACCGCTTAGTGATAAAGTAAAGCATTACAGGGCGATTGCATTGCATATAATAAAGCGACAACCATATGGCTCCTGCCAGTTGCCGATAACTCGGTTACAAAACATGATCATCTCATACAATAAAATTTAGCATCATGTCTTGACCATATCACATCACAACATGCCCTGCAAAAACAAGTTAGACATCCTCTACTTTGTTGTTGCAAGTTTTACGTGGCTGCTACGGGCTTAGCAAGAACAGTTCTTAACTACGCATCAAAACCACAACGATAGTTTGTCAAGTTAGTGTTGTTTTAACCTTCACAAGGACTGGGCGTAGCCACACTCGGTTCAACTAAAGTTGGAGAAACTGTCACCCGCCAGCCACCTATGTGCAAAGCACATCGGTAGAACCTGTCTCGCGTAAGCGTACGCGTAATGTCGGTCCGGGCCGCTTCATCCAACAATACCGCCGAACTGAAGTATGACATGCTGGTAAGCAGTATGATTTATATCGCCCACAACTCACTTGTGTTCTACTCGTGCATATAACATCAACGCATAAAACCTGGCTCGGATGCCACTGTTGGGGAACGTAGTAATTTCAAAAAAATTCCTACGCACACGCAAGATCATGGTGATGCATAGCAACGAGAGAGGAGAGTGTTGTACACGTACCCTCGTAGACCGAAAGCGGAAGCGTTTATCACAACGCGGTTGATGTAGTCGTACGTCTTCATGATCCGACCGATCAAATACCGAACATACGGCACCTCCGAATTCAGCACACGTTCAGCCCGATGACGTCCCTCGAACTCCGATCTAGCCGAGTGTTGAGGGAGAGTTTCGTCAGCACGACTGTGTGGTGACGATGTTGATGTTCTACCGACGCAGGGCTTCGCCTAAGCACCGCTACAGTATTATCGAGGTGGACTATGGTGGAGGGGGGCACCACACACGGCTAAGAGATCAATGATCAATTGTTGTGTCTCTAGGGTGCCCCCTGCCCCCGTATATAAAGGAGCAAGGGGGGGGTGCGGCCGGCCTTAGGAGGAGGCGCGCAGGAGGAGTCCTACTCCTACCGGGAGTAGGACTCCCCTCCTTGTTCCTAGTTGGATTAGGACTTGGGGGAAGGAGTGGAGGAGAAAGAAGGAAGGGGGGGGCGCCGCCCCCTCTCCTTGTCCTATTCGGACTAGGGGGGGAGGGGCGCGCGGCCAGCCCTTGCCTCCTCTCGTCTCTTCCACCTAGGCCCACTAAGGCCCAGTTGATTCCCGGGGGGTTCCGGTAACCTCCCAGTACTCCGGTAAAATCACTATTTCACCCGAAACACTTCTGATATCCAAACATAGGCTTCCAATATATCAATCTTCATGTCTCGACCATTTCGAGACTCCTCGTCATGTCCGTGATCACATCCGGGACTCCGAACAACCTTCGGTACATCAAAACATATAAACTCATAATATAACTGTCATCGTAATGTTAAGCGTGCGGACCCTACGGGTTCGGGAACTATGTAGACATGACCGAGACACGTCTCCAGTCAATAACCAATAGCGGAACCTGGATGCTCATATTAGCTCCTACATATTCTACGAAGATCTTTATCGGTCAGACCGCATAACAACATACATTGTTCCCTTTGTCATCGGTATGTTACTTGCCCGAGATTTGATCGTCGGTATCTCAATACCTAGTTCAATCTCATTACCGACAAGTCTCTTTACTCGTTCCATAATACATCATCCCGTAACTAACTTATTAGTTACAATGCTTGCAAGGCTTAAGTGATGTGCATTACTGAGAGGGCCCAGAGATACCTCTCCGACAATCGGAGTGACAAATCCTAATCTCGAAATACGCCAACCCAACAAGTACCTTCGGAGACACCTGTAGAGCACCTTTATAATCACCTAGTTACGTTATGATGTTTGGTAGCACACAAAGTGTTCCTCCAGTAAATGGGAGTTGCATAATCTCATAGTCATAGGAACATGTATAAGTCATGAAGAAAGCAATAGCAACATACTAAATGATCGTGTGCTAAGCTAACGGAATGGGTCATGTCAATCACATCATTCTCCTAATGATGTGATCCCGTTAATCAAATGACAACCCATGTCAATGGCCAGGAAACTTAACCATCTTTGATCAACGAGCTAGTCAAGTAGAGGCATACTAGTGACACTCTGTTTATCTATGTATTCACACATGTATTATGTTTCCGGTTAATACAATTCTAGCATGAATAATAAACATTTATCGTGATATAAGGAAATAAATAATAACTTTATTATTGCCTCTAGGGCATATTTCCTTCACTAATAAGGTGAAGTGGCATGTAGTCGACGTTCACATGACACCACTAAGGGAATCACAACATACATATCATCAAAATACCGAACACATACCAAGTTCACATGATTACTTGCAACAAGATTTCTCCCATGACCTCAATAACGAAAGTAACTACTCACAAATGATAATCATGCTCAAGATCAGAGGGGTATTAAATAGCATAATGGATCTGAACATATAATATTCCACGAAATAAACCATATAGTAATCAACTACAAGATGTAATCAACACTACAAGTCACCCACAAGCACCAATCTAAGGTTCCGGTACAAAGATTAAACACAAGAGATGAACCGGGGTTTGAGAGGAGATGGTGTTGTTGAATATGTTGATGGAGATTGCCCTCCCCGAGATGGGAGAGTTGTTGGCGATGATGATGACAATGATTTCCCCCTCCGGGAGGGAAATTCCCCCGGCGGAATCACTCCGCCCCAGGGCAAAAGTGCTCCTGCCCATGTTCCACCTCGAGACGGCGACACTTCATCCCGAAGGTCCTCTCCTTATTTTTCCTAGGTCAAAATGACTTATATATAGAAGATGGGCACCGGAGGTGGGCCGAGGAGGGCATAACCCACCAGGGCACGCCTGGGGGTCCTGGCGCGCCCAGGTGAGTTGTGCCCACCTGGTGGGCCCCATCTGGTAGTTATTTGCTCCAATAATTCTTAAATATTCTGTAAAAATTCTCCGTGAAGTTTCAGCTCATTTGGAGATGTGCGGAATAGGTAACTCTGACGTAGCTTTTTCAGGTCCAGAATTCCAGTTGCCGGCATTCTCCCTCTTTGTGCGAACCTTGCATATTATGAGAGAAAAGGCATTAGAATTACTCCATAAGCATTATTATGCATAAAAACATTATAAATAGTAGTAGGAAAATATGATGCAAAATGGACGTATCAACTCCTTGATACGTCTCCAACGTATCTACTTTTCCTAACGCTTTCCCTCTTGTTTTGGACTCTAATTTGCATGATTTGAATGAAACTAACCCCGGACTGACGTTGTTTTCAGCAGAGCTATCATGGTGTTGTTTTGTGCAGATATAAAAGTTCTCGGAATGAAACGAAACTTTGTGAGGATTTTTTATACAATAAATAAGAATTTCTGGAGCCAAGATCCACCGAAGAGGGGCACCCTGGTGGGCACAACCCACCAGGGCGCGCCCCCTCTCCTTGCGTACCTAGGTGGGTTGTCCCCACCTGGTGGCCCCGCAGACCCTGAAACCGGCACTATAAAATCCTATTTTTTCAGAAAAAAATTAGGGAAAAAGAATTATCGCGACCCACGAGACGGAGCCGCCGCCACCTCCTGTTCTTCATCGGGGGGGGGGGGCAGATCTGGAGTCCGTTTGGGGCTCCGGAGAGGGGGAAATTCGTTTTTCGTCATCACCAACCCTTCTCCATCGCCAATTCCATGATGCTCTTCCCCGGGAGTGAGTAATTCCTTCGTAGGCTCATTGGTCGGTAAGGAGTTGGATGAGATTCATCATGTAATCGAGTTAGTTTTGTTAGGGCTTGATCCCTAGTATCCACTATGTTCTTAGATTGATGTTGCTATGACTTTGCCATGCTTAATGCTTGTCACTTTGGGGCCGGGTGCCATGATTCAGATCTGAACCGTTCATGTTATCACCATTATATCCATGTTTTAGATCCGATCTTGCAAGTTATAGTCACCTACTACATGTTATGATCCGGCAACCCCGAAGTGACAATAGTCGGGACCACTCCCGGTGATGACCGTAGTTTACGGAGTTCATGTATTCACTATGTGTTAATGCTTTGTTCCGATTCTCTATTAAAAGGTGGCCTTAATATCCCTTAGTTTCCAATATGGACACTACAATAAAAAGACACTTCCGTGATGATACGTGTTTGTCACAGTAGGTCACATTTTCTGTCATGCATGTACATCCATGACAATTTTATGACAGAATCAAGATAGTCATACCTGTGTTGTCGTAGAAGTATTCCATGACATTACCAAAATTATCATCACGGAAGTGTCCACTTCCATGACGATAAATCACGCGTCATAGAAGTGCTTTCATCAAGGGTGACCGACACGTGGCATCCACCGTAACGGGTCGCCGTTAAGCTATCGGGTCAGGTTTTGGATCCAATAACCCGTTAACAGCCCTGGCCAATGAGGATTTTCCACGTGTAAAATTGTCATTGGTCGGAGGAAACACGTGTTGGCTCACTGTTGGGACAGATGTCATCCATTCATTGGACACGAGACGCCTATGATACGTTGACACATGGCAGGGCCGAACAAAGGCCCATATAGGTTAAAAAGGCCGGCCCAAGCAAAGGCCCGTAGTACTTACTCAGGTACTAGTGGGCTAGCCCACTAACAACCTGTTTAATAAGGCCCATTTACGGCCCGAAGCCAGATCTGACCTGTTAATTGTTCGCCAAATATTTGGGCCCAATTACGGCCTAGTGACTTTCGGTCTGTGAGAGGCCTGATGTACACATGGGCCCATATCAGCCCAGTGTGTCTTTCGGCCTGGGAATGGCCCGTGCTACCCATGGGCCATATATGGTCCGACGCTACATCTGGCCCACTAACGGCACGTGATAAAGGTGGCAACAGTTCGGCCCAACGCGACTTTGGGCCTATTAAAGGCCTGCCGTATAATTCGGCCCGTTGATGCATGTACTAAGCTTTCAACCTTTTAAAGGCCCATGATATCGGTGGGCCAACTCAGGCCCGAAATATGTTTCGGCCTAGTAATGGCCCGTCATATAACTGGGCCAAAAAAGGCTTGGTCTACCTTTCAGCCTGCTGAAGGCCCGTTGACGACTAGTGAAAATTGAGGCCCAACATGAATTTCGGCCTGCTAAAGTCCCATGGTTTCTTCTGGGCTGTAACAAGCCACCAGAAATATTCAGCATGTTAATGGCCCAACGATACATGGTCCAAACTAAGCGCTGGGTCCATAAAAGGCCCAACTAAAATTTGGGCCGAATATAGGCCGGAGTAAGTTGTGGGCCTGGCGAAAAGTGTCAAGGCCCCAATGGCCATTCGGGCCCAAGAAAGATGCAGGCTGGCCCAATTAGAGGCGAATGTTTCGGCCCGATCGATGATGTATACTACACAACCTTCCTCTTGTAGACGTTGTTGGGCCTCCAAGTGCAGAGGTTTGTAGGACAGTAGCAAATTTCCCTCAAGTGGATGACCTAAGGTTTATCAAGCCATGGGAGGCGTAGGATGAAGATGGTCTCTCTCAAACAACCTTGCAACCAAATAACAAAGAGTCTCTTGTGTCCCCAACACACCCGATACAATGGTAAATTGTATAGGTGCACTAGTTCGGCAAAGAGATGGTGATACAAGTGCAATATGGATGGTAGATATAGGTTTTTGTAATCCAAAAATATAAAAACAGCAAGGTAGCAAGTGGTAAAAGTGAGCACAGACGGTATTGCAATGCTAGGAAACAAGTCCTAGGGTTCATACTTTCACTAGTGCAAGTTCTCTCAACAATAATAACATAATTGGATCATATAACTATCCCTCAACATGCAACAAAGAGTCACTCCAGAGTCACTAATAGTGGAGAACAAACGAAGAGATTATTGTAGGGTATGAAACCACCTCAAAGTTATCATTTTTGATCGATCTATTCAAGAGTTCATACTAGAATAACACCTTAAGACACAAATCAACCAAATCCCATGTCACCTCAAGTATCCGTGGGTATGATTATACGATACGCATCACACAATCTCAGATTCATCTATTCAACCAACACAAAGAACTTCAAAGAGTGCCCCAAAGTTTCTACCGGAGAGTCAAGACGAAAACGTGTGCCAACCCCTATGCATAAGTTCACGAGGTCACGGAACTCGCAAGTTGATCACCAAAACATACATCAAGTAGATCACGTGATATCCCATTATCACCACAGATAAGCACATGCAAGACATACATCAAGTGTTCTCAAATCCTTAAAGACTCAATCCGATAAGATAACTTCAAAGGAAAAACTCAATCCATCACAAGAGAGTAGAGGGAGAGAAACATCATAAGATCCAACTATAATAGCAAAGCTCGTGATACATCAAGATCGTGCCGAATCAAGAACACGAGAGAGAGAGAGAGAGAGATCAAACACATAGCTACTGGTACATACCCTCAGCCCCGAGGGTGAACTACTCCCTCCTCGTCATGGAGAGCGCCGGGATGATGAAGATGGCCACCGCAGAGGGATTCCCCCCTCCAGCAGGGTGCCGCAACGGGTCTAGCTTGGTTTTCGGTGGCTACAGAGGCTTGCAGTGGCAGAACTCCTGATCTAGGTTTCTTTCTGGAAGTTTTGGGTTATATAAGAGGTGTTGGAGTCAGGATGTGACGCCCGGGTAATTAAGCTACAATGATCCTTTGCTAATGGTGCCACGTCACCTCGTTAATAGTTGGTAATCTCGAGTTAGTTCAAAACCGATTCTAATTCAAATTCAAAAATAGGCAAACAATAAAAGTTTTCAAATATTAAAACTAAAATGTTCTAAAAGTGACAAATAAATCATATGTAATATTGGTGAAGAAGCCAAGTCTTTATAAAATGTTTAAATGCAATAAACTAATTTAAACAGTAGCTAAAACCATTAATTAAATGCCTTTCATATTTTGTAGAATATTAAACTACATTATTTTGGGATGAAACATTTTGTGGTTGTGACATAATTTGTAACAACAATTTAGGTGCCACTTTGGTATTTTATTGAAACTAAAATAAATTGGAAGTTAAAAGAAAACAGGAAATAAATAAAAGAAAAGAAAATACATAAAAAAAAGACAGAGGCAAGAAGCCTCCCTTCCTCCACTGGGCTTCGGCCTAACTAGCCTCTGGGCCACCAGGCCAGCCCACCCCACTCCCCATATCCTCCCCTGTCGGCCGAAACCCTAGGGCAACCACTCCCTCTCCCCTCGCGATCCAATCGGGATCGAGGCGAACCCCCCCCCCCCACTCCCCTCGCTCCTCGCCCCCTCTGCCCGATCTGGATCGGGGCCCGACGCGCCCACGACCGCGCCTCGGCGCTCGAGGCTACCGCCGCCCGGATCGACACCTCCTCGGAGCTCCCCGCTCGCCAACGCCCCCGTCGCCTCACCTCACGGACCGCTCCACCGTTCGACGTCGCCGGCATCAACTCATCGTCGACCCCGTCGCCCTGCAACCCTCTCCGCCATCGATGCCGTCCCCGTCATCCTCCTCGAGCCGCTGCCACTCCCCTACACCGTACGGTGATGCCAAACCCCGGCCTCTCCTCTCCCCCCCCCGTCCCCATGTGCACACCGCGCCCTCGGGCGCCGTTAGCCGTGGCCACGACGCTTGACCCGACCTCCTCCTCTTTGCGCTCCGGCCGCAGCCGTGCCTGGGTCGTGCCCCCTGCTGGTCGCGCCCACTCGCGCTCCGCCGCAGCGCCCACGGCCGTTTTCGCACGACGGACCGCGTCGACCCAGTCCGAGACCACGCACCCCCGCCCTCCTTCTCCTTCCGTCGCCGCTCGCTCCTATCGTTGGCCGCGCACGGGCCATGGCCTCGCCGGCTCTGCCACCGCCACCGCACTGGCCTGCGCTGCCGCGGGCGCCCCTGATTCGCCTTCGCTTCCCCCTCGCGCCCCCTCCTCCCAATGCCGCACGCTGCCGCCCCGCCCCCACTCCGCTGGTCGCGCCCCCGCCAGCTCCGCCACTGCGAGAGCCCTCGCCGGCGACCTCGCCCCGCGCCCGGCGTCGCTCTGGCTGATGCCCCGCCGCGCCTGGCTGTGGCCTCGGGCGCGAGCGCCCGGCACCCGTTAGCCCGAGCTCTCTATGGCCCCTGGGGCCACTAACATGAGGGCCCCAGCCCCAGAACGTTTTGTAAAAAAAAAAGAAAAAAAAAAGAAAAGAGGAATTAAAAATAAATAATAAATAAAATTATTAAGTTAATTAATTAATTAAAGGATTAATTAACTTAATTAATCTTGCTTAATTAACCTAATTAATTAACTAAACTAACCAAACCTGTTTAGTTAGCCCTGTCAATGACATGTGGGTCCCACTGGACCCATCTGTCTGGTTTGACTGGTCAACCGACCAGTTGACCTGCTGACATCACTCCGATGTCATGCTGACGTCATCATTCACTGTTTTGGATAATGTTGGAATAAAATAAATAATTAAAATCAGAAAATGGTTTAAATCTTTAGAAAATCATATCTTTTAATCCGTAACTCGGATGAAAATACTTTCTACATGAAAGTTGCTCAGAACGACGAGACGAACTCGGATACGCAGCCCGTTCGTCCGCCACGCATCCCTAGCATAGAAAACTCGCAACTTTCCCCCTCCGGTTCATCTACCCGAAAACGCGAAACACCGGGAATACTTTCCCGGATGTTCCCCCCCTTCACCGGTACCACCTGCTACCGCGTTAGGGCACCTCTAACGCCGTTACTTGTCATGTCATGCATCACTATGCATATGCTTGCTTAAATATTTATTGTTTCTCCCCCCTCTTCTCTCGATAGACACCGAGACCGACGCCGCTGCTACCCAGTACGACTACGGAGTTGACGACCCCTCTCTCTTGCCAGATCAACCAGGCAAGCCCCCCCTTTGATCACCAGATATCGCCTACTCTTCTCTATACTGCTTGCATTAGAGTAGTGTAGCATGTTACTGCTTCCCGTTAATCCTATACTGATGCATAGCCTGTCCTTGCTACTACTGTTGTTACCTCTACCTGCAAACCTAATGCTTAGTATAGGATGCTAGTTTATCACCAGTGGCCCTACATTCTTGTCCGTCTGCCATGCTATACTATCGGGCCGTGATCACTCGGGAGGTGATCACGGGTATATACTTTATACTTTATACATGATACATGTGGTGACTAAAGACGGGACGGCTCGTAGGAGCACCCGCGAGTGGATCTTTAAGGCGGAGCGACAGGGCAGGTTCCGACCACCTAGGAGAGAGGTGGGCCTGGCCCTGGTCGGTGTTCGCGGATACTTAACACGCTTAACGAGATCTGGGTATTTGATCTGGGTCTGGCCATTTGGTCTATACGCACTAACCATCTATGTGGGAGCAGTTATGGGTATCCCGGCGTCGTGGTATCAGCCGAAGCCTTCGTGACGTCAGCGACTGAGTGGCGCGCGTCGGATTGGACTGGAAAGCCACTAGGCTAGGTCTGCTTCCGGCCGCGTACGCAATGTGCAGGTGTGCAAAGGGCGATGGGCCCAGACCCCTGCGCCATAGGATTTAGACCGGCGTGCTGACGTCTCTGTTGTGCCTAGGTAGGGCTGTGACGTGTTGATCTTCCGAGGCCGGGCATGACCCAGGAAAGTGTGTCCGGCCAAATGGGATCGAGCGTGTTGGGGTATGTGGTGCACCCCTGCAGGGAAGTTTTTCTATTCGAATAGCCGTGTCCCTCGGTAAAAGGACGACCCGGAGTTGTACTTTGACCTTATGACAACTAGAACCGGTTACTTAATAAAACACACCCTTCCAAGTGCCAGATACAACCGGTGATCGCTCTCTCTCAGGGCGACGAGGGGAGGATCATCGGTTAGGGTTAGGCTATGCGATGCTACTTGGAGGACTTCAGTCTACTCTCTACTACATGCTGCAAGACGGAGGCTGCCAGAAGCGTAGTCTTCGAAAGGACTAGCTATCCCCCTCTTATTCCGGCTTTCTGCAGTTCAGTCCACATATAATAGCCTTATCCCAGTTGATACCAATGCATGCTTATGTAGTATAGCTCCTTGCTTGCGAGTACTTTGGATGAGTACTCACGGTTGCTTTCCCCCTTCTTTTCCCTCTATCCCTTCTACCTGGTTGTCGCAACCAGATGTTGGAGCCCAGGAGCCAGACGCCACCGTCGACGACGACTCCTACTACACCGGAGGTGCCTACTACTACGTGCTGCCCTGCTGACGATGACCAGGAGTAGTTTAGGAGGATCCCAGGCAGGAGGCCTGCGCCTCTTTCGATCTGTATCCCAGTTTGTGCTAGCCTTCTTAAGGCAAACTTGTTTAACTTATGTCTGTACTCAGATATTGTTGCTTTCGCTGACTCGTCTATGATCGAGCTCTTGTATTCGAGCCTTCGAGGCCCCTGGCTTGTAATATGATGCTTGTATGACTTATCTTATTTGTAGAGTTGTGTTGTGATATCTTCCCGTGAGTCCCTGATCTTGATCGTACACGTTTGCGTGTATGATTAGTGTACGATTAAATCGGGGGCGTCACAAGTTGGTATCAGAGCCGACTGCCTGTAGGAATCCCCTTTCCAAACTCCTTGGCCGAAGTTGAGTCTAGTCGATGAAAACTGTTTTACTAACATGGCTGTGTGGCCCATGGGCCCACGTCGCCATTTGGGTGATACTAGGATCTTTTACTCCTCGATCCTTACTCTGGGACTCTGATCTCTCTTCTATTCGGGTTAAAAATGTATTTAGTAACTCTGACTCTAGGATCTCGTAAAAACTTTCTCCCGGAGAGCCCCTTCATTCCAGATGATGGCCTGCTTCACCGGAAGATTCCGAAGATACTCTTTGCTGTTCCTCTCGAGACTTTGTGCCCATCACTTTTGCTATTCCCGACCACCGATAAATCCTTATGGATAACTACTTACACTTGCCATTCATACGAACATCCCCCATTGATCTTGTTATTACAAGATACCCCGGAGTCTTCTCTATTGTTCCGAGAATACTTTGTGCCTACTGCCTAGCAGTTCCTTGCCACATGAATACCCCTTCAATTAAATCCTCGCACTTGTCGAGTAACCACTCATCCCCAGTTGTTCATGTGTTTCACAATGGTCTTCGAAATACTATTCGATCCTCCAAAATCCTTAGTAGCTTACTGCTCTGCAATACTTGCCTGCTTGCATTATGGATGCTTTCCATATGTCTGGCGATATTCGTTAGTATCCTTAGACATCGTCTTTTGATCCTATTGATTCAACTTGAGTGCGAATGCACGCAATCATCAATTGATCCTTTTAAATTATCTTTCCGGCTTAGACGTTATTTTAAAACATGAGCTGGATCTCGACCAATCAAATTGCTGTCGATTGTACCCTTAAGGCTATTCAACTTATCCATCCCTGATCAGAGCATTGCTTCTGATCCCTTGTCTTGGAATTGATAATTCCTTTGCATTTGAGCCTTGAATTAGTCAGTTGTTTCTAAAGTCTGATCTCCTTGCATTGTTTCTCCCTCTGGTTGAGTAACGATGCCCGCACCAGATTCCTTGAGAACCACCAGATCATTTGCGGGATTTTATCCGACAACGTCCTTCATATTCAATAAGTCTGTGAGCCTTTCCTCGGATACATAATACCTTTGGTAAATTGTATCCTCTGCTTTCTCAAACATGCTCTACTATCGAGCTGGTGTTATTTATTCTTGAAATTTGTGGTATATACTCCTAAGATGCCCTGATGGGTTGAACATATGCCTTCTCTAAACTGTGTGAACTCGAAAGTTTTCACGAGTCATACTCTTCTGGTATTTTGCTAGATAAAATTTCTATACTACAGCTTCATCAAAAGCGAGAAGTAAAATGAAAGGTTATGCATGGAAGAATTGGGAGTCGACCTTGAGCCTTTGCGTTCATGCCCATGGACCCGATGTGAAACTTATCATCGAAGCTTCTTGTAAATGATATTAGTTCCCTTGGTATAAGTTCGTCTTATATCTGGGATCCGGCCTTTTACAATCGTGGTTCCGACCATGTTCTCTTCTAAATACCATTTTCGATGCAAGTGTAAGCACTTGTCTCCTGTGGATCAATACCTCGGTCCAACCTCTACTTTGATCCGTCTTCGAGTATTACCCCCTGGTATCTCGAGTTTATCTTGAAACTGCATAACTTCTTATGAGTTCTTCATCAAGTACTACCTTCTCACTAATTACAGTTTTCATGGGCTCTGAGTTATTAAACACTCAAAGACACCGATAACTGAACCGAGTCTGCCCTACGGTTCAGCAACTCTTGATAATCTTCTTTAAGTTCGAGTTTGTACTCGATCATGTCATTCCTAGCCTGATCGGCTATATCATTATCGTGCTAAATTTTAATTGTGCTACCTGGTCCTTAATCCCGGAGCACAACTTTCGATGATGAGCTAAGCTTACGTCGATCTTCCTCGTCATATCAATTCACCTTGAACAACAAGCTTGATTTCAAGTTTGTGCCCTACCCATGGTTCCATTAACCTTCCGCTTCATCATTCCTTTGATTTGATGTTGTCACTGATTGATTACATCTTGAAATCTCTCGACCAATGTGCCGTGAAGATCATCAACCTTATGAGGTATTCCTGGATATCAATTGAATTCATGATGAGAAATACCATCCTTGCCCCCGATGAATTGTATTATCATCGGCCACTTTATTGCCTTCCCTCCAACACAAACTTATTCGTGTTTTGAGTTATACCTTGAGATCCTTGCTATACAGCATTTGTTCTTCTTTACCTTGGAATGTTACCACCTTTTATGTCAAGAATGTCGTGGTAATTTTACCACCTCTTGAGAATTCTTGATATAGTAATATCTCTCACCTTTTGCGTTCATCTCTTGGTCTCCGTATTGTTTCTAACCGGAATACCGACTAATGGTCTGTGTTGTGCAAATTCTAAACTTCTAGCAACCCTATTGCTTGAAGTTATTGGTCTACAGTTTCATTCTAAGTCTATTGATTATTGAATCATCATTCAAACATTGATCGTGCTACCTAGTCCAGATTCCTGGTTGCACCCTTCTATCATTGTTCGGTTGTGTATGTTTCCCTCGAGCATACGTCATTATGACATTTGATCCGACAAATGATATTTCCTTGTTCACATAATTGTGGAAATCAATCCTTTGGAAATCGCGATGATTTGTTGCTGAGCCTATCAGCCACCTCCTCATCCTCTCCTTGGTTTACTGATGAACTCTTGTTTCGGAACTCGCTTCCATAGTTCATTTCCCGAGAATCTTACAATGTCATCTCGTCAAATTGTGCCGCACCTTTTCTTCTCAGGCATCCTAAGTCTGGGGTATCGTGACACCAATCAGATCTGAATCTCGGTCAGATATGATGGTTGGAACTTATTTCCAAGAATTATAATGTTGGTCTTTATATATGACCCGATAAGGTTATGTCAGGCCTAGCACACCTGGCCGGAGGACCTATTGTTGTAGTATCCTTTTTAGCAGGTTTAGCCATTCTTCCGTGAGGGAATTGTAAGACTTATTTCACAAGTTATTCCTGATGGATCCTTTTAGTTTCCAAAGTCTGATTTTCACCTGTTGACCATGTCAGCGCTATCTCGAAGCATGTCTATGGTACTCCGACTTTCAATAAGAACATTTGAAGCACCATGCTAAATGTTTCTTGTTGAAATTACCCAAACACCGTTGTAAGGGTAATGTCATGAAATTTGTCTCTCCTACCTAAAAGAGTTTTCTACCTTCTATCCGGTCTTGGATATCATACTCTGCTTGTTCTTGGGAAGGATATACCCCTGAAATATGTGTTTAATCACGTTTTCCTTTCCATTCTTCTGTTTAATCTAAGAATCACGTTTTCCTTTCCATTGTTCTGTTTAACCTTCTTGAGGTTTATATGATCTAAGCAGTAATACGTCACTGCTTTTATAAGCACCTCAACGTACAACTCTGTCAGTAAGACCCTGTTACCATTGTTGATAGCATCCCGGTAACCACCGGTGGACGAGAACTTTGCCTATTGGTCCGCCTCGTTCAACGAGTAGGAAAATGGTTCTCTTCGTCCCTCGCCCTGGGTACCGTTGTTGTTGCCGACGTAACTGATAGGCTGATCCTCTGACATGCCTTGCTATCATGACCATACAAGATGTCAACGCCCCTCCCTATTTTAACCCACATGGTGGGCCCATAACCCACAGGTCCCAGGATCGAAACTGACTCTCCTGTACACCCTGTTGTCGAAGTTATTCCTCGTGTTTGACTTTGTATGTAATTCATGGGCCTCCTGCCTGTTGATCTATTCTGGTATAAGACGCAATACTTATTCCCGATTGCTTTGAACCACTTTCACGCCCTGTAACGGGCATCGAACGATTGTCTATCCGCTTGAAACTTCTTATGGTACCTTCTTACCTTGCTCTCGGTGTTTTTCATTTGTTCAACTCGAGATATACTCTTATGATCATTCTTGGGATACCCCCGCCCAGATGACTTTCCCTTATACCATTCAATTGTCGTAAAGCTGCCCCGTTACCTATTAGTAAGTACGATGGAGATCCCGAAGAAAGGATGACAAATTGATCATGGTGACTTGAAGCAGTGAAATGCAGACATCAATGTAATGATAGACCACTTCGAGAAGAGCAATCAAGACCGAGAAGATTCGTTAGAATTTCGTAACTAGACCTTACCCCTAGTCCCTCTCTTAAATCTCGGGACGAGATTTCTTGTAGTGGAGGAGATTTGTGACGCCCGGGTAATTAAGCTACAGTGATCCTCTGCTAATGGTGCCACGTCACCTCGTTAATAGTTGGTAATCTCGAGTTAGTTCAAAACCGATTCTAATTCAAATTCAAAAATAGGCAAACAATAAAAGTTTTCAAATATTAAAACTAAAATGTTCTAAAAGTGACAAATAAATCATATGTAATATTGGTGAAGAAGCCAAGTCTTTATAAAATGTTTAAATGCAATAAACTAATTTAAACAGTAGCTAAAACCATTAATTAAATGCCTTTCATATTTTGTATAATATTAAACTACATTATTTTGGGATGAAACATTTTGTGGTTGTGACATAATTTGTAACAACAATTTAGGTGCCACTTTGGTATTTTATTGAAACTAAAATAAATTGGAAGTTAAAAGAAAACAGGAAATAAATAAAAGAAAAGAAAATACATAAAAAAAAGACAGAGGCAAGAAGCCTCCCTTCCTCCACTGGGCTTCGGCCTAACTAGCCTCTGGGCCACCAGGCCGGCCCACCCCACTCCCCATATCCTCCCCTGTCGGCCGAAACCCTAGGGCAACCACTCCCTCTCCCCTCGCGATCCAATCGGGATCGAGGCGAACCCCCCCCCCCCCCCCCCCACTCCCCTCGCTCCTCGCCCCCTCTGCCCGATCTGGATCGGGGCCCGACGCGCCCACGACCGCGCCTCGGCGCTCGAGGCTACCGCCGCCCGGATCGACACCTCCTCGGAGCTCCCCGCTCGCCAACGCCCCCGTCGCCTCACCTCACGGACCGCTCCACCGTTCGACGTCGCCGGCATCAACTCATCATCGACCCCGTCGCCCTGCAACCCTCTCCGCCATCGATGCCGTCCCCGTCATCCTCCTCGAGCCGCTGCCACTCCCCTACACCGTACGGTGATGCCAAACCCCGGCCTCTCCTCTTCCCCCCCGTCCCCATGTGCACACCGCGCCCTCGGGCGCCGTTAGCCGTGGCCACGACGCTTGACCCGACCTCCTCCTCTTTGCGCTCCGGCCGCAGCCGTGCCTGGGTCGTGCCCCCTGCTGGTCGCGCCCACTCGCGCTCCGCCGCGGCGCCCACGGCCGTTTTCGCACGACGGACCGCGTCGACCCAGTCCGAGACCACGCACCCCCGCCCTCCTTCTCCTTCCGTCGCCGCTCGCTCCTATCGTTGGCCGCGCACGGGCCATGGCCTCGCCGGCTCTGCCACCACCACCGCACTGGCCTGCGCTGCCGCGGGCGCTCCTGATTCGCCTTCGCTTCCCCCTCGCGCCCCCTCCTCCCAATGCCACACGCTGCCGCCCCGCCCCCACTCCGCTGGTCGCGCCCCCGCCAGCTCCGCCACTGCGAGAGCCCTCGCCGGCGACCTCGCCCCGCGCCCGGCGTCGCTCTGGCTGATGCCCCGCCGTGCCTGGCTGTGGCCTCGGGCGCGAGCGCCCGGCACCCGTTAGCCCGAGCTCTCTATGGCCCCTGGGGCCACTAACATGAGGGCCCCAGCCCCAAAACGTTTTGTAAAAAAAAAAGAAAAGAGGAATTAAAAATAAATAATAAATAAAATTATTAAGTTAATTAATTAATTAAAGGATTAATTAACTTAATTAATCTTGCTTAATTAACCTAATTAATTAACTAAACTAACCAAACCTGTTTAGTTAGCCCTGTCAATGACATGTGGGTCCCACTGGACCCATCTGTCTGGTTTGACTGGTCAACCGACCAGTTGACCTGCTGACATCACTCCGATGTCATGCTGACGTCATCATTCACTGTTTTGGATAATGTTGGAATAAAATAAATAATTAAAATCAGAAAATGGTTTAAATCTTTAGAAAATCATATCTTTTAATCCGTAACTCGGATGAAAATACTTTCTACATGAAAGTTGCTCAGAACGACGAGACGAACTCGGATACGCAGCCCGTTCGTCCGCCACACATCCCTAGCATAGAAAACTCGCAACTTTCCCCCTCCGGTTCATCTACCCGAAAACGCGAAACACCGGGAATACTTTCCCGGATGTTCCCCCCCTTCACCGGTACCACCTGCTACCGCGTTAGGGCACCTCTAACGCCGTTACTTGTCATGTCATGCATCACTATGCATATGCTTGCTTAAATATTTATTGTTTCTCCCCCCTCTTCTCTCGATAGACACCGAGACCGACGCCGCTGCTACCCAGTACGACTACGGAGTTGACGACCCCTCTCTCTTGCCAGATCAACCAGGCAAGCCCCCCCTTTGATCACCAGATATCGCCTACTCTTCTCTATACTGCTTGCATTAGAGTAGTGTAGCATGTTACTGCTTCCTGTTAATCCTATACTGATGCATAGCCTGTCCTTGCTACTACTGTTGTTACCTCTACCTGCAAACCTAATGCTTAGTATAGGATGCTAGTTTATCACCAGTGGCCCTACATTCTTGTCCGTCCGCCATGCTATACTATCGGGCCGTGATCACTCGGGAGGTGATCACGGGTATATACTTTATACTTTATACATGATACATGTGGTGACTAAAGACGGGACGGCTCGTAGGAGCACCCGCGAGTGGATCTTTGAGGCGGAGCGACAGGGCAGGTTCCGACCACCTAGGAGAGAGGTGGGCCTGGCCCTGGTCGGTGTTCGCGGATACTTAACACGCTTAACGAGATCTGGGTATTTGATCTGGGTCTGGCCATTTGGTCTATACGCACTAACCATCTACGTGGGAGCAGTTATGGGTATCCCGGCGTCGTGGTATCAGCCGAAGCCTTCGTGACGTCAGCGACTGAGTGGCGCGCGCCGGATTGGACTGGAAAGCCACTAGGCTAGGTCTGCTTCCGGCCGCGTACGCAACGTGCAGGTGTGCAAAGGGCGATGGGCCCAGACCCCTGCGCCATAGGATTTAGACCGGCGTGTTGACCTCTCTGTTGTGCCTAGGTAGGGCTGCGACGTGTTGATCTTCCGAGGCCGGGCATGACCCAGGAAAGTGTGTCCGGCCAAATGGGATCGAGCGTGTTGGGGTATGTGGTGCACCCCTGCAGGGAAGTTTTTCTATTCGAATAGCCGTGTCCCTCGGTAAAAGGACGACCCGGAGTTGTACTTTGACCTTATGACAACTAGAACCGGTTACTTAATAAAACACACCCTTCCAAGTGCCAGATACAACCGGTGATCGCTCTCTCTCAGGGCGACGAGGGGAGGATCATCGGTTAGGGTTAGGCTATGCGATGCTACTTGGAGGACTTCAGTCTACTCTCTACTACATGCTGCAAGACGGAGGCTGCCAGAAGCGTAGTCTTCGAAAGGACTAGCTATCCCCCTCTTATTCCGGCTTTCTGCAGTTCAGTCCACATATAATAGCCTTATCCCAGTTGATACCAATGCATGCTTATGTAGTATAGCTCCTTGCTTGCGAGTACTTTGGATGAGTACTCACGGTTGCTTTCCCCCTTCTTTTCCCTCTATCCCTTCTACCTGGTTGTCACAACCAGATGTTGGAGCCCAGGAGCCAGACGCCACCGTCGACGACGACTCCTACTACACCGGAGGTGCCTACTACTACGTGCTGCCCTGCTGACGATGACCAGGAGTAGTTTAGGAGGATCCCAGGCAGGAGGCCTGCGCCTCTTTCGATCTGTATCCCAGTTTGTGCTAGCCTTCTTAAGGCAAACTTGTTTAACTTATGTCTGTACTCAGATATTGTTGCTTTCGCTGACTCGTCTATGATCGAGCTCTTGTATTCGAGCCTTCGAGGCCCCTGGCTTGTAATATGATGCTTGTATGACTTATCTTATTTGTAGAGTTGTGTTGTGATATCTTCCCGTGAGTCCCTGATCTTGATCGTACACGTTTGCGTGTATGATTAGTGTACGATTAAATCGGGGGCGTCACACAGGAACAAGTCAGGGGGTCCCCGAGGCGGCCACGAGGTAGGGGGTGCGCCCAGGGGGTAGGGCACCCCCACCCTCGTGGTGGCCTCGGGACTCTTCCGGCCCACCTCCGGTACTCCTTGGGCTTCTTCTGGTCCAAAAATGATCTCTGTGAAATTGCAGGTCAATTGGACTCCGTTTGGTTTTCCTTTTCTGCGATACTCAAAAACATGGAAAAAAACAAAAACTGGCACCAGGCTCTAGGTCAATAGGTTAGTCCCAAAAATCATATAAAATATCATATAAGTGCATATAAAACATCCAAGATTGATAATATAATAGCATGGAACAATCAAAAATTATAGATACGTTGAAGACGTATCAAGCATCCCCAAGCTTAATTCCTGCTTGTCCTTGAGTAGGTAAATGATAAAAACAGAATTTTTGATGTGGATTGCTACCTAACATACTTATTAATGTAATCTTCTTTATTGTGGCAAGAATATTCAGATCCATAAGATTCAAGACAAAAGTTTAATATTGACATAAAAATAATAATACTTCAATCATACTAACTAAGCAATTATGTCTTCTCAAAATAACATGGCCAAAGAAAATTCATCCCTACAAAATCATATAGTTTGGTCATGCTCCATTTTTGTCACACAAGAATGCTCTCATCATGCACAACCACGATGACAAGCCAATAAATTGTTTCATACTTTATTAATCTCAAACTTTTTTCAACTTTCACGCAATACATGAGCGTGAGCCATGGATACAACACTATGGGTGGAATAGAATATAAAGATGGGGGTTAAGTGGAGAAGACAAAAAAGGAGAAAGTCTCACATTGACGCGGCTAATCAACGGGCTAGGGAGATTCCCATCAATTGATGTCAATGCAAGAAGTAGGGATTGCCATGCAACGGATGCACTAGAGCTATAAATGTATGAAAGCTCAACAAAAGAAACTAAGTGGGTGTGCATCCAACTTGCTTGCTCACGAAGACCTAGGGCATTTGAGGGAGCCCATTGTTGGAATATACAAGCCAAGTTCTATAATGAAAAATTCCCACTAGTATATGAAAGTGACAATATAAGAGACTCTCTATCATGAAGATCATGGTGCTACTTTGAAGCACAAGTGTGGAAAAAGGATAGTAGCATTGCCCCTTTTTTCTTTTTTCTTTTTCTTTTTTTATTTGGCCTTTCTTTTTTTATTTGGCCTTTTATATTTTATTTTATTTGGCCTTTTCTTTTTTGACCTTTATCTTTTTTATGGGACAATGCTCTATTAATGATGATCATCACACTTCTATTTATTTACAACTTGATACTAGAACAAAATTTGACTCTATATGAATGCTCCCGTCAGTGTACCGAGATGTGCAATGATTCAAGAGTGACATGTATAAAAAATTATGAGCAGTGGCTTTGCCACAAATACGATGTCAACTACATGATCATGCAAGGCAATATGGCAATGATGAAGCGTGTCATAATAAACGGAACGGTGGAAAGTTGCATGGCAATATATCTCGGAATGGCTATGGAAATGCCATAATAGGTGAAGGAAATATGCCCTAAAGGCAATAATAAAGTTATTATTTATTTCCTTATATCATGATAAATGTTTATTATTCATGCTAGAATTGTATTAACCAGAAACATGATACATGTGTGAATACATAGACAAACAGAGTGTCACTAGTATGCCTCTACTTGACTAGCTCGTTGATCAAAGATGGTTAAGTTTCCTAGCCATAGACATGAGTTTTCATTTGATAAACAGGATCACATCATTTGGAGAATGATGTGATTGACTTGACCCATTCCGTTAGCTTAGCACTTGATCGTTTAGTATGTTGCTATTGCTTTCTTCATGACTTATACATGTTCCTATGACTATGAGATTATGCAACTCCCATTTACTGGAGGAACACTTTGTGTGCTACCAAACGTCACAACGTAACTGGGTGATTATAAAGGTGCTCTACAGGTGTCTCCGAAGGTACTTGTTGGGTTGGCGTATTTCGAGATTAGAATTTGTCACTCCGATTGTCGGAGAGGTATCTTTGGGCCCACTCAGTAATGCACATCACTATAAGCTTTGCAAGCATTGTAACTAATGAGTTAGTTGCGGTATGATGTATTACGGAACGAGTAAAGAGACTTGCAGGTAACGAGATTGAACTAGGTATTGAGATACCGACGATCGAATCTCGGGCAAGTAACATACCGATGACAAAGGGAACAACGTATGTTGTTATGCGGTTTGACCAATAAAGATCTTCGTAGAATATGTAGGAGCCAATACGAGCATCCAGGTTCCGCTATTGGTTATTGACCGGAGACATGTCTCGGTCATGTCTACATAGTTCTCGAACCCGTAGGGTCTGCACGCTTAATGTTTCGGTGACGATTGTATTATGAGTTTTTGTGTTTTGATGTACCGAAGGTAGTTCGGAGTCCCGGATGTGATCATGGACATGAAGAGGAGTCTCAAAATGGCCAAGACATAAATATTGATATATTGGACGACTATGTTCGGACACCGTAATAGTTTCGGGGAGTTTTGGACATATACCGAAGTACCGGGGGATAACCGGAACCCCCGGAGAGTTTAATGGGCCAAGATGGGCTTTACTAGAGAAGAGGAGGGGCGGCTAGGGCAGGCCACTCCCCCTCCCCCTCTAGTCTGAATTGGACAAGGAGGGGGTGGGGCGGCGCCCCCCTTTCCTTCCCTTCCTTTCCCCCTCCTACTCCAACTAGGAAAAGAGGGAGTCATATTCCCGATGGGAGTAGGACTCCTCCCTGGCGCGCCCTCCCCTGGCCGGCCGCCTCCTCCCCCTGGTCCTTTATATACGGGGGCAGGGGGCACCTCTAGACACAACAACAATTGATCTCTTGATCTCTTAGCCGTGTGCGGTGCCCCCCTCCACCATATTCCACCTCGATCATATCGTAGCGGTGCTTAGGAGGAGCCCTGCGTCAGTAGCAACATCATCACCGTCACCATGCCGTTGTGCTGACAGAACTCTCCCGTGAAGCTCTGCTGGATCGGAGTTCATGGGACGTCATCGAGCTGAACGTGTGCTGAACTCGGAGGTGCCGTACGTTCGGTACTTGGATCGGTCGGATTGTGAAGACGTACGACTACATCAACCGTGTGGTGCTAACGCTTCCGCTTTCGGTCTACGAGGGTACGTATACAACACTCTCCCCTCTTGTTGCTATGCATCACCATGATCCTATTTGTGTGTAGGAATTGTTTTGAAATTACTACGTTCCCCAACAGTGGCATTAGAGCCTGGTTTTATGCGTAGATATTATATGCACGAGTAGAACACAAGTGAGTTGTGGGCGATACAAGTCATACTGCTTACCAGCATGTCATACTTTGGTTCGGCCGTATTGTTGGATGAAGCGGCCCGGACCGACATTACGCGTACGCTTACGCGAGACTGGTTTTACCCCGTGCTTTGCACACAGGTGACTAGCGGGTGTCAGTTTCTCCAACTTTAGTTGAACCGAGTGTGGCTATGCCCGCTCCTTGTGAAGGTTAAAACATCACTAACTTGATGAACTATCGTTGTGGTTTTGATGCGTAGGTAAGAACGGTTCTTGCTCAGCCCGTAGCAGCCACGTAAAACTTGCAATAACAAAGTAGAGGACGTCTAACTTGTTTTTGCACGGCATGTTGTGATGTGATATGGTCAATACGTGATGAGATATAAGTTGTTGTATAAGATGATCATGTTTTGTTGAAGTTATCAACAACTGGCAGAAGCCTTATGGTTGTCTCTTTATTGCATAAGATGCAAGCGCCAAATAATTGCTTTACTTTATCGCTATACGATAGCAATAGTTGCAAGAGCAATAGTTGGCGAGACAACCATGTGACAACACATTGATATAGATCAAGATGATGGAGATCATGGTGTCATGCCGGGGACGATGGTGATCATGATGGTGCTTCGGAGATGGAGATCGCAAGCACAAGATGATCATGGCCATATCATATCACTTATATTGATTGCATGTGATGTTTATCTTTTATACATCTTATTTTGCTTAGATCGACGGTAGCATTATAAGATGATCTCTCACTAAATTTCAAGGTATAAGTGTTCTCACTGAGTATGCACCATTGCGAAAGTTCTTTGTGCTGAGACACCACGTGATGATCGGGTGTGATAGGCTCTACATTCAAATACAATGGGTGCAAGACAATTTTGCACACGCGGAATACTCAGGTTAAACTTGACGAGCCTAGCATATGCAGATATGGCCTCGGAACACTAAGACCGAAAGGTCGAGCGTGAATCATATAGAAGATATGATCAACATAGTGATGTTCACCATTGAAAACTACTCCATCTCACGTGATGATCGGACATGGTTTAGTTGATTTGGATCACGTGATCACTTAGATGATTAGAGGGATGTCTATCTAAGTGGGAGTTGTCAAGTAATATGATTAAATTGAACCTTAATTTATCATGAACTTAGTCCTGATAGTATTAGCATATCTATGTTGTAGATCAATAGCTCGCGTTTAGCTCCCCTGTTTTATTTTTGATATGTTCCTAGAGAAAACTAAGTTGAAAGATGTTAGTAGCAATGATGCGGGTTGGATCCATGATCTGAGGATTATCCTCATTGCTGCACAGAAGTATTATGTCCTTGATGCACCACTAGCTGACAGAACTATTGCAAGAGCAGATGCAGACGTTATGAACATTTTGACAAAAGCTTGGTATGATGACTACTTGATAGTTTAGTGCACCATGCTTTACGGCTTAGAACCGGGACTTCAAAAATGTTTTGAACGCCACGGAGCATATCAAATGTTCCAATAGTTGAAATTGGTATTTCATACTCATGCCCGTGTCGAGAGGTATGAGACCTCTGACAGTACTTTGCCTACAAGATGGAGGAGAATAGCTCAACCACTGAGCATGTGCTCAGATTGTCTAGGTACTACAATTGCTTGAATCAAGTGGGAGTTAATCTTCTAGATAAGATAGTAATTGACAAAATTCTCTAGTCACTATCACCAAGTTACTAGAACTTCGTGATGAACTATAATATGCAAGGGATAACGGAAACGATTCCCAAGCTCTTCGTGATGCTGAAATTGATGAAGGTAGAAATCAAGAAAAGCATCAAATGTTGATGGTTGACAAGAACACTAGTTTCAAGAAAAGGGCAAAGGGAAGAAGGGGAACTTCAAGAAGAACGGCAAGCAAGTTGCTGCTCATGAGAAGAAGCCCAAGTCTAGACCTAAGCCTGAGACTAAGTGCTTCTACTGCAAAGGAAATGGTCACTGGAAGTGGAATTGCCCTAGATACTTGGCGTATAAGAAGGATGGAAAAGTAAACAAAGGAATATTGGATATACATGTTATTGATGTGTACTTTACTAGTGTTTATAGCAACCCCTCGGTATTTGATACTAGTTCAGTTGCTAAGAGTAGTAGCTTGAAACGGGAGTTGCAGAGTAAACAGAGACAAGTTGAGGGTGAAGTGACGATGTGTGTTGGAGGTGGTTCCAAGATTGATATGATCATCATCGCACACTCCCTATACTTTTAGGATTAGTGTTGAACCTAAATAAGTGCTATTTGGTGTTTGTGTTGAGCATGAATATGATTTGATCATGTTTATTGCAATATAGTTATTCATTTAATTTAGAGAATAATTGTTGTTCTATTTACATGAATAAAACCTTCAATGGTCATACACCCAATGAAAATGGTTTGTTGGATCTCGATCGTAGTGATACACATATTCATAATATTGAAGCTAAAAGATGCAAAGTTAATAATGATAGTGCAACTTATTTGTGGCACTGCCGTTTAGGTCATATTGGTGTAAAACGCATGAAGAAACTCCATGTTGATGGGCTTTTGGAATCACTTGATGCTTGCGAACCATGCCTCATGGGCAAGATGACTAAGACTCCATTCTCTGTAAGAATGGAGCGAGCAACTGACTTATTGGAAATAATGCATACTGATGTATGCGGTCCGATGAGTGTTGAGGCTCGCGGCGGGTATCATTATTTTCTAACCTTCACACATGATTTGAGTAGATATGGGTATATCTACTTGATGAAACATAAGTCTGAAACATTTGAAAAGTTCAAAGAACTTCAGAGTGAAGTGGAAAATCATCATGACAAGAAAATAAAGTTTCTACGATCTGATCGCAGAGACAAATATTTGAGTTACGAGTTTGGTCTTCAATTAAAACAATGTGGAATAGTTTCACAAATTCGTGCCACCTGGAACACCACAACATAATGGTGTGTCTGAACATCATAACCATACTATTATTGGATATAGTGCAATCTATGATGTTTCTTACCGATTTACCACTATAGTTTTGGGGTTATGCATTAGAGACAGCTGCATTCACGTTAAAAAGGGCACCATCTAAATCCATTGAGACGACACCGTATGAACTATGGTTTGGCAAGAAACCAAAGTTGTCGTTTCTTAAAGTTTGGGGTTGCGATGCTTATAAGAAAAAGTTTCAGCCTGATAAGCTCAAACCCAAATCGGAGAAATGTGTCTTCATAGGATACCCAGAGGAAACTGTTGGGTACACCTTCTATCACAAATCTGAAGGCAAAACTTTTGTTGCTAAATTTGGATCCTTTCTAGAGAAGGAGTTTCTCTCGAAAGAAGTGAGTGGGAGGAAAGTAGAACTTGATGAGGTAACTATACCTGCTCCCTTATTGGAAAGTAGTTCATCGCAGAAACCGGTTCCTGTGACACCTACACCGATTAGTGAGGAAGTTAATGATGATGATCATGAAACTTTAGATCAAGTTACTACCGAACCTCGTAGGTCAACCAGGGTGAGATCCGCACCAGAGTGGTACGGTAATCCTGTTCTGGAGGTCATGTTACTAGACCATGACAAACCTATGAACTATGAGGAGGCGATGATGAGCCCAGATTCCGCTAGATGGCTTGAGGCCATGAAATCTGAGATGGGATCCATGTATTAGAACAAAGTGTGGACTTTGGTTGACTTGCCCGATGATCGGCAAGCCATCGAGAATAAATGGATCTTCAAGAAGAAGACAAACGCTGACTGTAATGTTACTGTCTACAAAGTTTGACTTGTTGCAAGAGGTTTTCGACAAGTTCAAGGAGTCAACTACGATGATACCTTCTCACCCGTAGCGGTGCTTAAGTCCGTCCAAATCATGTTAGCAATTGCCGCATTTTATGATTATGAAATTTGGCAAATGGATGTAAAGACTGCATTCCTGAATGGATTTCTGGAAGAAGAGTTGTATATGATGCAACCTGAAGGTTTTATCAATCCAAAGGGTACTAACAAAGTATGCAAGCTCCAGTGATCCATTTATGGACTGGTGCAAGCCTCTCGGAGTTGGAATAAATGCTTTGATAGTGTGATCAAAGCATATGGTTTTATACAGACTTTCGGAGAAGCCTGTTTTTACAAGAAAGTGAGTGGGAGCTTTGTCGCATTTCTAATCTTATATGTGGATGACATATTGTTGATTGGAAATAATATAGAATTTCTGGATAGCATAAAAGGATACTTGAATAAGAGTTTTTCAATGAAGGACCTCGGTGAAGCTGCTTACATATTGGGCATCAAGATCTATAGAGATAGATCAAGACGCTTAATTGGACTTTCGCAAAGCACATACCTTGACAAAGTTTTGAATAAGTTCAAAATGGATCAAGAAAAGAAAGGGTTCTTGCCTGTGTTACAAGGTGTGAAATTGAGTAAGACTCAAAGCCCGACCACAACAGAAGATAGAAAGAGAATGAAAGCCATTCCCTATGCCTCAGCCATAGGTTCTTTAAAGTATGCATGTTGTGTACCAGATCTATTCCATACCCTACATTGAGTTTGCAAGGGAGTACAATAGTGATCTAGGAGTAGATCACTGGACAACGGTCAAAATTATCCTTAGTGGAATAAGGAAATATTTCTCGATTATGGAGGTGACAAAAGGTTCGTCATAAAGAGTTACATCGATGCAAGCTTTTACACCGATCTAGATGACTCCAAGTCTCGATCTAGATACATATTGAAAGTGGGAGCAATTAGCTAGAGTAGCTCCGTGCAGAGCATTGTTAACATAGAAATTTACAAAATACACACGGATCTTAATATGGCAGACCCGTTGACTAAACTTCTCTCACAAGCAAAACATGATCACACCTTAGTACTCTTTGGGTGTTAATCACATAGCAATGTGAACTAGATTATTGACTATAGTAAACTCTTTGGGAGTTGGTCACATGACAATGTGAACTATGGGTGTTAATCACATGGTGATGTGAACTATTGATGTTAAATCACATGGCGGTGTGATCTAGATTATTGACTCTAGTGCAAGTGGGAGACTGAAGGAAATATGCCCTAGAGGCAATAACAAAGTTATTATTTATTTCCTTATATCATGACAAATGTTTATTATTCATGCTAGAATTGTATTAACCGGAAACATGATACATGTGTGAATACATAGACAAACAGAGTGTCACTAGTATGCCTCTACTTGACTAGCTCTTTGATCAAAGATGGTTAAGTTTCCTAGCCATGGACATGAGTTGTCATTTGATAAACGAGATCACATCATTAGGAGAATGATGTGATTGACTTGACCCATTCTGTTAGCTTAGCACTTGATCGTTTAGTATGTTGCTATTGCTTTATTCATGACTTATACATGTTCCTATGACTATGAGATAATGCAACCCCCGTTTACCGGAGGAACACTTTGTGTGCTACCAAACGTCACAACATAACTGGGTGATTATAAAGGTGCTCTACAGGTGTCTCCGAAGTTACTTGTTGGGTTGGCGTATTTCGAGATTAGGATTTTTCACTCTGATTGTCGGTGAGGTATCTCTGGGCCCACTCAGTAATGCACAACACTATAAGCCTTGCAAGCATTGTAACTAATGAGTTAGTTGTGGTATGATGTATTATGGAACGAGTAAAGAGACTTGCCGGTAACGATATTGAACTAGGTATTGAGATACCGACGATCGAATCTCGGGCAAGTAACATACCGATGACAAAGGGAACATCGTATG
Organism: Triticum monococcum; assembly: GCA_034509565.1. Taxonomy (NCBI): domain Eukaryota; kingdom Viridiplantae; phylum Streptophyta; class Magnoliopsida; order Poales; family Poaceae; genus Triticum; species Triticum monococcum. The sequence continues at coordinate 187,136,889 of CM067846.1, forward strand.
TTGTTATGCGGTTTGACCGATAAATATCTTCGTAGAATATGTAGGAGCCAATATGAGCATCCAGGTTCCGCTATTGGTTATTGACCGGAGACATGTCTCGGTCATGTCTACATAGTTCTCGAACCCGTAGGGTCCACACGCTTAAACTTTCGGTGACGATTGTATTATGAGTTTTTGTGTTTAGATGTACCGAAGGTAGTTTGGAGTCCCGGATGTGATCATGGACATGACTAGGCGTCTCGAAATGGCCGAGACATAAAGATCGATATATTGGACGACTATGTTCGGACACCGAAATGGTTTCGGGGAGTTTCAGACATATACCGGAGTACCGGGGGGTTACCGAACCCCCCCCCCCCAGGAGTTTAATGGGCCAAGATGGGCTTTAGTGGAGAAGAGGAGGGGAGGCTAGGGCAGGCCGCACGCCCCCTCCCCCTCTAGTCCGAATTGGATAAGGAGGGGGGCGCCCCCTTTCCTTCCTCTCTCTCCTTCCCTTCCTTTTCCCCTCCTACTCCAACTAGGAAAAGAGGGAGTCCTACTCCCGGTGGGAGTAGGACTCCTCCCTGGCGCGTCCTCCCCTGGCCGGCCGCCTCCTCCCCCTGGTCCTTTATATACGGGGGCAGGGGCACCTCTAGACACAACAACAATTGATCTCTTGATCTCTTATCCGTGTGCGGTGCCCCCCTCCACCATATTCCACCTCGATCATATCGTAGCGGTGCTTAGGCGAAGCCCTGCGTCGGTAGCAACATTATCACTGTCACCACGCCGTTGTGCTGACGGAACTCTCCCATGAAGCTCTGCTGGATCAGAGTTCGCGGGACGTCATCGAGCTGAACGTGTGCTGAACTCGGAGGTGCCGTACATTCCGTACTTGGATCGATCGGATCATGAAGACGTACGACTACATCAACCGCGTTGTGCTAACGCTTCCGCTTTCGGTCTACGAGGGTACGTAGACAACACTCTCCCCTCTCGTTGCTATGCATCACCATGATCCTGTTTGTGCGTAGGAATTTTTTTGAAATTACTACGTTCGCCAACTATAGGTAGGTATGGTGGCTGTTTTGAGGGAGATATAAGGAGGTTTATGTGTGATAGAGCGTATCATATCATGGGGTTTGGCTGCACCGGCGAAGTTTGCACCAACTCTCGAGGTGAGAAAGGGCAATGCACGGTACCGAAGAGGCTAGCAATGATGGAAGGGTGAGAGTGCGTATAATCCATGGACTCAACATTAGTCATAAAGAACTCACATACTTATTGCAAAAATCTACAAGTCATCAAAAACCAAGCACTATCCGCATGCTCCTAGGGGGATAGATTGGTAGGAAAAGACCATCGCTCGTCCCCGACCGCTACTCATAAGGAAGGCAATCAAATAAATACCTCATGCTTCGAATTTGTCACACAACGGTTACCATACGTGCATGCTACGGGAGTTGCAAACCTCAACACAAGTATTTCTCAATTTCACAATTACTCAACTAGCACGACTCTAATATTACCATCTTCATATCTCAAAACAATTATCAAGTATCAAACTTCTCATAGTATTCAATGCACTTTATATGAAAGTTTTTATTATACCCATCTTGGATGCCTATCATATTAGGACTAGTTTCATAACCAAAGAAAATTACCATGCTGTTCTAAAATACTCTCAAAATAATATAAGTGAAGCATGAGAGTTCATCTATTTCTTCAAAATAAAACCACCGCCGTGCTCTAAAAGGATATAAGTGAAGCACTAGAGCAAATTACAAACTACTCCAAAAGATATAAGTGAAGATCAATGAGTAGTCGAATAATTATGCAACTATGTGAAGACTCTCTAACATTTAAGAATTTCATATCTTGGTATTTTATTCAAACATCAAGAAAAACAAAATAAATTAAAATGACGCTCCAAGCAAAACACATATCATGTGGTGAATAAAAATATAGCTCCAAGTAAAGTTACCAATGAACAAAGACGAAAGAGGGGATGCCATCCGGAGCATCCCCAAGCTTAGGCTCTTGGTTGTCCTTGAATATTACCTTGGGGTGCCTTGGGCATCCCCAAGCTTAGGCTCTTGCCACTCCTTATTCCATAGTCCATCGAATCTTTACCCAAAACTTGAAAACTTCACAACACAAAACTTAACAGAAAACTCGTAAGCTCCGTTAGTATCTCTACTCCTAATGGACGAGTTGGTGAATTTTCTCCGTGGTTTATTTTTGCTGGTTTTTTCGTCTCTCCTCCCACCACCGCCTCCCACCCTGGTCCGCGGTTTATTTTCACTGGTTTTTTACATCTCTCCTCCCACCACCCCTCCCACCCTGGTCCATCGGTTTATTTTTCTCTCCACTCTTTATTACAACCAGAACTTTCCTAACATATAAAAAATCACGGATCTAACTTCCTTAAATTATGCAAATCAATTGATTCCTTTTATTGGTTCAGTATGTCTTAGGAAACAAATAACAGATTTTCAGGAAACAAATAATACATTTTAATCTAACTTCCTTAAATTATGCAAATCAATCGATTCCTTTTATTGGTTCAATTTGTTTTAGGAAACAAGTAACAGATTTTCAGGAAACAAATAATACATTTTAATCTAACTTCCTTAAATTATGCAAATCAATCGATTCCTTTTATTGGTTCAATTTGTCTTAGGAAACAAATAACTGATTTTTCAAGAAATAAATAATACATTTTAATCTAACTTTCCTAACATATCTAAATCAATCGATTTCTCTTATTATTGAATTTTGTTTTAGGAAACAAATAACAGACACGTCACAACTTTCCTCCCAATAAATAGTTTCTTAACATTTGCAAACTTTCCTAATCAGACACGTCACAAACGGCCAGATACTGATATCACGTTACCAAACAATAAAACCCCATTTGCATAGAAATCAGTTCAAAAATCCCAACTTTCCTAAATTTTTACCTTTCCTTGATAACAACCAATATTTCCTATGTTTCCCACCTATTGAAGGAAATCACCCCTCCATCGATATTAGCATTTTTTTGAACTGAGATCTCCGGGTTATGATTATTTTTTTGTGATTCTTTCCAATTGTGACCTCTCCTTCCACTCCGTCTCCTTCTCGCATAAACACCTCCACCACAGCGAGGTGACACCGCCCCAGACCTCCTGCCTCTCCACACCTTCTCCGCCACCTCCTTCTCGTACTCCATTAACAATCCCTCTGCCACATTTGTCCACGGCGGTGTCGAGGGCATGGCGTAGCAGCGTACCAGCGATAGAGTAGCGCATAGCAGCAGGAAGCAACACGCAGCAGGCGAGGTGAGCGGCCGACGGTGGAGGGCAGAGATGTGGCCGGCGTGGCTAAGGGGGCGGCCGGCAGAAGATGGCCACGACTGGAGGCGGCGCGAGGCAGGGGCGCGATAGCGGGGCGAGCGAAGGGATAGGCGGCAGCAGACGGGGTGAGCGCAGCCAACGAGAGTGTGGCGCGCGGCCAGGGTGTGTGTCGCGCGGGGCATAGTGGTGCGGTGGCTGTGGCGAGCGCGAAGGCAGCGGCGGGCGCGACCGACATGGTGTAGAACGGGCGTGGGCATGGAGAGGGAGTGGCCCCGCGGGCGCAGAATAAGAGCGGCAGGCTCGGGCATGGGCGTGCATAGGAGCGGGCTTGTGCCATGGGGTCAATCTGAGGAGCTCGGTGGCTACCCCTGCAATGGCCATGGCGGATGGCGGTTCTGGGCCACGGCCAAATACCTAACGAGAGAAAACGAGAGGGAAACAGGGGAAAGGCAAGAGGAGATCATGGCGGTGTCAATGGCGCCCTAGGGGAAGACATGGGAGCTCGGGGCGGCGCGGATCGAATGGCAATGTCGCGGTGGCCCAAGGTTGAGGAAGACGGCAGCGGCGTCGATGCGGGGGTGCTAGACTTGATATCGTTGGCGCAGACGAAGTAGCAAAGGAGTTCGGAGCTCCTCGACAAGCTCCTAGCCCGCATGGAGGAGCAGTGGCCATGTGGACGGGGTCGGTCATGGTGGCCGTGGCGTCTGACTTCGTCCAGATCGACGGGATCGAGCGAGCGAGGAGGAGAACTGGATTTGGGAAGGGGCGTCGAGGAGGAGTGAGGCCATGGGGGAAGGGAAGGAAGAGCATCACCCTTATCCATTCCCCTTCAATGCCAGCGAGGTGGTCAGGCGGGAGGCCGGCTCTGTAGTGACGCGGCTCGGGGAATAGGAGAAGACGACCGCGCGGGGACTGGACCGCTGAGCCGGTTCGGTGACAAGGCCCGAGGGGCAGGGCGAATCCCCTTTTACATCGTCCTTTTGGTTTTTCAAGGTATTCTAATCTGTTTCTCCTTTTTAACACCGTTTTCTATTTATTCTTATCAACTAAATGATCTCTACTCCTAATGTCTCAGTTGGTAGTCCCCGTTCCGGGTTTATTTTTGTCCCACCTCCCGAGTGAGGGAGAGGGGGAGAGAGAGTGAGGAAGAGGGAGGGAGAGGGTGTGTGTGTGAGAATTTGATGGTAAGAAAGGTCATCAATCTCACTTAATATGTATGAGAATATTAAATGTAATATTAACATAATTGAATTGAACTCTTAAAGTTAATGTGGCCCCATTGCAACGCACGGGCGTTCTTCTAGTAAGAAAATAAATCACCACTTAGGTAATGTTGTGAACTCATTCTAAATTCATATTGGTGTAATATCTACTGTATTCCAACTTCTCTATGGTTCATACCCTCCGATACTACCCATAGATTCATCAAAATAAGGAAACAACACAATGAAAACATAATCTGTCAAAAACAGAACAGTCTGTAGTAATCTGTATCAAACGTATACTTTTGTAACCCCCAAAATTCTGAAATAAATTGGTGTATGTGAGTAATTTGTCTATTAATCATCTGCAAAATAATCAACCTAATCGCACTCTCCATTAAAAAATGGTAGCTAATCTCGTGAGCGCAAAAGTTTCTGTTTTTTTACAGCAAGATCGCAAAGACTTCACCCAAGTCTTCCCAAAGGTTCTACTTGGCACAAACACGAATTAAAACATAAAACCGCATCTAAACAGAGGCTAGATGAATTATTTATTACTAAATAGGAGCAAAAAGCAAAGAAATAAAATAAAATTGGGTTGCCTCCCAACAAGCGCTATCATTTAACGCCCATAGCTAGGCATGATGATTTCAATGATGCTCACATAAAAGATAAGAATTGTAACATAAAGAGAGCATCATGAAGAAGATGACTAGCACATTTAAGTCTAACCCACTTCCTATGCATAGGGATTTTTTGAGCAAACAATTTATAGGAACAAGAATCAACTTGCATAGGAAGGTAAAACAAGCATAGCTTCAAAACTTTAAGCACATAGAGAGGAAACTTGATATTATTGCAATTCCTACAAGCATATATTCCTCCCTCATAATAATTTTCAGTAGCATCATGAATGAATTCAACAATATAACTATCACAAAACATATTCTTAACACGATCCACATGTATGCAAAGTTGACACTCTTCCAAAATAGTGGGATTAACATTAACTAAAGTCATCACCTCTCCAAGCCCACTTTCATAATTATCACAATAAGATTCAACATCCTCCAAAATAGTGGGACCATTACTTCCTAAAGTTGACACTCTTCCAAACCCACTTTCATCAATATAATCGTCATAAATAGGAGGCATGCTATCATCAAAATAAATTTGCTCATCAAAACTTGGGGGACAAAAAAATATCATCTTCATCAAACATAGCATCCCCAAGCTTGTGGCTTTGCATGTCATTACCATCATGGATATTCACAGAATTCATACTAACAACATTGCAATCATGCTCATCATCCAAAGATTTAGTGCCAAACATTTTAATACATTCTTCTTCTAACACTTTGGCACAATTATCGGAATCCTTATTTTCACGAATGACATTAAAAAGATGAAGCATATGAGGCAACCTTAATTCCATTTTTTTGTAGTTTTCTTTTATAGACTAAACTAGTGATAAAACAAGAAACTAAAAGATTCGATTGCCAGATCTAAAGGTATACCTTCAAGCACTAACCTTCCCGGCAACGGCACCAGAAAAGAGCTTGATGTCTACTACACAACCTTCCTCTTGTAGACGTTGTTGGGCCTCCAAGTGCAGAGGTTTGTAGGACAGTAGCAAATTTCCCTCAACTAGATGACCTAAGGTTTATCAATCCGTAGGAGGCGTAGGATGAAGATGGTCTCTCTCAAACAACCCTGCAACCAAATAACAAAGAGTATCTTGTGTCCCCAACACACCCAATACAATGGTAAATTGTATAGGTGCACTAGTTCGGCGAAGAGATGGTGATACAAGTGCAATATGGATGGTAGATATAGGTTTTTGTAATCTGAAAATATAAAAACAGCAAGGTAGCAAGTGGTAAAAGTGAGCACAAACGGTATTGCAATGCTAGGAAACAAGGCCTAGGGTTCATACTTTCACTAGTGCAAGTTCTCTCAACAATAATAACATAATTGGATCATATAACTATCCCTCAACATGCAACAAAGAGTCACTCCAAAGTCACTAATAGAGGAGAACAAACGAAGAGATTATTGTAGGGTACGAAACCACCTCAAAGTTATCCTTTCTCATCGATCTATTCAAGAGTTCATACTAGAATAACACCTTAAGACACAAATCAACCAAAACCCTAATGTCACCTAGATACTCCAATGTCACCTCAAGTATCCGTGGGTATGATTATATGATATGCATCACACAGTCTTAGATTCATCTATTCAACCAAGACAAAGAACTTCAAAGAGTGCCCCAAAGTTTCTACCAGAGAGTCAAGACGAAAATGTGTGCCAACCCCTATGTATAAGTTTATGAGGTCACAGAACTCGCAAGTTGATCACCAAAACATACATCATGTGGATCACGTGATATCCCATTGTCACCACAGATAAGCACATGCAAGACATACATCAAGTGTTCTCAAATCCTTAAAGACTCAATCTGATAAGATAACTTCAAGGGAAAACTCAATCCATCACAAGAGAGTAGAGGGGGAGAAACATCATAAGATCCAAGTATAATAGCAAAGCTCGGGATACATCAAGGTCGTGCCGAATCAAGAACACGAGAGAGAGAGAGAGAGAGAGAGATCAAACTCACATCTATTGGTACATACCCTCAGCCCCGAGGGTGGACTACTCCCTCCTCGTCATGGAGAGCACCAGGACGATGAAGATGGCCACCGGAGTGGGATTCCCCCCTCCGGGAGGGTGCCGAAATGGGTCTGGATTGGTTTTCGGTGGCTAGGCTTGCGGCGGAGGAACTCCCGATCTAGGTCTCTTTCTGGAAGTTTTGGGTTATATAAGAGGTGTTGGAGTCGGGAACAAGTCAGGGGGGTCCCCGAGGCGGCCATGAGGTAGGGGGCGCGCCCAGGGGGTAGGGCGCGCCCCCACCCTCGTGGTGGCCTCGGGACTCTTCTGGCCGACCTCCGGTACTCCGTGGGCTTCTTCTGGTCCAAAAATGATCTCCGTGAAATTTCAGGTCAGTTGGACTCCGTTTGTCTTCCTTTTCTGCGATACTCAAAAACGGAAAAACAGAAACTGGCACTAGGCTCTTGGTTAATAGGTTAGTCCCAAAAATCATATAAAATAGCATATAAATGCATATAAAACATCCAAGGTTGATAATATAATAGCATGGAACAATAAAAAATTATAGATACGTTGGAGACGTATCAGTCGACTACATCAGATTTTTTTCAGATAGCGAATGATGGCAGTAACTAGTAGGAATTAAGAACAAACCTACTCTATACAGTAAAGAAATCATGGCATAGTAACTTAGAATAAACCTACACTATACAATAAAGGATTTATGGTATATTACATCCACTGGGCATCAAAGTTCGCCATCAGTGATCATAAGGCGCAATGAAGAAGCATATTACAAAAACTGCACACCATTGCAGCGTAACAAAATAATACTGAACCGAGACCACTTCCAAGACAGTTCAAGAAAGGTTAGCCTTGCGCGGGAACTGCTGCGCATGCTACTGAGCAAGGCTGTGAGACCGGCCTAGCATGTTGTTCATAGCTTCCAGGTGTAGCTGTTTAACAATCAGTTTCTCATTGGTGTTCTCCGCAATCTTTCTTAGAGATAGGACTTCAAGTCGAAGTTGAGTTGCAGAATGCCTTTATGCTAGAACTTGGGACTGAAGAAGTCGAACTAATTCAGACAGCAAATTCTGTGAGCTTGTCTGACTGCTAGTCTCAAGTAACTTGAACACTGCATCAAGACAAGACTTTGGGGTTGTCTCGCTATCTACAAGATGTTTTGCCTTCTTTGCAGCAATATATATTGGGTTTGTGTCACAGCCTTCAGCAGACTTGTGCATGCCATCAGGCATATCACCCTGAAACAAGCAGAGAGATGACAGGTTTTGCACGTGTATAAACAAAGATGATAATCGTGCTGTCAATTCCATCCAATTTCAAATTTGAAAATAAAGAGTAAGTTCAAAATATCAGCATAATTTGGCATTGTTCATAATGCGGGGAGCTTCACCACACTACTGGATTACCATGTCAACATAATAAGCATAGATGAAGGACAAAGACAATCATTGTATCTATTTTGGTTAATGTGCATGGCATGTTGTTCATATCATCAGCCACATCAGTAAGATAAAACAGGAGATGACAAGGTGCAAACATGGGCTGCTTCACCACACACTTTTCCCACAAATTTCCCCCATTCCTTTCCTCTTTGAACCACATCCTAGATTCATGGTATACAACTTTCCCCACTACTTTCCTGTTTGATCCAACACCTATATTCGAGTGCAGAAGCGGAAAAAGACCACATGTAACTAGAGCAATGCATGTGGAATAAGTAAATTATACCTTAAGGTTCTTGGGGTGTGGTTCGGTGGGCGACCGGAGGCCGTTCGACCCACACTATGTATGACGAAGAAGAAGAAGGGGTCGGAGGCCCTCCCGCGCCGCCGCTGGGTGAAAGTGAACAGCTACACCGGTAGTGGATTCCCTCCCTCGCCGATGGCGACGGCGTTAAGCCTCCTTCCCTTCCCGGTGGATGGATCGTGCTGGCTCTTTGACCAGCAGTGAGGGGAGAGAGAGAGGCCAACGAAGTCTTGCTTAGATCTGGAGAGGGTGAGAGAGTGTGAAGAGAGCAACTACAAGTAGACCAGCAGTGAGGGGAGAGAGAGAGAGAGGCCAACGAAGTCTTGTTTTGATCGGGAGAGGGTGAGAGAGTGTGAAGAGAGCAACTACAAGTGCTGAGGCTCCAGCGTGTATATATATACTAGAGAGAGTGTGAAGAGTGCAAACCCTAGAAAACAAGCGCCGAGGCTGTAGCTTATACGTGATGAGGTGATTATACGGTCACTACGAGATCATATAGCTCCATATCAATCCATTTTGACCAGTTAAAGAATCCTCCTGGCACTAATTATGCTCAAGTGTAGTTATCGAACCCGAGACCTCAAGTTTGATGAGCGAACAGGCTAACCAGCTACACAACCCTCCCGTTTTGTTCAACGAGAGGAAAATAACCTTTTATACATTCCTGCATTCGTGTGACAAGCATGCCGTGTTTTTTGTGTGTGGGAGTCTGTCGGTGTCAAAACCGGCGGATCTCGGGTAGGGGGTCCTAAACTGTGCGTCTAAGGCGGATGGTAATTGGAGGCAGGGGACACGATGTTTACCCAGGTTCGGGCCCTCTTGATAGAGGTAAAACCCTATGTCTTGCTTGATTGTTCTTGATGATATGAGTATTACAAGAGTAGATCTACCACGAGATCAGAGAGGCTAAACCCTAGAAGCTAGCCTATGGTATGATTGTATGTTGTCCTACGGACTAAAACCCTCCGGTTTATATAGACACCGGATGGGGCTAGGGTTACACAAGGTCGGTTACAAAGGAGGAGATATACATATCCGTATTGCCTAGCTTGCCTTCTACGCCAAGTAAAGTCCCATCCGGACACAGGACGAAGTCTTCAATCTTGTATCTTCATAGTCCAACAGTCCGGCCAAAGGATATAGTCCGGCTGTCCGGAGACCCCCTAATTCAGGACTCCCTCAGTAGCCCCTGAACCAGGCTTCAATGACGATGAGTCCGGCGCGCAGTGTTGTCTTCGGCATTGCAAGGCGGGTTCTTCTCCAAATTTTGAATGTTTGTTAAGTAGTGTCCGGCCCCATAAATGTTGGGCTTCTTGGCTTCTACGCCCAATAAGGTCTATCTTCCACGCATCGAATGAATACGAGGAGCCAGGGCGTTTTTACATTCGCCCCCCTAGCCAGATAAATAAATTGTCTATTAAAGGGATGGGGATTCTTAGATCCAATCCATACCATCCTCCCACAGCGAGAATCCATCGGAGCGCGCTTCAGAAAAAATCCACTCCAACATGGCCGACCACCGCAGCTCCTCCTCTCGCCCCCGTAGCCCTAAGCCCGGTGATTGGGAGAGGTGTTCTGTCACACACAGACGATTAGTCGAACTGGAGACTCAGGGATTTCTCCCTCCAGCGTATAAGGTTCCCGTCCGAGCCGGGCTCGCCACCTACAATGGCGGGAGCAAGCGGAGAGCTTCCGCAGCCCCTCTACGGGGGAGCGGGTGTGCCTTGTTCCTTACTTATTAAGGGGACTCGGATTTCCAATTCATCCGTTCCTCCGTGGGCTCCTGGAGTTTTACGGCCTCCAACTGCATAATTTCATCCTTGCTTCCATATTACACATCGCCGGCTACGTTGCCCTTTGCGAGTTATTCCTGGGCTGCGAGGCCCATTTCGAGCTGTGGAAAAGGTTATTTTACCTCGTCCTCCGCACACAGAAGGGGTCACTTTATCAAGTGGGCGGAGCCGAAATATGGCGCATCGCCGAAACCGGATACCTGTCTGGTACTTCGAAGAAGACGTCCGAAGACTGGCCTTCGGAATGGTTTTATATGGAGGACGTCCCCCTTCCGGACCCTGTTCGGCGGGGTCTTCCTGAGTTTACAATGCTCCTCTGAAGAAACGCTGAAGCTGGCGCCCACGGAGCCCCCAGGAGGAAGACAACGGAGAAGTCCTTTACCTGATGAACCGGATTAAAGCGCTGGCTCAATCAGGATTGACAGTAATCGAGGTTATGTCAATATGCATAATGCGGGGAGTGCAGCCACTTCAATATCGAGGGCACCCCCTGTGGTGTTTTAACGGGGAAGATGATGCCACCCGTTGCGGCGTAAGGGACCGGACTCCACTGCTGCTTTAGCAAAAATTCTGTCCGAGTTGTTCAAGGGAGAGGAGGAGGAGTTCATCTGCATCAAGCCACGGGATGGATTCTCCATGTACAACCCTCCAAGCTGGGTGAGTTATATCTCCTTACTTCCATTCTTCCCGCATTCTTTGTCGTAGATACTCACCTTGCCATTTTACGGCAGGAACTACGAAAAGCTATAAGGGAGGTCAACAACCCATCTCCACAACCAGAGGACCCTGACCGAGCCCTCGGTCCCAGACTCGAAGAAGATCCGGAAATATTCATGGAGCTAATAGACATGCAGTTCTATCAATTGAGCTGTGATGACGCCATGGTGGCCATTACGGCCAACTATCCCGGACTGCTCCCTGCATTGCACGTAAGAAAAACCAAAATCCCAACTCCAAAAACTAGGATCCCCCTTTTAGACACTTCACCTACCATATACATATGGTGTTTTACAGGGAAGGCATTCGGGACACCGTGCCGGACCCGCAGCAACTCGCCAACAAGAGGCACCGAGGCCAGGTAGGCCAAAAAGGAAGGCGGTCAGGACGGAGACGCCGGCGCAGAGGTATGACAAAAAACCCTGCTCCATGGTTGTCGTCTTTCTCAAAATGTAATGACGTTCTTTAATAGAAAAAACGCTCACCGGAATATGTCCGGAGAGGCTACCGATCACGCTTCCAGCAGTCGGGCTCCAGGGCCGGACATAGAGGCGGAAGCCGACATGGGGCAAACGCCGGATACTCCTCCTATGGAGGATGCGGATAGACTGTCCGCTACAAATTCAGAAGTGGAGAGCGCCATGAATCATAGGTGTTGCCGGGCCGTACTCTGTGACGCTTGCTTCTCACCAGAGGCATTTGATGCCTTCAATTCTGGAGACGCGTACCTCCATGCTGCTCAAAATGGTCTAGCCAGAGCCACGGACCAGTATGTAAGGGATGTACAGGTAAGCAAATCTGACGATTATATGTATCAGTAGCCCCTAAGACTTGAAACAGTTGAGGCAACTGATTTAAGGATCATTATTTGTGCAGGTTCTTACGGAGAAGAATTCCCAACTGTCTCAAGAGCTGGACGAGTGCAAGGCCCAGCTGGAAGCCGCTGTTGCCGCATTAAAGGAGTCCGAAAAGGGTCCCCTTGGTAACTCTTTTGTCTATTGCAAAGAATATCAGTACCAGGTAGTATGCGGCGTATATGCACACCTAACAATATATGTTGCAGGTGGCCCCGGAGTGAATCCGGAGGCCGTGGAGGCGGATACGGCACGTGATGATCGACAGCGCTTGAATGAACTTTTTAAAGGAGTTCGGCGAAGAAGCCTGCTAACAGTGTTATGTCTGCAGGTATGCTGACGGGTCATCCCACGGAGGAGATGCCCGGGTCCTCGGGTGATCTTCTGCCAGAGCTCTCACAAATGCACAAACAAGTTCGGCAGGTGATGCAGAGTATTGCCCAAGCCTTGTGGTCGTCCGCAGCCCCGCCAGGAGGCATGGGGGAGCTTATAGAGAAGCTCAAGGGAGCGCGCCGGCGCTTCTGATTATGGAAGATATCATCCTGCCTACAAGGTGCACGGGAAGCCTGGGCTATGGTGAAGACACGATATACCAAGGCTGACCCAAACCACATGGCCGAGGTCAGACCTGTGGGGCCCGATGGGAAAGAGATCCCCATCCGTTTAGTGTATGATCAAGTAGAATTAGCCGCAAAGTATTCCCAACAGGATTGTAGGCTAGACAGCCTGTTGGATGGTATAGAGGAAAAATTTAATCAGTCTTAGTGATTGTGTACTTCAAATGACATATGTAATGTCCCTAGCCAGATTGTAAATCATTTGTCATGGCGGACCTTTTCGCTTTGACCTCTGGACCCGATAGTCTGGAGTGTATCCAAATACCCACTCGGTTATATAAAAACCGGGGTATGCATGGAAACCAGGCGTAGGGGTCATAAGTGCTTGAACAGACAAGTACCCAACTAGTTATGTTATATTACATGGATAGTAAGAAACATCTTCCAGGGAGAATAGTTCCGTTAAGGGTTCCTTTCCCTAGGTACGCCCTAATGTGCATGTCCGAACTGCGAGATGCAGGCTAAAAACATATGGGGGCGTGTAGTAATTTAAATGAAAGTCACCTTTTATTCACCGACCGAATATTCCCTTAAGAACACTAGCTTTTGGCTTCACCCAGTCTGAGGTACACATCCGGCTGACCCGGCAGTAACAATCGCAGAGGTGCTCCCCTTATGCCCTAGCCGAATTAATGGGAACATTGGGCATAAACACAAGAGCCAGGCAACCCAGCATGGCCAAAACTTAAGTCATACCGATGCATATAATGGCGAAAAAAGGTACATGCGGAAGAATAACACATGTGCGGGGCATGAAGCCCGGAAAAATAATTAGATTAAGCTTCTGTATAAGAAGCCCCCAGGTATATTGAGCGCGGTTAGCGCGTCAAGGTTGTGTAACCAAGACACAGGTTTAGCCCTTTAGGGCTTTGAAGAGAGAAAGAAAGAGATAAAAAACAGATGTGCAAAAAATTCATGGAGGTAAGGAGACGAACATAGAGTCCGGCGCTAGGCGTAGAATCTTTGGAGTCTGGCTACGTTCCATGGGTTTGGCTTAAGTCGATTATTCGATGCATCCCGCAGACGGTACACTCCACTGGTCAGAACCTGGTCGATAATGAAGGGACCTTCCCAATTGGGCTTGAGCTTGTTCTTTTTCTTCTCCGGCAGGCGCAGAACTAGTTCACCAACGTTATAGGTTTTGGCCCGCACTTCTCTGTTTTGATACCTTGGCGGATCTCGGGTAGGGGGTCCCGAACTCTGCGTCTAAGGCGGATGGTAACAGGAGGCAGGGGACACGATGTTTACCTAGGTTCGGGCCCTCTTGATAGAGGTAAAACCCTATGTCATGCTTGATTGTTCTTGATGATATGAGTATTACAAGAGTAGATCTACCATGAGATCATAGAGGCTAAACCCTAGAAGCTAGCCTATGGTATGATTGTATGTTGTCCTACGGACTAAAACCCTCCGGTTTATATAGACACCGGAGGGGGCTAGGGTTACACAAGGTCGGTTACAAAGGAGGAGATATACATATCCGTATTGCCTAGCTTGCCTTCTAAACCAAGTAAAGTCCCATCCGGACAGGGGCGAAGTCTTCAATATTGTGTCTTCATAGTCCAACAGTCTGGCCAAAGGATATAGTCCGGCTGTCCGGAGACCCCCTAATCCAGGACTCCCTCAGTACCTTACGCAGTAGACGCGACCAATGTGTAACAAGATTATTCCAGCCACTATCTGATAAATGTAGCACCGGAGACTTTACCGAAATTTCGTTTAGAGGCTTGCCATTGAAGTGTGCTTGCCTCAGGTAGGAACGATACTTCATCAACGAGCGCTTGAAAAGCGCAACCAACCCTTGCTCATCTTGACAAGCCAATTTGGTCCTCTCCTATTTAAAAGAATGAAATCTTGTGTCTTCTATCAGCAGAAACATATCCAGTAATTACCATGAATAACTTTAGTACATTACTTACACATAAGTTGCGGAGGAAAACTGGAAATTGTTTTATGTCTGCGGTATAATCTTTCCATGAAGGAAAGATGCGCACAAAGTTCCTAACAACAATATATGCCTCATCTTCTAAACTGGGAAGAAATGGAACATCGGTCCTATTTGCTGCAATTGGGGCTCCCCCTGGTTTGAAAAGGGATTTGGCAACAGGATTTGGTGTACTCTTTGCTGGAATGGGAGTTTTGCGTCGTAGAGCTGGTGCTATGTCAACTGGCATCATCATACTGTTTGCTGCAGTTGGGGTCTGCTGAGTTGGGGCATCAGAAATGACCAGTGTAGTAGGGCTAGAGTCTGCTAGAGTCGGGGTGTTTTGTGGGTCAGGTGATATTGCAACTACACTTAAGGTGCTTATTTATCAGGTGTCGCTACATTTTCCAAATACTTTGCTCGTGCTCCTCCGCGATCAGCAATTGCCCTCTTTCTTTTGAACGTCTGATACACAAGAACAACATTTGAATGGATAAATATGGTATGATGACAGATGGAATATTTACTGAAAATGGATAGGCAGGGCGTATTCACATACACGATGTGTAAACTAAGCTAATGGCAGTGCAACAAAGTAGAAGCAATGCAAAGCATCAGTTGTAATATATGTGCGACCAATATAACCTTAGAAAGTTAGAGCAAGCACCATGATGGGTGAATAAGATAGGGCATCTGCCTCTGACTCCTCCACTAGGGAGCTACATTGACTTAGGTCCCCCTCTAGCTCAGAATCACTGTTAGGATCATATTCTGAGCATGAACCTGTAGGTGGAGAGCGTTTGGATTGCATTACATCGAGACTTGATTTCAGTCCCTTAACGCCAAGTTTGAGAGCCATAACATTGTTCTGCTTTATTCTTTTCATGCGTGCAAGTTCATAATCATTATGATGCTATTCAGAATCCAGAGATTCATGAAAACATAAAAAGTAGTCAGATTATCTATGGAATGCATTGTGGATTCAACTCGAAGAGTGTCTCCCTAAAAACCCTTGCATATGCAAAGTTCACCCCCAACCGTGCTGACCAGACCACACACAGAAATACAAACCTCTTATGTCTCTATAATAGGCAGACACACATTTCAAAACTGAAGTAGGAACATTAGAATCATATCAAATTCGTATTTGAACAAATAAACTAAGGAATTATCGGTGGCATAATGTTTAGCTTCAAGGGTGGAGTGCTGGTAGTGCGACACAAAGCAAGTCGGCAGATTGTATTCCATGTAAAAGATTGTAGTCTATGTAAAAGCTGGAAATGACACTTTCTTTCTATACAATGTAGTGCTCATTGCCCACACATGATGGAAGAGATCACCTAGAGAAATACTATTCACTCATGTCAACGGTTCTAGTATTTTGAAATAGGGTGGTCCTCCCTAAAAGAATATTGACAATAAATATGAAAAGGCAAGCATAGATGTAGTGAATCAATCATTTACTTGTTAGCTTACTAGGACAGGTATGCAGAATTGTAACTGCAGTAAGAGACCGTCCAAAATTTGAATCAAGAAGTTTGTCTAGCACTTATTGTTTGCAAATAATCAACGTGAATAATTGGATATCATATCAAATGAGTAAGAAAGACAAGTAAAATTGTCAACAAACCTGGCCTGCAGTAGTAATATGGGTTAATGTCACTATGACCAACAATCCAAAATGACTAGTGTCTGTTCCTAGGGCCGAAATTTTGAAACCCTGTGAACTTTACAGGTACTAAAGATTACTGAAATACATCCGAACCATTAAGTGTAGGTAGCATTCAACACACATCAAACCCTAATGACAGTCCTGCCTAATGAGTAATGAATCAATTAGAAAATGGGTGATGAGGAGTGGTTGCTGAGTGTTGGGGACGTATCTCAGGATAAATCAGGTTGGCTTAGTGGGTGCTGCACGCCTGAGCCCTGAACGGACTGGGAAGGTAGGCACGGCGGCGTGCCCAGGCAGCGATGACGCTGTTGGGCGAGCGTCTCCTGACCTCCTGTTAGTCCCACGTATCCTCCTAGAGTCATGCCGTCTGGGGACGGCAAGTCACCGGTGAGGCAGGCGGTTGGGGCGAGTAGAGATCGGAAGCGCACAACAGAACAGAGGGGAATCGGGGCCTGGGCCGACCCAAAATCCCAGGGTGGCCCGCGGACCACCGTGGGCACCCTGTAGAGATACACACCCGAGGGGCGAACATGCATTTTCGAAACTAAATTTGGAACATTTAGCTGACCAATTAAATGACTCTGTTTTAATAATATCAGATTCGTAGTTGAACAACTAAGCTTGTTTAGCTTGATGGGTGGAGCAGTGCTATTATGACACGAAGCACGTATGTTGATCGTATAGTGATCATAAAAGGGGGAAACCCTAAGCATTTTTTTTAGCAAAAGAGGGTTTCCCCTCCAATTTCTATTAAAGAAACCACCACGGAACCAACATGATCAATTAAACCCTATTATGACTGTGCCATGGCAAATTTAAAGCTGCAAACTGGGGAAATGCTATTTAGCATCCATTGTTTGCTTCGAACTAAGAACTAAATTCTAAGAGCTGAAAAGAAACTATAGTAACCAAGTTCCGATCTATTTTCTGGTTGAGATCAAAAAGTTGTGGAGATATGAAGTACCACCTCTCTTGCGGCACCGTGTAGGCATCGGGGGTGCGATCGCTGTCGATGGCGTTGAAGCAGATCTGCAACGATAGACGGGTGCATCAGGGGATAAGTCCCGTTGCGGTGGAAGAGAAGGTCATGTAAGCGGCCCCGGCAAAGAGGACAACGATGCCGATGAAGCGAGAGGACGCGATGCAAGGCTCTTGGTCCCTCCCCGTGGATGAGAAATGTCCATCTCTAGCAGTGGACGATGCGGTCTTAGTAGGCGCTCCGGCATGGTGGAGGACAGTGGCGATGGATGGGGTGGAGGATGGTAGTGATGGATGGGGTGGAGGACGGCGGCGATGGATGGGGTGGCGGACGGAAGAGGCTGGTGTGGGGATGGTGTTCTAGGGCGGGCGGTGTATTAATGGGAAAATGGAGGGAGAGGTACGGGGAACCATGTTTTTGGGACGCGCCTGTCTGAAATATGGGAAAGTTATGAACTTAGCCCCCGTTTAAAATTTGGACGTCTCGTCGGTTGGGGATAGAACAGTAATCTCACATCTCGCAAATATTTGCCCAGAGCGATTTCGGGCGAGGAGAGGGTGTTTTAGCACCCATGGTTGGCGCCCATGGTGTATGAACGGGGCTGACAGGTAGGGCGGTTGTGTCACGTCTATGTGAAGTTACAAACATGCCCCTATTGAAAATATTTGCCTACATCGATTTCGGCCGAGTCGAGTTTGTTTTGCCGCCCACTATGTATGAATGGGGAAATGGAGGGAGAAACAAAGGTCTTTCGAACGAGCTTGAATCAAATGTGTTTTGCCGCCCATGTTTGACACCCACCGTGTCGGAATGGGCTCAGAGGCGGTCGTGTCACGTCTAATTGAAGTTACTAACCTACCCCTATTGAGAGCAGTGGAAATCAGGCCGATGGATTGTCCGTGTAAGGGGTAGACAGTAATTTCCATCTCCCAAACACTTGGTTCGGGCAGCCAACGTGGGAGTGGACATTTTGCCACTTCTTTCGAATTTTGGGACAATAAGCATCCTCGTTTACCCTGGCAACTAAATTCGAATCCATTTTGTATTCCTATACGAATCTTTATAAATCAGTCTATGTGTTTTTATATATCTTCAAAAGCACAACAAAGATGTATTCCACTATCATATATGAATATGATTTACAAATGCCAATACTTGAATTCAGAAGCTAGAATCCAGTTTAAGGTGAATTCAAATATTTGGAACACTTTATGTCCAACTCAAATGTCACACACAACATAATGTGTACTCCCATTTAGATATGTACACAAGCGATGTATTAAGATTCAAATACCGAGTGAATCAACCAATACAAAACTAACGGACATATAAACACTTATAGAGTATATGGATTAATAATATCAACTAACATACATAAGCCAGGCCGTTGTACTTTTTTTTGCTAGAAGGGCATCCTTTTTTTAGGAAGCTAGTACATCATCTTGGCCCTTTCCGATGCGTGCCACTTATGGTCCGTCTATACTACTATTATTGCTGAATGCACATTCAGGCCGATTGGCATATTTTTAGGTCTGGCACAGCAATCAAAATGAAATGTCTCTGAGTCTTATCAATTAATACAGACTTGTGCTCAAATAAAATTACAAACCAAAAAAACAATATTACATGATCTCTAAAATAAATGGTTTGATCGATTACATGAACAAACAACACAAAGGCTATTCAACGATGGAAAGAACATTTCACCTATGATTTACCAAGTGGGAATTTAATTTCCTTTTTCCTTCATGACCTGCGGTCAGTCTCAGCTTGCTTCGTTTTGAAATCCATCAAATATTTAATGGTTGTCTTGAGTACTGCTTGTGATTGTGTTGTTTGCTTCCTCAACATGTCAACTTCATCTCTAAGTGCAGAAGCAGAATCTCTTTCTACCACTAGTTTAGCCTCTAGAGCATCAATAGTTGGCAATTCATGATGCACGATTGGGCCGGTGCCACTGCTGTGGGATGATACAACGTCCATGGGGACCTCGCTCTTTGATCTTGGGCTAACTTGTTTTGCCATTAAAGTTTTGATTGGATTCCGAAAAGTTGAAGATAGAAAAACATCTAAACTCAGAGTTATAACAACAAACCAGTTAAACAAACAAGGAAATAAAGAGCTTCAATTGGATGCTGAAAAGTAGTTATTAACATCATTGTAACCGGTTGTTGCAGCAGCAAAGCAGTTAAACAAACAAGTTTTGCAAAAGGTACCTATTGTGGCATTGGAGTTTCTCTTGGATCCTGAAAAGTTGAGTAGCTAGTAATGTGATTAGAGCAACCGGTTGCAGCAGCAAAGCAGTTAAACAAACAAGTTTTGCAAAAGGAACCTGTTGTGGCATTGGAGTTTCTCTTGGATCCTGAAAAGTTGAGTATTCGGTAACTTGATTAGAGCAACAAGTTACAACAGCAAACCTGTTACACAATTCTTTTTTGAAAATGTACGTGTTGTGCAATTGGACTTCCAATTGGATCCTGGAAACTTGAAGCTGGTAAGATGATTACAACAACAAGTTACAGCAGTAAACCAGGTAAACAAGGAAGTTTTTGAAAACATATCTGTTGTGCCAACAGAGTTTCAGTTGGATCCTGCAATCTTGAATGTTAGCAATCAATAAATAAATTTTTGCAAGAGCCATAAGAAACTAACATCAAACTAGTAAAATAACCAGTTTTGGCAACATATTTAATTACACATGAACTAGTAAAACTAACAAGTTCTTGGCAACGTATTAAAGTAACAAGTCGGTACCGTTTACCAGCAACACAGATATCTGTAAATTTCTTTGATGTAAGCAAAATGATTCCAACACAGATATAAGTTAAAAAGACATTGTCCCTCATATAAACCTGACAGTTGTCTATCTATGAACATGCAAACATTACTAGTGCTACAAGTGATAACAACAAACCATTTAAACAAACAGGGTATCAGAACGTAAATTACACATGAATTCTGCTGCACCCTAGAAGTACATATGACCATCTATCTACGTGCTTAAGTAGCTATTTAAGTTCAGGCAAACAGGTAATTCTTAACAGTAAGTATCAAACACATAGATAGGCGCAGTCTATAATAGGATTAATAGGCTCTGGCATTATGTAATCAGTAGCAAACTAAATTAAGCCAAGCAACGTAATTGAACAATTTTGCAATAAGTGGCTAACTAAAATTCCGAGAAGCAGGTAACTGAACTTACACTAGCTCTTTGTACAGGCACACTACAACTTCTTTTTCGCTTACAAGGTTCTACGAAGGAGTCCATGGCATCAATTGCTTGGATACGCAGTCCCAATACTTATTTCTTTCCACACTGCATTGGTAAGTCGAATGGTTAATCTGGTAAGATGGTGCGTCCTTCATATGTTATATGAAGACGTGTAGTCAGACTAGTTGTAGCCACACACATCACACTGGCTTTTACTATATATTTCACGAGATTACATTTGGCACATCAAGATCTAAGCAGTCTACAATAGGATGAAAGACCGGCATCCTTCAAATTATTGGCGAACTCAGTTCATAGAAACAAGCAATTCAACCATTCTATGGGTAAATCAAAAGTGTCACTGGAATATTTTTCACTACCCCAATCATACACGCAAAAGGGGCGACGCCACTGTAGGGGCTGGTATGGGCGACCGCCTTGGGTGGCTGGAAAGTGTGCACCTAGTTTGAGTCGTCTAGGTTGGCCCAGGCTAGTTATGTTTGTCCCAACGCATGAGAAGGCAATGTAAAAAATGTTTCAATTTGGATGGGCCAATAACGTAAGTGCAAGGCAGGCCCTATAGCAGGCTTGCGGCCCAAACGAGCGCCTCCCATATTGATCGACAGCAGGAAAAATCCCAATTCATTCCCTCTAGCCTCCAGTCTGGTTCACTCCAAACCTAGGCACCGCTGGACAGACCAACACATACGTATCTATAATTTTTTATTGTTCCATGCTATTATATTATCCATCTAGGATGTTTTATATGCTATTTTATATGATTTTTGGGAATAACCTATTAACCTAGAGCCAAGTGCCAGTTTCTGTTTTTTCCTTGTTTTTGAGTATCGCGGAAAAGGAAAAACCAAACGGAGTCCAATTGACCTGAAATTTCACGGAGATTATTTTTGGACCAGACGAAGCCCACGGAGTATCGGAGATGGGCTAGAAGAGTCCCGAGGCACCCACGAGGGTGGGGGCGCGCACTACCCCCCTGGGCGTGCCCCTACCTTGTGGCCGCCTCGGGGACCCCCTGACTTGTTCCCGACTCCAACACCTCTTGTATATACCCAAACTTCCAGAAAGAAACCTAGATCGGGAGTTCCGCCGCCGCAAGCCTCTGTAACCACCAAAAACCAATCTAGACCCGTTCTGGCACCCTACTGGAGGGGGGAATCCCTCTCTGGTGGACATCTTCATCATCCCAGCGCTCTCCATGACGAGGAGTAGTTCACCCTCAGGACTGAGGGTATGTACCAGTAGCTATGTGTTTGATCTCTCTCTCTCTCTCTCTCTCTCTCTCTCTCGTGTTCTTGATTTGGCACGATCTTGATGTATCGCGAGCTATGCTATTATAGTTGGATCTTATGGTGTTTCTCCCCCTCTACTCTCTTGTAATGGATTGAGTTTTCCCTTTGAAGTTATCTTATCGGATTGAGTCTTTAAGGATTTGAGAACACTTGATGTATGTCTTGCATGTGCTTATCTGTGGTGACAATGGGATATCACATGATCCACTTGATGTATGTTTTGGTGATCAACTTGCGAGTTCCGTGACCTCGTGAACTTATGCATAGGGGTTGGCACACGTTTTCGTCTTGACTCTCCGGTAGAAACTTTGGGGCACTCTTTGAAGTTCTTTGTGTTGGTTGAATAGATGAATCTGAGATTGTATGATGCATATCATATAATCATACCCACGGATACTTGAGGTGACATGGGAGTATCTAGGTGACATTAGGGTTTTGCTTGATTCGTGTCTTAAGGTGTTATTCTAGTATGAACTCTTGAATAGATCGATCAGAAAGGATAACTTTGAGGTGGTTGCATACCCTACAATAATCTCTTCGTTTGTTCTCCGCTATTAGTGATGTTGGAGTGACTCTTTGTTGCATGCTGAGGGATAGTTATATGATCCAATTACGTTATTATTGTTGAGAGAACTTGCACTAGTGAAAGTATGAACCCTAGGCCTTGTTTCCTAGCATTGCAATACCGTTTGTGCTCACTTTTACCACTTGCTACCTTGCCGTTTTTATATTTTCAGATTACAAAAACCTATATCTACCATCCATATTGCACTTGTATCACCATCTCTTTGCCGAACTAGTGCACCTATACAATTTACCATTGTATTGGGTGTGTTGGGGACACAAGAGACTCTTTGTTATTTGGTCGCAGGGTTGTTTGAGAGAGACCATCTTCATCCTACGCCTCCCACGGATTGATAAATCTTAGGTCATCCACTTGAGGGAAATTTGCTAGTGTCCTACAAACCTCTGCACTTGGAGGCCCAACAACGTCTACAAGAGGAAGGTTGTGTAGTAGACCTCAAGCTCTTTTCTGGCGCCGTTGCCGGGGAGATGAGTGCTTGAAGGTATATCTTTAGATATTGCAATCGAATATTTTAGTTTCTTGTTTTATCACTATTTTAGTTTATAAAAGAAAACTACAAAAAATGGAATTGAGGTTACCTCATATGCTTCATATTTTTAATGTCTTCCGTGAAACTAAGGATTCCGATAATTGTGCTCAATTGCTAGAGGAAGAATGCATTAGAATGTTTGGCACTAAATCTTTGAATGATGAGCATGATTGCAATGTTGTTAGCATGAATTCTTTGAATACTCATTATGCTAATGATATGCAAAGCCACAAGCTTGGGGATGCTCTGTTTGATGATGATGATATTTTTTGTCCCCCAAGTTTTGATGAGCAAATTTATTATGATGATAGCATGCCTCCTATTTATGATGATTATATTGGTGAAAGTGGGTTTGGAAGAGTGTCAACTTTAGGAAGTAATGATCCCACTATTTTGGAGGATGTTGAATCTTATTGTGATAATTATAAAAGTGGATTTGTATAGGTCATGACTTTATTTAGTAATGATTCCACTATTTCGGAAGAGGTTCCAATTGATTACGAGAAGAAAGTTGCTATCTATGATGATTATTATGATGACATGTATGCTATAAAGAATAATGATATCCATGAAACTTGTCATCGTTATTTTAATTTTCAATTATATTATACCTCACATGATAGTTATTTTGTTGAGTATGCTCCCACTACTATTCATGAGAAGAAATTTGCTTATGTGGAGAGTAATAAAAATTCTATGCTTGTAGATCATGAAAAGAATGCTTTATGTGATGGTTATATTGTTGAGTTCATTCATGATGCTACTGAAAATTATTATGAGGGAGGAATATATGCTTTTAGGAATTGCAATAATATCAAGTTTTCTCTCTATGTGCTTAAAATCTTGAAGTTATGCTTGCTTTACCTTCCTATGCAAGTTGATTCTTGTTCCCATAAATTGTTTGCTCACAAAATCCCTATGCATAGGAAGTGGGTTAGATTTAAATGTGCTAGTCATATTCTTCATGGTGCTCTTTTTATGTTTCAATTCTTATCTTTTATGTGAGCATCATTGAAATCATCATGCCTAGCTAGGGCGTTAAACGTTAGCGCTTGTTGGGAGGCAACCCAGTTTTATTTTTGTTCCTGTTTAGTAATAAATAATTAATATAGCATCTGTTTAGATGTGGTTTATGTTTTAATTAGTGTTTGTTCCAAGTAGGACCTTTGGGAAGACTTGGGTGAAGTCTTTGCGATCTTGCTGTAAAAACAGAAACTTTTGCGCTCACGAGATTAGCTGCCATTTGTTTACTGGAGAGTGAGTTTAGGTTGATTCTTTTTGCAGATGATTAGTAGACAAATTCCTCAGGTCCACTAATTTATTTCAAAAAATTTGGAGTGATAGAAGTATCCGAATGATACAGATTACTACAGACTGTTCTATTTTTGACAAATTCTGTTTTCATTGTGTTGTTTGCTTATTTTGATGAATCTATGAGTAGTATCGGAGGGTATGAACCATATAGAAGTTGGAATACAGTAGATATTACACCAATATGAATTTAGAATGAGTTCACCACATTACCTAAGTGGTGATTTATTTTCTTATACTAACGGAGCTTACGAGTTTTCTGGTAAGTTTTGTGTTGTGAAGTTTTCAAGTTTTGGGTAAAGATTCGATGGACTATGGAATAAGGAGTGGCAAGAGCCTAAGCTTGGGGATGCCCAAATCACCCCAAGGTAATATTCAAGGACAACCAAGAGCCTAAGCATGGGGATGCCCCGGATGGCATCCCCTCTTTCGTCTTCGTTCATCGATAACTTTACTTGGAGCTATATTTTTATTCACCACATGATATGTGGTTTGCTTGGAGCGTCAATTTATTTTATTTTGTTTTGCTTGCTGTTTGAATAAATTACCAAGATCTGAAATTCTTAAATGTTAGAGAGTCTTCATATAGTTACATAATTATTCAACTACTCATTGATCTTCACTTATATCTTTTGGAGTAGTTTGTCATTTGCTCTAGTGCTTCACTTATATCTTTTTAGAGTACGACGGTGGTTTTATTTTGAAGAAATAGATGAACTCTCATGCTTCACTTATATTATTTTGAGAGTCCTAAACAACATAGTAATTTGCTTTGGTTATGAAACTAGTCCTAATATGATGGGCATCCAAGAGGGATATAATAAAAACTTTCATATAAAGTGCATTGAATACTATGAGAAGTTTGATACTTGATGATTGTTTTGAGATATGAAGATGGTGATATTAGAGTCGTGCTAGTTGAGTAATTGTGAAATTGAGAAATACTTGTGTTGAGGTTTGCAAGTCCCATAGCATGCACGTATGGTAACCGTTGTGTGACAAATTTGAAGCATGAGGTGTTTCTTTGATTGCCTTCCTTATGAGTGGCGGTCGGGGACGAGTGATGGTCTTTTCCTACCAATCTACCCCCTAGGAGCATGCGCGTAATGCTTGGTTTTTGATGACTTGTAGATTTTTGCAATAAGTATGTGAGTTCTTTATGACTAATGTTGAGTCCATGGATTATACGCACTCTCACATTTCCATCATTGCTAGCCTCTTCGGTACCGTGCATTTCCCTTTCTCACCTCAAGAGTTGGTGCAAACTTCGCCGGTGCATCCAAACCCCGTGATATGATATGCTCTACCACACATAAACCTCCTTATATATTCCTCAAAACAGCCACCATACCTACCTATTATGGCATTTCCATAGCCATTCCAAGATATATTGCCATGCAACTTTCCACCGTTTCATTTATTATGACACGCTTCATCATTGTCATATTGCCTTGCATGATCATGTAGTTGACATCATATTTGTGGCAAGGCCACCATGCATAATTTTTCATACATCTCACTCTTGTTTCATTGCCCATCCCGGTACACCACCGGAGGCACTCATATAGAGTCATATTTTGTTCTAGTATCGAGTTGTAATCATTGAGTTGTACATAAATAGAAGTGTGATGATCATCATTAATAGAGCATTGTCCCATGAAAAAAAGAGAAAGGCCAAATAAAAAAAGGAAAGGCCAAATAAAAAAAGAAGGAAAAAAAGAAAGGCCAAAAAAGGGGAAGGCCGAAAAAAGGGACAATGCTACTATCCTTTTTCCACACTTGTGCTTCAAAGTAGCACCATGATCTTCATGATAGAGAGTCTCTTATATTGTCACTTCCATATACTAATGGGAATTTTTCATTATAGAACTTGGCTTGTATATTCCAACAATGGGCTTCCTCAAATACCCTAGGTCTTCGTGAGCAAGCAAGTTCGATGCACACCCACTTAGTTTCTTTGTTTAGCTTTCATACATTTATAGCTCTAGTGCATCCGTTGCATGGCAAATCCCTACTCCTTGCATTGACATCAATTGATGGGCATATCCATAGCCCGTTGATTAGCCGCGTCAATGTGAGACTTTCTCCTTTTTTGTCTTCTCCACACAACCTCCACCATCATATTCTATTCCACCCACAGTGCTATTTCCATGGCTCACGCTCATGTATTGCATGAAAGTTGAAAAAAAGTTTGAGATTACTAAAGTATGAAACAATTTCTTGGCTTGTCATCGGTGTTGTGCATGATGAGAGCATTTTTGTGTGACGAAGATGAAGCATAGCCAAACTATATGATTTTGTAGGGATGAGCTTTCTTTGGCGATGTTATTTTGAGAAGACATAATTGCTTGGTTAGTATGCTTAAAGTATTATTATTTTTATGTCAATATTAAACTTTTATCTTGAATCTTTTGGATCTGAACATTCATGCCACAATAAAGAAAATTACATTGATAATTATGCTAGGTAGCATTCCACATCAAAAATTCTGTTTTTATCATTTACCTACTCGAGGACGAGCAAGAATTAAGCTTGGGGATGCTTGATACATCTCCAACGTATCTATAATTTTTGATTGTTCCATGCTATTATATTATCCATCTAGGATGTTTTATATGCATTTATATGCTATTTTATATGATTTTTGGGACTAACCTATTAACCTAGAGCCCAGTGCCAGTTTATGTTTTTTCCTTGTTTTTGAGTGTCGCAGAAAAGGAAAATCAAAAGGAGTCCAATTAACCTGAAATTTGACGGAGATTATTTTTGGACTAGAAGAAGCCCACTGAGTATCGGAGATGGGCCAGAAGAGTCCCGAGGCACCCACGAGGGTGGGGGCGCGCCCTACCCCCTGGGCGCGCCCCCTACCTCGTGGCCACCTCGGGGACCCCCTTGACTTGTTCCCGACTCCAACACCCCTTATATATACCCAAACTTCCAGAAAGAAACCTAGATCGGGAGTTCCGCCGCCGCAAGCCTCTGTAGCCATTGAAAACCAATCTAGACCTGTTCTGGCACCCTACCGGAGGGGGGAATCCCTCTCCTGTGGCCATCTTCATCATCCCGACGCTCTCCATGACGAGGAGGGAGTAGTTCACACTCGGGGCTGAGGGTATGTACCAGTAGCTATGTGTTTGATCTCTCTCTCTCTCTCTCGCTCTCTCTCTCTCTCTCTCTCTCGTGTTCTTGATTTGGCACGATCTTGATGTATCGCGAGCTTTGCTATTATAGTTGGATCTTATGATGTTTCTCCCCCTCTACTCTCTTGTAATGGATTGAGCTTTCCCTTTGAAGTTACCTTATCGGATTGAGTCTTTAAGGATTTGAGAACACTTGATGTATGTCTTGCATGTGCTTATCTGTGGTGACAATGGGATATCACATGATCCACTTGATGTATGTTTTGGTAATCAACTTGCGAGTTCTATGACCTCGTGAACTTATGCATAGGGGTTGGCACACGTTTTCGTCTTGACTCTCCGGTAGAAACTTTGGGGCACTCTTTGAAGTTCTTTGTGTTGGTTGAATAGATGAACCTGAGATTTTGTTATGCATATTGTATAATCATACCCACGGATACTTGAGGTGACATGGGAGTATCTAGGTGACATTAGGGTTTTGGTTGATTTGTGTCTTAAGGTGTTATTCTAGTATGAACTCTTGATAGATTGAACGGAAAGAATAGCTTTGTGTTATTTTACTACGGACTCTTGAATAGATCGATCAGAAAGGATAACTTTGAGGTGGTTTCGTACCCTACAATAATCTCTTCGTTTGTTCTCCGCTATTAGTGACTTTGGAGTGACTCTTTATTGCATGTTGAGGGATAGTTATATGATCCAATTATGTTATTATTGTTGAGAGAACTTGCACTAGTGAAAGTATGAACCCTAGGCCTTGTTTCTTTGCATTGCAATACCATTTACGCTCACTTTTACCACTTGCTACCTTGCTGTTTTTATATTTTAAGATTACAAAAACCTTTATCTACCATCCATATTGCCCTTGTATCACCATCTCTTCGCCGAACTAGTGCACCTATACAATTTACCATTGTATTGGGTGTGTTGGGGACATAAGAGACTCTTTGTTATTTGGTTGCAGGGTTGTTTGAGAGAGACCATCTTCATCCTACGCCTCCCACGGATTGATAAACCTTAGGTCATCCACTTGAGGGAAATTTGCTACTGTCCTACAAACCTCTTCACTTGGAGGCCCAACAACGTCTACAAGAAGAAGGTTGTGTAGTAGACATCAAACACTTCCTCGCGCCCTTGTTGGAGGTCGGTCGCCAGGCTTCAAGCGAATGGAGGGACAAGAAGATGAAGATCCAGCCATGGGTGTAGCTTGCGTGGGAGGCAACAGCGGCAACATGGGCATGGCATCGAGCTTGCGCAAACGGACAGTCACAGCTTGCAAGAGCAGCATGCGCAATGAGCAGGTACATCACATGCCTGATTATATCTAATTCAACTATTCAATTTCTGGCCAATAGTTAAACCTGACGGTGTTGTGAAACTGCTTGTATGTAGGGAATCTATGAGAAAATGAAACCAATTTCTGCTTATTTTATAACTCCCCCAATCAATATTGAACTGCATGAATCTGATATATCTAATCAAGTTGCCGGTGCAAACATACAAGCTCATGTTGTTCTTGAAGCTATCGGTTTCTGACACACGTTCTTTCTTTCTCTCCATGTTTCGATCTCTAACTCTCTCAACTACACAACCCCCTTTTTTGACTTTGTTACCAAATGTATTTACCTCACAACCCGCCATTTCACCCCATGTCGAGCTCTCCCTCTCTCTCTCTCTCTCTCCCTCTCTCTCTCTCTCCCTCTCTCTCTCTCCCTCTCTCTCTCTCCCTCTCTCTCTCTCTCTCTCTCTCTCTCTTTCCCTCCCACCCTCTCTCGCTAGATACATGCATTGCCTGTCTAGCCCCCCAACCTCTCGTGCACACACACGCATGTTGTCTATCTAGGTCACTACCTCAAGACTGTCTCACTCTTTCTTCCGCACGGCGGGCCACACTCGCTCAATCTCGTTCTCTTTATCTAAGTCTCGATTAACCTCGTTTTCTTTCACACACACAAATGATATATCTCCCTGTTCGGGCCTCGATCGACACACTCTATACTCTCTCACACAGATTGTCCATCTAGGTCAGTCCATCCAAGCCGCCCCACTCTTTCGACCTCATGGCGGGCTACGCTCGCTCAATCTCTCTCTCTCTAGCTCGCTCGCTCTCTCCCTCCCTCCCTCTCTCTCTCTCCCTCTCTTTGTATGTCTCGATTGACCTCGCTCTTTCTCAGACACAAACGATATATCTCCATGTTTGAGCCCAAATCTACATATTCATATTGTATACTCTCTCTCATGCACATTGCCTATCTAGGTCACTCTCTCCACCCCGTTTTACTCTTTTGATCGCACGACGACCCACACTCGCTCAATCTCTCTCCCTTTATATATGTAATTGATTGACCTTGCTTCCTCCAACGCAAAAAATATATCTACATGTCTGTGGCTGGATCATCTCTCAAGCTCTATCTTACAGCCCTCACCCTTCCCAGAAGCTCAATCCGACAATATCGCTCCAAAGCATATATATCTTTTCAATGAATGTCGGACCACACTCACTTTGTCTCTCTATCTATATGTCTCTCGATTGACCTTGCTTTCTCATGCCGTATCTTCCACACATTGAAGCTACCTCTCCATCCCTCGCAAAGCCGGAGCTATTTACATTGCGAGGGGGACTCCAACCTTGGATTAATTTGTGTAGGCATTTATTCTGGTGGGTTTAGATTATATTTCCGTAGTATTCGTCCCACAACTACTCCGAACACCGTTGAAACCCCCACACCTTCCCCAAGTGATTTCCCTCTGGCTCGGTCATCGCTCTCGCGCACGTCCTTGCTCGTCTTCAACGTCGCACCATGGTATTATTGCAAAAAAACTCTGTTGTTCTCTTTAATTATTACAAATAAGCTACAAAACTACACACTGATAGTCCACCTGGAATGGAACAAATTTCGACCCACAAATTAAAGTGCTACAAACTACACACCGAGGGGCCCACCTGTCATGAAACAAATTTGGACCCATATACAAATTAAAAAATAAAGGACAAGGATCGACCATGCGACCAGGGCCTTCAAGCCGCACGTCAATAGGCAACATAAGTAGAACATCAATGTTTGTTATACCCCCCTTTTTTCATATAATGTTTTTATATTGCCACATCCTATTTAATGGATAACATGTAATATTATTTTTAGTATATTAGTGGGACCGGCTCGTTATCACGTAGTACTATTCGCCTTCACTTACTGGTGGGTTCCATGTGTGCTCTCTCTCTCCTCCTCTTCTGCGTTTTGATGCACGGGCAAACACAAAGAACTCGCGGGCGATGTTGCCTTGACCATATCTGGACGTGTTCACAAGTTACGGCACCAGTTTCACGTACTAGTGGTACTAGTCAATGTGTACGTGCAATGCACGTTAATTTGGAAGTATATTAAGTGCATGCAGATATTAAGTAGGATATTATTTGAGTGTTATTATGTGATTAGCACTACTTTTGGCATGAAATTAACTGCACGCTAAACGTGTTGAGCGCTCGACATTGAAGCAGTCTAGGTCGTTGGATGAGAAGGAATACATGTGGCTTGATGCCGCTTTATATTTAATTTGATACGGCTCTAGCAGAACATTCAATCGATCAAACCATAGATTTCATTCAGTCTGACTCCGACTTTACATTCATACGACGATATATCTAAAATAAACGGAAATGGTAAATGTTCGGATTTTAAGCATGGCAATCCAAACATTTTTCATGGAAAATTTAGATTACGTGGCGGCGGCGGCGACATCTTGCGGTGGGAAGCGGCTCCTCTGCCGTGCTCTGTGTGTCGTCAAGCCACTAACCGACAGAAACGGTGGCGTCTTGCGCCGTTGTTGGCCTACTCCTGGACGTTGGCCCTAGCTTCAAGGAAGGCCACAATGTTTTGGACTTCGGTCTCCAGGAGCGAGTCAACTGGCGGGAGGAGGCGACTGGTTTTGGTGCAAGGAAGCGGTTGACCGCGGCCATCCATGCCGCTGAGGGAGGCACTGGCACCCGCGCGGGGACATGCGCTGGCAACGGCACGACAGAGACATTCGTGTGCACGGGCACCGACACGGGCTGGCATGTCAGTGCACGCGCAGGCGCATGCGCTGGCAGGTGCACGGGCGCGTGAAAGTCGGCGGGGACCTCGTGGAACCCCGTGGCATCATGCTCGGCGACAAGGTGCGGCTCCCAGCCCATCAATGCCACGGGGATGGGTGCTGGTGCAGTCGGGGTGACGGGAGCCGGAACGGGAGTGGGAATATGCGCGGCGTCTTCCCGCAAGGCCAGTTCAAGCTCGTCCCAAAGCGCCTTATGTTTTTGAGACTCTGGCTGGGTGTCTTCCCCAGGAAACTGGGAGACTAAGGGTGGACCGTCGTGATGCAGCATGGCGTACGATTAGGTCAGGCTGGTTGGAGGTAGACGACTGGAGAATCAGAGAGTAAGAGAGAAGATTGTAGCGATACCGGGTAGTGTGGGGTTGATTTTAAACTTCGGTGTCGGTGATGTTAAAAGTGGGAGCAGTTGGGACGAAGGTGGGCGGTGGAGCCTGGTCAAAGGTCCCGCCTCTCGGTGATCCTGAGCAGCGGTCTGCTTGCACGCCTCCTGTCAGCCGGCGCAGCGGTCTGCTCGCACGCCTCCTGTCAACGCACACGCTTGCTCGAACGGCACCTGCCGATGAGAAGCGGGACTCGTGGTGGCATGTAAACACCCACAATTTCAATAGTGAAAGTGTTCGCCTTAACGTGACAGGTCTTTGTTCCAAAATACCTTGGCTCTTCATTTGTGCAACTTCACATAAGCAGCCTGTCTCAAATTGAAGAAAAAATTTACGTAGGCATATTTGTGCCATATCACGTGACCATGCCTAGTTTCATGAATTTCTGGTCACTTTTGGATTTTCTAAAATTTAAAATCCAGGATTCGAAACAATATCATAACCTGCATCATGCAATAAATTTTCAAGCGATACATCTTACCTGTTGTATTTCTTAAGAAAGGATTTGGTCAAACATTTTGCTTAGTTAGACGTCAGACAAGTTATATATGCAGAGTAAAAGGATAATCTCTTCGTACCAGCGTATTGTCTGATATATTAAGTCAAGTACCAGGCACGAACAAACGGGCTCAATTCTATGCTCACCCTGGCGTAGTACTCCTGTTAGTACTAGGCAATGCAGTTGATGGGTCACCTTGGGTAGCGGCAACCGAGGGAATTAAACCATGCTCCGCACGGTAGGTAACATTGTCTAGTTACTAAAGCATCCCTCCATTGTTCATCGGTAGGCACTATGGACTGGGGACATGAGGGTAATTTCCTAGGGGTGGAATTCTGGCCGCTAGATATTTCGACTCGAAACGCGGAGGCTTGACTGGTTGGGGTTGGCTAATGTGCGTACCACTCATGCCACCAGAAGGACACGAGCCCGGTTTTTTTGAGGATCAACACGAGCCCGGTTTTTTTTGAGGATCAACACGAGCCAAGGTCTGGCTGGTACGCCGTTGGGTCCTACCATTCGAGTATATGAAATGAATCTTTAAATTGCCGAACGAATCTATGTGTATTACATTGCCCGTATTTTCCTTGCAAATAGTAATCTCAACGTGGTAATTGATTTATGACGAGTTCTTGAATTAGAGTGAGTTTGCGATATAGTGATCTCAATGTGGATTTCACATTTCATGGTATCCCTTGTAAGTTTTTCATTGCAAATTCAAATTTAAAAGATGAAGGGTATGGCGGCGAGAAAACTTTGTATGTATCAAGCATATGACCACACACACACACACGAACACAACAACAATCCAATAAGTATAGTGCATCTATTTTTACAAACCATGCATGTATGACACGAATTCAAAAATACCCCTTCTGTTCCTAAATATCAGTCTTTTAGAGATTTCAACAAGTGACTACGTACAGAGCAAAATGAGTGAATCTACACTCTAAAATATGTCTATATACATCTGTATGTGGCAATCCATTTGAAATCTCTAAAAAAGACTAATATTTAGGAACGAACGGAGTAAAATGTAAGACATGCATGGTCCTCAATTCAATATTCAAAATGAACAGGAAACTGAGACATGAATATTACGTCTAGTGCTACAGTACATGCAAATGTTGTGTCTAGGCGGAGCTATGTAGATTGTCGGGGGTTAACCCCTCGACCTTAGATAAAATTATGAAGCTGTGTTTAGGATTGTTTAAATTATATTTGTCCCCACCCTCCCAAACACCACTTGGTTCTGCACCCCCTCCTCCCTGGGAGAATATCATGTGCCCCCACACCTTAGATGCTATATACTGATACGAGTTCCTTGGAGCTTGTAGATCTGAGATATAGGAGCTCACATGATGTCTTAATATTTTTACAGGAAATCTTGATGAGTTTGAGAATTGCACACAATTTGTACAAAAACTACTCAGATGCCCTTGGATCCCATATCCAATGACCTCGAAGCTCGTATCACCGTAGCATATAAGATGAAGGAGGACATCATATTCTCCTGTATGTAAGAATATCATGTGCTACCACACCTTAGATGCTTTGGTGATACAAGCTCTTCGGAGCCGTTGGATTTGTGACCCAACAACTCCTCGATGTTTCGAATGTTTTTTTATAGAAAAGCCCCCAAAGAGTTCGGCCACTTCTTACAAGCACAAAGACTGCTCAGATGCCATTCGATCTCAGATCAAACGACCTCAAAGCTCGTATCACCGTAGCGTCCAAGCTGCGAGAGCACCTGATGTTTTCTCGCACGGGAGAATATGAGGTTCCCCCGCACCATAGATTATATGGTGATACGAGTTCACGGAGATCTAACGGCTCACGGTAGGAGGTTCGAATGTTTTTGCAATATATGCTTGAGAGAGTTTGGGAATTGCGCAGAAAGTACAAGTACTACGCATGTGGCATCTGATCACAGATCATACGACCTAGATGCTTGTATCACCGTATCAGCTAATTAAGCTACGGGGAGCACCTAATATGAGCAACGGGGAGCTATTGGATCCAAGATGCAGCAGCACACACAGGCCTGAATGTTTTATTTGCAAAAAACCTTGGAGAGTTTGGAAATTTACAAAGACTACTCCCAAGCCATTGGATCTCAGTTCCAACGATGTAAAAACTCGTATCACCATATCATCTAACTTGCGGGGTGGATGTGATATTCTATGCCGCTGTCATTTTTGTTCGTAAACTTGCAAAATACGTGTAACTCGTGCCATTGCTTGTCTAACCATGCAAAATATTTGTTCAAAAAAACCATCCTAGACTGAAATATCGAAACAACACATGGGGGTCCCACTTGTCATTGATCGAATTTAGGCCCAAAACTAACTAATCTGAAAGACGAGATTCGAACTGACAACCTGGACTACAAAGCGTAAGTAGATAGCCTAAAACAACAATGATTGTTGGCTTTGTCCCATAACTTGATTTTATACAATATTACATTGAGTAGAGTAGAGGGACTGGCTCGTCAACACGTGCATGACCATTGACTCACTGACTAGTGGGTCCCAAGTCTGCGATCTCTCTGTCCTCTCCATCGTCTAACCTTCAGACGCACGGGCACACACGCAGAGTGGTGCTAGCTTGCTGTGGTGTTATTATAACTAAAAAAGCTTGGAAAATAGAAGAATCGCCTAGAACAAGAGACGTTGTGGCTGGTCGAGACGGAGCTAACCACACCTATCCTCTGTGCCACGTTAGCATGATGAAGCTGTGTGGCCAGTGGGGTGTTTTCAACCGACTGGCTGGGTCCCGAGGTCGAACCATATGTAGTGCATCTGATACAGTATACTTTTACACACACATTTTTCCTTTGTGCCAAGACGTGGCACACCCTACCGCGCGGTCTCGGGGTCCTCCTGGGTGGTGCATGCATATAATCTTCCTTGCCGAGACGTGGGACGCCCTACCGCGCGTTTTCTGGGTCCCCCTCGATTGTAGCACCAAAGCAACTAAATGAGTCATCAAATCATGAAAGACCACCTTTCCCGCCAAGTACATCAGTGAAGCATGGTGGCTAGCTAGTTGGGCTAGTGCGACCGATTAGCTAGGCCGCCACCACATTTGTTTTTTCACCCCTTTTTTATCTCCTTGCCGGCAGGTAAATTTAAATATTCACCGCAGCATTGCTCTGGTCTTTGGGTGCGGCAGGCGCAACAGGATTTTCATTGTTTTTGATTAACGGGAGCAGGCCCGACAACATTTTTAATTTTTTGATTGACGGGAGCAGGCGCGGCATCATTTTTAATTTTTTGATTGACGGGAGCAGGCGTGACAACAATTAGTCACGATGACTCCGCTTGTAGAACCCACTGCTCACTGATGTGAAAAGTCATCGACTGGTGTTTTCCCATGGTGAAAACCAAAAAATTCACCCTGCTCCTCGGCTGGCTCCCTTCGCCTTCCCGTAGATTGCATTGCCTTTCAGCCGTTTCGCCCCCTATGCTTCCTCTCCCCATTGCTTCTACCTGGTGCCATGGCGGCGCAGCAGATCATGGAGTATGAGGTGAGACGCCTGCCACAGGAGCTCCAGGCCAAGGATGCGGAGCTCAGGGCCAAGGATGTGGAGCTCCATGAGCTCAAGGAGGAGAGGAGTGCCATGCTCCTCCGTTATGTGCGGGAGTTCACGGAGCTTCAAAAGCAGCATGCGTCCACCACAAAGATGCTCGAGGCGTCAGTGGTGTTGCTGCAGAAAGCAGGAGATATGATAGGCTATCAGGGGAGCCGCCTGGAGCACGAGCGGGCCGATCGTGACAAGGTCTAGGATCGCCTCATCCACTTGGTGGACCAAGTTACCACGCACGTGTTGCGGCTGCATGATGCCTACCGTTGTACCAGCGCGACCATGCCGATCGTCGGGCTAAACCCGTTTGACCACCCCGTCAACTTCAACGAGCTGCGGCTTCCTGACCTGGTCTCCTTCTTCACCTATATCTCCGAGGAGCTGAGCCGTCTTCGCGTGATGGTGGGGGCGGAGCTGGAAAAGGAGGGGTTGCGGGCTGCCTTCGTCGTTGCCGGGTGAATCCTCTCAGGGCTCTGTCACCGGAATCCATTCGTGCCATTGGACGCCGTCTTTGACGAGCTGACTCCCGTCGACCAGGATCAGGCTCTGCGGGCGGTTGCACCCTACATCACCAACATCGTGCGCCTCGAGAAGCAGGGGGGCTTCGGTGGTGTTTAGGCGTCCTCTGCATGGGCATGTCCATGTCTCGGCGCAACATGACCGTTGGATCAAACTCAGACGGTGCAGATCGGTCACTGTAGCACAAAGTGTGTGTGTGTGTGTGTGTGTGTGTGTGTGTGTGTGTGTGTGTGTTTGGTTGCATTCTCATCTCAATATAATTGTTCCCTCTTCGTGTATTTGTGTTAACCTACTAGTGTGGACTCATGCACCCTTCATGCACTCTGCCAAACACCCAAAAGTGGGCTGAGAAGGGAACTTTTGCTCCCATCCCGTGCACCCTTCATACACCCTGCCTAACACTGATTCGTGCTTCATATGGTTCATGTTTTGTGGAGTACTATATCAGCGTACTCTCCGGGCGCTATAGACATAGTTCTGTTAACATTGATATCACCGTTCATTCTCAACCGGACAGTCGAAAAAGAGGTACTATGTTACATTACTGTTCATATAGTTGACATACGCACAACATCATTTGTTGTCGTCATATCTTACTACGCTAGCAACAAGATTATGTAGTACTGACGTATGAACCACTGCACATTCCTAGTAGTAGGAGCACTGTGTATGTTCAAGTGGTTGCCGTGTTTCACATTCCTCCGTCGTAAGAGTGGAATGCTTGCTGTAATCATTTTTTTCTTCAAAAAATAGTGGACACGCTCTAGCGTGTGGATCCTCCTCGACGTTCGTTGGGAACCTTGCTACTCACTTTCGCCGATGTGTGGGAGAGCCAGCATCGGGGTCCACTAGCCATGCACTAAATTACTCCATAGTAGAGTGCCCAACTGCACGGTAGACTACCCCGATCGAAGCACCACAATAATGCCCAATGAGCCGTCAAATCACAAAACCCCCTCCTTTCCAATAGTAAGTTGGACCACTCTTCTCTCTCAACTTCCTCTCTTGAAGAAAACCCCCACTCGCTTCTCCCTCATCTTGTTCCTCATTTCGTCAAGAAAACCCCGACCTGCTTCTACCATTGTTGTTCTCTCCCAAAGAAGGAAAGGTGAACGCATCAATAGTGTTGATTCTGGCCAAGGCCCGGTCTAGCAACCCTGAGACTGATCCTATAACTCCCTCTCTGTTCTTATTTTGGGTTTGTGATTATGGTTTATTTTCTTTTATTTCTATTTGACAGTTTCTTGATGGACGCTGGAGCACTGGCCGAAGTGATGTCTATGGCTCTGGCCAAAACTGTCGAGGCTCATGGTACGAAGAAGCGCAAGCACCCCGCCGAGACTACCGCAGACAAGCTCAAAGCCATCGCCCTGTCCAAGCCCCCCTCTTCGGGATCCCTCATTAAGGAAGTCCAGGTAATATCTCTTGTTGACGATCTTTTTCTCGATCTTGATCGTGTTTTTTCATCTAACACGCAGTACTAGTACTAGTAGTACAACTTTCTGGGTGATCTTGCATGTGATTTTTGTGTGCCAAATGAAGGTTCTAAATTCCTCTTTTGACCAAAACATGCGAGAGGTTGACACTGATTTCTTATAGATTACTTTCAACTACTTTATGAACATCAATGCTACCTTTGAAGAGGGTATATTTGCCTCAGTAACTTGTGTTATGGATATTGCAAGTAATCCCTCTGCTCTCATGCCTTTGAAGACATGTTCTAGTGTCTTTGTTCACTCATTTCTGTGCGTATATGTAGTCATATATGAGGTAAAATATTGAATATCATCCTATATTTCTGAATGAAGGTAGTAATAAAATATCTGGTTTCTGTTTGAATTAGAACCAGGTCTGCAATGGAGATGAAGTTCTCAAAGTCAAGCCATGTGAACTGGAAGACCTGAGGATGAGTTCTACTGCTAAACTATCCAGCTATCGTCTCCTTGTTGCCACATGTCCCGAACTAGTATTTTCCTGTAGCATTGTTGTCAGTCGTGTTCTCGAGGCTGTACTTGACCACAACAATCTCCTGGCTATGTCTTCGATTACGAAGGGTGTGGTTCTTGTAAAGCTTCCCGACAAATCTGATGCGGCCTGTCTTCATCGTCATGTTTATGAGTGGAAAGACCACTCTGTTAGGTTCTCCATGGTTGACGAGATGGTGATGGTGCCGGTAGACATCTCTCACGAAGTCCATGGCCTAGTCAGTTATGTGGGGTTCATCTCATAGGTTGGTGGCAAGAAATAGTCTGTAGAGTTTAATTAGTGCAACTTTGCTTGTCTGTAGTAAGTACTATTGTTCAGTACTTGATTTGTGTCTGTGAACCCTGTATTGTTTAGTACTGCCGCTTTTGGTGTGTGGTGAGTCATGAGAACAGTCTATGTTAATGTCTGTCCACTCAATTCAGTCTGTATATTTTGAAGTATCTAGATCATGTTTTTTGTGAGGACGATTTATCAATTATGGTTACACTCCAATATCTGTATGCACTGCAGGGTTTATCGCACCCACCAGGATTTCCAGTCCCATGGATGTTCGGTCCATATGATTTGGCACGGCCTTTGGACTGTCCTGCTTGTGGGAGTAGGCGGGGGACCTACATGCCATGCGTAGTTGGACAATCAATCTTCTGTTTAGTACTTCAACATAGTAATTTCCTGGTAAGGATTACTTGTGTCACATCAAGTAAATCTTATTGATTTACTGTCTAAATCTTATTCATTTAGTGTCATGTTTTTCTCTTTTGCTACAATTTTACGATGCAGGTTTTGCCATGTGACATTCATCATAGAATAAACCATTTGGTTTGCTCTACGATGGATATTTTTGTAGGTTTCACTTCTTATGTCGTGTCAGTAACAAAGGCACTGTCCATCACTTATATTACTGGAAAAAATTGGATCACCCTATTGTCTGAGTACAAGCTGAATCCCTATGATGAACTGCAGTTTGGTTTAACAAACACACCACAATTAGTCCTTCTCGCGTTTAAAAGAAATGAAGAAAATGACTGGATCACAGTCACGGAGCCTACTCAAGTTAGAAATTTGACCATAGCAGACCAGACATGATCACCGCTGTCTCGCACATCGATACCACCTCCAGCAACGGATCAAGCACCGGCAGTTGCTCTAACACTGATAGCGGCAGCAGCTCAGTCTGATCCAGCTGAGGATTGGGCACCGACCATGTCAGTGGATCAGGCTGATCTACCGGAGGATCGGGCATCGACACTTGCACCTTCTCCGACACCGGCACCAGCTCTACAAGGATCACCATCTCCAGCAGCAGCAGTGGACTACCAATCGCACTGGCACGGGCACCAGCAACGGCTTCGACACCTGCACCAACACTTGCACTTGCATCTGCTCCGGCCCGTGCAGCGGCAACGGAACCAGCAGTTGGACCGGCAATAGACTGGGCTGCAGTTCGCACTTCATATACCAAAGAAGATGTAAAACTTACCGGTTTATCATTACCAAAATTGCCGGGTTATAAAACAGACGATGCCGGGTCATAATTGTTGTTGACACCTTTATATGCATAATACCTATAGCCCCCAAGTCTTAAGAGGATAACATAGTGATAGCTTAAGACTTGCTCCAATATAAGTGTTGCAACCTTGAAGAAATCCGGTTTGTTCATCTCAATCTTTAGTCATAAACTAAATATTCCACATATGTAGCCCCCAAGGGCCGGGTCATTATGCAATAATGAGCAGGGACTTTGTAGATATGTAAATTCGAACATCAATATGTAGTCCCCAAAGGCCGGTTCCGCAAGATAATACTGAGCTGGGACTTTATATATACTTCATTGAAAATAACATCATATGATGTAATCCCACCATGAGGCTTGAATCCACGTCCACAAGGCTTAAGAGCCTTGTGCTTTACCAACTGAGCAATGGACCCTTCAATATAACTGATTTAATTTGCGTACCTTGAATTTTTGACAGGAGCAACTGGTAGCCCCCAAGGGCCGACTCATTACAATGTGATGAGTCGGGTCTTCAATAAGGTGAGCAAAAACTGACTTTGCATTAGCCCCCCAAGTGCCATGGTGCATGCTGGCAGTGACACGGGACTTGCATATTTGATGTAATCTTAACTTAAATAATATAGCCCCCAAGTGCTGGGTCGTAAGCCTATAGCGACTCGGGACTATTCCATCCATTGTAGAATAAATTATATCCATTGATAAAATAATAGCCATTGCGCTGAAGCGAATTTAAAACCTCAATCATAATATTGGTTATTGATAACCATAATAAAAATCCAGCCATGTTGGCTATTCAAGATTTGAAGAATATAATCCGGTATAAAAACCTCAATCATTCAATATTATCATGAAAATCCAGCCAATTTTGGCTATGAAAGATGTGAATACCTTATCGGTTGACAAGTAAATCCGGAGTTTAAATACTTGGTGGCTCTTGGCCGATGGCGACTTAATGCGCATCCATTGTATTCCGGGATTTTTGTAACCCCGCGGCTTATAGCCTTTGTGAAAATCAATAATTGATAACCCTTTTGAGACACCAATTTCAATTTTTGATGATGGGCTTCAACTTAATCATTTATATAAGTCATAGCTCTGCAAATCCTGCATAGAGTTTAAACAACATATGCCCTGGTGACTTAACATCAAAAGCCAGGGCGGGTAACAACCCAAATATAATATAGTCTTATGCAATTATGAAAAAGACTAGCATTAAGGCCATTCAAGCCTAAACATACTGGCAACTTTGAAGTTTAAAACTAGGGTGGGTTATCAAACCTTAGATAACAAAAATGAATATCATACCTTTGATACTTATGAACATTGCCGGCTTATCATGCTAGTAAGGGTAATAATTACCCTGAAGATATAGAGCACAACGCTTGTCCACTTTAGTCACCCCGCCGGCTTATCACGCCATATGTAGCAAGGGGTAATATCCCAAAACTTCGAGCACAACGCTTCCAAGTATATAAGATCATCATACAATGGCGATTTATAATCCACAGCCAGGCCGGATTAATAAACACTGGATAATTTCTCATCATACACTGGCGACTTATAGTCAAAAACCAGTGCGAGTTAATAAACACCGGATATTTTCTTATCATATACTGGTCGACTTATAGTCAAAAACCAGGTCGGGTTAATAAACACCGGTGAATTGTAATCATAAAGCCTTATAAGCCTCATCAAATAAACCTCAAAAAAGAAAATCTGTCGAATAAAAACAAACGAAAAAAACGAGGTTTTCATGGGCTGCCAGGCCGAAAATCGAGTGCTTTCACGGGCCGCACAGCCACTGAGTTAAACCTATATACAAACCTTAAAGATGGACCTCACATAACCAATCGTCATTTTAACTTTGAAAAGTTCAGTGTTTGCATAAGGTTGACTTGTCAAACGTTTAGCGGGTCATTTCAGGATTGCCTGGGCGGAGTGGC
Organism: Triticum monococcum; assembly: GCA_034509565.1. NCBI lineage: Eukaryota > Viridiplantae > Streptophyta > Magnoliopsida > Poales > Poaceae > Triticum > Triticum monococcum. The sequence continues at coordinate 187,178,955 of CM067846.1, forward strand.
TTACTTAAAAAGGCAGGATAACCCGGGGTTTTAGGTGAATACACCTGACTTCCAAGACTGGCTTTTAAGCCTATTACAAGGGTTATAAAAACTCTTTGTTCTTTAGAACAAAAGAGCCCCCAAGCAATATTTTTGAGCTGTGCTCAATGGGCGCCTATGTTTGAGTTGTGCTTTTGCCACAGTCTTTCTTTGGTCCCTTTAACCTGGCTAGTAAGCCCCCAAATTTTTTCTTTTTTTATGGCCTATAAGCCGGATCAAAGGGTAATCATAACTTTGCTTTTATAAAGTAGAAGCCCCCAAGTGACCAAAAACTCGTTATTTCAAGAGAAAACGACATAGGCCGTGAGTCTTTGCGCTCTCGAACATCGATAGGGTAGTAGGACCTGTTGTTGAGATTCTCCATATTTGACCGTGATATAAACCAGTATGAGTCCTTCAACAACTCAGTGATATAGCTTGTCCTGCATTGGAGAACTTGCAAGCCAGCATAATTGCTCTTTTAAAGAAAACAATATGTAATATAAAAATATACTGGATGGATTTCACCTGATATGTTAAGCCAGAATTATCCATCGCAGAGTTGATGATCACCATGGTGAAGCTGAAATCAACCACGGCCGAGTCGGCTACGGGAGCAGACAAATGAGTCGGTCGCGGCGTTGTAAACCGATGCATACGAGCAAATTGTCCTCCACGTTGTAAGCCGGCACGGACACGTGAACCGGTCACGAGGGCGGACGAGCGAGTCATCCGTGGCGTTGTAAGGCGGCGCAGATGGGCGAGTAGGCCGTGGTGTTGTAAGACGGCGCGGACGGGCGAGTCGGCCGACATGTTGATGTAAACTGGACCGTGACACGCATGTCCGTGAAGCCGCGCGGCACAGCCGACCGTCCATCCGCGGTATAACACCACCCTTTTTTTTAATATTCATCCTGCGTAAAAATATTATATAGCAGAATAATTATTGTCGGATGAATTAGCATGCATTGATAAAATACATAAAAAAAATAATACATAGAAAAAAATAACACCTAGTATTTTTTGCCGAATGAACACGGATGCTGGTACTGTATAATGCTGAATAGTATATGCACGTTGAGCTCCACTGATGTGATATATCATAACATCCACGTGCCCTCTGTTGTAGCTTGATTTTTTTCTTGCCCCCAACAGTAGTTCTCCGTCGTAGGAAACGCTCAAGCGGCGGCTCAACATGCCAACGAAAAACTCCTTTGGTTTTGCCTGCTGTTGAACGAGCCTAGCAGATGAAATTCGTCTGAACTTGCGCGTGTTCACAGCCACATGCAGTTGCAAGTGAGTTGACTGGACCATAGACTTGTATACTTGGTGCCTATCCATCGGTCATTAGGTAACTCGGCGCGTTGGTATTGTGCAGAGATGGGTGACATCGACTGAGGCTCTGCGCACAATATCTGCAATACTTTCTGTCAGAGTCAAACCTGCTGTCCGTCCAATAAGTGATCAATTTCATGCGGCCATGGCGTGGTTCTGATGTTAGGCTGCAGTGAGGGGCTCCGGGCAAGGCGGAACCGAGACAGGCCGGCGATGGCGACTTGATTTCACACGAAGCGTCCGTTTGACCCGGCTACCATGGGAACAGAGCACGACCAGGCAGGCTTGGGGGTGACAGAGTCAGGGCCCGCGATAGTGTGGACAATGCGGGAGCTCGAGATCAAAAACCACGGCGACTCGGCCGTGGAACTGGGCGGTGGGTCAGCTCATGGAGAGCCGGCGCAACCACTCACCGCGGAGGTCGGCGGCTCAGGGAGGTGTGGTGCCAAGGCAGCTGGCGACTCAAAGCTATATCGGTGGAGGCAGGTTGAAAGCGCACCGGTAGGCCCGTGGTGGCGAGGCGGAGTCAACAACTCGACGCGGCGAGTCAACAGCTCGACGCGGCGGGTCAGCGGCGAGGTGAGTTGGCTCGAGGCCGCGGGGGCGACTCGGCGACTCCAGCGGAGGCAGCTCAAGACGGATCCTAGCGGAGGCGGAGTGACGCCGGGGCTGCTCAGAAGCGGGTCCGGAGGCTCCGGGGCGGCTTGGACGTGCGTCCGCGAGGCGGCTCGAGGCTGTGCCGGTCGGTCGACGAGGCGGAGGCAGGCAGAGGCATGCTCGGGGCCCCGGCAAAACGTAGCAGAGGCAGGTAGCAGCTCACGATAGCTGGGGTCCTGCTGTTCTTCCAATCAGTGATTATGAGCTCTTAAACAATCATGTACTGACGTTTCCGCATGACTGTATCAACATTGTCAAGAATTTCTGAATGTACTACTCTCCCTCGGGCAGATCATCAGGAGGGTCTGCAAACTGAACCTTTGCTCTTGTTTTCCATGGTAGTGTAGGGATTAGTGAACACTAACTAGGGATAGCAAGACTCCATAGTTCGTGTGCTCAAGATTTGGATAGCAGCCTTCTGGAGAGTTCTCTCCGTTTCCTTTCCTTTTCTTTATAATTAAGAGTACACCATTTTACACTTTAAACCCTCTGACAACAAGCTATTTACACTTGAGTACAAGATATAACTCAACACTCCTCCTCAAGATGGGGCAAATACATCAAATAACCCCATCTTGCAACAAAGACTTGAGAATTGCCTATCTGGTAACCCTTTAGTTAAAATATCTGCTACTTGGTTAGAAGAACTCACATAGGGCATGCAGATGACTCCTTGGTCCAGCTTTTCTTTAATGAAGTGTCGATCAATCTCAATGTGTTTTGTTCGACTATGTTGTACTGGATTGTGTGCAATATCAAGAGCTGCCTTGTTATCACAGTACAGCATTAAGGGTTTCGACCGAAACAAGCCCAGTTCCATTAATAAGATCCTTAACCACAAAATTTCACATATTCCATGTGCCATGGATCTGAATTCTGCTTCTGCTGTAGACCTGGCAACCACACTCTGTTTCTTGCTACGCCATGTAACAAGATTTCCTCCAACAAAGGTACAATAGCCAGATGTTGATCTTCTATCATCTAATGAGCCTGCCCAATCTGCATCTGTATAACATTCTATCTGTAAATTGCCATGGGAAGAATATAACAAACCTTTACCAGGACACCCTTTAAGATAGCGAATAATCCGATTTACTGCATCCATATGATGGGTTCGAGGATCATGCATAAATTGGCTAACAACACGTACAGCGAAAGCAATATCAGGGCGAGTATGTGATAGATAGATCAAGCGCCCAACAAGTCTTTGGTATTGTTCCCGGTCTACGGGTGAGCCTCCCTCTTTAACAAGGCGACAACCATGTTCAATTGGTGTAGAAGCTGGACGACACCCCTTCATTCCAGTTTCTGATAGGAGATCCAAGATATATTTTCTCTGAGAAAGATAGATACCTTTTGAACTCCTAGAGACTTCGATTCCAAGAAAATATTTTAATTGACCCAAGTCTTTAACTTCAAACTCCTGTGCCAGTTGCAACTTCAATCTCTTAATTTCCTCCTCATCATCTCCTGAAATAACAATATCATCAACATAGACTATCAATATAGCCAGTTTGCTTGCATTACGTTTGTAAAACAGAGTATGATCAGCATTACTCTGTTTATAACCCATTAGTAGTACCGCCCGTCGAAAACGATCAAACCATGCCCGAGGTGATTGTTTTAAGCCATATAATGATCGATGCAGCCTAAGTACTTTGCCCTCAGTTTGTGCAGTGCCAAAACCTGGAGGTATATGCATGTAAATCTCCTCTTGGAGGTCTCCATGAAGAAAGGCATTTTTTACATCTAGTTGATGTAAATCCCAGTCAAGATTAGATGCACATGATATCAAAGTTCGTATTGTATTCATTTTGGCAACTGGAGCGAAAGTTTCTTCGTAGTCTATCCCATATGTCTGAGTATACCCTTTTGCTACTAAACGAGCCTTGTACCTCTCAACCTTACCCTCAGGATTATGCTTAATGGTGTATACCCATTTGCACCCCACGGGTTCTTTACCAGATGGTAAGTTCACGAGTTCCCATGTATTGTTCTTCTCCAAGGCTGCCATCTCCTCTAGCATGGCTGTCTTCCACCTAGAATCCTTTATAGCATCCTTCCAATCTCTTGGAATAGAGGTGGAGTCTAAAGAAGCAATAAATCCTTGGAATGTTGGGCTACATTTTTCATAAGAAATAAATTTGGCAATATCATGCTTATAGACAACACAATCCTTAAGGCGCGCTGGAATATCAGTACGTCTTGCAGACTTACGCAATGCAATAGGAGGATCAACTATAGGAGAACTGGGAGCTGCTACAGATTCTACCATACCTTCTCCCTGAGTAGACTCCCTCGGTGAAGAAGAATTTTCCGGGGCATCAATATGGTCAATATCTTCTCCAGTCCCATCATTAGTTGTTGGCTCAGAAGAAGTGTCAGGCTCAATAACTTGTTGACTTGGGAAAGTGTCACTTACCTCATTTCCATTGTTACTATTAGCATCTTCCTCCCCCTCTGGTTCATTCTCCCGCTGAGATATATCAATCGTAGGAGTTAGAGCTGAGCTACTGGGAGTAACATCTTTACTCATATTCTCCCCCTGACTATCAACACCATGAACAATTTTACCATCTATAGGATAAAATGGCTCATTTTCATGAAATGTGACATCCATGCTGACAAAGAACCTTTTTTCAGTAGGGCTCCAGCACCGGTACCCCTTCTGGGTAGGAGAATAACCCACAAATATGCATTTAACTGCACGTGGATCAAGCTTCCCTGCTGAATTCCTATAGTCATGAACGAAACAAGTACATCCAAAAACCTTGGGGGGAACAATGAAAGAATTAGCACCACTCAAACACTCAACCGGAGTCTTATGATTTAAAACCCTTGATGGCATACGATTTATTAAATATGCCGCTGTCTTGACAGCTTCACCCCAAAGGAATTTTGGCACATTCATCATAAACATGAGGGATCTAGCAACTTCTAGCAGATGTCTGTTTTTTCGTTCTGCAACCCCATTTTGTTCAGCTGTATTCACACATGTGGTTTGATGTATAATGCCATGTGAAGCTAAGAAATTATCAAAATCCTTGTTAACATACTCAGTTCCATTATCTGAACGAAATACTTTAACACTAGCATTATACTGGTTGCACACCAGAGTATAGAAGTTTTTAAATGCGGACAAAACATCAGATTTTCGCTTGAGCAAATACAGCCAAGTATATCGACTAGATTCATCAATAAAAGTTACATACCACCGTTCTCCTGATAGAGAGGTTACAACTGCTGGCCCCCAAACATTTGAATGAACTACTTCAAAAGGTACATTACTCCTCTCACTGTTGCTCGGATAATTAGTTCTCGTATGTTTTGCTAGTTCACATACATCACATACGAGTTGCTCTTTGCAACAGAAGGCCAAAAGTGAGGGAAACATGCGGCCTAGTGACTGAAACGACAGGTGCCCAAGTCTATAATGTAGTAATAACAACTCATCTGTAGCGGAGACACATTTCACACTAAGTGCAAGTGAAGTAGATGCGTTGTCGAGGTAGTAGAGGCCGTCATATTCAGTTCCAGTCCCAAGAATTCTTCCTGACTTCAAATCCTGGAATACACAAAATTTGGGTTCAAACCATGCTCTGCAATTTAGTGACTTTGTAATAGAGCTGACCGACAACAAATTCACAGGAAAATTAGGAACATGTAAGACAGGACTTAATGATAGGGTTGATGTGCAGTTAACAGATCCACAACCCATTATGGGAGCTGAAGACCCATCAGCAATGCGAACTCTATCTCTCCCAGAACGAGGCAAGTATGATGAAAAATTCTTTGGTGATCCTGTCATATGATTTGTCGCACCTGAATCAATGATCCAGGGCGCACGTAAATGGTTCTCACCTTCTGTAGCCCGAGAGCCGACAGCTTCACTAGATCCTTCGGTAGCAACGGCCATCAACTTTCCCTTGAACTCTTCTAGCGCATGAGCAGAGATTGCAGGTAACTCTGCTATCGATGATGTAAGATGAGCTCGGTCCTGCTTCTTCTCAAAGTTGTTACCGCTGCTGTTGAACCTGCTTGTTTGTCTTTGCTTCCATCCCGGAGGATAACCAACCAACTCGAAACAATTCTTCTTCACATGGCCAGGCATCTTACAATGATCACACACAACTTTGTTTCTCCTTCTGTAGTCAAACTTAGTAGTATTTGCTTGATCACTCCTAGAAGTAACAGAGGTTTGCGCGTGAGTAAGTGCAGCACGATTATCACCATGCATCTGTGGCATTGCTTCCTGGTTAGCCAAACGAGTTTCTTCTTCAAGGATACTAGCAATAGTTTGATCCAAGGTAGGCCAGTCAGGAGATGCTTGTATCATCTGAGAGCGAAGTTTAAACTCGGGATTCAGGCCTTCCAAAAAAACCTGCACCAACAATGGTTCAAACCATTCTCTGAGGAGAGACAAATCTCTAGGATCATGTGGTTTGAATGGCCGGAAGAACTCCAGATCTCTATAAAGTTTCTTGAGTTCCCCTGCATATTCTGTAACTGATTTTTGATCTTGCCTAGAGTGCCACATCTCATGCAATATTCTGCTAACCTGCATTTTGTTTGATTTACCAGAAAACTGTTTTTCAATACTTGTCCAGACTTCAGCAGCAGTTTGAAAACTTTCAACTTGTTCCCGAACAGTTTTTTCCATTGAGCCCAGTAGCCAAACCATGACTCGCTTTTGATTCTGCTCCCACTGCTCCTGCACTACATCCGTTGGTTTCTTCTCATCTTCACTTAGGTACTTATGCAGGCCATGAGCTTCCAAAATTAACGAGGCATTGCGAGCCCAACTAAAATAGTCGCCCGGGCCAGTCAATTTAACTGGATTCGGTTCAAGGATAGACTTCTGAATTTCAGTCGAGCTACTAGACTTTACTTGGGCCTGCTCCATCAGCTGAGCAAGCATTCGCTGCATACTTTCACAAAGTTTTTCAACACTTGAGTCTACACTCTTATCCTTGCTGTTATCTCCCATGCCTGCTTGCTCCAACAACAGCAACTACTTGAGAATTAACTCGGCAACTCACAGAACTAGGCCAACAAATCAGTAACTCTCAGAGGTCGCAGCTATCAGGACGAACCTCACCAATAACCACAAATCAGTAACTCAGTACGCAGTAGAATCACCACAAATAGACACAACTTCAGGTAGTGAACCGCAGAGGATTCAGACCAAACTTGAGGTTGCAACTCACAAGACGAATCCCTGGAGAAAAACAGGGGTATACCTCAGATCCGGAGCGCCACCTCCCGACCTCCCCGTCGTTCTTCCCCAAAAGAAATCCTCAGATCCGCTGTACTCGAACACGCTGCCGTCAAATGTCGCACACCAAGCTCCGTCCGGACCGCCGTGGTCTGATACCATGTAGGGATTAGTGAACACTAACTAGGGATAGCAAGACTCCATGGTTCGTGTGCTCAAGATTTGGATAGCAGCCTTCTGGAGAGTTCTCTCCGTTTCCTTTCCTTTTCTTTATAATCAAGAGTACACCATTTTACACTTTAGACCCTCTGACAACAAGCTATTTACACTTGAGTACAAGATATAACTCAACAGGTAGTCACTTTTTCGGCTGTTTCCTCATGTGTGCTAAATCACTGCCTATTTTTGAATTTTGAAGGCGAAGATTGAGTGCCCTCTTGAAACAGGAGCGGCGCAATGGCTGGACGACGCAGCGATGGGCTGCTCGGAGGCTCCGCAATGGCGTTGTGCTATGGCACAGAGGCGGTCAGTTTGGAACAGAGGCCGGGGTGGCTTGACACGGCCGTGGGGCAGGGGCACCGGCGGTTTGGCCGTGGAGGCGAGTGAGACGACTCGGGGCCGCGAGCTCGGGCGGCTTAGAAGCGGAACGACGGCTCCAGGGAGAGCAACGGCATGGCGACTCGGAACGGCGCGGCGGCTCTATAGAGACGGGACAGCGAGGCCTGCGGCGGCGACTTTGGAGGCAGTTGCGGGGCCGGCCTGGCGCTGGCGGCTCTTAGCGCATCTGTGGTAGAAAAAGACAAGGCATGGCGGGTTGAGGCTCTGGCCATAGAGACGGCGGCCCGAGACTGCTTGCAGGCGGGGGCCCTTGGTGAGACAACTCGGCGACGGAGGCAAGTAGCCACTCGAAACAGAGACCGAGACGGAGACTTGAGGCCGCTCGGCCTGAAGCGAGCGGCATAGCGAGCGAATAAGGCTATTACTAACTGGTTGCGCGCAACTCCAATCCGCACCGTCGCTGCTGCGTGTGGATCGCCACCGTATGGCCCACCGAGTCCCAACCTGAAAACTCGGTTTATGACAGCCTATTCGTTATACGAACCAATACAGTCACATCATCTCTGCCTCCCCCTAGACAGTTATCAGCTCGTGTCACGATCGCGGTACCGCGGGGTATTTTGGGTCCACCACGCAGGAAAGCGCTAAGGCGATAGGAGGCGATTGCATGGCGATCGCGTTCCTGTGCTAGGGTTAGGGTTTTCGCTGCGGGGGTGTGTGAGATTTCCGGTAGGGTTTGGGGAGGCGACGGCGCAGCCCTGAACTCTGATCGGCAGCGTTTCTCTTCCGCTAGGGGCGGAGCTAATGGCGGAGAAAACTTCTGGAAAGACGATGAAGGCGATGGAGAAGATGGCATCTCCACCGGCGACGGCTGCTTCATTGAAGAAGTCAGACTCTTCGTCCGTGAGGACGGGAGGACTGCAGGACGAGAAGAAGGACATGTCAGCCTCCAAATCCACGTCCGTGGCACCTGGATCAGAGAAGCAAAGGAGGCCTGCGACCCCGACGACGGCGCCGGGGGCGACGACGGCTGAAAAGGGTAAGCGGGCACAGGAGGATGTGGGGGGAGTGGCGACCACGCCGATAAGCAAGGGTGGAGAAACAGCGAGTAGGGGATCTTCAAAATCCCCGTTAGAGTGCAAAACTCCGGATCCTACGTCGAGTCTTTCAGCAAGGATGGGTGGCATGGTACTGATGGATAAGGAGGCAGAGGGATTGATCTTTGATGAACCTGAAGAAGTAATCCCAAAGAGTTCAAGGTGGTCTGCAGTAGGGAAGGTTTGCTCAAAGAGATCGATGATCAAGAGTGCACTAGAAAGAACAATGCAGAGAGCTTGGGGTTTGCACAGAGAAGCCCGGTTCAGAGATTTGGGTTCAAACGTTTTTGAGGTGCACTTTGGCAGTGAGGGGGATTGGAAACATGCAATGAATAATGGGCCATGGCAATATGATTTTAGTGTGCTAATTCTGAAGGAGTATGAGGGAAACAAAAGGCCATCAGAGATGATATTTGATTCTGTAGATGTTTGGGTCCAAGTGGATGATCTACCCCCTGATAGAAGGACAGAAAATTTTGGTAGGGCCCTGGGTAACTGGCTCGGGTCTATAGTGAAGGTTGACGCTGATAAAGATGGAGTGGCTAGAGGCACAAATCTCAGGTTTCGAGCAAAAATTTCAGTTTTTGAACCACTGGTGAGAGGTTTTTATCTCAAGACCTCAAAAGATGACAAGACAAGAACTTGGTTCGACTTCCATTATGAAAAAATACCCCACTTCTGTTTTGAGTGTGGACGGCTTGTGCATGTTAGCGGTATTTGTGACTCGACGCTGGACTCAACGTCGCAGTGGGGTGGCTGGTTAAGAGCGTCATCTGGGCGGAATATCAATACTAAGGAGGGGTCCTCGGGGCCATCCTTAAGCAGCAATAACAGCTGGGGAAGCGGACGAACCGGCGACAGCGACCGGAGACGTCCGGACGATGGAAAGAAAGATATCCCAGCAAAACGTAATTTACAAGCAGAATTTTCCAAGTCTGATCCGCGCACTGGCGTTGGGTCCAAGCTCGATAAGGGGGAGGTTAATAGTCCATTAAAAGACAGAGAACGTCTTGATGAAAAAAGGGAGTATGACCTAAGACAAGGACTTGAGCAGAAGAAGGAAAGAGAGTTGAGGAACAAATTGCATGAGCATCAGCAACAAAGATATGGAAGCAGCTCACGGGAATGGGAGCGGGAAAGGAGATATGAGGGAAGCATGCAATACCAAGCTGATTACAGACGGGTCGACACACCTAGTTACATTGCAAGAGGAGAAAAAGGGCAAGGAAGGAAGAAGGGAACCTATGTTAAAAAAACCAAGGCAAGAGTACAGGGAAGCTTATTATGAGAGGCCACCGAACAGGTTCGAATGTGGGGGTCGCAAGAGGGGACCGAGGCAGTATTGGGTAGCAAAAGATGATCCCGACAGGCAGACTTCAAACGATGCGTTCATTCGTGACACGAGACGAAAGACGTCTACGGTGTTTGACCGTATCTCTGAGACTAATGACACATCGGCGGACCCCGAGGAGCGGGGCCGCCGGATGCCATGAACATTCTTGCCTGGAACTGTCGAGGGTTGGGGTTGGACTCGACGGTTGGCGAATTAAGAGACCTGATACGGTCATACAACCCAGCGGTGGTCTTTTTGTGTGAAACCAAAAAGAAGGCGAGAGCGATGGAAAGATTGAAGTGGAGTCTGGGGTTCAAGAGTGGTGTGGCGGTGGATTGTGAGGGCCTCAGTGGAGGTTTGGCGCTGTGGTGGAGAGAAAATGCCACGGTAACAGTGAGGCCTTGGTGCCAATATTTTATTGACGTGGAAATAATATGGGAGGGTAAAACCTGTAGATTCACTGGATTCTACGGTGAGCCAAAAACTGATCTCCGAAAAAAGTCATGGGATGCTATAAGGTACTTGAGAGCTCAGGACGATTTGCCGTGGATTTGCGCGGGCGACTATAATGAGGCTCTTTTTCAAACTGATCAACTGGGAGGTAATCCACGGCCTTTTGCTCAGATGGAGGATTTCCGAGACTGCTTAGCCGACTACGGCCTTGTGGATTTGGGCTTTTCGGGATACCCTTACACATGGGATAACAAGCGAGACGGGGCAGACAATATTCAGGTTCGCCTGGATAGAGCAACATGTACGACCAGTTTTCTGGACTTATTTCCAGAGACTACGGTCGAGCACTTAGTGACGGAGGAGTCCGATCATCAAGCCATCCTCGTCCGAGCGCTGGAGACGGCTTCGCGTCACGAGAGGAATGGACCACGACCGTTTCAATTTGAAGAAGCTTGGACCAGGCATGAAAAGTACGATGCCATGATTCAGGAAGTTTGGGAAGCAGCAGATTCAGGCGATCATTCATTGACTGCGGTCTGGAATTGGTTAAGCAAGGTTACAGGAAACGTGCTAATGTTTCTGGATTCTCACTGGAGGTCCGGGACATTGAAGAGCAACTCAGGGAGATATATGTGAGGGAGGAAGTTTTGTACAGACAAAGATCGAGAGTCGATTGGTTACAGGCGGGAGATCAAAATACAAAGTACTTTCAGAACCGTGCCTCACATCGAAAGCGACAAAATACGGTAAAGGCTCTTCGGAAGGAGGATGGTACTAGATGCACAGTAGACGATGAGATGAGAGAGATGGCAGCCAGCTTTTATGAACATCTCTTCACGTCGGAAGGGTCTGTAGAGGCCAACGTTCTGCTACAGAATATTGAGCAGCTGGTTTCGGGTGATATGAATAACAGACTCATAAGCCCGATATCTGATGAGGAAATTCAGAACGCTCTTTTTCAGATGGGTCCGACTAAGTCACCTGGCCCAGACGGGCTCCCGGCACTATTTTATCAGAGGCACTGGTCGCTGATGAAAAGGGAGGTTTGCCAGGCTGTCAGAGATTTTTTGAATGGGGCTGTGACACCAGAGGAGTTTAACGCTACTATAATTGTGCTTATACCAAAAGTAAACTCTCCGGAGCTTTTGTCACAGTTTCGGCCTATTAGTCTCTGTAATGTGTTGTACAAAATTGCAACCAAGGTACTTGCGAACAGGTTAAAGGGTATCTTGCCCATTCTTATCTCGGAGGAACAGAGCGCATTCGTACCGGGTCGGCTCATCACAGATAACGTTCTGGTAGCGTACGAGTGTGTACATGCTATTCGAACCAGGAAGAGAAAAAAGAGTTTGTGTGCAGTCAAGTTGGATATGATGAAGGCTTATGACAGAGTAGAGTGGAGCTTTCTGGAGCAGATGATGTTGCAGTTTGGCTTTGATCCGATGTGGGTCTCCATGGTGATGAGATGTGTCACGTCTGCAAAATTCTCTGTTAAACTTAATGGTGGACGATCTAGGAGTTTCATCCCCTCTAGAGGTCTCAGACAGGGTGACCCCCTCTCACCATATTTATTCCTGTTCTGTGTGGAGGGGTTCTCTGCGATTCTCAAGAGGGCTCAGGAAGATAAAAAAATAAAAGGTGTAAGCTTTGGGAGCACTGGCCCCCACATCACACATCTTTTATTTGCAGATGACAGTATTGTATTCCTAGAGGGGACGACGGAGAACATGAATACTCTGAAAGAAATTCTAGCTAAATATGAGAAGGCTTCGGGTCAGAAAATTAACTTACAGAAATCTTCGATCTTCTTTGGTAAAGGGAGTCAGGAGGTGACTAAGGAACTAGTAAAACAAGTCATTGGCATTCAGTCCGAAGCTCTTAGTGAACGATACCTTGGTCTTCCAACACTGGTTGGGAGGTCAAAAGATGGTGTTTTCAAGCATGTTACAGAAAGCTCGAAGGGAAAGGTATGTGGATGGAAGGGACAAGGGTTATCAAAAGCAGCCAGAGAAGTGCTCATAAAGTCTGGCCTCCAGTCGACCCCGACATACACCATGAGTTGTTTTCGCCTCTCAAAGAAGATGTACCGGAACCTGACTTCGATCTCCTCGAAATTCTGGTGGGGCGCAATGAATGGTGAATGTAAGGTCCATTGGATTGCATGGCAAAAGATGTGTACTAGTAAACGTGATGGTGGAATGGGTTTTCGAGACCCGGAAGCTTTCAATCAAGATTTGTTAGCTAAACAAGCTTGGCGCGTGTTGACAGTACCAAACTCTCTATGTGCAAGGGTGCTAAAGGCTTGCTACTTCACAGACAACTCGATCATGACTGCCATGTGCCCTTCTTCGGGGTCGTACACCTTTAGGAGCATGTTGCATGGGAGGGATTTGCTGCGGGATGGTTTGGTATGGAGGATTGGAGACGGGTCTAGTATAAATATCCATCATGATTCATGGATACCAAGGAACGGAAGCTCGAAGCCGTTGGGACAGATGTATATCCCGGGCGTTACCAAGGTGGCCGATCTCCTCAATGGCAATGGGACCAGCTGGGACACTGCTCGCGTTGATGCAATGTTTACTCCTGGAGATGCTTCAGACATTAAACAAATCGCTGTTGGGGGACCCGGGACGGAGGATTATTTGGCATGGAATCTCACCAAAAATGGTATGTTTACTGTGAGATCCGCTTATCATCTAAGGATGTCCTTGAAGAGGGCTAGGACCGGACAGCCGGAGTCCTCAAGCTTGGTTAGTAAACATAAGGGATATATGGCTCTATGGGAAACTAGTGCTCCTGCGAAAACTAAGATACACAGGTGGCGCATTATTCGTAATGGCTTGGCTGTTGGGTCGGAGCTCTTTCGTCGACGGATCAAGCCGGGAGTTTTTTGTGTTGCGTGCGGCCGCGAGGAAACGATGGTGCATCGTTTTTGGGCCTGTCAACATTCGGTCCAGTTCTGGAGGTTGTTGTGTTCGGAATTGGGAGTAGCGGTGGAGACCCCGCCGTGTCAGGTTGACTCTCAGAACGCCATATCTTCTTGGCTGCTGGGCTGGTTTGCCGGTGCGACCGAAGAGGAGAAGGAGATCATGATTCAGGCAGCTTATGGCTTGTGGTTAGCAAGAAACGAGGCAAGGGATGGGAAGAGAATAGCGACGCCACATGAAATAGTAACCTCGGTGAAGATGCACCTGGCAGAATGGAGTTTGGTGCATAGAATGAGAGAACCAAAGCACAAACAAATAATAGTTCAGAGATGGGAGCCACCTGATGAAGGATGGGTCAAGATAAATGCTGATGGAGCAGTTTCAAGGCATGGGGAAAAAGGTGGTGTTGGAGCTGTTTTGAGGGATCACAATGGCGCATTCATAGCAGGAGGCTGTCAGTTTTTCCCACACCTTGCTGATCCGGAAGCAGTGGAGGTCCTGGCGTGTAGGCGGGCTGTTCAGATGGCCATCGAGCAACAGGTTCAGCGAGCACATGTGGGGCTGGACAGCAAGATGGTCGTGCAAATGATAAACGAATCAAATAAGAATATGTCCGCTGTTGGTCCCTGGATACAAGAGATCAAAGAGTTGCTCAATTCGTTGACGGAGTTCAAGGTTTGTTGGGTTCGTCGTTCTGGGAATATTGCCGCTCATAAGTTAGCTAGAGTCGGCGTAGGAGAAAAACGCTGCGAGTCTTGGATGGGTTCGCCACCGGATTTTATTTTAGATGTAATTTCGAATGAGATTCCAAACTTTGTTTAAATAAAGCGGCATAATTTCCTCTCTCTCAAAAAAAAAAAATCTCTGCCTCCCCCTGCAGCCGTGCCACACCCTCCTCCCTACAAGGCTACACCTCCTGCGAGATATACATCATAATTCCTCTTCCCCAATTTTACAATTTGAATCACATTCAGATTGGATCTGGCCGGGATGGCACCCAGCTACCACTTCTGGAGCCACCCTCGCCGATAAGGGGCGCCGCCATGGAGCACCAGCCGGAGCGGCTCGCCGATCTGCTCTTCAGGTTAGTCCTTCTCAAATTGGATAAAATCGCTTGGATCTTCTGGCTTGCAAAGATTTTTAACCCCAAAAATAATGCTCAAGGTGTGTTCTGTCGAGGAGGTTGAGTGTGCCACGAGCAACAGCGCCGCAAATTGGATTTCGATGGTTCTGGCGTGCTCGAAATCTGGCTGACGGGAGGCGCCATGACCACCACCACGAGCTACTCCTCCCCTGCCTTTGCCTGGTGCCGCGACGACGACCCCAACCGATTTGCGTTGCGCGCGAGCACCCTCCCTTCCCAAGCCGCCGAGTAAGCTCTCCTGGCCTCCCCGCGACGGCAGAGCCATTGTGGTCTGCCCCCAAATCTCGAGGAGGTGGGACTGCGAGTCTGCGACCATGGGGACGACTCAAGAGAAGGAGCGGCAACTGGTGAGATCCATCGGTGAGCTCCTCCATGACAGGAGCTCGCACCCTGCCTGGATTGACAGCCGCTTATCTTCTTTTGGCCTATGGAGGAGGCGCTGCATCTACAGGGTTCCATTTAGAGAGATTTTAGTGCAAGGTGCTGATGGATTTTTGTTTGTGGATTTATTAGTAGTACTACTTATCGCCGTGGGAACTAGAATCACATGGATGGATGTGGGACTTTTTTTTGCAATAGCACTGTACATAGTTTTCTTGTTTCAATTTCACACTATCTCAATTTTTTTGGGTGTGTTTAAAATGTTCCCTCTTTTATTGGTTCGGGATTTGATTTTGAATTCTGCTCTACAGTACTTTGTTGTCCAGATCTGCAATCCCACTGTCCCGATTGATGTATTTGTGTACAGGTTGCCCCAGTTATTTATTCTGAAGAACCATAACCTGGTAGTTGCGTTGGCTTGTGTGAGTACTGAAGATCTTCCAGGAGGAGCTCGCTGTTGCTGTCAATTTATTTTTCTATGAACAATTTTTCATTTGCCATAGAAAATGTTTGTACAAACTGAACTATATAATATACAACAACAAAAGAGAAATATTGCTATAAAAACATGCGACATTCTTCAGTTGGGCATCATGAAATAGCAATTGATATAGTTCATTTTGTATGTTGCGAAGCTAGACCACTGGAGAAAGCACTTTAATCACACGGGCATGACACTTACGACCTTGAAATCGAAGGACACATGATTCTTGCCATATCTGGACCGAAGGAAGTAGCATATTGGTATGAATATGGACCGCCGAGTTAAGCACTTGATCATAAATGATATTATATGACATCGGCGTTTCACTTCGAATTTTGTAGGGCAATGGTATGGAGATAAAACCCTGGATAAAGAACTTTGATTTGGCAAGCCGGGTAGAAAATTTTGATCTGGCATGCACGGTGCTTAAGTGCTCGAACACGAAGAACTTTAGTAAGTACAGAAAACAACGTCCCATATAATCATCGACAGACACTTTAAATCCTTAGTTGCGGTCCTCTTGCACTCGACTATGAAGAACACTTTAGTGTTAAATCAATTGGTAAGTTTTTTCATTGGGGACCGGTCTTGGAAAACAAACCCCATAATTATTGTGATGTTGTCATAACTAGACACCACATTCATTATAATCGTTGATGCGCACTTCATATCCTCGGTTCCAGCCCTCTTATGATTGATCGTGAAGAACTTTAGAGATAGCAGTCATATGTACTCGAAGGTGGACCTCTTTCACCCGACCATGAAGAACTTTAATGTTATATTGATTGGTAAGATTTTCACTAAGATCTTGAAAAACCAACCCCACAATTATCGTCAATTATCATGACATTTTTATCACTAGACACTACGTCCCATATAACCGTCGATGCGCACTTTATATCCTCGGTTACGGTCTCCTTATGGTCGACCGCAAAGAACTTTAGAAATAACAATTATATGTACCTAAAGGCGGGCCTCTTGTACTCGACAATGAAGAACTTTAATGTTATATCGGCCGGTAAGTTTTCTCATTATGGATGTCGGGAAACCAACCTCACAATTATTATGATGTTGTCATCATTAAACACTACGTCCCATATAACCGTTGATGCGCACTTCATATCCTCGGTTCCGGTCCTCTTATGGTCGACCACGAAGAACTTTAGAGATAGCAGCCATATGTATTCAAAGGCGGGCATCTTTCACCCGACCATGAAGAAACTTTAATGTTATATCGAATGGTAAGTTTTTCCACTAGGATCTTGGAAAACCAACCGCATAATTATCATGACATTTTTGTCACTAGACACTACGTCCCATATAACTGTCGATGCGCACTTTATATCGTCAGTTGCGGTCCTCTTATGGTCGACCGCAAAGAACTTTAGAGATAACAACCATATGTACTCGAAGGCGGGCCTCTTGCACTCGACCATGCGGAACTTTAATGTTAAATCGATTCGTAATTTTTGTCATTAGGGATCTTGGAAAACAAATGTAACAATAAATACAAATGTCATTGTCGATGTTTTATTGCAATTGTTGTTATTCGTATTTCTTAACATGTATTTTGTGAATCGGTGTTCCTATGTCATCATTTGTGAATCGGTGCTCGGACACCTACAAATAGACGTTGTTATCCTTATTCACGTGTTTGCCTCCCCTAGCTAAGGTTCACCTCGTGACCGCGCATTGACTCATCCCGTCGCCACAACAACAAGGAGCTATTGCCGATGTCGATGTTTCATTGCAATTGGCGCTCTGATCCTCATCCTCAGCTTGTGCTGGGAAGACGAGGAAAAGTTCTAGCAGTTCTAGGAGAGACCTAGAAATGATTTCTGCATTGACGACGATGGAGAAGCAGCCCATGTTCGCCGACAATGGTCTCGACACGCTTCTGATCAACATTCTCCTATGGGTGATGCACAAGACCGAATCAGACGATCCCAGATAGAGCGCTCGGTGGGCCAAGCACCAGCCTCTTGTTCTGGCCCCAGCGGCTAATGTAATGGGGCGGCGAAAGTGTCATCTACCATCATTCTAGACGACGACGATAACGAGATGATGGATGCCAACGCCAATGCAGACTGCTGCAGATGGTAGATGGCAATGATGACACATGTGGTGAGGAGTGCTGAGCGGCTGTAGTGTTGACACACATAGTCGTCATCGTCCAATGGCATGGTCGAGGCGTCTGAGCTGGGCCATGAATTTATTTAGTGAATTTACTTTCTTTTTATTCTAGTAATTGGAACATGATAATTACTTGCCGGTTTTTATATTTTAGAGTAGTAATATGTACTTTTTTTCAACCTGTCTTTCTTATTAACCGGTTGCAATATGGTCCAATTTAAAATGAGCAGCAGCGGTGTAAATGTCTAATGTGGCCTAATTTTTTCTTTTCATATGACTCCAGTGAAATAATTAACTCCTAACATGACTAGTACTACTAAAGTCAGTACGGACAGTACGGCGTTCCTCAGGTTTGATTCCAATTTTGTAAACGATTCGTCCATTGGGGAAAGTGGGGCAAGCATCAACCTGGGGAGGCTGCATCTATCCAAGGATCCAACTCATGCAGGCCATACTAGGCCTGCGCATGCAGAAGGATGGAGTAGATGTCCATGCAGAAGGATGGTCAAGAATAGCACATAACATGATGGAATCAAGCCGGAATAGGCAGCACTTTTTGTTTGCGTACGCTGTGCTTTTGTATGGCAATACGAAGAACTTTGTATGATTGAGTACTTAAAACGTGTAACTAATTAATTAATCAAGCATGGTACTAAAAAAACATATACGTGAATAAAGTGTGGTAAATTATATACCTAACAGCTATAGTTAGCAGTCTCGGTGTGTCCACAGGGAACGCTTGCATAGGCATGGAGGCAAGTGGATGGTACAGGCATAGGGGAATCTATAGATATGGACCCACTAGATGTCAGATCATATGGAATACGGACTCCATTTAAAAGAGTGAAATATTTGTTTGGCCGTTCCTATACATCGAATACACTAGAGGTCTGCCAGCACGGTCCTAATGATTTGACCATGCGCTGGATATGCGGCCTGGATACGAGTTGTGCGCAAAATGGGTTAGGAAAAATCCGCGTCCCTTAGCGAGGCTGTGAAACCGTGGTCGAGTCCCATCGTCTGATTTCATTAATCCCTGGTGTTTTGCCTTTTGACCGCAGTGGATCATCAGATCACCCGGCAAGGATGTATGACCCGGCCGCGGCGACATGCACCATGCAACCCTAATTTTCTTTGATCTCAATCTTGTATACGCCGGCTCCAAAATAAATCATGTTCCAAATCGCAAAACAACGAACTTGTCGGTTTTTCCTTATTCGACGAAATCACGAGCTTCTCAAACCCTAAAAGAGATCCCTCCAAAAACTCATCACCACCGTACGTCAAGCCCCACGGTGGGCGCCAACTGTCGTGGAATTGTCGCGGCAGATGTCCTAGTGTGAGGACTTAGTTGTGAGGCCAACGCATCTATGTGGTAGCTTGAGAGGGGTTGATCGGAATCGAGAGACGCGGGGTTTTACCCAGATTCGGCCCCTCACGGTGAAGGTAAAAGCCTACATCCTACTTCATTGATATTGATAATGATAATCACGATCACACGGATGTTCTAACTCGAAAGCTATTGACTTGTCTGTCTAAACCTAACTTGTGAAAACTTGTGGAACCTGTCCCTCTTGGGGAGCCCTACCCCTCCTTATATATGTTGAAGGGGCGGCTTACATGACTACTCCTATTAGGATTAGGATTACTCTATTACAAGTGGAGTCCTAGTCTTGCTTCCTTTGTAAGAGAATATTCCTTATGCTTTCCTCTTAAACCGGCCCACCATAGCTTGAGCCAGACTTCCATGACCCACCTTCAGGGCCACCACGCCTTGTGGTCCGCCTGACCCGCCCGCCGGGTTACTAATGAGCCGCCAAGATCGGGCGGGTTACCCGTGAATCACCAAGCTCCGGTTAGGTCAACAATGAGTCACCAAGATCCATCTGGATCATACGTCCAACCGAGTTACACCGCGGGATATATCCCCGACAAAAGTCCTTATAAAAACCGACATGTCCACCTTCTTGGTAAGCATTGGCCACCCAAGTGCTTCGTTCTTTTTTCTTTCCATGTTGATTCACATGATACACTGTGTTGATCTAACTGTTTGTGTATGTCTTCTTGTTTGCAAACAGAGAATTCCTAGAGCAACGAGGGAGTCATTCAACAATCCGGGCGACCGTGGCCAAGTTTCTCTTACCATGCGCAGCCTTGGTGTGAATGAGCCTGCTCAATATACCGTAACTACAAAGGATGGTCGCATGATGATTGATGCTAAAGGATTGTTAAGGTTTAAATCTAAATCATATCTTGCGGCAGGGGATGATGTCAAATTCAAACTTTCTCGACAAGGAGAGGTGGTCCAAATCAACTTTGAAATTATTCAGTAGCAGCACGCAACTGCCGAACTGATCTATCCTCCGAGAGATTTTGATGTAATAATCTGGCATGGTGAAACAAGTGTCCTGTGTGTATAAGTAGTACGATAGTATTATTTATCACATGGTATATCGTTGATAGAATTGCAACTCTGATTGCTGGTTAGGAACCATCGTTCAATTTCATTCTAACAGCTGCCGTGCTTTACTCAATTTTGTGTATTCTCCTTGCGATCGCATCTAAAACCAGCGCCGTACCGATCGCTTACAATATGAAAAGCGCCGAGGTAGAACACATGGGCCCCCAAACATGTAGGCCCACCGGCCTATGGCCCAAAGTCCAGAACCGTGAGCCTGTCTGAGTATTATATTCTCAACTGAACCCCCATAATGCCCGTGCGTTGCACGTAACATCAAGATGCATTTGTATGCGTATTTTATCTTGTGAGAGAAAAAGATGAACGAGGGAAGGCCTTATTTGCAAATGTGGAGAGGTACGTGGGTACCTTTTTGTGAAATTGCCATAGTTTCCTTCCTATCCGTCAGGTATAAATCGGATGGCCTATATTGCAGGATGGCAGGCACACCATCATCACCAAATCGTCTATACTGTGTTAAAAAACACTGTTTTTTATAATTATATATGTCATATATATTCCCCTTGATTTTTCTTATGTATAAAGTTGTGATATAAAAGATTTTTATATTTCTTTACAGAGGGAGTATCTCTCTGTCAAAAATATATTTATGTGTAACTAGTTACTCATGTCTTTCTACTTCCTTTCGCTGATATGTGGGGCATCCGACAACGGGGTCCACGTGCCATATGCACCAAATTAGAGTGCACAACTGCATGGTAGACACACCCCGGTCGTAGTGCCGCGGTAATGCCCAATGAGCCGTCAAATCACAAAACTCCCATCTTTCCAGCTTTAGCAGTAAGCTGGATGGAGGAAGCGGCAATATTTCACCGGGCCTAAATCCCCTTCTCCCTCATCTGCTTGTCCAGAGAAAACCCCCGCTCGGCGATTGCATAGGGTTTTCTCATGGAGAACCTGGTACGAATTCTTCATCCATCCCTCATAAATCCAAGTCCCTTGGTCGCGGGTAATCCTAGAATGGCAGCCGCCGCCGTTGATGCATTTTTCTTCGTACTGAATCTAGTGTGTTCCATTTATAGTGCCCAAAGTGCGAGGACCCTACAGGTTTCAGCGCCCTCGGCGAGACGCCACACTTGTTCCTTCTCATCCTAACATAGGATTTTAAAACACGCACAGTATGTTCTTAGAATCCTCTTTTCTATCCGGGAGAGTGAGGTTTTTTGAACATGCTGTTGACTAATTTGGAAATTTGGATTGCTATATTTGGATAAAAGGTACTAGTACCATGGTCAACACTGACGTGAACGAGGAAATTATTTGTAGATTTGGATAGGGAATACATTGTGTTCTCATATTATTTTTCCTGCAATGCATTCCTTGCTCTGCCAGAACACATGTACTCAAGATGCTTGGCCTTGCCATAACTGAATACACCAGTTTAATGGTCACAGTGAAGACAAGCCATGGATATAAGTTCCGAGTTGGGTTCATGAACCAAGAAGATCGCTGCTTTTTTATGGCCAAACTTGGATAAACTTTCTCAAGTGTTACAGACTGAAAGTTGATGCACGAATGTTGATGGAAATAACAGAACCTGGTGTTGGTGTCAAAACCGGCGGATCTCGGGTAGGGGGTCCTGAACTGTGCATCTGAGGTTGATGGTAATAGGAGACAGGGAACACAATGTTTACCCAGGTTCGGGCCCTCTCGATGGAGATAAAACCCTACGTCCCGCTAGATTAATATTGATGAGTATGGGGGTTAGAAGAGTTGATCTACCACGAGATCATAATGGCTAAAACCCTAGAAGTCTAGCCTATCTGATTATGATTGTCTCTGTCTCTATGGACTAAACCCTCCAGTTTATATAGACACTGGAGGGAACTAGGATAGTGCAAAGTCGGTTACATAGAAAGAAAATAATACATCTGGACACCTAACTTGCCATCTACGCAAAGGAGAGTCCTATCCGGACACGGGAAAAAGCCTTCTATCTTGTATCTTCACGGTCCAATAGTCCGGCCCATGTCAAACATGCCGATCGCCTGAGGACCCCTTAGTCCAGGACTCCCTCAGTAGCCCCCGAACCAGACTTCAATGATGAGGTGTCCGGCACGCAGATTGTCTTCGGCATTGCAAGGCGGGTTCCCCCTCCGATTACTTCAAAGTCCTCGACTTACACTACAAAAAAATACACTTCCGTGATGATACATGTTTGTCACAGTAGGTCACGTTTTCTGTCATGCATGTACATCCATGACAAATTTATGATAGAATCAAGATAGTCATACCTTTGCTGTCGTAGAAGTGTTCCATGACATTACAAAAGTTATCATCACGGAAGTGTCCACTTCCATGACGATAAATCGCGCGTCACAGAAGTGCTTTTGTCAAGGGTGACCGACACGTGGCATCCACCGTAACGAAACGCAGTTAAGCTATCGGGTCCGGTTTTGGATCCGATAACCCGTTAACAGCCCCGACCAATGGGGATTTTCCATGTGTAAAATCATCATTGGCTGGAGGAAACACGTGTCGGCTCACCGTTGGGACAGATGTCATCCACTCATTGGACCCAAAGCGCCTATGATACATCGACACGTGGCACGGCCCAATAGAGGCCCATTCCTGTAAAAAGGCTGCCCCGTTTAACTTGGTCAAAAGGTGGCGGGCCGGCCCACGGCAAGCCTGTTAACGGCCCGTTCGCATATAGCACATTTACAGCCCGCTAACCCAGGGCCCATTTACGGCCTATCCGAATTAGGTCCAGTAGCGTCATCTAGGCCGTCCAATATAATTCCAGCCCATTTTAACTTCCAGCCCATGTATGGCCCATGACGTCTTTTGGCCCATATGAGGCCCTTAGTAACCATCGGCCCATTAACGGCCCGTGGTAAAACTGGCCCATAATGAACAGTGTATCACTTTATACCCATTAACGACCCATTATTCTGTTGGGCCGTTTCCAGCCCATGTTATCTTTCGGCCTTCTCAGGGCCCATTTATTCTTGGGCTCATTTCCAGCATTCGTTTACTTTCGGCGTGTTACTGTCATTTTCTGCTTGTGGGCCAAATACACCCTGTGGTTACAGTTGGCCCGTTTGTGGCACGTTAATACGTTGGGCCGTTTTCATAGCGTCATCAAATACGGCCTATTAACGATGACCCGTTATGGTCAGCCCATGAATGGATGATTTCAACTCTAGCCCATTTACTGCCATAATGTGGTCTGTTATTGGCCCATGTTTGGCCAACCGATCATATGACCCATAGAAGGCCCATTGATGATACGACCCGTAGAAAGCCCATTATGTCTACGCCCCGTAGAAGGCCCATTGTTTCTACGGCCCTTAGAAGGCCCATTGTTTCTACGGCCTGTAGGAGGCCCATGTTAACTACAGTAAATATGTAGCCCATTGTTAATGTGGCCTAGTTTTAAAAAATAGGTTATTACGGCCACTAGCAAACCGCGGAAAAAGAACTGAACTAACTACAAGAAAACAAATAAACAAGACAACGAAAATAAATAAGCAAGCAACTTACGCTAGGCTATCGTGGCTATTACACATATTACATCCACTGGGCATCAAAGTTCGCCACAAGTGCAAATATAGGGAACAAAGCGGCATATAAACGTCACAACAAAACAAGTCCAGAACTGAAACCACTTCAGAAGAGCTCAAGAAACAATATCCTGGGTACCCATAATGCTGGCAAGATTCTTAGCAAGCTTATTAACTTTTCTCTTGTTTGGCGCTTAAATCCTCCAGCACTTGCTGTTGCACCAGAAAGTATGCATCTAAATTATGAAGGGACTTCCTCAGTCATTCGGCTTCCTTTCGCATAACATATGATCGATGTCGTCCAACTTGAAGTTGAGACTCAAGAAGCTGAACTGATTCAGGCAGCGAGTTCGAAGAGCTGGTGCCAGCAGTAGTAGCCAGTAACTTGAACACTACATCAAGACAAGACTTTGGGGTTGTCTCAGTGTCTTCAATATAGTTTTTATCAGCTTTTTTGGAGAACAACAGGGATTTCTCACTATCTTGAACCTGATCTGCATTACTTCCTTTACCATTGCATAACGAGGTACTCTTCTCCAATATTTTATCCGCGTTCTAAAGGAGAAACAAACAAACACATCATAGGTTTACAATGTAGTATATGAAACTCATTTTGGTAAACCAGTTCAGTAGTAAGGTGGACATGATAACAGCATGAAACAAACATATATCTATGTAGTATGGTCACTGTATGTTCTATATCATTCTAGTTTATGTTGCCAAATCAAGATAGATATAGTTCGGATCATATCTATTTAAGACAAAGCAGCATAGACAGAATATAAGTGTGGGAAACTACACAGCAATAACAACACTTGTAATGTGCATGGCATGAGAACATAACTGTTTATTCAATTGAAACTGAAATCAACATAGAGCAAGTTACAACAGCAAACACGTTAAAGAAACAGGTTTAAAACATACCTATTGCGCCATTGGAGTTTCAATTGCATCCTTCAAACTTGAAATTAATTGTTATGAGTAAATACAGTGATGCAAGAACAAAGTAGTATGAACCGTAGCTACGGAACCTGACCTAAGAACAATTCTTCTTCTGCTTTAAGCATTGACTTGGGGTTCAGAGTGGTGGTCCTCGTGCTTTGGGCACTGCAGTTGCCTTACTAACTGCTCGTGTTTGGGTGCTCTGTGGTGGAGACGGTGCTGTGTCAACGGGAACTGGGTTACTATCTGCTGGTGTCGGATTTCGGGTTCCGACAGACCCTTGAGGTTCGAACACTAGGGTGCGCGCGGAGATTTTGCCTCCTACCTACATGCACCCCTCCGCCTTGCTAAGATCTAAGCTATGGAAAGAACAACACAAGAGACACAGGGTTTATACTGGTTCGGGCCACCGTTGTGGTGTAATACCCTACTCCAGTGTGTGGCGTGGTGGATTGCCTCTTGGGCTGATGATGATGAACAATACAAGGAAGAACAGCCTCGCAAGGGTCTGTTCTTGGCTGGGGCAATGAACTGCTGGGAGGAGTTCAGTCACCCTTCTCTCTCTCTCTCTCTCTCTCTCTCTCTCTCCGATTGTTGATTCTCCCGATCTCATCTCCCTTTGCCCTGTGGGTGGCTGGTCCTATTTATAGAGGCCTTGGTCCTCTTCCCAAATATCGTGCGGGAAGGGAGCCAACAATGGCGGGCTAATTTGAAGGGGGACAGCTAGTACTAGCTATCCTGACAAAAGTAGTCTTCGCCTGCGCAAAACTCTAGTGGTGACGCCGACTTGGGCTCCACAATGACCTCTGTCTTGCAGTTCTCCTGGTCTTGGTCTTGTTGCACCGAAATGGCAACCTTTGCCTGATGCCTCGGTACTCCATGGTTGTGCTTGCTCCCTTTGCACCAAAGAGGAAAGGAGGACACTGCGCGGGCTGGTGCCCGCCTAGCGCCCTTGGTCCTCATGGCTTGCGTCATGGGCACCTCATGAGGTACCCCGCCTTGATCTCTCCGCCTCCTCGCGAGCCAGCCTGGTGAGGCCGTGCCTAAGGAAGCTCCGCGTCATCCGCCCCGCGAGGCTTGGCCCCTCGCGAGGGTCTTGGGTCTGTGTTGATGAAGATGGGCCATGCTGGGCCCCCCTTTGAGCCATGTCGTGGGCCACAGGCAGGGAAGTCTGGGGACCCCCGTTCCCAAAACACCGACAGTAGCCCCCGGGCCCAAGGCGTGCCCGGGCTTGGCCGTGCAGGGAGGCGGAAGGGCGAGGGAAAAGCAACGCGGGGCCTAACAGCCTGCGGCCTTGGGCGTCACGTGGCGGATGATTGGACGTGGGCGGCACTGTTCCCCCACGCCCCCTTATTTTGCGCCATGCTAGGCGGACTCGTAGTTGTACACAGCCGCTCCCCTTTCTGTCGCTTGAGCGCCCTCTGTCCTTCCTCCGCTCGAACTCCAGCTTCAGTTTTCGACCCAATCTCGAACTTTCCCCCTTCCCATCGCCATGGCTCCGACGAAGAAGGGAAGAGGGAAGAAACCCGTGCCTCCGCCTTGCCCGTCGCCGTTGGCGGCCCCCGCCAAGGGCTTAGGCAAGGTCAGCTCGGCTCTGGCCACTATCTTCAACGAATGCGGGAGGACGACGACCTGGCCCGCATCCCACTTCTCCATCGACAGGATAGTCACCGAGGTCCCGTATTTTGCCGACGCCCTGTGGGCGGGTCTGGTTCCTCCCTTTTCTGATTTCTTCAATGTTGTGCTTTCCCACTATCAGATCCACATGACGCATCTGGGTCCTGAATCCATCACCCTCCTTTCGGTCTTCGCCTTTGCTTGCGAGGCTATGATGGGCATCCTTCCTTCGGTTGCCTTGCTGCGCCACTTCTTCTCGCTGCGCCTTGTCGACCCTACCCAATGCTGGGCGTGCGTGAGCTTCGTTGCCGCGTCTGAGACAGCAGCCTCTGGGATTGACTTCAAGCTCCCCCCGCCCGGCTGGGTTCCGTGAGCGGTGGCTGTATGTGGACGCAGGGGTGCCCAGCCCCCTGCTATCAGAGCCAACTTCGCTTGCTGTCCCCAATTCGGGATGGGGCCAGGAGACGCTTGAGAGCCCCCGGCTCGTCTTCGTTTGGCACCGCTTTGCATTCTTGAGGTCGCTTTGCGCCCAAGGTAGTGAAGGAGTTCCTGCTACGCCGCGTTGCTCCTCTCCAACGCCACTCCCGCCGGATGTGGGCCTTCAGCGGGCGCGATGATCGTATGAGGCTCCAGGAAGAGGACCTGACTCCTGAAGTGCTGAGGACAGCGCTCTTGACCTTGACTGGGGACCCCAACCCTGGCAGCATCCAGCAGGGAGGGGCCTTGCTGTACCTCTGCCAGAGCAGGGGCGATTTTGTGAAGCAGATGCCTATCTTTGATGAGTGGGGGTCGCGCCCCGCCGGCCTCCAGGGGCCTCGCGAGAACCCAGTGGTGGTGACTTCCCTTCCAGTCGGCCAAGGCGGCTCTTCCTCAAGCGGTGGAGCAGGGAGGCATGAGGCGCCAGAGGCCGAGGGGGCTCCCAGCAGGGTGACGGCGCCGGGCGATGCTCATGAGGAAGCAGCTCTCGGGGCCCGCGCCGCTGAGGCTGAGGGTGACAAGCAGCTGCCCTCAGCGCCTGCGACTGAGGCCCCCGAGGCTCCAGCTGCTTCCCTTGGCGAGGCGACTGGCAGCGCGCATCAGGCAGGCGCCCCTGACGCAGATCGCCTTGACGCTCCGTATTCGTCACAGGTTGATCCCTGCGCCCAACTTTTGGGCCGCTTCCGCGTGGACTTTGAGGCCCTCCAGAAGAGAAGGGAGGCCATGGGCGACGATTACCCTTGTCGCCTGCTGAAGCATAGGAAGTACTTCGCCACTGATGAGTAAGCCTTCTCCTTTCCCAGCTCCTGATCCTTCTGTTGCTTTTACTGACCCTTGCTCCGCAGGCCCCTTCCAGCTGAGCTTGCAGAGACAGCTGAGGTGCCGTCCCCCTTGGCTTCACCCCCTCCATCGTCCTCAAGCGCCCCGAGCAGCGGAGCCCTTGTGGTGAGGGCGATCGAAGAGGCGGAACGTCCCGAGGCACATCGTGGCCCTGTGCACTTCGCGATCCTCTTCCGCAGGCCTTCTCGTGGCATAGCCAGCCTGCCGTGGGCTTCTCGCCTGGTCGTGGACTGCGATTGGCTGAGGCGCTCCCTGCGCTCTTCACCTGGGGACGGGCTAGCTCCAGGCCGGGCTTCTGGCGTGGCGTGCCCGGCCGTCGCGAGGGTGCCAGCCCCCAGCCCGGAGGGGGAGTGCTGATTCGTGGCCCTCGGCGCTTACTTGGGGCAGATGATGGTGTGGAAGACGTGATCGAGCGCGCTCGGGGGCGCCGCACTCTCCGCCAAGGATTCCTTCGAAGGGCGGCTGACGCAGTAAGCCTGCTTGGTGAGAAGCTTGCTGATGAAGACGCGTGCCTTGAGGCCGAGGGCCTGCGCCTGGCCGCAGAGAGGCGCGAGCTGGAGGGCGCCATCGCCCTTGCGCGCCGTCAGCGCGATCTTGACGATGCAGAGGCCAAGGCGTCGCTGGTGGCCTCTCGGGAGGCCCGATCTTGGGCTGGTGAGGAGGCCCGGGAAGCCGACCGGTGGCAAAAGGCAGCGGAGGAGCGGGCTCGGGAGCTTATGGCCTGATGCCACTCACTGGAGGAGCAGGTGGAGCTGCGCGAGGCAGCCCTCGCGTCGATGAAGGTGGCCTCTGGCGACTTAGCAGAGCTCCAGAAGCGTGAGGAGGCGCTGACGCTGGAAGCCGCCGAACGTACCCGCGAGTACGAGCGTCTGGAGATGAGGGAGCGCTTGGTGACGCAGGCGGAGGATGCACAGGAAGCCTGTGTCCTGGAGGAGGTCGGACGTCGGGTGGCGATGGCGCATTTGAACCTCGAGCACGAGTTCGAGGAGAAGCTTGGGTTGATCCGGGCCGAGGCTGAAGGCAGGACTGCTGCCTTGAGAGCCAAGCTGGAGGAGGCGGCACGGCGGGCCGATGCTTTTCGGGCCACCCTTGAGGTGGCGCAAGGTGAGTTAACCACCTCCCAGGCCGAGGTGCTCCTTCTTCGCCAGCGGGTCGAGGAGGCTGAGGCCGCCGCGCGCCAGAATGCGGATGAGATACGTCAGCGGCGGATCCTAGAGCATGAGCACGGCCCCATGCTCACCACGCTCCGGGAGAGAGCCAACACAGCCTTGGGCAACATCTGCGAGGTGGCTGTTGGCGAGCCGCATGCAGTCAACTACGCCGGCAATCTTCAGTTCTTCACTGACATGGTGATGCAGCTGGAGGCGCGGTCGGTCAGGGCTGACAGGTTGGTGGAGGAGAGGAGCCGCGCCCTGCTCGGGCATGCCTTTTCTCGCATCTTCAGCCATCTCCAGAACATGGATCCCCACTTCGATTTTGACGCCGCCATCGCCCCAGTCCCCCAGGCCGTCCGAGGCGACCTGGCACACTGGGTGGAAGACAATGTGGATGCTCTTATCAGGGCCTTCGCTTCAGACAACGATGGCGTGGTCGTAGCTGCCGACGAGGGCGGTGTGGTGAACGGCCCTGACGCCGCTGGCGGCGACGCGGACAGCGATGGCGAGCTCAGCGACGCCAGCAACGGCTCGGGTGGTGCTCTTGAGGACGCATTGGGGGATTTATCCGACTGATTGTGCATCGTTCCTGCTTCCTTACCCTGCATGAATAGAACTCAGGTTTTGGCCTGATGGCTGTGAGAGCATTTTGGAGGGGGAGCCCCTCATGTAAAACTTGTGTTCATCGTATTAGTAGACGCTACATTGCCCATGCGCTCGCGCCAAGTGGTTGGCTTAAGCGACGCGCTGGTCGGCTAGTTTACCTTTGTCCCGTGCTGGCCCTGAGGTAGCCTGTGGGAGGTTGTGGTGTCCCGAGTGTTCCCTGATTGGATCTGTAGCACCTGCAGTTAAACACCCTCCTGAGAGGACGTGGTGGCGGAAGTCTGGGCTGCGCGCAAGCTAGGCCTGACCCGGCTCGCGAGGGGCTCACGAGGGAGGCAGCTGAGGCGAAGTGGTAACCAAAATGCGAGAAATTGCTCAAACGAGACTAAGCACCCCTTCCCCAAACACACGCAAATCTCAAATTCGAATCCAACTTGAATCCAGCGGGGGAAAGTGACAACCAAAGGGAAAAGCAATGAAAGCAGACAAAAGGCCGCGTCCGGCACCTAATCTAGTCTTGGACGTCTTCTCACCAGCGCAGAGCTAAGTGCTGCCACTGGGCGTGGGAGGGAGCCCCAGGGCCTGAGGCCGGCACCCCTGAGACTCCGGGGCGTGTACAGCCCCACTCGTTATTACGTGAGAGTGTCACAGGGCGGCGAGCTTCACAGGCACTGGGCCTTCTTCACAAGTACTGGCCTTGCTTCATATCGCCAGATGAGGGCCCCGCCATGCGCCACACTCTAGTGCCATCAACGACGACCAGAAACCAGGACGCCGCCGATGGGATAGAGCGGTCGCCAGCAGTTCCCCCGACGACCACGGGTCCTCCGCTAGGGGCAGGCCCTGAGGCACCTCCCCAGCAGAGGGCCTACCTCCTGAGAACACCTTGCTCCGAATGCCGCGATGGTGATGTCGGATCTCGGCCCCTCTCCTGCAGCCCCCTGCGCCCTCCTCCCGAGGGGTAGGAGACTGTGGGAGCGGGGCAGCTGCTCGCTGTGGCGACCTGCACCTCGTGCGATCCATGGTTAGCGTATGCTTGCTCCTGAAGAATTAGCGGTACCCGATAATCGTTGCCTCCAGCGTGGCCAGTGGGACCGTCCCGGGGCTCCTGGAAAGGCTCAGCTTCTGGTGCCTCGTCTCCCTAGCTTGGGCTGAGGAGCGAGCCTTGTTCGCTCTCGTGAGGGTGTCCTTGGTCCATCATGAGGGGCACGTATTCCTCTGGCGCCGTCATCCCAAAGGCCACGCCGTAGTACTCCGCGTGCCACGTGGTCCTGCCTGACGCGCCCACCATGGGGTGGCAGCGCGGCTGTCCACTGGGGCCGCGGGTCGCGTCGAGTCCTTCTTCTTCACGGACTGGGAGCGGGGGCAGCGCCGCCGCCGGTCCGGTGCTGACAGCTTCGCTGGCGTTGGAGTAGCCTTGGAGCCCCCGCGCGGGCCGCCCTGGGCTTGAGATGGGAGCTGGGTGCAGAAGGGGTGAGCCCCCGAGGCGGCGAAGCCCAGGAGCTCTGCCACCCGCTCCAGTAGCACGTCGCGGCCGCCCTCCAGCAGCCTGCACTGCAGCAGCTCTCGGGCCACCGTGAGCGCGGCACTCGAGTTCGCCTGCTCTCGGCGGGTGTACGGTGTCGTGGTCGCGGCGTGATTGGAGGCCCTTGCTCCCGACCGCGCCTGCCGCGGTGTGAGAGCTGTCGAAGCCTGTCCGCGTCGCCCGCGGCCCGCAGCGCCCTGCGGACCGCGAGCTGCCTGGGGCACGGGGTCGCCCGAGGCGAGCGGCTCTGCGCGGGCGGGCCACGCCACCCATGGATCTGGGTTGCCCGCCTGGTCGCCGGACATGGTGATGACGACGCGACGGGGCACAAAGCGGTAGAAGGTGGATTCCGGCGCACCCCTACCTGGCGCGCCAAATGTCAGATTTCGGGTTCCGGTAGACCCTTGAGGTTCGAACACTGGGGTGCGCGCGGAGATTTCGCCTCCTACCTACCTGCACCCCTCCGCCTCGCTAAGATCTAAGCTATGAAAAGAACAACACAAGAGACACAGGGTTTATACTGGTTCGGGCCACCGTTGTGGTGTAATACCCTACTCCAGTGTGTGGCGTGGTGGATTTCCTCTTGGGCTGATGATGATGAACAATAGAGGGAAGAACAGCCTCGTGAGGGTCTGTTCTTGGCTGGGGCGATGAACTGCTGGGAGGAGTTCAGTCACCCTTCTCTCTCTCTCTCCGATTGTTGATGCTCCCGATCTCATCTCCCTTTGCCCTGTAGGTGGCTGGTCCTATTTATAGAGGCCCTGGTCCTCTTCCCAAATATCGAGCGGGAAGGGAGCCAACAATGACGGGCTAATTTGAAGGGGGACGGCTAGTACTAGCTATCCTGACAAAAGTAGTCTTCGCCTGCGCAAAGCTCTGGTGGTGACGCCGTCTTGGGCTCCACAATGACCTCCGTCTTGCAGTCCTCCTGGTCTTGGTCTTGTTGCACCGAAATGGCAACCTTTGCCTGATGCCTCGGTACTCCGCGGCTGTGCTTGCTCCCTTTGCACCAAAGAGGAAAGGAGGACACTGCGCGCCTGGCGCCCGCCTGGCGCCCTTGGTCGTCATGGTTTGCATCACGGGCACCTCATGAGGTACCCCGCCTTGATCTCTCCGCCTCCTCGCGAGCCAGCCTGGTGAGGCCATGCCTGAGGAAGCTCTGCATCGTCCGCCCCGCGAGGCTTGGCCTCTCGCGAGGGTCTTGGGTCTGTGTTGATGAAGATGGGCCGTGCTGGGCCCCCCTTTGAGCCACGCCGCGGGCCGCAGGCAGGCAAGTCTGGGGACCCCCGCTCCCAGAACGCCGACAGCTGGGGTTGGGGTTAGAAGAGGTGTAGCTGGTTCTCTGTCCAACTGGGTAGGGGTACAATCTGCGTGAGTTTGGGTTATGTGTGGTGGTGCTAGTTCTTGGGCAAGTACAACCATGGTTCTATCTCCATCAACAGGTAGCATGATCTTTTCTGAAGACCGTGTTTTTACTCCCACAGATACTGCCATCACCCCCTCCAATTGAAATGGCTGATAAACAAGAAAAGTAATTGAATGTACATACATTGTAAGATAGACAGGTGCAATGGATAGTATGGAAGAAAACAGGGCATGAAATAATTCACATTTATGTTGTCTAACCAAACAGAATAGCAGGACATAATTTCAAATATATGATGGCTAATTAAACAGGATAGCATGACACAATTTCGCATGTATGATGGCTAACTAAACAAGATAGAATGACATACTTCAAAATATGATGACTATGTAAACATGATGACATGATATAACTATACGATGTGTCTATTAAAGTGGTTGGCATGCCATAAATCACAAACATGCCGTTGATGGAAACATGATGGCATGATCTAATTCATGGATAGAATGACATAATTCAAAATATGATGACTATGTGAACAAGATGAGATGATATAACTATATTATGTCTTTAGAAAATGGGTTGGCATGCCATAATTCAGATACATGCTGTCTATGTAAACATCATGGCATGATATAATTCAAATATATGATTTATATACTAAGGAAGTGAGCAGAGGGCAATCGCATATATGATGTGTCAAGTAAGGAGATGACATTCAATATCGTGTATATGATGTAAAAACTAAGCACTGCAATACAACGTATGCATGATATGAGTAATATAACCCTACCAAGTTTGAGCATACAACTCAGGGGGATAATAGGACTGGTCATCTGCCTCTAAATCCTCCTTTGAAGAGCTATCTATAACTAGCAACATATCTGCTTCACCAGGCAGCATTGTCTGCTCTGAAGACCTTGTTTTCAATCCAGATTTCTCCATCACCAATTCAAATGGCTGATGCATAGGAATAGCAGTTGAATATACAAACATTGTCGACAAAAGCAATGAGAAATACAAAAAAAGGACGACATGATATAATTCACATATATGACGCTTGGCTAAACAGCATGGCATTGCACAATTCACATATATAATGCCTCGCGACAAGATAGCATTGCATAATTCACATATATAATGTCTTGCAAAAAGATGGCATTGCATAATTCACATATATGGTAATTAGACACTAAACAGGTGGCATTCACACAAATCATGTCTGAACTAAGAAAATGACAAGCAATGCAAGATACCATACGCACGATATGAGCAACATAACCCTGCCAAGTTAGAGCATGCACCTCGGGGGGGGGGGGATAGGACTGGTCATCTGTCTCTGAATCCTCCTTTAAGGAGCTATCTGTAACCAACAAGACATGCGCTTCGTCAGATAGCATTGTCTGCTCTGAAGACCTTGTTTCCACTCCAGATTTTTTTCCATGACCGTGCCGAATGGCTGATGCATAGGAAGAGTAATTGAATGTTCTAAAATTGTTGACAAATTTAACACGTAATAAAAAATGATGTCATGATATAATTCACATATAAGATGACTGGCTAACCAGGGTGGCATTGCAAAATTCACATATATGATGCCTGGCTAAACAAGATGGCACTACATAATTCACATATACGATAAAGAAACTAAATAGATCGCGTTGACACAAAGCATGTCTAAACTAAGCAGATGACATCTTTGATGTATACAGTAAGCAATGCAACCATATGCATGATATTACCAACATCAGCATGCCAAGTTAGAGCGAAGACCTCATGGGGTAAATAGGAGTGGTCTTCTGCTTCTGAATCCCCCTCAGAATAGTTATCTTCCTCTTGATTACGATCCGAAATGGGTGGAGGGGGGCTGCCTTTGCGCCCACCATGGAGCAACGTATGCATGAAATTTTATTGCCACGCAAGGCTCGTCTCTTTTGCTCTACATTTTCAGTTCCATTGTGTACAATAACTGACATGCATGGGAATAAAACATAGTGATATTATGTAAGGAGTGCATGCACAAATCCAGAGTGAAGGTAGCAAACTGTGGATAGACCCAAAGCCAATGATAGCAGGCAAATAATAGCTTTAGTTGAAAAAAATACAGATAATGGCTCCTTTTTGTTTGCACCTAACATGAAACTCATAGTAGACACCCAAGATTAACCAGATAGTAGACAGATAGTACTGATTGCTGCCCCAATATGTACCCCATAATCATTTAAAAACTCAAGTTTCAGCATAAGTTTGGACCCGAGTCAGAGTCTAATAGGTGAACACGACGATAAAGTAGCATGTCATCATATTAAGCAATGCATAACGTAAGGAAACACGGAAGAGTGCAACCTCTCTTGCGGACCCGTGTAATCCTCAAGGTCATCTGCTCAGTTGATGATGCATTTGTCGTGGCTGCCGGCGGAGGGGAAGAAGATCTGAGGCGGTGAAAGACAATCTGGAGAGCGGATCCCTGCTGTGGTGAACCCTTCCATCGTTGGAGCAACTAAGCTGGGGTGGAACACAACACCGCAGGAGCAGGACAAACCACACAAGGTTTTCTTTGACACATATCTGTAACAGAAGTAATTGTGTAAGGGCTTGCTTGAATTTGAGGATTCTAACAATGCAGGGATAGGAAATAGACGGGAATAGGATAGGAATGCACGTGCAAAACAGAGAATTTAAAAACACAGGATTTCTGCCAATCTGGGTTTTTGGTTCACAAGAGTTGGAAGATCACAGGATGCAAAGAAGCATGGTGAGATTAAGTCAAACCACAAGAAGTGTACAACCTCTTTGGCGAAGCCATGTCGATCTCAGCATGATTGGGTTGGCCGGTGAGGATGCTCCGGCTAACTTGGCTATCGGAGGAGGGGAGGAAGATCTTAGGCGTATGGAGATGGAGCCCGAGGTAATGCTCCACTGTGATGGAGGGTTTCATCGTTGGAGCAGCTTCGGGGAGTTGTACGACGCCGAGGCTGAAGCAGGACAAGAGAGACAACGTTAACCTGAGTGGAATTCTAATAGCATCTCCAATAGATGACGTAAAATACATAACCACAAAGTGCTAGATGTATACATCAGCTGCTCATCTCTGAACTTAAATGTCGAAACTGAATTTATCTGTCAAAACTGAACTTAACTACCGAAACTGAATTTTGCTGTCAAAACTGAACGCGCTAGAGGTGAGGCTACAAGTCAGTCGTCTGACTTTTTCATCTCTGGTCAGTCGATTTTGCAGCCATTGGATACGAAATCAAGGGCCTGCAGTTCATCTTCAACCTCCACCCCCCTGAGCCGCCAGCCACCACCGGCCAAACAGCCGCCCCTGCCGCCCGCGGCCGGCGGTGTGCCGCCTCACCCGCCCCGAAAACACTCCCCACCGCCGGTCTGCCACTGCCCCGACCATTCCTATAGGCCCCCCGCGCCGAGCTTTTTCTCCGGCGATCCCCACGCCACCGCCCCACCACCGCCGGCGACCACCGCCCCATCCTGAACCCTAAGATAGATAGTGGGGTACCTCTCCGGCGAGCCCCCCTCCCCACTGTGGCTGGTTCTTCCTTAACTCCGGCGAGCCCCCCACCCCTTGAAAATCGACTGACCCAAAAGTCGATTCAGTTGACTGAAGTGTAGCTAAATGGGAGCAGCATCGCAAGCAAGAGCAAGAGGGAGAGCAGCAGCGCGAGCAAGAGCAGGCCAGGAAGGGGACCGAGAGCAAGAGCAGAGCAGCAGTGCGAGCGAGAGCTAAAGCAGCAGCAGCTCCTACTGATGTGGACGTCGCC
Source organism: Triticum monococcum (assembly GCA_034509565.1). Taxonomy (NCBI): domain Eukaryota; kingdom Viridiplantae; phylum Streptophyta; class Magnoliopsida; order Poales; family Poaceae; genus Triticum; species Triticum monococcum. Next base: position 187,214,981 of record CM067846.1, read on the forward strand.
GCCGAGGGAGTGGCACCATGGAGGAAGTGGCCGACGATGCCGCCGTGGATGGAGCCACGCCGTGTCGGCTCGGGACCAAGCGCCGGCAGCACCGTGAGGTCGAATCAAGAAGAAAATGCGGCGATTATTGTACAACCTCTTTGGTGGTGCCTGTCGGTGTCAAAACCGGCGGATCTCGGGTAGGGGGTCCCAAACTGTGCGTCTAAGGAGGATGGTAACAGGAGGCAGGGGACACGATGTTTACCCAGGTTCGGGCCCTCTTGATGGAGGTAATACCCTACGTCATGCTTGATTGTTCTTGATGATATGAGTATTACAAGAGTTGATCTACCACGAGATCAGAGAGGCTAAACCCTAGAAGCTAGCCTATGGTATGATTGTCTGTTGTCCTATGGACTGAAACCCTTCAGTTTATATAGACACTTGAGGGGGCTAGGGTTACACAAGGTCGGTTACAAAGGAGGAGATATACATATCCGTATTGCCTAGCTTGCCTTCCACGCCAAGTAGAGTCCATCCAGACACGGGACGAAGTCTTCAATCTTGTATCTTCATAGTCCAACAGTCCGGCCAAAGGATATAGTCCGGCTGTCCGGAGACCCCCTAATCCAGGACTCCCTCAGTAGCCCCTGAACCAGGCTTCAATGACGATGAGTCCGGCGCGCAGTGTTGTCTTTGGCATTGCAAGGCGGGTTCCTCCTCCGAATACACCACAGAAGAGTTTGAATACAAGGATAGTGTCCGACCCTGCAAAATAAGTTGCACATACCACCGTAGAGAGAATAATATTTTGACAAATCTAATCTGCTGACACATTTTGACAGCATGACATCACGCCATGGCCCAGTCATTATTTGAACCGTTTTTCTTTAACCAGCCCCGCACATAACGCGAGGCGGTTTCTTGACACGTCTTGTCAAAGCAGAGATCGTGTTCCCCTTATCACGGGATTCTCATCAATACAAACATGGGTAACCCAACCGTGCCTGTTGGTATGACTCCTAGATCTTAGGTAAGTCTCAAACGTCCACGAGGAGGACGCCTGCTTTTCACCCTCTTTATAAAGGGGACACATCTTTTTCTTTTTTCCCTCCCGCGCTCAATCGAATCCTTCCCCCGCCTCGAGTTCTAACACCCAAAGCTCAGGTCAGGCGCTTCGAACCTTCAATCATGTCTGGATCCAGCCTTCAAGGCAGGTGGATGCCTTCCTCCATCACGGAGGAGGACATCAAGAAGTTGAGGGAGGCCAGATATCTGACCACCAAAATTTCGCATAGGCTGCCCGCCCGAGGGAAGGTCGTCCCTACTCCCGAACCCAACGAGAGCGTCGTGTTTGCCTCCCACTTCCTCCGAGGAATAGGCCTTGCTCTGGATCCCATTGTTAGGGGTCTTATGTTCTATTACGGGGTGGACTTTCATGATCTGGCCCCGGATTCCCTTCTTCACATCTCGTCATTCATTGTCGTATGTGAGGCCTTCCTCCGCATTACCCCTTACTTCCGCCTGTGGCTCAAGACCTTCAATGTGAAGCCGAAGATGGTCGAGGGGGCAGTACGCAGCGTGCGAAGGTGCTTTAATAAGCAAAATTGCTGATGCTCCATGGCCAAAGGGTTCCTTTCCAGAGGTGTACGGATTGTGGTAGCGGGAGTGGTTTTACATCACAGCTCCCCGAAGTGCCAAATGGGTAGCCGCCCCCGCCTTTCGCTCGGGCCCCCACCACAACTGATGTCATGGATCAGTAGGGGGCTGAGCTGGGGTCCAGCCAAGGACGTGTCAATACTGCAGAGCCGTATCCGAGATCTCTTTGAGGGAGATTTCAGTCTGGTTATGGTAATGCAAGTTATGCTGGTTCGTCGAGTCCAGCCTTGCAAACACCGACCCCTCCGCAAGTGGGAATTCAACCCAGAAGGACCGCGTGCTATTCAGCATTTCCTCGGCATGACACACGAGGAGATCCACAAATCATTCTTCGGACCGCAAATAGAGTGTCCGGACATCACCGAGGACATGGGCCTAAGCTGCAACCGCCCCGCTGCCCAAGTAAGTAATCCCATGTCCGAACACATTGCCCTTTTATTTATAATGACATCATTCTGAAGAATCGCTCTTGGACCAGGACTGGATAACAAAGGCGAAGATGATCCGGTGTTCGGCCCCTCTTCCTGAGGGCTTGGACAATCCGTTGCTGGAAAAGATGCTCGAGCCGGCACCTTATCTAGTGCCCTCAAAGGAAGATGAAGGGGGAAATAAAGAGGGCGAAAGCGGGCCTCCTTCGCTACCTATTCCAATCGAGGGAATGAGCACCTCCATGAGGGAGGATAACACAAGGGAAGAATATGACATTCTCTCTCCCCGGGGAAGGAAGAGGACTACCTCTGAAGATCCGGAAACTAAGGTTTCCAAACGGGAGAAGAAATCTCCGCCAGAGGGTCCTGCCTTGGAGGGTATTCTTGCCGCACAATGTCCGCACGGGGATCAACCCTCTACCGAGCTGTAAGTAATCAAAAAGTACTTAATAGTGAAGATATCCTACCTCACTTCCGAAGACAATAATCGATGCTTATAAATTGTAGTCTGGATCGCAGCCCTTCTCGGTAGAGTTCATCTTCGGGGGATCTTCTTCCGGAGATGATGGAGAGCGAAATGCCTCCCCCGGACTCCCCAACTCAAGAAGCGGGCGACCTTAAAGTGTCGTTGCGAAGGGTATCTCCAGATCCACTAGGGCTAGAGGATAACCCTTTGGCTATCCGGAATCCCCAGTATCCGGCTCCTAAGGAGAGCGACAGCAAGGGTCCGTACAGTGTGCGGTCGGACGCGCTGAAGGATCTTCTGGGGCAAGCTGCCATCTTGGAAGCGCATCATACGCTAATGGGTACGGTAATTGAAAGGATTTCATCCGCTGAAAGCGGTTTGCACGAAGCTTTTATGAGTCTGCTGAAAGGCTTCGAGGTACGTGAAATAATGTATGCCTTTAACAGTACCGCATACGTTAGGTATGCCCATGTAGATAGTAGCCCCTGAGACTTTGGTTGTCGTCGAGAACGGCGACAAACAGAGGATCATAGTCCCAGGTAATAACTGGACCGCCTTTATGTACAGGTGGTTGAAGCTCCGGTTGCTAGCCGGACTGATGGGTTTGCCGAACTGAAGCGGCAACTGGATGCGGCAGATGCCGACATCGTGCTTGTCCACAAGCGGCTTGACGAGGCACAGGGTGAGTGTTTTTTCTGGTGATCGTCACATAATAAGAGTAGCATGATGCTAGTATCTTTAATATGTTGTGACTGCAGATGGACCTGCCACCGTGGAGACCCTTTGGGTGGAGCTTGCCCGAGCCAAGGAGCAAGCAAGGAGTAGCAATGCGGCCGCTTTAAAGGCAGTCGAAGAGTTAAGGGCCGAACAGGCCGCGCATCACGAGAGCAAAGCAAAAATAGCCAAGATAGTTGTAGAGTTAAAAGATGCTGCTGACCATTACCAGCTTCTTGAAGAAGAAAACCAGGCGAAGGCAATGGACCTGGAGAAGGCTCGGGTGGCTGCCAAGGAAGCTGAATCAAGCTGCAGATATCATGTCTGGGAAGCCCTTCTTGTTGCGGACTAAGTTCGGAGATCCAAAGTATGCTCCTCTGGACCGGCTATGGAGTTCTGCGGACGCGTACATGGATTTGGCTGCAAGTGCTGCTGATGCAGCCGAGTACTTCAAGGATCAGAAAGGTCCCGAAGTGGAAAAGCTGTTCTGCTCACAATTTCACACTCTAGTCTGTCTGCTGCTGCTGAATGAGCGATTGACCAGTTGGGCCGAGCTCCATAGGTTCTCCGGACTTGCCATGAGGTCTGTTGTGGATCACCTGTGGCTGGGAGGGCCAAGGCCGAATAGCTACTTTAGCTTAGTGCAACAATTCCTTGATGCTGTGCCACGCATCGATGCTGTAAAGAGATCGGCATGCATATAAGGTGCGCGGATGGCCCTTGCCCATGTCAACACATACTGGGCGGAGATGGAGGCCACCACTGTTGCGGCACAGGGTTCGGCCATAGGTCGAGTGGCTGCCGAGCACTACTTTGAAGAAGTCCTTGAAGGCGCTCGTTCGATAGAGGCTCAGTGCTCAAAGAATATTATTTTCCAGTGACATGTAGTCCCATTGTACAAACAATGTTTTTCTGAATTAATCAAGGGTGTATTTATACTTTTGCCCGAAAGTACTATGATGCCTCCTATGCGGCCGTTTATGTATATATGTATATAACCTGAAAGTTTGCAATCGTCGGCTTCTGCCCCCACGCATATAATGCGGGGGTGTTCGCAAAAGATGCATATCCACACTTGATCCAACGTCTTGGTCCGTTAAGGAGGTGATAGCGCAGCGAACCAGGCAATCGGACTATATTGCTTTAACATTTTCACTTAGCCATAGGAGTTTGACAGTGGGGCTACTATATAGCCCCTAGTACTTCTACGCTCGTCCGAATATGGGGCGCGTACATACATGACTGGGAAACGACCCTTCGTTAATGCGGAGGAATCCCGAAGATTTTGATTAGTCATCGAGTGGTTGACCAGTCTCTCGCTATATCATGACAGTCAGTTTTCAGCTTTCTCTACTAAGGTGCTCATCCGGATGAACCTGGGCACAATCGCAGTAGTTCTCCCAATGCTACCTTAGCCGATATAACGGAACATAAGGTACCAAAACGTGGGAGCCGGGAAAACCCAACATTTGACCAAAGACATGATTCAGAGCTGATGCATATAGGGCCAAAATCGCAACGCCGAACACTCCCTAAGGTGTTTGGTCTTTATAACATATACCGGGCTAAACAATGCCCTTTATAAGAAACCCCATGTGTCCAGGTAGGTGCAAAATCCTGGTGAGGGAGTCCTGGATTAGGGGGTGTCCGGGTAGCCGGACTATTCCTTCAGCCGGACTCCAGGACTATGAAGATACAAGATTGAAGACTCCGTCCCGTGTCCGGATGGGACTTTCCTTGGCGTGAAAGGCAAGCTTGGTGATGCGGATATTCAAGATCTCCTACTATTGTAACCGACTTTGTGTAACCCTAACCCTCTCCGGTGTCTATATAAACCGGAGGGTTTTAGTCCGTAGGACAACTTCATCATACAACAATCATACCATAGGCTAGCTTTTAGGGTTTAACCTCCTTGATCTCGTGGTAGATCTACTCTTGTACTACCCATATCATCAATATTAATCAAGCAGAACATAGGGTTTTACCTCCATCAAGAGGGCCCGAACCTGGGTAAAACATTGTGTCCCTCGTCTCCTATTACCATCCGGCCTAGACGCACAGTTCGGGACCCCCAACCCGAGATCCGCCGGTTTTGACACCGACATTGGTGCTTTCATTGAGAGTTCCTCTGTGTCGTCGCAATCAAGAAGGATGCCTCTTCTCGTCTTTAAAGACGGCGCCATTACTAAGGGAGCCTTGGTTGTCGGCCAAACTCTCCGGCTAGGCGGTTTTCTCATGACCGCCTGTTCGGCTGTTGCGCCGACGGTGACCTCTCGGGTCATCAAAAGCAATCTTCACGTCAGCTCGGAACTCGTTGAGCAGTTAGATCCAATGGAGCTCTCTTCCGTAAACGAGCTCTTGGATCGCATCGCCGCCTTGGGGGTCACTACGGATTATGACCAGGTTGGGCTTAAACCCGATCTAAGAGAAATTAATTCTCCCCAAATCACCCATCACATTGCCGTAGTAGAGGCACAGTGCGGCGACTCTTCATCTATCTTAAGGACTAGCTACGTCCGGATTCCAGATCCCTCCAAGCCGGATACCCGCGGAGGGGAGGATGTAACTCAAGACCTGAACTTAGAATCAGGCAACGGGCTAGATTCACTGGACAACATCCAAGAATCCAAACCTCAGAGTTCGGAAACTCCTTGGCCTTTGAGTCTTAGATTGGGTGAAGTTCCAGATTTAATTCCACCCGCCCGCCCGAACATAAGCGATCTATCCCAAATCAGGCAAAAGCCCAAAGAAACAGTACATCATTACTGGGCAAGGTTCCTCCTGGTTATGAACAGGATAAAGGACTACCGCGAGGAAAACGCAATCTCAATCTTCTGCAATAATTGCACGGACAAGGGAATCCTCAATGCCACAGGTCGTCGTGATCTTACACGCTTCGCTGACTTGGCGTCCATAGTACAAAAGTACTATGCGATGGAAAGCTCCTGGAAAACCGAAACTAAATTTTGGGACAATCCGGCCCTGAATAGAAACCTCGTCCGAAATAAAAGGGTGCATCATCATCAGACACCCGGGTTAAAAACCAAAAAACCAAAACCCTCTACAGGGCATGGAACCGTACTGGAGGGATGGCTTAATAGACCCTGTAAAATTCATAGTACAGAGGACGCCACACCAACTCATAGCCTTAGAGCATGTTGGATACTCCGGCAGGTGGCCAAAAGGGGCGAAGATCTCCTAATTCCGAAGGCCGCAGAAAGCCACCTCAGGGACTCCAGTACAACCTTAACAGTCTTCGAGACTTTCGCATCAAATAAAATGCGAAAAAGAACACTCCGCAGCTTCGCCGAAGTCTATCAAGTAGCAACAATAAACCCATGGAGTGACACGGCTATTACCTTTAATGCCAGCGACGAACTTAAATTCCGAACAGCTCGAGCACCAGCCGCATTGGTACTCAGTCCTATAGTGGACGGCTTTCGCCTCACCAAGGTACACATGGATGGAGGCAGCGGATTGAACCTCATTTATGAGGAAACCCTTCAAAAAATGGAAATAGACTGGAACCACATTGAGCGAAGTAGCACAACCTTCAGAGGAATAATCCCCAGTCGGGAAGCACGTTGTACAGGAAAAATCACACTAGATGTGGTGTTCGGCACGCCGGATAATTATAGGTCCGAAGAGGTCACATTCCAAGTGACTTCGTTCAGCAGCGGATACCACGCTCTGCTGGGGCGGGAAGCGTTTACAATCTTCCAAGCAATTCCCCATTACGGGTACATGAAGCTCAAGATGCCCGGGCCGAACGGAATCATCACTCTCGCTAGTGATCCGGACATAGCACTCCACGCCAAAAACAAGACAGCCGCACTGGCCCTTGAGGCACTGTCCGAAGCCCTAGCGGCTGAGGAACTGACTATGCTGCGCTCCACGGTAAACAGGGATGATGTGATACTCGACAAAAGATCCAAGTCCACCTCCTTTAAACTAGCGGATGAAATAGTCAAATTCCAGGTCCATCCAACGGACCCCAATAAAACAGCTTCCATCGGGGCACAATTACACCCCAATGTAGACGCCGCACTGCGAGAATTCCTACGGGAGAACTGGGACATTTTTGCATGGCACCCTTCGGACGTGCCAGGAATCCCACGCAGGCTGGCTGAACACAGCTTAAATATCCTAAAAGGATTCAAACCTGTTAAACAAGCCCTTCGGCGTTTTTCTGAACCCAAGAGACAGGCAATGGGAGAGGAGCTAGCCAAACTATTGGAGGCCGGATTCATCAGAGATATAAAACATCTGGACTGGCTAGCAAACTTGGTGATGGTACCAAAGAAGGACAAATCCTGGCGCCTATGCGTTGACTTCAAAGACCTCAACAAGGCCTGCCCAAAGGATCCCTTCCCCCTCCCCCGCATCGATCAAATTATCGACGCCACTGCAGGACACGATTCGTTGTGCTTCCTCGACACATACTCCGGTTACCATCAAATCAAGATGGCCGAGTCAGACCAAGCCGCAACGGCATTCATCACCCCATACGGCCCATTCTGCTTCAACACAAGGCCTTTCGGGCTCAAAAACGCCGGCGCAACATATCAGCGCATGATTCAGACATATCTGGCAAACCAGATCGGCAAAATAGTAGAGGCATACGTGGATGATGTGGTCGTAAAAACAAGACATGTCAAATCTCTAGTAGAAGACTTGAGGCTTACATTTGACAACCTCCGAGCATATGACATCAAGCTAAATCCAGAAAAATGCGTTTTCGGCGTTCCAGCCGGAAAGCTCTTGGGATTCATTGTATCCGGTAGGGGAATCGAAGCAAATCCAGCCAAGATCCGAGCTTTGTCACAATTGGATATCCCAAAGGACCTCAAACAAATACAAAAATTAACCGGATGCGTGGCGGCTCTAAGCCGCTTTATCTCCCGGTTGGGAGAAAAGGCGCTACTCCTCTATCGCCTCCTTCGGCGCACCGAACACTTCGAGTGGACGGACGCCGCCACGGCCGGACTCGAGGAAATAAAAGCCATATTGGCAACAAACCCCGTCCTGGCCGCGCCAAACATCGGCGAACCAATGCTATTGTACATTGCAGCAACCCATCAAGTTGTCAGCGCAGTACTCGTCGTCGAGCGGGAAACGGACGGACACAAATTCCCCCTTCAAAAGCTGGTTTACTATGTGTCCACTGTCCTCACCCCATGCAAATCACGGTACCCACATTATCAAAAGATTGCATATGCGGTATTCATGGCATCCCGGAAGCTACGACACTACTTTCAAGAGTGTTCAATCACAGTAGAATCGGAAGTACCACTCAATGATATTATAAACAACCGTGATGCAACGGGCTGGATTGCAAAATGGGCCATCGAGCTCCTCCCGTTCGACATAACTTATAGGCCACGGCGAGCTATCAAGTCGCAAGTTTTGGCCGACTTCGTCGCAGAATGGACGGAGGCCAAACTCCCTAAAGAGTACAGCACATATTCAAACTTGATAATGCACTTCGACGGTTCCAAAATGTTGGCCGGACTAGGGGCCGGCGTCGTTTTTGACGTCCCCCATAGGAGACATAGTTCAATATGTACTCCAGATTATGTACACGGACTCCAACAATGCAGCCGACTATGAGGCCCTTTTACATGGTCTCCGGATGGCAGTATCCATGGGCATTCAATGCCTAGAGGTGCGCGGGGATTCGAACCTCGCGATATCCCAAATAAATGGAGACTTCGATGCCAAGGATCCAAAAATGGCAGCTTACCGCAACGCCGTCCTCAAAATGTCAGCTCGGTTTGAAGGGCTCGAATTTCACCATATAGCCTGAGAAAACAATCAGGCGGCAGACGTCCTGGCACGCATCGGCTTAAAACGCGATGCGGTCCCCCCCAACATCTTCCTGGAAAGGCTGTTCAAGCCATCCGTAGTATGGGAAGGGGAACATGGCAATATCAGTCCGGACCCAACCGCACTGTCCGACGCTGAACAATCTAACATAATCGGAGGCTCTGCCAATGAAATAACAACCTCAGCCCACATACTAATGGCCGTTATCGCCCCGTGGACAGAACCATTCCTAGCCTACCTTACTAGGCAGGAACTCCCAGAGGACCAAAATGAGGCACACTGTATAGTGCGGCGATCTAAAGCCTATAAAGTCCATGAGGGAGAACTTTACAAGAAAATCACTACCGGAGTCCTTCAAAGGTGCATCTCCGAAGAGGAAGGGCGGAACCTGCTGGCTGAAATTCATGCCGGACTCGGTGACCATCACGCCGCAGCCCGGTCCCTCGTAAGCAAGGCTTCCCGTATAGGCTTTTATTGGCCGACGGCCCGGGCGGACGCTCAGGACTTGGTCCATAAATGCGTCGGTTGCCAGCTTTTTGCAAACCACAACCATATGCCACCCACCGCCCTCCAAACTATCCCCATCACTTGGCCTTTCACGGTCTGGGGGCTTGACATGGTGGGACCCCTTAAAGGCGGAACCCACAAGAAAAAATACTTACTGGTCATGGTGGATAAGTTCACCAAATGGATAGAAGCCAAGCCTGTTAAGACGGCCAAATCCGGACCTGTGATAGACTTTATATCCAGGGTCGTACATCGTTATGGCGTCCCCCACAGCATCATCACCGATAACGGCACGAACTTTACGGCCGATGAGGTAAAACTCTGGTGCAAAAACATGGGCATCAAGCTCGATTATGCTTCCGTCTATCACCCACAAACTAACGGTCAGGTCGAACGTGCAAATGGTCTCATCATGAGCGGCATCAAACCCAGATTAGTGCGGTCCCTCAAGGAATCTAACACGCACTGGGTAGAGGAGCTCGACTCCGTACTCTGGGGGCTGCGAACCACGCCGAACCGCACCACCGGATACACACCATTTTTTATGGTGTACGGCGCAGAGGCAGTCTTGCCCTGCGACGTAATTCATGACTCACCTCGAGTGCGCATGTACGAAGAAAGGGAGGCCGAGCTCGATCGGCAGGACAGTTTGGACGCCTTAGAGGAGGAGCGCGACATGGCAAAAGCCCGTTCCGCATTCTATCGACAGCAGGCTCGAAGATATCAAAGCAGAGAAGTGCGGGCCAAAAGCTACAACGTTGGCGAATTAGTTCTACGCCTGCCGGACAAGAAAAAGGACAAGCTGAAGCCCAAGTGGGAAGGTCCTTTCATAATCGACCAAGTCCTAACTGGTGGAGCATACCGCCTGCGAGATGCGTCGGATAACCGACTCGAGCCGAACCCATGGAACGCAGCCCGTCTCCGAAGATTCTATGCCTAGCGCCGGACTCTGTGTTTGTCTCCTTCCTCTGTCCATTTTTACACTTTCTGTCTTACATTTCTCTCCTTCCCCTCTTCTCTTTTATAGCCCTTAAAGGCTCCTCAAGTGAAGTGCTACTCGCGCTCATTAAACCTGGGGGCTTCTTTAACAAAAGCTTATTTATACGGGCTTCACGCCCACCACATGTGTCAAACTTCCGCATGTACCTTTTCTTCACCATTATATGCATCGATATGACTTAAGTTTTGGCCAAGCTGGGTTGCCGGGCTCCTATGCTTACCCCTACGTTCTCGATTGTTCGGCTAGGCGGTAAAGGGAGCACCTCTGTGATTGTTATTGCCGGATCAGTCGGATGTGTACCTCAGACTGGGTGAAGCCGAAAGCTAGCATTCTTAAGGGAATATTCGGTCGGTGAACTAAAAGATGACCTTTTTTTTTACTTATTTATGTATATGCCCCCAGATGATTTTCCTGGGTTTGCAGTCCGGACATGCACTTTAGGTCATGCCTCCTAGAGAAAGGAACCCCTAACGGAACTATTCTCTCTAGAAGATGTTTCTTACTAACCATGTAATATAACATAACTAGTTGGGCACTTGTCTGATAAAGCACTAATGACCCCTACGCCTGGTCTCCATGCATACCCCGGTTCTTACATAACCGGTAGGGTATTCGGACACACTCGGGACCGTCAGGTCCTAAGGTTGAAGCGAAAAGGTTGGCAATGACAAACGATCTACAATCCGGCTAGAAGGCATTACACATGTCAATTAAAAATTATATAGTCACTCTGACTGATTGTATTCCTCTTCAATACCATCTAACAGGCTGTCTAACTTACAGTCCTGCTGGGAATACTTTGCGGCCAATTCTACTTGGCCGTACACTAAGCTTACAGGGATCTCCTTCCCGTCAGGCCCCATAGGTCCGACCTCGGCCATGTGGTTTGGGTCAGACTTCGTGTACCGCGTCTTCACCATGGCCCAGGCCTCCCTAGCACCTTGTCGGCAGGCCGATATCTTGCACAACCGGAAGCGCCGCCAAGCTCCCTTAAGCTTCTCCGAAAGCTCTCCAAGGCCCTCGGGCATGGAGTGGGAAGGCCATAAGGCTTGGGCAGCGCCTCGCATCACCTGCCGAACTCGCTCGTTCAGTTGCGAGAGCTCAGGAAGAAGGTCACCCATAGAACCGGGCATCTCCTCTGTAGGACAACCCGTTAGCATACCTACAGACATTACTCTGTTAGTCAACTTCCTCGCCGAACTCTTTTCTTTCAAAGATTCGCTTAAGCACTTACTAAATATGCCGCGTCGAAGCCGCTGATTCTCCTTAGTGAGTCCGATAGCTGGCCACGAACATCTTTAAGTTCAACGTCCAGCTTGGTGTTGGCATCCTGAAGCTCATTCTTCTCCTGCCTCACCCTTGTCAACATACTCTCACCGGCCTTTAGCCGGCGTAAGAGTTGTTGCCTCTCCGGATCCAGTCCGGCCCCATCTGCAATATGATTTGGCAGATTCATACCCACGCCGCACTTCGCAAGATATTAATCTTTCGAAATGTATCTTACCAGAGGGGGTCTCTTTAGGCTCCCCTCACGCGGCTAGTGCGGCCTCCAGTTGGGCTTTGCACTCTTTCAGCTCCTGGGACAGTACGGTATTCTTCTCTGTAAGAACCTGCATAACAAATGATCCTTAAACCAGTTACTCTAACTGTTTCAAGTCTCGGGGGCTACTGGTATATACATATATATTTACCAAAATTTTCTTACCCGTATGTCTTTTACTTATTGCTCCGTGGCTCTGGTTAAACCATTTTGAGCAGCACGGAGGTACGCATCTCCCGAATTGAAGGCATCTAATGCCTCTCGGGAGAAACAAGCATCGCGAAGAACTGTCCGGCGACGCCTATGGTTCATGGCACTCTCCACCTCGGAATTGGTGGCAGACAGCCTGTCCGCATCCTCTGTCGGAGGAGCGTCCGGTGCGCGCCTCGTGTTCACTCCCGCTTCCAGGCCAGGCGTTGGAGCCTGGCTGGTGGACGCGCGGTTGGCAACCTCTCCGGATGTAGTCCGGCGAGGTCTCTTCGTCTTGAAGATAGCACGAACGTTAGTATGCCCTGAAGAAATAACACCAGGGAAAAAGAGGTTGCGCTATACCTTTGCGCCAGCATCCCAGTCCGGACTACATTCCTTTTTGCCCCACGGGGCCCTGCGGCCCCTCGTTGGCTAGCCGCCGGAGGTTCGGCCTCCCGCCTTGGAAACCTCCCCTGCAAAACACGGTCGTTGTCAGGAAAACTGAAATGCGTGAGAATGGATTCCTTCTCAAAGGGATGAGACTCCTATATCTGTTACCCGGGAGGCCGGGATTAACCCTGGGTAATCAGCCGTAATGGCCACCAAGGTATTGTCCTTGCTGAACTGATGAAACACCCCGTCAATCAACTCCACCGATATATCCGGATCCTCTTCGGAGTCTGGATCAAGGGACCATTCTGGATCCTCGTGTTGTGGGGGACGGCTGTTTATATCCTTTACTTCCTGACGCAGTTCCTGCGTTGAAATCGTTGGACTACATATTTAATCATGGGAATATAAAGCGGATGGGCAGGCACAATTGTTCACTTACCCAACTCGGGGGGTTGTACATACTAAATCCGCCCTGCGGGTTGACGCGGAGGAATTCCTCCTCTTCTCCCTTGTACAAAGAGGATAAGATCTTTACCAGAGCGGCAGCTGAGGCTGACCCCTTACGACCGTAACGGGTGGCGTCATCCTCCCCATTAAAATCCCACATGGGGTGGCCTCTATTGAAGCGGCTGCACCCCCGCATAATGCATGCGGCCATGACTCCAATCATGGTTAGTCCAGAATGAGCCAATAGTCTTATCCGGCCCATCAGGCGAAGGACGTCCCTGTCGCTTTCTCTCTGAGAGCTCCGCGGACGCCAGCTCAGGCGTTTCTTTAAGGGAGCACTGTTGAATTCGGGGAGACCGACCCGGATAGGGTCCGGTAGCAGGACATCATCTATATAAAACCATTCTGAGGGCCAGTCCTCGGACGCCTTCTTTGGGGTTCCGGATAGATATCCGGTCCCGGCGATACGCCACACTTCGGCTCCGCCCACTTGATATATAGACCCCTCTTGAGAGCGGGGCACCAGACAGAATAATCTCTTCCACAGCGCGAAATGAGCCTCAACACCCAAGAATAGCTCGCAAAGAACGACGAAGCCCGCGATATGCAATATAGAGGCGGGCGTGAGATCATGCAGCTGGAGGCCGTAGAACTCCAGAAGCCCATGGAGAAATGGATGGATTGGAAATCCAAGTCCTCTTACTAGATAAGGGACGAGGCACACCCACTCTCCTTTGGAGGGACTGAGGGTGCTCTCCGCTTGCTCTCCGCCATTATAGGTGGCGAGTCCGGCTCGGACCGGGACCATATAGGCCTGAGGGAGAAATCCCTTGGCCTGAAGCGACACTAGCTCGCTGTGCGGGATGGAGCACCTCTCCCAGTCTCCAGGTTTAGGACTGGAAGGGCGAGAGGAGGAGCTGCGACGGCTAGCCATGTTGGAATGAACCTTTGCTGGAGGCGCTCTGATGATTACTCGCGGAGAGGAGAAGGTGTGGTTTGGATCTGAATCCCCATCCCATTAAATAGGTGGCTCGTTTATGCGGCTAGGGGTGTGAATGTAAAAACACCCCGACTTTTCACATTCGTTTGACACGTGGAAGACGGCCATTATTGGGCGTGGAAGCCAAGGTGCGCTACATTATGAAAATCGGACATTATTCAGCAGGTACACGGAATTTGGAGAAGAACCCGCCTTGCAATGCCGAAGACAATCTGCACGTTGGACTCGTCGTCATTGAAGCCTGGTTCGGGGCTACTGAGGGAGTCCTGGATTAGGGGGTGTCCGGGTAGCCGGACTATACCTTCAGCCGGACTCCAGGACTATGAAGATACAAGATTGAAGACTCCGTCCCGTGTCCGGATGGGACTTTCCTTGGCGTGGAAGGCAAGCTTGGCGATGCGGATATTCAAGATCTCCTACTATTGTAACCAACTTTGTGTAACCCTAACCCTCTCCGGTGTCTATATAAACCGGAGGGTTTTAGTCCGTAGGACAACTTCATCATACAACAATCATAACATAGGCTAGCTTTTAGGGTTTAGCCTCCTTGATCTCGTGGTAGATCTACTCTTGTACTACCCACATCATCAATATTAATCAAGCAGGACGTAGGGTTTTACCTCCATCAAGAGGGCCCGAACCTGGGTAAAACATTGTGTCCCTCGTCTCCTATTACCATCCGGCCTAGACGCACAGTTCGGGACCCCCTACCGAGATCCGCCGGTTTGACACCGACACCTAGCGTGGCCACATGCCAATAACGCTGGCATCCTTCTCGGTTGTGTGGAGTATCCGGAGGATGTGAGCAACAAGAGACAGTAAAAAAGGTTTACGCAGGGTCTTAATCTAAAAAGAAACTTTGGGTGGGTCCCTACTACGCATCTGCGCATGTGTCTCCGTTGTGCCGTGTCCTGGACGGGTGTAGCACGATTGTCATCTGCAAAAGGAAAGAACTTAGGTGAAAGTTGCCGTGCCAAAAAGAAGAATGAATTATCAAAATTCCAGAGAAGCTTAGTTGAGCCGGGCTGGCCCTGATTACACGCGGGAAGCCCCTGGTATCGTTTTATGAGGGTTCGAAAACCAATCTCATTCATGTATGATGGAACACCGGACTCGTCTAACCGTGTCCGTGGTCTTGACGACCTGCCATTGTTTCTGGTTGGTGAGGCCGTCTAGTGTGCGGCTGTTAGAGCCGCCGCGTCCTCTTCCGTACATAAAGAACGGTTGGTATTTCCGCTAACTGTGATGACGCCTTATGGACCGGGCATCTTGAGCTTGGGAAAAGCATAATGCGGTATTGCATTAAAACGAGCAAAATCCGCTCTTCCGATCAGTGCTTGATAATCACTTCGGAATGGAGCGATGTGAAAAGTTAACGTTTCGCTTTGGAAGTTATCGGGAGAACCGAATACCACCTCTAGTGGTTGAGAGCCCATACAACGGGCCTCTTTGCATGGTATTACTCCCTTGAAGGTAGTATTACTGTGGCTTATTTGTGTCGGGTCTATCCCCATTTTGTGGACTGTGTCCTGATATATCAGATTTAGATCACTGCCGCCGTCCATTATGACCCTTGTGAAATGATACCCGTTTATTATTGGGTCTAACACCAAGGCCGTCAGTCCTTCGCGCCGGATATTTGTATTGTGATCCCTACGATTAAAAGTGATCGGTCAGGCCAACCAGGGGTTGAGCCTAGGGGTGACGGGCTTTATGGCGCGTGTGCATCGGGGTGCGTGATTGCTTCTCCCCTTTGTCACATGGATCACATTTACTATTTTAATCTCTGGTGGGAACTTTTTCTGTCCTCTGACGCTTTGCTGGCGAGGTTCATCCTCATCTTCGCTTGGTGTCTCTTCCCCTTTATGTTCGGCGTTTAGCTTACCGGCCTGCTTGAAGACCCAACATTCTCTGTGGGTATGATTGGCAGGTTTGTCTCGGGTGCCGTGAATCTGACAGAGTTTGTCAAGAATTTTGTTTAGGCCAGATTGTCCTTCTCTGCTGCCTTTGAAAGGCTTTTTCCGCTGATCTGGTCGAGAGCCCCTGAATCCAGCGTTTACCGCCGTGTTATCTGGGCTACCTTCTTTATTTCGACGCTTGTTTTTGTTGCATCGTGGTTTACCACTGCCATCCCTGACTTCGGATGTGCTTGGGTCGCTGGTGCTACTACGGGCCAACTAGCTGTCCTCACCTGCACAAAAGCGGGTCATGAGGCTTGTTAGGGCTGCCATTGTTCTCGGCTTTTCTTGACCGAGGTGTCCGGCGAGCCATTCGTCTCGGACGCTGTGTTTGAAATCTGCTAAGGCTTCGACGTCCGGATAGTCGACAATTTGGTTCTTCTTGGTGAGGAACCTGTTCCAAAGCTTTCAGGCGGACTCTCCGGACTGTTGGATTATATGACTTAAATCGTCTGCATCCGGAGGTCGGACATAAGTCCCTTGAAAATTGGCCCGGAAAGCGTCCTCGAGCTCCTCCCAACTTCCAATTGAGTTTTCGGGGAGGCTTTTCAGCCAGTGCCTAGGTGGCCCTTTAAGCTTGAGGGGCAAGTATTTAATGGCATGGAGATCGTCTCCACGAGCCATATGGATGAGGAGGATGAAGTCCTCAATCCAGACTCCAGGGTCTGTGGTTCCATCGTACGCCTCTATGTTCACCGGTTTGAATCCCTCTGGGAATTCGTGATCCAGCACCTCATCATTTAAACATAAGGGGTGTGCGGCACCCCTGACTTGGGATGCGCCATCGTGTTCGGACGGTTGTAGTATTCGGTCTTGGTTGTGTACCGTAGTGCGCTTCCTAGATCCGTAGATAGATTTGGTCGCGCCGGATTTTTGACGCAAGTTCTCACATAGATCATGTGTTGACTTATGCGTGACTTTGTTAGCCGCTCTATCGCGTTCATAGGGTGGTGGATCCGGCCGGTTGGCCGTATCACTTTTCGGCTGCATGGGCTCTAAGGCCTCATTGTCGAATTCCGGTAATAGCTTGCGCTTTGGATAGCTATTTGGATGGTAACTTCCACCATACTTTGTTACTTTATTCCACTTGCTGTTGAGCGTATTTTGTGCGACCTTGAGCCTTTGCTTCTATTTCTTCAGGATTCTCACTGTGGCAATGAGCCTTCTACGGAGGTTCTCTTGCTCCAAGTGTGTTTCCGGGATGATGGGTGCATCTTCGTCCGGACTGTTTTCTTCCCTAGACGGGGATCGATGAGGCGTATCTTTGGCGTCATCGTGTCTAGATGTCGGATCCGTACTATGTGTGCAGTTTGCATCTTGGTCGCGTTCTGCCACTGGGGTGGTGAAGTTGTCGTTTCTTCCCGAGTCATGTGGACTATTATTATCGCTATTTTTGCTGTGCAGGACTTAGAGCGGCGCCGCTGACATCGACGCTTGGGTTGCTTCTTGGAGGGGTCTTCCTCCACTTTCTCATCGCCATTGGCTTCTTTGGGGGTGTCCACCATGTATACGTCATGTGATGAAGTAGCGGTCCAGCGCCCTATGGGCGGTGGTTCTGGCTCGTCTCCTGCATCGTCGTCCATACCGTTGATGTCTTCGGAGTCGAGCATGTCGGTTAAGTCGTCGACAGTGGCTACTAAGTGGGTGGTGGGTGGGCAACGAATTTCTTCGTCGTCCGCATCCCATTCTAGCCAGACATAGATCGGCCAGGGTTCTCCTGACAGGGAGAGAGACCTTAATGAATTTAGCACATCTCCGAAAGGTGAGTGCTAAAAGATATCCGCAGAGGTGAACTCCATGATTGGTGCCCTGTCGGTTTCGACAGGCACAGATGTAGGCGGCTCGGAGTCCGTGGCCGGGGATAAATCCAGTGGTTCGGCGACACGGCTCTCGTACGGGGTGAAGTCAGTATCCGGCTCTATCGCCACTGAGAGTGCGGCCTCCATGGCGGGGTCCATCCCTCCGCTCTCAGATGGCGTGACTTGCTCCGGATTATGGGCCGGAGTGGCTGCGGATGCGATCTCCCGAACACTGCCCGACGGTAGAGCTATGTCTTACTCGTCGTGACTGCGCGGCACGTCCATCATGGGCTCGAATCCGTCGAAGATCAAGTCTCCGCAGATATCGGCCGTGTAGTTCAAGTTTCCAAATCTGATCTGATCGCCAGGGGCGTAGCTCTCAATCTGCTCCAGATGACCAAGCGAATTGGCCCACAGTGCAAAGCCGCCAAATATGAAAATCTGTCCGGGGAGGAAAGCCTCACCCTGGACCGCATCGCTAGCGATGATCGAAGGAACCATCAAGCCTTATGGTGACGACACAGTGGAACTCTCAATGAAAGCACCAATGTCGGTGTCAAAACCGGCGGATCTCGGGTAGGGGGTCCCGAACTGTGCCTCTAAGGCGGATGGTAACAGGAGGCAGGGGACACGATGTTTACCCAGGTTCAGGCCCTCTTGATGGAGGTAATACCCTACGTCCTGCTTGATTTTTCTTGATGATATAAGTATTACAAGAGTTGATCTACCACGAGATCAGAGAGGCTAAACCCTAGAAGCTAGCCTATGGTATGATTGTCTGTTGTCCTACGGACTAAAACCCTCCAGTTTATATAGACACCGGAGGGGGCTAGGGTTACACAAGGTCGGTTACAAAGGAGGAGGTATCCATATCCGTATTGCCTAGCTTGCCTTCCACGCCAAGTAGAGTCCATCCGGACATGGGACGAAGTCTTCAATCTTGTATCTTCATAGTCCAACAGTCCGGCCAAAGGATATAGTCCGGCTGTCCGGAGACCCCCTAATCCAGGACTCCCTCTGCGCCGATTAGGCCACAGCTTCATCCGAGGAAACTGTGATGATGATGCTCTTCCGGTGGTGCAGGTGAAGACGGCGGTGTGGGAATGGAGTTGGCACGAAAGACGAGGGGAATGTCGGGGCAGCTCCTTGGAGGTGGAGGATGGGGTGGCTGAACCAACGGGACGACCTGATCGACGACGGATCCTCATCCGATACAGTGGATGAGGGACGTCGAGGTGTTGATGTGGACGACATCATCGGGGAAGAGGCTCCGGCTGGGTAGCGGACGAAGGAGAGTGTGGGGCTTCGCGGGTTTTGCCGGCCTCGGTGTACGAATGGGTGGGCGGATGGGATGAGAGTGGGGGAACCATGGCTTAGGGACGCACTTGTCCAAAATGTGGGGTAAGTTACGAAAGTACCCCCACCGATTTGAGGCGGTTCTTTCGGTCCAAGTGTATCACGGGCATTTCGCGTGTCGGGATTTCACAGGAGATGGGAGTTTTCATGCGCGTTGTCATTTTGGAATAACAAGGCGCAGGTTGAGATGGAGGGAGTTGTCGGAGCACAATGAGATAAAGATATATCTTAAATATTTCGGGCTAACAAGGCGCATGTTGAAATTTCCAAACAAGCCTAACGTGTACTGTACCAAATCAATTCGCACTACAAATGTCATTCAAAACTTTTAATTCATGTTATGTTCAATTAAAATATTTCGCTACGTGTATAATGCATGCAACCTAGTACTCAAATGAACGTTTTAGTGCATTCCAAACGTATATACTACGGCTTCAATATGAACGAAATTTGAATTCGTTTCTCTATTTGAATAAGATCTACAATAATGATTGTTGTGAAGCCAAAGCATTTGAATTCATTTCTTTGTTTTAATAAGATCTACAATCGTCATTATTGTTAATTTAAACCATCGTTTGTGTATTATCTTCATAGCACACCACATGATTAGTCTCGAGTTACATATGAACTATGTGTACTATATGAACTCGAACTCGATTTTTTGAATCCACTTTATGTTGATTTCAAATCATAGTAAATTTCAAGCTCTAGCTAGATCATCATGAACTAAACCATGTCTCATATGTATAATGTGTTTATCACATTATGTATGGTGCCCCGCCCCCCTACGCCTACAAGTATTTAGATGTGAGTTGCAAACACCACACATTACCACAAATTCAAATAAAATGTGCGAATGTTCGATATATAATATTGTTTAAATAGTTCGATATTTAGTTGTAAGCTGCAGACGCCACACATTATCACAAATTCAAATAAAATGTGAGATTGTTCGATGCATAGTATGGTTTAGATTGTTCGACATTTAGCTATGAGTTGCAAATGCCATGCATCATCACATTATGGTATAACATGTGCAAAACCACAACACGCGTATCACCACTATATTCATGCATGCATATGTTTAAAACACTATGATATCCTATTCAAATATATGAATTCACTTTCATATCAAATTATGATCTTTGTTAGTCTCTTACACCCACACAATCCTCTAACCTTTGTAGCTACAACTAACTATCTCTCATGCATGCACACGCCCTCCTCGCCCTCCCCCTCCCTCAGCATTCTATCCATCACGCACATTCATTTTTTTCTTTAGGTCGTTCTCCCACAGTCTCCACAACTCCTTTCCGACACACACCGATCGATAAACCTCTCCAGCGATGTCTTCCAACAACATACACACGCACCTTCAATCTCCTCCATTATGTGTCCTTGCCTCGTGTCTCTCATACGGTCCCACACACGTGTACACTCTCACCCCTCTTTTCATCGATCTCACAACCGCACACTCCTCCCCCTATCTAGCTAGTAGCTGGGCCTCTCGCACCACCTCCTAGCTCCATTCTCTCTGTCTATCCGTCTCATCGGGCCTTACTTGCCTCTAACAAATGGACGTACACCGACTGATCTCCCGCTATACATATAGCTAGCTAGGTCCTTATAACTCGTTTTCCCCACACGTCGATCGACCTACCTCATTAGTTATGTCCCTCCCTTCCTCCGACAAAAAACAATTGATCTACCGATCTAGTTAGGTTTGCTTACCAAACACATGGTTCCCCTTCATCATCCATGGATGTGTCCCGACAGATCTATCACGCACAGGCACACACAGAAACACACCCCCACTCTTATTGATAATATTGCAGTTCCACCCTCAGTTTGTCTAGTAGGCCTCTCCCACCATCTTCGACAAGCAACTCCATCACCCATCCAGCACTCTACCCCTCTCCCTCCCTCTCCTCTCCTCTCTCTCTGTCCCATCCTATTTCCCGTCCTTCAGTTATGTATGGATGTCAACCGATCTCCCTCAAGACATAGCTGGATCTCTCCTTCTCAACACATATACGAGTCGTTCTACCTCTATAGTTAGGCATCTGCCTACCCCTCCCCCACCCCTCCCCCCCACACACACTGATACATCGAGCGCTCTAGTCATGTCTCCCTGCCACACACAAACTTGACCTGTGCCCTCTGATGTTCCGGTAGCTAGGTCAGCCGCCCTATATCTTTGACTTGCACACACACAATTTTGATGGCTCTCTTCATCGATCTCGCACCCACCCACTTGATCCTCTCTTTGACTCTATCGATAGCTATGACCCCTCCCTCTCTTCTCGTGGATTGCCCGACCCTCTATGTATGATATGGATAGGCCTCCATTTCACACACATTGCATGCAAAATTTTGTTTGAGATGTCATCGACACATATTCCCACAAATAATTCACGAAATCAACCCCCACCCCACCCCCACCCCAAAACAAAAAACACTCATGAACGAAGTTTGTATCTCTCACACACACCCACGTAGGTGGGGGACGTGCACGAAGAGAAGAGGTGCATGCATGGCGCACGTACTCCCGTCTCTTTCCCAACCACACCCGCACGGGTACACGGTGGAGCTCATTTCTGCACGAAAAGGCAACCCACGTGGTAATTTGACACGTGTACTGGTTTTCCACTAGACGGAGGGAGGATCGTCTACCACGGGTGAACAAACAAATTGCGACTTGACGCGTTATGTTAAAAAAGAGGCAAACCATGTGGGGCCTACCTTAGAGGCAAGGCTCTATACACTGGAGTACTTTTGATGTGTCCTGTCAACTCGCAGAACGAGGAGAAGCTTGCTTGTACGCCGTCTCCCCCGCCCACGGGCGCGATGGCTCGCAGGATGAGGTGAAGCTTGCTTACTACGCCTTACGCCCGCTCCCTCGCCCATGCGCGCGGTGGCTCGCAGGATGAGGAGAAAATTTTACTAGTACTCCCTCCGTTTACTCCTCGTCCCTACCTTGGTTAGAGAGGTTATCATATTGTTTGGATATATGTCCTTTAGTAGATTTCAATATGAACTACTAGTACATACTCCAAACACTAATGTATATAGACGTATTTTAGAGTGTAGATTCACTCATTTTTCTCTGTACGTAGTCCATATTGAAACAGATGTAATAGTACACACTCTCCCTTGCCCCTCGAACCTCGCCATGTGGTGGACGTAACAATTCATTCGGTCTCATATAGCCAGAACGATATATACTGCAGTACCATTATTGCTCGACTTCCCGAAGAGGCGAAGAGCCAATCGCAAGGTTAATAGTTTGGAGATGCCAAGCGCAAGGTTTATAGGAGAACGAGTAGTAGGTGCCGCGTCATTTATAAATAAAGTTGTAGTGTGAGGTGGGCCATGTAATCACTGAGCCTGCGTGTTTTCACTGCTCTTGCACTCCTCCGCCGTAAGAATGGAGAAAATTGTAATCTAGTAGTACCTCCTTTCGCCGAAAGCGTGGGACATCCAGCAGTCCTACCACCTCAGTAATAATGACCAATGAGCCGTCAAATCACATAGACCCAGCAGTAAGTTGGACGGACGAAGCAACAATCAGTCTTGAATCCGCTTCTCCCTTCAACGCAGGCGCCAGTGAGAGGTCGCATCCGCTCTGCCTGGGCATGAATGCGACACTGATTCTTTGGAGCGGCGCTAACCGTTTCAGGCGGGAAGCGCGCGCGGGTGATGGAGGTGCTTTGGGTGGGCCAGGCTGGTCAGGAGCGGGCGTGGCTGCTGTTCGCCTGTCCCTATCGGACACCCGAAAATGAGAGGATGCACTGATTCTCGCGGCTAAAATCATACACTACAGACCATCTCTCTGTAGGAGTAGGTCGATCTATCGCTCTCTCTAACGCACACATGCTGTTAAACACACACACGCACACGCACACACAGGTTCATAGAATAGGAAAATCGTGCGAGTGCAAAGCCACATGAAGTGAGATACAAATGGAGTACGTACAAGAAGAGAAGAGGTGATAAATATTCCATCAAACCTGGACTGAGGAGTAGTACTCCCTCCGTCTAGGTGTTAAGTCATCCTACGGAAATCAGACATTCCCAAAATTTTTAGGCGTCGTCCATTAACTTCGCATCTCAATCCCCTCCTGGCCTCGTTGCTAGCGAGCGTTCTTACTTAGGGAGCGCTTGGATCCTTAGCAAGAACAACTTATAGCATAGTTGGGCAAGGTTAGGCATTTGGAACAATTAAATTATGTTAGCTTTTGTGGGCCAGCTAGCTTGGGTAGGCTAGAGAAACCTTGCTAGCTCAGGAGAGCCAGATCGGCTCGCTTCCGACGGCAAACTTCACGTAGTAGTAACATAGACTAGTAACATATGCATGTTGTACTAGTCCAAGCTACTTACCACTATGACCAGCCAAAGCAATGTAACCAAACACTCCTTACTCTGCCTTGTTATCTCCCCCGAAAACCCAATGCATGGAGCGCAACTATGTGTTGATCAGTCAAGAAATCAAATTCGACTTGCATGCGAGTGAAAGCACAAGTCTCCCTAGGTGGTTTTGGTAATTAATGTCAACATATCTCTTGTTGGACTAACATTTTTATCTAGTATGTTTCAGATAAGTTCAACAGTGAAGTGGCATGGACTAGAGAATGTGAAACCCCTTCAAGATGCTAAGGACAAAGGATTGGCTCAAGCTCAAAGCTCAAGACTCTACATTTTCTATTTTAGTGATCCAAGATCATATTGAGTCTATAGGAAAAGACAATACTATCAAGGAGGGATGAGGTGTTGCTTAATGAAGCTCTTGCTCAAATGCTTAGTGATATGCTCCAAAGCCCTCAACTACTTTCTCACATCCACATATGACCTAAACCAAAAGTCAAACTCGGCCCCACCGATTCTTCCTATCCGGCGCCACCGAGTTCAAATGTCATAGCCACTGCCACAAACCCTAGGCAAATCGGTCTCACCGATAGGGATCTCGGTCTCACCGAGATGGGATTGCAAACTCTCTGTTGCCTATTGCAATACTTTCGGTCTCACCGAAAACTTGCAATCGGTCCCACCGAGATTGCAGTGTAAACTCTCTATTTTCCCTTCGTAACGTTTTGGTCTCACCGAAATGAGCGATCGGTCCCACCGAGTTTACCTCGCCAACTCTCTGGTTAGCTTATTACCAAAATCTGTCTCACCGAGGTTGTGTAATCAGTCTCACCAAGATTACATTATGCCCTAACCCTAACCATATCGGTCCTACCGAGTTGCATGTCGGTCCCACTGGAAACCCTAACGGTCACTAGCTTTGCTAAATCGGTCCAACCGAGTTTAACCATTCGGTCCCACCGAGTTTGGGAAGTTATGTGTAACGGTTAGATTTTGTGTGGAGGCTATATATACCCCTCCACCACCTCTTCATTCGTAGAGAGAGCCATCAGAACGAAACTACACTTCCAACCTATATTTTTTGAGAGAGAACCACCTACACTTGTGTTGAGACCAAGATATTCCATTCCTACCATATGAATCTTGATCTCTAGCCTTCCCCAAGTTGCTTTCCACTCAAATCTTCTTTCCACCAAATCCAAATCCTGTGTGAGAGAGTTGAGTGTTGCGGAGACTATCATTTGAAGCACAAGAGCAAGGAGTTCATCATCAACACATCATTTGTTACTTCTTGGAGAGTGGTCTCTCCTAGATTGGCTAGGTGTCACTTGGGAGCCTCCGACAAGATTGTGGAGTTGAACCAAGGAGTTTGTAAGGGCAAGGAGATCGCCTACTTCGTGAAGATCTACCGCTAGTGAGGCAAGTCCTTCATGGGCGATGGCCATGGTGGGATAGACAAGGTTGCTTCTTCGTGGACCCTTCATGGGTGGAGCCCTCCGTGGACTCGCGCAACTGTTACCCTTCGTGGGTTGAAGTCTCCATCAACATGGATATACGATAGCACCACCTATCGGAACCACGACAAAAACATCCGTGTCTCCAATTGCGTTTGAATCTTCCAAACCCTTCCCTTTACATTCTTGCAAGTTGCATACTTTACTTTCTGCTGCTCATATACTCTTTGCATGCTTGCTGGATATGTATTATGTTTGTTAAACTTGTGCCAAAAATCCTCTTCAACCTAAAGAATTTAAAAACTACAACTTTTGGTACTTAGTGTCTAATCACCCCCCCCTCTAGACACCTCTTCTCGGTCCTTTCAATTGGTATCAGAGCATTGGTCTCCATTGCTTTGGTTTAAACACCATTGGAAGAAGATGGATGAGTCTACTTTGGGGAGTCTTAGACGTAGAGTGCCTATTCTTGATGGAGAATATTTTCATGAGTGGAAAAATGAAATGCTTGAGATTTTCAATGAATATCATTTGAGCAAGTATATTGCTAGCCCTTGTGCACTTCATGTTGATCCCATGCATCCTACCCTTGATGAGTCAATTGACATGATTCACATTCTTAGAACTGTTAATCTTATCACTAGAGGCTTGCCTAGAAACTTGATTGGATGTTTGCCTACTCTTAAGTGTGCCTACACCATATGGAAATTTCTTGAGGAAATCTTTCCAAATTATTCCTTGAAAGATCTAGATGAGATTCTCCATAAATCCATTGCCTTGATTAAGATGAATTCCAATGATCCCAAATTTGGTGACTGCTTATTTGAGCTTACTAATCTTACGAGTGCCAAAGGAGATGTTGTAATCATTAGCAATATCATTACCAGAGCTATTAGAATTCATAATGATAACTATAGAAATGATCATTTATCTAATGAATTACCCTCTCTAGGAATTGATCAATCACAAGATGATGTTGAACATGGATACTCTGATGAGGATGAGGATGACAGTGACTATGATCTTAATGATGCAATGAGACACTTTGGCCTTATGGCAAATCTTCGCGGCTACATGGCTGGAGGAAAGGAATGGGTTCTTGATAGTGGATGTATTGATCATATGACCAGAGATAAAGATATGTTCCGTGAGCTTGCTGAAAATGACGGCCCTCGAAAATATGTTACCTTTGGTGATAACTCAAAGGGTAAGGTGGTTGGCCTCAGTAAGGTGGCCATCTCACATGATAGCTCCATACAAAATGTCATGCTCATTGAATCTCTTGGGTACAATTTACTTTCAGTATCTAGACTTAATGATTTCGGTTTCAATGTTTTATTCACTGAAGTAGATTGCCAAGTGTTTCATAGAGACAATCGTAAAATGGTCTTTACCGGAATACGTAGCGGTGATCTTTACATTGTTGATTTCACTAAAAAGGCTCAACCTACAACTTGCTTAATTGCTAAATCTTCTAAAGGTTGGTTATGGCATAGACGATTAGGTCATGTTGGTATGCGAAACCTTGACAAGCTTATTAAAGGTGATCATATCCTTGGGGTAAAAGATGTTATATTTGATAAGGATAGACTTTGCATAGCTTGTCAAGTAGGTAAACAGGTTGGAGGAAGGCATCCTGTGAAGAACATCATGACCACAAGGAGACCACCGGAGCTACTTCACATGGATCTTTTTGGTCCTAACGCTTACAAAAGTCTCGGTGGAAATTCTTTTGGTCTAGTTATAGTTGATGAATTTTCAAGATTTACGTGGGTGTTCTTTCTTGATGACAAATCGCAGGTCCAAAAGATCTTAAAAAACTTCTCTAGGAAGGCCCAAAATCAATTTGACGTGAAGATCAAGAAGGTTCGAAGCGACAACGAAATGGAGTTCAAGAACGCAAATGTGGACACCTTTCTTGACGAAGAAGGGATTTCACATGAGTTCTCGACTACGTACACACCTTAACAAAATGGAGTTGTTGAGAGGAAGAACCGGACACTCATCAAAATGGCGAGAATGATGCTTGATGAGTACAAGACGCCAAAGCACTTTCTAGCGGAAGCGATTGAGACAGCTTGTCATGCAACAAATTGCTTGTATCTTCACAAGCTACTCAGCAAGACGGCATATGAGCTCCTCACCTGTAACAAACCACAAGTTGGATACTTTCGAGTATTCGGCTCAAAGTGCTACATTATTGATAAACATCGTCGTTCTAAATTTGCTCCTAAGTCTCATGAAGGTTTCCTACTTGGTTATGGCTCAAACTCCCACACATACCGTGTCTACAACAATTTCACCCGAAATGTTGAAGAGACGGTAGATGTGAAGTTTGATGAATCTAATGGCTCGCAAGTAGAGCAATTGCTAGTTGATGTAGGAGACAAAGACCCTTCGGAAGAAATCCAAGACTTGTCTATTGGCAAGATTCGTTCAACGGAGGTGAAGGAGAGTACCTTGTCCGTCCAAGTGGAAGCTTCTACCTCACGACAAGGTGAACCAAGAGTTGATACGGAAGCATCCACAAGTGGGACACACCAAGATGAAGAAAACGAGGAAGTGCACTAAGATGAACGCCAACAACCTCCTTCTCCACCATGACAAGAGAACGACAACGTCAACAACGAAGAAGGCCAAGAAGAAGAACAAGATGAAGAAGATGTTCAACCAAGATCCAAGCAAAAGCTTTCACGAGTTCGAGCAAGAATTGCTAAAGACCATCCCGTCGAGCAAATCTACAATGATATCCAAACCGGGAGAATCACTCGCTCAAAAACTCGTTTAGCTAACTTTTGTGAACACTATTCATTCATCTCTCGCATTAAACCTATGAAGGTTGAAGAAGCATTGGAAGATCCGGATTGGATAAACGCTATGCATGAAGAGCTACACAACTTTGAGAGAAATCAAGTGTGGACATTGCTTGAAAAGCCCGACAACAACCACAACATCATTGGTACCAAGTGGGTGTTTCGCAACAAGCAAGATGAAGATGGTCAAGTCGTCCGCAACAAAGCATGCCTAGTCGCCCAAGGCTACACTCAAGTCGAAGGTATGCACTGTGGTGAGACATATGCCCCCGTTGCTAGACTTGAGTCCATTCGCATCTTACTTGCCTATGCTAATCATCATGATATCATCTTGTACCAAATGGACATTAAAAGTGCTTTTCTAAATGGTGAAATTGAGGAGGAAGTTTATGTTAAGAAACCTCCCGGATTTGTCAATCCTAACAAACCTAATCATGCTTACAAACTTCACAAAGCTCTTTATGGTCTTAAACAAGCTCCTAGAGCATGGTATAAATGCTTGACCAAGTTTCTTATTGAAAAAGGCTTTGAAATTGGAAAAATAGATTCTACTCTTTTTACTAAAAGGGTTAATGGAGGACTATTTGTATGCCAAATTTATGTCGATGATATTATATTTGGATCAACTAACCCTCATTTTAGTGAAAAGTTTGGAAAGCTAATGTCGGAGAGGTTTGAGATGTCGATGATGAGTGAACTCAAATTCTTTCTCGGTTTGCAAATCAAGCAAACTAAGGAAGGCACCTTTGTATCTCAAACGAAGTACACCAAGGACTTATTCAAGAAGTTCAATATGCAAGAATGCAAAGGTATGACTACACCCATGCCTACTAGTGGACATCTTGATTTAACAAAAGATGGTGAACCGGTTGATCAAAAGGTTTATCGCTCTATGATTGGTTCATTGTTATATCTATGTGCTTCACGTCCCGATATTATGCTCAGTGTGTGCATGTGTGCATGATATCAAGCCGCTCCTAAAGAATGTCATCTTAAGGCCATGAAAAGGACAGTGAGATACTTAATACATACACCAATTTTTGGCATTTGGTATCCAAAGAGGGCTTCCTTTGATCTTGTTGGCTACTCCGATTCGGACTATGCCGGTGACAAGGTTGATAGAAAGTCCACTTCGGGTACTTGTCAATTTCTTGGTAGATCTCTTGTATCTTGGTCCTCCAAGAAACAAAACCTGGCATCCTTATCCACCGCTGAAGCGGAATACATTGCCGCTGGATCATGTTGTGCTCAATTACTTTGGATGACCCAAACTCTTAAAGATTATGGAATATATGTGAAACATGTTCCATTGCTATGTGACAATGAAAGTTCTATTAAAATTGCTCACAATCCCGTGCAACATTCTCGAACTAAGCATATTGAAGTTCGTCATCATTTCATTCGAGATCATGTTGCCAAAGGGGACATTAATCTTAAGCATGTTCGTACCGATAAGCAATTGGCAGATATATTTACCAAACCACTTGATGAGAAAGTGTTTTGCAGGTTAAGAGGTGAATTGAACATCATCGACGCTTCAAACTTGGAGTAGGAACTCCATTTAATAAATGCAAGGCATGAGCCTATGACTAATCCTTGATATTTCTCTTATGTTGACTATCTTCTATCTTGGATATATTTGCACCTTGCATGCTATCTAACCCGTGTAGGTACTTGGATGAATCGAAATCTATGAGATTGCAACTCACTCACATCTTGAGCAATTTCTATATCACCAAGTCGCTACACAATGGTGGATGAAGACAAGGAAGCACGCAACCATTCAAACATATCCTTTGACAAATTCTATCATGATTGTTATTTTGGATACACAAGTGCTCTTCCTTGCAAAAACTAAGCCATGTAGGTAGATGGACTCAAACTTCAAGTGATGCTCCCAACTCTTGATGAGCTACATCAACCTTGAGCAACCCACACAAGTTCAACTACATGATCATGATCAACACCACCACCCAAGGTATGTTATTCCATCTTAGAGAAGGTTTACTCCAAGTCATGGGATAAAGCAACTCAACAAGATGTGAATACATCACGATGCTTTAACAAAAAATGGTAACCCCATTTTGAGCTTAAACGATGAGTATGACCAAAGATCAAGTGATCTCACTTGACTCCTAAGTCAATATACTCTAACATAGGTGACTTTGTCACCGCCCAATTCTAGATGAAATTCTCTTGCGTTCTTTTCTGTGCTCTTGCATTTGTCTCATGCATATTTGTTTCCCTCTTCAAAAAAAACTTCATCTAGATTCCTTTTAGTTTTTTCTCTGTTATGCATTCCTTGCATCCAATTCATTGCAAATAATTCAGTTAATTCCTTGCAAATCCTTGTGAGATCTTACTTGTCTAGTGAGCTGAGGTGACAAGTGTTTTCTCTGTGATGAACTCGGTCACACCAGGCTGTTTACTTCGGTCCAACCGAACCCTTTCGGTGCCACCGAAGCACCAAACTCGGTGCTACCGATCTCACTGCAGGAAAGAGATCTTGCCACTTGTTTCTGAATTCTTTTTGATCCAGCTTCACTCAATGAATCTTGTCCTTGACCAGCATCCTACTCAAATTTCTGCTTTGTTCTGTGACTCAAGGACCAAACCCATCATGACAAAAATCCAGAAGAACCCTTCTTGGAAATTGATGTCAAAGGGGGGGAGAGAGATCATCACATCAAAGATTAATCATATCTATAGGGGGAGAGAATACTCTAGGGAAGAAAGAGACCCCAGATGCTTGGTGTTCAAGAGGAGAGAAGTCACATGTCTTCAAGAGGGGAAAGACATGTTCATCTTTTCTCGATTGCATTAGCTCTATTTATTTCCTCTGAGCTCTATTTTTGCTCTGATTTTCTGTTCCCTATCTTCTCCCAATATCCCATGTTAGATTCAGGGGGAGAAAGACATCTAAGGGAAGGAAATCCTTGAATTTATTGCATATCTTTACCTTTGGGGCATGTCTTTATCCAATGTGGTACTTAGTACTCACTCTACATGTCATCCCAGTCTTGGTACTCTTGTGGTTTCTCTTGTTTGCTCTGGCCAGTAGGTGTATCTGTGTTATCTAACCTTGTTTACGCAGGTTCATCCCATCCTAAGAAACTCAAGACCACAAGGTAAGTATACGCATCACAGTCATGTGAATGGTAATTTCTTGCTGATGTACATACTGTTTGCAAGAAGGACTCATGAGCATGAAGGTATATTTCTCATATTTTCATCATTTGCTCTGATGCATATAGCCAAGATACATGTAACACATCGCTTACTCTGTCATGTTTATGCATTCACATGCTCCTATATGACATATTCACATGATTGCATACATGTAAGGGGAGCGTGTGCAAGTTACATGTCTTTCCAAAGCTTTACTTACTACTCTTAATATCTTGATCTAAAGCTTTGATGTATGTTGTCATCAATACCAAAAAGGGGGAGATTGAAAGCAGAAGTGCTCCCAAGGTGGTTTTGGTAATTAATGTCAACATATCTCTTGTTGGACTAACATTTTTATCTAGTATGCTTCAGATAAGTTCAACAGTGAAGTGGCATGGACTAGAGAATGTGAAACCCCTTCAAGATGCTAAAGACAAAGGATTGTCTCAAGCTCAAAGCTCAAGACTCTACATTTTCTATTTTAGTGATCCAAGATCACATTGAGTCTATAGGAAAAGCCAATACTATCAAGGAGGGATGAGGTGTTGCTTAATGAAGCTCTTGCTCAAATGCTTAGTGATATGCTCCAAAGCCCTCAACTACTTTCTCACATCCACATATGACCTAAACCAGAAGTCAAACTCGGCCCCACTGATTCTTCCTATCCGGCGCCACCGAGTTCAAATGTCATAGCCACTGCCACAAACCCTAGGCAAATCGGTCTCACCAATAGGGATCTCGGTCTCACCGAGATGGAATTGCAAACTCTCTGTTGCCTATTGCAATACTTTCGGTCTCACCGAAAACTTGCGATCGATCCCACCGAGATTGCAATGTAAACTCTCTATTTTCCCTTCGTAACGTTTCGGTCTCACCGAAATGAGCAATCGGTCCCACCGAGTTTACCTGGCCAACTCTCTGGTTAGCTTATTACCAAAATCTGTCTCACCGAGGTTGTGTAATCGGTCTCACCGAGATTACGTTATGCCCTAACCCTAACCATATCGGTCCTACCGAGTTGCATGTCGGTCCCACCGAAAACCCTAACGGTCACTAGCTTTGCTAAATCGGTCCGACCGAGTTTAACCATTCGGTCCCACCGAGTTTGGGAAGTTATGTGTAACGGTTAGATTTTGTGTGGAGGCTATATATACCCCTCCACCACCTCTTCATTCGTAGAGAGAGCCATCAGAACGAAACTACACTTCCAACCTATATTTTCTGAGAGAGAACCACCTACACTTGTGTTGAGACCAAGATATTCCATTCCTACCATATGAATCTTGATGTCTAGCCTTCCCCAAGTTGCTTTCCACTCAAATCTTCTTTCCACCAAATCCAAATCCTGTGAGAGAGAGAGTTGAGTGTTGGGGAGACTATGATTTGAAGCACAAGAGCAAGGAGTTCATCATCAACACATCATTTGTTACTTCTTGGAGAGTGGTCTCTCCTAGATTGGCTAGGTGTCACTTGGGAGCCTCCGACAAGATTGTGGAGTTGAACCAAGGAGTTTGTAAGGGCAAGGAGATCGCCTACTTCGTGAAGATCTACCGCTAGTGAGGCAAGTCCTTCATGGGCGATGGCCATGGTGGGATAGACAAGGTTGCTTCTTCCTGGACCCTTCATGGGTGGAGCCCTCCGTGGACTTGCGCAACTGTTACCCTTCGTGGGTTGAAGTCTCCATCAACGTGGATATACGATAGCACCACCTATCGGAACCACGACAAAAACATCCGTGTCTCCAATTGCGTTTGAATCTTCCAAACCCTTCCCTTTACATTCTTGCAAGTTGCATGCTTTACTTTCCGCTGTTCATATACTCTTTGCATGCTTGCTGGATATGTAGTGTGTTTGTTAAACTTGTGCCAAAAATCCACTTCAACCTAAAGAATTTAAAAACTGCAACTTTTGGTACTTAGTGTCTAATCACCCCCCCCCCTCTAGACACCTCTTCTCGGTCCTTTCAGCGAGTTAATACGTGGCCCTGCATGGTAGCTAAAACGGCATCTCTTAGTTGTTTGGATTAATTGTTGCATTTAGAGACAGAAGTCAGGGCTTTGATTGGTGGAATGACCGGTCATGTTTCTCCTTCTCCTCCAATCTGCTTGCACCTTGGTCCCACTGCACCTTTTAACGTGACTTATTACACCTAGACGGAGGGAGTCATACGAGATACGGTGGCACACTGACTTAGGTCGAATACAAGTGCCCAAAATTGTGTGCATGTTATAATAAGGATTCACTTAAAATAGTACATGAGCGAACAGAGGGATCAATTGGACAGTGTTCCCGAGCAGTAGCGAGATCTGTGAGGTAAGATACTCCCTCCGTTTCTTTTTACTCTGCATATAAGATTTGGTCAAGGTCAAACTGCACAAAGTTTGACCAAATTTATATAAAAAATTATGAACATCTACAATACTAAAACTATATAGTATGAAAATACGTTTCATGGTGCATCTGATAATATTGATTTCATATTGTGAATGTTTATACTTTTTAATATAAAGTTAGTCAAACTCTACAAAGCTTGACTTTGACCAAACCTTATATGCGGACTAAAAAGAAACGGAGGTAGTACACCGCTGGCGCTTTTAATTTTTCTTATTAATTTGTTTGTTTCACCCTCTAACTGGTGGGACCCAACGTACTACGTGGAGAGAGGTAAGGTGACTAAGGTTGCATTATTTTTGCACCACTGTGGATAGTCTTACCACCAAAGCCACATGACACGATTATGATTTAAATCCCAATGACTCTGATGGAGTCCTGGATTAGGGGGTCTCCGGACAGCCGGACTATATCCTTTGGCTGGACTGTTGGACTATGAAGATACAAGATTGAAGACTTCGTCCCGTGTCCGGATGGGACTTTACACGGCGTAGATGGCAAGCTAGGCAATACGGATATGTATATATGCCCCTTTGTAACCGACCTTGTGTAACCCTAGCCCCCTCCCACTACAAAAAAAGACACATCCGTGACATTTGGGGCCGAACAATTTTTTTTTCTATCATACATATGACACTTCTATGACGATAATTGGGATAAAACCCGGTATCATCATAGATGTGGTGGGCTCTTACTTCTATGACAAAAAATCATGACAGAAAATGGGCTTTTCGTCCTGGGCGGGCTGGAGACGCAGTTGCATGACATTCTTTGGGTCGTCCATGACGGAAAAGACCGTGGTAGAAGCGAGGGCGAGGAAAATTTCGGGGAGTTCCTGGTTACGGTGGGAGGTCGGGGGCCGAGCGATGCACGTTTCTCTCATACACGTACGCGCGTGTGTGCGAGACGTTGGCTCTAACTGAACCCGAGCGAGGCGTTGGGCTCTAACTGAACCCGAGCGATTGCACTGCTGGCTACGCGTTACTGAACCCGAGCGATCGATCGATGGCTGTTAACTGAACCCGATCGAGCCATTCTTTCGCTACTGCTGCTAACTGAAGCCGATCGATGCTGCCTCTAGATGAACAGTGAGCGTTGCAGGAGGGGGGGGGGTTGGTTGAACAGGACCCTGTGGTGTTGCCTCTGGATGAATAGGACCCCGATCGACCAAGCTAGGTGGGGCTGGATGAACAGGACCCCGTGGAGGGCTGGATGAATAGGACCACCCCGTGGAGGGCAGGATGAACTGTAGACGGTGGAGGGCAGGATGAACAGTAGCCCGTGGAGGGGTGGTTGAACAGGAGCCCGTTGATAGGGCTGGTTGAACAGTAGCCGGTGGAGTAGCGCGTGGTGGAGGCTGGATGAACAGGAGCCCATGGATGAACAGTCGCAAGTGGAGGCTGGAGGAGGTCGACGGTGGATGAACAGTGGCGCGTGGAGGCTGGAGGGGGTCGACGGTGGAGATGAACAGTATCCCGTGGAGTCCCGTTTTGCGGTACACCACACCCCTCCCGATGAACAGGACCCCCGTTTCGACCATAG
Organism: Triticum monococcum; assembly: GCA_034509565.1. Taxonomy (NCBI): domain Eukaryota; kingdom Viridiplantae; phylum Streptophyta; class Magnoliopsida; order Poales; family Poaceae; genus Triticum; species Triticum monococcum. Next base: position 187,249,975 of record CM067846.1, read on the forward strand.
CGCTCCAACACAAGTCCGTTTCGTCTGTTTTGCGGTACGCCACACTCCTCCCGATGAACAGGACCCCCGTTTCGACCGTAGGAGGTCCGTTTAATCCGTTTTGCGGTACGCCAGACCCCTCCCGATCAACAGGACTCTGTTCCGAACGTAAGAGGTCCATTTCCTCCATTGTGCGGTAAGCCAGGCCTCGTTTCCATCGCCTGTTCCGTCCAAGCCCTCCCGATGAACACGACCACGCATTCCGTTCTGACCCAGCCGGTTGGCTCCCACGCCTTCTGTTGCCTCCCCATGAACACGAGGCATTCCGTTGCCTCCCCATGAACACGACGCATTCTGTTGCCTCCCCATGAACAGGACGACGACGCTGTTTCTCCGTTCCGACCCAGCCATGTACACGAGCCCTGGCCATACGTATGCGCGAGTAGGCGTTCGAGACCCCGCCCGTATGTACACATACATGGCCGTATTTTCTTTCTTGCACCCTGGCCGCTGTACGTACGTGTACATGCTACGTGTGCGCCTCTACTACGACACGTGCGCACCTCTACTATGACACGTGCGCGCCTCTCATCGACCAGTATGTACGTACACGTTCGCGACCAGAATGACAACGCTACCTACGCTTCGACCAGTTGGGTCCCGACTGTCAGGCACTTCCTTGCCTGCGAAGATGTAGCTGGTGGGTCCCAGCAGTCAGGGGGCGAAGCGTTTTTTTGCCCGGACGCACTTCCTTGCGTGCACAGATGTAGCTGGTGGGACCTAGCAGTCAGGGGGAAACGTTTTTTTGCGAAATACAGTGGCCCATCCGGTGGGTCCCAGCTGTCAGGTGGAGGAATCATTATTTTCCGTGTAATAAGGAGGCACTTCCTTGCTGCGGCCGTGGACCCAGCTGTCAGCCTCTCCACGTACAGTCCACGTCCGATGGAAGTCGTTCCTTGACCATGTTGACCATGCTGCGCCGAGAGCACCAGGGCGGTGGACGACGGCGAGGCCTAGGAAGGGGACGACACGGAGGCAGGGAAGACTCGGCAGTTGTTTCCCACGCGGAGGGGAGTACGACTGTACGAGGGTTTACTGGTTCGTCTGCCGTCGCCGGAGAATAACAGCATGTGTGGGTGAGTAGAGGGATGGCTAGGCCAGCAATGGGAGTACGGTCGGGCGGGGAGGCTTGTGCGGTGGCACAGCCGGCCGCGAGGAGGAGGGAGCAGGCAGTCCCGCCGGCGCTTGTTTGAGTGGCTGGAGCAGGAAGAGCAGAGATTGAAGAAGCACGACGGCCGTTGGATCGACATCCAACAGTCAGTGCTTGTGCGTCAACCTTTTTTAGGAAAGCCTCAAATCTGTGGAAAACAGCATACCACCCATCTGCCATTATTTCTAATAATTTACAGCCCATTTGCTAATCTTAAGGTTTTTTTGGAGCACATATTCTTTTTGTTAGCATTACAGCCCATATTGTGACAACGGTTAAAAATTATACGAAATTTTGCATATTTCAGTGCGGTCCGAACTGTTTTTAATCCCGAAATTTCGACTCACATTCAAACTGATTTTAAAAATAAATGTATATCAATATAAAATCCAACAAATTCTCCACGCATAAAAATTATTGTAATTTAAAATCTTGAAATGAAAAAAAAGATATTTGAAACTAATTGCCGGTTTGATGTGTTTTAAAAATGTACAACCAATTTCTCATTACTGATGGGCCATTTTCTTGGCCAGCAGAATGAAAGCTCTCCTCGTCTTGAAAGATTTGCAGCCCAACAGGCCTGACAAAGCGACTTACTTGGCAAATCACAAAAAACTGGGCTGTGGCCGTGGACCCAGCTGTCATCCTCTCCACGTACAGTACTCTTCTGATGGAAGTCGTTCCTTGACCACGTTGACCACGCCGCACGGAGAGCACCATGACGGTGGACGACGGCGAGGCCTAGGAAGGGGACGACGCGACAGTGGAAGCCCGCGCGGAGAGGACTATGAGGGTTCACTGGTTTGGCTGCGGTGTGAGGCTGCCGTCGCCGCAGGGCCTGGCCAGCGGTGGGAATAGTAGGGGGCGGTGAGGCCTCTGCGGCAGCACAACCGACCAAGGGAGGCAGGAGCATGTGGCACGATCGGCGCTGCTTTGGGTGGCTGGAGCAAGAAGACCAGAGGTTGAAAAAGCACTACGGCCGTTGGATGGACATCGTATGGTCACTGGATCTAGAATCGTTCATATTGACTAAGTTGACAAAGCCCTTCGTCCCCATCAACTTAGTAGGCCCACAAGTTAGCCTCCCAGCAAGGTGGGTCCCAGCTAGCCGGGGGAGTATTCATTTTTTTTGTGCGTAATAAGGAGGCACTTCCGGTGGGTCCGAGCTGACAGCGGGGGGAATGTTTTTTTTTGCAAAATACGGTGGCCCGTCCGGTGGGTCCCAGCAGTCGGGGGAAAATGATTTTTTTCGCAAAATACTGGTGGCCCGTCCGGTGGGTCCCTGCTGTCAGGTGGAGGAATCATTATTTTCTGTGTAATAAGGAGGCACTTCCTTGCTGCCGCCGTTGACCCAGCTGTTAGCCTCTCCACGTATAGTCCACGTCCGATGGAAGTCGTTCCTTGGACGTTGACCACACCGCGCCGAGGGCACCAGGGCGGTGGACGACGGCGAGGCCTAGGAAGGGGAGGACGCGGAGCCAGTGAAGACACGGTAGTGGATGCCCACGCGGAGAGGAGTATGAGGGTTCACTCGTTCGGCTGCGGTGTGAGGCTGCCATCGCCGCAGGGCCTAGCCAATGGTGGGAATAGTAGGGGGCGGTGAGGCCTCCACGGCAGCACAGCCGGCCACGAGAGGCAAGAGCAGGCGGCACGACCGGCGCTGCTTTGGGCGGTTGGAGCAAGAAGACCAAAGGTTGAAGAAGCACTACGACCATTGGATGGACATCATACGGTCACTACAGCTAGAATCGTTTATATTGACTAAGTTGACAAAGCCCTTGGTACGTCAACTTAGTAGGCCCACAGGTCAGCTTCCGAAACGGTGAGCCCCAGATGTCAGGGGGAGGAATCATTTTTTGGGCGGGTGAAGCTAGAATATCTGAGATTGAAGAAGAAGCACGGCATCCATTGGATGGACATCCAACGGCCACTGCTGCTAGAACCGTGTGTTGACTATAAGTTGACAAAGCCTTGCATACGCGTCAACTCTGTTTTTTAGGGGACGCGTCAACTTAGTAAGGCCAGAAGTGTGTGGCAGAGAACTTATAGACCATTTGAGATTTGTAAGAATGTGTAGCCCATTTTTGAATTCTAATGGAATTTACTACAGCCCATTTACAGTTTGTTAAAAGTACAGCCCATTTCAACCAACTGTTCAAAACAGAATTCAATAAAATTTCCCACATTTTGATGGGATCCAAAATATTTTTATCCCAAAATTTCTAGTCAGATTAAATACAATTTCAACATAAATTTATATTACGTAAAAATCCAGCAAAACATTGCGCTCGCAAAAATTAATGAAATTAAAGTTTTCAAATTCAAAAATAATATTTTATAAAGTAATCACGTGTTTGGTGCATTTTTTTATAGTTACTACCCAGTTTTTATAATTACATCCCATTTATTATTTCTTAAAGTCCATTTTCTTGTTAAGCCTAATGCATCCCTCCTAGGAAAGATTTGCAGCCCAGCGGGGCGGAGAATAACAACTTGACCTTGCCTGGGTATTCCTAAAAAAAGTATAGCTGGGCTAGCCATTTTCATCTTGAAAAAAATTAATATCTGCGCTGGATATCTGGCCTGGGCTAGACGGGCCACAGCCCGCCCAGTTAATACCTGCAGTGATGTTTTCGTTGTTGTTCAGAGGAGAAAAATTAATATCTGGGCTAAACATCAAAAAACTCTGTAGTGCTCACACCTCAAAAACACAAATACTGCTCGAGTTGCTTGGTCCCAGCTGTCGGCCGCTTCTTGTGCAATTCTCTCGTTTATTGACTAGTACTACATAGGTTGACAATGGTGTGGGACCGGATGTCAGGAAACCAGGGGGAAGTAAAATAAATAACTCCAGTGAGTGCTTCCACCTCTGCCTCGTTGTCTCCCGTGGAAACCCCTTTCCTCCCTTTTTTTCACTCGGGCAAGGACCAATGCATGCAGCACGTCCATGCGGTTATTAGGCAAGAAATAAAAGTGCTTTGCATGCTATGAATTACGATGGCCTGCATGGGTAGCTAATAAGGCATCCTGTTAACTGCTGTGATTAAATGTTGTGTTTAGAAGAGAGAAATATTCTTCTTTTCCACCAATCTGCTTGCACCTAGGTCATGATGCACCTTCTAATACGACTTATTCACCTAGACGGAGGGAGTATATATATATATATATATATATATATATATATATATATATATAAGGAGGCACTTTCGTACGTGAGGCTATGGACCTGGTGGGTCCCCATTGTCATCCTCTCCAAGTAAAGTCATCTCCTCGCCTGCGCGCGCTTTCCGCCCGAAACAGTCAGCGCCGCCCGCCCCGCTTCCCGGTGCAGGCGATTGCTCCGCCTTCAAATGACACAAGTGCCCTCCATCCATCCATCTGCCGCCCACATTAATGATACGCGGTTGCCGAGGCGGCTACTCCGGCACCACACGTCCGTCCCTCCGCCCGCCCACCATTGCTATATAAACTGCTGCGCCGGCCATAGCCGCAGTCATCCGCATCCGTTCCCTTTCTCCTGTCCACACCACTACTGCCCACCATGGCTTCCTCGCGCTCCAGCGCTCTTCGGGACGGGCGGACGACGGACCATAAGGAGATGGCAGCCATTGCTGCCGACCGGCTGGCTGGCAGGCAGCCGGAGGACGACGACGTCCCAATGGAGAACATGGTAGTCGACGATCCGACGCCAACCCCCTCCTCCGCGCCATCCTCGCCGGTGCATTGCACTATGACCATCGGCGAGGCCCGTGCGCAATATATGGACAGTGTGAGGCAGATGCATTAGGAGCATTTCCGGGAGGCGTAGGCCGACGCTGCCTACAACCACCATCTCCTCCAGGAGCACCTGCAGGCGGAGGAGCAGATTGCCACGGAGTGGGCGGAGCAGGAGGCGCTGCTCGACTCGTACCGCTCCGCCCGCAAGGGCCGCCTGGAGTGCTGGCAGGACCGGATGCGGGTGGTGGAGGCTGCGGCCGCCTACAAAGAGGCTAGCAAAGAGGGCGATGAAGCGGGCGAGGCGCTGTTTGGCGAGACCGAGGACGAGGCAGAGGACAATGCCGGCTCCGACGAGTGCCCGCTCCGCTGGCGTCGACGAGGCCCTGCTCTGCCTAGGCCCTGCGGCAACAACAACGAGGCAGAGGACACCGCCGGCTCCGTCGAGGCCCCGCCCCACCAACAACGAGGCAGAGGACATCGCCGGCTCAGCCTGGGCCCCACCCTGCCAGCAATGCAGGGGAGGATTTCCACCGCTCCGCTGAGGCCCCGCCTGTCAGATTTCGGGTTCCGGCAGACCCTTGAGGTTCGAACACTGGGGTGCGCACGGAGATTTCGCCTCCTACCTACCTGCACCCCTCCGCCTTGCTAAGATCTAAGCTATGGAAAGAACAACACGAATGACACGGGGTTTATACTGGTTCGGGCCACCGTTGTGGTGTAATACCCTACTCCAGTGTGTGGTGTGGTGGATTGCCTCTTGGGCTGATGATGATGAACAATGCAAGGAAGAACAGCCTCGCGAGGGTCTGCTCTTGGCTGGGGCGATGAACTGCTGGGAGGAGTTCAGTCACCCTTCTCTCTTTCTCTCTCTCTGATTCTCCTTTCTCGATCCACTATCCACTCTCCCTTTGTTCTGTGGGTGGCTGGTCCTATTTATAGAGGCCCTGGTCCTCTTCCCAAATATCGAGCGGGAAGGGAGCCAACAATGGCGGGCTAATTTGAAGGGGGACAACTAGTACTAGCTATCCTGACAAAAGTAGTCTTCGCCTGCACAAAGCTCTGGTGGTGACGCCGTCTTGGGCTCCACAATGACCTCCGTCTTGCAGTCCTCCTGGTCTTGGTCTTGTTGCACCGAAATGGCAACCTTTGCCTGATGCCTCGGTACTCCGCGGCTGCGCTTGCCCCCTTTGCACCAAAGAGGAAAGGAGGACACTGCGCGGGCTGGCACCCGCCTGGCGCCCTTGGTCGTCATGGCTTGCGTCACGGCCACCTCGTGAGGTACCCCGCCTTGATCTCTCCACCTCCTCGCAAGCCAGCCTGATGAGGCCGTGCCTGAGGAAGCTCCAGGTCATCCGCCCCGCGAGGCTTGGCCCCTCGCGAGGGTCTTGAGTCTGTGTTGGTGAAGATGGGCCGTGCTGGGCCCCCCTTTGAGCCACGCCGCATGCCGCAGGGAGGCAAGTCTGGGGACCCCTGTTCCCAGAACGCTGACAGTAGCCCCCGGGCCCAAGGCACGCCCGGACTTTGCCATGCAGGGAGGCGGAAGGGCAAGAGCGAAGCGCCGCGGGCCCTAACAGCCTGCGGCCTCGGGCACCGCGTGGCGGTTGATTGGACGTGGGCGCCTTAGCAACCGTGCGAGTTAATAAAGGAGCGGCATCTGCCTAGGCTTTGCTTCTTGCTTTCCCCGGTTGCTGCTCAGATCCCCTTTCTTGCGCCTCTCCTTCCTTCCTCCAAAATTTCCAGATCTACTCCGACCGTGTGACCTAGGAAGCCATGGCGCCTCGTCCGCCCCCGGCCGTAGCTTGGTACTCGTCTGCCCTGGACTCGCCGAACGTGTCGGGGGCGAGCCTTGCCAGGTTGCGCCGGATGGCGGCGGCGCGGGGCATCGACGGGGCGAGGAAGGCCGAGCTGGACGACAAGGCCCTGGTTCTTGCCGAGGACCGCATGGCCTTCACGGAGATGGAGGCGAAGGCTCGCTCCTCGCTGAGGACGCTTTACGACAGTGGACTAGAGAGCCCGCTGGCTGGCACCGAGGACGGCCCCGCCAAGCTGCTTCCCTTCCTGGTTCGCGCTCTTGAAGATGTCGCCCTTGGCCTTGGCCCCACGTCCGAGGCCGAGGCGCGTGTCCTGTCTTCTGCAGCACTAACGCGGGTTCTCACCCACATCTACCTTCGCGATCCCGATGTCGACCTCGACGGCCTGCTGGAGCCAGTAAGCGGCGAGCGTGCCGCTGCCCCTGCCGAGGCCATGAAAGGTCGCGCGGAGGCTCTGTTGGGGAAGTTTCGGGCCTTCAGCACCAAGCCAAAGCAAGGCGCTGCCGACCCCACTGCTCCATGAGGCGCCCCCACACCGCGCTGCTCCACCGCCGACAAGTGACTCCGTTGTGGCTCCTGTCCTGCCTTTGATTCCTACACATGTATCATGCCTCGGGGAGGCATTTAAACTTGCGTTTGGCATTGAGATAACAGTGTGGACTGTAATATTTGCTTTTGAATTCCTTGAAATTTGTGATTTTCCTTCCTACTTGCTTATGTTCTACGCCGGCAGAGCCCGGCCCCGCGCATACCTCACCCAGCGTTAGTCCCGACCGGAAACCATGACGGGGCCAAGGAGTGAGGGGCTACGTGACAAGTTAGGCTCCTGAGTCGCGATGCTCAGGAGTCCCCCTTGGCGCACGAACAGCAAGTAGGGAGGTGTGATGTAGGTGGATCTACCGTTCTACGTCTGCAGAGCCCGGCCACGCGCATACCTCACCCAGTGTTAGCCTTTTGGAACTAAGGAGTGAGGGGCTACGTGACCAGTTAGGCTCCTGAGTCACGATGCTCAGGAGTCCCCCTTGACGCTCAAACGGCCTTTGTACCTTAGCTCCGCTCGGGGAGAGACGCATGACGAACCAGGCCCGGGGGGACCTGGCTGGGCGGCGTGCGTCTGGGTGTGACCCAGGCGCAGCCCCCGTGCCCAGCCCCCTCACGCGGCGCTCCTGAGGGGAGGCGTTACGATGAGGCTAGACACTGAGCTCTGGGCTCCCTGAGGTTGATGCGGCCCGGGGGCCACCCTCAGTTGTTTATCACCAGTGCGGAGCATAGAGCTTCCGTATGTGTACGGGCATAGCCGCTCATCGCCAGTGTCGTCAGCCAGCGTGGAGCATCGTGCTTCCACTGGTACGTGGGTGGGGGGCCCCCTCCGGGAGGAGCCCTCGGGGCGTGAACAACCCCACCCTGACACGTGGCCGGCACGGTAGGGCCTGGCGAGGTGTATCTGGGCACCCGTGAGCCAGCGCGGGACTCACAGGGCCCTAACTCTAGGCGGGTTACGCCTGGCACTGGGCCTTATCTTGTGATGTATCCCTGCAAATTTGGTTAGATGCCGGCACTCTACGTCCTCGGGTCCCGGCCCTTGAGCTGGTCTCAGCCGTCGCTGGTATGCCAGGTCGCGATGCCGTGGACAAGGCCAGAGGGTGAGGGCTGGAGAGCCAGTAAGAGCCCTGAGTCACGATGCTTAGGTACCCCCCCCCCCTTAACGTGCAAGTGGTCAGCATGGAGAAGAAGAGGTGCCGTGGACCGGCGTCAAATAATCAAGCATGGTGGGTCTAACGCCTAATCGGAAATAAACGCAAATGGGATACATGCCGCTGGGCCTGGCCCGAGCGACTTGCGGATCATGCAGCCCGAGGGGCGCCCCCAACAAGGTAAGCTAACAACATGAAATAAAAGGGATACATGCCGCAGGGACAGACCCACGCGGCCTGGGAATAATGCAGCCCTGGGGGGCGCTCCCAGCTGGAAGTGAAACTTGAAACATGTCACCTGATGACGTTGAGGACGAAGGGGTGTTGGTGTAGCAGACTTGGTGGGCTGCGGAAGCCGATCCTCACGAGCCCCCAGGCCCAAGGGCCTCGGGAGGCTCCAGAGGCGCTGGTGGCTCCCTGCGGACCATCTCCATCTCCGCCAGGGCTGCGAAACGCCTGGCCTCTTGTGCCTCCATGATGCCCCTCAAGAGGCCCTGGTATGTGACAGCCGCGTTCGGCAAGCCGTAAGGCATGTGAATGTAGCTGTGGGGTGGACCTCCGTAGCGCCCCACTCGCGAGGGCCAGAGGCGCTCCACAGAGTCGACTCGGTTGAGCCTTGGTATGTCGATGCAGACGCGCAGCCCACCATCCTCGCCTGGATGGGGAGCCACTGCTGGTAGACGGCGGCCGCCTTTCATGACTCTTGACTCCTGTAGCTCCTGAATGGCCTTGCTGACGAACTCCTGAGGGTCTGGCTCTCCTTGCCTTGCTCCTTCTTGAGGGAAACATGCTTCGAAACACGCCTCCATGTGGTGCCCAAGCACCTCCCTCGTGACCCTAGCCGTTCAGCGGCCCTCCAGGGGAGAGCCCCCGAGCCCTGCCTGAGGAGGGCACCAGGCGCGCTTTCCTATGCGATGGAAGGAGGTTCCCCCTGGGCAGGCATGGGCCCAGAGGGGCCTGCCTGCTGAGGGGCCGGGCTGGACAATGTCTTCTTCTTCTTGGGGGCGGTCTCGGGAAGCCTCCTGCTACCGCGATCCGGGTCTTCCAGTGACGCGGCCTGAAAGGCTCGTTCCAGGGAACACACCGCGTCCTTCTCTTCACAGGGCACCGTGATGACTCCGCCACCTCCTGGCATCATGAGGACGTTGTAGCCGTGGTGAGTTATGGCCATGAACTTGGCCAGTGCTGGGTACCCAAGGATGGCGTTGTACGACAGACAAATGTGAGCGACGTCGAAGTCGATGAGCTCGGTGCAGTAGTTGTCGCGTGCCCCGAAGGTGACAGGGAGGCGGACCTGCCCAATCGGGACCGTGGAGCCATCGGTGATTCCAGAGAAGGGCTTGGTTGGCTGAAGCTGGCTGTAGGGCACTTGGAGATTGTTGAATGTTTCCACGGATAGGACGTTGAGCCCTGCCCCACCATCGATGAGGGTCCTGGTGACCACCATGTTGCTGATGATTGGGGAACAAAGCATCGGGAGGACTCCAGCTGCAGCCGCACACTTGAGCTGATCTGCTGAGCTGAACGTGATGGCGCACGCCGACCACCTGAGAGGGTGCGTGGCTTCAAGCCTGGGGAGGACTGCATTCACTTCGCGGGCGAACTGCTTGAAGATGCGTTGAGAGGCTGGGGCCTGAGCCCCGCCCAGGATGCAGGCGATTGCGCGCAGCTCCTGGAAGCCCCCAGCCCCCTCGTCTTGGTGGCGGTCCTCGTTCCTCCTTGGCTGCGTCGGCAGCGGGGGGAGGCCTGCGTTGCCTTGCGGGCGATCCTCACGAGGCTGATCCCTCCAGTCTCCCTCACGAGGTGGGTCTTGCCAGCGATCCTCGCGAGGTTGGTCGCGTCACCCTTGGCACGGGCCACGGTGTTCCTAGCGTCCTGCGTTCCTTCCTCCTCCTCGACCGTAGCCCCGGCCATCGCGGTCAGGGCGACGACCGATCCTTCCTTCTCGCACGGCTCGGAGCTCTTGACATTCGTTGGTGTTGTGGGTGTGTAGGTCGTGGTACACATAGTACCGGCTGCCCTTGGAAGGTTCGGGCTGATCTCTGCCCCGCTTGGTGTCTGGTTCTGCCGCGAGCACGGCAGCCCCCTTGCACTTCACATCCTTGGCCTTGGGCTTCTTCTCTTCTGGGTCTGTGGCAGGCAGCTCGAGGAGGGAGAAACGCCCTTCCTCAGCCCTAGCGCACTTGGTTGCTAAGTTGAACAGCTCCAAGGAAGTGCACAGGTCTTCATGCATCGCCAACTCCTCCTTCATCTTGACATCGCACACGCCGCCGGAGAAGGCTGAGATGATGGCCTCCTCAGTCACCTTGGGAATCTTGAGGCGTGCGTTGTTGAAGCGTTGGATGTACTTCTACAGGGTCTCCCCGTGTTGTTGCTTGATGCGGCGCATGTCGCTCACGGCGGGTGGCCGGTCGCGAGTACCTTGGAAGTTGGCGATGAAGCGGGTGCGCATCTCGTCCCCGGAGGAGATCGTGCCTGGAGCCAGGTTCAGGAGCCAGGTGCGGGCCCCGTCCTTGAGCGCCATGGGAAACCAGTTGGCCATGACCATCTCATCTCCGTTGGCAGCTTGGATGCCCATCTCATAGAGCTAGAGGAACTCCGCAGGGTCAGCCGTGCCGTCGTAATGAGGAGGCAGGTCCGGCTTGAACTTGCCGGGCCACGCGACACTGTGTAGCTCGGCGGTGAAGGCGTAGCAGCCTGCTGTGGCCACGGGAGGCCTCGGGTGGCGGAGAGCTTGGTCTTGCATGTCCCCTCACGCTGCAGCTGGGAGCAGCGCGGGGTCTTGACGTGCGGGAGCAAGAGCATGGTCGTGACGTGCTGGAGTAGGGAGCACCCGGGTAGCTTCTTGCGGGCGAGGGACTTCTTGGCAGCTCTGCTCTTGCCGCGCCGGCACCTGACGGAGAGGGTTCCGCCCAGGGGCCACGCGCCTTCGAGCCATGGCGCCTTCTTGTGGAGGAGGCGGCCGGGGCGCCGCCGGAGCTTCGTCGCCTGCGCGGGGCAGGGTGCGGTGCAGCGGAACGGACGGCGCAGGAGAGCCCCCTGCGGTGCGGACGAGCTCGGCGACGCGGTCGAGCCATTCTTCGTAGACGTCCTCGACGGGATGGTGGCGCAGGAGCTCGTTTGCCGCGATGAGCGCAGCTCGAGCCACCATGGGCGCGCGGAGCACGCGGGACGAAGAACCAGCTGGGGTGAGCGAGGGAGTTGCGGTGCGACCGTCTTGCCACACGGACGGATGCTGAGACGATACTTGCTGCTCGTCCCCCGCCGGGCCGGTGGCGGCGTTGACGGCAGGTGACGGGGAACGGCGAGGACGCCCGCCGATAGGAGCCGTCTGGGCGACGCGGGAAGCGAGAGCGGCCCGGCGCTCGGCGCGGGCCCGACGAGCGTCAGACATGGATGCGATGGTCGGAGGAGAACGGGGCGGTGGAAGACGAATTCCGGCGCACCCCTACCTGGCGTGCCAAATGTCGGATTTCGGGTTCCGGCAGACCCTTGAGGTTCGAACCCAGGGGTGCGCGCGGAGATTTTGCCTCCTACCTACCTCCACCCCTTCGCCTTGCTCAGATCTAAGCTATGGAAAGAACAACACGAATTGAAGGAAATATGCCCTAGAGGCAATAATAAAGTTATTATTTATTTCCTTATATCATGATAAATGTTTATTATTCATGCTAGAATTGTATTAACCGGAAACATAATACATGTGTGAATACATAGACAAACAGAGTGTCACTAGTATGCCTCTACTTGACTAGCTCATTAATCAAAGATGGTTATGTTTCCTAACCATGGACAAAGGAGTTGTTATTTGATTAATGAGGTCACATCATTAGATGAATGATCTGATTGACATGACCCATTCCATTAGCTTAGCACCCGATCGTTTTAGTATGTTGCTATTGCTTTCTTCATGACTTATACATGTTCCTATGACTATGAGATTATGCAACTCCCGTTTACCGGAGGAACACTTTGGGTACTACCAAACGTCACAACGTAACTGGGTGATTATAAAGGAGTACTACAGGTGTCTCCAAAGGTAGATGTTGGGTTGGCGTATTTCGAGATTAGGATTTGTCACTCCAATTGTCGGAGAGGTATCTCTGGGCCCTCTCGGTAATGCACATCACTTAAAGCCTTGCAAGCATTGCAACTAATGAGTTAGTTGCGGGATGTTGTATTACGGAACGAGTAAAGAGACTTGCCGGTAACGAGATTGAATTAGGTATTGGATACCGACGATCAAATCTCGGGCAAGTAACATACCGATGACAAAGGGAACAACGTATGTTGTTATGCGGTCTGACCGATAAAGATCTTCGTAGAATATGTAGGAGCCAATATGGGCATCCAGGTCCCGCTATTGGTTATTGACCGGAGACGTGTCTCGGTCATGTCCACATTGTTCTCGAACCGTAGGGTCCGCACGCTTAAGGTTTCGATGACAGTTATATTATGAGTTTATGAGTTTTGATGTACCGAAGGTTGTTCAGAGTCCCGGATGTGATCACGGACATGACGAGGAGTCTCGAAATGGTCGAGACGTAAAGATTGATATATTGGAAGGCTATGTTTGGACATCGGAAGTGTTCCTGGTGAAATCGGGATTTTACCAGAATACCGGGAGGGTTACCGGAACCCCCCGGGAGGCAAATGGGCCTATTGGGCCTTAGTGGAAAAGTGAAAAGGGGCTGCCATAGAGGGCTGCGCACCTCCCCCCTTTCCTAGTCCTAATAGGACTAGGGAAGGTGGCCGGCCACCCCTTCTCTCTTTCCCCCTTGAGGATTCCTATTAGAAATAGGATTGGGGGGGAGTCCTACTCCCGGTAGGAGTAGGACTCCTCCTGCGCCCCTCTCCCATGGCCGGCCGAACCCCTCCCCTTGCTCCTTTATATACGGGGGCAGGGGGCACCCCATAGACAGACAAGTTGATCCTTGAGATCGTTCCTTAGCCGTGTGCGGTGCCCCCTGCCACCAAATTCCACCTCGATCATATCGTTGTAGTGCTTAGGCGAAGCCCTGCGTCGGTAGTACATCAAGATCGTCACCACGCCGTTGTGCTGACGGAACTCTTCCTCGACGCTTTGCTGGATCGGAGCCAGAGGATCGTCATCGAGCTGAATGTGCTAAGAACTCGGAGGTGCCGGAGTAACGGTGCTTGGATCGGTCGGATCGGGAAGAAGACGTACGACTACTTCCTCTATGTTGTGTGATCGCTTCCGCAGTCGGTCTGCGTTGGTACGTAGACAACACTCTCCCCTCTCATTGCTATGCATCACCATGATCTTGCGTGTGCGTAGGAAAATTTTCGAAATTACTACGTTCCCCAACAGTGGCATCCGAGCCTAGGTTTTATGGTTTGATGTTATATGCACGAGTAGAACACAAGTGAGTTGTGGGCGATATAAGTCATACTGCCTACCAGCATGTCATACTTTGGTTCGGCGGTATTGTTGGATGAAGCGGCCTGGACAGACATTACGCGTACGCTTACGCGAGACCGGTTTCCCCGATGTGCTTTGCACATAGGTGACTTGCGGGTGACTGTTTCTCCAACTTTAGTTGAACCGAGTGTGGCTACGCCCGGTCCTTGCGAAGGTTAAAACGGAGTCTATTTGACAAACTATCGTTGTGGTTTTGATGCGTAGGTAAGATTGGTTCTTGCTAAAGCCCGTAGCAGCCACGTAAAATTTGCAACAACAAAGTAGAGGACGTCTAACTTGTTTTTGCAGGGCATGTTGTGATGTGATATGGTCAAAACGTGATGAGTTATAAGTTGTTGTATAAGATGATCATGTTTTGTTGAAGTTATTGGCAACTGGCAAAAGCCTTATGGTTGTCTATCTATTGCATAAGATGCAAGCGCCCAATAATTGCTTTACTTTATTGCTATGCGATAGCAATAGTTGCAAGAGCAAGTGTTGGCGAGACGACCACGTGACGACACATTGATATAGATCAAGATGATGGAGATCATGGTGTCATGCCGGTGACGATATAGATCATGACAGTACTTCGGAGATGGAGATCACAAGCACAAGATGATGATGGCCATATCATATCACTTATATTGATTGCATGTGATGTTTATCTTTTTATGCATCTTATCTTGCTTTGATTGACGGTAGCATTATAAGATGATCTCTCACTAAATTATCAAGAAGTGTTCTCCCTGAGTATGCACCGTTGCCAAAGTTCGTCGTGCCCAGACACCACGTGATGATCGGGTGTGGTAAGCTCTACGTCCATCTACAACGGGTACAAGCCAGTTTTTGCACACGCAGAATACTCAGGTTAAACTTGACGAGCCTAGCATATGCAGATATGGCCTCGGAACACGGAGACCGAAAGGTCGAGCGTGAATCATATAGTAGATATGATCAACATAGCGATGTTCACCATTGAAAACTACTCCATCTCACGTGATGATCGGTTATGGTTTAGTTGATTTGGATCATGTGATCACTTAGAGGATTAGAGTGATGTCTATCTAAGTGGGAGTTCTTAAGTAAATACCCGAGTTGAGAGATATGAAGTCTCCAACAAGTTCTATAGCTAAAAGATGGAGGAGAATCGCTCAACTAGTGAGCATGTGCTCAGATTGTCTGGGTACTACAATCGCTTGAATCAAGTGGGAGTTAATCTTCCAGATAAGATAGTGATTGACAGAATTCTCTAGTCACCATCACCAAGTTAGTAGAACTTCGTGATGAACTATAATATGCAAGGGATAACGGAAACAACTCCCAAGCTCTTCGTGATGCTGAAATCAACGAAGGTAGAAATCAAGAAAAACATCAAGTGTTGATGATTGACAAGACCACTAGTTTCAAGAAAAGGGCAGAGGGAAGAAGGGGAACTTCAAGAAGAACGGCAAGCAAGTTGCTGCTCAAGTGAAGAAGCCCAAGTCTGATCCTAAGCCTGAGACTAAGTGCTTCTACTGCAAAGGGACTGGTCACTGGAAGCAGAACTACCCCAAGTGATTGGCGGATAAGAAGGATGGCAATGTGAACATAAGTATATTTGATATACATGTTATTGATGTGTACTTTACTAGTGTTTATAGCAACCCCTTAGTATTTGATGCTAGTTCAGTTGCTAAGAGTAGTAACTCGAAACGGGAGTTGCACAAACAGAGACTAGTTAAGGGTGAAGTGACGATGTGTGTTGAAAGTAGTTCCAAGATTGATATGATCATCATCGCATACTCCCCTATACTTTCGGGATTAGTGTTGAACCTAAATAAGTGTTATTTGGTGTTTGCGTTGAGCATGAATATGATTTGATCATGTTTATTGTAATACGGTTATTCATTTAAGTAAAAGAATAAATCGTTGTTCTGTTTACATGAATAAAACCTTATATGGTTACACACCCAATGAAAATAGTTCATTGGATCTCGATCTTAATAATACACATATTCATAATATTGAAACCAAAAGATGCAAAGTTAATAATGATAGTGCAACTTATTTGTAGCACTGCCGTTTAGGTCATATTGGTGTAAAGCGCATGAAGAAACTCCATGCTGATGGGCTTTTGGAATCACTTGATTATGAATCAGTTGATGCTTGCGAACCATGCCTCATGGGCAAGATGACTAAGACTCTGTTCTTCGGAACAATGGAGCGAGCAACAGATTTGTTGGAAATCATACATACTGATGTATGTGGTCTGATGAATATTGAGGCTCGCGACAGGTATCATTATTTTCTGATCTTCACAGATGATTTGAGAAGATATGAGTATATCTACTTGATGAAACATAAGTCTGAAACATTTGAAAAGTTCAAAGAATTTCAGAGTGAAGTGAAAAATCATCGTAACAAGAAAATAAAGTTTCTATGATCTGATCGTAGAGAAAAGTATTTGAGTTACGAGTTTGGCCTTCAGTTAAAAACAATGTGAAATAGTTTCACTACTCACGCCACATGGAACACCATAGTGTAATGGTGTGTCCGAACGTCATAACCGTACTTTATTAGATATAGTGCGATCTATGATGTCTCTTACCGATATACCACTATCGTTTTGGGGTTATGCATTAGAGACAGCTGCATTCACGTTAAAAAGGGGCACCATCTAAGTCCGTTGAGACGACACAATCTGAACTGTGGTTTAGCAAGAAACCAAAGTAGTCGTTTCTTAAAGTTTGGGGTTGTGATGCTTATGTGAAAAAGTTTCATCCTGATAAGTTCAAACCCAAATCGGAGAAATATGTCTTCATAGGATATCCAAAGGAGACTGTTGGGTAAACCTTCTATCACAGATCCTAAGGCAAGACATTCGTTGCTTATAATGGATCCTTTCTAGAGAAGGAGTTTCTCTTGAAAGAAGTGAGTGGGAGGAAAGTAGAAAACTTGATAAGGTAATTGTACCTTCTACCTTATTGGAAAGTAGTTCATCACAAAAATCTGTTCTTGTGACTACTACACCAATTAGTGAGGAAGCTAATGATGATGATCATGTAACTTCAGATCAAGTTACTACTGAATCTCGTAGGTAAACCAGAGTGAGATCCGCACCAGAGTGGTACGGTAATCCTGTTCTGGAGATCATGTTACTTGACCATGACGAACCTACGAACTATGAGGAAGCGATGATGAGCCCAGATTCCGTGAAATGGTTTGAGGCCATGAAATCTGAGATATGATCCATGTATGAAGAACAAAGTATGGACTTTGGTTGACTTGCCCGATGATCGGCAAGCAATTGAGAATAAATGGATCTTCAAGAGGAAGACGGACGCTGGTAGTAGTGTTACTATCTACAAAGCTAGAATTGTCGCAAAAGGTTTTCGACAAGTTCAAGGTGTTGACTACGATGAGAGCTTCTCACTCGTATCTATGCTTGAGTCTGTCCGAATCATGTTAGTAATTGCCGCATTTTATGAAATCTGGCAAACGGATAAACAAAACTGCATTCCTTAATGGATTTATTAAAGAAGAGTTGTATATGATGCAACCAGAAGGTTTTGTCAATCCGAAAGGTGCTAACAAAATGTGCAGGCTCCAGCGATCCATCTGTGGACTGGTGCAAGCATCTCGGAGTTGGAATATACGCTTTGATAAGTTGATCAAAGCATATAGTTTTATACAGACTTGCGGTGAAGCCTGTATTTACGAGAAAGTGAGTGGGAGCACTACAGCATTTCTGATAAGTATATGTGAATGACATATTGTTGATCAGAAATAATGTAGAATTATTCTGTAAAGCATAAAGGAGTGTTTGAAAGGAGTTTTTCAAAGAAAGACTTCGGTGAAGCTGCTTACATATTGAGCTTCAAGATCTATAGAGATAGATCAAGACGCTTGATAAGTTTTTTTCAATGAGTACATACCTTGACAAGATTTTGAAGTAGTTCAAAATGGAGCAGTCAAAGAAAGAGTTCTTGCCTGTATTACAAGGTGTGAAGTTGAGTAAGACTCAAAGCCCGACCACGGCAGAAGATAGAAAGAGAATGAAAGTCATTCCCTATGCCTTGGCCATAGGCTCTATAAAGTATGTCATGCTGTATACCAGATCTATTGTATATCCTTCATTGATTTGGCAAGGGAGTACAATAGTGATCTAGGAGTAGATCACTGGACAGCGGTCAGAATTATCCTTAGTGAAATAAGGATATGTTTCTCGATTATGGACGTGACAAAAGGTTCGTCGTAAAGGGTTACGCCGATGCAAGTTTTGACACTGATCCAGATGAATCTAAAGTCTCAATCAGGATACATATTGAAAGTGGGAGCAATTAGCTAGAGTAGCTCCGTGTAGAGCATTGTAGACATAGAACTTGCAAAATACTTACGGATCTGAATGTGACAGACCCGTTGACTAAAATTATCTCACAAGCAAAACATAATCACACCATAGTACTCTTTGGGTGTTAATCACATAGCGATGTGAACTAGATTACTGAATCTAGTAAACCCTTTGGGTATTGGTCACATGGCGATGTGAACTATGGGTGTTAATCACATGATGATGTGAACTATCGATGTTAAATCACATGGCGATGTGAACTAGATTATTGACTCTAGTGCAAGTGGGAGACTGAAGGAAATATGCCCTAGAGGCAATAATAAAGTTATTATTTATTTCCTTATATCATGATAAATGTTTATTATTCATGCTAGAATTGTATTAACCGGAAATATAATACATGTGTGAATACATAGACAAACAGAGTGTCACTAGTATGCCTCTACTTGACTAGCTCATTAATCAAAGATGGTTATGTTTCCTAACCATGGACAAAGGAGTTGTTATTTGATTAACGAGGTCACATCATTAGATGAATGATCTGATTGACATGACCCATTCCATTAGCTTAGCACCCGATCGTTTTAGTATGTTGCTATTGCTTTCTTCATGACTTATACATGTTCCTATGACTATGAGATTATGCAACTCCCGTTTACCGGAGGAACACTTTGGGTACTACCAAACGTCACAACGTAACTGGGTGATTATAAAGGAGTACTACAGGTGTCTCCAAAGGTAGATGTTGGGTTGGCGTATTTCGAGATTAGGATTTGTCACTCCGATTGTCGGAGAGGTATCTCTGGGCCCTCTCGGTAATGCACATCACTTAAAGCCTTGCAAGCATTGCAACTAATGAGTTAGTTGCGGGATGTTGTATTATGGAACGAGTAAAGAGACTTGCCGGTAACGAGATTGAATTAGGTATTGGATACCGACGATCAAATCTTGGGCAAGTAACATACCGATGACAAAGGGAACAACGTATGTTGTTATGCGGTCTGACCGATAAAGATCTTCATAGAATATGTAGGAGACAATATGGGCATCCAGGTCCCGCTATTGGTTATTGACCGGAGACGTGTCTCGGTCATGTCCACATTGTTCTCGAACCGTAGGGTCCGCACGCTTAAGGTTTCGATGACAGTTATATTATGAGTTTATGAGTTTTGATGTACCGAAGGTTGTTCGGAGTCCCGGATGTGATCACGGACATGACGAGGAGTCTCGAAATGGTCGAGACGTAAAGATTGATATATTGGAAGGCTATGTTTGGACATCGGAAGTGTTCCGGGTGAAATCGGGATTTTACCGGAATACCGGGAGGGTTACCGGAACCCCCCGGGAGGCAAATGGACCTATTGGGCCTTAGTGGAAAAGTGAAAAGGGGCTGCCATAGAGGGCTGCGCACCTCCCCCCTTTCCTAGTCCTAATAGGACTAGGGAAGGTGGCCGGCCACCCCTTCTCTCTTTCCCCCTTGAGGATTCCTATTAGGAATAGGATTGGGGGGGAGTCCTACTCCCGGTAGGAGTAGGACTCCTCCTGCGCCCCTCTCCCTTGGCCGGCCGAACCCCTCCCCTTGCTCCTTTATATACGGGGGCAGGGGCACCCCATAGACAGACAAGTTGATCCTTGAGATCGTTCCTTAGCCGTGTGCGGTGCCCCCTGCCACCAAATTCCACCTCGATCATATCGTTGTAGTGCTTAGGCGAAGCCCTGCGTCGGTAGTACATCAAGATCATCACCACGTCGTTGTGCTGACGGAACTCTTCCTCGACGCTTTGCTGGATCGGAGCCAGAGGATCGTCATCGAGCTGAACGTGTGCTAAGAACTCGGAGGTGCCGGAGTAACGGTGCTTGGATCGGTCGGATCGGGAAGAAGACGTACGACTACTTCCTCTACGTTGTGTGATCGCTTCCGCAGTCGGTCTGCGTTGGTCGTAGACAACACTCTCCCCTCTCGTTTCTATGCATCACCATGATCTTGCGTGTGCGTAGGAAATTTTTCGAAATTACTACGTTACCCAACACGAATGACACAGGGTTTATACTGGTTCGGGCCACCATTGTGGTGTAATACCCTACTCCAGTGTATGGTGTGGTGGATTGCCTCTTGGGCTGATGATGATGAACAATGCAAGGAAGAACAACCTCGCGAGGGTCTGCTGTTGGCTGGGGCGATGAACTGGTGGGAGGAGTTCAGTCACCCTTTTCTCTTTCTCTCTCTCTCTCTGATTCTCCTTTCTCGATCCACTATCCACTCTCCCTTTGTTCTTTGGGTGGCTGGTCCTATTTATAGAGGCCCTGGTCCTCTTCCCAAATATCGAGCGGGAAGGGAGCCAACAATGGCGGGCTAATTTGAAGGGGGACAGCTAGTACTAGCTATCCTGACAAAAGTAGTCTTCGTCTGCACAAAGCTCTGGTGGTGACGCCGTCTTGGGCTCCACAATGACCTCCGTCTTGCAGTCCTCCTGGTCTTGGTCTTGTTGCACCGAAATGGCAACCTTTGCATGATGCCTCGGTACTCCGCGGCTGCGCTTGCCCCCTTTGCACCAAAGAGGAAAGGAGGACACTGCGCGGGCTGGCACTCGCCTGGCGCCCTTGGTCGTGATGGCTTGCGTCACGGGCACCTCATGAGGCACCCCGCCTTGATCTCTCCGCCTCCTCGCGAGCCAGCCTGATGAGGCCGTGCCTGAGGAAGCTCCGCGTTGTCCGCCCCGCGAGGCTTGGCCCCTCGCGAGGGTCTTGAGTTTGTGTTGGTGAAGATAGGCCCTGCTGGGCCCCCCTTTGAGCCACGCCGCAGGCAGGCAAGTCTGGGGACCCCCGTTCCCAGAACGCCGACACCGCCCGCCGGCAACGAGACAGAGGACATCGCTGGCTCCGCCGAGGCCCCATGTGATGCCCCGAGACCGATGTGTCAGGTGTCTTCCAGTTATTCGTTGTTGTTGCCTTGTCTTCTGTTTGCATGTTGCATCTTGCCATGTCATCATCCGCATTGCATCATCATGTTTTCAAACTTGCATCCGTCCGGGTCTCCCAGTTCTTTCCGTCGTCCGTTCTGAGCCTGTCCACACTTGCACGCGCATGCGACATGTCCGAAATAGTATTTTATAAGTAGCCGGAAAATGTTCTCGGAATGGGTTGAAAGTTGTCGTGTGGTCTTATTATAGTGTAGATAGACTGTCTGTCAAGTTTCATCGCATTCGGAGTTCATTTGATAGCCCAATCGTTAAGCTATAGCGGCAGTATAGCCGGTCTATCGTCGGACGTTTTCGGTCTCCGAAGACTGCCGTGCCGGGCTGCATCTCTCCCCTCTTCTCTCAGACCAACCCGCTCTCCACAGTCCACCTAGGCCCAGTCTAAACCTCTCTGCACAGTGCATCGAACCCCTCACGTGCGCGTCCGAAAGTTGTCCCGGACCCGACTCGGACCATCGTCACCGTTGTGTCCGGATCATCCCCAAACATCTACAAAACATCACCATTTTCTAATTTGGACTCCCTAGCCTATTTTTCTCGACCGCCCAATTACGATCGGAGGGATCCGATAGCCCCTAACTTAATCCACCTGCCATATATATACACAAGGTCCAACCCTAAAAATCAGGAACCTTGTCCCATCCTTCTGCTTGCCGCCACTGCAAATCCCCCTCGGGATCTCCCCTCGCCCAACCAGCCAATTCCTTCGATCCATCCTTGTGCCCGGTTCCAGATCAAGCACGAGGCTCGATCCCCGAGCACAGCCACCTGCCCAAACTCCGAGACCCCGCCGCCTCGATCGAGAGCCTCCTCCTCCCTCTTCGATCCAGAGGAGTGGAGCTCCGTCGTTGCTCCCCTTCCCTCCATCTCTCCCTGCTGCTCCCTCTTCTCACATCTCTTTGTGTCTCACAGGTTGTCATGGATGCCAGGCCCCAAGGTCCCCGCGCCCATCCTCATGGCGCCCCGCATCCTCTTCGCTGCTTCAGAGCTTCCTCGCGACGGACTCGCCTCCCGCGCCTGTCCTGGACAGGATCCGCGCCGCTGGAAGCTCTATGGCAGCCGCACAGGACGGCGTCGACCTCCGCTGCTCGCCTTCCTCCATGCCTCCTCGCCGGTCTCCTCCACCTTCCTCCTACGCCCGCACCTGCAAGCCGCCAAGTCCAACGCCGTGGCGCTGCCCTCACCTTGTCCCCTGAACCGCAAGCATCCATCGCCCGCCTCCTCTGCATCGAGCTCGTGCACACGTCTGTGTCACCCCGGTCCCGTGACGACCCTCCTCTGCGTCCATCGCCAAGTCCAACTGCTGCCCTGATCCTGTCGCGCCGCCTTGGATTCGACAGGTTTCCCGTCGCCGCGCCAAGTCCCGCTTCGCTGTGGCGTTCTCTGCTTCCCCTGCATTGTGCCGCAGCTCCTCGCTCGTCATCCCGTTGACCGTGCCCCCCTCCACATCCTCGTTCGGCTAAGCAGAGGCCCAGCCACGCCAGATCCACCGGCCCGCTCCTTCCACCGCCTTGGGCCAAGGCCCACTGGGTGAGAACCCCCACTGTGCACTGTTGGCCCATTGTGAGCACAGCCCAACCCATCTCTGTTCGGCCCGATGTGTTTTTTTCCTTCTACGAATTTAGCTATTATCCAGAGTTTGCCTATTTTGTAGAAAAACCCTCATCATTCATGCATTTAATAACAAAATAACCATAGCTCCAAACTTAATAAACTTTATATGTAAATGGGGTAGAAAAGTGCCTAGTTTAACATGGTGTACTTGCTTTGCATGTTTAACAACTCTAAAATTATGTTTAGGGCAGAACAGTACCAAACCTAAAATATGCACATCTGGACTTTCCAGAATTGTTGTGTGTTATTTCCGGCCTCATTTAAACTTGCCTAGATAGGTAGTTTTCATATGCTTCACCCCTTCCCATGCTAAACAACATTTAATATTGTTGACTACATAAACGAGATCGAACTAAATAAGTCATGTGGTGTTCCGTCAATATGCAACTTGTTGCATATTGAGCTCCACTTAATTTGTAGGATTGCATGTGCAATTTGCCATGCCATGCCTCATTAAACCGGACATCCATCATACTTGATTGTGCATCATGCCATGATATTGTGATGGTTGTTTACTATGTTGTTTGCTTCTTTTCGGTGTTGCTTCTTCGGGTTGGTTCCGATAACATTGCGTTTGTGAAGATAGGTTGGCTACGTCCGTTTGCCTTCTTCATGGACTCATTCTTCTTCCTTGCAGGATCTCAGGCAAGATGACCATACCATCGAAATTACTTCTATCTTTGCTTGCTAGTTGCTCGCTCTTTTGCTATGCCTATGCTGCGATACCTACCACATGCTTTACCTTGCCTCCCATATTGCCATGAGCCTCTAACCCACCTTATCCTAGCAAACCGTTGTATAGCTATGATACCACTTTGCTCAGCCCCTCTTATAGCGTTGCTAGTTGCAGGTGAAGATTGGAGCTTGTTCCATGTTGGAACATGGATATGTTGGGATATCACAATATCTCTTATTTAATTAATGCATCTATATACTTGGTAAAGGGTGGAAGGCTCGGCCTTATGCCTGGTGTTTTGTTTCACTCTTGCCGCCCTAGTTTCCATCATACCGGTGTTATGTTCCTTGATTTTGCGTTCCTTACACGGTTGGGTTATAATGGGAACCCCTTGACAGTTCGCCTTGAATAAAACTCCTCCAGCAAGGCCCAACATTGGTTTTACCATTTGCCACCTAGCCTTTTCTTTCCCTTGGGTTCTGCAGACTCAAGGGTCATCTTTATTAAACACTCGGGCCAGTGCTCCTATGAGTGTTGGTCCAACCTGTCTGCTGCCGGTGGCCACCAGGGGCAACTCTGGGCTGGCCTACCGGAACCTTGGACAATCCGGTGTGCCCTGAGAACGAGATATGTGCAGCTCCTATCGGGATTTGTCGGCACATTCGGGTGGCTTTGCTGGTCTTGTTTTACCATTGTCGAAATGTCTTGTAACCGGGATTCTGAGTCTGATCGTGCCTTCCTGGGAGAGGGAATATCCTTCGTTGACCGTGAGAGCTTGTGATGGGCTAAGTTGGGACACCCCTGCAGGGTTTTGAACTTTCGAAAGCCGTGCTTGTGGTTATGGGCAGATGGGAATTTGTTAATGTTCGGTTGTAGAAAACCTAAAACTTAACTTAATTAAAATGCATCAACCGCGTGTGTTTCCGTGATGGTCTCTTTCCGGCGGAGTCCGGGAAGTGAACACGGTGTTGGAGTTATGATTGGCGTAAGTAGTCTTGGATCACTTCTTGATCATAGATTCTCGAACGTGCTTTGCCTCCTCTTCCCGCTCTCATTTGCTTATGTTAGCCACCATATATGCTAGTGCTTGCTGTAGCTCCACCTTATACCTTTTACCTACCCATAAGCTTAAATAGTCTTGATCGCGAGGGTGTGAGATTGCTGAGTCCCCGTGACTCACAGATACTTCCAAAACTAGTTTGCAGGTGCCGATGATACCGTGCAGGTGACGCAACCCAGCTCAAGGAGGAGCTCGATGAAGATCTTGTTCATTGTGTTGTTTCGTTTCAGTTGATCAGTATTGGAGCCCAGTTGGGACGATCGGGGATCTGTAGCATTAGGGGTAGTCTTCTTTTATTTTGGTTCTGTAGTCGGACCTTGATTGTATCTGGATGATGTAATGCTTTATTCTTGTATTGTGTGAAGTGGCGATTGTAAGCCAACTCTGTATCTCTTTCTTATTCAGTACATGGGATGTGTAAAGATTACCCCTCTTGCGACATTGCCTACAGTGCGGTTATGGCTCTAAGTCATGCTCCGACACGTGGGAGATATAGCCGCATCGTGGGTGTCACAAGTTGGTATCAGAGCCTTCCCTGACTTAGGAGCCCCCTGCTTGATCGAATCGCTGGCGTTGTTGAGTCTACAAAAATGTTTTGGGTCTTATAGGATTATATATATCGGAGAGTAGGATTCTTTTTACTCCTCAGTCCCTTCGTCGCTCGGGTGAGGCATCCTGACGTAGAGTTTTGACTCTTCTCTTCTCAAATTTCACTAAAAAAAATTAGGATCATGCGGGTATCATGGAAACGTTCCGATGGATTTGTGACAAGAACATTGTTCTTGGTGCCTCCTGACGTTTAGGGGTTGTGGCAGTGTCCCGGGGAGTTGAGCTCCGAGGTGTTGTCGTCACAAATTTATCATTGCAATTCTGGAATACCTGAGTTTTGCCGACATCGAAAATCTCTTTTATGCAGTTGTTGGTGAGATAACCTCGACGCCACCCAGTACTGGGGCGGGAGTTTGGGAGTATTGCCATAACTCGTATAATGGATGCTTTTCGAAGGTTGAGGTAAACGATTTCCGAAGGTTTCTTGGTTATGTGTTGAAGGATGGATACAGCTGGATGTAGGATTTGTGTAGTTTTGGGTGAGATATTATGCTTCCCCTGTATCCCCAACACCTGATTGCATAACCGGAAAGTTTCGGGAGTTTATAAGTGGGAATTCAAGTAGCTCTTAGGATATCTTTCCGACAGATGTATGATATGAAATTGGGGTTCGACATCTAGTGGTCCTCCTATCCATGGTTGTTTTATAGTGGTCTCGTTGTGTCTTAAAGAGTCGTTGGCTGTGCTGACTCTGGGACGCTTCGTATGTCATGTGCACTGCCTTGTACATGATGATGTTATACGATCGAGCCCGTGTGGGCCCCACCACGAAAACTTCGGACGAAATTTCTATCATATGTTTGTTCCGGCTTATTTTGCAAGCCAATCCTTTGTTTTGTTTTCATTGTGGTATTCGAGTTGCTTCAAAGTCAAATGTTGATTCCATACCTTTCCTAAACGGTGTTCTCATATTTCTATGTGAATACTAATCCTTCGTGATAATCGAGATTGTCATGTCAATCCTATTCAACCAGCGTGTTTCTCTTCAAGCCGATCCGATCATTTCAACATCCGCAAGATCAATTTATCAGTTCTTCTCAATGGTGCTCATTTATTCCGTCTCAAGTTGCCTTTGTTTTTCCCACCCTCCCAACCTTTTTTTCTTTGAGGACTAAGATTTCTTAATCAAGTATCCAACTTATTGATGTCAAGTCTCTCCATTCTTTTTCGCCAATGTTCTTATCCAGTGATTCTCATGTAGATTCTAACGGAGCTTCTAGTTATCATTCTTCGTTCTTTTTTTCCTTCTCCAGTGGATCCAATTCAAACCTTGTTGATCATATCCTTTTCCTCATTTCGAATACCTTCTCATGCCGGCGCACCTCATATTCGTTCATTGCTCACTATCCAATTGTTCTGGAGTGCTCAAGATATCTTGAAGATTCGTGTTTCCACTCTGCATTCATTCAAGATCTTTCAAGGATGTTATCTCCTTCAAGCCATTTGATTCAACTGGTGCATTCTCTCTTTTAAATCACTTCAACGGTGTTTCTTTTCAGTGAGCCCTAACCCACAGGTCTTTTCCCAGGATCTTACCTGACTCTTCTTATTTTCCCGGAGCTATCCTAAATTCTTTTTGAAGTTTGACGTAAGAATGATTCATCATCAGTCAGTTGCTTTTCTCCAAGATCTTTCAAATTCTTTTCATCATTGGCTCAACCTTTTCTATTCTTCATTCCGGAGTGCTTCAACAATCCTTGGTGGTGCTTCTCATCGTCATTATCAACATTTGAAGACCAAAGAAGAGTTTCTCTCAAATCTTATCCGTTCTCTCAAAGATTCGTGATTCTAGCCTGTTGCCTTCCTCTCATAATTTTTTCGATTGCGAGAATTCTTTCCACCTTTCTGGAGCATTTCATGAGTCTTTTCAGTTCGATTCTATGAAGGCCATCATTTCGGGTTTATTCATTCTCAGCTTTCAGCTCTCATCCTCCAAATCTTACTGGTGCATCATTCAAGTATTCTCTAATAAGCTCGGGATCTCTTCGTTTCGCTTGTATCTAAAAATTCTCTCAAGTATCTTCATTCATTTTCCAATTCTTCCCAGTGAATTGTGCTTTTGCTACTTTTCTTGTTCAATTCTTACGGTGGTTCATTCAAGATTTCTCTTCCTTCGTTTATCATATCAATTTATTCGTTGCTTCAATCCTACCGGTGGTTCGTGGAAGACCTTCTCAAGTTTGCGATATATCTATCTTAATCCTTTCTACGAGAATAAGTAGTATGTCAAATAAGCATAATGTAATTCTTATTCTTGTTCCATCCAAGTGATTAATTTCTTATTCCGGAGGTTCATCAAAATTCTTGATTTCATTTGTTCATCTTTCTTTTCCGGAGTTCCAAGCCTTTCCGCATTGTCTCGTCACGAAGCTCCTTCTAAATCATCGCAAGGCTTCACCTTGTATTTTCAATTTCTCCTTCCTTTCGTTTGATCATCCTTTTGTTACTGGAGTTCTTCATGGAGGCTCTACATGATGGTTCATCAAGGATTTAATTCCTTCTCGAAGTGTTCATTGAGATTCTTTTCAGAGGAGCCCAAGCATTCTTCATCTTGCAATCCGGAGTGCAATTCTTTCTTCCGTATCATTGGAGGTGGTATTATGTCATTCTTGATAATTTGAGTTCATGTTTCATGATTTACATGTTGTTAAGAATGAGGTATTTAAACCCATCAATCTCTTCATTGGAGTTATCTTGTGTCATGTTACACCTAAAGCTTTCCCTAAGGATTGTTGCTATTTATGGTGTTTATAAATGACCCAAGTTCTTCTTTTATCCTCCCGGTGAAATAAGTTTCTCGTCTCCTTGTTCTTACCAATCAAATCTATTCCGTGAGTCGCAAGTTGTCACCTCATAATTTTGAGATGTCTTCTATAAGTCCATATCAAGCTTATCCTTTCATTGTTGGTTTTCCAACAACTCCGTTCGACCCTTCTCCTTAAGATGCCTTTGCAAGCTCATTGGAGGTAGAAGATGTTGTTTTCTTCCCCGTTCCTTTAATTCCATTCTTTCATTTCTCCCGGAGGCATTGTGATGTTGCTCTCTTCACTCTCCATCTCGGATTGTGAGGATCATATTCTTTTCGTGCTTATCTGTTCTATCGGAGTGTCGTGCCCTCTTTTCAAGTTCTCTCATTCTGTCAAGTTTTGCCTCTTTTCTACCGGAGTGCTGTCTAAAAACTTTCTTACCCATTGTGCCATTCTTTCAATAGTTCCGGAGGCAATGTGTTGTTGTTTTCATCAAGTATCCTCATCTTGTCAAGATCACGTTCGATTCTTTCCATTTACAGTTGGAGTGCTGTCCAAATTATATCATTCTTTTCCTTCTATATCTTGTTTTAACCGGAGAGTTTTCAACCTCGTTCATCTTCGTTGTATTCTTTTCTCGAAATTTGTTCAACCTCGCAAGGTTCTTTGGTTTCACTCATTTGTCAAAGAAGCAATTAGTTTTACCTCTCCTCTTTCTCTTCCATTTTCCCTCCGGTGCCACACTAGATCTCGGGACGAGATTCTCTCGTAGTGGTGGAGTGTTGTGACGCCCCGAGACCGATATGCTAGGTGTCTTCCAGTTATTCGTTGTTGTTGCCTTGTTTTTTGTTTGCATGTTGCATCTTGCCATGTCATCATCCGCATTGCATCATCATGTTTTCAAACTTGCATCCATCCGGGTCTCCCAATTCTTTCCGTCGTCCGTTCTGAGCCCGTCCACACTTGCACACGCCTGCGGCATGTCTGAAATAGTATTTTATAAGTGGCCGGAAAATGTTCTTCGAATGGGTTGAAAGTTGGCGTGTGGTCTTATTATAGTGTAGATAGACCGCCTATCAAGTTTCATCGCATTCGGAGTTCGTTTGAAAGCCCAACCGTTAAACTATAGCGGCAGTATAGCCAGTCTATCGTCGAACATTTTCGGTCTCCGGAGACTGCCGTGCCGGGCTACATCTCTCCCCTCTTCTCTCAGACCAACCCGCTCTCCACAGTCCACCTAGGCCCAGTCTAACCCTCTCTGCATAGTGCATCGAACCCCTCATGTGCGCGTCCGAAAGTTGTCCCGGACCCGACTCGGACCGTCGTCACCGTTGTGTCCGGATCATCCCCAAACATCTACAAAACATCACCATTTTCTAATTTGGACTCCCTTGCCTATTTTTCTCGACCGCCTGATTATGATCGGAGGGATCCGATAGCCCCTAACTTAATCCACCTGCCATATATATACACAAGGTCCAACCCTAAAAATTAGGAACCTTGTCCCATCCTTCTGCGCGCCGCCACTACAAATCCCCCTCGGGATCTCCCCTCGCCCAACCAACCAATCCCTTCGATCCATCCTCGTGCCCGCATCCAGATCAAGCACGAGGCTCGATCCCGAGCGCAGCCACCTGCCCAAACTCCGAGACCCTGCCGCCTCGATCGAGAGCCTCCTCCTCCCTCTTTGATCCAGAGGAGTGGAGCTCCGCCGCTGCTCCCCTTCCCTCCTTCTCTCCTTGCTGCTCCCTCTTCTCACATCTCTCTGTGTCTCATGGGTTGCCATGGATGCCAGGCCCCAAGGTCCCCGCGCCCGTACTCATGGCACCCCGCATCCTCTTCATCGCTTCAGAGCTTCCTCGCGACGGACTTGCCTCCCGCGCCTGTCCTGGACAGGATCCGCGACGACGGATGCTCTGTAGCAGCCGCACAGGACGGCGTCGACCTCCGCTGCTTTCCTTCCTCCATGCCTCCTCGCCGGTCTCCTCCACCTTCCTCCTATGCCCGCACCTGCAAGCCGCCAAGTCCAACGCCGTGGCGCTGCCCTCACCTCGTCCCCTGAATCGCAAGCAGCCGTCGCCCGCCTCCTCTGCATCGAGCTCGTGCACTCGTCCGCGTCACCCCGGTCCCGCGACGACCCTCCTCTGCGTCCAGCACCAAGTCCAACTGCTGCCCTGATCCGGTCACGCCGCCTTGGATCCGGCAGGTTTCCCGTCGCCGCGCCAAGTCCCGCTTCGTCGTGGCGTTCTCTGCTTCCCCTGCAATGAGCCGCAGCTCCTCGCTCGTCATCCCGTTGACCGCACCCCCCTCCACCTCCTCGTTCGGCTAAGCAGAGGCCCAGCCGCGCCAGATCCACCGGCGTGCTGCTTCCACCGCCTTGGGCCAAGGCCCACTGGGTGAGAACCCCCACTGTGCACTGTTGGCCCATTGTGAGCACAGCCCAACCCATCTCTGTTCGGCCCGATGTGTTTTTTTCCTGCTACGAATTTAGCTATTATCTAGAGTTTGCCTGTTTTCCAGAAAAACCCTCAGCATTCATGCATTTAATAACTAAATAACTGTAGCTCCAAACTTAATAAAGTTTATATGTAAATGGGGTAGAAAAATGCCTAGTTTAACATGGTGTACTTGCTTTGCATGTTTAACAACTCTAAAATTATGTTTAGGGCAGAACAGTACCAAACCTAAAATATGCACATGAGAAGTTTCCGGAATTGTTGTTTTTTATTTCCGGCCTCATTTAAACTTGCCTAGATAGGTAGTTTTCATATGCTTCACCCCTTGCCATGCTAAACAACATTTAATATTGTTGAGTACATAAACGAGATCGAACTAAATAAGTCATGTGGTGTTCCGTCAATATGCAACTTGTTGCATATTGAGTCCACTTAATTTGTAGGATTGCTTGTGCACTTTGCCATGCCATGCCTCATTAAACCGTACATGCATCATACTTGATTGTGCATCATGCCATGATATTGTGATGGTTGTTTACTATGTTGTTTGCTTCTTTCCGGTGTTGCCTCTTCGGGTTGGTTCCGATAATGTTGCGTTTGTGAGGATAGGTTGGCTACGTTCGTTTGCCTTCTTCATGGACTCGTTCTTCTTCCTTGCGGGATCTCAGGCAAGATGGCCATACCCTCGAAATCACTTCTATCTTTGCTTGCTAGTTGCTCGCTCTTTTGCTATGCCTATGCTGCGATACCTACCACATGCTTTACCTTGCCTCCCATATTGCCATGAGCCTCTAACCCACCTTGTCCTAGCAAACCATTGTTTGGCTATGTTACCGCTTTGCTCAGCCCTTCTTATAGCGTTGCTAGTTGCAGGTGAAGATTGGAGCTTGTTCCATGTTGGAACATGGATATGTTGGGATATCACAATATCTCTTATTTAATTAATGCATTTATATACTTGGTAAAGGGTGGAAGGCTCGGCCTTATGCCTGGTGTTTTGTTTCACTCTTGCCGCCCTAGTTTCCTTCATACCGGTGTTATGTTCCTTGATTTTGCGTTCCTTACACGGTTGGTTTATAATGGGAACCCCTTGACAGTTCACCTTGAATAAAACTCCTCCGGCAAGGCCCAACATTGGTTTTACCATTTGCCACCTAGCCTTTTCTTTCCCTTGGGTTCTACAGACTCAAGGGTCATCTTTGTTAAAGCCCTGGGCCAGTGCACCTTTGAGTGTTGGTCCAACCTGTCAGCTGCCGGTGGCCACCAGGGGAAAATCTGGGCTGCCCTACCGGAACCTTGGACAATCCGGTGTGCCTTGAGAATGAGATATGTGCAGCTCCTTTCGGGATTTGTCGGCACATTCGGGTGGCTTTGCTGGTCTTGTTTTACCATTGTCGAAATGTCTTGTAACCGGGAGTCCGAGTCTGATCGGGCCTTCCTAGGAGAAGGAATATCCTTCGTTGATCGTGAGAGCTTGTGATGGGCTAAGTTGGGACACCCCTGCAGGGTTTTGAAATTTCGAAAGCCATGCCCGCGGTTATGGGCAGATGGGAATTTATTAATGTCCGGTTGTAGAAAACCTGAAACTTAACTTAATTAAAATGCATCAACCGTGTGTGTTGCCATGATGGTCTCTTTCCGGCGGAGTCCGGGAAGTGAACACGGTGTTGAAGTTATGATTGACGTACGTAGTCTTGGATCACTTCTTGATCATAGATTCTTGAACGTGCTTTGCCTCATCTTCTCGCCCTCATTTGCATATGTTAGCCACCATATATGCTAGTGCTTGCTGCAGCTCCACCTTATACCTTTTACCTACCCATAAGCTTAAATAGTCTTGATCGCGGGGGTGTGAGATTGCTGAGTCACCATGACTCACAGATACTTCCAAAACCAGTTTGCAGGTGCCGATGATACCATGCAGGTGACGCAACACAGCTCAAGGAGGAGCTCGATGAAGATCTCGTTCATTGTGTTGTTTCATTTCAGTTGATCGGTAGTGGAGCCCAGTTGGGACGATCGGGGATGTGTAGCATTAGGGGTAGTCTTCTTTTATTTTGGTTCCATAGTCGGACCTTGATTGTATTTGGATGATGTAATGCTTTATTCTTGTATTGTGTGAAGTGTTGATTGTAAGCCAACTCTGTACCTCTTTCTTATTCAGTACATGGGATGTGTAAAGATTACCCCTCTTGCGACATTGCCTACAATGCGGTTATGCCTCTAAGTCATGCTCCGACACGTGGGAGATATAGCCGCATCATGGGTGTTACACCCCGCCCCGCTGCCAATGAGGCCGCGCCACACAGAAAACAAGGAAGAGTAGAACACGCTAGGTTGCCGCCGCTCGGGTCCAAGTATGGCCACCGCTGCTACCCTCCTGTTGAAGCCAAGCTAGGCGGGTTGACCATTGACGGTCAATTAGCTTCTTGGCAGCGACATGGAGTCGAGGAGTTCTGCTGGTGCAGTTGGCTGACTAACACATGGGCCCAATAGGCCACATGTCAGTTACGCAACTTCAACTGCAGTTAAGTCACTGAAGCTTCTGTTCGGCTTAGCGGGACACAAGTGGGTAGCTTCAGTTAATTAATTATACCTCCAGCGCACCCCTTTTTAGTTGAAGAATGTATGAAATGTAATGAAATCTGGCATGTTTATATGAAATCCGACCATGTATGAATGAATTTATTTTGATTAGTTCGAATTCCTGTATCACTGGCATTGGATGAACATGCAAAACAATATGTACTAGCATTATTCCCAGGGTGATCACCTCGTTTGCAGCAGTTTCACATGTACTCCCTCCGGTCCTTTCTAGTCTGCATACAAGTTTTGTCTGCAGTCAAAGTGTCTCTACTTTGACCAATCTTATACCAAAAAGTATGCACTTTCACAATGTGCAAAGTAAAAAGGAACAAAAGGAGTACAAAGAGTTTGAGCAGGTTTTAGCATTTCTGTACATTGCAATCAAACACACAAGCCTGGCAATTCATAGAGAACATTCAAAACAATCGATGATTATGCATCTCAGCGACTCACATGTCAGAGGCAATATTTACTTCACAACTAAAGAATAAAGAAAAAATTGATCGACGCTGCTGACAGCAAGGGCGTCCAATTCGAAAATATCAAACGCATGTCTTGCTAAAATCAATGAGCAAAATTTGACAAGGTTGTCCCATTCCAAAATATCAAATGCCTACGATTGTGGAATGGGCAGGGTTTGCCATTAGTTCGGACATTGACATGGCACCTCGTGCTAAATAAACCAGCTGTTCTTTTTGTGCACTTCCACCAAAATTAGCCAAATTCGCGCGTAGCTTTTATGATTTCGCCCTTATATGTTGCAACGCCTTGAATTTATCGGCACCTCCTTTCTTGTGGTGGAAATGAATGATTTGATATATTCATGAACATTTTGTGCAGTTCCCATTCAAATAAAGCTGAGCACCCTTGTTTGCACAAATACAAAAAGTGATAAGTATAGAGCAAACTGTACTATGAATTGACAGTTTCAACGGGCACATACATGGTCCATGTAGAGCACACTTTTAGAAAAATGGTACTCACCAGAAAGAATCCTAGAATAACACTGTACTCGTGCATCACTGCAAAAAATGGAGATTTTGTCAGTCCTTCTGAGCTGAAGTTAGTTTGGTCTTGTGGGGAGTAATGTAACCATCCTTCAACTGCTCCTTCTGATGATAAGATAGACAAGGCTTCTTCATCCTGGCATTAATCGGAACTAGTCACTTCACGTACTCCATATTGTTCTTCAGAGGAAGATTATCCTGTTGTGCAAAGACAAGAGGACTACTAAATGCTAGCATCACTGTTTCCTCGAAAAAAAGGAAAGGAAATATTTAAAACAACACAGATGAAGCACTTCTCAAGGACAATACCACTTTTTCATGACAGTATCTAAATAGTAGCACGACACCAATAGAGATGACAAAGCTCAATCATATGGATGAAATCAGTGGGCGAGTACCAACCTTTGTCAGGAGGCTTATTGTGTAGAGCATACAGATGAAGCAATTCTCCGGAACCATCTGTTGCAATCTATGGTGGTGGCCATGCTTACTATATACTCCTCGATTAGTTTAATGTTTCCAACATCTTCTTGTGCAGTTCCACTAAAATATATGGTATCTTCAAAGAAGATCCCTGTTTGCACAAGTAGAGATAATTACATATTACATTAAGAGTGGCATCAAATCAGTGGCAAAACAATTGCTCGTTCCAGCCATAGCAATAAATTAAGATGCAAAACTATATCATTACTTGTGTCATCACAGTTCCAGTGCTTCATTATAGCACCGGGAGTTGATTTTTGTTTTTCTTCCCCTTGTTCTTCCCCTTCATCACTCGGTTCAATAACAAACAAGCTTCGTCTTCAATGTAAGATTTGGCATGTCAATTAGGGAGCACAAGTATAGTACTAAACTTAATTTTCTGATGAAAGTGGCAAAATATAGGCCAGGAGTTGTGAAATATCCTTATCTTACCTCAATGGGATATTACGGTGCACATACAGATTGGAAGTCTTGTCTCCATTTGTGCAGTTCACTAAAATCAAGCAACATTATCGTACAAGTAGCACAACATATGAATGCACACTGTTGAATCATGTGAAAGAAGGCTAGTACTGACCTCTCATGATGCGGAATTCAAACAACTCACAAGAAGAAGTTCTGAACCAAATTCGCCTTAACGGATAGGAAGTAAGATCTCCTCTTGTGCAGTTCCACTAAGATCAAGCAATCAAGCAACGTTGTCGGTGTGACATTTTGGTTGAAGTGCACAAAACACTCTTAAAACAAAAGTGTTTTGTGCAGTGCAACAAAAGGTCACAATGGCAACGAGGTGAAGCAGATAACCCTGTTTACACAGAGGTGCAAAGGAAACAATTAGTGGTCAATAACGGTGGATGACACAGAAGCCAACAAAAATAAGCATCTGCCTTATCTAAATGGGAAAGGAAGCAAGACAGTAGCATTTCTCAAACGGTAGCATTGATTAATATTAACATAGAGATTATATTAACAATAAAATTTGTTAAACATGTAATTTGCTTTTAACTGTGGCATTGCATCAATTTTCCAGCGGCATTATTAGAGGGTGTTTGTTTACAGGGACATTTTGGTGTAGGGACTAAAAAAACTCCATGTCAGTCCCATCTAAACCAAAGAGGATGGACTTTTATGGACTAAAAGTGGGCATTTGGGACTAAAGAAAGAAGACCCCGAGGGAGTCTTTTTGGGACTTTTTCCAACAGTTGCCCCTGCCACGCATCGCACCTTGTCTCTATTAGTTCACTACTAGGGGTAACATGGTCTTATAGCATGTCATTTAATAACCTCTAGTCCATGTTTAGTCCCTGGAACCCAGCAGGTAGGGACTAGGGAGTTTTTAACCAAACAGGGCCTTAGATTAACAACAGCTAATGAGTTGCACGGGACAGTGGACGCACCAGCAGCATGTGCATCTACCGATGCACTGTGGTCATGCACAGTCTGTTGCAACAAAGAACAAGCAACCAAGGAGCATATTTGTGTTGGTCCCAGTTTTGTTATCTTTAGACGCCTTTCCCTATGTGAGCGCAGTAAATCTAGTCCTGCTCAAACTCTACAGCCTTGTCCCTTCCTTTCCTTTTTGAACTAGTACTTTCGCCCCTTCCTTTCCTCTTTGAACCACGTCCTAGATTTATGCGATACAACTTTCCCCACTACTTTCCCCCATTCCTTTCCTCTTTGAACCACGTCCTAGATTAATGCTATACAACTTTCCCCCTTCATTTCCTCTTGGAACCACGTCCTAGATTCATGCTATATACAACTTTTCCCACAACTTTCCCCCACTCCTTTCCTCTTTGAACCACGTCCTAGATTCATGGTATACATGCAGCTAGAGCAATGCATGTGGAGTAAGTAAATTATACCTTAAGGTTCTTGGGGCGTGGTTTGGTGGGCGACGGGACGACGGCGAAGAAGAAGGGGTCGGAGGCCCTCCCGCGCCGCTGCTAGGTGGAAAGTGAACAGTTGTGCCGGTAGTCCCTCGCCGCCGACGACAGCGTTAAGCCTCCTTCCCTTCCCGGCGGACGGATCCTGCCGGCTCTTTGAGCAGCAGTGAGGGGCGAGAGAGGCCAACGAAGTCTTGTTTAGATCTGGAGAGGGTGAGAGAGTGTGAAGAGAGCAACTACAAGCGCTGAGGCTCCAGCGGGAGAGGGCGAGAGAGTGAGCGAACAGGCTAACCAGCTAAACAACCCTCCCGTTATGTTCAACGAGAGGGAAATAACCTTTTATACATTCCTGCATTTGTGTTACAAGCATGCCGTGTTTTTTTGTGTGTGGGAGTCATTGTGATTTCAATCATAATCGCGTCATGTGGCTTTGGTGGTAAGACTATCCATAGTGGTGCAGAAATAATGCAGCCTTAGTCACCTTATCTCTCTCCACGTAGTACGTTGGGTCCCACCAGTCAGAGGGTGAAACAAACAAATTAATAAGGAAAAATAAAAGCACCAGCGGTGTATCTTACCTCACACATCTCGCTACTGCTCGGGAACACTATCCAATTGATCCCTCTGTTCGCTCACGTACTATTTTAAGTGAATCCTTATTATAACATGCACACAAATTTTGGGCAATTGTATTCGACTTAAGTCAGTGTGCCACCATATCTCGTATACTTACTGCTCCCTCCATCTAGGTGTAATAAGTCACGTTAGAAGGTGCAACGGGACCAAGGTGCGTGTGTGTGTGTGTGTGTGTTTAACACCATGTGTGTGTTAGAGAGAGCGATAGATGGACCTACTCCTACAGAGAGATGTTGTGTAGTGCACGATTTTAGCCGCGAGAGTCGGTGCATCCTCTCGTTTCCAGGCGTGTCCGATAGGGACATGCGGACAGCTGCCACGCCCGCTCCTGACCAGCCTGGCCCACCCAAAGCCCCTCCATCGCCCGCGCGCGCTTCCCGCCCGAAACGGTCAGCGCCGCTCCAAAGAATTGGTGCCGCATTCATGCCCGGGCAGAGCGGACGCGACCTCTCACTAGCGCAAGAGTGATGGTTGCTTCGTCCGTCCAACTTACTGCTAGGTCTATGTGATTTGACGGCTCATTGGTCTTTATTACTGAGGTGGTAGGACTGCTGGATGTCCCACGCTTTCGGCGAAAGGAGGTATACTACTACTACTAGATTACAATTTTCTCCATTCTTACATCGGAGGCGTGCAAGAGCGGTGAAAACACACAGGCTCAGTGATTACATGGCCCACCTCACACTATCATCGTGCGACACCTTACTCTTTACAAAGTACTCCCTCTATTCCTAAATATTACTAGATGAGTCCCCGCGCATTGGCGCGGAACAGCGGTATATCCCTCTGCACAAAATTATCGATTTCATAGAACAAAAAAACTCTATAACTGCATGACAAATGTGGTAGCCAAACTAAATAAACTCCCATCATCATTTAGATCATCCCACGTAAGGAAAAAAGATCAGCCAATTCCTACTGCATAATGAGATTATAATTTTCTTTTTGACATGTTAATGGGACTTAAAAGCTCACTTACATGCATGCTACCGGTGCATGCTTGCATGCAGACATGTTGATGTGATTTAAAACCCACTCACATGCATGTGGCACGGTATTTCTGCATGCTTGCATGTGGCTTAGTGCGGAGCCTCTCAACGTCAAGATCAGACGATTATTATGGACTAATTTACTTCATCTAACGGCTACATCAATTTTGATGACGTGGCTCAAGGAGAGGATAGAGAATTCCTAGTAGTGGGGGCTTGCTATTACTAGTATATATAAGTATTTGTAGAGATTCCACTACATACGGAACAAAATGAATGAATCTACACTTAAAATGCATCTATATACATCCGCATGTGGTTCATGGTGAAATCTCTACAAAGACTTATATTTAGGAACGGAGGAAGTACTAGTATAGTACGTACTATAATTTATAAGCGAGATAAATTTGTACAATGCTATGAAGCTTCCAGCTTCTGTTACATGTATCTTGTGTCCAAGGTTGCTCGTTGCAACATTTCATCAAATACAAAGGAGACTAACATGCATGCTATTGCATCTCAATGATTGACAGATCATAGCAAATATGTACTCCCTCCGTTACAAAATAAGTTTCTCAACTTTGTGCAAACTTTAGTACAAAGTTGTACTACTACTAAAGTTGACACTTATTTTGGAACAAAGGCAGCTAAAAAACGATCCATGCAGTCCCTAGCCCTTGAACCGTGAACCCTGACCAGGCTTCAATTTGCTGGCAACGTTCGAGCTTCCTAATAAATGAAGTTTGCAACCTTTTGACCTTTGGATCATTTTGTGCAGTTTCACCAAAATCGAGATGAGCATCCCTGTGGCAAAGAAATTGAACAAGCGTGATTAGAATAAGATTACTGGGACTAGTTGATGAGACATAAAATCATCACAAATACAGTACGTAGAAGCCAGTAAAGGTATGTGCGGGGCAAAGAAGTAGAGAAATATCCACAGGGAGTGATGTGGGCTGCTGGAGCAGTGGTGCAAGCCAGCTATAAAGGGAGTTGTACCTGAGGGACGTAGCTCAACCTTGAGGAGGGCGGCGGGAGGCGGCAACCGCCCACGTCGCGACAGTGAGCAAGGGACGAAGGCAACCTCACCAGCTTTGTGAGAGAGAACAGCGGGGACCCCTGATCGGGACGTGCTGATAGTGGGTTTTCGCCGTCGGCGACGGCCACCGCATCTACACTAAGCATCCACCCCTTCCCCAAGCGGTCGTGATCCGCCGGGATGTTAGAGATGTGGCCACAATCATTTTGTGTGAGAGAGTGTGAAGAGAGCAACCCCAGCATGCAACCGTGTAGGCTGGCCCGTCCTGACTATTTATATAGTGGAGCGGTTTCCTTTTCTCTCCATATGAACCTATCATATTGTGTACGTGCCACTGAAGAAAAAAAAACTTTATTTATAAATGACGCGGCACCTACTACTCGTTCTCCTATAACCTTGCGCTTGGCATCTCCAAAATATTGACCTTGCGATTGGCTCTTCGCCTCTTCGAGAAGTCGAGCAATAATGGTAGTGCAGTATATATCGTTCTGGCTATATGAGAACGAATGAATTGCTGCACGTTCACCACGTGGGCGAGGGTCGAGGGGCGAGGGAGAGTGCTACATACGGAGCAAAATGAGTGAATCTACACTCTAAAATACGTCTATATACATCAGTGTTTGGAGTATGTACTAGTAGTTCATATTGAAATCTACTAAAGGACATATATATTCCAAACAATATGATAT
The DNA here is from genome assembly GCA_034509565.1 of Triticum monococcum. Lineage (NCBI taxonomy): Eukaryota > Viridiplantae > Streptophyta > Magnoliopsida > Poales > Poaceae > Triticum > Triticum monococcum. The sequence continues at coordinate 187,289,596 of CM067846.1, forward strand.
AATCTCTATAACCAAGGTAGTAGGGACGAGGAGTAAACGGAGGGAGTAGTAAATTTTTCTCCTCGTCCTGCGAGCCACCGCGTGCATGGGCGAGGGAGCGAGCGTAAGGCGTAGTAAGCAAGCTTCACCTCATCATGCGAGCCACCGCGCCCGTGGGCGGGGGAGACGGCGTACTAAGCAAGCTTCTCCTCGTTCTGCGAGTGGACGGGACACATCAAAAGTACTCCAATGTATAGAGCCTTGCCTCTAAGGTAGGCCCCACATGGTTTGCCTCTTTTTTTAACATAACATGTCAAGTCGCAATTTGTTTGTTCACCCGTGGTAGACGATCCTCCCTCCGCCAAGTGGACAACCAGTACACGTGCCAAATTACCACGTGGGCTGCCTTTTTCGTACAGAAATGAGCTCCACCGTGTACCCGCGCGGGTGTGGTTGGGAAAGAGACGGGAGTACGTGCGCCGTGCATGCACCTCTTCTCTTCGTGCACGTCCCCCACCTACGTGGGTGTGTGTGAGATATACAAACCGCGTTCATGAGTGTTTTTTTGGGGTGGGGGTGGGGTGGGGGTTGATTTCGTGAATTATTTGTGAGAATATATGTCGATGACATCTCAAACAAAATTTTGCATGCAATGTGTGTGAAATGGAGGCCTATCCATATCATACATAGAGGGTCAGGCAATCCACGAGAAGAGAGGGAGGGGTCATAGCTATTGATGGAGTCAAAGAGAGGATCAAGTGGGTGGGTGCGAGATCGATGAAGAGAGCCATCGAAATTGTGTGTGTGTGTGTGTGTACAAGTCAAAGATATAGGGTGACTGGCCTACCGGAACGTTAGAGGGCACACGTCAAGTTTGTGTGTGGCAGGGAGACATGACTAGAGCGCTCGATGTATCGATGTGTGTGGGGGGGAGGGGGGTGGTGGGAGGGGTAGGCACAGGCCTAACTATAGAGGTAGAATGACTCGTATATGTGTTGAGAAGGAGAGACCCAGCTATATGTTGAGGGAGATCGATTGACATCCATACATAACTGGAGGACGGGAAATATGATGGGAGAGAGAGAGGAGAGAGAGAGGGAGGGAGAGGGAGGGGGAGGGGTAGAGTGCTGGATGGGTGATGGAGTTGCTTCTTGAAGATGGTGGGAGAGGCCTACTAGACAAACTAAGGGTGGAACTACAATGTTATCAATAAGAGTGGGGATGTGTTTCTGTGTGTGCCTGTGCATGATAGATCTGTCGGGACGCATCCATGGATGATGAAGGGGAACCATGTGTTTGGTAAGAAAACCTAACTAGATCGGTAGATCAATTGTTGTTTGTCGGAGGAAGGGAGAGACACAACTAATGAGGTAGATCGATTGACGTGTGGGTAAAAACAAGTTATAAGGACCTAGCTAGCTATATGTATAGCGAGAGATCGGTCGGTGTATGTCCATTTGTTAGAGGCAAATAAGGCCCAACGAGACAGATAGACAAAGAGAATGGAGCTAGGAGGTGGTGCGAGAGGCCCAACTACTAGCTAGATAGGGGGAGGAGTGTGCGGTTGTGAGGGCGATGAAAAGAGGGGCGAGAGTTTACATGTGTGTCTGACCGTATGAGAGACACGAGGCAAGGACACATAAAGGAGGAGATTGAAGGTGTGTTTGTATGTTGTAGGCAGGCATCGCTGGAGAGGTTTATCGATCGGTGTGTGTCGGAAAGGAGTTGTGGAGACTCTGGGAGAACGACCTAAATAAAAAAATGAATGTGCCCGGTGGATAGAATGCCAAGGGAGGGGGAGGGCGAGGAGGGCGCGTGCATGCACGAGAGAAAGTTAGTGGTAGCTACAAAGATTAGAGGATTGTGTGGGTGTAAGAGACTAACAAAGATCATAATTTGATATGAAAGCAGATTCATATATTTGAATAGGACATCATAGTGTTTTAAACATTGCATGCATGAATATAGCGGTGATACACGTGCTGTGCACATGTTATACCATAATGTGATAATGCATGGTGTTTGCAACTCACAGCTAAACGACGAACAATCTAAACCATACTATACATCAAACAATCTCACATTTTATTTGAATTTGTGATAATGTGTGGCATTTGTAGCTTACAACTAAATATCAAACAATCTAAACAATACTATATATCGAACATTCTCACATTTTATTTGAATTTGTGGTAATGTGTGGTGTTTGCAACTCACATCTAAATACTTGTAGGCGTAGGGGGCGGGGCACCATACATAATGTGATAAACACATTATACATATGAGACATGGTTTAGATTATGATGATCTAGCTAGAGCTAGAAATCTAATGTGATTTGAAATCAAAATAAAGTGGATTCAAAAAATCTAGTTCAAGTTCATATAATACACATAGTTCATATGTAACTCGAGACTAATCATGTGGTGTGCTCTGAAGATAATACACAAACGATGGTTTAACTTGACAATAATGATGATTCTAGATCTTATTAAAATAGAGAAACGAATTCAAATGCTTTGACTTCACAACAATCATTACTGTAGATCTTATTCAAATAGAGAAACGAATTCAAATTTAGTTCATATTGAAGCGGTAGTATATACGTTTGGAATGCACTAAAACGTTCATTTGAGTAGTAGGTTGCATGCATTATACACGTAGCGAAATATTTTAATTGAACATAACATGAACTCAAAGTTTTGAATGACATTTGTAGGGCGCATTGATTTGGTACAGTACACATTAGGCTTGTCCGGAAATTTCAACCCGCGCCTTGTTAGCCCGAAATATTTAAGATATATCTTTGTCTCGTTGTGCTCCACAACTCCCTCCATCTCAACCCGTGCCTTGCTATTCTGAAATTACAACACGCGCGAAAACTCCCACCTCCTGTGAAATCCCGACATGCAAAATGCCCGTGGTACCCTTGAACCGAAAGAACCGCCTCAAATCGATGGGGGTACTTTCGTAACTTACCTCACATTTCGGACAAGCGCGTCTCTAAGCCATGGTTCCCCACTGCCATCCCATCCGCCCACCCATTTGTACACCGAGGCCACGAAAACCCGCGATGAAACCCCACACCCTGCTCCGTCCGCCACCCAGCCGGAGCCTCTTCCCCGACGATGTCGTCCACAGCAACACCTCGACGTCCCTCATCCACCATACCGGATGAGGATCCGTCATCGATCTCATCGTCCCGCCGGTTCAGCCACCCCGTCCTCCACCTCCAAGGAGCTGCCCCGATGTTCCCCTCGTCTTTCGCGCCACCTCCATTCCCACACCGCCGTCTTCACCTGCACCACCAGAAGAGCATCATCATCACCGTTTCCTCAGATGAAGCTGTGGCCTAATCGGCGCCACCAAAGAGGTTGTACACTATTAACCGCATTTTCTTCTTGATTCGATCTCACGGTGCTGCTGGCGCTCGGTCCTGAGCCGACGCGGCACGGCTCCATGCACGGCGGCGTCGCCGGCCACTTCCTCCATGGTGTCGCTCCCTCGGTGGCGACGTCCACATCAGTAGGAACTACTGCTACTTTAGCTCTCGCTCACGCTGCTGCTCTTCTCTAGCTCTCGGTCCCCTGCCTGGTCTGCTCTTGCTCGCGCTACTGCTCTCGCTCTTGCTCTTGCTTGTGATGCTGCTCTGATTTAGCTACACTTCACTCCGATGCCGCCGGGGTGAAGGAAGAACCGGCCGCAGCGGGGAGGGGGGCTCGTCAGAGAGGTACCCCACTATCTATCTTAAGGTTCAGGATGGGCACAGTGGTCGTCAGCGGTGGCGGGGCGTTGGCGGGGTGGTGGCGTGGGGATCGCCAGAGATAAAGCTCGGCACGGGGGGAGGGGGCTAGAGGGATGGCCGGGGCGGTGGGAAGTGTTTTCGGGGCGGGCGGGGCGGCGCACCGGCCGGCCGCGGGCGGCGGGGTGCTACTGTTTGGCCGGCTCACGGGGGTGGAGGTTGAAGATGAACCGCAGACCCTTGATTTCGTATCCAACGGCTGCAAAATCGACTGACCAGAGATGAAAAAGTCAGTCGACCGACGTGTAGCCTCACCTTGCTAGTGCGTTCAGTTTCGACAGCAAAATTCAGTTTCGACAGAAAAATTCAGTTTCGATAGTTAAGTTCAGTTTCGACAGTTAAGTTCAGTTTCGACAGTTAAATTCAGTTTTGACAGTTAAGTTCAGAGATGAGAGGCTGATGTATTTTACATCTAGGACTTTGTGGTTATGTATTTTACGTCATGTATTGGAGATGCTATTAGAATTCCACTCAGGTTAACGTTGTTCGTTGTCTCTCTTGTCCTGCTTCAGCCTCGACGTCTCACAACTCACCGGAGCTGCTCCAACGACGAAACCCTCCATCACAGGGGAGCAGTACCTCGGGCTCCATCTCCAGACGCCTAAGATCTTCTTCCCCTCCTCCGACAGCCAAGTCAGCCGGAGCATCCTCACCGGCCAACCCAATCACGCTGAGATCGACATGGCTTCGCCAAAGAGGTTGTACACTTGTTGCATCTCTTTTTTACTCTACATGTTATATGTATTGTCCACTGAGCACACAGATTTGTTCCTTTAGTGTCTCCTTGAAAGAAAAAACCGTAGGAATTTTAATTTTCACTTGTCCTCCTTTTCAAATTCCTATTCATGAAGCACAAGACTAAGAGATAGTAGCATAATAGCATTATAACCGTACATTTTCTTGTGGTTTGACTTAATCTCACCATGCTTCTTTGCATCCTGTGATCTTCCAATTGTTGTGAATCAAACACCCAGATTGGCAGAAATCTTGTGTTTTTAAATTCTCTATTTTGCACGTGCATTCCTATCCTATTCATGTTTATTTCCTATCCCTGCATTGTTGGAATCCTCCAATTCAAACGAGCCCTTACAGAATTACTTCTCTTACAGATAGTTGTCAAAGAAAACCTTGCGTGGTTTGTCCCACTCCTGCTGCGTCGTCGTCCACCCCAGCTCAGCTGCTCCAACAATAGAAGGGTCTAGCACAGCAGGGATCCGGCCTCCAGACTGTCTTTCGCTGCCTCAGATCTTCTTCCCCGCCGCTGGCAGCCATGAAAACTGCACTACCATCATCAACCGAGCAGATGACCTCGAGGACTACACGGGTCCGCAAGAAAGGTCGCACTCTTTCGTGTCTGCTTACGTTATGCATCGCTTAATATTACATGCTACTTTATCGTCCCGTTCACCGATTAGACTCTGAGTCAACTCCAAACTAATGGTCAAACTTGAGTTTTTAAATGGTTGCGGGGTACATATCGGGGCCGCTATCAATAGTATCTATCTACTATCTGGTTAATCTCCGGTGTCTACTATGAGTTTCATGTTGGGTGGGAAACAAATAGTAAAGAAGCCATTATCTGTATTTTTTAACTGAAGCCATTATCTCCCTACTATTATTGGTTTTGGGTCTATCCACAGGTTGCTACCATCACTCTGGATTTCTGCATGCACTCCTTACATAATCTCACTATGTTTTATTCATATGCATGACAGTTATTGTAAACAATGGAACTGAACATGTAGAGCAAAAGAGACGAGCCTTGTGTGGCAATAAAATTTCATGCAGACGTCGCTCCATGGTAGGCGCAAAGGCAGCCCCCTCCACACATTTCGGATTGTAATAGAGAGGAAGATATCTGTTCTGAGGGGGATTCAGAAGGAGAAGACAACTCCTATTTACCCCCTGAGGTCTTCGCTCTAACTTGCATGCTGATGTTGGTTATATCATGCATATGGTGTCTTGCATTGCTTACTTTATACATCAAATATGTCCTCTTCTTAGTTTAGACATCCTTTGTGCAAGTGCCATCTGTTTAGTTTACTCATCGTTTATGTGAATTATGCAACGCCATCTTTTTTAGCCAGGCATCATATATGTGAATTTTGCAATGCCATCCTGCTTAGCCAGTCATCTTATATGTAAATTATATCAGGCCATCCTTTTTTCCGTTACATATTACATTTGTCAACAATGTTATTACATTCAACTGATCTTCATGTGCATCAGCCATTTGACACGGTGATGGCAAATTCTGGAGTGAAAACAAGGTCTTCAGAGCAGACTATGCTATCTGACGAAGTGCATATCTCGCTGGTTACGGATAGCTCCTCAGAGGAGGATTCAGAGACAGATGACCAGTCCTATTCCCACCCCCCGAGGTGTATGCTCTAACTTGGCAGGGTTATGTTGCTCATATCGTGTGTATGGTGTCTCGCATTGCTATGTCATTTGATTAGTTTAGACATGCTTTGTGTGAATGCCACCTGTTCAGTGTCTAATTACCATATATGTGAATTATGCATTGCCATCTTGTTGCAAGACATTATATATGTGAATTATACAGTGCTATCTTGTTGCAAAGGCATTATATATGTGAATTATGCAATGCCATGCTGTTTAGCCAATCATCATGTATGTGAATTATATCATGCTATCATTTTTTGTATTACGTGTTCCATTTGGCGACAACGTTTGAATATTCAACTACTCTTCCTGTGCATCAGCCATTTGAAGCGGTGATGGAAGTATCTGGAGTGAAAACATGGTATTCAGAGCAGACAATGCTACCTGCTGAAGCAGACATCTTGCTGGTTACAGAGAGCTCCTCAGAGGAGGATTCAGAGACTGATGACCAGTCCTATTTTCCCCCTGAGGTCTATGCTCAAACTTGGCAGGGTTATATTACCCATGTCATGCATGTTGTCTTGCATTGCTTAGTTTTTACATCATATATGGATTGCCATCTGCTTACTTGCTTACTATATAAATCATATATTTGAATTATATCATGCCATCATGTTTACATAGTACATACACATCATCTATCTGAATTATGGCATGGCAACCCATATAATAAAGACATCATATAGTTATATCATCTCATCCTGTTTAGTGTTTACAGTCATCATATTTTGAATTATGGCATTCTATCCATGAATGTATGTGAATTATGGCATGCCAACCTATTTAATAAACACATTATATAGTTATGTCATGTCATCCTGTTTACATAGTCTCATATTTTGAACTATGTCTTTCCATCTTTTTTAGTTAGCCATCATAATGTGAAATTGTGTCATGCTATCCTATTTAGTTAGCCATCATATATGTGAAATTGGGTCATGCTATCATGTTTGGTTAGACAACATAAATATGAATTATTTCATGCCCTCTTTTATTCCCCACTATCCATTGCGCCTGTCTATAATACAATGTCTATACTTTCAATTACTTTTCTTGTTTATTAGCCATTTGAATTGGAGAGCGTGATGGCCGTATCTAAGGGAGTAACAACACCGTCTTCAGAAAAGATAGTGCTACCAGTTGATGCAGCCACGGTTGTACTTGCCCAAGGACCAGATCCACCACACATAACCCAGACTATCGCAGATTGTACCCCTACCCAATTGGACAGAGAACCAACTACACCCCTTCTAACCCCAACCCCGGCAGATAGTAACCCAGTTCCAGTTGACACAGCACCGTCTCCACCACAGAGCACCCAAACACGAGCAGTTAGTAAGGGAACTGCAGTGCCCAAAGCATGAGGACCACCACTTCGAGTCCCAACTCAATGCTTAAAGGAGAAGAAGATTTGTTCTCGGGTCAGGTTCTGTAGCTATGGTTCATACTCCTTTGCTCTTGCATGACTGTATTTACTCATACCAACTATTTTCAAATTTGAAGGATAGAATTGAAACTCCAATGGCGCAACAGGTATGTTTTAAACCTGTTTATTTAACTGGTTTGCTGTTGTAACCTGTGTTGGGGAACGTAGTAATTTCAAAAAAATTCCTACGCACACGCAAGATCATGGTGATGCACAGCAACGAGAGGGGAGAGTGTTGTCTACGTACCCACGCAGACCGACTGCGGAAGCATTGACACAACGTAGAGGAAGTAGTCGTACGTCTTCCCGATCCGACCGATCCAAGCACCGTTACTCCGGCACCTCTGAGTTCTTAGCACACGTATAGCTCGATGACGCTCCCCGGGCTCCGATCCAGCAAAGCTTCGGGGATGAGTTCCGTCAGCATGACGGCGTGGTGAGGATGATGATGTTCTACCGACGCAGGGCTTCGCCTAAGCACTACAACGATATGATCGAGGTGGAATATGGTGGCAGGGGGCACCGCACACGGCTAAGGAACGATCACGTGGATCAACTTGTGTCTCCTAGGGTGCCCCCTGCCCCCGTATATAAAGGAGCAAGGGGGAGGCCGGCCGGCCCTATGGGGCGCGCCAAGGGGAGGGGGAGTCCTCCTCCTAGTGGGAGTAGGACTCCCCTTTCCTAATCCAATTAGGAAACCTAAGGGGGAAGGAAAGAGAAGGAGAGGGAGAGGGAAAGAGGGGCCGCGCCCCCCTCCCTAGTCCAATTCGGACTCCCCATGTGGGGGAGGGGGCGCCACCTCCTAGGCCGTAGCCCTCTCTCTCCCCTAAGGCCCAATAAGGCCCATTACTTCCCCGGGGGGTTCCGGTAACCCCTCCGGCACTCCGGTTTTCTCCGAAATCACCCGAAACCCTTCCGGTGTCCAAATATAGCCGTCCAATATATCAATCTTTATGTCTCGACCATTTCGAGACTCCTCGTCATGTCCGTGATCACATCCGGGACTCCGAACTAACTTCGGTACATCAAAATGCATAAACTCATAATAACTGTCATCGTAACGTTAAGCGTGCGGACCCTACGGTTCGAGAACAATGCAGACATGACTGAGACACATCTCCGGTCAATAACCAATAGCGGGACCTGGATGCCCATATTGGCTCCTACATATTCTACGAAGATCTTTATCGGTCAGACCGCATAACAACATACGTTGTTCCCTTTGTCATCGGTATGTTACTTGCCCGAGATTCGATCGTCGGTATCCAATACCTAGTTCAATCTCGTTACCGGCAAGTCTCTTTACTCGTTCTGTAATACATCATCCTACAACTAACTCATTAGTTGCAATGCTTGCAAGGCTTATGTGATGTGCATTACCGAGAGGGCCCAGAGATACCTCTCCGACAATCGGAGTGACAAATCCTAATCTCGAAATACGCCAACCCAACATCTACCTTTGGAGACACCTGTAGAGCTCCTTTATAATCACCCAGTTACGTTGTGACGTTTGGTAGCACACAAAGTGTTCCTCCGGTAAACGGGAGTTGCATAATCTCATAGTCATAGGAACATGTATAAGTCATGAAGAAAGCAATAGCAACATACTAAACGATCGGGTGCTAAGCTAATGAAATGGGTCATGTCAATCAGATCATTCAACTAATGATGTGACCTCGTTAGTCAAATAACAACACCTTGTTCATGGTTAGGAAACATAACCATCTTTGATTAACGAGCTAGTCAAGTAGAGGCATACTAGTGACACTAAGTTTGTCTATGTATTCACACATGTATTATGTTTCCGGTTAATACAATTCTAGCATGAATAATAAACATTTATCATGATATAAGGAAATAAATGATAACTTTATTATTGCCTCTAGGGCATATTTCCTTCAGTCTCCCACTTGCACTAGAGTCAATAATCTAGATTACACAGTAAGGATTCTAACACCCATGGAGCCTTGGTGCTAATCATCTTTTTCTCGTGGAAGAGGCTTAGTCAACGGGTCTGCAACATTTAGATCCGTATGCATCTTGCAAATCTCTATGTCTCCCACCTGGACTAGATCCCGGATGGAATTGAAGCGTCTCTTGATGTGCTTGGTCCTCTTGTGAAATCTGGATTCCTTTGCCAAGGCAATTGCACTAGTATTGTCACAAAAGATTTTCATTGGACCCGATGCACTAGGTATGACACCTAGATCGGATATGAACTCCTTCATCCAGACTCCTTCATTCGCTGCTTCCGAAGCAGCTATGTACTCCGCTTCACATGTAGATCCCGCTATGACGCTTTGTTTAGAACTGCACTAACTGACAGCTCCACCGTTTAATGTAAACACATATCCGGTTTGCGATTTAGAATCGTCCGGATCAGAGTCAAAGCTTGCATCAACGTAACCTCTTACGGTGAGCTCTTTGTCACCTCCATATACGAGAAACATATTCAGGTATTTCAGGATGTTCTTGACCGCTGTCCAGTGATCCACTCCTGGATTACTTTGGTACCTCCCTGCTAAACTTATAGCAAGGCACACATTAGGTATGGTACACCGAGGTCTTTCATTGAAAAACTCTTATTCAAGTATCCCTTTATGCTATCCAGAAATTCTATATCATTTCCAATCAGCAATATGTCATCCACATATAATATCAGAAATGCTACAGAGCTCCCACTCACTTTCTTGTAAATACAAGCTTCTCCGAAAGTTGTATAAAACCAAATGCTTTGATCACACTATCAAAGCGTTTATTCCAACTCCGAGAGGCTTGCACCAGTCCATAAATGGATCGCTGGAGCTTGCACACTTTGTTAGCTCCCTTTGGATCGACAAAACCTTCTGGTTGCATCATATACAACTCTTCATCCAGAAATCCATTCAGGAATGCAGTTTTGACATCCATCTGCCAAATTTCATAATCATAAAATGCGGCAATTGCTAACATGATTCGGACAGACTTAAGCATCGCTACGGGTGAGAAGGTCTCATCGTAGTCAACCCCTTGAACTTGTCGAAAACCTTTTGCGACAAGTCGAGCTTTGTAGACAGTAACATTACCATCAGCGTCTGTCTTCTTCTTGAAGATCCATTTATTCTCAATTGCTTGCCGATCATCAGGCAAGTCAACCAAAGTCCATACTTTGTTCTCATACATGGATCCCATCTCAGATTTCATGGCTTCAAGCCATTTTGCGGAATCTGGGCTCACCATCGCTTCTTCATAGTTAGTAGGTTCATCATGATCTAGCAGCATGATTTCCAGGACAGGATTACCGTACCACTCTGGTGCGGATCTTGCTCTGGTTGATCTACGAGGTTCAGTAGTATCTTGTCCTGAAGTTTCATGATCATCATCATTAGCTTCCTCACTAATTGGTATAGGTGTCGCAGAAACAGTTTTCTGTGATGTACTACTTTCCAATAAGGGAGCAGGTACAGTTACCTTGTCAAGTTCTACTTTCCTCCCACTCACTTCTTTCGAGAGAAACTCCTTTTCTAGAAAGGATCCATTCTTAGCAACGAATGTCTTGCCTTCGGATCTGTGATAGAAGGTGTACCCAACAGTCTCCTTTGGGTATCCTATGAAGACACATTTCTCCGATTTGGGTTCGAGCTTATCAGGTTGAAGCTTTTTCACATAAGCATCGCAGCCCCAAACTTTAAGAAACGACAACTTTGGTTTCTTGCCAAACCATAGTTCATAAGGCGTCGTCTCAACGGATTTTGATGGTGCCCTATTTAATGTGAATGCGGCCGTCTCTAAAGCATAACCCCAAAACGATAGCGGTAAATCAGTAAGAGAAATCATAGATCGTACCATATCTAGTAAAGTACGATTACGACGTTCGGACACACCATTACGCTGTGGTGTTCCGGGTGGCATGAGTTGCGAAACTATTCCACAATTTTTCAAATGTACACCTAACTCGTAACTCAAATATTCTCCTCCACGATCAGATCGTAGAAACTTTATTTTCTTGTTACGATGATTTTCAACTTCACTCTGAAATTCTTTGAACTTTTCAAATGTTTCAGACTTATGTTTCATTAAGTAGATATACCCATATCTGCTTAAGTCATCTGTGAAGGTGAGAAAATAACGATATCCGCCACGAGCCTCAATATTCATCGGACCACATACATCGGTATGTATGATTTCCAACAAATCTGTTGCTCTCTCCATAGTACCGGAGAACGGTGTTTTGGTCATGTTGCCCATGAGGCACGGTTCGCAAGTACCAAGTGATTCATAATCAAGTGGTTCCAAAAGTCCATCAGTATGGAGTTTCTTCATGCGCTTTATACTGATATGACCTAAACGGCAGTGCCACAGTTAAGTTGCACTATCATTATCAACTCTGCATCTTTTGGTTTCAACATTATGAATATGTGTGTTACTACTATCGAGATTCATCAAAAATAGACCACTTCTCAAAGGTGCATGACCATAAAAGATATTACTCATATAAATAGAACAACCATTATTCTCTGATTTAAATGAATAACCGTCTCGCATCAAACAAGATCCAGATATAATGTTCATGCTCAATGCTGGCACCAAATAACAATTATTTAGGTCTAATATTAATCCCGAAGGTAGATGTAGAGGTAGCGTGCCGACCGCGATCACATCGACTTTGGAACCGTTTCCCACGCGCATCGTCACCTCGTCCTTTGCCAGTGTTCGCTTAATCCGTAGTCCCTGTTTCGAGTTGCAAATATTAGCAACAGAACCAGTATCAAATACCCAGGTGCTACTACGAGCTCTAGTAAGGTACACATCAATAACATGTATATCACATATACCTTTGTTCACCTTGCCATCCTTCTTATCCGCCAAATACTTGGGGCAGTTCCGCTTCCAGTGACCAGTGTGCTTGCAGTAGAAGCACTCAGTTTCAGGCTTAGGTCCAGACTTGGGTTTCTTCTCTTGAGCAGCAACTTGCTTGCTGTTCTTCTTGAAGTTCCCCTTCTTCTTCCCGTTGCCCTTTTTCTTGAAACTAGTGGTCTTGCTGACCATCAACACTTGATGCTCCTTTTTGATTTCTACCTCCGCAGCTTTCAGCATTGCGAAGAGCTCGGGAATAGTCTTGTTCATCCCTTGCATATTATAGTTCATCACGAAGCTCTTGTAGCTTGGTGGCAATGATTGGAGAATTCTGTCAATGACGCAATCATCTGGAAGATTAACTCCCATCTGAATCAAGTGATTATTATACCCAGACATTTTGAGTATATGCTCAATGACGGAACTGTTATCCTCCATCTTGCAGCTATAGAACTTATTGGAGACTTCATATCTCTCAATCCGGGCATTTGCTTGAAATATTAACTTCAACTCCTGGAACATCTCATATGCTCCATGACGTTCAAAACGTCGTTGAAGTCCCGATTCTAAGCCGTAAAGCATGGCACACTGAACTATCGAGTAGTCATCAGCTTTGCTCTGCCAGACGTTCATAACATCTGGTGTTGCTCCAGCAGCAGGCCTGGCACCCAGCGGTGCTTCCAAGACGTAACTCTTCTGAGCAGCAATGAGGATAATCCACAAGTTACGGACCCAGCCCGTTGTAGATGGATGTAGAGCTTATCACACCCGATCATCACGTGGTGTCTGGGCACGACAAACTTTGGCAACGGTGCATACTCAGGGAGAACACTTCTTGATAATTTAGCGAGAGATCATCTTATAATGCTACCGTCAATCAAAGCAAGATAAGATGCATAAAAAGATAAACATCACATGCAATCAATATAAGTGATATGATATGGCCATCATCATCTTGTGATTGTGATCTCCATCTCCGAAGCACCGTCATGATCACCATCGTCACCGGCGCGACACCTTGATCTCCATCGTAGCGTCGTTGTCGTCTCGCCAATCTTATGCTTCCACGACTATCGCTACCGCTTAGTGATAAAGTAAAGCATTACATCGCGATTGCATTGCATACAATAAAGCGACAACCATATGGCTCCTGTCAGTTGCCGATAACTTGGTTACAAAACATGATCATCTCATACAATAAAATTGAGCATCATGTCTTGGCCATATCATATGACAACATGCCCTGCAAAAACAAGTTAGACGTCCTCTACTTTGTTGTTGCAAGTTTTACGTGGCTGCTACGGGCTTAAGTAAGAACCAATCTCACCTACGCATCAAAACCACAACGATAGTTTGTCAAATAGACTCCGTTTTAACCTTCGCAAGGACCGGGCGTAGCCACACTTGGTTCAACTAAAGTTGGAGAAACAGTCACCTGCAAGCCACCTTTGTGCAAAGCACGTCGGGAGAACTGGTCTCACGTAAGCGTACGCGTAATGTCGGTCCGGGCCGCTTCATCCAACAATACCGCCGAACCAAAGTATGACATGCTGGTAGGCAGTATGACTTATATCGCCCACAACTCACTTGTGTTCTACTCGTGCATATAACATCAAACCATAAAACCTAGGCTCTGATATCACTGTTGGGGAACGTAGTAATTTCAAAAAAATTCCTACGCACACGCAAGATCATGGTGATGCACAACAACGAGAGGGGAGAGTGTTGTCTACGTACCCACGCAGACCGACTGCGGAAGCGTTGACACAACGTAGAGGAAGTAGTCGTACGTCTTCCCGATCCGACCGATCCAAGCACCGTTACTCCGGCACCTCTGAGTTCTTAGCACACGTATAGCTCGATGACGCTCCCCGGGATCCGATCCAGCAAAGCTTCAGGGATGAGTTCCGTCAGCACGACGGCGTGGTGACGATGATGATGTTCTACCGACGCAGGGCTTCGCCTAAGCACTACAACGATATGATCTAGGTGGAATATGGTGGCAGGGGGCACCGCACACGGCTAAGGAACGATCACGTGGATCAACTTGTGTCTCCTAGGGTGCCCCCCTACCCCCATATATAAAGGAGCAAGGGGGAGGCCGGCCGGCCCTATGGGGCGCGCCAAGGGGAGGGGGAGTCCTCCTCCTAGTGGGAGTAGGACTCCCCTTTCCTAATCCAATTAGGAAACCTAAAGGGGAAGGAAAGAGAAGGAGAGGGAGAGGGAAAGAGGGGTCGCGCCCCCCTCCCTAGTCCAATTCGGACTCCCCATGTGGGGGAGGGGCGCCACCTCCTAGGCCGCAGCCCTCTCTCTCCCCTAAGGCCCAATAAGGCCCATTACTTCCCCGGGGGGTTCCGGTAACCCCTCCGGCACTCCGGTTTTCTCCGAAATCACCCGGAACCCTTCCGGTGTCCAAATATAGCCGTCCGATATATCAATCTTTATGTCTCGACCATTTCGAGACTCCTCGTCATGTCCGTGATCACATCCGGGACTCCGAACTAACTTCGGTACATCAAAATGCATAAACTCATAATAACTGTCATCGTAACGTTAAGCGTGCAGACCCTACGGTTCGAGAACAATGCAGACATGACTGAGACACATCTCCGGTCAATAACCAATAGCGGGACCTGGATGCCCATATTGGCTCCTACATATTCTACGAAGATCTTTATCGGTCAGACCGCATAACAACATATGTTGTTCCCTTTGTCATCGGTATGTTACTTGCCCGAGATTCGATCGTCGGTATCCAATACCTAGTTCAATCTCGTTACCGGCAAGTCTCTTTACTCGTTCTGTAATACATCATCCTGCAACTAACTCATTAGTTGCAATGCTTGCAAGGCTTATGTGATGTGCATTACCGAGAGGGCCCAGAGATACCTCTCCGACAATCGGAGTGACAAATCCTAATCTCGAAATACGCCAACCCAACATCTACCTTTGGAGACACCTGTAGAGCTCCTTTATAATCACCCAGTTACGTTGTGACGTTTGGTAGCACACAAAGTGTTCCTCCGGTAAACGGGAGTTGCATAATCTCATAGTCATAGGAACATGTATAAGTCATGAAGAAAGCAATAGCAACATACTAAACGATCGGGTGCTAAGCTAATGAAATGGGTCATGTCAATCAGATCATTCAACTAATGATGTGACCTCGTTAATCAAATAACAACACCTTGTTCATGGTTAGGAAACATAACCATCTTTGATTAACGAGCTAGTCAAGTAGAGGCATACTAGTGACACTAAGTTTGTCTATGTATTCACACATGTATTATGTTTCCGGTTAATACAATTCTAGCATGAATAATAAACATCTATCATGATATAAGGAAATAAATAATAACTTTATTATTGCCTCTAGGGCATATTTCCTTCAACCTTCTCTATGTTGATTTCAGTTTCAATTGAATAAACAGTTATGTTCTCATGTCATGCACATTACAAGTGTTGTTATTGCTCTATAGTTACCCACACTTATATTCTGTCTATTCTGCTTTGTCTTGAACAAATATTATTTGAACTGTGTGTCTATCTTGATTTGGGAACAAAAACTAGAATGATATAGACCATAAAGTGACCATGGTACATAGATATATGTTTGTTTCATGCTGTTATCATGTCCACTTTACTACTGAACTCATTTACCAAAATGAGTTTCATATACAACATGGTAAACATGTGATGTGTCTGCTTGTTTATCTTTTAGAATGCGGACAAAATGTTGGAGAACAGTATCGCGTTATCCAATGGTAAAGGAAGTAATGCAGATAAGGTTCAAGATAGTGAGACATCCCTGTTGGTCTCCAAGAAAGTTGATAAAAACTATCTTGATGACAGTGAGGGAACCCAAAAGTCCTGTCTTGGTGTAGTGTTCGAGTTACTGGCCTCTACTGCTGGCACAAGCTCTTCGAACTCGCTGCCTGAATCAGTTCGTCTTCTTGAGTCTCAACTTCAAGTTGAAAGACATCGATCAGATGTGTTGTGACAGGAAGCTGAAGGACTGAGGAAGTCCCTGCAGAATTCAGATGCATATTTTCTGGTGCAACAGCAAGCGCTGGAGGATTTAAGCGCCAAACAAGAGAAAGTTAATAAGCTTGCTAAGCATCTTGCCAGCGTTATGGGTACCCGAGATATTGTTTCTTGAGATCTTCTGAAGTGGTTTCAGTTCTGGATTTGTTTTGTTGCAGCGTTTATTTGCGCTGGTCGCCAACTTTGACAACCAGTGTATATGATATGCTACTTTGTTCCCTATATTTGCACTAGTGGCGAACTTTGATGCCCAGTGGATGTAATATGTGTAATAGCCGTGATAGCCTAGCGTTAGTTGCTTGCTTATTTATTTCCTTGTTGTCTTGTTTATTTGTTTGCTTGTAGTCATTGCAGTTCTTTTTTCGCGGTTAGCTAGTGGCTGCAATGACCTATTTTTTAAAACTAGGCCACAATAACCATGGGCTAATATTTACTGTAGTGACACTGGGCCTCCTACTGGCCGTAGACACAGTGGGCCTTCTACGGGCCGTAGAAACAATGGGCCTTCTGCGGGCCGTATTATCAATGGGCCTTATACGGGCCGTATAATCGATTGGCCAAACATGGGCCAAACAGACCGCATTATGGCCGTAAACGGGCTAGAGTTGGAATCGTCCGTTCATGGGCCGACCATAATGGGCCATCGTTAATAGGTCGTATTTGATGACGCTATGAAATCGGCCCAACGTATTAACGGACCACAAACGGGCCGACTGTAACCACGAGCTGAATTTGGCCCACAAGCAGAAAATGACAGTAACGGGCCATAAGTAAACGAATGCTGGAAATGAGCCCAAGAATAAATGGGCTCTGAGAAGGCCGAAAGATAACATGGGCTGGAAACGGCCCAACGGAATAATGGGCCGTTAATGGGTATAAAGTGATACACTATTCATTACGGGCCAGTTTCACCACGGGCCGTTAATGGGTGTAAAGTGATACACTGTTCATTACGGGCCAGTTTCAACACGGGCCATTAGTAGGCCAAGAGTTACATAGGGCCTCATATGGGCCGAAAGACGTCATGGGCCATACATGGGCCAGAAGTGAAAACAGGCTGGAATCATATTGGATGGCCCAGATGACGCTACTGGGCCTAATTCGGATAGGGTGTAATGGGCCTTGGGTTAGCGGGCTGTAAATGGGCTATATTCAAACAGGTTGTTAACAGGCTTTCCATGGGCTGGCCCGCCAGCTTTTGACCAAGTCAAACGGGCCGGCCTTTTCACAGGAATGGGCCTCTGTTGGGCCGTGCCACGTGTCGACGTATCATAGCCGCCTTCCGTCCAATGAGTGGTTGACATCTGTCCCAATGATGAGCCGACACGTGTTTCCTCCAGCCAATGATGATTTTACACGTGGAAAATCCCCATTGGTCGGGGCTGTTAACGGGTTATCGGATCCAAAACCTGACCTGATAGCTTAATGGCGTTCCGTTACGGTGGATGCCATGTGTCGGTCACCCTTGACGAAAGCACTTCTGTGACGCGCGATTTATCGTCATGGAAGTGGACACTTCCGTGATGATAATTTTGGTAATGTCATGGAACACTTCTACGATAGCACAGGTATGACTATCTTGACTCTGTCATAAATTTGTCATGGATGTACATGCATGACAAAAAATTGACCTACTGTGACAAACACGTATCATCACGGAAGTGTAATTTTTTTGTAGTGTCCGATGTCTATATAAACTGGAGGGTTTTAGTCCTTAGGACAACATACAATCATATCATAGGCTTGCTTCTAGGGTTTAGCCTCTCTGATCTCGTGGTAGATCTACTCTTGTAATAATCATATCATCAAGAACAATCAAGCAGGACGTAGGGTTTTACCTCTATCAAGAGGGCCCGAACCTGGGTAAACATCATGTCCCCTGTTACCATCCTCCTTAGACGCACAATTCGGGACCCCCTACCCGAGATCCGCCGGTTTTGACACCGACATTGGTGCTTTCATTGAGAGTTCCACTGTGTCATCATCATAAGGAAGATGGCTCGCCTCATTGTCAAGGACAACATCACCTCCGGGGGAGCCCTGGCTGTAGGCCAAACTCTCCGACTAGGCGGCTTCGTCATGACTTCCTGCTTGGCCGCTGCGGCGACGATGACCTCTCGGGTCATCGAAAATAGCCTCCACATCGGCTCAAAATTTGCCGAGCAGATAGATCCGATGGAGCTCTGCTCTTTGAACGAGCTCTTGGATCGCATTGCTGCTCTGGGAGTCACTATGGACTATGATCGGATCGGGCTTAAACCCGACCAAAGGGATATTAACTCTCCGCCGGTCACCCATCAGATAGCGCTGGTGGAGGAGCAATGCGGCGATTCTCCCTCTATCCTGAGGATGAACTATGTCCGGATTCCCGAGATCTCCGAACAGGATACTCGCTCACGGGAGAACACCGCCTTAACCCTGAATCCAAAATCAGGCCGCATACCGAACCCGCAGGGCAACATCCCGGAGCCCGAACTTCCAAGATCGGAAACTCCCCTACCCCGGGATCATAGATTGGGTCAAGGTCTGGACTTAAATCCACCAACCCACCCAGATACAAACTATGTTTCCCAAATTAGGCAAGCACCCCAAGAGACAGTACATCACTATTGGGCCAGATTCCTCCTTGTAATGAACAAGGTCAAGGACTGTCGCGAGGAAGATGCAATTTCGTTCTTTTGCAACAATTGCACGGACAAGGGAGTCCTCAACGCCATAAGTCGCCGTGACGTAGCACACTTCGCTGACTTAGCGGACATAGTACGGAAATACTGTGCGATGGAAAGTGCCTGGAAAACCCAAACGCAATTTTGGGATAATCCGGCTCTGACAAAACTCCCAGTCCGAACTAAAAGGGCGCACTCTCATAAGTCGCCCAACCCAATTACAAAGAAGCAAAATCCCACTACAGGGCATGGAACCGTATTGGAGGGATGGCTCAACGGGCCCTGCAAAATCCATAGTACAGCAGATACCATATCAACACACAACCTTAGAGCATGTTGGGTACTTCGGCAGGTGGCCAAAAGCAGTGAGGACATTCTCACCTAAAATACCTCAGAGCACCTTCCCACGGATAAAAACACAGTATTAACGGTCTTCGAGACCTTCGCCTCAAATAATAGGCGTAAGCGAGCACTCCGCGGCCTTGCCGAAGTCTGCCACGTGGCAACAATAAATCCATGGAGTGACACGGCTATCACCTTCAACGCCAGTGACGAACCTAAATTCCGAACAGCCCGAGCACCAGCCGCTTTGGTCCTCAGTCCAATTGTGGACGGCTTTCGGCTCACTAAGGTGCTCATGGATGGCGGCAGTGGATTAAACCTCATCTATGAGGAAACTCTCCAAAAGATGGACATAGACAGCAACCATATTGAGCAAAGCAGTACGACCTTCCGAGGAATCATCCCTAGTCGGGAGGCACATTGCGCTGGCTAAATCACACTTGATGTGGTATTCGGCACTCCGGAGAATTACAGGTCCGAAGAAATTACATTCCAAGTGGCCCCGTTCAGTAGCGAATACCACGCCCTTCTAGGGCGAGAGGCATTCACGATTTTTCAAGCCATACCCCGTTACGGGTACATGAAGCTCAAAATGCCCGGACCCAAGGGATTATCACTCTAGCTAGTGATCCGGACATAGCACTCCACACCAAGAACAAAACAGCCGCACTAGCCCTCGAGGCATTGTCCGAAGCCCTTGTGGCGGAGGAGTTAACCACGCTGCACTCCACGGTGGACAGGGACGATGTGATACTAGACAAAAGATCCAAGTCCACCTCCTTTAAACCAGCGGACGATATATTTAAATTCCAAGTCCATCCAACAGACCCTACAAAAACAACATCCATTGGGGTACAGTTAGACCCCCCTATAGACGCCACACTACGGGAGTTTCTACGCGAGAATTGGGATATATTCGCCTGGCATCCTTCAGACATGCCAGGAATCCCACGCAGATTGGCCGAGCATAGCCTTAATGTTCTAAAAGGATTCAAGCCGGTCAAGCAGACTCTTCGGCGTTTCTCTGAACCTAAGCGACATGCCATGGGAGAGGAGCTGGCCAAGCTACCGGAAGCCGGATTCATTAAAGAAATAAAACATCCGGATTGGCTAGCAAACCTGGTGATGCTACCAAAGAAGGACAAATCCTGGCGCCTATGTGTCGACTTCAAAGACCTTAACAAGGCTTGCCCAAAGGATCCCTGCCCACTCCCTCGCATCGATCAAATGATCGACGCTACTGCAGGACACGAATCATTGTGCTTCCTTGACGCATACTCCGGTTACCACCAGATTAAGATGGTGGAGTCTGATCAAGCCGTAACGGCATTTATAAGACCATACGACCCCTTCTGCTTTAACACAATGCCCTTTGGGCTCAAAAACGCCGGCGCAACATATCAGCGCATGATCCAGACATGTCTGGAAAAGCAGATCGGTAAGACTGTGGAGGCATATGTAGACGATGTGGTCATTAAAACCAGACACGTCGACTCTTTAATAGACGACTTGAGGCTCACGTTCACCAACCTCCGAACATACGACATTAAGCTCAATCCGAAAAAATGCGTTTTCGGCGTTCCCGCCGGAAAGCTCCTGGGCTTCATCGTCTCTAGTAGAGGAATTGAAGCAAATCCGGCTAAAATCCGAGCTCTGTCACAGTTGGCTATCCCAACTGACCTCAAGCAAATCTAGAAATTGACTGGATGCGTGGCAGCTTTAAGCCACTTTATCTCCCGATTAGGAGAAAAGGCACTTCCCCTTTATCGCCTTCTTCGGCGCATCGAACACTTCGAGTGGACAGACGCAGCCACGGTCGGACTGGAAGAAATCAAAGCCATCTTTGCCGCCAACCCAATCCTGGCCGCGCCAACTGTTGGTGAACCAACGCTATTATATATAGCGGCAACTCACCAAGTTGAAAGCGCAGTGCTCGTTGTCGAACGAGAGATGGACGGACATAAATTCCCGCTTTAAAAGCCAGTATAATATGTATCCACCGTCCTCACTCCATGCAAATCACGGTACCCACATTACCAAAAGATAACATACGCGGTATTTATGGCATCCCGGAAATTACGACACTACTTTCAAGAGTGTTCGATTACGGTGGCATCCGAAGTACCACTCAATGATATAATAAACAACCGTGATGCCATGGGCCGGATTGCCAAATGGGCCATCGAGCTCCTCCCGTTCGACATAAATTATAAGCCACGACGAGCCATTATGTCGCAAGTACTAGCCGATTTCATAGCCGAATGGACAGAAGCCGAACTCCCTAAAGAGTACGTCACATACTCCAATTGGATTATGCACTTCGACGGCTCTAAAATGCTGGCTGGTCTAGGGGCTGGCGTCGTCCTGACGTCCCCCAGTGGAGACACGGTGCAATACGTGCTCCAAATACTATATACGGACTCCAATAATGCAGCCGAATATGAGGCCCTATTACACGGCCTCTAGATGGCAGTCTCCATGGGCATCCAACGCCTAGAGGTGCGTGGGGATTCAAACCTCGCAATATCCCAAATAAATGGAGACTTTGATGCCAAGGATCCAAAAATGGCGGCATATCACAACGCCGTCCTCAAAATGTCAGCCCGGTTCGAGGGGCTGGAATTCCACCATGTGGCTCGGGAAAACAACTAGGCAGTGGACATCCTAGCACGTATCGGCGCTAAACGCGACCCTGTCCCACCAAACATCTTCCTCGACAGACTGTTTAAACCATCTATGGTATGGGAGGGAGACACCAGCAAAAATAGTCCGGACCCGGCCACAACCCCAGATACCGAATACTCTGACACAATCGGAGGCTCTGCCACCGAAATAACACCTTCAGCCCATGTGATAATGGCCGTCATCGCCCCGTGGATAGAACCACTCCTGGCCTACCTAACTAGACAGGAATTACCCAAGGACCAAAATGAAGCTCGCCGCATAGTGCGGGTATCTAAAGCCTACAAGGTCCATGAGGGAGAGCTTTATAAGAAAAGCACAACTGAAGTCCTTCAAAGGTGCATCTCCGAAGAGGAAGGGTGGAACCTTTTGGCAGAAATCCATGCCGGACTCGGCGGCCACCATGCAGCAGCCCAGGCCCTTGTAAGTAAGGCCTTCCGTACAGGTTTTTATTGGCCGATGGCCCGGGCAGATGCACAACATCTGGTTCAACATTGTGTTGGTTGCCAGCTTTTTGCAAACCAAAGCCACATGCCACCTACCGCCATCCAAACAATCCCCATTACTTGGCCCTTTGCGGTCTGGGGGCTCGATATGGTCGGACCCCTCAAAGGGGGAACCCATAAGAGAAAATACTTACTGCTCATGGTGGACAAATTCACCAAATGGATAGAAGCCAAACCTATCAAAACGGCTGAATCCAGACCGGTGATAGACTTCATATCCGGGGTTTTACACCATTATGGCGTCCCCCACGGCATCATCACTGACAACGGCACGAACTTTACAGCCGACGAGGTGAAACTTTGGTGCAGCAACATGGGCATCAAGCTCGATTATGCTTCTGTCTATCATCTGCAAACTAACAGTCAAGTCGAATGAGCGAATGGTCTTATCATGAGTGGTATTAAACCCAGATTAGTCTGGTCCTTAAAGGAAGCAGACACCCACTGGGTAGAGGAGCTCGACTCCGTACTATGGGGGTTGCGGACCACGCCGAATCGCACTACCGGATACACACCGTTTTTATGGTGTACGGCGCTGAGGCGGTGCTGCCTTGCGACATAATTCATGACTCACCTCAAGTGCGCATGTACGAAGAAAGAGAGGCTGAGCTCGATCGGCAGGACAGTTTGGATGCCCTGGAGGAGGAGCGCGACTTGGCAAAAGCCTGTTCCGCATTCTATCAACAACAGGCTCGAAGGTATCAAAACAGAGAAGTGCGTGCCAAAACCTATAACATTGGTGAACTAGTTCTGCGCCTGCCAGAGAAGAAAAAGAACAAGCTCAAGCCCAAATGGGAAGGCCCCTTCATGTGATAGCCTGATTTTTGGCCCTTTCGTTTTCTTTTGTTTTTCTGAGGTTTTTGCTTGACTTTTCTTTTTCCGTGGCTTTGTGGTCTGGAACCTAAAGAAGATGCCCTCTTCTTTGCTTCCAGAGTGGCTTGTCATTCCCAAATCCTTCCCTATACCATGTCATTTTCATCCTAGCCCAAATCCCAATATTCTTTTTATTGGGAATATTCCTTTTCTATTAAAGGAATAACCCAATTTGCCCTAGGTTGTGAAGCAACCTTTATTTCCATCACTCCTAAAATTCCCAAGTAATTCTCATAAATTTTTTGGGTCACATCTTTCCCAAATATGGAAAAATATTTCATTTGCCATGTTCCCCATCATGCTCAAATAATTCATTTCCTATTTTGCCCAAAATGGCAGAATGTGAAGCAAGTGCCATTTATCTTTTCCCAATTGACCTCAAACTCCTTGAACACCTTTTCCTGTCCATATCATTGCCACATGCCAAATTGCAACCTCATTTGCCTAGTAATTATGATTTTCCAAAGTTCCTGTCAGAGGGAAGTGGTTGTGAAGGAAGTACTCGCTAGGCATATCCAAATGAGTTGCAATTTTGCATGGCCCTTCAAATAGCCAAATCATCACTCTCCACCGAAGTAGAGCTCATGTCATGCCTCCATGTGAGCTCACCATCAATTCTTTGATTCTGTCCAAAATTTCAGTTTGTGAAGCAAGTATATTGTATCTTGCTCCATTATGGCTGCCAATTTTTCTAGGCCTTTTATTGTCCATCTAACCTACCTCCACCAATTTTGGGCATGTTCCATCAAGCCATTTGTCCTCTAGAATTTTTGCAAGTTTTTGATCAATCGAAATGTTTGTGAAGGAAGTACCATTTTGGTTTACCCAATTGGTATGAAACCTTTTGCAGCCTCTTCATATGGCCAAATAAGCCTGCCTTGCCAAAGTTCAGCTCAAGTGGCTCCTCCATTTGAGAGCATCATCATGATCTTCATTCTGGACCAGATTACTTAGTTGTAAAGCAACTATATTAATTAGTGGTCCAATTCTTCTCAAAATTACCAGGATGTAAGTCCTTCTTTACCTCAATCTACCGGACAACTCCATTGACCTCAATCAAGTCTCTGTTGAGCAGCAGTACACGATCAAGTTTACTGCAGTAAACTTGAGGTGTTAACTGCCTTTTAACCGTGTCACTTTTAACCAATCTACCACCACAGTTACAGCCTACTTTGGAAGGACTATCTGCTAGACAACATTTTGGGTGCTATTGAGCATTGAATGCCCTCATTCACATGGTGACCACGACAATGGCGTGCCTGTGCATGCGCCATGTGTGCAATGGCCGCGTCCAGGGCGCCGTTTCTGCTTCGTCCGCTTCCCCCTCGTCGTCTTAGCGCACGTGAGCATGTCCATTGTCTTCCTCTCGTCGTCGCCGATCACCTGGACCCCTCTCCCCCTCCGTCCGCTTCCTCACCGACGCATGCCGCCGCGCGTCCATGAGCACATAGTGTCGACTGAGCTTCAATGGCGCTCGACTTCTTCCTCTGCTTCCCCCTTGGACTCCTCTGCCCCGTGAGACCTCCACTTCACCTCCCTCGTCTCCTAGCTCGAGCGCGTGGGCACACGTCCGTGGCGGTGACAGCTCGGCCTCCTCGCCCGCCGCTATTTAAGCCATCCCCAAGGCCTCTCGACCACACCACTGGCCTCCCCGCACTCCACTCCCCCTCCCCGTCCACTTCCGCGAGCACCAGGACCCCTCCTCGACCTTCATTGCCACCATGGCCGCCGTTCGGCTCCGCTCAAATCCGAGCGAGGCGATGCCTCTCCCTCCATCTCTTCACCACCAGCAACCCACCGAGACCCCGGCGTACCTCTTCCACCCTCGCCCCCTCGCAGGAGTAGCAAAAGACGCCGTCTTCAAGTTCAACCGCCGCAGGAGCCGCCTCTGTTCCCCTCTCCTTGTGGTCGTCCCGCCCCTCCCCGGTGCCGGCTGACCTTGGGGACGGGTGCGTCCGTTCCTCCCGCGCCCATCGGTGGCCTCGGCTTGGCCAGGGACTGCCGGAGCTGCCCGGGCCATCGCCGGCCTCTCCCCTGCCTCTGCTCCTCTGCTTCCCATCGAGGGAGCAGAAAGGAGGAAGACGACGCCCAGCTGGCCCCTCCCCCTCCGCGCGGGCCCCCTCTGTTAGCTGCTCAAGGCCCGGCCCCGCGCTTGCCAGCGTGGATAAATGGAAACGTACTCCTGTGAGTACGCTTTCCCTTATCAAAGACGTATTCCATTTCTTCTTCGGGCAAGAATGTGTTTTCCTCTCTCGGAAATGTATTTTCAGAGAAGGCACTTTCTGTTTGTCCACCAGGGGCCTGTTTGCTGAAAAAGTTTCACCGATAGGTCCCTGATCTTCAACTCCTCATAACTTTTCAACGGTAACTCCAAATGAGATGAATCCAAAGCCCACTTCTTCGTCTCGTCGAGCCCGTTCTGTTGGTTTCATTTTCACTTTGGTTTGACACTATGAAAATGACCTTTTTTGCCCTTGCACATAAACAACCCCTCTAAGAGAGAACTGTTTCTGGCAAATATTTCCGCGGCTTCACCGCACTTCTTCCCGGTGCCTTCTTCACCCCCAGGCAAGCCACAATACCCACTTGCATGATAGTCATGCAGTAGCCATGGTTTTCAAATTGAATATTTATTAAATGATTGCTTGTTTAAAATATGGTTATCATTGTTTCGGAAATGCTTCTGGGATTGTGCTTACTTGTTTCCTATGTTGTTATGCACCTGGTTATCATGCCCTGCTAGTTGCTAGTATTACTTTCATATTGCCATGCTTGATAGTAGTACATGTTGGGTTGGTCATGCTCTTCGGTGCATGACTAACGTCGGTTACCGAGTACTGTTAATAGGCATTGTTCCATTGCTGTTAGTTGGTTAAGTGTTACTCGGTGATGTTATTGATAAGTTCTTGCATGTTATTTATGGTTGATGCTAGTGGTCATGTTATGCTATACTATGAGTAGTGTTGCACTTGTAATATTTATGCTCGTCATTATGCCATGTTCGGTTGGAGATTATTTCATAGTTGATATGATGGACAGTTATTTTGCATCCCGTGCTTATGTTGATATTATGCTCATGCATTGTCATTGCATCATGTTATTTTATCATGGCTTAGCATATTGCATTCAAGTTTAACCGGATTTAAGTGAACTTTAACAACTGTTGGCTGAGTCATGGTGCCGCCCGATCGAAACTGACCAGTGCAACCACACTTACCGTATGGGTAAGGTCCTAACTGGGTCTATTGTCATGCATCTTGCCGGTGCCTCCCACGAGGGAAGGTTATGGGCGTGCTTAACTTGACCTGGTAGGCGGACATAACCTTGTGTGCCCGTTGTTTTTTATTTTTATGGATCCAGTCCCTGTGAGGGACGTTTGACCACGACTATGGTCGTGGTGTCTTTGGTAGACACGGGGCCACCCAGGACTAGCCCAGTTGGGAGTGGGTCGGAGTGGCCGGGAGAGTGTCATGACAATAGATAGGTTTTGTCAGAACGCCGTTGGTCCACCCGAATGGGAGTGCGAGGCCATGGGTTCCGTGGTGTGGGTACAGTGTGCTACCTCTGCAAAGTGTATATTAAATCTATCGATAGCCGCGCCCGCGGATAAGGGCCCAGTTCATGTCGGTCCCACCGTGAGTCAATAGTATTAATAATAACTTGATTAATGACAACCCCGGTTCGATGAGGATATGAGTTGGTTGTATCGCCGGAATGATCGCCGTTTGAGACCAAGTGTTGGTCATGGTTGTGATCGCCGGAATGATCACCGTTTGAGACCAATTGTTGGTCATGGTTTTGATCGCCGGAATGATCACTGTTTGAGACCAAGTGTTGGTCATGGTTGTGATCGCCGGAATGATCACCGTGTTATCGAGGATACCGAGTTGTTGGATGTTCGTGATGTTGTGCGAGAGTCATGAGTAAGGATCAAGCTCCTTGTGGTCATTTAATGATTACTACGGTATTGTTTATACCAAGCTTGATTTGATCCTGAGATGATCGTGTGATGTCCGAGGTTGGTAAGTGCTGCGTGTGATGGTTGCGAGATAACCCGAGCAGAATAATTGGTGCATGTAGTGTTATCATGTTGCATGTTAGTATCGACGGATTCATATGTTCATGCCATGCACATATTGTTCTGATAGTATTATGTTCATGGTGTTCATGCCATGCTATCCTGATGATCTCATGTTAATTCCTGCTTAACCTGTAATTGCCATGCTGTTGTTTGTCTTGAATGCTTCTTGTTAATTGTGAGCTTGCAAGTACATTCAATGTACTGACCTGGCGTGGCATGCCAGCTTGCAGGTCGTGCCTAGATTGCTTGCTTGTTTGGTGTTGTTCCTGTGTTCGCGAGCTAGGATAAGCGTTCCAGCCAGAGTCCCTGCGGAGTGGAGTTAACCACCATCGTCGTTGTTCCGCTGCCAATAGTTTTTCCGCTGCTAGAGTTATTCCGCTGCTTCGAGTTGTTCTGCTGCTTGCATAGAGCAACTGAGGATGGCGTAGTGTCGCCATGCCGATGTTATTCATTGTAATATTGGAGACCTTGTAATCATATTCGTGTAATAATAGAAAGCTTGTTTGTTCTATGCTAAGCAATGCCGTATTCCAGAAGACTTCTCCTCGAACTCTAGGTTGGAATATGGGGCGTTCCGGTTTTCTCTGAGCCGGGGTGCCACAACGCTTGGTATCAGAGCAGGTCTGGCTTTAGGATGCCCTAGCCCGCGCGAACGTTAAAAAGCGGTAGTATAGACCCCAGTTGGTTTGTTGCACTTGATTGTTGCATTTGTTTGACGCATAGCATGCATATAGATTGTTATTTTGTCGCTAACGGTTAATCTTGTGAGTGTAGGTGGCATCGTTTTCGGTCCACCGCCTGCACCAGCTTTCTTAGCATGCCTGCTCCTCGTTGTGTTGCGACCACATCATCATCCATTGCCCTCCATCTCGTTCCCTTGGCAACCCTTACTGATCTTGGTTATCAAAAAAAGGGCAATACCAATAAACCCAGTCTTCCACTGTTATCTTGCCATGTCATTTCATTCTTTGGACGGGTACGATTCCCTTCGTACGCTTGATGAAGAGGTGGTCGTGACCTTTGTGTCTCACTACTTGATCGTCAAGTCCGTTCTCACCTGTGTATCCATCCAGATCCAGCCACTGTTTAGCCAGTGCTTGGTGTAGCTTCGGTTACGCCAACTCCTTCCACACATGGATATAATTTTCATGCACACTGCCACAGCATATTAGATCGTAATACTAGAGTTTCTGCGAGATTTGTGTGCTTAGGTGTGCATGCATATTATTGTGTGAGTAGCAGTAATATGTGATGATTGTTTGATTCATTATATTAGTAGTATGCTTGTGTGCTTTTGTTTTAGTCATTTCTTTTGTTTCTTTCTTTGGGCCTTCGGTGTTACAAATTTTCCCCTTGTTAAAGTTGCTCGTCAGCCGACACCGGACCCGAAGAGTCAGCAAGAAATGCATATATTTGGAAACTCAGCTAAACAGAATGGAATTGTCAGCAGACTACAGTGAAATTGGAAATAGCTCGTTTGAATACAAAAGAAATCCTGGATGGAATGTCAGTATAAAGTTTGCATTAACGTGCACTCCTCACCACAGTATGGAATTCTCAGCCGACTGCATTCAGATTGGGGAATATCTGATCTTGTTACTGAGTGTCAAGTCTCCCTCAGTGTGCACTCCTCATAGCAGAAATGATCAAATCAGCAAGAAGATAAATTGTGTGCAAGGTTGACAAAATATTATCATAGGTGTGGCTCAGATACAAGTTTAATTTTTCGTTGAGGACGATTTTGGAACTCGACGTACCTAGAAGCAAGCAAGAATATGGCATGTACTCAGAAAGGAGGATAGTCCTGCAAAACCCCGTTTCATACAAGAAATCAATAACAAAAATTGTAAGATGGTTATATATGTGGAAATCGGTCCGCATATCACAGTAAGAAGCTTCTGGTATAAGCAACCCAATTTTCCCTTGCAAGATACCCGAGAAGCTTCCAAGGCAAGATTCATCTATCTTCCTCAGTACGATACATGGATGATTTCCCGCACAAGGTACTCTGTCTTCTTTTGTAGGCAACCAGAAAAGATTCCGGCCTAAGGTACTGAGTCTTTCCCCAGCAAAGTCTTTAAGGGGGTAAGCTTCTGAAGCACGATACCCAGTCTTCTTCAGCAAGCTTTTCGATGAAATTTTCGAGCACAAATCAGCCAATCTTCCTCAGTAAGACATTGGTACAAGGTAGTAAACTGTAAATTGACAGCATATGGCAGTAAATCCCAAGAATCAGATCTGCAACATTTTGGTCAGAAGCAAGAATCAGTCAGAACTTGAGGGGTGTTGAACCTGCAATTTAATGGGGTACCCTGTCAGAAAAATGAGGATAGGCTACGATTGCCGAAAATTTGCACCGACAGTACCTATGGTGATACAAAGAAGCAATATGACCCAGCTCTTTCAACCAAGGATCCAGACCAAGAAAACAATAATGAAGGAGCAAGACCAGTAATGTGGGTATGAAAATTGTTGCAAGACCCGCGTGATGTAGAACCACCGCCAGTCAAGTCTGCAGATATTTTCCTACAGGTCAAACTCTTATGTTAGCCCTGACAGGCAACAATCAAATATTTGGTACGGATCCGATACTGAAGACAGAGGAGCCAGTTAAGATGATTTCGAAACTTCCGCAAAAAGCCAGAATCTGTCAGGAAAGCGGTTATGACCCAATTCACTGTTTGGAACCCGAAGGACCTGCATTTAGTGGAGAAACCCAATGCAAGGAGTTAGAACTTGGGTGTCCACTAGGAAAATCTGATCACCACTTCATGAAAGATTTCCAGTGCCGGATGACACACCCAGCGGAAATCGCACTTGGATTTGTGAGACCGACATGTATTTCAGTCGTGAGAATCAATCACAGTCAGCTAAGTCAGCAGATCTAAAAAGAAATTGGAGCCTGTATAAGCATGGACAAGCAAGGTCCGATCAGTCAGAATATGGGTATATTAAAGCAAACCACCCAGGGCTAGTCAGATAAAAATTTAGTGGGAACAAAAATAAGAAAAAGGATACCCGAGTTGGAAACGGTTTCCTTAAGTCAGTATCTTCATACTTGTTCCCTGAGCAACCAAATCTCGAGGACGAGATTTCTTTAAGGGGGTAAGGTTTGTGACAACCTGATTTTTGGCCCTTTCTTTTTCTTTTGTTTTTTTGAGGTTTTCGCTTGAGTTTTCTTTTCCGTGGCTTTGTGGTCTGGAAACTGAAGAAGATGCCCTCTTCTTTGCTTCCAGAGTGGCTTATCATTCCCAAATCCTTCCCTAGACCCTGTCATTTTCATCCTAGCCCAAATCCCAATATTCTTTTTATTGGGAATATTCCTTTTCTATTAAAGGAATAACCCAATTTGCCCTAGGTTGTGATGCAACCTTTATTTTCATCACTCCTAAAATTCCCAAGTAATTCTCATAAATTGTTTGGGTCACATCTTTCTGAAATATGGCAAAAATATTTCATTTTCCATGTTCCCCACGATGCTCAAATAATTCATTTCTTATTTTGCCCAAAAATGGCAGAATGTGAAGCAAGTGCCATTTATCTTTTCCCAATTAACCTCAAACTCCTTGAACACCTTTTCCTGTCCATATCGTTGCCACATGCCAAAGTGCAACCTCATTTGCCTAGTAATTATTAAATTATGATTTTCCAAAGTTCCTGTTTGAAGGAAGTGGTTGTGAAGGAAGTACAAGTTAGGCATATCCAAATGAGTTCCAATTTTGCATGGCCCTTCATATAACCAAATCATCACTCTCCACCGAAGTAGAGCTCATGTCATGCCTTCATGTGAGCTCACCATCAATTCTTTGATTTTGTCCAAAATTTCAGTTTGTGAAGCAAGTATATTGTATCTTGCTCCATTATGGCTGCCAATTTTCTTAGGCCTTTTATTATCCATATAACCTACCTCCACCCATTTTGGGAATGTTTCATCAAGCCGTTTGTCCTCTAGAATTTTTGCAAGTTTCTGGTCAGTGGAAATATTTGGGAAGGAAGTACCATTTTGGTTTATCCAATTGGTATGGAACCTTTTGCAGCATCTTCATATGGCCAAATAAGCCTGCCTTGCCAAAGTTCAGCTCAAGTGGCTCCTCCATTTGAGAGCATCATCATGATCTTCATTCTAGACCAGATTACTTAGTTGTAAAGCAACTATATTAATTAGTGGTCCAATTCTTCTCAAAATTACCAGCATGTAAGACCTTCTTTACCTCAATCTACCAGACAACTCCATTGACCTCAATCAAGTCTCTGTTGAGCAGCAGTACACGATCAATTTTACTGTAGTAAACTTCAGGTGTTAACTGCCTTTTAACCATGTCACTTTTAACCAATCTACCACCACAGTCACAACCTACTTTGGAAGGACTATCTGCTAGACAACATTTTGGGTGATGTTGAGCATTGAATGCCCTCATTCACGTGGTGACCAGAACAATGGCGTGCCTGTGCACGTGCTCTATGCGCAGTGGCCACGTCCAGGGCACCGTTTCTGCTTCGTCCGCTTCCCCTCGTCGTCTTAGCGCGTGTGAGCATGTCCATTGTCTTTCTCTCATCGTCGCCGATCACCTGAACCCCTCTCCCCCTCCGTCCGCTTCCTCATCGAAGCATGCCGCCGCGCATCCACGAGCACACTGTGCCGACCGAGCTTTAATGGCGCTCGGCTTCTTCCTCTGCTTCCCCCTTGGCCTCCTCTGCCCCGTGAGACCTCCACTGTACCTCCCCCGTCTCCTAGCTCAAGCGAGTGGGCACGCGTCCGCGGTGCCGGACACGCGTCCGCGGCGGTGACAGCTCGGCCTCCTCGCCCGCCGCTATTTAAGCCGTCCCCGAGGCCTCTCGACCTCACCACTGGCCTCCCCGCACTCCACTCCCCCTCCCCGTCCACTTCCCCGAGCACCAGGGCCCCTCCTCGACCTTCATTGCCACCATGGCCGCCGTTCGGCTCCGCTCAAATCCGAGCGAGTCGATGCCTCTCCCTCCATCTCTTCACCACTAGAAGCCCACCCAGACCCCGGCGAACCTCTTCCACCTCTCGCCCCCTCGCTGGAGTAGCAGAAGACGCCGTCTTCAAGTTCGACCGCCGCTGGAGCCGCCTCTGTTCCCCTCTCCTTGCGGTCGTCCCGCCCCTCCCCGGTGCCGGCTGACCTTGGGGACGGGTGCGTCCGTTCCTCCCGCGCCCATCGGTGGCCTCGGCTTGGCCAGGGACTGCCGGAGCTGCCCGGGCCATCGCCGGCCTCTCCCCTGCCTCTGCTCCTCTGCTTCCCATCGGGGGAGCAGCAAGGAGGAAGACGACGCCCAGCTGGCCCCCTCCCCCTGCGCGCGGGCCCCCTCTGTCAGCTGCTCAAGGCCCGGCCCCGCGCTTGCCAGCGTGGATAAGTGGAAACGTACTCCTGTGAGTACGCTTTCCCTTATCGAAGACGTATTACATGTCTTCTTCGGGCAACAATGCGTTTTCCTCTCCGGGAAACGTATTTTCATAAAAGGCGCTTTCTGTTTATCCACCAGGGGGCTGTTTGCTGAAAAAGTTTCACCGATAGGTCCCTGATCTTCAACTCCTCATAACTTTTCAACCGTAACTCTAAATGAGGTGAATCCAAAGCCCACTTCTTCGTCTTGTCGAGCCCGTTCTGTTGGTTTCATTTTCACTTTGGTTTGACACTATGAAAATAACCTTTTTTGCCCTTGCACATAAACAGCCCCTCCGAGAGAGAACTATTTTCGGCAAATCTTTTCGCGGCTTCATCGCACTTCTTCCCGGTGCCTTCTTCACCCCCAGGCAAGCCACAATACCCACTTGCATGATAGTCATGCAGTAGCCGCAGTTTTCAACTTGAATATTTATTAAATGATTGCTTGTTTAAAATATGGTTATCGTTGTTTCGGAAAAGCTTCTGGGATTGTGCTTACCTGTTTGCTATGTGGTTATGCACCTGGTTATCATGCCCTGCTGGTTGCTAGTATTACTTTCATATTGCCATGCTTGATAGTAGTACATGTTGGGTTGGTCATGCTCTTCGGTGCATGACTAACGTCGGTTACCAAGTACTATTAGTAGGCATTGTTCCGTTGCTGTTAATTGGTTAAGTGTTACTCGGTGATGTTATTGATAAGTTCTTGCATGTTATTTATGGTTGATGCTAGTGGTCGTGTTATGTTATACTATGAGTAGTGTTGCACTTGTAATATTTATGCTCATCATTATGCCATGTTCAGTTGGAGATTATTTCATAGTTGATATGATGGATAGTTATTTTGCATCCCGTGCTTATGTTGATATTATGCTCATGCATTGTCATTGCATCATGTTATTTTATCATGGCTAAGCATATTGCATTCAAGTTTAACCGGATTTAATTGAACTTGAACAACTGTTGGCTGAGTCATGGTGCCGCCAGACCGAAATGACCAGTGCAACCATGCTTACCGTATGGGTAAGGTCCTAACTGGGTCTATTGTCGTGCATCTCGCTGGTGCCTCCCACGAGGAAAGGTTATGGGCATGCTTACCCTGATCAGGTAGGCGTACATAACCTTGTGTGCTCGTTGTTTTTATTTTTATGGATCCGGTCCCCGTGAGGGACGTTTGACCACGACGGTGGTCGTGGTGTCTTTGGTAGACACGGGGCCACCCAGGACTAGCCCAGTTGGCAGTGGGTTCGAGTGGCCGGTAGAGTGTCATGACAATAGATCGGTTTTGTCGAAACGCCATTGGTCCACCCAAATGGGAGTGCGAGGCCATGGGTTCCGTGGTGTGGGTACAGTGTGCTACCTCTGCAGAGTGTATATTAAATCTATCGATAGCCGCGCGCGCGGATAAGGGCCCAGTTCGTGTCGGTCCCACCGTGAGTCAACAGTATTAATAATAACTTGATTAATGACAACCCCGGTTCGATGAGGATATAAGTTGGTTGTGATCGCCGGAATGATCACCGTTTGAGACCAAGTGTTGGTCATGGTTGTGATCGCCGTAATGATCACCGTTTGAGACCAAGTGTTGGTCATGGTTGTGATCGCCGGAATGATCACTGTTGGAGACCAAGTGTTGGTCATGGTTGTGATCGCCGGAATGATCACCGTGGTATCGAGGATACCGAGTTGTTGGATGTTCGTGATGTTGTGCGAGAGTCATGGGTAAGGATCAAGCTCTTTGTGGGCATTTAATGATTACTACGATATTGTTTATACCAAGCTTGATTTGATCCTGAGATGATCGTGTGATCTCCGAGGTTGGTAAGTGCTGTGTGTGATGGTTGCGAGATAACCCGAGCAGAATAATTGGTGCATGTAGTGTTATCATGTTGCATGTTAGTATCGACAGATTCATATGTTCATGCCATGCTCATATTGTTCTGATAGTATTATGTTCATGTTGTTCATGCCATGCTATCCTGATGATCTCATGTTAATTCCTGCTTAACCTGTAATTGCCATGCTGTTGTTTGTCTTGAATGCTTCTGGTTAATTGTGAGCTTGCAAGTACATTCAATGTACTGACCTGGCGTGTCATGCCAGCTTGAAGGTCGTGCTTGGATTGCTTGCTTGTTTGGTGTTGTTCCTGTGTTTGCGAGCTAGGATAAGCGTTCCAGCCAGAGTCCCTTCGGAGTGGAGTTTACCACCATCGTCATTGTTCCGCTGCCAATAGTTTTTCCGCTGCTAGAGTTATTCCACTGATTCGAGTTGTTCTGCTGCTTGCATAGAGCAACTGAGGATGGCGTAGTGTCGTCGTGCAAATGTTATTCATTGTAATATGGGAGACCTTGTAATCATATTCGTGTAATAATAGAAAGCTAGTTTGTTCTATGCTAAGCAGTGCAGTATTCCAGAAGACTTCTCCTCGATCTCTGGGCTGGAATACGGGGTGTTCCGGTTTTCTCTGAGCCGGGGTGCCACACTTCATTATCGACTAGGTTCTGACCGGTGGAGCGTACCGTCTGCAGGATGCATCGAATAATCGACTCGAGTCAAACCCATGGAACGCAGCCAGACTCCGAAGATTCTATGTCTAGCGCCGGACTCTATGTTCGTCTCCTTACCTCCATGAATTTTTTGCACATCTGTTTTTTCTCTCTTTCTTTCTCTCTTCAAAGCCCTAATGGGATAAACCCGTGTCTTGGTTACACAATCATGACGCGCTAACGGCGCTCAATATACCTGGGGCTTCCTATAGAAGCTTAATCTAATTATTTTTCCGGGCTTCATGCCAAGCACATGTGTTATTCTTCCGCATGTACCTTTTTTCGCCATTATATGCATCGATATGACTTAAGTTTTGGCCAAGCTGGGTTGCCTCGCTCTTGTGTTTATGCCCTACGTTCCCGTTAATTCGGCTAGGGCATATGGGGAGCACCTCTGCGATTGTTACTGCCGGGTCAGCCGGATGTGTACCTCAGACTGGGTGAAGCCGAAAGCTAGCGTTCTTAAGGGAATATTTGGTCGAAGAATAAAAGATGACTTTCATTTAAATTACTACACGCCCCCAGATGTTTTTAGCCTGCGTGTCGCAGTTAGGACATGCACATTAGGGCATGCGTACCCAGGGAAAGGAACCCTTAACGGAACTATTCTCCATGGAAGATGTTTCTTACTATCCATGTAATATAACATAACTAGTTGGGTACTTGTCTGTTCAAGCACTTATGACCCCTACGCCTGGTTTCCATGCATACCCCGATTTTTATATAACCGAGTGGGTATTCGGATACACTTCAGACTATCGGGTCCAGAGGTCGAAGTGAAAAGGTCCGCCATGACAAATGATTTACAATCCGGCTAGGGACATTACATATGTCATTTGAAGTACACAGTCACTAAGACTGATTATATTCTTCCTCTATACCATCCAACAGGCTGTCTAGCCAACAATCCTGTTGGGAATACTTTGCGGCTAATTCTACTTGATCATACACTAAACTGACGGGGATCTCTTTCCCATCGGGCCCCACAGGTCCGACCTCGGCCATGTGGTTTGGGTCAGCCTTGGTATATTGTGTCTTCACCATAGCCCAGGCTTCCCGTGCACCTTGTCGGTAGGCTGATATCTTCCATAATCGAAAGCGTCACTGCGCTCCCTTGAGCTTCTCTATAAGCTCCCCCATGCCTCTTGGCGGGGACGTGGACGGCCACAAGGCTTGGGCAATACTCTGCATCACCTGCCAAACTTGTACGTGCAGTTATGAGAGCTCTGGCAGAAGATCACCCGAGGACCCAGGCATCTCCTCCACGGGACGACTCGTCAGCATACCTGCAGACATAACACTGTTCGCAGGCTTCTTCGCCGAACTCCTTTAAAAATTCGTTCAAGCGCTTACTAAAAATGTCGTGCTGAAGCCGTTTATTCTCCTTCGCGGAGTCCGCAAGCTGGGCTCGGACATCCTTCAGTTCCACGCCCAGCCGGATATTGGCATCTTGGAGATCATTTTTCTCCTGCCTGACTCGCATCAGCACGCGCTCGCCAGCATTTCGCTGTCGATCATCACGTGTCGTATCCGCCTCCACGGCCTCCGGATTCACTCCGGGCCCACCTGCAACATCTATTGTTAGGTGTGCATATACGCCGCATACTACCTGGTACTGATATTCTTTGCAATAGACAAAAGAGTTACCAGGGGGAGCCTTTTTGGACTCCTTCAATGCGGCAACAACGGCTTCCAGCTGGGCCTTGCACTCGTCCAGCTCTTGAGACAGTTGGGAATTCTTCTTCATAAGAACCTGCACAAATAATGATCCTTAATCAGTTGCGTCAACTGTTTCAAGTCTTAGGGGCTACTGATACATATAATCATCAGATTTGCTTACCTGTACATCCCTTACATACTGGTGCGTGGCTCTGGCTAGTCCATTTTGAGCAGCACGGAGGTACGCGTCTCCAGAATTGAAGGCATCAAATGCCTCTCGTGAGAAGCAAGCGTCACGGAGTACGGCCCGGCGACGCCTATGATTCATGGTGCTCTCCACTTCTGAATTTGTAGCGTACAGTTTATCCACATCCTCTGTAGGAGGAGTATCTGGCGTCCGCCCCATGTCGGCTTCCGCCTCTATGTCCGGCCTTGGAGCCCGACTGGTGGAAGCGTGATCGGCAGCCTCTCTGGACATATTCCGGCGAGCGTTTTTTCTATTAAAGAAACATGGACGTTATTACATTTTGAGAAAGACGACAACCATGGAGCGGGGTTTTTTTGCCATACCTCTGTGCCGGCGTCTCCGTCATGACCGCCTTCCTTTTTGGCCTACCCGGCCTCGGTGCCTCTTGTTGGCGAGTTGCTGCGGGTTCGGCACGGCGTACTGAATGCCTTCCATGTAAAACACCATATGTATATGGTAGGTGAAGTGTCTAAAAGGGGGATCCTAGTTTTTGGAGTTGGGATTTTCGTTTTTCTTACGTGCAACGCAGGGAGCAGTCCGGGATAGTCGGCCGTAATGGCCACCATGGCGTCATCACAACTCAATTGATAGAACTGCTTGTCTATCAGCTCCACGATTATGTCCGGATCTTCTTCGAGTCCGGGACCGAGAGCCCGGTCAGGGTCCTCTGGTTGTGGAGATGGGCTATTGACCACCCTTACAACTTTTCGCAGTTCCTGCCGTAAAATGGCAAGGTGAGTACCTACGATAAAGAATGCGGGAAGAATGGGAGTAAGGAGATATAACTCACCCAGCTTGGAGGGTTGTACATGGAGAATCCATCCCGTGGCTTGATGCGGATGAACTCCTCCTCCTCTCTCTTGAACAAGCCGGACAGAATTTTTGCTAAAGCAGCAGCGGAGTCCGGTCCCTTACACCCAGAACGGGTGGCATCACCTTCCCTGTTAAAACACTATAGGGGGTGCCCTCGATATTGAAGTGGATGCACTCCCCGCATTATGCATATTGACATAACCTAAATTACTGTCAATCCTGATTGAGCCAGCGCTTTAATCCGGTTCATGAGGTAAAGGCCTTCTTCGTTGTCTTCCTCCTAGGGGCTCCGTGGGCGCCAGCTTCGGCGTTTCTTCAGAGGATCATTGTTGAACTCAGGAAGACCCCGCCGAACAGGGTCTGGAAGGGGGACGTCCTCCATATAAAACAATTCCAAAGGCCAGTCTTCGGACGTCTTCTTTGGAGTACCGGACAGGTATTCGGTTTTGGCGATGATCCATATTTCGGCTCCACCCACTTGATAAAGTGACCCCTTCTGTGTGCGGGGGACGAGGAAAAATAACCTTTTCCACAGCTTGAAATGGGCCTCGCAGCCCAGGAATAACTCGCAAAGGGCAACGTAGCCGGCGATGTGTAATATGGAAGCAGGGGTGAAATTATGCAGTTGGAGGCCGTAAAACTCCAGGAGCCCGCGGAGGAATGGATGAATTAGAAATCCGAGTCCCCTTAATAAGTAAGGAACAAGGCACACCCGCTCCCCCATAGAGGGGCTGGGGAAGCTCTTCGCTTGCTCCCCGCCATTGTAGGTGGCGAGCCCGGCTCGGACGGGAACCATATACGCTCAAGGGAGAAATCCCTAAGTCTGTAGTTGAACTAATCGACTGTGTGGGACAGAACACGTCTCCCAATCACCAGGCTTAGGGCTACAGGGGCGAGAGAAGGAGCTGCGGTGGTCGGCCATGTTGGAGTGGATTTTTTCCGAAGCGCGCTGCGATGGATTCTCACTGTGGGAGGATGGTATGGATTAGATCTAAGAATCCCCATCCCTTTAGTAGAAAATTTATTTATCTGGCTAGGAGGGTGAATGTAAAAACGCCCTGGCTCCTCGCATTCATTCGACGCGTGGAAGATAGCCCTTATTGGGCGCAGAAGCCAAGAAATCCAACATTTATGGGGCCGGACACTACTTAACAAACATCCAAAATTTGGAGAAGAACCCGCCTTGCAATGCCGAAGACAACACTGCGCCGGACTCATCGTCATTGAAGCCTGGTTCAGGGGCTACTAAGGGAGTCCTGGATTAGGGGGTCTCCGGACAGCCGGACTATATCCTTTGGCCGGACTGTTGGCCTATGAAGATACAAGATTGAAGACTTCGTCCCATGTCCGGATGGGACTTTACTTGGCGTAGAAGGCAAGATAGGCAATACGGATATGTATATCTCCTCCTTTGTAACCGACCTTGTGTAACCCTAGCCCCCTCCGATGTCTATATAAACCGGAGGGTTTTAGTCCGTAGAACAACATACAATCATACCATAGGCTAGCTTCTAGGGTTTAGCCTCTCTAATCTCCTGGTAGATCTACTCTTGTAATACTCATATCATCAAGAACAATCAAGCAGGATGTAGGGTTTTACCTCTATCAAGAGGGCCCGAACCTGGGTAAACATCGTGTCCCCTGCCTCCTATTACCATCCGCCTTAGACGCACAGTTCGGGACCCCCTACTCGAGATCCGCCGGTTTTGACACCGAAAGACTCCCACACACACAAAAAACACGGCATGCTTGCCACACGAATGCAAGAATGTATAAAAGGTTATTTTCCTCTCGTTGAACAAAATGGGAGGGTTGTGTAGCTGGTTAGCCTGTTCGCTCATCAAACTTGAGGTCTCGGGTTTGATAACTACACTTGAGCATAATTAGTGCCAGGAGGATTCTTTGACTGGTCAAAATGGATGGATACGGAGCTATACGATCTCGTAGTGACCGTATAATCACCTCATCACGTATAAGCTGCAGCCTCGGCGCTTGTTTTCTAGGGTTTGCACTCTTCACACTCTCTCTAGTATATATATACACGATGGAGCCTCAGCGCTTGTAGTTGCTCTCTTCACACTCTCACCCTCTCCAGATCTAAACAAGACTTCGTTGGCCTCTCTCTCTCCCCTCACTGTTGGTCTACTTGTAGTTGCTCTCTTCACACTCTCTCACCCTCTCTAGATCTAAACAAGACTTCGTTGGCCTCTCTCTCTCTCCCCGCACTGCTGGTCAAAGAGCCGGCAGGATCCGTCCACCGGGAAGGGAAGGAGGCTTAACGCTGTCGCCGTCGGTGAGGGAGGGAATCCACTACCGGCGTAGCTGTTCATTTTCACCCAGCGGCGGTGTGGGAGGGCCTCCGACCCATTCTTCTTCGCCGTACATAGTGTGGGTCGAACGGCCTCCGGTCGCCCACCGAACCACACCCCAAGAACCATAAGGTATAATTTACTTATTCCACATGCATTGCTCTAGTTGCATGTGCGCTTTTTCCGCTTCTGCACTCGAATCTAGGTGTTGGATCAAATAGGAAAGTGGTGGGGAAAGTTGTATACCATGAATCTAGGATGTGGTTCAAAGAGGAAAGGAATGGGGGAAAGTTGTGGGAAAAGTTGTATAGCATGAACTAGGACATGGTTCAAAAAGGAAAGGAAGGGGGAAAGTAGTGGGGAAAGTTGTATCGCATGAATCTAAGACGTGGTTCAAAGAGGACAGGAGTTGGGGTAAGTAGTGGGGAAAGTTGTATAGAATAAATCTAGGACGTGGTTCACAGAGGAAAGGAAGTGGGCAAAGTACTAGTACAGACTGGCTATCTAGCACCTACATTGGTTGAAAAGGGAAAACAATGAAAAATGGAGTACGCACATCTGTAACGAACTGATCTTTTGTTTTGGGGGACAAGGCTGTAGAGTTTGAGCAGGACTAGATTTCCTACGCTCACATAGGGAAAGGTGTCTAAAGATAACAAAACTGGGACCAACACAAATATGCTCCTTGGTTGTTTGTTCTTTGTTGCAACAGACTATGCATCACCCCAGTACATCGGTAGATGCACTTGGTGCTGGTGCATCCACTATCCCTTGCAACTCTTTAGCTGTTGTTAATCTAAGGCCCTGTTTTCTTAAAAACTCCCTAGTCCCTACCTGCTTGGTTCCAGGGACTAAACATGGACTAGAGGTTATTAAATGACATGCTAAAAGACCATGTTACCCCTAGTAATGAACTAATAGAGACAAGGTGCGATGCGTGGCAGGGGAAACTGTTGGAAAAAGTCCCAAAAAGACTATCCCTCGGGGTCTTCTTTCT
This sequence comes from Triticum monococcum, assembly GCA_034509565.1. Lineage (NCBI taxonomy): Eukaryota > Viridiplantae > Streptophyta > Magnoliopsida > Poales > Poaceae > Triticum > Triticum monococcum. The sequence continues at coordinate 187,331,216 of CM067846.1, forward strand.
TTAGTCCCAAATGACCACTTTTAGTCCCTAAAAGTCCCTCCTGTTTGGTTTACATGGGACTGACACGGAGTTTTTTTAGTCCCTCCACCAAAATGTCCCTGTAGACAAGCACCCTCTAATAATGCCGCTAGAAAATTGATGCAATGCCACGGTTAAAAGCAAATTACATGTTTAACGAATTTTATTGTTAATATAATCTCTCTGTTAATATTAATCAATGGCACCGTTTGAGAAATGCTAATGTCTTGCTTTCTTTCCCATTTAGATAAGGTAGATGCTTCTTTTTGTTAGCTTCTGTGCCATCCACCGTCATTGACCACTAGTTGTTTCCTTTGCACCTCTGTGTAAACAGGGTTATCTACTTCACCTTGTTGCCATTGTGACCTTTTGTTGCACTGCACAAAACACTTTTGTTTTAAGAGTATTTTGTGTAGTTCAACCAAAGTGTCACACCGACAACGTTGCTTGATTGCTTGATCTTAGTGGAACTGCACAAGAGGAGATCTTACTTCCTGTCCGTGTTGGCAAACTTGGTTCAGATCTTCTTCTTGTGAGTTGTTTGAATTCCGCGTCATGAGAGGTCGGTACTAGCCTTCTTTCACATGATTTTGCAGTGTGCTTTCATATGTTGTGATACTTGTACGGTAATGTTGCTTGATTTTAGTGAACTGCACAAATGGAGACAAGACTTCCAATCTGTATGTGCACCGCAATATCCCATTGAGGTAAGATAAGGATATTTCTCAACTGTTGGCCTATATTTTGTCACTTTCATCAGAAAATTAATGTCATTTTTTAGTGCTATACTTGTGCAACCTAATTGACATGCCAAATCTTACATGGAAGGCGAAGCTTGTTTGTTATTGAACCAAGTGATGAAGGGGAAGAACAAGTGGAAGAAAAACAAAAATCAACTCCTGGTGCTGTAATGAAGCACTGGAACTGTGATGACACAAGTAATGATATAGTTTTGCATATTAATTTATTGCTATGGCTGGAACGAGCAATTGTTTTTCCACTGATTTGATGCCACACTTAATGTAATACGTAATTATCTCTACTTGTGCAAACAGGGATCTTCTTTGAAGATACCATATATTTTAGTGGAACTGCACAAGAAGATGTTGGAAACATTAATCTAATCGAGGAGTATATAGTAAGCATGGCCACCACAGTAGATAGCAATAGATGGTTCCGGAGAAGTGCTTCATCTGTATGCTCTACATAATAAGCCTCTTGAGAAAGGTTGGTACTCGCCCACTAATTTCATCCATATGATTGAGCTTTGTCATCTCTATTGGTGTTATGCTACTGTTTAGATACTGTCATCAAAAAGTGGTATTGTCCTTGAGAAGTGCTTCATCTGTGCTGTTTTAAATATTTCCTTTCCTTTTTTCGAGCAAACAGGGATGCTAGCATTTAGTTATCCTCTTGTCTTTGCACAACAGGATCATCCTCCTCTGAAGAAGAATAGGGAGTACGTGAAGTGACTAGTTCCGATTATGCCAGGATGAAGAAGCCCTGTTTATCTTCTCATTAGAAGGAGCAGTTGAAGGATGGTTACATTACCCCACACAAGACCAAACTAACTTTAGCTCAGAAGGACTGACAAATCTCCATTTTTCTTGCCGTGATGCGTGAGTACAATGCTGTTCTAGGATTCTTTCCGGTGAGTTCCATTTTTCTAAAAGTGTGCTCTACATGGACCATGTAGGTGCCTGTTTAAGCAGTCAATTCATAGTACAGTTTGCTTTATACTAATCACTTTTTTTGTATTTGTGCAAACAGGGGTGCTCAGCTTGATTTCAATGGGAACTGCACAAAATGTTCATGAATACATCAGATCATTCATTTCCACCACAAGAAAGGAGGTGCCAATAAGTTCAAGGTATTGCAACATATAAGGGCGAAATCATACAAGCTACATGTGAATTTGGTTGATTTTGGTGGAACTGCACAAAAAGAACAGCTGGTTTATTTAGCACGAGGTGCCATGTCAATGTCCGAACTGATGGCAAACCCTACCCATTCCACAATCGTAGGCATTTGATATTTTGGAATGGGAAAACCTTGTCAAATTTTGCTCATTGATTTTAGCAAGAAGACATGCGTTTGATATTTTCGAATGGGACGACCTTTTCTATCAGCAGCGTCGATCCATTTTTATTTATTATTTAGTTGTGAAGAAAAATATTGGCTCTGACATGTGAATCGTTGAGATGCATAATCTTCGATTGTTTTGAATGTTCTCTATGAATTGCCAGGCCTTTGTGTTTGATTGCAATGTACAGGAACGCTAAAAAGCTGCTCAAACTCTTTGTACTCCTTATGTTCATTTTTACTTCGCACATTGTGAAAGTGCATACTTTTTTCTATAAGATTGGTCAAAGTAGAGATACTTTGACTGCAGACAAAACTTGTATGCAGACTAGAAAGGACCGGAGGGAGTACATGTGAAACTACTGTAAACGAGGTGATCACCCTAGGAAAATGCTATACATATTGTTTTGCATGTTCATCCAATGCCAGTGATACAAGAATTCGAACTAATCAAAATAAATTCATTCATACATGGTCGGGTTTCATATAAACATGTCGGATTTCATTACATTTCATAAATTCTTCAACTAAAAAGGGGGCGCTGGAGGTATAATTAATTAACCGAAGCTACCCACCTGTGTCCGGCTGAGCCGAACAGAAGCTTCAGTGACTTAACTGCAGGTGCAGTTGCATAACTGACATGTGGCCCAGATGCCTGTTGGGCCCACGTGTCAGTCAGCCAACTGCACCAGCAGTTAAGTAGAAGCAACGTCCTTCTCCAGCATAGCTCTCTGACTCCACGTCACCGCCAAGAAGCTAACCAGCCGTTAGTGGTCAACCCGCCTAGCTTGTCATAGCGATTAGGGAAACGAGGAGCCCAATGATCAGGATCCCCACATGACAAACACCTTTCTTCTTGTCATTCTTCTTCTTGAAGTTTGTGTGTTGCATAGCCTTGTTCTTCCCATCAAACTTTGCTTTACCATCAAACTTTGCTTTACCATCAAACTTGCCCTTGTTCTTGAACTTGTGGAGCTGGAAGTTCTTCTTCTGTACCAGATTGGCACTAGATCCTCCCTCAATTCCTGGAGCACGTGTGTCCTTTGCTCTCGCCTTTTCTTCCACATCAAGAGTGCCAATGAGATCCACAAAGGAGGAAGCTTAGTGATGATACCTCCGGCAACAAACTTGTCCGGTAACATACAACTGAAGTGCTCAAGTTCTCTAGCAAATGACTGTATCTCATGAGCTTGCTCAACCACATAGCGCTCTTCAATCATCCTATAATCATAGAATTGCTCCATGATGTACAACTCAGTGCCAGCAACCGGAGGGTAGCAGCGGTGGCCTTACATGGACCCGAGCGGCGATGACCTACGGTGTTCTACTCTTCCTTGTTTTTTGTGTGGCGTGGCCTCGTTGGCAGTGGGGCGGGGCCTCGGCGGAGCCGGCGATGTCCTCTGTCTCGTTGCCGGCGGGCGGCGCCTCGGCGGAGCGGGGAAATCCTCCCCCTCATTGCCAGCAGGGTGGGGCCTCGGCAGAGCCGGCGGTGTCCTCTGCCTCGTTGTTGGCACCGCAGGGCCTCGGCGGAGCAGGGCCTCATCGAAGCCAGCAGAGGGGGGACTCGTCGGCGCTAGCATTGTCCTTTGCCTCGTCCTCGGTCTCGCCAAATAGTGCCTCGCCCACTTCATCGCCCTCTTTGTAGACGGCCGCAGCCTCCGCCACCCGCATGCGGTACCGCCAGCGCTCGAGGCGGCCCTCGCGGGCGTAGCGGTACGAGTCGAGCAACGCCTCCTGCTCCGTCCGCTCCGCGGCGATCTGCTCCTCCGCCTGCAGGATCTGCTCCCGGAACTGCTCCTCACACTTCTGCCCCACCGTGTCCATATATTGGGCACCGGCCTCGCCAATGGTCATGGTGCAATGCACCGGCGAGGATGGCGCAGAGGAGGGGGTTGGCGCCGGATCGTCGACTACCATGTTCTCCATTGGGACGTCATCGTCCTTTGGTTGCCTGCTGGCCAGCCAGTCGGCAGCAATGGCTGCCATCTCCTTGTGGTCCGTCGTCTTCCCATCTCGAAGAGCGCTGGAGCACGAGGAATCCATGGTGGGCAGTAGTGGTGTGGACAGGAGAATAGGAACGGATGCGGATGACTGCGGCTATGGCCGGTGCAGCAGTTTATATAGCAATGGTGGGCGGCGGAGGGACGGACGTGTGGCGCCGGAGTAGCTACCTCGGCAACTGTGTATCATTAATGTGGGCGGTAGAAGGACGGACGGATGACACTTGTGTCATTTGAAGGTGGAGCAATCGCATGCACCGGGAAGCGGGGCGGGCGGTGCTGTCTGTTTCAGGCGAAAAGCGCGCACGGGTGAGGGAGGCGGTCTGGGTGGGCCAGGGCAGTCAGACTCGTGCTTGGCAGCGGGTCGGTCCAGCAGCCGGACATGCTGGTTCGCCAGCTACCTCGCCGAGCTGAGTGACGACAATCAGATGATGGACGTAGCTTCCGACCAGGAGTCGACGCCACTGTCCAAGCCGGTTCATGCCGTGTTCACCATAGAGCAGGTGCGGTCGCACTTCGACGCCCTAATGGCGGAAGAGCTACCAGTGCAGGAGGATATGTGCTGCAACCTCCATCTCCTCAACTAGCACTAGTGAACAAGCGAACGACAATGCCGTCACAGACATGTGGCCCTATGATCCTGGCTTCCTAAATGAGCAGCGGGCGCTGTATCAGACCATCCGTAGGGCCCGCGAGGCTCTCTCCGTCGTCCTTCGAGTTGTTGCGCTCACCGTGGCGCCGCCGTCTCCCGTTGTCAACATGGTCAATGGACATGAGGATGAGGAGATGACTTTACTTGGAAAGGATGACAGTGGGGACCCACCAGGGCCATAACCGCACGTATGCAAGTGCCTCCTTATTAGTATATAACACTATAATTTTTTTTCTTCCTCATGGTTTCCTGACATCACGGTCCCACACCATTGTCAACCTATGTAGTCAATAAAACGAGAGAATTGCACAAGAAGCGGCCGACAGCCGGGACCAAGCAGCTCGAGCAGCATTTGTGTTTTTGAGGTGTGAGCACTGCAGAGTTTTTCTTGAGCGATGTTTAGCCCAGATATTAATTTTTCTCCTTTGAACAACAACGAAAACATCGCTGCAGCTATTAACTGGGTGGGCTGTGGCCCATCTAGCCCAGGCCAGATATCTAGCCCAGATCTTAATTTTTTTTCAAGCTAAAAATGGCTAGCCCAGCTATACTTTTTTAGGAATACCCACGCAAGGTCAAGTTGTTATTCTCCGCCCCGCTGGGCTGCAAATCTTTCCTAGGAGGGATGCATTAGGCTTAACAAGAAAATGGGCTTTAAGAAATAATAAATGAGATGTAATTATAAAAACTGGGCAGTAACTATAAAAATGCACCAAACACGTAATTACTTTATAAAATATTATTTTTGGATATTGAAATTTTTAGTTTCATTAATTTTTGCGAGTGCAATGTTTCGTTGGATTTTTATGTAATATAAATTTATATTGAATTGTATTTAATCTGACTAGAAATTTCGGGATAAAAATATTTCGGATCCCATAAAAATGTGGGAAATTTTATTGAATTCTGTTTTGAACAGTTGGTTGAAATGGGATGTACTTTTAACAAACTGTAAATGGGTTGTAGTAAATTCCATTAGAATTCAAAAATTGGCTGCACATTCTTACAAATCTCAAATGGGATATAAGTTCTCTGCCACACACTTGTGGCCTTACTAAGTTGACGCGTCCCCTCAAAAAAAAGAGTTGACATGTATGCAAGGCTTTGTCAACTTATAGTCAACACACGGTTCTAGCAGCAGTGGCCGTTGGATGTCCATCCAATGAATGCCGTGCTTCTTCTTCAATCTCGGATATTCTAGCTTCACCCGCCCAAAAAATGATTCCTCCCCCTGACATCTGGGGCGCACCGTTTCGGAAGCTGACATGTGGGCCTACTAAGTTGATGCGTACCAAGGGCTTTGTCAACTTAGTCAATATAAACGATTCTAGCTGTCGTGACCGTACGATGTCCATCCAACATTCGTCGTGATTCTTCAACCTCTGGTCTTCTTGCTCTAGTCGCCCAAAGCAGCATCAGTCGTGCCGCCTGCTCCTGCCTCCCATGGCCGGCTGTGCTGCCGCGCAGGCCTCAGCACCCCCTACTACTCCCACCGCTGGCCAGGGCATCCCTCCACTCACCCACACATCTTGTTATTCTGCGGCGATGACATCCTCACACTGCAGCCGGACCAGTGAACCCTCGTACTCCTCTCCGCGTGGTCATCCACTGTCGCGTCTTCCCTGGCTCCGTGTCGTCCCCTTCATAGGCCTCGCCGTCGTTCACCACCCTGGTGCTCTCGGCGCGGTGTGGTCAACGTCGTCAAGGAACAACTTCATCGGAAGAGTACTGTACATGGAGAGGCTGACAGCTGGGTCCACAGCAGCCGCAAGGAAGTGCCTCCTTATTACGCAGAAAATAAGTATTCCTCCCCCTGATAGCAGGGACCCATCAGACAGACCATCGTATTTGGCGAAAAAAACGTTTCCCCCTGACTACTGGGACCCACCGGACGGGCAAACGTATTTCACGAGAAAAACGTTCCCCCCGCTGTCAGCTCAGACCCACCGGAGGTGCCTCCTTATTACGCACAAAAAATGAATACTCCCCCTGCTAGTTGGGACCCACCTTGGTGGGAGGATGACTTGTGGGCCTACTCAATTGACGAGGACAGAGTGCTTTGTCAACTTAGTCAATTTGAATGATTCTACCTCAAGTGACCGTACGATGTCCATCCAACGGTCGTAGTGCTTCTTCAACCTCTGGTCTTCTTGCTCCAGCCGCCCAAAGCAGCGCCAGTCGTGTTGCATGCTCCTGCCTCCCGTGGCCGGATGTGCTGCCGCAGAGGCCACACCGCCCCCTACTATTCCCACTGCTGTCCAGGACCTGTGGCGACGGCAGCCTCATACCGCAGCCGAACCAGTGAACCCTCGTACTCCTCTCCGCGCGGGCTTCCACTGCCGCGTCTTCCTCGGCTCCGCGTCGTCCCCTTCCTAGGCCTCGCCGTCATCCACCGCCCTGGTGCTCTAAGTACGTCGTGGTCAATGTGGTCAAGGAACGACTTCCATCGAAAGAGTACCGTACGTGGAGAGGCTGACAGCCGGGTCCACGGCGGCCGCAAGGAAGTACCTCCTTATTACGCGCAAAATAAGTATTCCTTCACCTGACAACAGGGACCCACCGGACGGGCAACTATATTTCACGAAAAAAAAACGTTTCCCCCTGACTGCTAGGACCTACCAGCTACATCTTCGCATGCAAGGAAGTGCGTCCGGGCAAAAAATGATTCGCCCCCCTGACTGCTGGGACCCACCAGCTACATCTTCGCACGCAAGGAAGTGTCTGACAGTCGGGACCCACCTGGTCGAATCGTACGTAGTGTTGTCATTCTGGTCGCGAACATGTACGTACATACTGGTAGATGTAGAGGCGCACACGTGTCGTATTAGAGGCACGCACGTAGCATGTACACATACGTACAGCGGCCAGTGTGCAAGAAATAAAATACGGCCATGTACGTACATACAGGCAGGGTCTCAAATGCTTACTCGTGCATACGTACGGCCATGGCTCGTGTACATGGCTGGGTCGGAACGGAGAAACGGCGTCGTCATCGTGTCCTGGGGAGCCAACCGGCTGGGTCGGAACGGAATGCCTCATCGTGTTCATCGAGAGGGCTTGGACGGAACAGCCGATGGAAACAAGGATTGACGTACCGCAGAACGGAGGAAACAACCTTGTGTTCAACCAGCCATGGCCGAAACGGGATCCTGTTCATCGGGAGGGGTCTGGCGTACCGCAAAACAGAGGAAATGGACCTCCTACGGTTGAAACGGGGGTCCTGTTGATCGGGAGGGGTGTGGCATACCGCAAAACGGAGGAAACGGACTTGTGTTGGAGCGCTACGGTCGAAATAGGGGTCATGTTCATCGGGAGGGGTGTGGTGTACCGCAAAACGGGACTCCACGGGATACTATTCATCTCCACCGTCGACCCCTTCCAGCCTCCACGGGCTACCGCTCATCCACCATCGACCTCCTCCAGCCCCCACCTATGACTGTTCATCCACAGGATCTTGTTCATCGGGAGGGGTCTGGCATACCGCAAAACGGAGGAAATGGACCTCCTACGGTCGAAACGGGGGTCCTGTTGATCGGGAGGGGTGTGGCGTACCGCAAAACAGAAGAAACAAACTTGTGTTGGAGCGCTACGGTCGAAACAGGGTCCTGTTCATCGGGAGGGGTGTGGCGTACTGCAAAACGGGACTCCACGGGATACTGTTCATCTCCACTGTCGACCCCCTCCAGCCTCCATGGGCTACTGTTCATCCACCGTCGACCTCCTCCAGCCTCCACATGTGACTGTTCATCCACGGGCTCCTGTTCATCCAGCCTCCACCGCGCGCTAGTCCATCGGCTACTATTCAACCAGCCCTCTCCATGGGCTCCTGTTCAACCACCCCTCCACGGGCTACTGTTCATCCAGCCCTCCACCGTCTACTGTTCATCCAGCCCTCCACGGGGTGGTCCTGTTCATCCTGCCCTCCACGGGGTCCTGTTCATCCAACCCCAGCCGGTTGATCGATCGGGGTCTTGTTTATCCAAAGGCAATACCACGGCGTCCGGTTCATCCACCCCCACTGGGAACTGTTCATCCACCCCCCAGCAATGCTCACTGTTCATCCAGAGGCAGCATCGATCGGCTTCAGTTAGCAGCAGTACCGAAGGAATCGCTCGATCGGGTTCAGTTAACAACCATTGATTGATCGCTCGGGTTTAGTAATGCGTAGCGTGCAGTGCAATCGCTCGGGTTCAGTTAGAGACCAACGCCTCGCTCGGGTTCAGTTAGAGCCCAACACCTCGCACCCATGCACGTGCGTGTACGAGAGAAACGTGCATCACTCAGCCCCGACCACCCACCGTAACCGGGAACACCCCGATATTCTCCTCGCCCTCGCTTCTACCATGGTTTTTTCTGTCATGGACGACCCAAAGAATGTCATGCAGACGCGTCTCCGGCCCGCCCAGGACGAAAAGCCCATTTTTTGTCATAGAAGTAGGACCCCACCATATCTATGATGATACCAGGTTTTGTCACAATTATCGTCATAGAAGTGTCATAAGTATGACAGAAAAAAATTTCATTCGACCCAAAATTTCACGGATGTGTCTTTTTTTGTAGTGTTAAAGAGCGGTATTCGGCTTTTCCATTTAATGTCGCGCCAATCGGCTTCCACGCCTTCCTAACTTCAGCTTCCACGTGGCGAGTGAATACAAGAGGTTGGGGTATTTTTGCACATACCACCCTGACCATAGAAGAGAGGTGCATATGTAAAGAGAATAGATCTCAGATCCATTCCACGCCCTGTGAAAAAATCCTCAGAGCTTGCTAAGCCAAACCACCCCAACATGGCTAACACTCCCATCTCTTCCTCTCATCCCCACGGCTCCGGAAAGGGTGACTGCGAGAGATGCTCCGTATCTCACAGTCAGTTGTCGAAGCTGCAAAAATAGGGCTTTCTTCCTCCCGCGGATCTAGTCCCCGTCCGAGCAGGACTGACGTCCTTTAATGGCAGGGTTCAGGTGGAGAACTTCCCCAATCCGTCTAGGGGGAATGAGCATGATCCGGTCCCTTCTTGCTAAGAGGCGTCAGATTTCCAATCCATCCCTTCGTCTGAGGACTTCTGGAGTATTATGGCCTCCAACTACATAGTTTCACTCCCGCCTCCATCCTGCACATCGCGGGTTACGTTGCTCTATGCGAGCTATTCCTAGGCTACGAGGGCCATTTTGAATTATGGAGAAAACTGTTCTGCCTCGTCCCTCATAATCAAGGGGGGTTAATATTCGAAGTGGGAGGAGCCGAAGTGTGGCGTATCACCATGACCGGATACCTGTCCGGCACGCCAAAGAAGGCTTCCGAAGAGTGGCCTTCCGAATGGTTTTATATTGCATCGCCGCAGCCGGCCGCCGCCGCCGTTGTCCACCACGACCACCGTCCCCCACTTGCCTTGCCGACGCGTCAGGAAGAACCGCAACGCCGTTCTTGTCCTCTCCGCTGAGCCACGCGTCGTCGGACGCCTCCGAACACCGCCACGACCTCGTCTTCAACCTCGGGCATCTGAGATCATCATCATCGTTCCTACAGCTCTAGCCCTTCCCCGAGCCCACCGAGACGCTCGTCTGACTCGCCGTGAGCCACTGACTTTTCTCCCCCTCTCCTTTCTCGCTCTCGTGTGCCATAGCAGCCGCGCCACCCGCACCCGCACGAAATGCCATCTCTGCACGCCGCCTCACCGTGTTCACCACACCGCCAGGAACTTGCAGCACCTCCCGCACCCCCTGTCGTGCGTCCTAGCGCCGAACCGAGCACGCCAGAGCTCCGGCTGACGCTACCGAGCTCGTGGCCATCGTCTCCGGCCGCCCTAGCTGCTGCTGCTTGCCGCAACGGGTGCGGGTGAGCTCCAGCTCCCCGTAGGCGCTCTCTGTTGTCCATTTGGACGCCGGAGGAGCGAGCCCGAGTCCTCCACCGTGTCTGCTGCCGCCGGCGGCTAAACGCCAGTGGTTTAGCCCCGGTTGACCAGGGGATTTGACCTCCCTGGGGCTATGACATGCGGGCCCCGCCCGACTAATTAACCTAGTTTAGGTTTAAACTTAATTAGTTTAACCTAGGTTAGTGCTAACTAAACTAGGTTAGTTTAGATAGCCACTAACACGCGGGCCCCACCGGTCAGTTTGACCTAGACCGCCCCAGTTGACCGTTGACATCACAGTGACGTCACGCTGACGTAGTAATTCTTTTCTGGAATTTAAATAAATCTTAAATGGTTTATTTATTTCAGAAAATGTTATAAACTTCTAAAAATCATAGAAAATAATCTGTAACTTCAAATGAAATAATTTATATATGAAAAATTATCAGAAAAATCCAAAGAATCTATTTATGGCATTTTCATGCATGTTTGAGCAAGTTAACCTCACTGTTCAGGATGAAACATGATTAGGACAAATTTGATGATAGATTTGGAGTTGGAATTTGATCTAGCTTTGAATTCCACTTCAATCAAAATGACTTTCTGTTGCATTAGCCCAAATCACAACATATTTCCATGTGACATTCATGCATCATATTGTTGGATTGCATTGATTGTGTTTCCCTCTTGTTTGTCGGTGTTTGTCCCCTCTTAGTAGACGATGTTCCAACGATGAGTTCGATGACACCGATGAAGAGCTATACTATCTTCAGAAGTGTCAGGCAAGCAAACCCCCCATTGAACATTGCGATACAATCCCACTCTCTCGCTCTTGCTCTCTTTTACTACATTAGGACAACAACGATTCAACTGTTACATGTTGTGGTAGTTGAGCCCCTTTCCTCTGCATGACATGTCTTTACCATAGTAAATAGTTGAAACCCACTAGCATAAGTAGGAATTGTTTGAGCAATGGTGTGCCTACTCATTCATGCTTGTTTGTCATGCCTGCTATTGCTTAGAGTTGTGTCAGGTCTGATTCACCGGGGATGAATTTGAATGTGGTGAATATGTCCTACTGTTGAGAGTTAAGTGTGTGAACACGATTTGGTAAAGGTAGTGATGAGAGGCCATGTAGGAGTACATGGTGGTTTGTCTCATTGAAACCGTCGTTTGTGATCCATGAACAGTTACTACCACGCATTAGAATGCTTAAGTGCCCCTCTCGACTTATTAATCAACCTGATCTCTGTCCAGGAGTTGCAACTAGTTTCTAGTGTTTGTAGGTAGTGCTAGTAGTCTACCAAGTAGCACCTGGTACAGGTGGGCTTGGGACAGACTAGGTGTAGTGGCACGGTGTACCAAGCGTCGCCCGTTTGGTGGGCTTGGGAACCCGGCTCACATCATTTGGGGCCGTGAGCGACACCCCGACCGGATTTCCTTGCGGATGGAATCCGAATAGGCGATAAACCTGGACTAGAGAGTTGGGTGGTTAGTCAGGTCGTGGCCGAATCCATCGCGAGGCTTCTGCTTGAAGGTTGCCGAGATACACGACGTGTACATGGTGGTAAGTGGCGAGAGCATGTATGAAGAAGTACACCCCTGCAGGGTTAACATCATCTATTCAAATAGCCGCGTCTGCGGTAAAGGACTTCTGGGTCGCATGTACAGTTCATAGACAAGTGAAAGTGGATACTCTAAAATGCGCAAGATAAGCGTGAGTGCTATGGACGGCGTTCTCGTAGGGAGACAGGAATGGATCCATAGTGGTGTATTGATATGGTGAATATGTGGACTCATGTGCGCCACCTCAAAAGAGTTACTTGTAGTGTAGTTCAGGATAGCCACCGAGTCAAAGCTGGCTTGCTGCAGTTAAACTCCACCCCCCTTTGTTGACACTAATGCATATGTAGCTAGTTCTGATGTAAGTCTTGTTGGGTACATTTGTACTCATGTTTGCTTAATTTATGTTTTTGCAGAGACACCTCAGTCTCGCTAGTAGTTCCGCGTGGACTTTGACATTTAGCTTGTTACCTTAGCTACGATCTTGTGCCCTCGGCAGGGACTTGTAGATAGTCAGGCTTCTCAGTCTTTTCATTTGTAGTTGTATGTACTCAGACAAGTTAAGCTTCCGCTTGTGCTTGTTGCTTGTATGAATTGAATGTTGGGTTCGCAGACTCATGTTTGTAATATCTGGCTCTTCGGAGCCTAATGAATAAATCTTATATTTACTAATTGAAAGCACCATACGAGCCTCCATGTTAATTCTCAAAAACTACTGTAAAATAACCATTAGATCTAAATTATGCGACTAGGATTAAATGCGATAGTAATCATCTAGGATTAAATGAGATAGGAAAATCTACCACCTCACGTACAAAGCCTAAGAGTCCATATGTGTCACAAGTCCAGGATTCTTTTTTATGGGGTACAACATCCAAGGTTTATGAACCACCTCACATACAAGGACAAATAGTTCATACAAGTTACAACGTCCAGAATTAAGTAAACTCTACCGGGCAGCAAGCCCGGTTAGCTATCTCATACCTTGAAATTGATATATGCGATCATACTTCACAGAATTAAGTAAACTCTACAACCTCACGTGAAGAGCCCAAGAGTCCACACATGTTACAACAGAAGAACTACCCAGTACCGCTAAAAAAAGGCCCAATTTTTTTCTAATAAAAGGAAATAAACGTCCAGGTTGTGATAAGCGAAGAAGAAATGTCTAAACTAAAATCACGTAACAAAACCAAAGTTTTTATTTCCGGAAATGTAGCAGATGTATGCATGGAGCCGATAGAAGTACATATATCATGACTCAATGTCATAGATGAATGTTGCCCTGTTCGATAAATATCTGCATACACTGTTTCAATGTGTGGTGCGTATATATAGGTATGTGAACTAATTTTTCTCATCCAGAAATTGCCAAGCACACAACCACCAGGGATATCCTCATGGAACAAATAAACCCCATGGATAAATCATCCGCACATATGTAATCCAAAAACCATTTGGGACAACAGATAATTTGCTGCAAATGGAGAAAGAATAGTGTCAAATTTTGTTCATAATATATCTCATGTATATATTGGTAAATAAATCCTAGATTCTATTTAAAAAGAAGAAATTTGCTAAATTACTAGAATATACATCAGGGGAGCTTTTAGAATATTCGATCCAACATTTAAGTTTCATTATTGAATTGAAAGATATAAGGATGACTACTAGAATATTACAGTCCAAGTAAAATAAAGATTCGACCGGGAAACTAGAAATATAGTGAATTATTGAAAAGACGAGAAGGCTTCCATGAGTTTAGAAAAAACTTCAACAAGCTCAACAATCTGACAAAGTACAAGAATAAGTTTGAACTGAGTCATGACCCTTATCGAGGTGCGGAGCTCGCCTATATGTTGAACTGATACACACTTGCTTGGCAGGGCATTGATGCATGGACGGGATTGAGACTGACCGGCATAAACTAATCATGCAAAACGGCCCTTGCACTATGTTTTCATGGAATATGTTAACCACAGATATGCATGTCGAACAATGGAGTAAACATGCCAGTAGTAACCAGTACAGAGTAAATCATGGATAATATATGTACAATAGTGTTAACAAGGAAACACATCGTCATATCTATTTTGTAATTTCTAAAATAAGAACCGTTAAAATATAAATATTTTGTATCTATTTTCTACAAGACTTTAGGCAAAACAATACTTACAAAAACTCAATAAATAATATTATAATTTACCATGCAATAACATGTGCAATATTAAAAATTGCTAGCCCTTGCGGTTGCACGGGTTGACCACTAGTACTTTGAGTTGTAGAGTTTTGCTGTGATGCCATGTTGTATTTGCACATATCGACCATATTGTGTGTATGATTTGAAATGCTTGGTATGTGTGGGATTCGACAACCTAGTTGTTTATCCTTGGTAGCCTCTCTTACCAGGAAATGTCTCCTAGTGCTTCCACTGAGCCATGGTAGCTTGCTACTGCTCCGGAACACTTAGGCTGGCCCGCATGTGTCCTTCTTCGTTCCTGTGTCTGTCCCTTCGGGGAAATGTCACACGGGGTCTACCAGAGTCCTGTTAGCCTGCTATACCCCGGATTCTCTAGAGTCCTGTTAGCCCAGCTGCTACAGCCCGAGTTCACTCGCTGATGACCGACATGTTCGTTGCTGGGTCATGTATGCATGTCCCTATAAGTTAGTACCACTTTGGGTTCATGACTAGCCATGTCGGCCCGGGTTCTCTGTCATATGGATGCTAGCGACACTATCATATACGTGAGCCAAAAGGCGCAAACGGTCCCGGGCCAGGTAAGGTGGCACCTGTGGGGATATCGTGCATGCACTACTAGAGAAAAGCCTAGCAGCAGCGTGGGTTTTAGGCCTATCAGTAGCGCTGGGCGATGCGCTACTGATAAGGCGCTACAGCTAACGTATAGCAGTAGCGTGCCTCCGACCACGCTACTGCTAAATCGACTTAGTAGTAGTGACTTCCCGGAGGAGCGCTACTGGTAATTAGTAGTAGCGCTTCTCCCTGCCCGTGCTGCTACTATTATTTCGTATTTTGGTTCTTTTTTATTTCATGTTGTATTCGTACACCTTTACAAAAGTTTTCATACAACAGGAATTTAGAAATTGTTTTTACATCATAATGAGTTATTACATCACGAGGTGAAAGAACCGTGGACTAGTTTCAAGTGGATGGACATCCACTTGAAACTAATCCGCTGTTCTTTCACCCAATGATATAATAAATATCATCATCATCATATCATTAACAACTTATCATCATAATACATCATTATCATATAACACCTCCTCAAGATCATCATTTTCATCAATGAGACATCACATAGCAAATTGGTCACTAGTCGTAATCACAAGTACTCCTCATCATCAACTCTAACACATTGTATCACATAATAAACATATTGTACCTCATAGGACCTACTACATTCTCTTAGGACTTACTATATTCTCTAAGGTAAAATAGCAAAAAACAAGATAGCCCCTGACTCTCCATTATGGAGAATGGAGATTATCCTGTCTCCAATTCTTGCCTTTCGCTTAATGTTACTTCCAAGAACCTCCTTGCGAATGTCCAAACATTTTTTCCATTCTTTGATTAGCATGTGTTCACCGGTTTTAGAAATCTGATATGCACAAGTGAGCTCCTTAGATTGACCTGGCTGTATGTTCAGAACTGCAAGGCGACCATTCTGATACATCAGATGAGGCGCACAATCCATCGGGATTTTCTGTTGAAAAACATAGTAATAACTTCGTAGTTAGCAATGATGTACTAGTTTTAGAAGTATGCAAAAGATGCACGGATGTCGTAATAGTAAAAAATCTTACCAGGGTATCTCCATAGAAGTTATCGTGGTTCAACACATGCACTAGTGGCACGTATTCACCATAATTTGGTGGAGTTCGATAATAGGTATTGTAATTCTCAAGATAAGTACAATAAACAATCAGATGACTTTTCTCCTTATAAGTTAATTCGGAGCCATTAGTATAGTGGGTTTTGTCTACCATCTTCTGCACATTCTTTGAAGATTCAAAATAAGCTGTCAATGGAAATTAGCTGTCAACTATTTTGAAATAAACAATATAAATTAGTTAATAACTATGTTTGAGAAACTCACATTACGGTAGAATCGGAAGCGTGTCAACAAGGACCCAAATGTCCATATTGTCTTGCTCGATGTCAGGATAACCAAGATCCATGGTGACAATCATACCCTCATAAAAACCATACATTTTGCAAAGTGCTTCCCAATTTTGGCAACCAAAATGGGTTACGCTCTGAGAATTGTACTGATTTACTTCAAAATCGATATCATGATGGGTCCTTAGGTGTATTTTCTTTGTTTGAAAATTTTCATGGTCTTCAAAACCCATCCTCTCCAAGACATAGCGTCTTGCATGGCATGGGATAAGCTAGTTGAATTGTAAACGATGAAAATTAGACGTTGAAATAGTTGAAGTCATGCTTAATTACGAAAAAACACTTGTCGTTGTTGCGTACCATTTCAATATCGAAGGTCTCCTCGAGCTTAATGCTGAAGTGCCGATCTTCGTCCAGCTCAATGAACATGTCGCACATACCTCGATCGTCGTCGCACCAGCTGCACTCCCCCGGGAGACTGTTGTTGTTCGAGTACAACATTTCCTACGTTCATAATTCAAAGATTAAACTTGTACAATTAAATATATGTGCTAAAAAACCTAAATTAGATCATTATTTTTTGAGAAAATCCAAGCCACTCGATATTTCCTACATATTCTAGCACAAGTCATGCCAGAATTCACGGAAAAATCCGGCATGACCTTTGCTAAAAAAGGACATATCGAGTGCCTGAAATTTGCCAGAACGGAAATTAATCAACACTCCGGCAAAATATAGGCCACTCGGAGGTGTAAACTGAACATGAACGGCCACTTGGGCAACCACATATCCTATTTGAGCAAATATGACATGTTCAACTAGTTTTATTAATTCAACTAGTTCTTACTAAATATAAACTTACTATAAATAGAAAAAAACTAGTTCTTTCTAAAAATAAAGTAGTTCAACTAGTTATATTAATTATCTTACTAAAAATACATTAGTTCTATTAATTCAACTAGTTCAACTAGTTTATTAATTTACTTACTAAACTAGTTCAACTACAACTAAAGTAGTTCAACTAGTTTATTAATTTACTTACTAAAAATAAACTAGTTTTTACTAAAAATAAACTAGTTCAACTAGTTATATTAATTTTCTTACTAATTCTATTAAACACTTACTAAAATTTAACCCTAACTAATTTGATGAACTCTAAAATTTAATCCTAACTAATTCGATGAACTCTAAAACTAATTCTACTTAACAACTACTGCCATAATTAGCATCTAATTTGATGAACCCTAACTAATTAGATGAACTCTGAAATTTAACCCTAAGAACCTAGCTAGGCAGAGGTAGGGGAGGAGGAGGGCGTGCTCACCTCTGGCGCCAGCGGAGTTAGGGAGAGGGGCACGCGGCGTCGAGGTTGGGGATGGGGTCGGGGCGGCGGGCGCACGGTGGAGGGCGACGATGTAGGGGGGTGTCGAGGTCGGGGTCGGGGGCGGCGTCGAGGTCGCGGTCGGGGGCGGCGTCGAGGTCGCGGTCGGGGGCGGGGGCGGCGTCGAAGGTGTGCGGAGAGCAACGGGTCGCGCACGGCGGCCGACGACGATGTAGGGCGGCGACAGCGGAGGAGTAGGGATTTGGGGGAAGTGGCCGTGGGGGAAGAACGAACCGCGCGGTTAAGTTAAAAGTAGCAGTAGCACGTTCCAGGAAGTGCGCTGCTGCTATGGTAGCTATTGCGCATTTCCTAACAAGCGCTACTGCTATTACTTCTCTTTTTTATTTGCTTTCCATTTAATTTTATTTTCATTAGCAGTAGCGCCTTTGTTCGTAAACACGCTGCTACAAAACAAGTAGCGGTAGCGTGGTTCCACGTAGATCGCTACTACTATGTGTAGCCTATCGGCTAAGCCGTGGGAATTTTAGTAGTAGCGCTTTTGTACTCAGGTGCGCTACTGCTATAACTGTATCCGTAGCGCGGTTTTAAATACCGCGTTGCTGCTAATTAGCACCAGCGTGCGTTTTTATCCCGCGCTACTGCTAATGTTCTGTTTATAAGGTTTTCCCTAGTAGTGGTGAGGCCACAGAGTGATATGATGTGTTACATGCTAGATCGGTGTGACTTAGGATCAGGGTCCTGACAGCTTTGGTATCAGAGCCTGACTGCCTGTAGGATTACCAAGCCAAACTGGTCGAAGTTGAGTCTAGAAATGCTTTAGTTATATAAGGGAATTGATTATGGAAGGGAACGTAAGGCTCTTTTTACTTCTTTACCTTATGCCCTTCTAATCCGAGTCATCCTATCCTTCCTATGGGGTTAAGGAACTAGGCTTTCTTTTCTTTCTATCAGGATCACGTGTTACTAATCCGTAGACTCATAGGATTGATGGATTCAAGCCTCAGATCTGTTCCTACTACTTCCGTCTGTTGATAGTTGATCTCAGAACCTTGATATTGTGATGTTGAGTGGTTATGCCACCATTTTTGCATGATGTCTCAAACCTTTTGAGCATTTACAGCCGTTATGCTGTTCGAGTCATCCAAGTTTCCAAATAGTCTGATGCACTTCCAAATTATTCCTCCATGTTCTTGATGTCCATTTGGGTCAGATTAAGCACACTACTCGATGTGTTGAGGTACTCCATTGACTCGGTATATATGTTGGAGCTATTATTATGACTCTAGGTGTTTTAGAGAATCACCCAGTAATCTAGCCATGTTTTGTGTTCCCAGTGTGATGATTCTGGCTGTCATTCTTGAAAGCATCCCGTAATGCCATTTCGTTAGTTGGCATTCTATTTCTGGGTTCTTGAACCCAAGAATCACTCTACTCACTTACTATTGTTAGTGTTTGCTCGTTCCTTTAGGATATTAGAAACCTTTGCAATAGTCCTTGAGGTCTATGGTTTTTCCTTCTTCCAAATACCATGAACTGCTTATGGCAGAAGTTCTTTTGAACCAAAAGATCACAACCAGAGTGCTCTTGATGAGTTCTCTGTTATAGTTGTGACCCTGCCAATCCTACCCTTCTGCATGGGTTATCCGGAAGAAATATGTTGAGCTTTGTCCAACATACTAATCTATGTGTCCACAACTCAGAAAGTGCTATGTTCCTTTGAGTTGTCCCTCTTCGGTTGTATTCCGACCCTCGTGTATCAGTTGATAGTCTAGAGTATGTCATGCATTCGTGTTCATCGGTGCATATTATTACTATGGCCCGTCAATCCGTTCCATCCAGAAAGACTAGGAGAAACAAACTCCAGTACCTTGTCCATTTCTAGGATTGGGTCAAAGCAGTTGTATTCCGCAGATCAAAATGTCAATCCATCTTTTGTTCTGTTCTACCCTAGAGTATTACCCTCTTTATGCCAAGAAATTCATAGGAATTGCACACCATCTTATGAATTCTTGGTGCAGTGATACTACTTGCCATCATCGTTCATTCTTCGGTCTCCGTGTTATTGTAACCGGAATACTGACAAGTGAATTGTAATGTGTGAAATCAATACCCCTATCAACCCCGTTGCTTGGTAGTTAATGGACAATAATTCATTCTTAGCGTGATGGTTATTGAATTGACATTCTAGGGTTGATCGTGCGACCTAGTCCATTTTCCTGGTGCACTCCTCGATCAATGAGTTAGGATTGTGTCAATCCCTTGCTCTTTTGATCACATTGTCTTTCCTTGAAAACAAGATCATTCTCGAGCTTCATAACATATCGGTGGTTTGTGATTTTCTGAATATCCTCTCGGAAGTATCGCCAGGTTGTTCCCTGCCTGTTATGTTGAGCTCGCGATCAAGTTGGTTTTCTTATAAACCACCCCTTCTCCAAGAATCTGTGTTGGATATCCCTGAGCTAGTTGGTTGAGCTAGACAACAACTTGGAGAGTTGGAAGATGAAAGCTTGTCCCGCTCAGTTCATCTCCAAAGGGATATCCTTGAGTTTGTGTGTTTGTTGAAGAAAGATGATATCTTCATCGATTGATCCTCGTGATCAATTGTCGGCGCTATTGTCTTATCCAATCTTCGATTTGCGCATGGTCTATCGTCAAATCAAATCAGGACCAACGATGTTCGTAATGTTGTCTTACTCATGGTTGCTCCCTTGAGCATACACCATTACATCTTTTGGTCTGACCGATGCTATCACCGTGTTCACTTAATTGTGGAATTCCACCTATGTGGAAGCCTGGATGGATTGTTGTTGAGCCCATTGACAACATTTTCATCTTGTCCATGATTCATGTTGGACATCTAAGTTAGTGTTGGAAACTTTTATAAGCATTATCTTCATGTCCCGTTCATGAAGCATATGTTTGGATGAAAGAAGTGACTTCCTCTAATTCATGTGCATTTGATGCAAGTTGCCGCCGTGAATTCGAGAAAGCTTGTTTTTTCTTCCTCTGGAATCGTTCCAAGTTAGTCACACATGTGCGAAGTACTCTATGGTTTGATAGGTTGGTCGCCTCCATTCTATATGTGTTCCTAGCACACCAAGCCACTGATTGAATTGTTCAAGGAGAAGAAGTTTCTTCATAAGAGCTAATCATATGACTTATGTAAGGACTTCGTTATCCGCAATGATGGTTCCCAACCAGAACTCGGTAGTGTTTTGTTGTAAGACTACTATGTGGTCATGCTTGTCTGGGACAGCGTGTTCACATTAGTGTAGCAGAATTAGCTCATGTTTTGGAGCTTACTACCATAGTCCATTTCCTGAGAATCTCGCAATGTCATCTCGTCAATTTGTGTTGCAACCTTTTCTTTTCAGACGTTCTCTGAATTATCCTATTACCAACCAGATTTGAATCTCAGGCAGATATGATGGTTGGAACTTCTCCCAAGAACTATGATATAGGTTCTAGTGAAGTGGACGCACCTAGCTGGAAGCACTAGTATTGTAGTATCTTGATTAAGCTGTTTGGTCACTTCCCATGAGGATTTCACATGATTTATTCTAGAAGTTGATCCTTATGGATTCTTGAGCTCCCGAAGTCCGACCTTTACTTGACGACCATGTTGATGCTTTAAGCATGATCATGGTATCTAGTACATCAAGGAGAACATGAGAAGCAGAGTGCTAGATGTCTCTCGGTCGATCATTCAGATTTTGTTTCCTTGGCATTGCTAAGGTAAAATCTGAGAAAGTGTTTGTCTTCCTTTGCATCTGCGTCTTCCATCACTATTCATCATGGTAGTATGAAGTGTTTCCAAGATCTTGGCACATATGTCGGTAAAACCCTGATGAATATGGAAATGCTCAAGTTCTTGAGAGCATGCTTAGACACTAGGTTATATCCTCCATATCAATTGGAATGTGCTTTCCGTTTGCCGAGTTGTCTTATGACTCTAGTTACCTTTTCAAACTGAGTATGCCATTCTTTCAAATTCCTTCAAACGATCAATTGTGAATTACCTTAGGATGGTATAGAGAATTTCAATGATATATGCATCAAAAGTAATTCTTTTTTCCACTTAAGGGAATAATTCTACGAGTCACCTTCCCTAAGGTGTCACGTTATGGAATCATGGCAATTATCTCCTTGCTACTTTGAAACCATGCACCATCTTACTCAAGCGTGGAATTGTTGCCTACCAAATTGAACCCTTGTCATCTACTTCTTTCTATTACTTCTAATGTGTGTTTTGTCTCTCAACTCAAGTGATGTTTCTATGTCTCATTCCGTGAGTTGATCCTATGATCATTGAGATGATCCATCCCTGTAGAATTATCTCGCTCTTTTGTCCTCGTATTGGATGAAGATCTCGAAAACAAAGACGTCAAGATCAATTTGAAGCAACGAATCAACATCTTTGAGAAGGGCACTTGGATCATGAAGATCGTGTTAGCTTTGAGTCCCTTCTGTCTTCTTACCTCACGTCTTGAACCTCAGGACGAGATTCTTGTTTAGTGAGGGTGAGTTGTCACATCCCTAGCCTTGCTATGCACTTGGACTAGCTTGGTTGCTCCATCATGTCTAAATTTCATTTAAACTTGAATTGGGGAGTGTTCAACCCTAGCACCAAATGGAATTCAAATAGGTTCAAATAAAATCTTTTTCAAAGAACCCCAAATGCCTTTGAAAATGTTCATGATTTTGATAAAGGTGAAAACCTCTGCCAAAAATGATGAACATATTTCTAGGTCATCTCTGGATTTTTTTGATTTAAATCTTTATGTATTTGAATTTGAGCATTTAATTACTATAAATATTTAAAATGCTCAAATAATTGTGAAACTAAATGTGGGTCACTGGATTAATCTAGGGAGTGTCCACAAATGTTTCCAGGATTTTACAAAATGCTTTAGTATTTTTACTAAAGCCAAAACAGTAGCAGATAAATAGAAAACATAAACAAATTAGAAAACAGAGAGGGAGAGATGCTCACCTGGGCCTCACCTGTGCTGGCCCAGCCCACTTGGCCCGGTGCTAGTCATCCCTAACCTCTCCTAGTAGGCAGAGGCGGGACAGCGCACGCGCGCGCGAGGCGCCACGCCTCCTCCTGCTTGCCATCGAGCCTTTGGACGCGTGGGTGAACGCCCCGGAGCCGTCCCGATCCAGCCAACACCCCCACTCCCCCTGCTCTCTCCCTCGCCTCTACATCGCCGCAGCCGAACGCCGCCGTCGTTGTCCACCATGGCCACCGTCCACCACTTGACTTGTCGACGCGCCAGGAAGAACCGCAGTGTCGTTCTCGTCCTCTCTACCGAGCCACGCGTCGTCGGACGCCTCCGAACGCCGCCACGGCCTCGTCTTCGAGCTCGGGCATCCGAGATCGTCCCGCCGTTCCCACTGCTCCAGCCCTTCCCCAAGCCCACCGAGACGCTCGTCTGACTCGTCGTGAGCCATTGACCTTTCTTCCCCTCTCCGTTCTCGCTGTCGTGCGCCGTAGCCGCCGCGCCACCCGCGCCTGCATGCACCGCCGCCTCTGCACACCACCGTCATGCCCACAACCACGCGGGCTCGAAACCGAGCGCGTCACCGCGTTCGCCACACCCCCAGGAGCTCGCAGCACCTCTCCGTGCCCCCTACCGTGCGTCCTAGAGCTGAACCGAGCACACCCGAGCTCTGGCCGTCGTCTCCGGCTCCCCTAGCTACTGCTGCTTGCTGCAACAGGCGCGGGTGAGCTCCAGCTCCCCGTAGCCGCTCTCTACCGTCCATTTGGACGCCGGAGGAGTGAGCCCGAGCCCTCCGCCGTGTCTGCTGCCGCCGACAGCTAAACGCCGATGGTTTAACCCTGGTTGACCATGGGATATGGCATCCCTGGGTCTATGACATGCGGGCCCCGTCTGACTAATTAACCTAGTTTAGGTTTAAACTTAATTAGTTTAACCTAGGTCAGTGCTAACTAAACTTAGTTTAGTTAGCCACTGACACGTGGGCCCCACTGGTCAGTTTGACCTGGACAGCCCCTATTGACCGCTGACATCACAATGATGTCATGTGACGTAGTAATTCTTTTCTGGAATTTAAATAAATCTTAAATGGTTTATTTATTTCAGAAAATGTTATAAAGTTCTAAAAATCATAGAAAATAATTTGTAACTCCAAATGAAATAATTTATATATAAAAAATTATCAAAAAAATCCAAAGAATCTATTTATGGCATTTTCATGCATGTTTGAGCAAGTTAACCTCACTGTTCAGGATGAAACATGATTAGGACAAATTTGATAATAGATTTGGAGTTGGAATCTGATCTAGCTTTGAATTCCACTTCAATCAAAATGACTTTCTGTTGCATTATCCCAAATCACAGCATATTTCCATGTCACATTCATGCATCATATTGTTGCATTGCATTGATTGTGTTTCCCTCTTGTTTGTCGGTGTTTGTCCCCTCTCAGTAGATGACGTTCCGACGATGAGTTCGATGACACCGATGAAGAGCTATGCTATCTTCAGAAGTGCCAGGCAAGCAAACCCCCCATTGAACATTCCGATACAATCCCACTCTCTCGCTCTTGCTCTCTTTTAAACATTAGGACAACAACGATTCAACTGTTACATGTTGCGGTAGTTGAGCCCCTTTCCTCTACATGACTTGTCTTTACCATAGTAAATAGTTGAAACCCACTAGCATGAGTAGAAGTTGTTTGAGCCATGATGTGCCTACTCATTCATGCTTGTTTTTCATGCCTGCTATTGCTTAGAGTTGTGTCAGGTCTGATTCATCGGGGATGAATTGGAATGTGGTGAACATGTCCTATGGTTGAGAGCTAAGTGTGTGAACACGATTTGGTAAAGGTAGTGATGAGAGGCCATGTAGGGGTACATGGTGGGTTGTCTCATTGAAACCATCCTCAGGAACTAAGTTATGTGTTTGTGATCCATGAACAGTTACTACAACGCATTGGAATGCTTAAGTGCCCCTCTCGACTTATTAATCAACCTGATCTCTGTCCAGGAGTTGCAACTAGTTTCTGGTGTTTCTAGGTAGTGCTAGTAGTCTACCAAGTGGCACTCGTTACAGGTGGGCTTGGGACAGACTAGGTGGAGTGGCACGGTGTACCAAGCGTCGCCCGTTTGGTGGTCTTGGGAACCCTGCTCACATCGTTTGGGGCCGTGAGTGACACCCCGGCCGGATCTCCTTGCAGATGGAACCCGAATAGGCGATAAACCTAGACTAGAGACTTGTGTGGTTAGTCAGGTCGTGGCCGACTCCCTCGCCAGGCTTCTGCTTGAAGGTTCCCGAGATACACGACATGTACATGGTGGTAAGTGGCGAGAGCGTCAAATAGACGTGTCCGCGGTAAAGGACTTCTGGGTCACCTGTAAAGTTCATAGACAAGTGAAAGTGGGTACTCTAAATGCGCAAGATAAGCGTGAGTGCTATGGATGGCGTTCTCGTAGGGAGACAGGAGCGAATCCATAGTGGTGTATTGATATGGTGAATATGTGGACTCGTGTGCGCCACCTCAAAAGAGTTACTTGCAGTCGTAGTTCAGGATAGCCACCGAGTCAAAGCTGGCTTGTTGCAGTTAAACTCCACCCCCCTTTATTGACACTGATACATATGTAGCTAGTTATGATGTAAGTCTTGTTGGGTACATTTGTACTCATGTTTGCTTAATTTATGTTTTTGCAGAGGGACCTCAGTCTTGCTAGTAGTTCCGCGTGGACTTCGACGTTTGGCTTGTTACCTCAGCTACGATCTTGTGCCCTCGGCAGGGTCTTATAGATAGTCAAGCTTCTGAGCCTTTTCATTTGTAGTTGTCTGTACTCAGACAAGTTAAGCTTCCGCTTGTGCTTGTTGCTTGTATGAATTGGATGCTGGGTCCTCAGACCCATGTTTGTAATATCTGGCTCTTCAGAGGCTAATGAATAAATTCTTTGAGTTGTAGAGTTTTGTTGTGATGCCATGTTGTATTTGCACATATCGAGCATATTGTGTGTATGATTTGAATGGTTGGCCTATGTGGGATTCGACAACCTAGTTGTTTATCCTTGGTAGACTCTCTTATCGGGAAATGTCTCCTAGTGCTTCCACTAAGCCATGGTAGCTTTCTACTGCTCCGGAACACTTAGGCTGGCCGGCATGTGTCCTTCTTCATTCCTGTGTCTGTCCCTTTGGGGAAATGTCACGCGGTGTCTACCAGAGTCCTGTTAGCCTGCTACAGCCCGGATTATCCGGAGTCCTGTTAGCCCAGCTGCTGTAGCCCGGATTCACTCACTGATGACCGACACGTTCGTTGCTGGGTCATGTATGCCTGTCCCTGTAAGTTAGTGCCACTTTGGGTTCCTGACTAGCCATGTCGACCCGAGTTCTCTGTCATATGGATGCTAGCGACACTATCATATACGTGAGCCAAAACGCGCAAACGGTCCTAGGCCAGGTAAGGTGGCACCCGTGGGGATACCGCGCATGAGGCCGCAAAGTGATATAATGTGTTACATGCTAGATCAGTGTGACTTAGGATCGGGGTCCTGACAATAAAATGCGGAACAGGCTTTTGCGACATCACGCTCCTCCTCCAGGGCGTCTAAGTTGTCCTGCCGATCAAGCTCGGCCTCTTTCTCTTCGTACATGCGCACTCGAGGTGAGTCATGAATAATGTCGCAGGGTAACACAGCCTCTGCGTCGTTCACCATGAAGAAAGGTGTATATCCGGTAGTGGGATTGGGCGTGGTCCGCAGCCCCCAGAGTACGGAGTCGAGCTCCTCAACCCAGTGCTTGTCTGATTCTTTCAAAGACCGCACTAGCCTGGGTTCGATGCCGCTAATAATAAGACCATTGGCTCGTTCGACTTGACCGTTTGTTTGCAGATGATAGACGGAGGCGTAGTCGAGCTTAATGCCTAGATTAGCACACTAGGCTTTCACCTCATCGGCTATAAAATTAGAGCCGTTGTCGGTGATGATGCTATGTGGGAAACCGTAACGGTGCACAACACCGAATATAAAGTCTATCACCGGTCCAGCTTCGGCCGTTTTGACTGGTTTGGCCTCTATCCACTTAGTGAACTTATCTACCATGACTAGCAAGTATTTTTTCTTATGGATGCCTCCTTTAAGGGGGTCCAACCATGTCAACCCCCATACCGCGAAAGGCCAAGTGATGGGGATTGTTTGTAGAGCAGTGGGTGGCATATGGCTTTGGTTGGCGAAGAGTTCGCATCCGACACAACGTTGGACAAGGTCATGTGCATCTGCTCGGGCCGTCGGCCAGTAGAAGCCTGTACGGAAGGCCTTGCTTACAAGGGCTCGAGCTGCGGCGTGGTGACCACCGAGACCGGCATGAATCTCAGCCAAGAGCTGCCGCCCCTCTTCCTCGGAGATGCATCTTTGGAGTACTCCGGTAGCGCTTTTCTTGTAGAGTTCTCCTTCATGGACTTTATAGGCTTTCAAACGCCAAACAATGCAGCGAGCCTCATTCTGATCCTTAGGGAGCTCTCGCCTGTTGAGGTAGGCTAAGAAGAGTTCGGTCCATGGTGCAATGACTACCATGATAAGATGGGCCGATGGTGTTATTTCGGTGGCTGGGCCTCCGATGATGTCGGTATGTTCGGAATCTGGGGTTGTGGTCGGATCCGAACTGACGTTGCTGCTCTCCCCTTGCCACACCACAGTTGGCTTGAAAAGCCTTTCCAAAAATATGTTAGGTGGGACGGGGTCGCGCTTGGTGCCGATGCGAGCAAGGACATCCGCCGCTTGATTACTTTCACGAGCCACAAGGTGAAACTTGAGCCCCTTGAACCGAGCCGCATTTTGAGAATGGCATTTCGGTAGGCCGCCATCTTCAGATCCTTGGCATCGAAATTTCCATTTATTTGAGATATTGCGAGGTTCGAGTCCCCACGCACTTCCAGGCTTTGTATGCCCATGGAGACAGCCATCCGAAGACCATGTAGTAAGGCCTCGTATTTGGCTGCATTGTTGGAGTCTGTGTATAATATTTGGAGTACGTACTAAAATATGTCTCTAGCGGGGGATGTTCAAACAACGCCCGCCCCTAAGCCTGCCAGCATTTTGGAGCCATCGAAGTGCATGACCCAGTTGGAATATGCGCCGTACTCTTTAGGGAGTTCGGCTTCTGTCCATTCGGCGACGAAGTCTGCCAGTACTTGGGATTTGATGGCACGGCATGGCTTATATGTTATATCAAATGGGAGGAGCTCAATGGCCCACTTGGCAATCCGGCCCGTGGCGTCGCGATAGTTTATTATGTCGTTCAGTGGAACTTCGAATGCCACCATGATTGAGCACTCTTGGAAATAGTGTCGTAGCTTCTGGGATGCCATGAAGACCGCGTATGTTATCTTTTGTTTATGAGGGTACCTGGATTTGCATGGAGTTAGGACAGTGGATATGTAGTATATCGGCTTCTGCAGAAGGAATTTGTGTCCTTCCTCCTCTCGTTCGACGACGAGTACTACGCTCACCACCTGGTGTGTTGCTGATATGTATAATAACATTGGTTCGCTGACGCTTGCCGCGGCTAGGATTGGGTTGCTTGCTAAAAGAGCCTTTATTTCTTCAATCCGGCCGTTGTTGCATCTGTCCACTCGAAGTGATCGGTGCGCCGGAGAAGTCGATAAAGTGGCAATGCTTTTTCTCCTAGTCTGGAGATAAAGCGGCTTAGAGCTGCCACACATCCGGCTAGTTTTTGGACCTGTTTAAGGTCTGTTGGTGTAGCCAGTTGTGATAAAGCTCGGATTTTGGCTAGGTTTGCCTTGATGCCTCTACTAGAAACAGTGAAGCCCAGTAGTTTTCCAGAGGGTACGCCAAAAACACATTTTTCTGGATTGAGCTTAATGTCGTATGTCCAGAGATTGTTGAATGTGAGGCGTAAATCATCTATTAATGACTCGACGCGCTTAGTCTTGATGACGACGTCGTCCACAAATGATTCAACTGTTTTGCCGATTTGTTTCTCCAGGCGTATTTGAATCATGCGTTGGTAGGTAGCGCCGGTGTTTTTCAGCCCAAAGGGTATGGTGTTGAAGCAGAAAGGCCCTTATGGGGTAATAAATGCCGTTGCGGCTTGGTCGGATTCCTTCATCTTAATTTGATGGTATCCGTAGTACACGTCGAGGAAACACAATGAGTCGTGTCCTGCAGTGGCACCAATAATTTGATCGATGCGGGGGAGGTGTAATGGATCCTTAGGGCAAGCTTTGTCGAGGTCTTTCAAATCGATGTACAAGCGCCAGGATTTATCCTTTTTTCGCACCATCACCAGGTTTGCTAGCCAGTCCGGATGTTTTATTTCTTTGATGAATCCGGCCTCAATTAGCTTGGCTAGCTCCTCCCCCATAGCTCGTCGTTTGGGTTCAGAAAAGCGCCACAGTGTTTGCTTAACTGGCTTGTATCCTTTCAATATATTCAGGCTGTGCTCAGCCAATCTACGTGGGATTCCTGGCATATCAGAAGAGTGACAGGCGAATATGTCCCAGTTGTCGCGTAGGAACACTCGTAGTGCGGCGTCCACCATCGGGTCGAGCTACGCACCGATGGAGGCTGTCTTCTTTGGATCCATCGGGTGGACTTGAAATTTGACTATTTCATCTGTTGGTTTGAAGGAGGTGGATTTGGAGCTCTTGTCGAGGATTACGTCATCCCTATCCACCGTTGAGCGCAGCGCCGTTAACTCTTCGGCCGCAAGGGCCTCATAGAGTGCCTCAAGGGCCAGGGAGGCTGTTTTGTTTTCAGCGCGGAGAGCTATGTCCGGATCACTAGCGAGAGTGATAATACCGTTAGGCCCGGGCATTTTGAGCTTCATATACCCATAATGAGGTATGGCTTGAAAGCGTGTGAATGCATCTCGCCCCAACAGGGCGTGGTACCCACTGTTGAAAGGGGCCACTTGGAAAGTTATCTCTTCGGACCAATAGTTCTCCGGTGTGCCGAATACCACGTCAAGTGTGATTTTTCACGCGCATCGTGCCTCCTGACTAGGAATAATTCCTCAGAAGGTAGTGCTACTTTGCCTGATACGGCTCCTATCTATTTCCATTTTACTGAGTGTATCCTCGTATATGAGGTTTAATCCGCTGCCGACGTCCATGAGTACCTTGGTGAGTCGAAAGCCGTCCAGAATTGGATTGAGGACCAAGGTGGCTGGTGCCCGGACTGAGCGGGTTCTTGGTTCGTCACTAGCATTGAAAGTTATGGTCATGTCGTTCCAAGGATTTATTATTGCGACTTGACAAACTTCGGCGAGGTCGTGGAGTGCCCGATTGCGCCGATTGTTTGAGGCAAAAGTCTTGAAGACCGTCAATATTCTGCTGTCGTCGTGTTCCGAGGGAGTTGTTCCGAGGTATTTTTGGTGAGGATGTCCTCGCCACTCTTGGCCACTTGTCGGAGTATCCAACATGCTCTAAGGTTTTTAGTGAGGGTGCATCCTTTTTGTCCAGACAGAAGGTTGAGTTGGAGCTGGCGATTCCCAAAGAGCTGCCTGAATTTTCCAGGCACTTTCCATTGCGCAGTACTTCTATACTACGGTTGCCAAGTCGGCGAAGAGTAATACGCGACGGTGGTTGATAGCATTGCCGATTCCTTCGTCCATGCAGTTATTGTGGAATATTGAGATCGTGTCTTCGTCGCGGCAATCCTTGATCTTGTTCTTGACAAGGAGGAACCTGGCCCAAAAGTGATGGAATGTTTCCTGAGACTGCTGCCGTAGGTATGTGAGACCGCATATATCTAGGTGGGTGGGCGGATTTAAGTTCGAACCCTGACCCAATTTGGGATCTGGAGTTAGAGAAATTTCTGAGCCGAATAATTCAGGCTCCCGGAGACCAAACGATTTTTCAGGTCTACCGTCTGATTCCGAGTTCGGAGGACAAGGCATGTCATTCCGTAGACAGGTATCCGACTCTTCGAGCTCGGATATCCGGACATAGTTCGTTCTTAGTATAGAGGAAGAGTTGTTGTTTTGCTCCTCCACTATCGCTATCTGGTGGGTAATCGATGGAGATTTGATTTCTCTGATCGAGTTTAAGCCCAATCCGACCGTAGTCTGTAGCGACCCCCAGGGCGGCAATGCGATCCAGGAGTTCGTTCAAGGACGATAATTCTGTTGGATCCATCTGTCTGGAGTATTCAGAGTCAATTCGGAGGCGATTTTCGATGACCTGAGAAGTCATCATCGGTTCACCGGCCGAACAGGCGGTCATAATAAAACCACCCAACCGGAGGGTTTGGCCTGAGGCCAGGGCTCCATCGGTGGCGATGTTGTTTTTGATCACGAGGCGAGCCATCAACCCTGACTTCGACGACACAGTGGAACTCTTAATGAAAGCACCAATGTCGGTGTCAAAATCGGTTGATCTCGGGTAGGGGGGTCCCGAACTGCTGAGGTTGATGGTAACAAGAGACAGGGAACACAATGTTTAACCAGGTTCGGCCCCTCTCGATGGAGGTAAAACCCTACGTCCTGCTAGATTAATATTGATGAGTATGGGGGTTACAAGAGTTGATCTACCACGAGATCATAATGGCTAAAACCCTAGAAGTCTAGCCTATCTGATTATGATTGTCTCTGTCTCTATGGACTAAACCCTCCAGTTTATATAGACACCGGAGGGAACTAGAGTTGTGCAAAGTCGGTTACATAGAAAGGAAATAATACATCCGGACACCTAACTTACCATCTATGCAAAGGAGAGTCCTATCCGGACACGGGAGAAAGCCTTTTATCTTGTATCTTCACAGTCCAATAGTCCGGCCCATGTCCAATAGGCCGACCGCCAGAGGACCCCTTAGTCCAGGACTCCCTCACCTGGTCTCATCTTCACTGCGATCTTCCACCCTGACGTTGTTCCAATTGTTCATCCATGTTAGTTTTGTATCTGGTTCTTGCTTGTTGCCTCGATTCCTTCTTAATCCACCTATTCTGTCTAACTAATCACAATTTAACTTTAGAAGTAGCAACGCGTCTCTCACAAAGATGCTACTTCTAACTAATATTTTCTTATAATTGGTGGCATGTGTAGGTTTTTTCAGAGTTAAGCAGGCTACTCGTTTGTTATTCTGTAAGAACTCGGCTGTTACTGATGGCACTGAAGTTAACTGGGACGACATCCACAAGTTCCTACACTTTATTGATCGTCTTGAGGTCCTTGTGGGGCGTTTCAATGGTGGAAGGCCACGTGGGATATGTGTACCACTGCTACACTCGTTGAACAGGTCCAACTGTGTCGAGAAACTTATGGTACGAGATGTTTTTGTTATATATGTTGTTCATAAACTCCTGCTTATCACAGTTTTACAGTTGTGATCTTCTCGAAACAAAAATTGCCCAGTTCTATTGTTCCTATACAGATGCCTGACCATGGTTGGGTCAAACTTGCGCTTGGTCACAACATGATATTTATGTCGACCTACTCCATTCCCCTTGGAGGTGAAAAGATACTTATTCATGGGTGGTCTCAAATAATGAAGGCCCGTCCATCTTGGAGAATAGGACAGAAGATTATGTTCCTGCTTTTCCATGGCTCTAAAGTGAATATACTGTTTATTGACCACATTGCAAGATGAAGCCGCTTTCAGAAGGTTGTGGATGCGCGGGGTGGCGCCTGGGCCTTGTCCTGGGGCGTGGCGGCCTCACCCTTGGTTAACTATAGGCAAAGTCCCACTGTTCGAGGCGCGTTTTGTATGATTGAACCTGTATAAGTACTCATACTGCTTTCAGCTATGGTTGTTAAGTGCCCCTGCTGGTTACAGTTAAGGTTGTTAAGTACTCCTGCTGGTTTTACAGTCTATCATGTTTCTTCAGTCATATCTTCTTCCAGTCGCTAAAACCAAACCAGCGCTGGCGGGGCCGCCTGCTTCTGCCTCCCATGGCTGGCTGCGCCTCAGCGCACACATCACCGCCCCATCGTCTCCTAAATCGTTAACGCCGATGTCAGAGGCCTTGCCGTCATCCTCCGCGTGCTTTGGTGTGCTCACCGCAGCGCCACCCTCTTGCGTTGTCAACATGGTCAACAAACAACAAGAATCGGCAAAGGATTGTACGTGGAGAGGATGACAGTAGGGGCCCACCATGTCCATGGCCGGATGCAAGGAAGTTCCTCTTTTTTTGTTACATATACTCCATTGTCAGCGCATGGAAAAAGAAAATGCTTCCTCCTAGTGGTTTCCTGACATCTGGGACCCACAACATTGTCAGCGTATATAGTCAATATACAAGAGAACATCACCACAAGATCGGCTGACACCTAGGACGTAGCTGCTCGAGCAACATTTTTTTGTTATTGTTGAGACGGAGCAGGGTTTCAACTGGGATGTGGCCCGTCTAGTCCAGGCTTATATTTTATGTTCACCATATGACCAGCCCAGCTATTTTTTCTTTATGAAAATGAGCTCAGTTTATTTTTTCTGAAGAATGCCCAATCGAGGCCTACTTATTTTTCTACGCCCTGATGGGCTGCAACTCTTTCAAGACGCGTGCAAATCTTGAAAGTAATATGAAATGGGTTGTAAATATAAAAACATATGACAAATTGGCAATTACTTTATAATTTCTATTTTTTTTCACATTTTCATATTCCTATTTCTCTGGGCTTTAACCTAATTTAAATATATCTTCAAAGTACTTTAAATCTGGCTCGACATTTCGGTATTAAAAATAGTTTGGAACCCACAGAAATATGCGAAATTTTGTTTAAATTTTTAACCCTGGCCCTGGCCAACAAAAAAAGGACTGGAAATAAATTGCATAAGAAGTTGCAATGAGCTATATATAAATTATTAAAAAAATAGGGAATGGTCTGACTTGTGGGCCTATTAAGTTGACGCATATGCAAGATTTTTTTTTACTTATTACATACGTCAAAAACGATTCTAGGAGGCGTAACTGTTGGATGTCAATCCAACGCCCGTCATGTTTCTTCAATCTCTGATCTTCTTGCTCCAACCGCCAAATCCAGCGCCTGCGGGACCGCCTGCTCCCGCCTCCCGTGCCCGGCTGTGCTGCCACGCAGGCCTCACATCCCCCTACTACTCCCACCACTGGCCAGGCCATCCCTCTACTCACCCACATCCCTCCACTGCTATGGCTTCGCCGCCTCCGGGTCATTCCCTTCCCGGGTCTCGTTGTCGTCCATCATGCTAGTTTTCTCAGCACGGCGTGGTCAACGTTGTCAACAAACGACAACTTCGGAAGAGCGATGTACATGGAGAGGCTGATAGTTGGGACCGACATGGTCCATGGCCGCACGCAAGCAAGTGCCTCCTTATTACGCCAAAATGAATGAATACTCCCGCTGACAGCTCGGACCCACCAGCTATATCTTCGCACGCAAGGAAGTGCCTCTTATTATGCACAAAAAAATGAATACTCCCCCATGCTAGCTCGGACCCACCATAGTGGGAGCCTGACTTGTGGTCCTACTAAGTTGACGCGAACGGAGGGCTTTGTCAACTTAGTCAAGAAACGATTCTATCACTATAGACCATTGGATTGTTTGAAGGAAATATGCCCTAGAGGCAATAATAAAGTTATTATTTATTTCCTTATATCATGATAAATGTTTATTATTCATGCTAGAATTGTATTAACCGGAAACATAATACATGTGTGAATACATAGACAAACAGAGTGTCACTAGTATACCTCTACTTGACTAGCTCGTTAATCAAAGATGGTTATGTTTCCTAACCATGAACAAAGAGTTGTTATTTGATTAACGAGGTCACATCATTAGTTGAATGATCTGATTGACATGACCCATTCCATTAGCTTAGCACCCGATCGTTTAGTATGTTGCTATTGCTCTCTTCATGACTTATACATGTTCCTATAACTATGAGATTATGCAACTCCCGTTTACCGGAGGAACACTTTGGGTACTACCAAACGTCACAACGTAACTGGGTGATTATAAAGGAGTACTACCGGTGTCTCCAATGGTAGATGTTGGGTTGGCGTATTTCGAGATTAGGGTTTGTCACTCCGATTGTCGGAGATGTATCTCTGGGCCCTCTCGGTAATACACATCACATAAGCCTTGCAAGCATTATAACTAAAATGTTAGTTGTGAGATGATGTATTACGGAACAAGTAAAGAGACTTGCCAGTAACGAGATTGAACTAGGTATTGGATACCGACGATCGAATCTCGGGCAAGTAACATACCGATGACAAAGGGAACAACGTATGTTGTTATGCGGTCTGACCGATAAAGATCTTCGTAGAATATGTAGGAGCCAATATGGGCATCCAGGTCCCGCTATTGGTTATTGACCGGAGACGTGTCTCGGTCATGTCTACATTGTTCTCGAACCGTAGGGTCCGCACGCTTAACGTTACGATGACAGTTATTATGAGTTTATGCACTTTGATGTACCGAAGGTTGTTCGGAGTCCTGGATGTGGTCACAGACATGACGAGGAGTCTCGAAATGGTCGAGACATAAAGATTGATATATTGGAAGCCTATGTTTGGACATCGGAAGTGTTCCGGGTGAAATCGGGATTTTACCGGATTACCGGGAGGGTTACCGGAACCCCCCGGGAGCCAAATGGGCCAACATGGGCCTTGGTAGAAAGGTGAAAGGGCTGCCCCATGGGCTGCGCGCCTCCCCCCCTTCTCCTAGTCCTATTAGGACTAGGGAAGGTGGCCGGCCACCCCCTCTCTCTTTCCCACTTGAGAAAACCTAGTTGGACTAGGATTGGAGGGGGGAGTCCTACTCCCGGTAGGAGTAGGACTCCTCCTGCACCTCCCTTGCTTGGCCGGCCAGCCCTCCCCCTCTCATCCTTTATATACGGGGGCAGGGGGCACCTCTAGACACACAAGTTGATCCTTGGTGATCGTTCCTTAGCCGTGTGCGGTGCCCCCTGCCACCAAATTCCACCTCGATCATATTGTTGCAGTGCTTAGGCGAAGCCCTGCGTCGGTAGTACATCAAGATCGTCACCACGCCGTCGTGCTGACGGAACTCCTCCCTGAAGCTTTGCTAGATCGGAGCCCGGGGATCGTCATCGAGCTGTACGTGTGCTAAGAACTCGGAGGTGCCGGAGTAATGGTGCTTGGATCGGTCGGATCGGGAAGAAGACGTACGACTACTTCCTCTACGTTGTGTCAACGCTTCCGTTGCGATCTACAAGGGTACGTAGATCAGACTCTCCCCCTCGTTGCTATGCATCACCATGATCTTGCGTGTGCGTAGGAATTTTTTTGAAATTACTACGTTCCCCAACAGTGGCATCCGAGCCTAGGTTTTGTGGTTTGATGTTATTTGCACGAGTAGAACACAAGTGAGTTGTGGGTGATACAAGTCATACTGCCTACCAGCATGTCATACTTTGGTTCGGCGGTATTGTTGGACGAGACGACCCGGACCAACCTTACGCGTACGCTTACGCGAGACCGGTTCCCTCGACGTGCTTTGCACATAGATGGCTTGCGGGCGACTGTCTCTCCAACTTTAGTTGAACCGAGTGTGGCTACGCCCGGTCCTTGAGAAGGTTAAAATGGAGTCTATTTGACAAACTATCGTTGTGGTTTTGATGTGTAGGTGAGATGAGTTCTTGCTTAAGCCCGTAGCAGCCACGTAAAACTTGCAACAACAAAGTAGAGGACGTCTAACTTGTTTTTGCAGGGCATGTTGTGATGTGATATGGTCAAGGCATGATGCTGATTTTATTGTATGAGATGATCGTGTTTTGTAACCAAGTTATCGGCAACTGGCAGGAGCCATATGGTTGTCGCTTTATTGTATGCAATGCAATCGTGATGTAATGCTTTACTTTATTGCTAAGCGGTAGTGATAGTCGTGGAAGCATAAGATTGGCGAGACGACAACGATGCTACGATGGAGATCAAGGTGTCGCGCCGGTGACGATGGTGATCATGACGGTGCTTCGGAGATGGAGATCACAAGCACAAGATGATGATGGCCATATCATATCACTTATATTGATTGCATGTGATGTTTATCTTTTATGCATCTTATCTTGCTTTGATTGACGGTAGCATTATAAGATGATCTCTCACTAAATTATCAAGAAGTGTTCTCCCTGAGTATGCACCGTTGCCAAAGTTCGTCGTGCCCAGACACCACGTGATGATCGGGTGTGATAAGCTCTACGTCCATCTACAACGGGTGCAAGCCAGTTTTGCACACGCAGAATACTCAGGTTAAACTTGACGAGCCTAGCATATGCAGATATGGCCTCGGAACACAGAGACCGAAAGGTCGAGCATGAATCATATAGTAGATATGATCAACATGACGATGTTCACCATTGAAAACTACTCCATCTCATGTGATGATCGGTTATGGTTTAGTTGATTTGGATCACGTGATCACTTAGAGGATTAGAGGGATGTCTATCTAAGTGGGAGTTCCTAAGTAATTTGATTAACTGAACTTAAACTTATCATGAACTTAGTACCTGATAGTATCTTGCTTGTTTATGTTGATTGTAGATAGATGGCTCGTGCTGTTATTCCGTTGAATTTTAATGCGTTCCTTGAGAAAGCAAAGTTGAAAGATGTTAGTAGCAATGATGCGGATTGGATCCGTGATCCGAGGTTTATCCTCAT
The DNA here is from genome assembly GCA_034509565.1 of Triticum monococcum. Lineage (NCBI taxonomy): Eukaryota > Viridiplantae > Streptophyta > Magnoliopsida > Poales > Poaceae > Triticum > Triticum monococcum. The sequence goes on from CM067846.1 coordinate 187,368,463, forward strand.
TGTTGCACAGAAGAATTATGTCCTTGATGCACCGCTAGGTGACGGACCTATTGCAGGAGCAGATGCAGACGTTATGAACGTTTGGCTAGCTCAATATGATGACTACTTGATAGTTTAGTGCACCATGCTTAACGGCTTAGAATCGGGACTTCAAAGACGTTTTGAACGTCATGGACCATATGAGATGTTCCAGGAGTTGAAGTTAATATTTCAAGCAAATACCCGAGTTGAGAGATATGAAGTCTCCAACAAAGTTCTATAGCAAAAAGATGGAGGAGAATCGCTCAACTAGTGAGCATGTGCTCAGATTGTCTGGGTACTACAATCGCTTGAATCAAGTGGGAGTTAATCTTCCAGATAAGATAGTGATTGACAAAATTCTCTAGTCACCATCACCAAGTTAGTAGAACTTCGTGATAAACTATAGTATGCAAGGGATGAAGAAAAAGACTCCCGAGCTTTTCATGATGATGAAATCAATGAAGGTAGAAATCAAGAAAGAGCATCAAGTGTTGATGGTTGACAAGATCACTAGTTTCAAGAAAAGGGCAAAGGGAAGAAGGGGAACTTCAAAAAGAACAGCAAGCAAGTTGCTGCTCAAGTGAAGAAGCCCAAGTCTGATCCTAAGCCTGAGACTAAGTGCTTCTATTGCAAAGGGACTGGTCACTGGAAGCGGAACTACCCCAAGTGATTGGCAGATAAGAAGGATGGCAAAGTGAACATAAGTATATTTGATATACATGTTATTAATGTGTACTTTACTAATTTTTATAGCAACCCCTCAGTATTTGATACTAGTTCAGTTCCTAAGATTAGTAACTCGAAACGGGAGTTGCAGAATGAACAGAGTCTAGTTAAGGGTGAAGTGACGATGTGTGTTGGAAGTGGTTCCAAGATTGATATGATCATCATCGCACACTCCCTATACTTTCGGGATTAGTGTTGAACCTGAATAAGTGTTATTTGGTGTTTGCGTTGAGCATGAATATGATTTGATCATGTTAATTGTAATACAGTTATTCATTTAAGAGAATAAATTGTTATTCTGTTTATATGAATAAAACCTTATATGGTTACACACCCAATGAAAATAGTTTGTTGGATCTCGATCGTAGTGATACACATAATCATAATATTGAAACCAAAGGATGCAAAGTTAATAATGATAGTGCAACTTATTTGTAGCACTGCCGTTTAGTTCATATTGGTGTAAAGCGCATGAAGTAACTCCATGCTGATGGGCTTTTGGAATCACTTGATTATGAATCAGTTGATGCTTGTGAACCATGCCTCATGGGCAAGATGACTAAGACTCTGTTCTTCGGAACAATGGAGCGAGCAACAGATTTGTTGGAAATCATACATACTGATGTATGTGGTTCGATGAATATTGAGGCTCGCGACAGGTATCATTATTTTCTGATCTTCACAGATGATTTGAGCAGATATGATTATATCTACTTGATGAAACATAAAGTCTGAAACATTTGAAAAGTTCAAAGAATTTCAGAGTGAAGTGAAAAAATCATCGTAACAAGAAAATAAAGTTTCTATGATCTGATCGTAGAGAAGAGTATTTGAGTTACGAGTTTGGCCTTCAGTTAAAAACAATGTGAAATAGTTTCACTACTCACGCCACATGGAACACCATAGTGTAATGGTGTGTCCGAACGTCATAACCGTACTTTATTAGATACAGTGCGATCTATGATGTCTCTTACCGATCTACCACTATCGTTTTGGGGTTATGCTTTAGAGACGGCCGCATTCACGTTAAATAGGGCACCATCAAAATCCGTTGAGACGACGCCTTATGAACTATGGTTTGGCAAGAAACCGAAGTTGTCGTTTCTTAAAGTTTGGGGCTGCGATGCTTATGTGAAAAAGCTTCAACCTGATAAGCTCGAACCCAAAGCGGAGAAATGTGTCTTCATAGGATACCCAAAGGAGACTGTTGGGTACACCTTCTATCACAGATCCGAAGGCAAGACATTCGTTGCTAAGAATGGATCATTTCTAGAGAAGGAGTTTCTCTCGAAAGAAGTGAGTGGGAGGAAAGTAGAACTTGACGAGGTAACTGTACCTGCTCCCTTATTGGAAAATAGTACATCACAGAAAACTGTTTCTGCGACACCTATACCAATTAGTGAGGAAGCTAATGATGATGATCATGAAACTTCAGGACAAGATACTACTGAACCACGTAGATCAACCAGAGTGAGATCCGCACCAAAGTGGTACGGTAATCCAATTCTGGAAGTCATGCTACTAGATCATGATGAACCTACGAACTATGAAGAAGCGATGGTGAGCCCAGATTCCGCAAAGTGGCTTGAGGCCATGAAATCTGAGATGGGATCCATGTATGAGAACAAAGTATGGACTTTGGTTGACTTGCCCGATGATCGGCAAGCAATTGAGAATAATGGATCTTCAAGAAAAAGACTGACGCTGACGGTAATATTACTGTCTATAAAGCTCGACTTGTCGCAAAAGGTTTTCGACAAGTTCAAGGGGTTGACTACGATGAGACCTTCTCACCCGTAGCAATGCTTAAGTCCGTCAGAATCATGTTAGCAATTGCCGCATTTTATGATTATGAAATATGGTAGATGGATGTCAAAACTGCATTCCTGAATGGATTTCTGGAAGAAGAGTTGTATATGATGCAACCAAAAGGTTTTGTCGATCCAAAGGGAGCTAACAAAGTGTGCAAACTCCAGCGATCCATTTATGGACTGGTGCAAGCATCTCGGAGTTGGAATAAACGCTTTGATAGTGTGATCAAAGCATTTGGCTTTATACAGACTTTTGGAGAAGCCTGTATTTACAAGAAAGTGAGTGGGAGCTCTGTAGCATTTGTGATATTATATGTTGATGACATATTGCTGATTGGAAATGATATAGAATTTCTGGATAGCATAAAGGATACTTGAATAAAAGTTTTTCGATGAAAGACCTCGGGGAAGCTGGTTACATATTAGGCATAAAGATCTATAGAGATAGATCAAGACGCTTAATTGGACTTTCACAAAGCACATACCTTGACAAGATTTTGAAGAAGTTCAAAATGGATCAAGCAAAGAAAGGGTTCTTGCCTGTGTTACAAGGTGTGAAGTTGAGTCAGACTCAATGCCCGACCACTGCAGAAGATAGAGAGAAAATGAAAGATGTACCCTATGCTTCAGCCATAGGCTCTATCATGTATGCAATGCTGTGTACCAGACCTGATGTGTGCCTTGCTATAAGTTTAGCAGGGAGGTACCAAAGTAATCCAGGAGTGGATCACTGGACAGCGGTCAAGAACATCCTGAAATACCTGAAAAGGACTAAGGATATGTTTCTCGTATATGGAGGTGACAAAGAGCTCACCGTAAGAGGTTACGTTGATGCAAGCTTTGACACTGATCCGGACGATTCTAAATCGCAAACCGGATACGTGTTTACTTTAAACGGTGGAGCTGTCAGTTGGTGCAGTTCTAAAACAAAGCGTCGTAGCGGGATCTACATGTGAAGCGGAGTACATAGCTGCTTCGGAAGCAGCGAACGAAGGAGTCTGGATGAAGGAGTTCATATCCGATCTAGGTGTCATACCTAGTGCATCGGGTCCATTGAAAATCTTTTGTGACAATACTGGTGCAATTGCTTTGGCAAAGGAATCCAGATTTCACAAAAGGACCAAACACATCAAGAGACGCTTCAACTCCATCCGGGATCTAGTCCAGGTGGGAGACATAGAGATTTGCAAGATACATACGGATCTGAATGTTGCAGACCCGTTGACTAAGCCTCTTCCACGAGCAAAACATGATCAGCACCAAGGCTCCATGGGTGCTAGAATCATTACTGTGTAATCTAGATTATTGACTCTAGTGCAAGTGGGAGACTGAAGGAAATATGCCCTAGAGGCAATAATAAAGTTATTATTTATTTCCTTATATCATGATAAATGTTTATTATTCATGCTAGAATTGTATTAACCGGAAACATAATACATGTGTGAATACATAGACAAACAGAGTGTCACTAGTATGCCTCTACTTGACTAGCTCGTTAATCAAAGATGGTTATGTTTCCTAACCATGAAGAAAGAGTTGTTATTTGATTAATGAGGTCACATCATTAGTTGAATGATCTGATTGACATGACCCATTCCATTAGCTTAGCACCCGATCGTTTAGTATGTTGCTATTGCTTTCTTCATGACTTATACATGTTCCTATAACTATGAGATTATGCAACTCCCGTTTACCGGAGGAACACTTTGGGTACTACCAAACGTCACAACGTAACTGGGTGATTATAAAGGAGTACTACAGGTGTCTCCAATGGTAGATGTTGGGTTGGCGTATTTCGAGATTAGGGTTTGTCAATCCGATTGTCGGAGAGGTATCTCCGGGCCCTCTCGGTAATACACATCACATAAGACTTGCAAGCATTATAACTAAAATGTTAGTTGTGAGATGATGTATTACGGAACGAGTAAAGAGACTTGCCAGTAACGAAATTGAACTAGGTATTGGATACCAACGATCGAATCTCGGGCAAGTAACATACCGATGACAAAGGGAACAACGTATGTTGTTATGCAGTCTGACCGATAAAGATCTTCGTAGAATATGTAGGAGCCAATATGGGCATCCAGGTCCTGCTATTGGTTATTGACCGGAGACGTGTCTCGGTCATGTCTACATTGTTCTCGAACCGTAGGGTCCGCACGCTTAACGTTACGATGACAGTTATTATGAGTTTATGCATTTTGATGTACCGAAGGTTGTTCGGAGTCCTGGATGTGATCACGGACATGACGAGGAGTCTCGAAATGGTCGAGACATAAAGATTGATATATTGGAAGCCTATGTTTGGACATCGGAAGTGTTCCGGGTGAAATCGGGATTTTACCGGATTACCGGGAGGGTTAACGGAACCCCCCGGGAGCCAAATGGGCCAACTTGGGCCTTGGTAGAAAGGTGAAAGGGCTACCCCATGGGCTGCGCGCCTCCCCCCTTCCCCTAGTCCTATTAGGACTAGGGAAGGTGGCCGGCCACCCCCTCTCTCTTTCCCACTTGAGAAAACCTAGTTGGACTAGGATTGGTGGGGGGAGTCCTACTCCCGGTAGGAGTAGGACTCCTCCTGCGCCTCCCTTGCTTGGCCGGCCAGCCCTCCCCCTCTCATCCTTTATATACGGGGGCAGGGGGCACCTCTAGATACACAAGTTGATCCTTGGTGATCGTTCCTTAGCCGTGTGCGGTGCCCCCTGCCACCAAATTCCACCTCGATCATATTGTTGCAGTGCTTAGGCGAAGCCCTGCGTCGGTAGTACATCAAGATCGTCACCACGCCGTCGTGCTGACGGAACTCCTCCCTGAAGCTTTGCTGGATCGGAGCCCGGGGATCGTCATCGAGCTGTACGTGTGCTAAGAACTCGGAGGTGCCGGAGTAACGGTGCTTGGATCGATCGGATCGGGAAGAAGACGTACGACTACTTCCTCTACGTTGTGTCAACGCTTCCGTTGCGATCTACAAGGGTACGTAGATCAGACTCTCCCCCTCGTTGCTATGCATCACCATGATCTTGCGTGTGCGTAGGAATTTTTTTGAAATTACTACGTTCCCCAACATTGTTAACATCCAACGGTCGCCCTGCTTCTTCAGCCTCTGATATTCTTGCTCCAGCCATCCAAACCACCGCGTGATCTTGCTTCCCGTGGCTGACTGTGCTACCGCGGAGGCCTCACCGCTCCCTACTAATCCCAATGCTCGATAGGCCCTACGGCGACGGCAACCTCACACCGTAGCCGAAGCACTCAACCCACGTACTCCGCTCCGCGTGGGCATCCACTGCCGCGTCTTCCCCGGCTCCGTGTCGTCCCCTTCCTAGGCATCGCCGTCGTCCACCGCCCTGGTACTCTTGGCGTGGCGTGGTCAACATGGTCAAGGAACGACTTCCATCAAAACAGTATTGTACGTGGAGAGGCTGACAGCTGGGTCCACGGTAGCAGCAAGGAAGTGCCTCCTTATTACGTGCAAAATAATTATTCCTCCACCTGACAGCAGGGACCCACCGGACGGGCCACCGTATTTCGCAAAAAAAAACGTTTCCTCCCCTGACTGATGGGACCCACCAGCTACATCTTCGCACGGAAGGAAGTGCTTGACAGTCAGGACCCACATGGTCGAAGCGTACATAGTGTTGTCATTCTGGTCGTGAACATGTACATACATATGATCGGTCTGTCTGCAGGCTGCATTGATGAACCGTGGCCGTGTAAGGAAGGGACATGTCGTAGTATAGGCATGCACGTGTCATAGTAGAGGCGGGCACATTGCATGTACATGTACGTACAGCGGCCGGGGTGCAAGAAAGAAAATACGGCCATGTCCGTACATACGGGCGGGGTCTCGAGCGCCTACTCGCGCATACGTACAGCCACGGCTTGTGTACATGGCGGGGTCAAAATGGAGAAGCTGCACCGTCATCATGTTCATGAGGAGGCAACCAGCTGGGTCAGAACGAAATGTGTCGTCATGTTCATCGGGAGCCAACCGGCTTGGACAGAACAACCAATGGAAATGAGGCCTGGCGTACCGTAGAATGGAGGAAACAACGTTGTGTTTGACCGCCCATGGTCGAACCGGGATCCTGTTCATCGGGAGGGGTCTGGCATACCGCAAAACAGAGGAAACGGACTTCTCTTGGACCTCCTACAGTCGAAATGGAGTCCTGTTGATCGAGAGGGGTGTGGCGTACCGCAAAACGGAGGAAACGGACTTGTGTTGGAGCGCTACGGTCAAAACGGGGGTCCTGTTCATCGGGAGTGGTGTCGCGTACCGCAAAACGGGACTCCATGGGATACTGTTAATCTCCATCTATGACCTCCTACAGCCTCCACGGGCTCCAGTTCATCCACCGTCGACCTCCTCCAGCCTCCACCTGCGACTGTTCATCCACGGGCTTTGTTCATCCAGCCTACACCGCGCGCTCCTCCACCGGCTACTGTTCAACCAGCCCTCTCCACGGGGTCCTGTTCAACCACCCCTCCACGGGATACTATTCATCCAGCCCTCCACCGGCTACTATTCAACCAGCCCTCCACCGGCTACTATTCAACCAGCCCTCCACGGGTCCTATTCATCCAGCCATCCGTGGGGTCCTGTTCATCCACCCCCAACCGGCTCGATCGAGGTCATGTTCATACAGTGGCAACACCACGTGGTCCTGTTCATCCATCCCCCACCAAGAATTGTCCATCCACCCCCCCCCCCCAACAACGCTCACTGTTCATCCATAGGCAACATCGATCGGCTTTAGTTAGCCGCAGTAGCGAAGGAATTACTCGGGTTTAGTTAACAGGAAGGGATCGATCGCTCGGGCTCAGTAACGTAGCTAGTGCAATCGCTCGGGTTCAGTTAGAGCTCAACGCCTCACACACGCGTGCGTACGTATGACAGAAACGCGCATCGCTCGGCCCCGACCACCCACCGTAACTGGGAACTCCCCCGATATTTTCCTCGTCCTCGCTTTTACCACAGTTTTTTCCGCCATGGACGGCCCAAAGAATGTCATGAAGCTGCGTCTCCGGCCCGCCCAGGATGAAAAGCCCATTTTCTATCATGATTTTTTTTCATAGAAGTAGGACCCCACCACATCTATGATCATACCGGGTTTTGTCACAGTTATCATCATAGAAGTGTCATAAGCATGACAGGAAAAAAATTCGTTCAGCCCAAAATGTCACGGATGTGTCTTTTTTTTAGTGGGACCCCGCTGCCATGGGAGGGTAGGACAAAAGATGTCATGCAAGTTCTTTCCATAAGCACATATGACTATTTACGGAATACATGCCTACATTATATCGATGAACTGGAGCTAGTGCTGTATTGCCCTAGGTTATAACTGTCTCATGATGAATATCATCCAACAAGTCACCGATCCAATGCCTACGAATTTATCGTATATTGTTCTTGCTAAGTTACTACTGCTATCATCACTGTTACACTTTCTACCAAATTATTGCTATCATTGTTACCATTACTGTTACTGCTGCTACTATTATCAAAACTATAATATTACTTTGCTACTGATCACTTTGCTGCAGATAATTAATCTCCGGGTGTGGTTGAATTGACAACTCAGCTGCTAATACCTTCAAATATTCTTTGGCTCCCCTTGTGTCGAATCTAAAAATTTGGGTTGAATACTCTACCCTCGAAAACTATTGTGATCCCCTATACTTACTCCTCCAAGCTTAGAGCTCGCTTGTCCTTAAGCGAAAACCGAAATTGAAAAACATGGCCACATGCTTAGAGAGAGAGAGAGAGAGGTGTCGATAAACACAAAAAACAAACATAGAAGCATCATGTATATTATTAGAATAGCAACAAACTTTATTATAGAACTTTCATCACATAACTTTTATCATAAACTTCTCATGAACAAGTAACAATTCATCACAACATCGAAATATAAAGCATAAACTCTATTGAAAAGCAACAAACTATGTTCTCAATCAACTATGCAACTACAATTCATCATCTTTTTAGGAAGGGTCGCGTATCAGAGCCTTTTGGCAAGTCCACATACTCAACCATCATGTAGTCTTCTATAATTGCTAGCACTCACCGAATACACATGAGAAAAAAGTTTCAACCGGACACATAGAAAGATAGGGGCTTATAGTTTCACCTCCCAACGTATTCACCTCAAGGGTGATGTCAACAATAATAACTCATGCCCATCCATATCCAACTGGATATATGTGCCTAGATCTTTCCTTGCCACATGGTGGTTGCCCAAAGTGAAAATAAAAGGAATAGAGAGAGATAGTTTGACTCTTGCATAGAAGTAAATACATAAAAGTAAAAGATATACACTTCACAGAGGGAAGCAGAGGTTGCCATGCGCTTTTTGGTTGTATGCTCAATCTCTTAGTGCAAAAGAATGTCACGTTATATTGTCCCTTATGATAGCAACCTTTATTATGCAGTATGTCGCCTTTATTTTTTGCCATCACAAGTTCGTACAACGCTCAATTTTCTCTTATGATAAATGATCTAACACATTTAGAAGCAATTTTTATTTCCTTATTGCACCGATGACAACTTACTTGAAGGATCTTACTCAATCCATAGGTATGGTGGACTCACAAAACAAGATTTTGGTTAAGGGTTTTGGATGCACAAGTAGTATCTCTACTTAGTGCGGAATTTTTGGCTAGCCAAGATGTTGAGAAAGCACCACATGTTAAAGGATCTATGACAATATAACTTCTTTGTGAATATGAACAAACATAAATCGTTACGTTGTCTTCCTTGTCCAACGTCAACAATTTTGGCATATAATATTTTGATGGGGGCTCACAATCATAAAAGATGTCCAAGATAGTGTATTTGCATGTGAACCATCTCTTCCCTTATTAATTCTTTCATGAATTGCATCACTGACCAATGCTATGTTTGTCAATCTCCAATAAATTTTACTACTTATACTCTTCCATATGTGATGTCATTATTTACCATAAGATTAGTATACGATCTTTTCCATTTATTTCCTTTCTTTTTATTGGAACATGAAAGTAAAGAAAGCATAACTCAAACTAAACTTTATTATATATCTCGCACACGATTACATCGAAAGATCACTAAGCAAGCACTCGAAAAGAAAAGATCAAACTAAACTTTTATTCAACTAAATCAAAAGATAACTAAGGATCGAACTAAAATAGATAAAGGCAAAGATAGTGGTGGTGATACGATACGGGGACACCTCCCCCAAGCTTGGCACAAGCCAAGGGGAGTGTCCATACCATGAACTCAAGTCTCCTTTGGTGATGAAGAAGGTGGTGGTGGTGGTGATGATGATGATGTAGCGATCTTATCTTCAAATTTCCATGGCAAAGGCTCACCATCATAAGAGGAGGAATGAGTCTCGCGGGTCCTGCAACTGGTAGCCAAACTCATATCTTTAAACCTTGCCTCATATTCAAAGACTTAGTTTTGGAGATCATAGATTTGGCTCTGCAGAAAGTTGATTTGCTCGTTGAAGGTGAACATGATGTCCTTCATGGATTTGCCATCCACCTTGAGATCACGGGTGTAATCCGCGATCATGAGGTGATTGGCATTGAGTCCACATTCCACCATCCCCTTGCACTTGAAGACTTCCTGCTCTATATCTTCGAGCCTGGCATCCACGGCCCCCGTCCCTTTGGGCCCATGGACGTCGCGTATGTGGAATACCCCCTCACGCATCTCGATGGCTTGAGGGTGCTGCATCACCTCCCGCAAATACGGGTTGATGATGTTCTTGAAGAACTTGTCCTTGGAGGAGTTTGTAGCGGCCATGGTGATCAAGATCTGTCAGAAAACAGCAAGAAAGAAGCACAAAAGATTTCTCTGCGATACGGTGGTCAATAGGTTCGGGGGTATATAAAGATTTTTTATCTTGGGAAACAAGCAAACGGGAGAAAAACGGAGTCCGGAAGGTACCCGAGGTGGGCACAACCCACCTGGGCCCACCTGGTAGGCGCACCCTGGTGTCTTGTGCCCACCAGGGTTACCTTCCTGGCTGTTTCTTATTTTCGTAATTTTGAATATATTCTAAAACTGACAGAAAATATTTTTGCGGATTTTTCGGAGTCTGTTTACTTACCTTATCACATACCTCCTCTTTTTCGGTTATTCTGGGGTGTTTCGGAAGGTTTCTTTTATGTGTTCTTCCGATGTCATAGTTTCGATAATATTACTTTCAACATTAATGGGCATACCTGAGATGTAATGTTTTATTCCTTGCCCGTCGACAACCTTCGGGTTAGTACCCTTGGTGTTATTTATTTTAGTGGCTCCAGACCGATAAACTTCTTCGATAACATAAGGTCCTTCCCATTTGCAGAGAAGTTTTCCTGCAATGAATCTGAAACGAGAGTTGTACAAAAGAACATATTCTCCAACTTTGAATTCCCTCTTTTGGATTCTTTTTTCATGCCACCTTTTAACCTTTTCTTTAAATAACTTGGCATTTTCATAGGCTTGGGTTCTCCATTCATCTAGTGAGCTAATATCAAATAACCTATTTTCACCGGCAAGTTTGAAATCATAGTTGAGTTCTTTAATTGCCCAATATGCTTTATGTTCTAACTCAAGAGGCAAATGACAAGATTAGCCATAAACCATTTTATAAGGAGACATACCCATAGGATTTTTATACGCTGTTCGGTAGGCCCAAAGTGCATCATCCAATTTCTTAGACCAATTCTTTCGGGACCTATTAACAGATTTTTGTAAATTAACTTTATTTCTCTATTGCTAAGTTCAACTTGACCACTATATTGAGGATGATAGGGTGATGCAATTCTATGGTTAACATCATACTTAGCAAGCATTTTTCGAAAAGCACCATGAATAAAGTGTGAACCACCATTTTTCATTAAATATCCAGGGACTCCAAACCTTGGGAAAATAACTTCTTTAAGCATTTTAATAGAGGTGTTGTGATCAGCACTACTAGTTGGAATAGCTTCTACTCACTTAGTAACATAGTCAGCAGCAACCAAAATACGTGTATACCCATTAGAGGAAGGAAAATGTCCCATATAATAAAAACACCGAACATCAAACGGCTCAACGGCAAGTGAATAATTCAAAGGCATTTCTTGACATTTACCGATATTACTAATTCTTTGACATTCATCACAAGATAAAACGAACTTACGGGCATCCTTGAAGAGAGTAGGCCAATAACAACCAGATTGCAATACCTTGTGAGCAGTTCTATATCCTGCATGATGCCCTCCATAAGCTTCGAAGTGACATTTCCATAGGATTTGTCCTTGTTCGTGCTCAGGTACACAACGTCTAATAATACCATATTCTCCTTCTTTATAAAGATGTGGGTCATCCCAATAGTAATGTCTTAAATCATAGAAGATTTTTTTCTTTTGTTGGTATGTGAAGCTAGGTGGTATATATTTAGCAACAGTATAATTAGCATACTCAGCATACCAAGAAGTGTTATGAGAAACATTTTTTGCAGCTAATTGCTCATCAAGAAAGCTATCATTAATAGGTTGTGGGTCATCAATAATATTCTCTAACCTAGATAAGTTATCAGCTACAAGGTTCTCGGCTCCTTTCCTATCAGTAATATGTAAATCGAATTCTTGTAGCAGGAGAACCCACCTAATGAGTCTAGGTTTAGCATCTTTCTTTTCCATAAGATATTTAATAGCAGCATGATCGGTGTGAACAATAACTTTAGAATCAATAATGTAAGATCTGAATTTATCACAAGCAAACACAACTGCTAAAAAATATTTTTCATTAGTGGCATAATTTCTTTGGGCACTAGAGTTTTACTAGCATAATGAATAACATTTAATTTATTATCAACTCTTTGTCCTAAAACAGCACCAACAACATAATCACTAGCATCACACATAATTTCAAAAGGCAAGTTCCAATCAGGTGGTTGAACAATAGGTGCAAAAATTAAGGCTTTCTTAAGTGTTTCAAAGGCTTCTGCACAATCATCATAAAAAACAAGTGGAACATCTTTTTGTAAAAGATTTGTAAGAGGCCTAGAAAGTTTAGAGAAGTCATTAATAAATCTCCTATAGAAACCATCATGACCAAGGAAACTATGAATACCTTTAATATCTCTGGGACAAGGCATTTCTCATTTGCATCAACCTTAGATTTATCCACCTCAATGCCTCATTCAGAAATTTTATGCCCCAAGATAATACCTTCATTAACCATAAAGTGGCACTTCTCCTTAATCAAGACAAGATTGGTCTGCTCACATCTCTACAAAACTTGATCAAGGTTGCTTAAGTAATCATCGAAAGAAGATCCATATATAGAAAAATCATCCATGAAAACCTCGACAACCTTTTCACAGAAATCAGAGAATATAGCAGTCATACATCTTTGAAAGGTAGCAGGTGCATTACATAAACCAAAAGGCATATGTCTATAAGCATAAGTTCCAAAAGGACAAGTAAAGGTGGTTTTCTCTTGATCAGGTTGTGAAACAGGTATTTGAGAAAACCCAGACTATCCATCAAGACAACAAAAGTGTGTGTGCTTAGATAGTCTTTCTAACATTTGATCAATAAAAGGCAAAGGGTAATGATCCTTTCTAGTTGCTTTATTTAATTTTCTAAAATCAATTACCATTCTATAGCCAGTAACAGTTCTATCTAGAATGACTTCATTCTTATCATTAGGAACAACAGTAATACCTCCCTTCTTAGGGACACAATGAACATGACTTACCCATCTACTATCAACTATGGGATAAATTATACCTACCTCCAGAAGCTTTAATATTTTGGTTCTTACCACTTCTTTCATCTTAGGATTTAAACATCGTTGATGATCAACAATGGGTTTAGCATCAGGTTCCATATTAATCTTGTGCTGACAGAGAGTGGGACTAATGCCCTTAAGATCATCAAGAGTATATTGATGTCTACTACGCAACTTTATTCTTGTAGACTCGTGTTGGGCCTCCAAGCGCAGAGTTTTGTAGGACATTATCAATTTTTCCCTCAAGTAGATGACCTAAGGTTTATCAATCCATGGGAGGCGTAGGATGAAGATGGTCTCTCTCAAACAACCCTGCAATCAAATACAAGAAATCTCTTGTGTCCCCAACACACCCAATACAATGGCAAATTGTATAGGTGCACTAGTACGACGAAGAGATTGTGATAAAAGTGTAATATTGATGGTAGAAATATATTTTTATAATCTGAATAAATAAAAAAAGCAAGGTAGAACATACTAAACAGGCACAAAAACGGTATTGCAATGCTTGAAAATGAGGCCTAGGTTCCGTACTTTCGCTAGTGCAATCTATCATCAATGCTAATATAATTGGATCATATAACCATCCCTCAACGTGCAAGAAGAATCGCTCCAAAGTTCCTATCTAGCGGAGAACATAAGATAGAATTGTTTGTAGGGTACGAAACCACCTCAAAGCTATTCTTTCTGGTTAATCTATCCTAGAGTTCGTACTAAAATAACACGAAGCTATTCTTTCCGATCGATCTAACCAAGAGTTCGTAGTAAAATAACACCAAAGCAAATTCAGATTCATAATATTCAATCCAACATAAAGAAATTCAAAGAGTGCCCCAAGATTTCTACCGGAGAAACAAAGACAAGAACGTGCATCAACCCCTATGCATAGATTACCCTAATGTGACCTTGGGAGTCCACGAGTTGAATGCCAAAACATACATCAAGTGAATCAATATGATACCCCATTTCACCACAAGTATTCATATGCAAGACATATATCAAGTGCTCTCAAATCCGTAAAAGTATTCAATCCGATAACAACGAAATCTCAAAGGGAAAAACTCAATTCATCACAACAAGATAGAGAGGGGGAAACACCATATGATCCGACTATATTATCAAAGCCCGTGATACATCAAGATTGTGACATCTCAAGAACACGGGAGAGAGAGAGAGTAAACACATAGCTACTGGTACAAACCCTTAGCCCCGAAGGTGGACTACTCCCTCCTCATTGTGGTGGCTGCCAGGATGATGAAGATGGACACCAGAGATGATTCCCCCCTCCGGCAGGGTGTCGGAAAGGGTCTAGATTGGTTTTTGGTGGCTATAGAGCCTTGCGGCGGCGGAACTTCTGATCTAGGTTAACCCCTGAGGGTTTTGGAATTTTTGGGAATTTATAGGGTAAAGAGGGGTATGGGAGACCACCGAGGTATGCAGAACCCACCTGGGCACGCCTGGGCCCCCAGGTGTGCCCCCGTGGGTTGTGCCCCCCTCAGGGCACCCCACCAGGTGTTGCTCTGGCCCATCCTGGGTGTTCTGGCCCATAAAAATTCTCCAAAAAGTTTGGCGGTGTTTGGACTCCGTTTGATATTGATTTTCTGTGATGTAAAAACAAGCAAAAAGCAGCAACTGGCACTGGGCACTAGGTCAATAGGTTAGTTCCAAAAATGATATAAAGTTGCTATAAAATGATTGTAAAACATCCAATAATGATAATATAACAGCGTGGAACAATCAATATATATATATACATTGGAGAAGTATCAGCATCCCCAAGCTTAATTCCTGCTCGTCCTCGAGTAGGTAAATGATAAAGGAAATTTTTTTGATGTGGAATGCTTCCTAACAGGTCATCTCATATACTTTTATTTATAGCATGGACATTTGGACTTTTATATGGTTCAAAGCAATAGTCTAGTTTTGACATGAGGACTTAAATACTCAAACATATCAACAAGAAACCATGTCTTTCAAAATATCAACGCTAAAATAAGTTATCCCTAGCCCATCATGCTCAATCATTGATCCATTCATGAAACACACTCGCATATTAGCTACACCCAATGCTCAAGTAAGATCATAGTGCCTCCTAGTTGGTGCTTTATAAGAGAAGATGAAGACTCAAATTAAAAATAAAAATTGCATAAAGTAAAAGAAAGGCCCTTCGCGGAGGGAAGTAGGGATTTGTAGAGGTGCCAGAGCGCAAAGCGAAAATTGAGAGATAAAATCATTTTGGGAGGCATACTTTTCCCACCAACGAAAATGACTTAGAGCTCCCAACACTTTCCATGCTAGATATATCATAGGCGGTTCCCAAACGGAAAAAAGTTTATTCCTTTTTCCACCATACTTTCACTTTCCATGGCTAACCGTATCCACGGGTGCCCTCCATACCAACAATTTCCAAATAATTTATTATTTGACAGCATGAAGTAAATTCATTTTTCATTTCAGGAATGGGCATCCCTAATACCTTTGCCTTACTCTCGTGCAATGACAAGTGAATAAACACTCATCGTGAGAATAATACATCTAGGATGGAAAATATTGGCCACCCCTCACTGCCTCGCGAGCGGTACGAGCACACAAAATAGAAATTTATTTTGAAAATTAGAGATGGCACATACAAATTTGCTTAGAACGGTAAAAGAATACCGCATATATGTAGGTATAGTGGACTCATGTGGCAAAACTAGTTTGAAGGATTTTGGATGCACAAGTAGTGATCGTACTTAGTGGAAAATGAAGGCTAGCAAAAGATTGAGAAGCGACCAACCAAGAAACGAATAATCTCATAAGTGAGCATTAAGCATAAGTAACATCGAATAATGCACCACAAGTAGGATGTAATTTCATTGCATAACTATTGACTTTCATGCTTGCATATGGGAATCACAAACCTTAACACCAATATTATTACTAAAGCATAATTACTCATCAACATGACTCACATATCACATCATCATATCTCAAAACTATTACAAGGAATCTAGTTTATTTTGTCCAATGATCTTCATGAAAGTTTTTATCATATCCTTCTTGGATATCTATCACTTTGGGACTAATTTTCATGTGTTGCTTTTGATAATCTCAAACAAATTTAAGTGAAGATCATGAGAATAATATTTCTTTCTCTGAAATTAATTTAAGTGAAGCAAGATAGAATTTCTTCAAAAATATTAAAGCACACTGTGCTAAAAAAGATATAAGTGAAGCACTAGAGGAATTCCATAGAAAAGAGCTTCGTTGACGAGATGTGAATGCCGCTTACTTAGCCTCCCTGGAAACTAGTTGAGGACTCTATTTTATTTAAAAACTTTTAGATCTAAGTATTTTATTAAAACAGCAAGAAAAACAAAATAAAATGACATTCAAATAATAGCACACATCATGTGAAGAAGCAAAAACTTAGGCTCAACCGATACTAACCGATAATTGTTGAAGAAGAAAGGTGGGATGCCTACCAGGGCATCCCCAAGCTTAGATGCTTGAGACTTCTTGAAATATTATCTTGGGGTGCCTTGGGAATCCCCAAGCTTGAGATTTTGTGTCTCCTTAATTCTTCTCATATCACGGTTTTCCTAAATCTCAAAAGCTTCATCCACACAAAACTCAACAAGAACTCGTGTGATAAGTTAGTATAAACCAATGCAAAAACCTTATCATTCTCTATTGTAGCAAATCACTAAAATTATTATTCAATATTTCACACTAAACGCCTCTGCACATTTAATACTCCTATCCTCAAATAGAATCATTAAACAAGCAAACATATGCAAACAATGCAAACATAACAGCAATCTGCCAAAACAGTACAGTCTGTAAAGAATGCAAGAGTATCAATACTTACCTAACTCCAAAAGTTATGAAGATTTACCACACCGTTGAAAATTTATCAAAGCTTATTTTTCAAAAAGTTTCAGAATTTTATCACATTGTCACTTTTCTAGGGAATTTTGGCAACAGCGGTAAACTTCCTGTTTTCAAACAGCAACATGTAGACTCGCAAAATAAGCATGGCAAAGGCTGTACTTGACACTTTTATTGAAATGAAATATGCAAAATATTATTCTAAATATCAGCAAGAAAATCCTAGCAAAAGAAATTGATGCTCCAAGCAAAACACATATCATGTGACGAATGAAAACATAGCTCCAAGTGAGGTTACCGATAATGTTGGAGACGAAAGAGGGGATGCCTTCCGGGGCATCCCCAAGCTTAGTTGCTTGGATCCTCCTTGGATATTAACTTCTGTTGCCTTGGGCATCCCCATTCTTACGGTCTTGTCACTCCTTATTCTCCTCATATCGACATCTCAGCCAAAACTTGAAAACTTCGATCACACAAAACTTAACGGAACTTCGTGAGATAGGTTAGTATGATAAAGAGCAAACCATTTCACTTTGGTACTGTCAAAGACAAGATTCATAATTATTTCCACAGAATGCCTACTGTAGCATATCATTTCCACAATTTATATTGAGCAATATAAGCCATAGAAACTAGAAAACAAGCAAACTATGCATTGAAAATAGAATCTGTCAAAAACAGAACAGTCTGTAGTAATTTGTACTCCAACCAAATTTCTGCTACTCCCAAAATTCTGAAAAATAGGAAAAACTGTGTAATTTGTCTATTAATCGTCTGGAAAAATAATCAACATTTTATCACTCTTCTGTTAAAAATGAGAATTATTTTCCTGAGCGCAAAAGTTTCTGTTTTTCAGCAAGATCAAATCAACTATCACCGTAAGCCATCCCAAAGGTCTTACTTGGCACTTTATTGAAACGAAAGCAATAAAAAATGATTACTACAGTAGCCTAATCATGTGAACACACAAAAACATTAGGTAAAAGTGTTGGGTTGTCCCCAACAAGCACTTTTCTTTGATGACTTTTAGCTAGGCATGATGATTTCATTGATGCTCACATAAAAGTAAAGAATTGAAACATAACAAGAGCATCATGAAACACCTGGCAAGCACATTTAGGCCTAACCCACTTCCTATGCATAGGGATTTTGTGAGCAAACAACTTATGGGAACAAGAATCAACTAGCATAGGAAGGCAAAACAAGCATAACTTCAAGATTTTAAACACATAGAGAGGAAACTCGATATTATTGCAGTACCTACAAGCAAATATTCCTCTCTCATAATAATTTTCAGTAGCATCATGAGTGAATACAACAATATATCTATCACATAAAGCATTATTTTCATGATCCACAAGCAAAGAGATTTTATTACTCTCCACATAAGCAAATTTATTCTCATCAATAGTAGTGGGAGCAAACTCAACAAAATAACTATCATGTGATTGGAAAAAATTAAAATCATGATGACAAGTTTCATGTTTATAATTATTCAATATAGCATACATGCCATCACCATAATCATCATATATAGGAACTTTGTTGTCATAATCAATTGCAACCTCCTCCAAAATAGTGGATTCATCATTGAATAAAGTCATGACATCTCTGAACCCACTTTCATCAATATAATCATCATAAATAGGAGGCATGCAATCATCATAATAAATGTTGTCATCAAAAATTGGGGGACTAAAAATATCATATTCATCAAATATAGCATCCCCAAGTTTGTAGCTTTGCAAATCATTAGCATCATGGATATTCAAAGAATTCACACTAACAACACTGCAATCATGCTCATCATTCAAATATTTTGTGCCAAACATTTTATTTACTTCTTCTTCTAACAATTGAGCACAATTTTCCGAACCATCATTTTCCAGAAATATATTATAAAGATGATCAATAATATGATGCAACCTCAATTCCATTTTATATGTAGTTTTCTATTATAAAACCAAACTAGTGATAAAACAAGAAACTAAAATATTCAATTGCAAGATCTAAAGATATACCTTCATGCACTCACCTCCCCGGCAACAGCGCCAGAAAAGAGCTTGATGTCTACTACGCAACTTTATTCTTGTAGACTCGTGTTGGGCCTCCAAGCGCAGAGTTTTGTAGGACAGTAGGAATTTTCCCTCAAGTGGATGACCTAAGGTTTATGAATCCGTGGGAGGCGTAGGCTGAAGATGATCTCTCTCAAACAACCCTGCAATCAAATACAAGAAATCTCTTGTGTCCCCAACACACCCAATACAACGACAAATTGTATAGGTGCACTAGTTCAGCGAAGAGATGGTGATAAAAGTGAATATTGATGGTGGAAATATATTTTAATAATCTGAATAACTAAAAATAGCAAGGTAGCAAATAGTAAACGGGCACAAAACGGTATTGCAATGCTTGAAAATGAGGCCTATGGTCCGTACTTTCGCTAGTGCAATCTCTCAACAATGCTAATAGAATTGAATCATATAACCATCCCTCAATGTGCAACGAAGAATCACTCCAAAGTTCCTATCCAATGGAGAACATAAGACCGAATTATTTGTAGGGTACGAAACCACCTCAAAGATATTCTTTCCGATCAATCTATCCTAGAGTTCGTACTAAAATAACACGAAGCCATTCTTTCCGATCGATCTATCCAAGAGTTTGTACTAAAATAACACCGAAGAAAATTCGGATTCATAACATTCAATCCAACACAAAGAACTTCAAAGAGTGCCCCAAGATTTCTACCGGATAAACAAAGACAAGAACGTGCATCAACCCCTATGCATAGACTACCCCAATGTCACCTCGGGAATCCACGAGTTGAATGCCAAAACATGCATCAAGTGAATCAATATGATACCCCATTGTCACTATGAGTATTCATATGCAAAACATATATCAAGTGCTCTGAAATCCATAAAAGTATTCAATCCAATAACAACGAAATCTCAAAGGGGAAAACTCAATTCATCACAATAATATAGACAGGGGAAAACACCATATGATCCGACTATATTAATAAAGCCCGCGATACATCAAGATCGTGACATCTCAAGAACACGAGAGAGAGAGAGAAAGAGAGATAGATAGAGAGAGAGAGAGAGATTAAACACATGGCTACTGGTATAAACCCTTAGCCCCGAGGGTGGACTACTCCCTCCTCATTGTGGTGGCCGCCGGGATGATGAAGATGGCCACCGGAGATGATTCCCCCCTCCGGCAGGGTGCCGAAAAGGGTCTAGATTGGTTTTCAGTGGCTACAGTGCCTTACGGCGACGGAATTTTTTTATCTAGGTTAATCCGCGAGGGTTTTGGATTTTTTGGGAATTTATAGGGTAAAGAGGGGGTGAGGGGGCCACCGAGGTGGGCACAACCCACCTGGGTGCGCTTGGGGCCCCAGGCACGCCCTGGTGGGTTGTGCCCCCCTCGGGGCACCCCCAGGTGCTGCTCTGGCCCATCCTGGGTGTTCTGGTCCATCAAAATTCTCCAAAAAAATTCGCGGTGTTTGGACTCCGTATGCAATTGATTTTCTGCGATGTAAATAACAAGCAAAAACAGCAACGGCACTGGGCACTGGGTCAATAGGTTAGTTCCAAAAATGGTATGAAGTTGCTATAAAATGATTGTAAAACATCCAAGAATGATAATATAACAGCAGGGAATGATCAAAAATTATAGATACGTTGGAGACGTATCATATATCCAATAGCAGCTCTGTGCTTTTTCATAATTTTCAATAATCTTTCTTCTTCATGTTCTAAAAGGTTAGCACTAATAATAACATGATATATCTTTTTCTCGTCAAGATAAGCATATTCCAAAGTGTCTGTCAATTGTTTTAATTCAAACACGGGATCACCTTTAGGTGGAGGTGGACCTCCTAGAGTTTGAATAGGCAAATTGTGTTTAAGTAGAGGTCGTTGTTCAAAGAAGATTTTATCTATTTCATTCCTTTCATGCATATGCATGTAATTTTCATGGTCTAGCAAATATTGTTCTAGTGGATCAGTAGGAGGCACAGCAATAGAAGAAAGACCAATTATTTCATCTTTACTAGGATTCTTTCTTATGATGTTTTCTACTAAACTTAGAAAAATTAAACTCATGAGACTCATCACCAGAACTAACACTGACGATTTGTTTCTCACAATCTATTTTAGCATTAGCGGTGTTCAAGAAAGGTCTACCAAAGATAATGGGACAAAAAATCATCTCGTGGGGAACCAAGAACTAGGAAATGAGTAGGATATTTTATTTTCCCACACAAGACTTCAACATCTCTAACAATCCCAAGTGGTGTGACAGTGTCTCTATTAGCAAGCTTAATAGTAACATCTATGTCTTCTATTTCGGCTGGTGCTATGTCATTCATAATTTCTTGATATAAGGTAAAAGGAATAGCACTCACGCTAGCACCTAAATCACATAAACCATGATAACAGTGATCTCCTATTCCGACTGAGACAACATGCATGCCAACAACAGGTCTATGTTTATCCTTTTCCTCTGGTTTAGCAATCCTAGCAGCTTCATCATAGAAGTAAATAACATGTCCATTAGTATTTTCTACCAGAAGATCTTTAACCATAACAACACTAGGTTCTACTTTGATTTGTTCAGTAGGTTTAGGTGCTCTAATATTGCTTTTATTGACCACGGTTGAAACTAGGGATGGCAATGGGGATACATAGAACATCCCCATCCCCAAGTTTTACCCATCATCCTATCCCCATCCCCGTTTACATGACTGGGGATGTACTGTCCCCATACTCATGCCTCATTGGGATCGGGGTCCCATTAGGGTCCCCGTCCCCGTAAAAAATACACATATACATAATATGCCAACCTACAACCAACATATATACATGGTGTTGTCCTTGTCCTACTAATACCAATCTAGGTCATACTGACTTCTCTGGTCATAGTGGCGACTGAGGTGAGGAAGTGAGGTAGGTTTAAGGTTTTTCTCAGGGACTTTTTGTTTTTGCAAGTTTGTTTCTGAATATTTTAAGGTTAACTGCAGTTTCATCGTTAAAAAGCGAGCCCCCGATGGGTATTGGGCCTGGGGAATAGGATATCATCCCCATCCCCGTTGTACCCTATGGTGTCGGGGGTGTCTGATCCCTCGCACACCTATGGGGATCGGCGGACCGAGCCCCTTTTGGTTCGGCAGGGGGCGGTGGATGCACAAAGAGCAGATCGAGGCGAAGCACACGAGCGAGACGATCGATTTACCCAGGTTCGGGCCGCACGGATGCGTAAAACCCTACTCCTGCTTTGGTGGTTGTATTGAGTTCTTGCTCGGGAGCGGCGGGTGCTACAGTACACTCAAGCAGCTGGCGAGACCGAGCGTGAGATTGGCTGTCCTCCCCCTCTCTGTTGCGCATGGGCCTCCTTTTATATGTCTAAGGGGTCACCGACACGTGGCAACAGAGGTGAGGGTAAAAATGTAAAAGGGGTGGTAGTTGGCGCCACCGCCTGCTACAGTCGCATCGTACCTAACTCTGACGGCAGGGGACAAGGGCATTAAATGCCCGTCTGTGTCACCTTGACGGCCCAGAGAGGGACCACTAGGAACGCCACCGTTTGCCACGATGGTTATCTTGTCAGCACTTGCTTGCCACCGCATATCCCCGGCTGCACAGCCTCCCGCCACGTACGCCAGGAATGGTCCCAGGGCGACACGTTGGTGGGTGAGCTGGAGCGCGGGCTGTGGGGTAGTGGCTTGCCGCGGATGTTGCCTTGTCACGTCCGGGAGCTTGTCGCTCACCGGGTCTTGTCGGGGCGCGTAGTGCGCCGCCGCGAGCTTCTTGAGATGCTCTGGTTGGTCTTCCCGGCAAGCTCCTCTTGCCGGGGTTTCGTCTCCCTCCCGGCAAGATCCTCTTGCCGGGGCCTTGTCTCCTTCCCGGCAAGCTCCTCTTGCCGTGGTCTTGTCTCCTTCCTGGCAAGCTCCTCTTGCCGGGGCCTTGTTTTGCTCTTTGGGTACTTTGTTCTTGAATGGCTCCTAAAGGAACCATGGAGGGTCTTGGCGGTCATCCGGCAAGCCTTGCCGCGGGTCGCTGCGACTGCCCGTGCACAAGTTCGGGATACTAAGGTACCCCTACTTTAGTACACCGACAGGAGCCCCCGGGCCTGGGCCATACACGGTGTCGAGCGCTGTTGGGCCAGGCCCAAAACAGTGCACGGGCACGCGCGGCCTAGGTCACGCCATAACTTACTCCGCATCCACCGCGCTCTCCCCGAACGGCACGTGTCAAACGCGGCATCGTGGGAGAGATCGCGGGCGGTTTTCGAGGTGCCCACTCCCCACGATCACGGGGTGGGGAGAAGCCGCCCCATTCGTCGCCTCGGTTCTGCACGCCTGCCACGCGGTTCCCATGCACTTGGGGTCGCGGGCGGCGGAGGCGGGAAACGGGGCTGTCGTGGGTCGAGGCAGCGGGTCGGCCCCAGCTCCCTGCCTCCCCGCGTCTTGATTCGCTGAGCGGGGCGGCCGAGCCCCCACCCCGCTCCTTTATAAAGAGCGGGAGGGGAGGACGGGAGCCCGCATCCTCCCATCTTCTCCTTCCTTCAGCTTCTGCTCCCCCTCCTCCCATTTGCCATGGAGAGAGGGAACCCTGGTCCTTCGTCAGTGGCGGCAAGGGTTGCCGCCAGGCAGCGCATCCCTCCCTCTCCCGCACCCGTGGTGGCGGAGCCAGCCGTAAGGGGAAGAGGGAGGGGGCGAGGTCGTGGACGCGGTCGAGGACGAGGCCGCGGCACTCAGGGAAGAGGTGGACGAGGCGGCGCGTCGGCTTCGCCACCGCCGGCGGCTCTTCTTCCCGCGGTGGCCCATGCTGGGGACAACCCTTGCGAGTTCTTCGTCAGGCTGCGCCGGGCGCCTCATCGTCGCCTCCGACTCCCAGATCCGTTTGCGGAAGTGGTGGAGTTGGACCCACCCGAGATGCCGAGGCTACACATGAGGGGCTGTGGGATCAGCGGCACGCGAGTCCACGCCGAATTCCCAGCCCCCGGTGTGATGTACCTTGGTCGAGGGTGGAAGACGTTCGCCCGCATCCACAGCTTGACGCCGGGGCTCACCCTCCACTTTAAGTTGGTGGAGGGCGATCTCCTCTTCGTCAAGGTCTTCGGGTGCTTCGGCGTCCGGGCCCGGTGCTGCGTGGAGAGCTCCTCCAACAGCGAAGGCTCCTCCTCGAGCGAGAGTGACGAGGAGGGGAGCGACAACGACGACGAGGGGAGCGGGCGGCAGGATGGCTGGTCCGACTAGGTGTCAGGCGCCGCTCCGTGCGGCACCGGCAACCCCATCATCCGTGTCGCCGGCTCCTTGAACTCCCTGGGGTCGTCTCCTTGGGCGGCTGGCGTAGGGAGGCTGCGGAAGAGGAAGAGGGCTGGCGGCAAGGCCGTCAGGTCGGAGTATGATGGCGTGGTGCCCTCGACAGCATGCTGACGTCCTGCCGCCTCGTCTTTGAGCCCTGCTTCCGGCGCTGCCATCACCGTCCAGCCTTGACGGCCCCCGGGATGTTCTCTTGGTGTCTTCTGGCACCCGTAGTTCGCCTAGGCGCTCCTTTTGCCCTTCTTGCCTCCTTGACCTACCTCCTGAAGAGAGGGACAGGAAAAGGATTACGGGCATCTCATCTTTTTAATTTGTAAGCCTTCGGGCCTTAGTTGCATCTAAAACTTGTAATCCTCTCTTTCATGTTCTTCATCCTCTTTGGGCTGTACCTGTGTGGAATGTTTAATGAAAAGGGGATGTTTGCTGGGTCATTTGTCTCGCGGGTAGAACCCATGTCAAGGAGCAAATCCTTGGTATCTTACAGATAGACACTCCTTCCCCGACAACAGGCCCTACCGCCTACCCACGTCGCTCGACCTTTCTCACGCTCTTGACGGAGGCAGGGACGAGGCGGGTGCGGCCCCTCGTTTCATCCCTTTCCTGCCGCGACTGCGACCAAAACTTGGCCCTGGGGCCCCAGGGCCTAGAGCTAAGGGAGCACGGTGGCTTTCGGGAAGAAACGAGGCTTCGTATTCCCAGTCCATAAGAGAATGCATGAAGAGGGATGAAAGACTTATCTGAGATTGCAGCCCCCGGCAACCCTGGCTTGCCGTGGGGTGAACCTTGGTACTTGCAGCCCCCGGCAACACTGGCTTGCCGGGGCCCAGATGCCGGCACGTCCTTCTTCTCCTTTTCATCCCATGCGGTCCGGCAAGGATATGCGAGTCCTGCGAACCAAAGGAAACGAAAGAAAGGCAAAAGGACGCACACTCGACCTCTAAGTTAGGGGTTAGCTGCTGTTAGGCACTATCAACCCTAACCGAGGACTCGACTCGACCTAGCATGCATGCTATAACTCTGGGCGCCAGCGCTTCATTTACTTGTGCTCAGGGTCTGCGCCTGGCTTTGTACAAAGGATTACATGCAACAGCGGCAAGACTTGTACAAAAGGGTGGTTGCCGGACAGGGTCCGACAACCGTGCCTTACGGGTAAAACTTACAAAGAAGCTCGATATTCCAGGAGTTTCTCACTGGTACGCCATCTTCGGTCTCCAGGCGGACAGCGCCAGGCCTGGTGACTCATTTCACCCGGTAAGGGCCTTCCCACTTCGGCGTCAACTTGTTGGAATTCTTGGCGGACTGAACGCGCCGAAGAACAAGGTCGCCTTCCTCGAGGCTCCTGGCGTTAACTTTGCGGCTATGATAGCGGCGCAAAGCTTGCTGGTAGCGAGCGGCTCGCACAGCAGCCTAGAGACGATCTTCCTCAAGGAGCAGCGCGTCATCTTGCCGCAGCCGCTCTTGCTCAAGCTCATCGTAAGCGAGCACTCGAGGTGACCCGTATACGAGTTCCGTGGGGATAACTGCCTCCGCTCCATAGACTAGAGCGAAGGGTGTCTGTCCAGTGGCTCGATTTGGCATCGTCCTGATCGACCAAAGAACCACTGGCAGCTCCTCGATCCAGTTGCGTCCGCGCTTGTGCAGCCTGTCAAAGGTTCTGGTCTTGAGCCCGCGCAGCACTTCAGCATTTGCCCTCTCAGCTTGGCCGTTGCTTCTCGGGTGAGCGACAGAAGCAAAGCAGACTTTGGCGCCAAGATCTTGGACGTAATGCATGAAGGTGCGGCTCATAAATTGTGTACTGTTGTCGGTGATTATCCTGTTAGGGATTCCGAAACGGCAAACAATCGACCTGAAGAACTTGACTGCAGACTGCGCCGTCACCTTCCTCACTGGTTCCACTTCCGGCCACTTTGTGAACTTGTCGATTGCAACGTACAAGTACTCAAAGCCCCCGACTGCTCGGGGGAAGGGGCCGAGCATGTCGAGCCCCCAGACCGAAAATGGCCAGGATAAAGGGATCGTCTGGAGAGCTTGAGCTAGCTGGTGTATCTGCTTGGAATGGAACTGGCACGCTTCACACTTGGTTACTTGTGCAGTTGCATCCTGGAGGGCTGTCGGCCAAAAGAAGCCTTCCGGAATGCTTTTCCGACAAGAGCTCTTGCGCCAATGTGGTGACCACATATGCCTCCATGTATCTCTGCCAACAGCTTCTGTCCGTCTTCCCGAGGGATACACTTTAATTTCACACCGTTGAGTCTTCTTCTGCACAGTGTGTTGTCGACAAACTGGTACATACTAGACTGCCGGGCTACTCTTTCCGCTTCTTCTGGTTCCTCGGGAAGCTCTCCTGTCTGAAGGAAACGGACAATCTGCTGCACCCATGTTGGAGCCTGTGGCTCGACAATAAGGACTAAAGGCACATCTGCTGCTGTGGGAACGTCCGCTTCTACGGCGAGAGCCTGCGACTCTGCCGGAGCTTGACGCTCCGCGTCAAGCTTGCCGGAGCAGAGCTTTTTCGGGAGAATCTGCCTCAATGGAACAAACCCTGGGGCTTGCCAGAGTAGACTGCTCCTCAGCATTCTTGGCGTCGATCTTGGGGACCTTCTTGGCGGCGGCTTCGGGAAGCTCTGCCGGAAGATAGTCACCAGAGATCAACTTCCTCTTCTTGCTCTGTCCAGTTGATGGTGTTATGGATGGCTGAGTCAGCTTGAGCACAAAGGTCCCTGGTTCCACAGGTATCTTAAGTGCTGCGCACTTTGACAAGCCATCGGCAATGTCGTTCTCAGCTCTTGGAACATGTTCCATTTGCAGGCCGTCAAAGCGCTCTTCCAGCTTCCTCACTTCATCAACGTAAGCTTCCATCAACGGACTCTGGTAATCCTTGTTCACTTGGCGGACGACAAGCTGCGAGTCACCCCTGACAATGAGCTTCTTAATCCCAAGTTCTGCCGCGATCCTGAGACCGGCAAGCAAGCCTTCATACTCTGCAGTATTGTTTGTCGCTCGCTCCTTGGGAAAGTGCGTCTGGACTATGTACTTGAGGTGCTCTCCGGTGGGTGCGACAAGCAGTACACCAGCACCGGCGCCCTGCAGCGAGAAGGCACCGTCAAAGTACATGAGCCACTCTTTGCTTGCTTCCTTGGCGGGGATGCTCGTCTCCAGAATTTCTTCGTCTGGAGTTGGCGTCCACTCTGCTATGAACTCTGCCAATGCTCTGCTCTGGATTGTTGATGTACTCTCAAACTTGAGGCCAAAGCTTGACAGCTCCAGTGCCCACTCGACAATCCTGCCTGTTGCTTCTGGATTCCGTAATATCCTCTTCAGCGGGAAGCGAGTGACAACTGTGATCTCGTGTGCTTGGAAGTAATAGCGCAGCTTTCTCGAGGCCATGAGAAGGCTGAAAAGCAGCTTCTGCACGCCAGAGTACCATGACCTAGCCCCCTGTAAAAGGGAGATGACAAAGTAAACTGGGCGCTGCACCATTTTCTTCTGTATCTCCTCTTGCATCTGTGCAGACCCTTGCTTGTCGGGACCAGAGCTTGTCGGGGAAGCCCCCTGCTTGTCGCCGGATGTGCTTGCCGCGGTCGCTGGCTCGTCATCTGCCTCCCTCTCCGCTACTAACGTAGCACTAACCACTTGATTGGTTGCCGCTATGTACAGCAGCAACTTCTCTTGTGGTTTAGGTGCGACAAGTGTTGGAGTGGAGGACAGGTATCTCTTCAAGTCTTGCAGCGCAGCCTCCGCTTCCGGAGTCCATTTCAGTGGACCTGCCTTTTTCAGAATTTTGAAAAACGGCTGGGCGCGCTCAGCAGACCGAGAGATAAACCTGCTGAGAGCAGCTACGCAGCCGACAAGCTTCCGTACATCCTTGACGCGCTTCGGTGCTTCGATTTGCTCAATGGCCCTGATCTTGTCGGGGTTGGCTTCGATTCCCCGCTGAGACACAAAGAACCCGAGAAGCTTGCCGTAAGGGACTCCAAACACACACTTCTCGGGGTTGAGCTTGAGGTTGATCTTGCGCAGATTTGCAAAAGTCTCTTCTAAGTCTTGGATCAGAGTTGCCCTGTCTTTGCTTTTGACCACTATATCATCCATGTATGCTTCTACATTTCTGTGTATCTGTGGCTTCAAAGCAATATGGACTACTCTGGCAAATGTTGAACCAGCATTCTTTAATTCGAAAGGCATCCGTACAAAACAGTACGTGCCACATGGAGTAAGGAATGCGGTTTTCTCCTCATCCTCTTCTGCCATGAAGATCTGATGGTATCCTGAGTATGCATCAAGAAATGAAAGCAACTCACATCCGGCTGTGGAGTCAACAATCTGGTCAATGCGCAGCAAGGGAAATGGATCTTTGGGACAAGCTTTATTAACATCAGTGAAGTCAATACAAAGCCTCCACTTCCCGTTTGCCTTGCGCACTACAACCGGATTGGCCAACCACGTTGGATGGAGCACTACTCTGACAAGGCCTGCTGCTTCCAACTTCTTGATCTCTTCTGCTATGAATTCTTGGCGCTCCACCACCTGTTTCCTGACTTTCTGCTTGACGGGCCGTGCATGAGGACAAACGGCAAGGTGGTGCTCAATTACCTTCCTGGGAACACCGGGGATGTCGGACGGTTGCCATGCAAACACGTCGACATTCGCCCGCAGGAAAGTAACGAGCGCGCTTTCCTATTTAGGGTCAAGCGTGGCACTGATGGTGAAGGTACCACCCGTGCTGTCCTCCTTGGCGGGCACCTTCTTGGTAAGTGGTGGAGCTGCCATCGTCTTCTTGCTCTTGCCAGCAGAGCTCGATGGTGCGTCCTCGACGGCAGCGCAGCACTCCGAAGAGGCGCGCTTGCCGGAGTAGGCATCAGAGCACTTGCCGGGCTCGGTCTTCTTCTTGCCGGTGGAGCTCGATGGTGCGTCCTCGATGGCAGCGCAGCACTCCGAAGAGGCGCGCTTGCCGGAGTGGGCACCAGAGCTCTTGCCGAACTTGGTCTTCTTCCCCCCGGGAGCTTCAGCGGCAAGTGTCTCGCGGTCTGTCGCGGCGGCAGCTTCCCGGTAGATCTTGTCGGCGCAGATAAGGGCGTCCTTCTTGTCGCCAGGGACAAAGATGACGCTTATCGGGCCTGGCATCTTGAGCATGTTGTAGGCATAGTGAGAGGCCGCCATGAACTTGGCGAGTGCGGGACGGCCAAGTATCCCATTGTAGGGCAATGGTAAATCGGCAACGTCGAAGGTGATCCTCTCAGTCCTGAAGTTCATCTCGCTGCCGAATGTCACCGGCAGCGCGACTTTTCCCTTCGGCTTGCTCCTTCCCGGGTTAATTCCTTGGAATATACCGGTTTCTTCGAGCTCGCTGTCCGGGATCTGGAGTTTCTGGAGCACAGCGGAGGAGATCAGATTCAGGCCGGCCCCGCCATCAACTAGCATCTTGGTGACCTTGAGGTTGCGGATTGTTGGGGAAACCAACAATGGCAAGCACCCGACCGCAGTTGTGCGATTAGGGTGGTCCTCAATGTCAAAGATGATTGGCGTGCTGGACCACTTCAGAAGCTTGCGTGATTCGATAGGTGGCTCTGCCGCATTAACTTCCCGGAGCCACTGTTTGAGTTGGCGGTGGGAAGTGTGCAGAGAAGCGCCACCGTCAACACACAAGACTTCTGCAGCCTTCTGAAACTCCTGCTCGCTGTTCTCAACATCATCCATGTCTTCGTCGTCGTCTTCGTCTTCGTCCTTGTCGCGGCCACGGGGAGGTCTGTCTCCTTGCCGCTGCTTGGCCTTGCCGCGGCTTCCTCCCTGGCCAGCGCGCTTCTTGCCGGCTTCTCCACCGCCTCCTTGGGCTCTCTCCTTGTCGCGCCGCTCGTACTCAGCTTTTTGTTGCTGGACAAGCTGCTCGACCCTCTTGCAGTTCTGGAGGTCATGGCCCTTGGTGCGGTGAATCTTGCAGTACTGCTTGCCGGAGCCGTCCTGCTTGTCGGCGGCCGCCACAGCCTGGTAGTTGGTGCATGCGGCAACCTCCTTCCCGGAGCCGCCAACTTTGGCTTGCTTGGCGGGGCCATCATCGCCGGACTGCTCAACGACTAGTACCTCTTTGCCGTTCTTCTTCCTGTTGCGCCTCCGGTTTTTCCTTGCCGGGGCGGCATCCTCGCTGTCAGATCCCCCTGCTCTAGCATCCTCTCCGGGGAGTTTCCTCCCTTCTTCAGCGCGTGCACACTTGTCGGCCAGGGCGTACAGCTCGCTGACGTCCCTGATCCTACTCATCGCCATCTCCTCCCGCATCCTTCGATTACGCACGTTCTGATGGAACGCGCTGATAACCGCGGTAGGGTGGATGTCTGGGATGTTGCGCTGCACGCGGCTGAATCTCTGGATATACTTGCGCAGAGGTTCTCCTTCCTTCTGGGCAAGCAGGTGGAGGTCACTCTCTTGGCCATGTGGTTTGTGGCCGCCTGTAAAGGCGCCGACAAACTGATGGCACAAATCCGCCCAAGAGGATATGGAGTTGTCCGGCAAGTGCATGAGCAAGGATCTGACTTCGGGCTTGAGCACGAGCGGGAAATAGTTGGCAAGGACCTTGTCGCCTTGCCCCCCGGCAGCTTGCACCGCAATGGTGTAGATGCTGAGGAACCCCGACGGGTGCAACTTGCCGTCGTACTTCTCCGGCACGTCTGGCTTGAAATGCTTCTGGTTGGGCCACTGGACTTGCCGCAGCTCACGGGTGAACGCAGGACAACCTGCCGCGTACGGCAAGTTACCTGGCTCTCCGGGTGCATGCACGTCAATAGAGGGCCTAGCGCACAGGTCTGATTGACGCTGCGCTTCCCTTCGGCGCTCGATGCGTGTTCGAGCATCTTCTTGCTGTCTCTCATGAAGAACTTGGCGTTGATCGCGACGAGCTCGCGGATCTGACGACGCGGTGGAGTAGCTGTCGAGGTGGATCCGGTGAGTCGGCGATCTTGGCCTTCGGGGCGGAGAGTGCACAGTGGTTGCACCCTCGCCGGTCTTGTCGCCACCGGCTCGCGCCTGGCTGACTTGCCGCGGCAGTGATGCGCTCGGCTGCCGCGGGTTGTCGCCATTGGCGAAGCCGATGAGACTCTGAATAGTGGTCCTCCAGTCATCGATCTTCTCTGGCGTTGGAGGGTAGTCTAGGAGCAGCTGGTCACGCGCCAACGCTTCCGCCGGAGTGGTGGGCGGCGGCAGCGAACGGTGCGAGGAGCGAGATATGCTCGGACTCCTAACTGCGTTAGAAGGAGCAACGTCCCGCCCAAGCGACCGTGCCGCGCTCGTGCCAGCATGTTGGCGTGCATGCTGATCCTGAGCACTTCGGGATCCGCCAGCTTGATCTTGGCCCAGCAGACGTATGGTACCATGGGCACCATGACGCTGCTGGTCCCGCGCCTCCTGGGACGGGCGCGGTGCGTGTACGGACGCCGAGGTCTTGGAGTGCGTGCGGTCGTTGTGGGAGGTGACCGCGCCGCCGACGTGCGGCGCAGCCTGGTCCCTGGACCTGGCAGCGCCACGAGTCTCCCCGTCGGCGTCCGCTCTTCCGTCGGTGCCTGCTCCACCAGCCGTCCGCTCCAGTGATGGCGGGCTCGGCGCAGACGGAGCGGCTACCTCCGAAGCCTTCTTCTTCGGCGGCATGTTGATGAAGACGATGAAGATTCGGCTCGCACGAACGCCGGATCAGGTTCGCACAACCTCGACGCGCCCCCTACCTGGCGCGCCAAAGATGTCGGGGGTGTCTGATCCCTCGCAGACCTATGGGGATCGGCGGACCGAGCCCCTTTTGGTTCGACAAGGGGGCGGTGGATGCACAAAGAGCAGATCGAGGCGAAGCACACGAGCGAGACGATCGATTTACCCAGGTTCTGGCCGCACGGATGCGTAAAACCCTACTCCTGCTTTGGTGGTTGTATTGAGTTCTTGCTCGGGAGCGGCGAGTGCTACAGTACACTCAAGCAGCTGGCGAGACCGAGCGTGAGAATGGCTGTCCTCCCCCTCTCTGTTGCGCATGGGCCTCCTTTTATATGTCTAAGGGGTCACCGACACGTGGCAACAGAGGTGAGGGTAAAAATGTAAAAGGGGTGGTAGTTGGCGCCATCGCCTGCTACAGTCGCATCCTACCTAACTCTGACGGCAGGGGACAAGGGCATTAAATGCCCGTCTGTGTCACCTTGACGGCCCAGAGAGGGACCACTAGGAACGCCACCGTTTGCCACGATGGTTATCTTGTCAGCACTTGCTTGCCACCGCATATCCCCGGCTGCACAGCCTCCCGCCATGTACGCCAGGAATGGTCCCAGGGCGACACGTTGGTGGGTGAGCTGGAGCGCGGGCTGTGGGGTAGTGGCTTGCCGCGGCAAGCGCCTTTCCGCGGATGTTGTCTTGTCGCGTCTGGGAGCTTGTCGCTCACTGGGTCTTGTCGGGGCGCGCAGTGCGCCGCCGCGAGCTTCTTGAGATGCTCTGGTTGGTCTTCCCGGCAAGCTCCTCTTGCCGGGGTTTCGTCTCCCTCCTGGCAAGCTCCTCTTGCCGGGGCCTTGTCTCCTTCCCGGCAAGCTCCTCTTGCCGGGGTCTTGTCTCCTTCCCGGCAAGCTCCTCTTGCCGGGGCCTTGTTTTGCTCTTTGGGTACTTTGTTCTTGAATGGCTCCTAAAGGAACCATGGAGGGTCTTGGCGGTCATCCGGCAAGCCTTGCCGCGGGTCGCTGCGACTGCCCGTGCACAAGTTCGGGATACTAAGGTACCCCTACTTTAGTACACCGACATATGGGGAATAAATTAGTCTAGTAAATATCCCCATGGGGAAGTTTTTCGCCCATCCCCTAATAGATGAAATCCCCATGGGTTTGGTGGATATGGGGCCCCATTGCCATCCCTAGTTGAAACCTTAGCATGCTCCTTTATCCTTACAGGAAAAGGTGGTTTTTCAATATAAGCAGTAGGTATAACTGGATCAACATTATAAATAATAGTTCCATCTTTTGCTATTACCGGTTCTTTAATTTCTTCTTTGATAGGTGGGTGTTATTTAGACCACTTCTCCTTAGGGAGATCAACATGAGTAGAAAATGATTCACAAAAAGAAGCTACTATCTGTGAGTCAAGTCCATATTTAGTGCTAAACTTTTGAAAAGCATTGGTATTCATAAAAGATTTACCACAATCAAACTCAAGCTTAATACCTAACTCTTCACCTTCGTCGAGTTCCCAATCTTCAAAGTCGCATTTAATTCTCTCTAAAAGATCCCACCTGAATTCAATAGTCTTCTTCATAAAAGAACCAGTACATGAAGTATCGAGCATGGATTGATCATCATGAGAAAGCCAAGCATAAAAATTCTGAATGATAATTTCTCTTGAGAGCTCATGATTGGGCCATGAATATAACATTGAATTAAGCCTCTCCCAAGCTAGAGCAATACTTTCTCCTTCACGAGGCCAAAAATTATATATGTAATTCCAATCACCATGAACTAGATGCATAGGATAAAGTTTTTGGTGAAATTCCAATTTCAGTCAATTCCAATTCCAAGACCCAATATCATCGCATAGCCTATAGCATGGCATTGCTTTTCGCTTCAAAGATAAAGGGAAAACCTTCTTCTTAGCTTCATCTCCGGGTAAACTTGCAACCTTAAACAATCCACAAATTTCATCCACATATATCAAGTGCATATCAGAATGTTTGGTTCCATATCTTGCATGAGGATTGGCTACTAGTTGTTCTATCATACCCGAAGAAATTTCATAGCCAATATTTTCAGTACATGCAGTAGGTTGAGGGGCAACTAATTGTGATTCTGGTCAGGGTGAAGATACCCCGAACAAACCCCTCAAAGGATTGTTCTCCATAGTAACAAATGACAATAAATTTCAGCACGTAGTAATAATTTTTCCTTACCAATTTCCACTAACTGATACGTCTCCAATGTACCTATAATTTTTTATTGTTCCATGCTACTATATTATCCGTTTTGGATGTTTTATATGCATTAATATGCTATTTTATATTATTTTTGGGACTAACCTATTAACCTAGAGCCCAGTGCCACTTTCTGTTTTTTCCTTGTTTTTAGCTTCGTGGAGAAGCAATATCAAACGGAGCCCAAACGGAATAAAACTTTTGCGCTGATTTTTCTTAGACCAAAAGACACCTAGAAGACTTGGAGTCCAAGTCAAAAGAGCCACGAGGTGGCGACAAGGGTGGATGGCGCGCCCTAGGGGGGCGCCCATACCTTGTGGCCCCCCTGTGAATCCCCTGACCTAGTTCTTCCTCCTTT
This sequence comes from Triticum monococcum, assembly GCA_034509565.1. Taxonomy (NCBI): domain Eukaryota; kingdom Viridiplantae; phylum Streptophyta; class Magnoliopsida; order Poales; family Poaceae; genus Triticum; species Triticum monococcum. The sequence goes on from CM067846.1 coordinate 187,403,245, forward strand.
ATATTCACATATATTCCTGAACTTTTCCACTGTCGCAACCTTCTGTTCCCGTGAGATCCCATCTTGGGGCCTTTTCCGGCATCCTGCCGGAGGGGGATTCAATCACGGAGGGCATCTACATCAACTCTATTGCCCTTTCGATGAAGCGTGAGTAGTTTACCTCAGACCTACGGGTCCATACACTACAAAAAAGACACATCCATGACATTTTGGGCCGAACGAATTTTTTTCTGTCATGCTTATGACACTTCTATGATGATAATTGTGACAAAACCCGATATCATCATAGATGTGGTGGGCTCCTACTTCTATGACAAAAAATCATGACAGAAAATGGGCTTTTCATCCTGGGCGGGCAGAAGATGCAGCTGCATGACATTCTATGGGCCAAGCATGACGGAAAAACCATGGTAGAAGCGAGGGAGAGGAAAATATCGGGGAGTTCCCGGTTACGGTGGGTGGTCAGGGGCCGAGTGATGCGCGTTTCTCTTGTACACGTACGCGTGTGTGTGCGAGGAGTTGCGCTCCAACTGAACCCGAGCGAGGCTTTGGGCTCTAACTGAACCCGAGCAATTGCACTAGCTACGTTACTGAACCGGAGCAGTCGATCCCTTGTTGTTAACTGAAACCGAGTGATTCCTTCGCTACTGCTGCTTACTGAAGCCGATCGAACCCTACTGCCTCCTTCCCTTCATGAACAGTGAGCATTGTTGGGGGGGTTGGATGAACAGTTCCCGGTGGGGGTTTGGATGAACAGGACCCCGTGGTAGTAGATGCCGTTGCCACTAGATGAAGAGGACCCCGATCGAACCGGTTGGCTGTGGATGAACAGGACCCCTTGGAGGGCTGGTTGAACAGTAGCCGATGGAGGGCTGGATGAATAGTAGCCCATGGAGGGGTGGTTGAATAGGACTCGTGGAGAGGGCTGGTTGAACAGTAGCCGGTGGAGGAGCGGTGGAGGCTGGATGAACAGGAGCCCGTGGATGAACAGTAGCAGGTGGAGGCTGGAGGTGGTCGATGATGGATGGACAGTAGCCCATGGAGGCTGGAGGAGGTCGACAGTGGAGATGAACAGTATCCCGTGGAGTCCCGTTTTGTGGTACGCCACACCCCTCCCGATGAACAGGACCCCCGATTCGACCGTAGCGCTCCAACACAAGTCCGTTTCCTCCATTTTGCGGTATGCCATACCCCTCCCGATCAACAGGACCCCGTTTCGACTGTAGGAGGTCCAAGAGAAGTCCGCTTCCTTCGTTTTGCGGTACGCCAGACCCCTCCCGATGAATAGGATCCCGTTTCGACCATGGCCGGTCGAACACAAGGTTGTTTCCTTTGTTCTATAGTACGCCAGGCCTCGTTTCGACCGGCTGTTACGTCCAAGCTGGTTGGCTCCCGATGAACAAAACGTATTCCGTTGCCTCCCGATGAACACGACGCATTCCGTTGCCTCCCCATGAACATGATGACGATGCAGTTTCTCCGTTCAACCCAGCCATGTACACAAGCCCTGGCCGTACGTATGCGCGAGTAGGCGTTTGAGACCCCGCCTGTATGTACGTATGTGGCCGTATTTTCTTTCTTGCACCCTGGATATACATACGTGTACATGCTACATGTGCGCCTCTACTACAACACGTGTGCGCCTCTACTACGACACATGCCCTTCCTTACATGGCCATGGTTCATCGCTGCAGCCTGCAGGCAGACCGATCGACCAGTATGTACGTACATGTTCGCAACCAGAATGACAACGCTACGTATGCTTCGACCAGGTGGGTCCCGACTATCAAGCACTTCCTTGTGTGCGAAGATGTAGCTGGTGGGTCCCAGCAGTTAGGGGGGAACATTTTTTTCGCGAAATACGATGGCCCGTCCGGTGGGTCCCTGCTATCAGGTGGAGGAATAATTATTTTGTGCATAATAAGGAGGCACTTCCTTGCTGCGCCGTAGACCCAACTATCAGCTCTCCACGTACAGTACTCTTCCAATGGAAGTCATTCCTTTACCAAATTGACCACGCCGCGCCGAGAGCACTAGGGCGGTGGACGACGGCGAGGCCTAGGAAGGGGACGACGTGGAGCCGGGGAAGACACGGTAGTGGAAGCCCAGGCGGAGAGGAGTACGAGGGTTCACTGGTTCGGCTGCGGTGTGAGGCTGTCATCGCCGCAGAATAATAGGGGGTGTGGGTGAGTAGAGGGATGGCCTGGCCAGCGGCGGGAGTAGTAGGGGGCGGTGAGGCCTCCGCTGCAGCACAGCCGGCCACAGGAGGCGGGAATAGGCGGCACGACCGGCGCTGATTTGGGAGGCTAGAGCAAGAAGACCAGAGGTTGAAGAAGCACTACGGCCGTTGGATGGACATCATACGGTCACTGGAGCTAAAATTGTTCATATTGACTAAGTTGACAAAGCCCTCCGTCCCTGTCAACTTAGTAGGCCCACAAGTCAGCCTCCCACTACGGTGGGTCCCAGCTAGCAGGGGAGTATTCATTTTTTTGTGCATAATAAGGAGGCACTTCCTTGCGTGTGAAGATATAGCTGGTGTGTCCGAGCTAACAGTGGGGGGAACGTTTTTTCGCAAAATACAGAGGCACTTCCTGTGGGTCCCAGCTGTCAGGTGGAGGAATCATTACTTTGTGCGTAATAAGGAGGCATTTCCTTGTGTGGTCCCCTACTATTAGCCTCTTCCAATGGCTGTTGTTTGTTGACCATGTTGACCTCGCTGCGCCGAGAGCACTGATACGTCTCCGTCGTATCTACTTTTCCAAACACTTTTGCCCTTGTTTTGGACTCTAACTTGCATGATTTGAATGGAACTAACCCGGACTGGCGCTGTTTTCAGCAGAATTGCCATGGTGTTATTTATGTGCAGAAACAAAAGTTCTCGGAATGACCTGAAACTTCACGGAGACTATTTGTGGAAATAATGAAATATACCGGCGAAAGATCAAGACCAGGGGGCCCACACCCTAGCCACGAGGGTGGGGGCGCGCCTGCCCCCCGGGCGCGCCCCCTACCTCGTGGGCCCCCTGGAGCTCCTCCGACCTCAACTCCAACTCTATATATTCGTGTTCGGAGAGAAAAAAATGAGGAAGAAAGATTCATCGTGTTTTACGATACGGAGCTACCGCGAAGCCCTAAACTCTCTCGGGAGGGCTGATCTAGAGTCCGTTTGGGGCTCCAGAGAGGGGAATCCATCGCCATCGTCATCATCAACCATCCTCCATCACCAATTTCATGATGCTCACTACCGCGCATGAGTAATTCCATCGTAGGCTTGCTGGACGGTGATGGGTTGGCTGAGATTTATCATGTAATCGAGTTAGTTTTGATAGGGTTTGATCCCTAGTATCCACTATGTTCTGAGATTGATGTTGCTATGACTTTGCTATGCTTAATGCTTGTCACTAGGGCCCGAGTGCCATGATTTCAGATCTGAACCTATTATGTTTTCATGAATATATGTGAGTTCTTGATCCTATCTTGCAAGTCTATAGTCACCTACTATGTGTTATGATCCGGCAATCCCAAAGTGACAATAATCGGGACCACTTCCGGTGATGACTGCTACCTCTTGAGCACTGCGTTGGTTTTCCCCGAAGAGGAAGGAATGATGCAGCAAAGTAGCGTAAGTATTTCCCTCAGTTTTTGAGAACCAAGGTATCAATCCAGTAGGAGGCTATGCGCGAGTCCCTCGTACCTGCACAAAACAAATAAATCCTCGCAACCAACGCAAATAGGGGTTGTCAATCCCTATAAGGCCACTTACGAGAGTGATATCTGATAGATATGATAAGATAATATTTTTTGTATTTTTATGATAAAAGATGCAAAATAAAATAAAGGCAAAGGAAATAACTAAGTAGTAGGAGATCTATATGATAAAGATAGACCCGGGGGCCATAGGTTTCACTAGTGGCTTCTCTCAAGAGCATAAGTATTCTACGGTGGGTGAACAAATTGCTGTTGAGCAATTGACAGAATTGAGCATAGTTATGAGAATATCTAGGTATGATCATGTATATAGGCATCACGTGTGAGACAAGTAGACCGACTCCTGCCTACATCTACTACTATTACTCCACTCATCGACCGCTATCCAGCATGCATCTAGAGTATTAAGTTAAAAAAAAGAGTAACGCCTTAAGCAAGATGACATGATGTAGAGTGATAGACTCATGCAATATGATGAAAACCCCATCTTGTTATCCTCGATGGCAACAATACAATATGTGCGTTGCTGCCCCTACTATCACTGGGAAAGGACACCGGAAGATTGAACCCAAAGCTAAGCACTTCTCCCATTGCAAGAAAGATCAATCTAGTAGGCCAAACCAAACTAATAATTCGAAGAGACTTGCAAAGATAACCAATCATACATAAAAGAATTCAGAGAAGATTCAAATATTATTCATAGATAGACTTGATCATAAACCCACAATTCATCGGTCTCAACAAACACACCGCAAAAAAGAAGATTACATCGAATAGTTCTCCACAAGAGAGGGGGGAACGTTGTATTGAGATCTAAAAAGAGAGAAGAAGCCATCTAGCTAATAACTATGGACCCGTAGGTCTAAAGTAAACTACTCACACTTCATCGAAGAGGCTATGGTGTTGATGTAGAAGCCCTCCGTGATCGATGCCCCCTCCGGCGGAGCTCCGGAACAGGCCCCAAGATGGGATCTCGTGGATACAGAAAGTTACGGCGGTGGAATTAGGGTTTTGGCTCCGTATCTGATCATTTGGGGGTACGTGGATATATATATAGGAGGAAGAAGTACGTCGGTGGAGCAACAGGGGGCCCACGAGGGTGGAGGGCGCGCCTGGTGGGGGTGGGCGCACCCCCCTACCTCGTGGCCTCCTGTTTCTTTTCTTGACGTAGGGTCCAAGTCTCCCTAGTCTTGTTCGTTGAGAAAATCACGTTCCCGAAGGTTTCATTCCATTTGGACTCCGTTTGGTATTCCTTTTCTTCGAAACCCTAAAACAGGCAAAAAAACAACAATTCTGGGCTGGGCCTCCGGTTAATAAGTTAGTCCCAAAAATAATATAAAAGTGGATAATAAAGCCCAATAATGTTCAAAACAGTAGATAATATAGCATGGAGCAATCAAAAATTATAGATACGTTGGAGACGTATCAAGCATCCCCAAGCTTAATTCCTGCTCCTCCTCGAGTAGGTAAATGATAAAAACAGAATTTTTGATGCGGAGTGCTACTTGGCATAATTTTAATGTAATTCTTCTTAATTGTGGTATGAATATTCAGATCCGAAAGATTCAAGACAAAAGTTCATATTGACATAAAAATAATAATACTTCAAGCATACTAACAAAGCAATTATGTCTTCTCAAAATAACATGGCTAAAGAAATTTATCCCTACAAAATCATATAGTCTGGCTATGCTCTATCTTCACCACACAAAATATTTAAATCATGCACAACCCTGATGACAAGCCAAGCAATTGTTTCATACTTTTGGCATTCTCAAAACTTTTTCAATCTTCACGCAATACATGAGCGTGAGCCATGGATATAGCACTATAGGTGGAATAGAGTGGTGGTTGTGGAGAAGACAAAAAGGGAGAAGATAATCTCACATCAACTAGGCGTATCAATGGGCTATGGAGATGCCCATCAATAGATATCGATTTGAGTGAGTAGGGATTGCCATGCAACGGATGCACTAGAGCTATAGGTATATGAAAGATCGAAAAGAAACTAAGTGGGTGTGCATCCAACTTGCTTGCTCATGAAGACCTAGGGCATTTTGAGGAAGCCCATCATTGGAATATACAAGCCAAGTTCTATAATGAAAAATTCCCACTAGTATATGAAAGTGATAACATGAGAGACTCTCTACTATGAAGATCATGGTGCTACTTTGAAGCACAAGTGTGGTAAAAGGATTGTAACATTGTCCATTCTCTCTTTTTCTCTCATTGTTTTATTTGGGCCTTTTTTTATGCCCTCTTTTCTTTTCCTTTTTTTTCTTTTCGTCCAGAGTCTCATACCGACTTGTGGGGGAATTATAGTCTCCATCATCCTTTCCTCATTGGGACAATGATATAATAATGATGATCATCACACTTTTATTTTTCTTACAACTCAACAATTACAACTCGATACTTAGAACATAATATGACTCTATATGAATGCCTCCGGCGGTGTGCCGGGATATGCAATGAATCAAGAGTGACACGTATGAAAGAATTATGAATGGTGGCTTTTCCACAAATACGATGTCAACTACATGATCATGCTAAGCAATATGATAATGATGGAGTGTGTCATAATAAACGGAATGGTGGAAAGTTGCATGGCAATATATCTAGGAATGGCTATGAAAATGCCATAATAGGTAGGTATGGTGGCTGTTTTGAGGAAGGTATGTGGTGGGTGTATGATACCGGCGAACGGTGCACAGTATTAGAGAGGCTAGCAAAGGTGGAAGGGTGAGAAAAGTGTGTATAATCCATGGACTCAACATTAGTCCTAAAGAACTCATATACTTATTGCAAAAATCTACAAGTTATCAAAGCAAAGTATTACGAGCATGCTTCTAGGGGGATAGATTGGTAGGAAAAGACCATCGCTCGTCCCCGACCGTCACTCATAAGGAAGGCAATCAAAAAATAAATCATGCTCCGACTTCATCACATAACGGTTCACCATACGTGCATGCTACGGGAATCACAAGCTTCAACACAAGTATTTCTCAAATTCACAACTACTCAACTAGCATGACTTTAATATCACCATCTTCATATCTCAAAACAATTATCAAGTATCAAACTTATCATGCTATTAAGACTCTCAAAATAATCTAAGTAGTAGGAGATCAATATGATAAAGATAGACCCGGGGGCCATAGGTTTCACTAGTGGCTTCTCTCGAGAGCATAAGTATTCTACGGTGGGTGAACAAATTACTATTGAGCAATTGACAGAATTGAGCATAGTTATGAGAATATCTAGGTATGATCATGTATATAGGCATCATGTCCAAGACAAGTAGACCGACTCCTGCCTGCATCTACTACTATTACTCCACTCATCGACCGCTATCCAGCATGCATCTAGAGTATTAAGTTAAAAACAGAATAACGCCTTAAGCAAGATGACATGATGTAGAGGGATAGACTCATGCAATATGATGAAAACCCCATCTTGTTATCCTCGATGGAAACAATACAATACGTGCCTTGCTGCCCCTACTGTCACTGGGAAAGGACACCGCAAGATTGAACCCAAAGCTAAGCACTTCTCCCATTGCAAGAAATATCAATCTAGTAGGCCAAACCAAACTGATAATTCGAAGAGACTTGCAAAGATAACCAATCATACATAAAAGAATTCAGAGAAGATTCAAATATTATTCATAGATAGACTTGATCATAAACCCACAATTCATCGGTCTCAACAAACACACCGCAAAAAGAAGATTACATCGAATAGTTATCCACAAGAGAGGGGGAGAACGTTGTATTGAGATCCAAAAAGAGAGAAGAAGCCATCTAGCTAATAACTATGGACCCGTAGGTCTGAAGTAAACTACTCACACTTCATCGGAGAGGCTATGGTGTTGATGTAGAAGCCCTCCATGATCGATGCCCCCTCCGCCGGAGCTCCGGAACAGGCCCCAAGATGGGATCTCGTGGATACAAAAAGTTACGGGGGTGGAATTAGGGTTTTGGCTCCGTGTCTGATCGTTTGGGGATACGTGGATATATATAGGAGGAAGAAGTACGTCGGTGGAGCAACAGGGGGCCCACGAGGGTGGAGGGCGCGCCTGGTGGGGGTGGGCGCGCCCCCTACCTCGTGGCCTCCTATTTATTTTCTTGACGTAGGGTCCAAGTCTCCCGGATCTTGTTCATTGAGAAAATCACGTTCACGAAGGTTTCATTCCGTTTGGACTACATTTGATATTCCTTTTCTTAGAAACCCTAAAACAGGCAAAAAAACAGCAATTCTGGGCTGGGCCTCCAGTTAATAAGTTAGTCCCAAAAATACTATAAAAGTGGATAATAAAGCCCAATAATGTCCAAAACAGTAGATAATATAGCATGGAGCAATCAAAAATTATAGATACGTTGGAGACGTATCAATGACCGTAGTTTGAGGAGTTCTTGTATTCACTATGTGTTAATGCTTTGGTCTAGTACTCTATTGAAAGGAGGCCTTAATATCCCTTAGTTTCCGCTAGGACCCCGCTGCCATGGGAGGGTAGGACAAAAGATGGCATGCAAGTTCTTTTCCATAAGCACGTATGACTATATTCGGAATACATGCCTACATCACATTGATGAAATGGAGCTAGTTCTATGTCACCCTAGGTTATGAATGTTACATGATGAACCGCATCCGACATAATTCTCTATCACCGATCCATTGCCTACGAGGTTTCCATATATTGTTCTTCTCTTATTTACTTTTCTGTTGCTATTGTTATCATCACTACAAAATACCCAAAAATATTACTTTTGCTACCGTTACCACTACTATCATACTACTTTGCTACTAAATACCTTGCTGCAGATATTAAGTTTCCAGGTGTGGTTGAATTGACAACTCAGCTGCTAATACTTGAGAATATTCTTTGGCTCCCCTTGTGTCGAATCAGTAAATTTGGGTTGAATACTCTACCCTCGAAAACTGTTGCGATCCCCTATACTTGTGGGTTATCAAGACTATTTTCTGGCGTCGTTGCCAGGGAGCATAGCTCTATTCTTTGAGTCACTTGGGATTTATATCTGCTTATCATTATGAAGAACTTGAGAGATCCAAAAACCAAGATTTATCCCTCAACTACGAGGGGAGGTAAGGAACTGCCATCTAGCTCTGCACTTGATTCACCTTCTGTTTTGAGTAAGCTTGCGACACCTAAACCTGGTTCTGCTATTGATTCTTATATGTCGCATATTATTGATGATGCCACTTCTGTTATGCATGATACTTATGATGAAACTACTTCTATGCTTGATACTATTGTGCCACTTGGTGAATTTCTTGATGAACAACTTGCTAGGGTTACAGAGAATGAAAATACTGAAACTGATAATACTGATGAAAGTGATTATGAAGGCTCTCCCAATAAATACGAATTGCCTGTTGTGCCTGAGGGCTATGTTATGGATGAAGAAACTAAAAGAGACTTTCTTGCTTGCAATGATAGAAGTGATCTTAAGAAATTTTTAGCTAAGCTTAAACAAAAAACTTTGAATGCTAGAATGAAATATGATCCTGCTTATGCTACTTCACCTATCTTTGTTACTGATAAGGATTATGAATTCTCTATTGATCCTGGTATAATTACTTTAGTTGAATCTTATCCTTTTTATGGCAATGAATCTGAAACTGTTGTGGCACATCTTACTAAATTAAATGATATAGCCACCCTGTTCACTAATGATGAGAGAACTCGCTACTTTTACATCAAATATTTCCGTTCTCATTAAAGGGTGATGCTAAGATATGGTGTAATTCTCTTGATCCTGGTTGTGTGCGTAGTCCCCAGGATACGATTTATTACTTCTCTGCTAAATATTTCCCTGCTCATAAGAAACAAGCTGCCTTAAGGGATATATATAATTTTGTGCAAATTGAAGAAGAGAGTCTCCCACGAGCTTGGGGGAGGCTTCTCCAATTACTTAATGCTTTGCCTAATCATCCTCTTAAGAAAAATGAAATACTTGATATCTTTTATAATGGACTAACCGATGCTTCCAGAGATTACCTGGATAGTTGTGCTGGTTCTATTTTCAGGGAAAGAACGCCGGATGAAGCTAAAATTCTATTGAATAATATGTTGACAAATGAAAATAATTGGACACTTCATGAGCCAACTCCCGAGCCTATTCCTAAACCAACTCCAAAGAAAAGGGGTGTTCTATTTCTCAGTCCTGAAGATATGCAAGAGGCAAAGAAATCCATGAAAGAAAATGGGTATTAAAGCTGAAGATGTTAAGAATTTACCTCCTATTGAAGAAATACATGGTCTTGATTTACCGCATGTTGAAGAAATACATGGTCTTGATAACCCGGCATAGGTAGTAAAGGTAAATTCTCTCTATAGATATGATAAATCTGAAATTCCATATTAAGTTTGCTAGCCCATGCTTAGATGAGTTTGATAAATTTATGGTCAAGAAGACTTCAATGCTTATTTTGGTAGAGAATTAAAACGCAGTGCTGATATGCTTGAACACTTGGGTGATTATATGGCTAATGTCAAAGGTGAACTTAAACTTATTAGTAAACATGCTTCTATGGTTACCACTCAAGTAGAACAAGTACTTAAAGCTCAAAATGATTTGCTCAATGAATTGAATAGTAAGAATAATGACTATGCTGTTAGAGTGGCTACTAGAACTGGTAAAACGACTCAGTAACCTTTGTATCCTGAAGGCCACCCTAAGAGAATTGAGCAAGATTCTCAGAGAAATAGTATAGATGCACCTAGTCCTTCTAAAAGTAAGAAAAAGAAAAATGATAGGACTTCGCATGCTTCTAGTGAACCTATTGTTGAAACACCTGAGAATCCAAATGATATTTCTATTTTTGATGCTGAAACACAATCTGGTAATGAACTTGAAACTAGTGATAATGTTAATGATAACGTTCATGATGATGTTGAACCTAGCAATGATAATGATATAGAAATTGAACCTGATGTTGATCTTGATAACCCACAATCAAAGAATCAACGTTATGATAAGAAAGACTTTGTTGCTAGGAAACACGGTAAGGAAAGAGAGCCTTGGGTTCAGAAACCCATGCCTTTTCCTCCTAAGCCATCCAAGAAAAAGGATGATGAGGATTTTGAGCGCTTTGCTGAAATGATTAGACCTATCTTTTTCATCTGCGTTTGACTGATATGCTCAAAATGAATCCTTATGCTAAGTATATGAAAGAAATTGTCACTAATAAAAGAAAGATACCGGAAGCTGAGATTTCCACCATGCTTGATAATTATACTTTTAAGGGTGGAATACCAAAGAAACTTAGAGATCCATGAGTACCCACTATACCATGCTCCATTAAAAGAAACTATGTTAAAACTGCTTTATGTGATCTTGGAGCCGGTGTTAGTGTTATGCCTCTCTCTTTATATCGTAGACTTGATTTGAATAAGTTGACACCTACTAAAATATCTTTGCAAATGGCTGATAAATCAACTGCTATACGTGTCGGTATTTGTGAGGATGTGCGTGTTGTGGTTGCAAATGTTACTATTTTAACGGACTTTGTTATTCTTGATATTCTCGAGGACGATAGTATGTCTATTATTCTTGGAAGACCCATTTTGAATACTGCAGGGGCTGTTATTGATTGCACCAAAGGCAATGTCACTTTTCATGTTAACGGTAATGAGCATAGGGTACACTTTCTAAGGAAATAACCTCAAGTTCATAGCATTAATTCTATTGGAAAAGTTCCATTGATTATTTTTGGAGGTTTTGAATTTCCTCTACCTACTGTCAAGAAGAAATATGATATTCTTATTGTTGGGGATGTCCATATCCCCGTTGAGGTAACCTAGTGTTATTCGAAAATTCTCCGGTTCCATGTTATTCAGAATGAATTTGTTAACAAGACTTGATCAACCTTGTTAGTGGATTCCTTTTGATGAGCATGAGATGGATGAATTTAGAAGACACAACTCTCTGTACCCTCCTTTTACTTTCTGTTATTTATATTAAATAAAATAAAAATAGTATTTTCTGTCTGTTATGTGAATTATCCGTGCAATATAAAAATACCCCGAAAATAAAAGTTCTTCAAATGCCCTGAGATTTAAATATGATTTTTTCTTGCATATTTGAGAATATTTGGCACTGAGAACACAACAGGGGGCATCCACCTGGCCACGAGGGTGGAGGGCGCGCCCTACCCCCCTGGGCGCGCCCCCCTGCCTCATGGGCCCACGGTGGCCCTCCTCCACTTATTCCTGCACCCACACACTCCTTCTTCCTCCCACAAACACCATTATCCAGCTCAAGCACGAGTTCTAGCACATTTTGCTGTGATTTTCGATCTCCTTGCTCAAAGCACCTCTCATAAAACTGCTTTGGGGGATTGTTCCTTGGTATGTGACTCCTCCATTGGTCCAATTAGTTTTTGTTCTAGTGCTTTATTCGTTGCAAATTTGTGCTGCCTAGATGACCATGTTCTTGAGCTTGCATGTCAAATTTATATGGTTCCAAGTAGTTCTAATGCATGATACATGCTCTAGGCACTTGTAGGAGTAGTTGCTATCAATATTGTTGAGTTTGGTTCACTTTTATTTGAAGTTACTAAAAATTTCAGAATTTTTTAGAAAATAATGAAGAGATTCTTGAGGGGCTCATTGAGCCGAAGCTCGAAGGAAAAGCAAAATGAAGAAGCAAAGAGGCCCAAGTATAATCCGCCTCGCATTGTGGAGGTTCGGCCATGTGAATGGCCTTCCAATGATTTCTTGAGAGCAGCCGGAATTTATGATGATTTTTATGAATTGGATGAGAATACATGCCTCACCGCCTTCCTCCATGACCAGCACGAACATTATCTCTTACTCACCAATATCTTTGTGCAAAACTTTCATTCCCATGCTAGGAGCTCACCACCTATGGTGGAGTTTTATTTATATGATGAGCATAAGGAGATGTCACTTCATGATTTTTATCGGGTTTGTTTGATCCCTTTGGAGGGCATCATAGAGGAACCACATCGCGGCGATGTGGATGGGTTTATTGATACCATCACTATAGGGGAACGAGGAAGGTTTCCGATGCACGAACTACTAGCATACACTTTCTTGTTCTACGTTACTTTGCTATATTTGCTAGTAGATGCTTAATTGGGCGCGGAAACTGTGGAAACTTGAGTGCCCCTGATATTGTTATTTTGTGCCACGCCTTATTTCGTGATGATACATTCAGCATGGGTGCTATTATTGCAAAGCGTTTAAATCTTAACCGTACTAAGGGCCCCGTCTTTGGAGGCATCTTCGCCTCGCGCCTAGCTGCACATTTTAACATACCTATTAGGCATTATGAGAAGGAAGAAAAATTGCTGCCTCCTGTTTATTTAGATTATAAGAATATGGTAGCACATGATTTTATTGTTTAGAATAGGGAAAATGAGCTCAAATACAAATTGTTCTTTGATAAACATCATCCTGAGACTATTACACTGCCTGCTCCTTGTTTGATTTATCTGCAGGCAAGTACCTTGTTCCGTTGGAGGCTATTCACGCCTACCGGAACCCTACATCAGCCACAGAGCCAGAGTCGGAACCCCAAGTTGATCCTCCACGACAGTCCAATTACCAATGGGATTCGGAGATGATTGCCAACCAGTGGCAATCAGAGTCTTCTTCTTCTCAGTATGACCCCAACTATTACTATGGATATCCACCAGGCCAACCATGGCCATATACCAACTTAGGCCAAAAGCCTAAGCTTGGGGGAGTACGTATTTCCCACCGACATTACATTCATGTTCACACACTCATTGCTAGTTGTCGGTGCTCATACTTTTTCATTATAATATCCATGCTAGTTTATTTCCTTTTTATGCTTTCTTCTTGTGTGTTTAATAAACCTTAAGAAAAACAAAAAACAAATTAGTTGTAGCTTTTAATTAGTTTACTTTCCATGCTTGTAGTAGTAATTAAAAAGAAAACCCAAAAAGATTTCTTGTTCTTCTTTTTGCTTGTTGGGAGCTTTCCCGTGTATATAGTTTTATTTCTTTTCTTTGGGGGTCGATAGGAGAAGACCATGACTAAATTGAAGTGGCTCTTATATGCATTATTGTTGATCTGACAAAAGAGCCCATATTGCCTTGTCTTCTCCTGTTTATTGAATGCTTGCAGATTCTAGCTTAGTCCAATGCACGTGCACTATTATTATTATCCACATCGTTTGGTCATGCAAGTGAAAGGCAATTATGATGATATATGATGAACTAATTGAGATGGGAGAACCTAGTATGAACTCGACCTCTCTTGTTTTTGTAAATATGATTAGTTCATCGTTCCTGATTCGGCCTATTATGAATAAACATGTTTGCGATGACAATTAGAGATCATAGTTTATTATGCCATGCTTAATTAGATAGGAGCTTATAATGGTTTACCTTGCGTGTCAACATGCTATTAAAATGGTTGTGATGTGGTATGATAGGGTGGTATCCTCTTTTGAATGATTTAAGTGACTTGACTTGGCACATGTTCACGCATGTAGTTGAAACCAAATCAACATAGCCTTCACGATATTTATGTTCATGGTGGATTATATCCTACTCATCCTTGCACTCAATGTTCATTAACTTTAATGCATGTTCATGGCTGTTGTCGCTCTCTAGTTGGTCGCTTCCCAGTCTTTTGCTAGCCTTCACTTGTACTAAGCGGGAATACTGCTTGTGCATCCAACTCCATAAACCCCAAAGTTATGCCATATGAGTCCACTATACCTTCCTATATGCGGTATCTACATGCCGTTCCAAGTAAATTTGTATGTGCGAAACTCTAAACCTTCAAATAAATATCATGTTTTGTATGCTCGAATAGCTCATGTATCAACTAGGGCTATCTGTATCTTCCATGTTAGACGGGTTATTCTCAAGAGGAGTGGACTCCGCTCCTCACTCACGAGAAAATGGCTGGTCACCGGGATGCCCAATCCCATGCTTTATGAAAATCAAATCAAAATAATTGCAAACAAAACTCCCCCTGGGACTATTCTTAGTTGGAGGCACTCGTTGTTTCGAGCAAGCCATGGATTGATGCTTGTTGGTGGAGGGGGAGTATAAACTTTACCATTCTGTTTGGGAACCGCCTATAATGTGTGTAGCATGGAAGATATTGCCATCTCTTGGTTTTTATGTTGACAATGAAAGTATACCGCTCAAAATATTATTCATCTCTATTTCAAAACCGAGCTCTGGCACCTCTACAAGTCACCTCCTCTTATTAAAAAGCGCCCGCTGGAGAGCACCTCTGTCATTCGCATTCATTACTGATTAATTTACATCCAGTATGACTTGACTAGATCTCTTTTACCATGAATTACAATGTCTAGTCAGTCCTTGATCTTTAAAGGTGCTCTGCATTTATGTTTTGCAGTCTCAGAAAGGGCTAGCGAGATACCATTTTGTTATATCATATTATGATTGTTTTGAGAAAGTGTTGTCACCCGAGCTTTATTATTATCGCTCGCTAGTTAATTAAGCCATTGATATGAGTAAACATGAGACCTAAGCGTTATTGTGAATATGGTTAGTTTATAATCTTTGCTGAAAACTTGAATGTTGGCTTTACATATTTACAATAACAAGAGCAAACAGAGTTTGTAAAAGTTTTCTTTATCACTTTTAGTTTGTCAACTAAATTGCTTGAGGACAAGCAAAGGTTTAAGCTTGGGGGAGTTGATATGTATCCGTCGTATCTATTTTTCCAAACACTTTTGCACTTGTTTTGGACTCTAACTTGCATGATTTGAATGGAACTAACCCGGATTGACGTTGTTTTCAGCAGAATTGCCATGGTGTTATTTATGTGCAGAAACAAAAGTTTTCGGAATGACCTAAAACTTCACGGAGACTATTTTTGGAAATAATAAAAAATACTGGCAAAAGATCAAGACCAGGGGGACCACACCCTAGCCACGAGGGTGGGGGCGCGCCCCCTACCTCGTGGGCCCCCTGGAGCTCCTCCGACCTCAAATCCAACTCTATATAATCGTGTTCGGAGAGAGAAAATGAGGAAGAAAGATTCATCGCATTTTACGATATGGAGCCTCCGCCAAGCCCTAAACTCTCTCGGGAGGGCTGATCTGGAGTCCGTTCGGGGCTCCGGAGAGGGGAATCCGTCACCATCTCATCATCAACCATCCTCCATCACCAATTTCATGATGCTCACCGCCATGCGTGAGTAATTCCATCGTAGGCTTGCTGGACGGTGATGGGTTGGATGAGATTTATCATGTAATCGAGTTAGTTTTGTTAGGGTTTGATCCCTAGTATCCACTATGTTCTGAGATTGATGTTGCTATGACTTTTCTATGCTTAATGCTTGTCACTAGGGCCCGAGTGCCATGATTTCAGATCCGAACCTATTATGTTTTCATGAATATATGTGAGTTCTTGATCCTATCTTGCAAGTCTATAGTCACCTAGTATGTGTTATGATCCGGCAACCCCGAAGTGACAATAATCGGGACCACTTCCGGTGATGATCGTAGTTTCAGGAGTTCATGTATTCACTATGTGTTAATGCTTTGGTCCGAAACTCTATTAAAAGGAGGCCTTAATATCCCTTAGTTTCCGCTAGGCCCCCGCTGCCACGGGAGGGTAGGACAAAAGATGCCATTCAAGTTATTTTCCATAAGCACGTATGACTATATTCGGAATACATGCCTACATTACATTGATGAATTGGAGCTAGTTCTGTGTCACCCTAGGTTATGACTGTTACATGATGAACCACATCCGACATAATTCTCTATCACCGATCCATTGCCTATGAGCTTTCCATATATTGTTCTTCGCTTATTTACTTTTTCATTGCTATTGTTATCATCACTACAAAATACCCAAAAATATTACTTTTGCTACCGTTACCACTACTATCATACTACTTTGCTACTAAATACCTTGCTGCAGATAATAAGTTTCCAGGTGTGGTTGAATTGACAACTCAACTGCTAATACTTGAGAATATTCTTTGGCTCCCCTTGTGTCGAATCAATAAATTTGGGTTGAATACTCTACCCTCGAAAACTGTTGCGATCCCCTATACTTGTGGGTTATCAAGCACAAACACGGTGGACGAGGGCGAGGCCCAGGAAGGGAACGGCCCGGAGCCAGCGAAGCCACCGCAGCGGATGCCCTCGCTGAGGGGAGTACGAGCGCTGACTGGTCGACTACGGGGTGAGGCTGACGTCACCGAAAAATAACAGGATGTGCGGGTGGGTAGAGGGATGGCCTGGTAGCAGCACAGCCAGCCACGGGAGGAGGGAGCAGGCAGTCCCACCGGCACTGGTTTGGGCTGCTGGAGCAGGAAGATTAGAGATTGAAGAAGCACGGCGGCCGTTGGTTGGACATCCAACAGTCATTGCTCTGTGTTGTCTAAGTTCACAAAGCCTTGTGTACGCATCAAAAAAAATTTAGGACAGCATCATCGTCAACCTAGTAGGCCCAGAAGTCAGCCTCCAAATTGGTAGAAAACAACATACAACCCATTAGCCATTATTTTCAATAATTTACAACCCATTTGCTAATTCTTAAGGATATTTGAAGCCCATATTCTTTTTATTAGCATTACAAACCATATATTTTGGGCACTGCTAAAAAATTCAACGAAATTTTGCATATTTCGGTGGGGTCCGATCTCTTTTAATCACGAAATTTCGAGTCACGTTAAAAATAATTTTTTAAAAATTACATCAAAATAAAATTCAAAAAACAATTCTGCGCAAAAAAATGAATGAAAATTAAAAATCTTAACTAGCAAGATGCTCGTGCATTGCATGGAACATGAAGATGCATTTGTAAGAGTAGTTTATCTTATGGGAGAGAAGACGATATTTTAATGTAATTGCCAGTCGGCTTTAGTTTTTATAAGAGTAGAGAGTGGATAAATCCATAAAAATGATATTTTAATGTAATTTCCGGTTGGCTTTGGTTTAAAAATTTACAACCCGTTTCTTACAACTTATAGCCCATTTTCTGGGGAAGCCCATTTTCTTACTACTTACATCCCCCCTCATCTTGAAAGATTTGCAGCCCAGCAGGGCTGAGAAAAGCAAGTAGGCCTTGATTTTGGTATTCTCCAAAAATAAGAACTAGGCTAGCCATTTTCAGAAAGAAAAAAGATATCAACTGGGCTTGTCATGTGCTTAAATAAAAGCGTAAGCATGGGCTAGACGGGCCACAGCCCCCGCACAACGCGTAGTTGAGATCCGTCTCTGAAACTAAAAAACAACTGGCGAGCTGCTGGGTCCCTGGTGTTATCCGCTCGTTGTGAAATTTTCTTATTTATTGACTACATTGACAATGGTGTGGGACCTAGTTGTCAAACAATTAGGAGGAAGTATTTTTTTGGCTTGTAATAACGAGGCACCTGCTTACGTAATGCAGTCACCCTGGTGGGTCCCTACTATCAGTCTCTCCACGTATTGTCATCTCCTGATTCCTCTTGGTTGTTGACCATGTTGACAATGTCAGATGGCGGCGGGCACAGCGCTCGAACCAAAGCGAAGAACGATGGCGATGCCTCGAACGGGAACGAACAGCAGCCGTGGAAGATGCGGCAGTGTAGTGGCAGGTGGAGGGGTGTGCAAGGGCAACAACATGCAACTCAAGCTTACAAACCATACAAAAAGCCCAAGGATTAATTGTTCATCAAATTTTTAGACAAAACCCAGATTGAACATGGCAGTAACATCCAACCCAACCACTCTTTTTCGCAATCACAAACAAATGGATCGGTCTGATCCATAAAATCAACATCCTGTGCAAAAAAAATTATTTCAGGATGACTACAACTTGTTGTAAATAGAAGCCGAGCACGTTTAGAAGCCCATTTGTCCACCTAAAACTTCTTTTTTGCTGTTCAATGTGTCCGTACGTGATAAATCTCTCGTGGTAAAACTTAAGCCTCATGGACAGTAGTAACCTCGCATTCAACAGGAAGAATGTGACAAAGCTTCTACTTGCCTGGTTGGATGCATATCCGTCCATCATTACTGTCCTCAAACGAATGTCATGAGAACTGAGAAAATCCTAGTGCTTATTACGCCACCGATTGGTTATACGTTTTTCTCCATGTGGTTGCAGTACCTAAGTAGACATGAAGATTTGAAAACAGTTAAGGTCTGAGAAAAGAGTATGTCGAAAGAGCAACAGCTAAATGGCTAATTCTAGTACAATATATACGGTCTTTCAATGTGCATGAAATCATCACCTTTATATATAAATTCTCCAGAGACCGAAAGCATCGCAGCAAGCCAATAATTATGTTCAGATCATAACTAAACATTCGGATATATAAGATCTTGACAGAATCCAGCAGCATTGATAGGTTGTCCATGGACGAACTCTTCATTGAGCATCTAACAAAATATTAGTACCCAAAGTGTACTCCAAGATGATATAAAACTTATGCGCACAAATGAAAAATGCATCTTATGATTACAAATGTGTAGATGATACTGTACGGTACCTGAAAAAGTGTGGAGCCAAACACCAACTTGTTGTGATCATCAAACGGAGCACTAATTAGACCACTAATTAGACCCAAGGTCTCCAGTTTGGGCGCAGAGACGATAGTTATTTGCGAAGGTTTATAACAATTATCAAGGAGCAACCTTTGAAGTGAAGGGGCATCTTCGATGATGAGCTGTTTCCTTCAAAACAAATTCCAATGCTTTTAAGGTGAGATGACTTTATTTGGAGACAACTGATAGGGATTTCTATTCCCAAAACAATCAGCAAGCGCTCCAGGGCAGGGCAACTGGAGTGGATGATGCTATGCAGTGAGGCCTCCGACAGATAAACCACCACAAGCGAAAGTTTTTTTAGCAGTGGGAGTCGAAGAATTTGTACCAGATCATCTGGTAGATGGCACCGGGCAAAGGTGGCAGTGTGGAGACAGGAGGAAAACCGCGAGATGGACAATGGTGGTGTGGGAACCAATTCTTGGTGTGTTCGTGGTATGAGACTTTCATGGTAATGGTAGAACTCAAACTGCCAGAGCTTTCCGAATTCGGGGGATGTCAGCCAAGCGAACACCATGCCGGGTATGGACAACAGGCAGCATGTCGGGAAGCACAGGCATTGATTGGGGCCCTACTGGCGAGAGGAGACGATGGCTCTGAGGAGATCAAATTCAGGAAGGACAGATATCTGACGACAATCAAGATTGAAGGGCGTGGTGCGCTATAGAGGGCGCCACCGAGTTGAGAGGACCTGTGTGCGGCAGCAATCCTTGGTGGGGAAAAGCGAGATGATCTCCTCAAGGATGACGTCCGGGAGATTGCTGATGCGGTCCACTAGAGATTCTACTGGTTCCTCGGATCTGGGTGGGTGGGGGGCTTGCTGCTTCTCCCCGCGCTACCGGGTGCAGGATCTACAACTGGCGTCTCCGCTGGCGGGAGCCTCATCTTCTTGGTGTTGGGGCCAGCCGACTCCATTTTCCTTGTGGGCGTCGCACCGAGCTCACGGGTTTGAGCAAAGTAGCCAGAGACGATCCTAGTGGCAGTGAGAGTGGGGAAGAAGGAGGGCTGGGGTTTTCTGTATGATTGGAAGAAGAGGAGTGATAACCCATAAGTATAGGGGATCAATTGTAGCCTCTTTCGATAAGTAAGAGTGTCGAACCCAACGAGGAGCTAAAGGTAGAACAAATATTCCCTCAAGTTCTATCGACCACGGATACAACTCTACGCACGCTTGACGTTCGCTTTACCTAGAACAAGTATGAAACTAGAAGTACTTTGTAGGTGTTTTTGGGTAAGCTTGCAAGAAAGTAAAGAACACGAAAATAAAAGCTAGCGGCTGTTTAGATAAAGACACAACTAAATTAGTTTTAGTAGAGAGCTTTTGTCAACAAGAAAGTTATTTGTCCCAAGGCAATCGATAACTAGACCGGTAATCATTATTGCAATTTTATTTGAGGGAGAGGCATAAGCTAACATACTTTATCTACTTTGATCATATGCACTTATGATTGGAACTCTAGCAAGCATCTGCAACTACTAAATATCATTAAGGTAAAACCCAACCATAGCATTAAAGCATCAAGTCCCCTTTATCCCATACGCAAACAACCTACTTACTCGGGTCTGTGCTTCTGTCACTCACGCCACCCACCATAAGCAAATCATAAGCATATTGCAAACCCTACAGCGGGAATCCCTCATGCTTGCGCGACACGGAGAGCACCATAGGACAGCACCAATAATAAAACATACAACTCAAACCAATCACGATCATCAAATAGCCATTAGGACAAAACAGATCTACTCAAACATCATAGGATAGCAATACATCATTGGGTAATAATATATAGCGTTGAGCATCATGTTTAAGTAGAGATTACAACGGGTAAGAGAGAGGTTACACCGCTGCATAGAGGGGGGAAGAGTTGGTGATGATGGTGGTGAAGTTGTTGGTGAAGATGGCGGTGATGATGATGGCCCCCGGTGGCACTCCGGCACCACCAGAAGCGAGGGGGAGAGAGCCCCCCTCCTTCTTCTTCTTCATTGACCTCCTCCCTAGATGGGAGAAGTGTTTCCCCTCTGGTCCTTGCCTCCCATGGCGTGGGAGGGGCGAGAGCCCCTCCGAGATTGGATCTATCTCTCTGTCTCTCTCTTGTTCTGCGTTCTCTCCTGGCTATGTTTCACCGTTTCGTGTATATATGCAGATCCGTAACTCCGATTGGCCTGAAACCTCCGCCGTGATTTTTTTTCTGAATATTACCTTTCTTGCGGCAATAGAAGAGCGTCAACCGCCTTACGGTGGGCTCAGAGGGTAGGGGGCGCGCCCTAAGGGGGCACGCCCCCTGCCTCGTGACCACCTCGGGCACTGGTTCGCGATGATTTTCCTTCCGAATTTTCCATATTTTCCAAAAATAAGCTCCATCCGTTTTTATCCTGTTTGGACTCCGTTTGATATGGATATTCTGCGAAACCAAAAACATGCAACAGACAGGAACTTGCACTGGGCACTGGATCAATATGTTAGTCCCAACAATAATATAAAAAGTTGCCAAAAAGTATATGAAAGTTGAATAATATTGGCATGGAACAATAAAAAATTATAGATACGACGGAGATGTATCAGCATCCCCAAGCTTAATTCCTGCTCGTCCTCGAGTAGGTAAATGATAAAAAAGATAATTTTTGATGTGGAATGCTACCTAGCATAATCTTGATCATATGTCTAATCATGGCATGAATATTAAGACACGAGTGATTCAAAGCAATAGTCTATCCTTTGACATAAAAATAGTAATACTTCAAGCATACCAACCAAGTAATTATGTCTTATTGAAATAACATAGCCAAAGAAAGCTCATCCCTACAAAATCATATAGTCTGGCTATGGTCCATCTTCACCACACAAAATATTCACATCATGCACAACCAGATGACAAGCCAAGCAACTGTTTCATACTTTTGACGTTCTCAAACCTTTTCAACTTTCACGCAATACATGAGCGTGAGCCATGGACATAGCACTATAGGTGGAATAGAATATGATGACGGGGGTTATGTGGAGAAGACAAAAAGGGAGAATTCTCACATCAACTAGGCGTATCAACGGGCTATGGAGATGCCCATTAATAGATATCAATGTGAGGAGTAGGGATTGCCATGCAATGGATGCACTAAGAGCTATAAGTGTCTGAAAGCTCAAACTGGAAACTAAGTGGGTGTGATCCAACTTGCTTGCTCATGAAGACCTCGGGCGTTTGAGGAAGCCCATCATCGGAATATACAAGCCAAGTTCTATAATGAAAATTCCCACTAGTATATGAAAGTGAAAGCATAGGATACTCTCTCTATGATGAACATGGTGCTACTCTGAAGCACAAGTGTGGTAAAAGGATAGTAACATTGCCCCTTCTCTCTTTTTCTCTCATTTTTTTATTTTCTTTTTTATTGTTTTTTATTGTTTTTTTGGTGGGCTTCTTTGGCCTCTTTTTTTATTTGGGCTTCTTTGGCCTCTTTTATTTTTTTGTAAAGTCCGGAGTCTCATCCCGACTTGTGGGGGAATCATAGTCTCCATCATCCTTTCCTCACTGGGGCAATGCTCTAATAATGATGATCATCACACTTTTATTTACTTACAACTCAATATTACAACTCGATACTAGAACAAAGATATGACTCTATACGAATGCCTCCGGCGGTGTACCGGGATGTGCAATGATCTAGCGTAGCAATGACATCAAAAAACGGACGAGCCATGAAAACATCATGCTAGCTATCTTACGATCATGCAAAGCAATATGACAATAAATGCTCAAGTCAAGTATATGATGATGATGATGGAAGTTGCATGGC
Organism: Triticum monococcum; assembly: GCA_034509565.1. Lineage (NCBI taxonomy): Eukaryota > Viridiplantae > Streptophyta > Magnoliopsida > Poales > Poaceae > Triticum > Triticum monococcum. The sequence goes on from CM067846.1 coordinate 187,426,290, forward strand.
AATATATCTCGGAATGGCTATGGAAATGCCATGATAGGTAGGTATGGTGGCTGTTTTGAGGAAGATATAATGAGGCTTATGTGTGACAGAGCGTATCATATCACGGGGTTTGGATGCACCGGCGAAGTTTGCACCAACTCTCGAGGTGAGAAAGGGCAATGCACAGTAGCGAAAAGGCTAGCAATGATGGAAGAGTGCGTATAATCCATGGACTCAACATTAGTCATAAAGAACTCACATACTTATTGCAAAAATCTATTAGTCATCGAAACAAAGTACTACGTGCATGCTCCTAGGGGGATAGATTGGTAGGAAAAGACCATCGCTCGTCCCCGACCGCCACTCATAAGGAAGATAATCAATAACCACCTCATGCTCCAACTTCGTTACATAACGGTTCACCATACGTGCATGCTATGGGACTTGCAAACCTCAACACAAGTATTTCTCAATTTCACAATTACTCGACTAGCATGACTCTAATATCACCGACTTTATATCGCAAAACTATTGCAAGGAATCAAACATATCATTTTCAATGATCTACAAGTTTATGTAGGATTTTATGACTAACCATGTGAATGACCAGTTCCTGTCATATCTCTAAATAGATATAAGTAAAGCAAGAGAGTTTAATTCTTTCTACAAAAGATGTGCCCGTGCTCTAACAAATATAAGTGAAGCAAAAGAGCATTCTACAAATGGCGGTTGTCTTAAGTGAAGAGAAACAGGCAATCCAAACTTCAAATGATACAAGTGAAGCACATGAAGCATTCTATAGAGCCATACTCAAAGGATATAAGTGAAGCGCAATGAGCATTCTATAAATCAACCAAGGACTATCTCATACCAGCATGGTGCATAAAAAAACCTAAATGCAAAAGACGCTCCAAGACTTGCACATATCGCATGAACGAAACGAATCCGAAAACATACCGATATTTGTTGAAGAAAGAGGGGATGCCTCCCCAGCATCCCCAAGCTTAGATGCTTGAGTCTCCTTGAATATTTACTTGGGGTTCCTCGGGCATCCCCAAGCTTGAGCTCTTGCCTCTCTTCCTTCTTCTCACATCGAGACCTTCTCAATCATCGAACACTTCATCCACACAAAACTTCAATAGAAAACTCGGTAAGATCCGTTAGTATAATAAAGCAAATCACTACTCTAAGTACTGTTGAAAACCAATTCATATTTTGTTTTTTCATTGTGTCTACTGTAATATAACTTTTTCATGGCTTAATCCACCGATATAAATTGATAGGTTCATCAAAACAAGCAAACTATGCATCAAAAACAGAATCTGTCTAAAACAAAACAGTCTGTAGCAATCTGAATATTGACCATACTTCTGATACTCGAAAAATTCTGCCAACATTAGGACAAATAAAAAATTTCTACAGCGAGACAGTGCAAAAAGAATCAGAACCATTTGACATTTCAGCTAAAAATGTAAAATCGCGCACTACAGCCAAAGTTTCTGTCCTGCACCGTACAAACCATCAAGCAAATGTAAACATCCTAAAGGCAAACCTTGGCACATTATTTTTATAATACAATGGAATGGTACAAGGGGATAATTATTTTTATTGAAAAGTGTCTGTAATCAAGATTCACAAAGTTTCCATGAGCATGAACAAAGTTCAAGGCTAGCTCCCGCATCAACAATGCTCGTCTTTCTCACTTTCGCTTTCCTTTTTGAAAAAGTTTTGGGTTCCCCCCTTTATTTTTGTTGTTTTTAAACTATATGAAAGCACTCAACATAAATAAAGGACTCTCTAAAACTTCCGGGTTGTCTCCCTGGCAGCGCTTTCTTTAAGCAATTAAGCTAGGCATATAGTGCTCAAGTAGTGAATCCACCCGGATCCCAAGGTATATCAAAGCCAATTTGAATCAACAATGATTTATAATTTAGTGGTGAGCACAAGGTAACATATATTATGTAATGACGAAGTCTAACTCTCTTCCCATGCATCGGCATGTCATAAAAGAACAATTCATGCACACAAAGTAAAGGCCAATGCATAGTATAAACATTTTCTTGCAATTTTATCATATTGGAAACATAGAGAGGTGGAGATATAGTTCCTCTCTCATAATAATTGCGAGTAGGAGCAGCAAGCACATGCATATTATATTCATCGAAATCATCATGTGCAACGGTAAAAGGCAACCCATCAATATAATCCTTAATAAGTGCAAACTTCTCCGATATAGTGTAGTTTGGAGAATTCAAAAAGATAATAGGACTATCATGCGTGGGTGCAATAGCAACAATTTCATGTTTAACATAAGGATCTATAGCAAGTTCGTCTCCATAAGCATAATTCATATTGGCATCTTGGCCACAAGCATAATTCATATTGGCATCTGGGCCACAAGTATAGCAAGCATCATCAAAAAGGGATATTTCAAAAGAATCAAAGGGATCATAACAGTCATCATAGCAATCATCCTTCAGTAAGCACGAAGGGAAATTAAACAATGTATGAGTTGAAGAGTTACTCTCATTAGAAGGTGGGCACGAGTGATCAATCCGCTCTTCCTCCTTTTGTTCTTCGCTCTCCTCCTCATCTTTTTCATCCAATGAGCTCACAGTTTCATCAATTTCTTCTTCCATAGCTTCCTGCAAAATATTAGTCTCTTCTTGGACAGCGGAGTAGTCCTCAATATATAGTTCAACATAGGCATTAGAAGCATAATTATCATAGCAATATTTAAATATGGAAAAAAATTCAGATTTGTAAAGAGTAGCATCATACTTTTCAATCAAATAAGCAATTTCAAAAGCACCCTTAAAAGCAACAAATTCTTGAATTTGTTGAACATCATAGTAATTATAAACACCCTTAGCATATGAAGATAAGATTCCATTATCAATAAACTCACATTGGTAGGAAAGGTGTTTCTTAGGGTTTTCAGAACAACAAGTAAAATCATATATTTCACATAAATTCCAAGCATAGCATTGCAAACGTTGAATTTGACCTCATAATAGTTTCCCTTTTTCGGATATACGGTGTCGCACATAGCAGGCATGCTCATCTAAAGATTTTCCCTCAACTAAGCTAGTTGGGGTTTTGGCACGAGCACAAATGGATCGAAGATGATCCAAGTAATAAGCTTCAGAAGTGTGATAGATTTTGAGTGGTTCTTCAACCATTGGTTCAGTAGGTACAACTAATTTTTTTGGTATTTTGCGTTTCCTACCCATAACTAAAGATATAAAACAACTAAGAACAGCAAATAAAAATTACTCAGTGATAAAACAAATAAGCACACACGAGAATATTCACCCCATGCTATTGCTCCCCGGCAACGGTGCCAGAAAAAGGTCTTGATAACCCACAAGTATAGGGGATCAATTGTAGCCTCTTTCGATAAGTAAGAGTGTCGAACCCAACGAGGAGCTAAAGGTAGAACAAATATTCCATCAAGTTCTATCGACCACCGATACAACTCTACGCACGTTTGACGTTCGCTTTACCTAGAACAAGTATGAAACTAGAAGTACTTTGTAGGTGTTTCTGGGTAAGCTTGCAAGAAAGTAAAGAACACGAAAATAAAAGCTAGGGGTTGTTTAGATAAAGACACCACTAAATTAGTTTTAGTAGAGAGCTTTTGTCAACAAGAAAGTTATTTGTCCCAAGGCAATCGATAACTAGACCGGTAATCATTATTGCAATTTTATATGAGGGAGAGGCATAAGCTAACATACTTTATCTACTTTGATCATATGCACTTATGATTGGAATTCTAGAAAGCATCGGCAACTACTAAATATCATTAAGGTAAAACCCAACCATAGCATTAAAGCATCAAGTCCCCTTTATCCCATATGCAAACAACCTACTTACTCGGGTCTTTCACTCACGCCACCCACCATAAGCAAATCATAAGCATATTGCAAACCCTACAGCGGGAATCCCTCACGCTTGTGTGACACGGAGAGCACCATAGGACAACACCAACAATAAAACATACAACTCAAACCAATCACGATCATCAAATAGCCATTAGGACAAAACAGATCTACTCAAACATCATAGGATAGCCATACATCATTGGGAAATAATATATAGCGTTGAGCACCATGTTTAAGTTGAGATTATTTTGGGTAAGAGAGAGGTTACACCACTGCATAGAGGGGGGAAGAGTTGGTGATGATGCTGGTGAAGTTGTTGGTGAAGATGGCGGTGATGATGATGGCCCCCGGTGGCACTCCAGCGCCACCAGAAGCGAGGGGGAGAGAGTCCCCCCTCCTTCTTCTTCTTCTTCCTTGACCTCCTCCCTAGATGGGAGAAGGGTTTCCCCTCTGGTCCTTGGCTCCCATGGCGTGGGAGGGGCGAGAGCCCTTCCGAGATTGGATCTATCTCTCTGTCTCTCTCTGGTTCTGCGTTCTCTCCTGGCTCTGTTTCACCGTTTCGTGTATATATGGAGATCCGTAACTCCGATTGGCCTGAAACCTTCGCCGTGGTTTTTTTCTTCTGAATATTAGCTTTCTTGCAGCAAAAGAAGAGCGTCAACCGCCTTACGGTGGGCTCACGAGGGTAGGGGGCACGCCCTAAGGGGGACGTGCCCCCCTGCCTCGTGACCACCTCGGGCACAGCTTCGCGTTGATTTTCCTTCCGAATTTTCCATATTTTCCAAAAATAATCTCTGTCCATTTTTATCCCGTTTGGACTCCGTTTGATATGGATATTCTACGAAACCAAAAACATGCAACAGACAGGAACTGGCACTGGGCACTGGATCAATATGTTAGTCCCAAAAATAATATAAAAAGTTGCCAAAAAAGTATATGAAAGTTGAATAATATTGGCATGGAACAATCAAAAATTATAGATACGACGGAGACGTATCAAGGAGCAGGCGTTTTCTGTACGGGTGAGGAAGAAGGTGAGCGGGGTTTTTTGGACGAGTGAGGAAGATGGGGAGCGAGGGGAATTGGGGGGTGTCGGTGTCAAAACCGGCGGATCTCGGGTAGGGGGTCCCGAACTGTGCGTCTAGGCTGGATGGTAACAGGAGACAAGGGACACAATGTTTTGCCCAGGTTCGGGCCCTCTTGATGGAGGTAAAACCCTACATCCTGCTTGATTAATATTGATGATATGGGTTGTACAAGAGTAGATCTACCACGAGATCAAGGAGGCTAAACCCTAAAAGCTAGCCTATGGTATGATTGTTGTATGATGAAGTTGTCCTACGGACTAAAACCCTCCGGTTTATATAGACACCAGAGAGGGTTAGGGTTACACAAAGTCGGTTACAATGGTAGGAGATCTTGAATATCCGCATCGCCAAGCTTGCCTTCCACGCCAAGGAAAGTCCCATCCGGACACGGGACGGAGTCTTCAATCCTGTATCTTCATAGTCCTGAAGTCCGGCTGAAGGTATAGTCCGGCTACCCGGACACCCCCTAATCCAGGACTCCCTTAGTAGCCCCCGAACCAGGCTTCAATGACGACGAGTCCGAGGCGCAGATTGTCTTCGGCATTGCAAGGCGGGTTCTTCTCCAAATTCCGTGTACCTGCTGAATAATGTCCGATTTTCATAATGTAGCGCACCTTGGCTTCTATGCCCAATAATGGCCGTCTTCCATGTGTCAAACGAATGTGAAAAGTCGTGGTTTTTTTACATTCACACCCCTAGCCGCATAAACGAGCCACCTATTTAATGGGATGGGGATTCAGATCCAAACCACACCTTCTCCTCTCCGCGAGTAATCATCAGAGTGCCTCTAGCAAGGGTTCATTCCAACACGGCCAGCCGTTGTAGCTCCTCCTCTCGCCCTTCCAGTCCTAAACCTGGAGACTGGGAGAGGTGCTCCATCCCGCATAGCGAGCTATTGTCGCTTCAGGCCAAGGGATTTCTCCCTCAGGCTTATATGGTCCCGGTCCGAGCTGGACTCGCCACCTATAATGGCGGAGAGCAAGCGGAGAGCACCCCCAGTCCCTCCAAAGGAGAGCGGGTGTGCCTCGTCCCTTATCTAGTAAGAGGACTTGGATTTCCAATCCATCCATTTCTCCGTGGGCTTCTGGAGTTCTACGGCCTCCAGCTGCACGATCTCACGCCCGCCTCTATATTGCATATCGCGGGCTTCGTCGCTGTTTGCGAGCTATTCTTGGGTGTTGAGGCTCATTTCACGCTGTGGAAGAGATTATTCTGTCTGGTGCCCCACTCTCAAGAGGGGTCTATATATCAAGTGGGCGGAGCCGAAGTGTGGCGTATCGCCGGGACCGGATATCTATCCGGAACCCCAAAGAAGGCGTCCGAGGACTGGCCTTCGGAATGGTTTTATATAGATGATGTCCCACTACCGGACCCTACGCGGGTCGGTCTCCCCGAATTCAACAGTGCTCCCTTAAAGAAACGCATGAGCTGGCGTCCACGGAGCTCTCAGAGAGAAAGCGACAGGGACGTCCTTCACCTGATGGGCCGGATAAGACTATTGGCTCATTCCAGACTAACCATGATTGGAGTCATGACCGCATGCATTATGCAGGGGCTGCAGCCGCTTCAATATAGAGGCCACCCCATGTGGGATTTTAACGGGGAGGATGACGCCACCCGTTACGGTCGTAAGGGGCCGACCTCAGCTGCCGCTCTGGTAAAGATCTTATCCTCTTTGTACAAGGGAGAAGAGGAGGAATTCCTCCGCGTCAACCCGCATGGCGGATTTAGTATGTACAACCCCCCCCCCCCCCGAGTTGGGTAAGTGAATGTAACATCCCAAATTTTCAATTTGGAATGTTATACATTAGGTCATCATGCATATCATATTTTATTTTGCTTTTGGTTTTGATCCTAGAAAATCCTAAGCAACTCAAGGACCCACGGAGAGAGTTGGGGATTTCGTTATTTACATATTTGAGTTTTCTCAAATTGTGTAAGCAGGATCATTTGATTTTATTTATTTTATCATCAATTATTTCTATTACAAAAATATGAGAGAGGGAATAAAATGACTTTCCCAAAATATAGAAATATTGAGGATTTAATAAAAAAATCAAATAAGATTTATTTCGGAGTTTTTCGGTATTTTTATTTGAATTTAGGAAAAATGCGTATTTTTCAAAGTTGTAGTTTGGGCCTAAATAAATGTTCACTTTATCGGGCTTGATTTTATAAACCCGGCAAAATTTATTTCGTGATTTTTGGAGTCTGTTTAGTATTTCTTTTTTATTTTTCTTCCGAGCGGAATTATTCAAAAAAAAACGGAACCGACTTTGGGCCGTACCCGAGCGGGACTCCGCCCCTTTATAAGCCGCCGCCCCGGGGGCCCGAGAAGCCCAGCCACCGAAACCCTAACCCTAGCCGCCCCAGCCCCGCCGCCGCCGTCGCCGGAGCGCGCGCCGCCCGAGGTTCACCGCCGCCGCCTCGATTTCCGTGCAGTTTTTTTTTTGGAAAAAAGGAAAAAAAATATATATTTTTCTTTTCTGTTCGTCGTTTCTCTTTTTCGTCGGATTTTCCGTGGTTATTTTCTGATCGCGATTTCTGATCCGATTTTCGTTTTAGTATAACTTTTCGCTCGTTTATCGGAATTAGGCGATTCAAGCGCCTGGAGTTTCGTCTCGAAACCCTCTTTCCGAATAATCAACTTAAACAAGTTTTTGCTACTGTAAAATTTGACCTAGATCCAGATTAATAGAACGAAGTTGTTTTCTTTCGCCGTTTGATTTCTTTTGCTTCGTTCGATTTGATTCTTTTTGCAAACCAGGGTTCTTAAGTTGAACTTTCTGGTTAGATCTTCTATCTGAGTTTTACCTGTGCATTAGATGAGTACTTATTGTATGCTTGTTTGTTTGTCTACGATAGAATACCCAGAGTGTGCCGCCTGTTACTTCGAATCTCTAGGTTTCGCGGATCATCAGCAAGGCAAGTAACACTTTGATCATACTTTTCTACAACCCAGTTTTATTGCATTAGATCAATCCTCACACATTGCATGATTAGGATCTAATTAAATTGTGGGATGGGAAGTAGTTGAGGTAGTACCTATTACCTGTTTATATGAAACCTTTGGGAGTTACTTCTACGTTTGCTTATTATGCCATGCTATGCTAGTAGACGTGGATTGGGTGAGAGATATCCATGACAGATGTGAGTTTGTTAATTTTAATGGTTTAATTAAGGTGGCAACTTAAACACACATCTGGGTGGATTGAGGCACCTGGTTTCTATTAGGACTTGCCTGTTTTCTTTTGGACCGCCACCCAGGCTCAAAGGGATCATAAGATTATTCATACTAGAAACTTCCGTGTGCAGCCACAAGCCATTATGGGCTCTGGCATAGTTGATTAAGTCGTGCGAACTCTTACAGGGTAGACTAGCAGATGTAGGGGAAATTAGGTGTACCAGTCTATCCAACATAAGGTGCTAGCGCTTCTGAAAGACTGTGTCTCGGTCATCCGTTTCTCAAACATCATGCAGTGCGAGAAATCCAACGGAGGCGATCGAGTCTTGTGGGGAAAAGTGCGCAAACCTCTGCATAGTGTAATAAACTAATCATGGTTAGCCGTGTCCCCGGTTATGGACATCTTGAGTATCTAGTACCTGGATTATCATGTGAATCTCAACATGTTACTCTAAAGATAATTTTGATGGGTTTGTTTAATGATGATGCTTAATTGGGATTGAGAATGCTGTCAACCATTCTCAATGTTTAACAACCACAATGATAGTAATTAAATTTATTCCTTTGAAGTAGGGAAAATGGCTTTACGCAAAAACTGTAACCATAGAGCTTTCCACCAGCCAAATATGCATATAGTATAGCTGTTGCATTTCATTATTCTCTATGTGTTACCTTGCCAGCATATTCCATGTGCTGACCCGTTTTCGGGCTGCAATGTTAATGTTGCAGACTTTTCAGACGACGATTAAGGAGTTTTAGGTCGTGGTTCTATACTCAGTGATGCCGTTGGAGTTGATGGACTCACTTATCTTCCAAGCCTTCTGCTGTTATCGTTATTAGATGGCCTTAAGCCATATTTATTGTAATAAGTTCTCTTTTGAGACACTCAATGTAATAAGTGTGTGATTGCTACTCTGCTATAAATCCTCCGAGTACTGTGTGGTGTCAGCATTACTGATCCAGGGATGACACCGGAGCACAGAGATCAGACTGTTTGAGGTCTGGTCGCTACAGAGATGGTATCAGAGCACACGCTGACTGTAGGACACGACCACTAAGCTAAAAGACCTAGATCACTACTCACTCTCTTCTTTTCTGACTTCTCATCTCTTCTACTCTTTAGGATGGCGGATGCGAGGAACAAGTTCACACAACCAGATGAAGATACACCCTTTGGACGCCACTTGAAGGAAGTCACTAGATACCTGAACATAGGAGTACCAAGCTTCACGGGAACCTACAACGCCACTTTACCTGAAGAAGAGCGCTGGATGATTCAAGTTCAAGTTCCAGGAAGGACGTTCATGCCAGTCACTGAGCCCATAGAGTTTTCTTTTGACGCACCAACTTGGAGTCTAGGAAAGAGTATGGCAGCTCACATTGCCATGGGACGCATTGGAGAAGTCTACCGCAAGGATCTCAAGGATACGATCTACCAGATTTGCGGACGCCGAGATGAACACTGGGAGATGATCAGCACCAGGAAGGATAGATCAATTGCAGCTTTTATACAGGAGTTAAACCAGCACATTCGACGACAGGAAAATCAGATGTGCGCCGACATGATAGATCTGAAGAAGGCTAAGACTAGAATCAAGGAACTGGAGGAAGAACTCAAGGCTACACGTGAAGATTATGAAGAAGAAATTGAAGTATTGGTGGAGAAGAATGACGACCTGATCAAGAAGATTGGGATATTTATGGGAGGCCCGACACTAGTAGATGAAGACGAAAAACCCAAGGAGATTAGCCCGGAAGACTACATCATCATCGACGACACCGACTCGGAAGCAGATAGTAGCGATGATAACTATGTTGATGAAGCAGGAGTCGATATCATGGAGTCTACAACCGTAGAATATTTCTAGTAGACCACCTCACCAGTAGTAGAAGTCCACCATGTAAATTTATTAGTCTGAGCACTTTTGCGATAGCTAGATCGATTGTATGCCTTTGTTTGATTGAATGAGTGAATTGTGTGCTTTTGCCTCATGTGCATATGGGTAGTGTTTTCTCTTTAGACCCCTTCTATTCTTATATCTCATCTTTTCTAAACCCTCAGATGCCTCCGAGACGTGACCCCGGATTTGCCTTTCCGCCGGAGCTCACCCAGTTGATCCAGCAGCAGAACACCTTGATGCAGTTGCTAGTTCAGAATCAGAATCAGGGGAACAACAACAACAACCCACCACCACCACCACCACCTATTGACCACTTGGCCCGTTTTCTTAGGCTGAACCCGCCGGTGTTTTCCAGTAGCACCGAGCCGATAGTAGCAGATGATTGGCTCCGCAAGACAGCTAGGGAGTTGACTACAGTAGGATGCACAGATGCGGAGAAGGTGAAGTTTGTTGCACATCAGTTAGAAGGACCTGCAGCATCATGGTGGGAGAATTTCACAGCCACCTTCCCAGTCAATACTGTCACATGGGACCAGTTTCAGCAGGCTTTTCGTACTGCCCATGTTTCAGCAGGAGCAATGGCCATGAAGAAGCGTGAGTTTCGTAACTTGCGCCAAGGAGGACGGACAGTTGGCCAGTATGTGGAGGAGTTTAGTAAGCTAGCATGTTATGCCCCAGATGACGTTGCAACGGATGCAGCAAAGCAGGAGAAATTCCTGGAAGGACTGAATGATGAGTTGAGCATGCAGTTGATGGTAGCCACCTTCAACAACTACCAGGAATTGGTAGATCGTGCTCTTATGATTGAAGGGAAGCAACAACACATTGAGAACCGTAAGAGGAAGTATGGACAAGGAAAGTATAATTCAAGAGCTCAGCAGAAGCCACGTTTTACCCCTAGACCGGGAGGACATTTTCAGCATACCCATGGAATAGGTAGCTCGCACAACCACAATGGCACCAAGAATGGTAATGGGAATGGAGGAAGCAATGGACAGAACCGCAACACCCCATCAACCCTAGCCAAGAAGGACCTGAGTCAGGTCACTTGTTTTAAGTGTCAGAAGATCGGACATTATGCCAATGAATGTCCTGAAGGCCAAAATGGCAATGGAAACCCTGGAAAGAAGCCGAACCCTTTCAACAGGGGACATCTGAACAACGTTAATGTGGAGGAGGTTGAAGCTCAGCCCGATGCAGTAATAGGTAAGTTTTTGGTTAAGTCATTTACTGCACTCGTTCTTTTTGATACTGGTGCATCGCATTCATACATATCAAGGGGATTTGTGGAAAAGTATAGCCTACCCACTAGGGTTCTTAAAACACCTATGCTAGTAAGCTCACCAGGAGCAGAGTACATGGCCAGTCAAGGATGTTTTCAAGTGCCATTAAGTATAGGACGGCATGTTTTCCCAACAGATTTGATTATTCTAGAATCTCAAGGCCTAGATGTGATTCTTGGTATGGATTGGCTGTCGATGTATGGAGGAAACATCGATTGTGCTAGTAAGTCAATTTTGCTCACAACGCCAGAAGGAAGAAGGATCAAGTATGTATCCCGGCATATGCCAAACAGGACACAAGTAAATTTCTTATCAGGACTTGTGCAAGAGGAAGTACCAGTGGTAAAGGATTTTCCTGACGTATTTCCAGAAGAGTTGCCAGGCATGCCACCGGATAGAGACATTGAGTTTTTGATTGAGCTACTGCCAGGCACTGGGCCAATATCGAAGAGACCATACAGGATGCCCGCTAAGGATTTGGTGGAGATTAAGAAGCAGATTAAGGAGTTACTGGATAAAGGTTACATTCGCCCAAGTTCTTCGCCTTGGGGATCACCAGTACTACTAGTGGAGAAGAAGGATGGATCGTTAAGAATGGTTGTTGATTATCGAGGATTGAACGAAGTAACAATCAAAAACAAGTACCCGCTACCAATGATCAATGATCTGTTTGATTGATTGCAAGGGGCTAAAGTGTTTTCCAAGATCGATTTGCGATCAGGGTACCATCAGTTGAAGATTCGAGAACAGGATATTCCTAAGACAGCATTCACCACAAGATACGGACTATATGAGTATACCGTTATGTCATTTGGACTGACTAACGCACCTGCCTATTTTATGAACATGGTGAACAAAGTGTTTATTGAGTTTTTGGATAAGTTCGTCGTGGTTTTCATCGATGATATTCTGGTATTCTCAAAGAATGAAGAGGAGCATATGGAGCATTTGCGTTTGGTACTTGGAAAGCTCAGAGAACATCAATTATATGCCAAGTTCAGCAAATGTGAGTTTTGGTTGAAGGAAGTAGGATTCCTCGGACATGTTATATCTGGTGAAGGTATAGCAGTAGATCCCGCTAAAGTTGATACCGTGACCAGGTGGGAAGCACCAACAACAGTTGGAGAGATCCGGAGTTTTCTTGGACTCGCAGGATACTACCGGAGGTTTATTGAGAACTTCTCAAAGATTGCAAAGCCTATGACGGAGTTGTTGAAGAAGGATACTAAGTTCAAATGGACTGAGGAGTGTGAGGCTAGTTTCCAGGAGTTGAAGAAACACTTGGTTACCTCACCGGTGTTGATTTTGCCAGATCGGACCAAGGATTATGAGGTGTATTGTGACGCTTCACGTCGAGGACTTGGAGCAGTGCTTATGCAGGAAGGAAGAGTTGTTTCGTATGCTTCATGACAACTGAAGCCTAACGAATTGAATTATGCCATGCATGATTTGGAGTTAGTAGCCGTAGTGCATGCATTAAAGACATGGAGACATTTCCTCATTGGAAATCATTGTGAGGTGTACATGGATCACAAGAGTTTGAAGTACATTTTCACGCAGAAGGAGTTGAACCTCAGACAAAGGAGATGGTTGGAGCTCATTAAGGATTATGATATGAGATTGCATTACCATCCCGGAAAAGCTAACGTTGTAGCTGACGCATTAAGCCGTAAGAGCCATGTCAATACGTTAATGACGGAAGAAATACCTAAGGAGTTAGCAGAAAACCTTCATGAACTAAGTTTGGAGATAGTTCCGAGAGGCTATGTGGCAGCATTGGAGATTCAGTCAACATTGATGGATAAAATCAGAGAGGCTCAGAAATCTGACAAGGAGATTGCTTCTATAAAGGAGAAACTGAGCAAGGGAAAAGCTAAAGGATTTCGTGACGATGAGCACGACACCCTATGGTTTGAAGACCGTGTTTATGTGCCCAATGACCCGGAGATCAAAAAGTTGATTCTGCAAGAGGCACATGATTCACCGTATTCGATTCACCCAGGAAATACCAAGATGTAGTTGGATTTGAAGGATATTTTCTAGTGGACCGGAATGAAGAAGGATATTGCGGAGTATGTAGCAGTTTGTGACGTATGTCAGAGAGTAAAGGCAGAGCATCAGAAGCCAGCAGGATTGTTGCAACCATTGCCGATACCCGAATGGAAGTGGGATAAGATAGGCATGGATTTTATCACGGGATTACCAAGGACTCGTTCAGGCTATGACTCAATTTGGGTTGTAGTTGATCGATTGACGAAGGTAGCTCATTTCATCCCAGTAAAGACCACTTACACCAGTGCTAAGTTGGCAAAGATATACATGACCAGGATTGTATGTTTGCATGGAGTTCCGAGGAGTACCGTATCAGATAGAGGAACCCAGTTTACCTCAAAGTTCTGGAAGCAGTTGCATGAGACTTTGGGTACTAGGCTAGAATTTAGTACAGCTTTTCATCCGCAGACAGATGGACAGACCGAGAGAGTCAATCAGATTTTGGAGGATATGCTGAGAGCTTGTGCGCTAGATTATGGATCTAGTTGGGACGATAATTTACCATATTCAGAGTTCTCTTACAATAATAGCTATCAGACCAGTTTGAAGATGGCCCCTTTCGAAGCTTTGTACGGAAGGAGGTGCAGGACACCGTTGTCATGGGACGAAGTTGGAGACCGCCAGTTGTTTGGACCAGATCTGATTAAAGAGTCTGAACAGAAGGTGAAGTTGATTCGCGATAGGCTCAAGGTAGCCAGTCCAGGCAGAAGAGCTACACAGATTCTAAACGCAAGGAGACGGTTTACGAAGTCGGAGACAGAGCTTATCTTCGAGTATCCCCACTTCGAGGGATTAAGCGCTTTGGAGTTAAGGGGAAGTTAGCGCCGCGATTTGTAGGGCCATATCGAGTTTTGGAGCATATGGGAGAAGTGGCCTACAAGTTGGAATTGCCAAAAGGATTGACAGGAGTTCATGACGTGTTCCACGTTTCTCAGTTGAAGAAGTGTCACGCGGAGATGGCTGATATACCTTTGAGAGACACAGTGCCATTGGAAGCAATTCAGGTGGATAGCAATTTGACCTATGAGGAGAAACTAGTCAAGATTCTCGAGTTTGCCAGCCGAGTCACTCGCAGTAAGGTTATCAAGTTTTGTAAATTTTAGTGGAGTCACCACACGGAAGATGAAGCCACATGGGAGCGAGAGGAAGATTTGCTCAAGGACCACCCTCACCTATTTTCTAGCCAACCAGAATCTCGAGGGCGAGATTCATCTTAAGGGGGGTAGGTTTGTAACATCCCAAATTTTCAATTTGGAATGTTATACATTAGGTCATCATGCATATCATATTTTATTTTACTTTTGGTTTTGATCCTAGAAAATCCTAAGCAACTCAAGGACCCACGGAGAGAGTTGGGGATTTCGTTATTTACATATTTGAGTTTTCTCAAATTGTGTAAACAGGATCATTTGATTTTATTAATTTTATCATCAATTATTTATATTACAAAAATATGAGAGAGGGAATAAAATGACTTTCCCAAAATATAGAAATATTGAGAATTTAATAAAAAAATCAAATAAGATTTATTTCGGAGTTTTTCGGTATTTTTATTTGAATTTAGGAAAAATGCACGTTTTTCAAAGTTGTAGTTTGGGCCCAAATAAATGTTCACTTTATCGGCCTTGATTTTAGAAACCCGGCAAAATTTATTTCGTGATTTTTGGAGTTCGTTTAGTATTTCTTTTTTATTTTTCTTCCGAGCGGAATTATTAAAAAAAACGGAACCGACTTTGGGCCGAACCCGAGCGGGACTCCGCCCGGGGGCGCCTTTATATGCCGCCGCCCCGGGGGGCCCGAGAAGCCCAGCCACCGAAACCCTAAACCTAGCCGCCCCAGCCGCGCCGCCGGAGCGCGCACCACCCGAGGTTCGCCGCCGCCGCCTCGATTTCCGTGCAGTTTTTTTTGGAAAAAAAGGAAATACATATATGTATATATATATATATATATTTCTTTTCTATTCGTCGTTTCTCATTTTCGTCGGATTTTCCACGGTTATTTTCTGATCGCGATTTCTGATCCGATTTTCGTTTTAGTATAACTTTTCGCTCGTTTATCGGAATCAGGCGATTCAAGCGCCTGGAGTTTCGTCTCGAAACCCTCTTTCCGAATAATCAACTTAAACAAGTTTTTGCTACTGTAAAATTTGACCTAGATCCAGATTACTAGAACGAAGTTGTTTTCTTTCGCCGTTTGATTTCTTTTGCTTCGTTCGATTTGATTCTTTTTGCAAACCAGGGTTCTTAAGTTGAACTTTCTGGTTAGATCTTCTATCTGAGTTTTACCTGTGCATTAGATGAGTACTTATTGTATGCTTGTTTGTTTGTCTGCGATAGAATACCCGAAGTGCGCCGCCTGTTACTTTGAATCTCTAGGTTTCGCGGATCATCAGCAAGGCAAGTAACACTTTGATCATACTTTTCTACAACCCAGTTGTATTGCATTAGATCAATCCTCACACATTGCATGATTAGCATCTAATTAAATTGTGGGATGGGAAGTAGTTGAGGTAGTACCTATTACCTGTTTATATGAAACCTTTGGGAGTTACTTCTACGTTTGCTTATTATGCCATGCTATGCTAGTAGACGTGGATTGGGTGAGAGATATCCATGACAGATGTGAGTTTGTTAATTTTAATGGTTTAATTAAGGTGGCAACTTAAACACACATCTGGGTGGATTGAGGCACCTGGTTTCTATCAGGACTTGCCTGTTTTCTTTTGGACCGCCACCCAGGCTCAAAGGTATCATAAGATTATTCATACTAGAAACTTCCGTGTGCAGCCACAAGCCATTATGGGCTCTGGCATAGTTGATTAAGTCGTGTGAACTCTTACAGGGTAGACTAGCAGATGTAGGGGAAAGTAGGTGTACCGGTCTATCCAACGTACGGTGCTAGCGCTTCTGAAAGACTATGTCTCGGTCATCCGTTTCTCGAACATCATGCAGTGCGAGAAATCCAACGGAGGCGATCGAGTCTTGTGGGGAAAAGTGCGCAAACCTCTGCAGAGTGTAATAAACTAATCATGGTTAGGCGTGTCCCCGGTTATGGACGTCTTGAGTATCTAGTACCTGGATTATCATGTGAATCTCAACATGTTACTCTAAAGATAATTTTGATGGGTTTGTTTAATGATGATGCTTAATTGGGATTGAGAATGCTGTCAACCATTCTCAATGTTTAACAACCACCATGATAGTAATTAAATTTATTCCTTTGAAGTAGGGAAAAATTGGCTTTACACAAAAACTGTAACCATAGAGCTTTCCACCAGCCAAATATGCATATAGTATAGCTGTTGGTTTTCATTATTCTCTATGTGTTACCTTGCCAGCATATTCCATGTGCTGACCCGTTTTCGAGCTGCAACGTTAATGTTGCAGACTTTTCAGACGGCGATTAAGGAGTTTTAGGTCGTGGTTCTATACTCAGTGATGCCGTTGGAGTTGATGGACTCACTTATCTTCCAAGCCTTCCGCTGTTATCGTTATTAGATGGCCTTAAGCCATATTTATTGTAATAAGTTCTCGTTTGAGACACTCAATGTAATAAGTGTGTGATTGCTACTCTGCTATAAATCCTCGGAGTACTGTGTGGTGTCAGCATTACTGATCCAAGGATGACACCG
The DNA here is from genome assembly GCA_034509565.1 of Triticum monococcum. Classification (NCBI taxonomy): domain Eukaryota; kingdom Viridiplantae; phylum Streptophyta; class Magnoliopsida; order Poales; family Poaceae; genus Triticum; species Triticum monococcum. Next base: position 187,443,292 of record CM067846.1, read on the forward strand.
GAGCACAGAGATCAGACTGTTTGAGGTCTGGTCGCTACAGTGAACAATTGTGCCTGCCCATCTGCTTTATATTCCCATGGTTAAATATGTAGTCCAACGATTTCAACGCAGGAACCGCGTTAGGAAGTAAAGGACTTACACAACCGTCTCCCACAACCCGAAGATCCAGAACGGTCCCTCGATCCGGACTCCGAAGATGATCCGGATATATCGGTGGAGTTGATTGACGGGGTGTTTCATCAGTTAAGCAAGGACAATACCTTGGTGGCTATTACGACTGATTACCCAGGGTTAATCCCGGCCTCCCAGGTAACAGAGAGCGGAGTCTCAAACCTTTGAGAAGGAATCCATTCTCACGCATTTCAGTTTTCCTGACAACGACCGTGTTTTGCAGGGGAGGTTTCCAAGGCGGGAGGCCGAACCTGCGGCGGCTAGCCAACGAGGGGCCGCAGGGCCCCGTAGGGCAAAAAGGAATGTAGTCCGGACTGGGATGCCGGCTCAAAGGTATAGCGCATCCTCTTTTTCCTTGGTGTTATTTCTTCAGGGCATATTAACGTTCGTGCTATCTTCAGGACAAAGAGACCTCGCAGGACTACATCCAGAGAGGTTGCCAACCGCGCCTCCACCAGCCAGGCTCCAACGCCTGGCCCGGAAGCGGGAGCGAGCACGAGGCGCGCACCAGACGCTCCACCGACAGAGGATGCAGACAGGCTGTCTGCCACCAATTCCGAGGTGGAGAGTGCCATGAACCACAGGCGTCACCGGACAGTTCTTCGCGATGCTTGTTTCTCCCGAGAGGCATTAGATGCCTTCAATTCGGGAGATGCGTACCTTCGTGCCGCTCAAAATGGTTTAACCAGAGCCATGGAGCAATATGTAAAAGACATACGGGTAAGAAAAGTTTGGTAAATATATATGTATATACCAGTAGCCCCCGAGACTTGAAACAGTTAGAGTAACTGGTTTAACGATCATTTGTTATGCAGGTTCTTACAGAGAAGAATACCGTACTGTCCCAGGAGCTGAAAGAGTGCAAAGCCCAACTAGAGGCCGCACTAGCCGCGGCAGGGGAGCCTAAAGAGACCCCCTCTGGTAAGATACACTTTGAAAGATTAATATCTTGCGAAGTGCGGCATGGGTATGAATCTGCCAAATCATATTGCAGATGGCGCCAGACTGGATCCGGAGAGGCAACAACTCTTACGCCGGCTGAAGGCCAGTGAGAGTATGTTGACAAGGGTGAGGCAGGAGAAGAATGAGCTTCAGGATGCCAACACCAAGCTGGACGTTGAGCTTAAAGATGTTCGTGGCCAGCTGTCGGACTCTACTAAGGAGAATCAGCGGCTTCGACGCGGCATATTTAGTAAGTGCTTAAGCGAATCTTTGAAAGAAAAGAGTTCGGCGAGGAAGTCGACTAACAGAGTAATGTCTGTAGGTATGCTAACGGGTCATCCTGCAGAGGAGATGCCCGGTTCTACGGGTGACCTTCTTCCCGAGCTCTCGCAAGTGCACGAGCGAGTTCAGCAGGCAATGCGAGGCGTTGCCCAAGCCTTATGGCCTTCCCACTCCATGCCCGAGGGCCTTGGAGAGCTTTCGGAGAAGCTTAAGGGAGCTCGGCGGCATTTCCGGTTGTGGAAGATATCAGCCTGCCGACAAGGCGCTAGGGAGGCCTGGGCCATGGTGAAGACGCGGTACACGAAGTCTGACCCAAACCACATGGCCGAGGTCAGACCTGTGGGGCCTGACGGGAAGGAGATCCCTGTAAGCTTAGTGTACGGCCAAGTAGAATTGGCCGCAAAGTATTCCCAGCAGGACTGTAAGTTAGACAGCCTGTTAGATGGTATTGAAGAGAAATACAATCAGTCAGAGTGACTATGTAATTTTTAATTGACATGTGTAATGCCTTCTAGCCGGATTGTAGATCGTTTGTCGTTGCCGACCTTTTCGCTTCAACCTCAGGACCTGATGGTCTGGAGTGTGTCCGAATACTCTACCGGTTATGTAAGAACCGGGGTATGCATGGAGACCAGGCGTAGGGGTCATTAGTGCTTTATCAGACAAGTGCCCAACTAGTTATGTTATATTACATGGTTAGTAAGAAACATCTTCCAGAGAGAATAGTTCCGTTAGGGGTTCCTTTCTCTGGGAGGCATGCCCTAAAGTGCATGTCCGGACTGCAAACGCAGGAAAATCATCTGGGGGCATATACATAAATAAGTAAAAAAGGTCATCTTTTAGTTCCCCGACCGAATATTCCCTTAAGAACGCTAGCTTTCGGCTTCACCCAGTCTGAGGTACACATCCGGCTGATACGGCAGTAACAATCGCAGAGGTGCTCCCTTTACCACCTAGCCAAACAATCAGGAACGTAGGGGTAAGCACAGGAGCCAGGCAACCCAACTTGGCCAAAACTTAAGTCACATCGATGCATATAATGGTGAAGAAAAGGTACATGCGGAAGTTTGACACATGTGGTGGGCGTGAAGCCCGTATAAATAAGCTTCTGTTAAAGAAGCCCCCAGGTTTAATGAGCGCAAGTAGCACTTCACTTGAGGAGCCTTTGAGGGCTATAAAAGAGAAGAGGGGAAGGAGAGAAATGAAAGACAGAAAATGTAAAAAATGGACAGAGGAAGGAGACAGACACAGAGTCCGGAGCTAGGCATAGAATCTTCAGAGACGGGCTGCGTTCCATGGGTTCGGCTCAAGTCGGTTATCCGACGCATCTCGCAGGCGGTATGCTCCACCAGTCAGGATTTGGTCGATTATGAAGGGACCTTCCCACTTGGGCTTCAGCTTGTCCTTTTTCTTGTCCGGCAGGCATAGAACTAATTCGCCAATGTTGTAGCTTTTGGCCCGCACTTCTCTGCTTTGATATCTTCGGGCCTGCTGTTGATAGAATGCGGAACGGGCTTTTGCCACGTCGCGCTCCTCCTCTAAGGCGTCCAAACTGTCCTACCGATCGAGCTCGGCCTCCCTTTCTTCGTACATGCGCACTCGAGGTGAGTCATGAATTACGTCGCAGGGCAAGACCGCCTCTGTGCCGTACACCATAAAAAATGGTGTGTATCCGGTGGTGCGGTTCGGCGTGGTCTGCAGCCCCCAGAGTACGGAGTCGAGCTCCTCTACTCAGTGCGTGTTAGATTCCTTGAGGGACCGCACTAATCTGGGTTTGATGCCGCTCATGATGAGACCATTTGCACGTTCGACCTGACCGTTAGTTTTTGGGTGATAGACGGAAGCATAATCGAGCTTGATGCCCATGTTTTTGCACCAGAGTTTTACCTCATCGGCCGTAAAGTTCGTGCCGTTATCGGTGATGATGCTGTGGGGGACGCCATAACGGTGTACGACCCCGGATATAAAGTCTATCACAGGTCCGGATTCGGCCGTCTTGACAGGCTTGGCTTCTATCCATTTGGTGAACTTATCCACCATGACCAGTAAGTATTTTTTCTTGTGGGTTCCGCCTTTAAGGGGTCCCACCATGTCAAGCCCCCAGACCGCGAAAGGCCAAGTGATGGGGATAGTTTGGAGGGCGGTGGGTGGCATATGGCTTTCGTTTGCAAAAAGCTGGCAACCGACGCATTTATGGACCAAGTCCTGAGCATCCGCCCGGGCCGTCGGCCAATAAAAGCATGTACGGAAAGCCTTGCTTATGAGGGACCGGGCTGCGGCGTGATGGCCACCGAGTCCGGCATGAATTTCAGCCAGCAGGTTCTGCCCTGCCTCTTCGGAGATGCACCTTTGAAGGACTCTTGTAGTGCTTTTCTTGTAAAGTTCTCCCTCATGGACTTTATAGGCTTTAGATCCCCGCACTATACAGCGTGCCTCGTTTTGGTCCTTTGGGAGTTCCTGCCTAGTAAGGTAGGCTAGGAATAGTTCTGTCGACGAGGCGATAACGGCCATTAGTACGTGGGCTGAGGTTGTTATTTCATTGGTAGGGCCTCCGATTATGTCAGATTGTTCGGCATCGGACAGTGCGGTTGGGTCCGGACTGATATTGCCATGTTCCCCTTCCCATACTATGGATGGCTTGAACAGCCTTTCCAGGAAGATGTGGGGGGGGGGACCGTATCGTGTTTTGCGCCGATGCGTGCCAGGACGTCTGCCGCCTGATTGTTTTCTCGGGCTATATGGTGAAATTCGAGCCCTTCAAACCGAGCTGACATTTTGAGGACGACGTTGTGGTAAGCTGCCATTTTTGGATCCTTGGCATCGAAGTCTCCATTTATTTGGGATATCGCAAGGTTCGAATCCCCGCGCACCTCTAGGCGTTGAATGCCCATGGATACTGCCATCCGGAGACCATGTAAAAGGGCCTCATATTCGGCTGCATTGTTGGAGTCCGTGTACATAATCTGGAGTACATATTGAACTGTGTCTCCTGTGGGGGACGTCAAAACAACGTTGGCCCCTAGTCCGGCCAACATTTTGGAACCGTCGAAGTGCATTATCCAGTTTGAATATGTGCCGTACTCTTTAGGGAGTTCGGCCTCCGTCCATTCTGCGACGAAGTCGGCCAAAACTTGCGACTTGATAGCTCGCCGTGGCTTATAAGTTTTGTCGAACGGGAGGAGCTCGATGGCCCATTTTGCAATCCGGCCCGTTGCATCACGGTTGTTTATAATATCATTGAGTGGTACTTCCAATGCTACTGTGATTGAACACTGTTGAAAGTAGTGTCGTAGCTTCCGGGATGCCATGAATACCGCATATGCAATCTTTTGATAATGTGGGTACTGTGATTTGCATGGGGTGAGGATAGTGGACACATAGTAAACCGGCATTTGAAGGGGGAATTTGTGTCCGTCCGTTTCCCGCTTGACGACGAGTACTGCACTGACAACTTGATGGGTTGCTGCAATGTACAATAGCATTGGTTCGCCGATGTTTGGCCCGGCCAGGACGGGTTTGTTGCCAATATGGCTTTTATTTCCTCGAGTCCGGCCGTGGCGGCGTCCGTCCACTCGAAGTGTTCGGTGCGCCGAAGGAGGCGATAGAGGGGTAGCGCCTTTTCTCCCAACCGGGAGATAAAGCGGCTTAGAGCCGCCACGCATTCAGTTAATTTTGGTATTTGTTTGAGGTCCTTTGGGATATCCAATTGTGACAAAGCTCGGATCTTGGCTGGATTTGCTTCGATTCCCATACCGGATACAATGAAGCCCAAGAGTTTCCGGCTGGAATGCCGAAAACGCATTTTTCCGGATTTAGCTTGATGTCATATGCTCGGAGGTTGTCACATGTAAGCCTCAAGTCGTCTACTAGAGATTCGACATGTCTTGTTTTTACGACCACATCATCCACGTATGCCTCTACTGTTTTGCCGATCTGGTTTGCCAGACATGTCTGAATCATGCGCTGATATGTTGCGCTGGTGTTTTTGAGCCCGAAAGGCATTGTGTTGAAGCAGAATGGGCCGTATGGGGTGATGAATGCCGTTGCGGCTTGGTCTGACTCGGCCATCTTGATTGGATGGTAACCGGAGTATGCGTCGAGGAAGCACAATGAATCGTGTCCTGCAGTGGCGTCGATAATTTCATCGATGTGGGGGAGGGGGAAGGGATCCTTTGGGCAGGCCTTGTTGAGGTCTTTGAAGTCAACGCACAGGCGCCAGGATTTGTCCTTCTTTGGTACCATCACCAAGTTTGCTAGCCAGTCGAGATGTTTTATATCTCTGATGAATCCGGACTCCAATAGTTTGGCTAGCTCATCTCCCATTGCCTGACTCTTGGGTTCAGAAAAACGCCGAAGGGCTTGTTTGATAGGATTGAATCCTTTTAGGATATTTAAGCTGTGTTCGGCCAGCCTGCGTGGGATTCCTGGCATGTCCGAAGGGTGCCATGCAAAAATGTCCCAGTTCTCCCATAGGAATTCTCGCAGTGCGGCGTCTACATTGGGGTTTAATTGTGCGCCGATGGAAGCTGTTTTATTGGGGTCCGTTGGATGGACCTGGAATTTGACTATTTCATCCGCTAGTTTAAAGGAGGTGGACTTGGATCTTTTGTCGAGTATCACATCGTCCCTGTTTACCATGGAGCGCAGTGTAGTCAGTTCCTCAGCTGCTAGGGCTTCGGACAGTGCCTCAAGGGCCAGTGCGGCTGTCTTGTTTTCGGCGCAGAGTGCTATGTCCGGATCACTAGCGAGAGTGATGATTCCGTTCGGCCCGGGCATCTTGAGCTTCATGTACCCGTAATGGGGTATTGCTTGGAAGATTGTAAACGCTTCCCGCCCCAGCAGAGCGTGGTATCCGCTGCTGAACGGGGCCACTTGGAATGTGACCTCTTCGGACCTATAATTATCCGGCGTGCCGAACACCACATCTAGTGTGATTTTTCCTGTACAACATGCTTCCCGACTAGGGATTATTCCTCTGAAGGTTGTGCTGCCTCGCTCAATGCGGTTCCGGTCTATTTCCATTTTTTGAAGGGTTTCCTCATAAATGAGGTTCAATCTGCTGCCTCCATCCATGAGTACCTTGGTGAGGCGAAAGCCGTCCACTATAGGACTGAGTACCAATGCGGCTGGTGCTCGAGCTGTTCGGAATTTAGGTTCGTCGCTGGCATTAAAGGTAATAGCCGTGTCACTCCATGGGTTTATTGTTGCTACTTGATAGACTTCGGCGAAGCTGCGGAGTGTTCTTTTTCACATTTTATTTGATGCAAAAGTCTCGAAGACTGTTAAGACTGTACTGGAGTCCCTGAGGTGGCTTTCTGCGGCCTCCGGAATTAGGAGATCTTCGCCCCTTTTGGCCACCTGCCGGAGTATCCAACATGCTCTAAGGCTATGAGTTGGTGTGGCGTCCTCTGTACTATGAATTTTACAGGGTCCATTAAGCCATCCCTCTAGTACGGTTCCATGCCCTGTAGAGGGTTTTGGTTTTTTTGGTTTTTAACCTGGGTGTCTGATGATGATGCACCCTTTTATTTCGGACGAGGTTTCTATTCAGGGCTGGATTGTCCCAAAATTTAGTTTCGGTTTTCCGGGCGCTTTCCATCGCACAGTACTTTTGTACTATGGACGCCAAGTCAGCGAAGCGTGTAAGATCACGACGACCTGTGGCGTTGAGGATTCCCTTGTCCGTGCAATTATTGCAGAAGATTGAGATTGTGTTTTCCTCGCGGCAGTCCTTTATCCTGTTCATAACCAGGAGGAACCTTGCCCAGTAATGATGTACTGTTTCTTCGGGCTTTTGCCTGATTTGGGATAGATCGTTTATGTTCGGGCGGGTGGGTGGATTTAAATCCGGAACTTCACCCAATCTAAGACTCAGAGGCCAAGGAGTTTCCGAACTCCGAGGTTTGGATTCGTCGATGTTGTCCAGTGAATCTAGCCCGTTGCCTAATTCTAAGTTCAGGTCTTGAGTTACATCCTCCCCTCCGCGGGTATCCGGCTTGGAGGGATCTGGAATCTGGACGTAGCTCGTCCTTAAGATAGATGAAGAGTTGCCGCATTGTGCCTCTACTACGGCAACGTGATGGGTGACTTGGGGAGAATTAATTTCTCTTAGATCGGGTTTAAGCCCAACCTGGTCATAATCCGTAGTGACCCCCAAGGCGGTGATGCGATCCAGGAGCTCGTTTATGGCAGAGAGTTCCATTGGATCTAACTGCTCGACGAGTTCCGAGCTGACATGAAGATTGCTTTTGATGACCCGAGAGGTCACCGTCGGTGCAACGGCCGAACAGGCGGTCATGAGAAAATCGCCTAGCCAAAGAGTTTGGCCGACAGCCAAGGCTCCCTTAGTAACGGCGCCGTCTTTAAAGACCGGAAGAGGCATCCTTCCTGATTGCGACGACACAGAGGAACTCTCAATGAAAGCACCAATGTCGGTGTCAAAACCGGCAGATCTCGGGTAGGGGGTCCCGAACTGTGCGTCTAGGCCGGATGGTAACAGGAGACAAGGGACGGAATGTTTTACCCAGGTTCGGGCCCTCTTGATGGAGGTAAAACCCTACGTCCTGCTTGATTAATATTGGTGATATGGGTAGTACAAGAGTAGATCTACCACGAGATCAAGGAGGCTAAACCCTAAAAGCTAGCCTATGGTATGATTGTTGTATGATGAAGTTGTCCTACGGACTAAAACCCTCCGGTTTATATAGACACCGGAGAGGGTTAGGGTTACACAAAGTCGGTTACAATGGTAGGAGATCTTGAATATCCGCATCGCCAAGCTTGCCTTCCACGCCAAGGAAAGTCCCATCCGGACACGGGATGGAGTCTTCAATCTTGTATCTTCATAGTCCTGGAGTCCGGCTGAAGGTATAGTCCGGCTACCCGGACACCGCCTAATCCAGGACTCCCTCAGGGGGAGACGGAAGCAGGAGAGCGAGCTGCAGTATAAGTGGAATGGAGGAGGAAGGAGGGTTTTTCTAGGATAGCCCCCTATCGTGGAATTGTCACGGCAGATGTCCTAGCAGAAGGACTTAGTCATGGAGCCATCGCAACTAGGTTAGCTTAAAGGGGTTAAACGGGTCAAAGGACACAGGGAGTTTATACTGGTTCAGCCCCTTGCGGTGAAGGTAAAGGCCTACTCCAGTTTTAGGTGGTATTGCTTGGGTTTCGATTACCAGAGAGCGAAAATGCTTGACCTAGTTCTCGATCTCTTGTTTCTTTTCTTGAACCGCTGCCGGGTCATCCCTTTATATACACAGGTTGACGCCCAGCAGCTCATGGAGTCCCGGCCGGCTCATACACAACGTGTCCGGCTCGGTGACTAACTACACATGCCTTACAATACAAGTCATACATACATGGCGGTTTATAGATGTGAGCTTTAAGTTGTCTCTGGGCTTTGGGCCTTCAGTAAACCTGCTTTGTGAACTGCCATCTTCAACATCTTCATGGTCTTTGTATTTTATGAACCGCTAGCGGTATGACCCAGCCCCTCCTGGGTGGGTCATATCCAATAGTTATATCCCCGACATTAGGCCCCACGTTGATGTGAACTTGTTCATATCGATCTTTCAATACTTAGAAAAAATCCTTCTTCGTCTTCTCTTGCAAGACCTTGTAACCCGCCATGACGTCATCTCCTAGGATTGCGATAACCCGTCGTGACATCACCTGTCAATAATATTATGCAAAGCCCAAATCTCGATATATGTATATCCTCTCTTTTTTAATAAGTTTCCCAAAAATCAAGGCATCTGTGCTGTTGCATATCCATTTTTTGGCCTCCTCGATTCCCGCACATGTCACTTATCCTTTTGTCGTTATAAATAGGGCCATGGGTCCCTTTGACTTCCCCCTTGCCTTCTCGTCTCCATCTTGTTTCTCGCATCACTTCAGCACCCGAGATCTGCCGCCGCCGTCGACTCTCGCCACCGCCTCGACAACAGCTGCTGCATCAGCCTGATTTGACCAGAGTTCGTCTGCACACCTCCATTGTTCAATAGCTCTGGTGAGTTCTCCTCCTTTCCTTTCTCCTAGATCCCATTAGGGTTTCCACGAGTTCGTTGGAGTTCATCCTCGTTCTTTGCTGAAGCTTGTAACTTTTGATTCAAACTTAGTACCCTCCTACGCAGCAGTAGTCATGGTACTCATTTTTGTTATTAGAACATCTCTCTTGCGTAAGAAAACCAATCTGGACACATGAGCTGCTCACGTACTGCAACTTAGGTCTAAATATTTTCCATTCTCTGAAGTGTCGTAGATCCAAAATTGTAGCATCAAACTGTGAAATCTATTTTTCCAACAGTTAGCAATGTTCCCATTCTCGGATATGTGAAATCAATATTTGTGCGGGCGGCTTAACTCAGAAACCGTAACCCGCCAGGTACCATTAGTCCCCTCTTAAGCCGCCAATAGCTTATCTTTATAACTTCATTGCCATCCTCCGGTTTAACATCTATGTATGCTTCATTATTTTTACCTTTAAGGCAACAGTCGACTTGACCATATAATCTTAAACCGGTGTAATCTTTCTTTCAGATCATCGAAAAAATGGCTAAGACATATACCTCATGCAACTGGGTCCAACCCCAGGTCACTGATGAAGACCTGAACAACTTTGTTGCTACTGGTGCTCTAGCTAAGAAAGAAGATATCCACTGGAGGGTTCCTGTTGAAGAAAATACTCCTACACGCAAGGACGGGGAAGTAATTGTCTTCACTGGCCACCTAAGCCGGGGGTTCAGCCTGCCCGGCTCAAAAAATTTCCGCGATGTGCTTCATTTCTTCCAACTTCACCCTCAAGATATTGGGCCCAACTCTGTATCCAATATTTGCGATTTCCAAGTTTTTTGTGAAGCCTATCTTCAAGAAGAACCCACAGTTGAATTATTCAGAGAATTTTACTATTTAAACCGTCAGACAGAGTTTATTGACGGGCCCAACTTGGAACTCAGTGGGATCTCAATTCAGAAGAGAAAAGAAGTCAACTTTCCCTACGCCAAGCTGCCGAGTCACCCCAAAGATTGGAAGCAAACTTGGTTCTATTGTAAAGACACTTCTCCATCAGACGAGAATCCTCTGTCGGGTTACCGCGACCACCGGCTTAGCAACACACATCCGCTGACTGCAACATTCAACTAACTAGCGCAGAAATTACAGAAGCCACCAAGAAATTGCTGAACGAGCCTGCAAAGGAATGCAGTAAAACAGGACTTAGTCCTTTCTGTACCTTCAACAAGCCGCCAGCAGTAAGTGTTGAACGCCTTCCGCTCAATCATGTTTGCAATAGTTATGCGTACTTATAATCTTTTTTTGACTTCCATAGGTTGATTCTCCATTTTGGAACAAGAAACCTCAAGATAAGCCGGCCAAACCGGCTCGTACTAAAACCAAAGTCACCAAAAGACCTGCCAAGAAGAAAACCGCCGAGACCACCGGCTTAAACATTGATGATGACGTCGATGACGATGAATCAGAGGTAGAACTTGATTCACATGGCTCATATTTTATACATCTCATTGACAACGACTGTTATCAGGATGACGCAAAAGCCAGCCATGCAGGCGATGCAGTGGTAATTATTCTTTCCTCCGGCTCAGAACCTCTGCCAACACAGAAATCCCGACAAGCAAGACGGGAAGTAAGCTTTTCTCACCCTCTAGCTCACTTCGATCCCAACATTCTTTTGAAGAAATAGCAACACGAAGCTCACCGCACCGCTCGGCATAGTGGTGGTGTGATTACTTCTTATGGCTTACCAAACACGTCGGCTCGCAAACGCCACCCAGAGGTCTTACATATTTCTGATATACTTTATCCCAAGGCGGGTTATTTCCAACAACCTCTTAACCCATTTGATTCAAACTATCAGGGGACTTCTCATTCCTCCTCTGGCGAGTCAACGGGAACTCAGATCCCAGCTTTCAAGACTGTACCTGGGTAAGAATATATTCAATCATGCAGACTAAGGCATAGCTTAGTGGTGGGTAGGGGCTGATGCCTTCCCACCCACCCAGGTTCAAGGCATGGTATTTACAATTCGGGTTTATTGCACCAATTATACTGTAGGGGGTTCCCTTACAGTCTTTCTGTAAAAAAAAGAATATATTCAATCATTGAGACCTTATGCCTGATTATTATACTGACCTCTTTATACTTCTTATCTGAACGGGCCAGGCCAAACCCAGCAAAAAGGCGAAGCTGAATAAGCCGATCGACGATGTCAATCCGTCTGAGCCGGAGTAACAAGAACCAGAACTTTCTCACCCAATTGCTGAAGGTATTATTGATGATCCACCACCTCAAGACCATGAAGACTTTACAAACCGTATGGATGTTGAGCTGGCCATCTCTAAGACGCCAAGCCCAGTTAAGCCTCTTGAGGGGAAAACTGACGATGTAGTCCTCACTCGGTTTGGTTTTACAGCGCCTGGTCACCCCATTGTCTTGTCTAAGCACAACGCCAAAGAAGAAATTTTTGCTGAAGATTAAGGCAAGTGGAAGGTAGACTTAGAGAGCTACGCCCAATTCAGCGCCCAAGACATCCACTCTGGTTATCTGAACTGTTTGTACACCAGCCGTGACTTTGAAGCCGGCTTGGTTAATTTGACGAAGGAACGCTATGAGGTAACTCAATCACCATTCTCTTTCATAATTACCTGTCTATTAGCCGCCAAGTCTATAGGATATGATAGAGTGTTGAATATGATGTAGACTTTCCAGTTGCCGTAAAGAATCGCACATCATCACTAGTAGCCCCCAAGGGCTGGCTTAATATCATCATGTTAAGCCGGGACTTTTAAATAGTAGTAATGATCATTGCATCCATAGCCCCCAAGGGTCGGTTTAACTAGCATGTTGAACCAAGACTTTAAGTAACAAAAATCAACTTTACCTCAGTAGCCCCCAAGGGTCGGTTTAATTAGTGATGAATAAGTTGGGACTAACCATCCTATTTGAAGTCATCAATCCAATTTGTAGTCTTTATAAACCGGATTACATCATTCGCCCGGGTCAGTCAATGATTCTGTCTTTAACAAAGAGCGACATGCATTAGCCCCCAAGTGCCAAGTATAATACTTGTATTGTGCTTGGGACTTCAAAAAATTCTTAAGAGAAATATACATTAGCAGCCAAGTGCCAAGGAAAATACATGTATTGTGCTTGGGACTTCAATCAATAATCATACTCATGATATCTGTCCATGCTTATACCATAGGCTGAACTTTCTGAAAAGGACTCGCAGCTCAATGATCTGAAGGCCAATATAAAGACTCAACAATCTGAAACATCCAAGGCCCAATCAGAATTGAGGACTTCTTTGGAAAACATTTAGCAGCTCAAGCAGAACTTCAATACTGACAAAGATGGTTGGGAAACTGAAAAGGCAGATCTACTGAAAAGGGCAGAAAAGCTGAAGCCGCTCTTAAGCCGGTGACTGATGAACTATCCGGCTTAAGGCAGTAAATCAATAACATGTCATTGGCTATCTTCGGTAAGTTTTAATCCCGATTCCATTCATCCCAATGAATCTTCTATAAACTGTGTCGGCTTATTAATAAATGAACTAATACAGTCTCTCGAAGCGTCAATTTGAGCTCAGACATGCGCGTCCGGTTGAAGGCCATCTACACTCTTGTAGAACAACTATATACTGGTGCTCAATGGACCATTGCTGCTGCTCTGCACAAAAAACGGTCGCCTACTCTTATCAAGGAGACGTTGGAAAGGTTGTTAGTGGTACCCAAAAGGATTGAAGAGCTGAAACGAGCCTCGCTAGAGCCGGCGCTTTAACTGCCCTAAGCCGGGCTAAAGCATGGCAAGTAGATCTTGACCCAGAGGATCTGGACAACAGTTGCCCAAGTGTAAAGGAAGACGGGACGCCCTTAAGTGCAGATGATTTTGTAGATATAGTAAGATCAATGCATCCGTTGGAAACCTGGCTGGCTGAAGAGACCAATCTATCGCAGTATTAGGCGGCTTATGATGCTAATAATAAGAAGATGAAGGCGCCGATTTTCATCAGGAGACAGATCTCATCCCGCCAATTCGTAAGCATACATTCGCTCCCGACATTGATCCATTAAACCTTATTGATGACGAAGCTATGATTAGAGCATTGACCAGTATCAACTGGGCTACGCCTGACTTCTAGCTAATGGATAATCAAGGAGCTGAAGAAGAAGAAGAAGAAGAAGAAGAAGAAGAAACACAAGATGACCCAGAAGCTTCAACCCGCCAGGGATCCTGAACCGGCTTATGCACCATAAAGCTTTGATACTTGCATCGTGAAAACATTTATCCTTCTTGGGCCATTGTATGCCTTGTAATAGGCTAGTTAAACATTTGATCTCTTGTGCCATTGTGCACATTTTGTTTTGCATAATACTGTGATCTGCCATTTGAGGATCTGCCACTTGTGCTCATGATTGCATCAACTATGTGGACCAGTTTTATTATTTTACCTGCACACAAACAAATCACAAGTACCCTGGCGGTTTACCCCAGGGCGGGTCATAATGCCGTATAAAAACCACTGGTGACTAAAAGAAATCCATAACTAGGATATAACAGAATATCATACCTGTGATATTTACTCACACTATTAGTTTATCATAACTGTGCAGGAAGGGTTACAACCCAAAGGATGGAGTGCACAATGCCCTTTTCCATTTCCATATACAGCCGGCTTACAACGCTGTATGTAGTAGGGGTAACATCGCAAAATTTAGAGCACAATGCTTCCAAGCATATAAGATCATCATATACTAGCGACTTATAGTCGAAAGTCAGACTGGGTTAATAAACTCCGGATAGGTTCATATATGGACCATAAGACATCATAGCCCTCATTGGTGCTCAAACATGTCACAAAGATGAACTTCAAAAATATTCAAGTCAAATATAAATCGAAAGACAAAAACAAGGCTTTCACGGGATGCCAAACCTTTTAAATCAAGTGCTTTCAAAGGGCTGCACAGCCGCTGAGTTGAACCTTCACTCAACCTTATAAGTTGGGGCTCACATGACCAATCATCATTTTAACTTTGACAAGTTCAGGGTCTGTATAAGATTGAGTTATCAAAAGTACAGTGGGTCATTCCAGTCAATCTTGGCGGAGTGGCAGACTTAAAAGGCAGGATAACTCGGGTTTTTAGGTGAATACACCTGGCTTCCAAGCCTATTACAAGGGTCATAAAAACTCTTGTCCGTTAAGCACAGAGCCCCCAAGTAATATGTTATTCTAGGCATATAAGACGGAATAATAGGGTAATCACAGCTATGCTCAAGGAGTAGGAAGCCCCCAAGTATTTAATAATCATGGCGTACAAGCCAAATCAAAAGGGTACACATAGCTATGCTCAATGAGAAGGAAGCCCCCAAGTTACCATATGAAGTGACAATAAAGACTCATTATTCTCAAAATGAAATGACAGAGGCCCTGAATTATTAGGGATGCCGGCTTTATTATTGTCGGCGTTCTGGGAACGGGGGTCCCCAGACTTGCCTGCCTGCGGCCTGTGGCGTGGCTCAAAGGGGGGCCCAGCGTGGCCCATCTTCATCAACACAGACCCAAGACCCTCGCGAGGGGCCAAGCCTCGCGGGGCGGACGACACGGAGCTTCCTCGGGCACGGCCTCATCAGGCTGGCTCACGAGGAGGCGGAGAGATCAAGGCGGGGTACCTCATGAGGTGCCCATGACGCAAGCCATGACGACCAAGGGCGCCAGACAGGTGCCAGCCCGCGCAGTGTCCTCCTTTCCTCTTTGGTGCAAAGGGGGCAAGCGCAGCCGAGGAGTACCGAGGCATCAGGCAAAGGTTGCCATTTCGGTGCAACGAGACCAAGACCAGGAAGACTGCAAGACGGAGGTCATCGTGGAGCCCAGGACGGCGTCACCACCAGAGCTTTGTGCAGGCGAAGACTACTTTTGTCAGGGTAGCGAGTACTAGCTGTCCCCCTTCAAATTAGACCGCCATTGCTGGCTCCCTTCCCGTTCGATATTTGGGAAGAGGAACAGGGCCTCTATAAATAGGACCAGCCACCCACAGAAGAGAGGGGTCTGGGGGGAAGGATTAAGAAGAGGGTGTCGGAAGAGGAGGTTCTTTAGAGAGGGGGTTCGATCAGAGAAAGACAGAGAGAGACAGAGAGAGAGAGAAGGGTGACTGAACTCCTCCCAGCAGATCATCACCCCAGCCAAGAACAGACCCTCGCGAGGCTGTTCTTCCTTGTATCATTCATCATCATCAGCCCAAGAGGCAATCCACCACACCACAAACTAGAGTAGGGTATTACACCACAACGGTGTCCTGAACCAGTATAAACCCTGTGTCTCTTGTGTTGTTCTTTCCATAGATTAGATCTTAGCGAGGCGGAGGGGTAGAGGTAGGTAGGAAGCGAAATCTCCACGCGCACCCCAGTGTTTGAACCTCAAGGGTCTGCCGGAACCCGAAATCTGACATTTCGCGCACCAGGTAGGGGTGCGCCGCAATTCGTCTTCCACCGCCCCGTTCTCCTCCGACCATCGCACCCATGTCCGACGCTCGTCGGGCCCGCGCTGAGCGCCGGGCCGCTCTCACTTCCCGCGTCGCCCAGACGGCTCCTGTCGGCGGGCGTCCTCACCGTTCCCCGTCACCTGCCGTCAACGCCGCCATCGGCCCGACGGGGGACGAGCAGCAAGCATCGTCTCAGCATCCGTCCGTGCGGCAAGACGGCCGCACCGCAACTCCCTCGCTCCCCCCGGCTGGTTCTTCGTCCCGCGCGCTCCGCGCACCCATGGAGGCTCGAGCTGTGCTCATCGCGGCAAATGAGCTCCTGTGCTACCGCCCCGTCGACGACCTCTACGAAGAATGGCTCGACCGCGTCGCCGAGCTCGTCCGTGCCGCAGGGGGCTCTCCTGCGCCGTCCGTTCCGCTGCACCACACCCCGCCCCGCGCGGGCGACGAAGCCTCGGCGGCGCCCCGGCTGCCTCCTCCTCAAGAAGGTGCCATGGCTCCAAGGCGTGTGGCCCTTGGGCAGAACCCGCTCCGTCAGGTGCCAGTGCAGCAAGAGCAGAGCTGCCAGGAAGTCCCTCGCCCGCAAGAAGCTGCCCGGGCGCTCTCTACTCCAGCACGTCGCGACCATGCTCCTGCTCCCGCACGTCAAGACCCAGCTGCAGCGCGTGGAGACATGCAAGACCAAGCTCTCCGTCACCCAAGACCTCCCGTGGCCACAGCAGGCTGCCGTGCCTTCACCGCCGAGCTACGCAGTGTCGCGTGGCCCGGCAAGTTCAAGCCAGACCCACCTCGCGAGGGAGACTGGAGGGGTCGGCCTCGCGAGGATCGCCCGCAAGGCAACGCAGGCCTCCCTCTACTGCTGCCGCAACCAAGGAGAAACGAGGACCGCCGCCAGGCCGAGGAGGCTGGGGGCTTCCAGGAGCTGCGCGCGATCGCCTGCATCCTGGACGGGGCTCAAGCCCCAGCCTCTCAACGCATCTTCAAGCAGTTCGCCCGCGAAGTGAATGCAGTCCTCCCCAAGATCGAAGCCACGTGCCCTCTTAGGTGGTCGGCGTGCGCCATCACGTTCAGCTCGGCAGATCAGCTCAAGTGTGCGGCTACAGCCGGAGTCCTCCCGATGCTCTGTTCCCCAATCATCAGCAACGTGGTGGTCAACATGACCCTCATCGATGGCGGGGCAGGGCTCAACGTCCTATCCGTGGAAACATTCAACAATCTCCAAGTGCCCTACAGCCAGCTTCAGCCAACCAAGCCTTTCTCGGAGTCACCGACGGCTCCACGGTCCTGATCGGGCAGGTCCGCCTCCCGGTCACCTTCGGGGCATGCGACAACTACCGCACTGAGCTCATCGACTTTGATGTCGCTCACATTCTCCTGCCGTACAACGCCATCCTCGGGTACCCAGCGCTGGCCAAGTTCATGGCCGTAACTCACCACGGCTACAACATCCTCAAGAAGCCAAGAAGTGGCGGAGTCATCACGGTGCCCTGTGAGAGAAGGATGCGATGTGTTCCCTGGAACGAGCCTTTCAGGACGCCTCACTGGAAGACCCGGATCGTGGAAGCAGGAGGCTTTTTGAGACCACCCCCAAGAAGAAGAAGACATCGTCCGGCCTGGCTCCTCAGGAGGCAGGCCCCTTAGGGCCCATGCCTACCCAGGGGGAACCTCCTTCCATCGCATAGGAAAGCGCGCCCGGCGCCCTCCTCAGGCAGGGCTCGGGGGCTCTCCCCTAGAGGGCCACCGACCTGGCTAGGGTCACGAGGGAGGCGCTTGGGCACCACATGGAGGCGTGTTTCGAAGCACGTCTCCCTCAAGACGGAGTAAGGCAAGGAGAGCCAGACCCTCAGGAGTTCGTCAGCAAGGCCATCCAGGAGCTACAGGAGTCAAGAGTCATGAAAGGTGGCCGCCGTCTACCAGCAGTGGCTCCCCATCCAGGCGAGGATGGCGGGCTGCGCGTCTGCATCGACATACCAGGGCTCAACCGAGTCGCCTCCCTGGAGCGCCTCTGGCCCTCGCGTGCGGGGCGCTGCGGAGGTCCACCCCATAGCTACGTTCGCATGCCTTACGGCTTGCCGAACGCGGCTGCCACGTACCAGCGCCTCATGAGGGGCATCATGGAGGCACAAGAGGCCAGGCGTTCCGCAGCCCTGGCGGAGATGGTGATGGTCCGCGGGGAGCCGCCAGCACCTCCGGAGCCTCCCGAGGCCCCCGGGCCTGGGGGCTCGTGAGGATCGGCTTCCGCAGCCCACCGAGTCTGCTACACCAACACCCCTTCATCCTCAACATCATCAGGTGACATCTTTCAAGTTTCACTTCCAGCTGGGAGCGCCCCCCAGGGCTGCATTATTCCTAGGCCACGTGGGTCCGTCCCTGCGGCATGTATCCCTTTTACTTCATGTTGTTAGCTTACCTTATTGGGGGCACCCCTCGGGCTGCATGATCCCCAAGTCGCTCGGGCCTGACCCAGTGATGTCCGCCTTCCCAGCATCTATTTCAAAGAATCCACTCCTTCGCGGCTAATGTGTTTTACCTAGTTGCCTGCTCAGCTGACGCCAACTAACGGAGCTGCTCCCAAACGGCACGGTGCTTGTGCATGGGTCCGTCCCTGCAACGCCGACAAACCTGAATGGCTAAGCTCTGGCCGCGGCAGCCCCGCATAGCATCACGTCGTCAAGCCTTCAGTACCTCATTACCCCTCGGAAGCAACCAACGGCTGACTGTCAATTGTCATGGCAACCCCTTGTTTTCTTTTCAATGATGGGTCTACAGGATCTCCTAAAGGAGCTGTGTCAGGCGAGAATATGAGCAATATTCCATGGCCGGCTGGTCTCCTCCTCCGACGTGCGTGAGTCCTTGTGGTCTCGAACATCGATATGGTAGTATGACCCATTGTTCAGATTTTTGCTGACCACAAAGGGCCCTTCCCAAGGTGGGGATAGTTTATGCATATCAGTCCGATCCTGGATAAGCCAGAGCACCAAGTCGCCTTCTTGAAAGGTTCTGGTTTTTAACCTGGCGGCTGTGATAACGGCGTAAATCTTGCTGGTAAATCGTCGAACGAGCCACCGCAAGGTCACGCTCCTCATCCAACAGGTCAAGTGCATCCTGACATGCTTTTTCATTATCAACTTCAACATAAGCCACCACATGGGGCGAATCGTGACAGATGTCACTAGGGAGAACTACCTCTGCTCTGTAAACCATGAAGAAAGGCGTGTAACCCGTAGATCTGTTGGGGGTAGTATTGATACTCCATAATACTGAGGGTAACTCCTCCACCCAACAACCAGGCCTCCTCTGCAAAGGGACCATAAGCCGGGGCGTGATGCCTCGCAAAATCTCTTGATTAGCTCTCTCAACCTGACCATTGGACTGGGGGTGAGCCACTGATGATGCACCAAGTCGAATATGCTCTCGTTGACAAAATTCTTGCATAGCACCTTCGGACAGATTAGTGCCATTATCAGTTATAATGTTGTGGGGAAAGCCAAAGCAGAAAATTACCTTTCTGATAAATTGAACCATCGTCGCCACGTCACACTTACTAACTGGCTCCGCTTCAACCCACTTTGTAAATTTGTCAACCGCCACCAAAAGGTGGGTCTTTTTATCCTTGGACCTTTTGAAAGGCCCAACCATATCAAGCCCCATACTGCAAATGGCCAAGCAATTGGGATCATCCTCAATTCCTGAGCCGGCACATGAGCTCGTCGTGAAAATTTCTGACAACCATCACATTTATTGACCAAATCCTCTGCATCAGCATGAGACGTCAGCCAATAAGACCCATGACGAAAAGCCTTTGCTACAAGAGACTTAGAGCCGGCATGATGACCACGATCTCCTTCATGAATCTCTCGTGGAATCTTACGGCCTTCCTCAGGAGAAACACAACGTTGAAATGCCCCTGTGACACTGCGATGATGCCACTCTTCATTGACAATAGTCATTGACTTAAGCCGCCGTGTTATTTGCCTAGCCAAAGTTTTATCTTCAGGTAACTCGCACCGGGTCATATAAGCCAAGTATGGCACTGTACAATCAGGGATAACATGAAGAGCTGCCACCAATTGCGCTTCGGGATAGGAATAGCTAGATCTTCCTCCGTAGGGAGTTTGACTGAAGGGTTATGTAGAATATCCAGGAAAGTGTTAGGTGGCACCGGCTTATGCTGGGACCCTAACTGGCTCAAAGCATCAGCCGCCTCATTTTTCCTGCGATCAACATGTTCAACTTGATAGCCTTTAAAGTGACCAGCAACAGCGTCTACCTCTCGGCGATAAGCTGCCATGAGTGGATCCTTAAAATCCCAAGTGCCAGAAGCTTGTTGAGCTACCAGATCTGAGTCACCGAAACACCTCACCGGCTTAAGTTCATCTCCTTAGCCATCTGAAGACCATGGAGTAAGGCCTCATACTCGGCTGCATTGTTAGTACAAGGAAACATCAACCGGAGGATGTAAGAAAATTTACCACCTCGTGAGGAGGTCAAGACAACTCCAGCCCCGAGCCGTCCAACTGCCTGGATCCATCAAAGTGAATAGTCCAATATGTGTTATCCGACTTCTCCTCAGGTATCTGCAGCTCTGTCCAATCATTTATGAAATCCACAAGTGCTTGAGACTTGATGGCTGTTCGAGGCATATACTTCAAACCATGCGGCCCAAGCTCAATGGCCCACTTGGCTACCCGGCCTGTGGCTTCTCTGTTTTGAATAATATCCCCTAAAGGAGCAGAACTAACCAAAGTGATGGGATGATCTAGAAAATATTGCTTGAGATTTCGACTAGCCATGAATACCCTGTACACAAGCTTCTGCCAATGCGGATACCTCTGTTTGGACTCAATAAGCACCTCACTGATGTAGTAAACCGGCCGCTGAACTGGATGCTCCTTGCCTGATTCCTTCCTTTCCACCACAATGGCTACACTAACAGCTTGGCTATTGGCAGCCACATATAGCAACAAAGGCTCTTTATCAATGGGAGCAGCAAGAACCGGCGGCTCAGCCAATTGTTTCTTCAAAGCCTCAAATGCTTGGTTAGCAGCATCACTCCACACAAAGTGATCTGTCTTCTTCATCAACTGGCATAGAGGGATAGCCTTCTCACCCAACTGGCTTATGAACCGGCTTAAGGCCGCAGTACGACCCGCCAAACACCGAACAACATTTATACATGTTGTTTTAGCCAGAGAGGTGATAGCCTTTATTTTCTCCGAGTTAGCTTCAATACCTCATGCCAAAACTATAAAATCCAAGAGCTTGCCTGCTGGCACACCAAAAACACACTTGGCCAGGTTAAGCATCATCTTGTAGCCCCGGAGATTGTCAAAGGTCTCCTTCAAATCATCTATCAGGGCCTCCTTCTTCCTGGACTTCACCACAATATCATCCACATAAGCATGAACATTGCGCCCAATTTGATCATGAAGGCACTTTTGCACACACCCCTGGTAAGTCGCCTGAGCACTCTTGAGCCCAAAAGGCATAGATACTTAACAGAAGGCTCCAAAGGGAGTAATAAAAGTTGTCTTCTCCTGGTTCTTAACTGCCATCTTGATCTGATGATATCCAGAATAAGCATCCAAAAATCTTAAACGCTCACAACCCGCCATAGCATCAATAATCTGATCAATATAGGGGAGAGCAAAGGGGTCAGCCGGACAAGCCTTGTTTAAATCCGTATAATCCACACACATGCGCTAGGTGCTTTTTTTCTGAAGTACCAGCACTGGGTTGGCCAACCACTCAGGATGAAAAACTTCAATGATAAACCCAGCTGCCAAGAGCTGGGCCACTTCTTCTCCAATAGCCTTGCGCCTCTCTTCATTGAAACGGCGAAGGAATTGCTTGACCGGTTTAAACTTTGGATCAATATTGAGAGTGTGTTCAGCGAGTTCCCTTGGTATAACTGGCATGTCTGAAGGCTTCCATGCAAAGATGTCCCGGTTCTCATGGATGAACCCGATGAGCGCGCTTTCCTATTTCAGATCCAGATTAGCACTGATGCTGAACTTCTTGGATGAATCGCCAGGAACAAAGTCAACTAGCTTGGTGTCATCTGTCGACTTAAATTTCAGCAGGGGGTCGTTCTCTGTGGTTGGTTTCTTCAAAGACGTCATATCCGTCGGGTCGACATTATCTTTGTAAAATTTCAATTCCTCTGTTGCACAAATAGACTCAGCGTAAGTAGCGTTGCCTTCCTCACACTCAAAGGCTACTTTGAGACTTCCATGCACTGTGATGGTGCCCTTATGACACAGCATCTTAAGCTGTAAGTAAACATAACAAGGCCTTGCCATGAATTTAGCGTAAGCCGGCCGCCCAAACAGAGCATGATAAGGGCTCTTGATTTTAACCACTTCGAAGGTCAACGTCTCAGATCTGGAATCATATTCATCTCCAAAGGCAACCTCCAAAGATATTTTGCCCACTAGATATGCCGACTTACCAGGCACCACACCGTGAAAAATAGTATTCGACGGCTTAAGATTTTTATCAGTTAATCCCATGCGACGGAAAGTGTCATAATAAAGGATATTGATGATACTGCCTCCATGCATGAGCACCTTAGTGAATTTGTATCCTCCAACCTAAGGCGCCACCACCAAAGCCAAGTGACCCGGTTTTTCAACCCGGGGCGGGTGATCTTCACGGCTCCAAAGAATAGGGTGTTCAGACCATCGCCAGTAACGGGGGATTGCCGGCTGAACCGTGTTTACTGCCCTTTTATGGAGCTTTTGATCCCGCTTACACAGACTCGTGGTGAAAACGTGGTACTGTCCACTGTTCAACTACTTTGGATTACTCTGATAACCAGACTGTTGTTGATTCCCTTGACCAGACTGTTGATTAAAACCACCCTGATTGCCTTGGCCCTGAAAACCGGAACTAGAACCGCCTCCATCGTAACCCAGACCATGAGAGCTGGGTCCTGAGCCGACGCCCGGCCCATGATTATTCTGAAAGAATCTTGATTTTCTGTACTCTCACATAATGAAGCAATCCTTCCAGAGGTGAGCGGTCGGCTTTTCCCCTGTACCATGTTTCGGGCAGGGCTGATTCATCATCTCTTCAAGATTGAAATTTTGTCCTCCAAACCGAGGGTTTGGCTTTCCCTTACGACGCTGGCCATTATTTTGTGTATTGGTGTTAGCCATAAAATCCAAACTACTATCAGCTTTGCGCTTACCATTTCCCCCCTAATTCACTGGGTTATGCTGCTGCCCTTCGGTGTTTCCACTCTTCTTTCCCTTACCCGGCCTTTCGTCATCAGACTCGAGGTCCTTGGTACTATCAGAGTCGGCATACTTGACTAGAGCCACCATCAGTTCCCCCATGTCACTACAGTGGCATTTGAGCCACCCCAGCTTCTGCTTAAGAGGCATAAAACGACAGTTTTTCTCCAATAATAGAACTACTAAGCCGACATTGATATGATCCGATGAGTGACGGATGGCTGAAACCCGGCGCACCCAATGGGTTGTTGACTCGCCCTCTTCTTGGACACAAGAGTCCAAATCCACAATTGACATAGGCTGCTTGCACGTGTCTTTAAAATTCTAGATAAATCAGGCTTTTAACTCAGCTCATGATCCAATGGAGTTGGCAGGTAGTGTCGTGGTTCTAAGTATGACACTAGTTTAGGGGGGTAAGTATGGAGAGGCAAGATCTTAGCTATGGAGTAGTTGTAAGCACGCAAGGTTTACGAGTTCAGGCCCTTCTGGGAGGAAGTAATAGCCCTACATCTCAGAGCCCGAAGGCGGTCGACTGGATTATGCGTGTATGAATTACAGAGGTGCGAACCCTTGTCTCGGAGGAGGGGGTGGCTTATATAGAGTGCGCCAGGACCCCAGCCAGCCCACGTTACAAAGGGTTCAATGTACATTAAGGCAGGGCGTTACTGGTAACGCTAGTAATAAAGTGATATGATGGCCATAAAAGCTACTTAATAACCGACCGTTAGCATGCAAAGTGCCTTTAGGTCTCCTGACTGTCGAGTGGCTTGGTCATGGTCGAGTGGTTGCTTCTTGGTCAAGTATCTTCGAGTCTGTCGAGTGGAACACCTCCAAGTCGATTGAAAGATGATTTCTTCTGGAGATGTCCCTGGGTAGGTCAGTTTGGACAGGTCCATGCCCCTACCCTAGGTACATAGCTTCATCATTAGCCCCCGAATGGATCGAGGTTTCAGTGGGAAAGGGATTGAGCACTTCACCAACTCATTTTTCATGCCGTGAGCATTTCTTGTTTCGGATCAATGAACCTGAGCGATGGCAGCGACTTCCTTTCCAGTCGCCTTGATCCATTCTTAGGTTTTTGTCAAGTGAGTTTTGTTACTTGAAAGGTTCTGAGTGACAGCGCGGAGGAGATCTTTGGTCTAACAAGTTGTTCTGCTGCCCGCAGGTTTCGCGGGATCCAAATTTTGGGAAGCGCGCGGGATGGGGGAAGCCGCGGTAATCCGATGGGATAGAGAGGAGCCGCCTCGATCCCCGCGCCACCTTTTTCGCCATGTATCACGTGCGCGATCGTTACGGGATTTGACAGGGCCGCCCGGGCCTACCAGTCAGCCACTCGGAAGCAGCCTCATATAAGGCGTCAGACCGGGGACTCTTCGAACTGTGCGTCCTCATTGTCTCTTCTCCTCTTCTCGCTCCCTCGCCGCGCTCGTTCTCGCCCCAGAGCCACCGCTCCGTACGCATTTCGCCGGCGACGATGGGGAAGGAGAAGATGGCGGCTCTAGAGCGGGCGAAGAAGGCAACAGTGAGGTCGAAGGGGAAGGCGACCAGTCGAGGCAGATCCTCCTCGCGAACCGGCCTGCCGAAGGGCTGGATCCAGGGCGACTGGATCCGCTCAACAATCACCCAAGAAGACCTCGACGACCTAGCCGAAGGAGGGCTGATCCCCTATGAATCGGCGCGGCTTCCGGGGAAGGAATCCGAGCCGCAACCTCGGGAGGGTGAGCGCGTTCTCCTTGCCACCCACGTCGACCGTGGATTCTCCTTGCCTCCTCACCCTTTCTTTCGGGGATTTCTGAACTTCTTTGGGGCACAACTTCACCACTTCACTCCCAACACAATCGTTTATCTCGCCGATTTTGTTTCTTTGTGTGAGAATTTCCTGGGTTGTCGGCCTCACTGGGGCCTTTTCAAGCACATTTTCACTTGTCGCTCCCATACGGTGAAAAAAGCTAATCCGAGTGACGAGAGGACTCAAGTGATTGAGATGTGTGGGGGTCTTGGTGTCAACATGAGAGGGAAAAGCTCCTTTCCGGCCATGATTCTTCCCGACTCAGTTCGCGGATGGCAGTCGACCTGGTTTTACTGCAAAGACCAGTCGACGCCAGGGCAGTCGACTGGCCTCCCTCCTTTCACCATGGACCGAGCGAGGAAACCCTCCCCTTTGAAGGTGCTCCCAGAGGAGAAGGCGCAGGTGAGGGTGCTGGTAGAGCGAGTGGTCCAGCTTATCCATGATGGGGTCACTGGTATGGATCTGTTGGAGGTCTTCCTTCAGCGGCGCATCCAGCCTCTTCAAGCCCGAGACCATCCGATTTGGATGTATTCGGGTCTCAAAGACTCCACTCGGATTCACCCGGAGGAGGTCGATGACAACACACTGGAGAAGTGGCTGTCGGGCATGACCGGAAACAAGGACAACCCCAGGGGAGCCAGGAGAGTTCCTCCACTCGACCAGTCTCATGTACCAGAGAAGGTCCGATTCTGAGTTTTTGTTTGTAATCTGAATTCACTCGCGCAGCTGCGTATACTGAGTCGACTAACTTTGTTCTTCCTGCTTTCTTTCAGGCCATTATTGAAATGTATTCAATGCCCAACGGAGAGCAAGAGCAGGACCCGGAAGGAGAAGCGAGCGGCGGCGACAGTGGCGAATGGGAGTCTGACGGTAGAGGAGACGAAGAAAGCGATGATCCAAGCGATGAAGAAGAAGTCGAGTCGCCTCCTCGCAGGGAGAGGCGGTCCAAACTTGACCAAGAACGACCGAGCGCCCATGAAAAGGCGTTTGCTCAAACTAGTCAGTCTTCGAAGCGTCCTCGGACCTCTTCGCACACTCCGACTGAAAAAGCATCAAAGCATCCCAAAGTCGCAGAGCTGAAGCTTCGGAAGGTGTTGCCGAATATTAAGATTGACATCCCCGTCGCTTCCGCGTGAGTGTCACCCTTCATATTTACTCGACGCTCTGTGCTGTTTGTTTTTCTTGTTTTAACCGGACGAACTTTGGAACTGTCAGCGCTGCTACTTCCGGGACATTAGCTTACAGTGACGATGATGAGGTGATGGAGGATGCGGTCACTTCTAATCTGGGTATGATTTCTGCCATATTGTCTTTATTTTGTCGACTGAACTTCGAACAGCCCCTAACAATATTGACCTCCCTGATGACGATGATGAAGAGCCTGAGAGGCCTTTGGCAAGGAGAAATAGGCAAGCTCCCGCGAGCGAGGTGCGACAATCGATGCCGAGGGTGGAGCCAGTCGTTCAGGATGCTGGCGATGCCAATCGGGGTTATGTTACCTTCACCGTGCCATTGTCGAGTGCCTTGCCTTCCTCGTCAACTGCTCAGGCCCCTGTCGACCCGCCTTCAGTTTTTACGACCCATCATGTCCCAGAGGACGAGGTGAATGCTGCCAGGGAAGCCATACGCTAGGCGGGCATTATGATGGAGAAGATGAAGACGGTGCGGGACACCAGCCAAGCTGCCTACGATGCCAGCTCGGCTCTCCAGAGCAACGTCCAGGTTAGTTGGTCGCCACTTGTTCTGTTAGGATATGCTATCTGAAGACTCTTTCCGAAAATCTTTGCATCTGTACACCCACTGGGTGCGTCAATTGAATTTTTGAACTAGTGGAGGCACGCAGAGTGCACCCACTGGGTGTAGTCCCCGAGACTACGGTGGACTGCTGGCAGTCGACTGTAGTCTTTGCATTTTGTCGAGTGTAAACCGAACTGGTAGTTTGTCTCTTCCACTCGATCTGGTCGAGTGGGATCAGAACCGGTGGGGGCACGCCAAGTGCACCCACTGGGTGTAGTCCCCAAGACCGCGGTCGACTACTGGTAGTCGACTGTGGTCTGAGTTCTACTTTCTCTCTTTTTTTACTCCCTGCACTCGACTCCGGCGGGCCTGTCGAGTGGGATCAGAACCGGTGGGGGCACGCAAAGTGCACCCACTGGGTGTAGCCCCCAAGACTATGGTGGACTGCGGGCAGTTGACCGTTGTCTTAGTACTTATTGTCTTTGTCGTTTTTTGTTGTAAAATAAATTCTCCCTTTGATTTTAGAAATATTGTGATCTTGGAGCTCGCTTTGCTGACTTGGAGAAACAGCAGATCCAACTGAACCTTGACTTGGAGCTGGCCAAGACAGAGCTACAAAGGGTCAGGGACGACGCCACTGGTAAAACGAATTTGTCGACTGGTCTGTCTTAGGCTTGAGTACCCTTCTGCTCTTTCTGAATCAGGCATCATTTCTTTGCAGAAAAACTGAGAGAAGCTCTGGCGAAGAAGGATCAGGATTTGGATGCTGCTCGAAAGGAGGCTGACGACAGAACCGCTCTAGCTGAACAGAAACTGGCTTTGGTCGGCCAGTTGGAAGAAGAGAATACCAGGCTGAAATATGCTCTGAATGACGCCAACAAGGAGTGCTCACGCTGGAAGAAGGAGAATCTCATCCTGGGCGAGAAGATGGAAAGCATTGCGCGCAGGAGGGACGATCTGGAGAGCTCTCTGAGGAGCCTTGCCAAGAAGTTGTTCATCAAGCTTGAAGGTGCACATTTTGTTCCGACTAATTTTTTTATGTCGACTCAGTGTATGAAAATTGACTTATCCTTGGATCGTGAATGCAGAGTTTTGCCAGAACTTCGAGGAGGAGACTGGGCGGATTGAGCCAGGTTTGGACCCAATCAATTCTCCCGTAAAAGATGAAACTGCCATGAATCTGCTCCGACTGGAATCCCGCATCGACGGTGTCATGGACTACTTGGCTCGACTGAAGGTCGCCATGTCGCGGATCGACCTGGCACTTTGGCCAGAGACCACGCCCCAGAATGATCACGAGTCCCTGATGACTCGACTTCACGAAATCCCTGATCGAGTGCAGGAGTGGAAGAAATCTTCTGCCCGGTGTGGAGCTGATGTGGCCCTGTCTCTAGTTCGCCTCCATTGCAAGGAGGTGCGTCAAGATAAGCTAGCGCCAATCAAGGTCGCCAACACCCAGAAGCATGACTTCCGATCTTTTATGGAGACTTTCATCGCTGCAGCCACTCGGATCGCTGACGGGGTCGACCTAGACGAGTTCGTCGAGCCTGCTAGTCCTCCTCCCGCGGAGTGAACAAACTTTTATGCCTCACCTTAAATTTGCCTCGGGATGCCGAGTGGTTTTTGTAACCGTTAAACTCTCTCGGGCTGAAAGCCCGAGCACTTCGATCTGTGGTACGGAACCTTTAGGGTTTATCTGAACTTGGTTTATTGTTAAATATCTTCATGAATCCCCCGTCGAGTGGGAATCGTTCTTCATTTGAGACAACTTTTGTATTTGTGGCGCAGCTCCGAAGGAGAAGGTGGTAGTCGACCTGCATCTTGTTATTGCAGAGCGGGACGGAGCGCACATTGTATTTGTGGCGAAGCTCTCAAAGAAAAGGTGGCAGTCGACCTGCACCTTGTTACTGCAGAGCAGGATGGAGCGCACATTGTATTTGTGGCGAAGCTCTCACGGAGAAGGTGGCAGTCGACCTGCACCTCGTCGTCCTTGAGGGTTCAGATGTGTTTCATACTTGGGTGAGTACTGGACTGCAGCTAAGCCTCCAAGTGGGAGGCCGGCTCACCACTCGGTAGGATTTTCAAATACTTAGGCGAGTACTGGACTGCAGCTAATCCCCCGAGTGGGAGGATTGCTCTCCACTCGGTAGGATATTTTCAAACTTAGGCGAGTGCCGGACTGCAGCTAAGTCTCCAAGCGAGAGAACTTAGGCCAGTACTGGACTACAGCTAAGCCCCCGAGTGGGAGGATTACTCTCCACTCGGTAGTATTTTTTTCAAACTTAGGCGAGTGCCAGACTACAGCTAAGTCTCCCAGTGAGAGAACTTAGGCGAGTACTGGACTACAGCTAAGCCCTCGAGTGGGAGGATTTCTCTCCACTCAGTAGGATTTTTTCAAACTTAGGCGAGTGCCGGACTGCAGCTAAGTCTCCAAGTGAGAGAATCTTAGGCGAGTACTGGACTGCAGCTAAGCCCTCGAGTGGGAGGATTGCTCTCCACTCGGTAGGATTTTTTCAAACTTAGCCGAGTGCCGGACTGCAGCTAAGTCTCCAAGCGAGAGAACTTAGGCGAGTACTGGACTGCAGCTAAGCCCCCGAGTGGGAGGATTGCTCTCCACTCAGTAGTATTTTTTTCAAACTTAGGCGAGTGCCGGACTGCAGCTAAGTCTCCCAGTGAGAGAACTTAGGCGAGTACTGGACTGCAGCTAAGCCCCCGAGTGGGAGGATTGCTCTCCACTCGGTAGGATTTTTTCAAACTTAGGCGAGTGCTGGACTGCAGCTAAGTCTCCAAGTGAGAGAATCTTAGGCGAGTACTGGACTGCAGCTAAGCCCCCGAGTGGGAGGATTGCTCTGCACTCGGTAGGATTTTTTCAAACTTAGGCGAGTGCCGGACTGCAGCTAAGTCTGCAAGTGAGAGAACTTAGGCAAGTACTGGACTGCAGCTAAGCCCCCGAGTGGGAGGATTGCTCTCCACTCGGTAGGATTTTTTCAAACTTAGGCGAGTGCCGGACTGCAGCTAAGTCTCCAAGTGAGAGAACTTAGGCGAGTACTGGACTGCAGCTAAGCCCCCGAGAGGGAGGGTTGCTCTCCACTCGGTAGTATTTTTTAAATACTTAGGCGAAACAGATTCGCAGCTAAGCCCCCGAGTGGGAGGCTGGCTCGCTAGTCGGTAGGAAATTATTTTTACAAACTTAGGAGAAGCGGATTCGCAGCTAAGCCACCCACTGGGGGATTTCTCATGCAAACAAAAACAATAATAATCACTGGGAAAATTATAACGCTCTTGTCTTTGATAAATAAACTACAGGAGTTTTTTCTTATTACATCTCATCCGAGTGAGAATTCAAGTATAAAAGGGGCGGAGGAGCTCCGCATTCCAGGCTCGCGGCTCATCAATCTGGCGATCGACATTGTAGAGGTGGTATGCTCCATTGTGGAGAACTCTGGTGACTATGAAGGGGCCTTCCCAAGTAGGAGCGAGTTTGTGTGGTTTCTGCTGATCCACTCGGAGGACTAAGTCTCCTTCTTGGAAGGCTCGACTCTTCACGTTTCTGGCATGGAATCGACGCAAGTCTTGTTGATAGATGGTCGATCAGATCATGGCCATTTCTCTTTCTCCTTCCAGGAGGTCGACTGCGTCCTGCTGGGCTTGTTCTGCTTCATCTTCAGACTAGAGCTCGACTCGGGGAGCGTTGTGAAGCAGGTCACTCGGCACGACTGCCTCGTCTCCATAGACCAGAAAGAATGGGGTTCTTCCGGTCGATCGGTTCGGGGTTGTCCTCAATCCCCAAAGGACTGATGGAAGCTCGTCGACCCATGCACCTGCTACGTGCTTGAGATCACGCATCAATCGGGGTTTCAGTCCTTTGAGAATTTGGCCGTTTGCCCTTTCTGCTTGCCCATTCGACTGGGGGTGAGCTACCGAAGCATAGTCGACCCGAGTGCCCTAAGAGGCGCAAAAGGCCCTGAATTTTTCGGAATCGAGGTTTGACCCATTTTCAGTGATGATGTTGTGCGGAACTCCATATCTGAATATCAACTCTCTGATGAAACAGATAGCAGTGCAAGCATCAAGATTCTTGATAGGCTTGGCTTCAATCCATTTGTGAACTTGTCGACTGCTACTATACATGAGTGAAGCCACTCCTACCCGTTCTTAGTGGTCCAACCATCTCCAGCCCCCAAACAGCGAAGGGCCAGATGAGTGGAATGGTTTTCAGGGCTTACGCGGGCTTGTGCGACATATTGGAGTAATACTGACGTCCGTCACATTTGTCGACTATCTCTTTTGCCATTTCATTGGCTCTTGGCCAGTAGAATCCCGCTCGGTATGCTTTAGCCACAATAGTTCAAGAGGACGCATGATGACCACAGGTCCCCGAGTGGATATCATCAAGGATCATCTGACCTTCTTCTGGTGTAATACACTTCTGGCTGACCCTAGTCGCGCTTTCTCTATATAACTGCCCCTTTATGACCGTAAAGGCCTTGGATCGACGGACGATCTGTCGAGCCTCTTCCTCGTCCTTTGGGAGTTCTTTCCTTAGGATGTACACGATGTACGGTACTGTCCAGACGGGAGTGATGACCAAAACTTCCATGATTAGGTCGACCACAGCTGGAATTTCAACTTTAGTCGAATCCGTGGCACTTTTTGGCTGCGGGGCCTCTTCAGTAAATGTATCCTCCTGAACTGATGGTGTGTGGATGTGTTCCAAAAACACATTGCTGGGAATGGCTTCTCTTTTGGAACCTATTTTTGCCAGATCATCAGCTGCTTGATTTTTCAATCGGGGTATGTGATGAAGATCTAACCCCTCGAATTTCTTCTCCAGCTTTCTCACTCCATTGCAATAACCAGTCATGGCTGGACTTCTGACGTCCCATTCCTTCATCACCTGATTAACCACCAAATCTGAGTCGCCATAGACCATGAGGCGACGGACGCCGAGTGAAATGGCCATGCGCAACCCATATAAAAGTGCTTCGTATTCTACCTCATTATTGGAGGAATCAAAGTGGATTTGAAGAACATATCTGAGTTTATCTCCTCTGGGGGAGACCAACACCACTCCGGCACCGGAACCATTCAGCATCTTGGAGCCGTCGAAGAACATGGTCCAATGCTCCGAGTGAACCTGAGTCGGCAGTTGCTGTTCAATCCACTCGGCGACGAAATCTGCGATTGCCTGGGACTTGATAGCTTTCTTTGCCTCAAACTTGATATCTAGAGGAAGGAATTCAATCGCCCATTTTGCCACTCGACCAGTTGCATCCCTGTTATGCAAGATCTCTGACAATGGAGCATCACTGACGACTGTAATGGAATGATCGGAGAAGTAGTGAGCAACTTTCTTTGTGGTCATATAAATCCCATATACAAGCTTCTGATAATGAGGATATCTTTGCTTCGATGGGGTCAAGACTTCAGAAATATAATATACTGGGCGCTGAACTTTGAAGGTTTTTCCTTCTTCTTCCCGCTCAACTGTAAGTACCGTACTGATGACTTGTCCTGTGGCTGCAATGTAAAGCAACAAAGGTTCCTTGCTGATTGGGGCAGCAAGCACCGGCTGGGTGGAGAGCAGAGCTTTGAGCTCTGCAAACGCTGCATCAGCTTCAGGAGTCCACTCGAACTTATCGGACTTCTTCATCAATCGGTAAAGAGGCAATGCCTTTTCACCGAGACGAGATATGAATCGACTTAGGGTGGCCAAGAAACCAGTAAGCTTCTAGAAATCGTGCACTCGCACAGGACTTTTCATTCGGAGTATAGTACCAACTTTTTCTGGATTGGCGTCGATTCCCTGTTCGGAAACGAGAAAACCGAGTAATTTTCCGCCAGGAACTCCCAATGTGCACTTTGATGGATTAAGCTTGATATCATACCTCCTGAGGTTGGCAAAGGTTTCAGCAAGGTCAGTTAGCAGGTCGGAACCCTTCCGTGACTTGACCACAATATCATCCATGTACGCCTCCACATTTCGACTGATTTGAGTGAGCAAACACTTCTGAATCATCCTCATGAATGTGGCTCCGGCATTCTTGAGGCCGAACGGCATGGTAACATAACAGAAGTACCCGAATGGAGTGATGAAGGCTGTTTTGATCTCGTCAGGTCCATACAGACGGATCTGATGGTACCCGGAATAGGCGTCTAAAAAAGACAGTCGCTCACATCCCGCAGTCGAGTCGACTATCTGATCAATGTGGGGGAGAGGAAAATGATCTTTCGGGCAGGCCCGATTGATATGTTTAAAGTCAATGCATATGCGAAGTGACTTGCCCTTCTTGGGGACCATAACAACGTTGGCGAGCCACTCGGAGTGGTAGATTTCTCGGATGAACTCCGCTGCTAAGAGCCGAGCCACCTCCTCGACAATGGCCTTTCTCTTCTGGACGGCGGACCATCAGAGATGTTCCTTGACAGGTTTTACTTTTGAGTCGACTCTTAGGCGGTGCTCAGCCAGCTCCCTGGGAACACCCGGCATGTCAGAAGGCTTCCATGCGAAAATGTCCCAGTTCTCACGGAGGAACTGGATGAGCGCTTCTTCCTATTTGGAGTCGAGTGTTGTCGAGATATGAGTTGGAGCAGCGCTGGGGTCGGTCGGGTGGATGTGAGCTGTCTTCGTATCGCCAGTCGAGTGAAAAACTGATTCTGTAGCGGGCTTCTTGGCTCGCAACAAATCACTCGAGTCTGCAGTCTTCTGGTATTCCTGCAACTCCACCACTGCCATCTGAGCATCGGCAATCTTCGAACCCTTCTGAAAACATTCTTCCGCTTTCTTCTGGTTACCCGTAATAGTGATCACACCTTTGGGGCCAGGCATCTTCAATTTGAGATACACATAACATGGTCGGGCCATGAAGCGTGCATAAGTCGACCTGCCCAAAATAGTGTGGTAGGCACTCTGGAGGTCTACAACTTCAAATGTCAACTTTTCTTTGCGGTAATTCTTGGAATCACCGAAAACCACATCAAGAGCAATCTGGTCGAGTGATTCAGCCTTCTTCCCAGGAATGACTCCATGGAAACTCATGTTGCTGGCACTGAGTCTGGACATCAGAATGCCCATCCCTTTCAACGTCTCAGCATATAATATGTTCAAACCACTGCCACCATCCATCAGGACTTTGGTCAGTCGAGTGCCTTCAACAACTGGGTCGACCACCAAAGCTTGCCTCCCAGGGGTGGCGATGTGCGTTGGGTGATCGGACCGGTCGAATGTTATGGCAGTCTGAGACCACCTCAGATAACTGGGTGTCGCCGGAGCGACCATATTCACCTCTCGGTTGATAACTTCCTGAGTCGATCCTCATCTTCACCATTAGCGTACTTGGTGGCAATCTCCATCATCTGGTTCAGAGACATATCTCCGGTCCGACCGAATTTCAGATTCAGTTCTCTGTACTTGATGCCTTCTTTGAAGGCACAGACTGCTTGGTGGTCAGGCACATTCTCTACCGTGTGATGCAATGTGATCCGTCTCTGAATGTAATCCCTCAAGGTTTCATTCAGCTTCTGCACGCAAGACCGCAGTTCCGTCAGCCATGCCGACCTCTTGCATGTTCCTTCAAAAGTGGTGACAAACATTCGGGCGAGATCTTCCCAAGTGTAAATGTTGCTGGGTGCTAACTGGTTCAGCCATGCTCTGGCCGAGCCCTCCAACATGAGAGGCAGGTGTTTCATGGCCACTTCATCATTGCCGCCGCCAATCTGGATGGCCACTCGGTAGTCTTTAAGCCAAGTATCGGGCTTGGACTCGCCAGTGAACTTGCTGACTCCAGTCGCCAACCTGAAGTTGGGAGGAATCACATCGGCCCTGATGGCTCTACTAAAGCACTCTGGCCCCGAAACATGTGCTCTGCTGCTGGCAGGAGCATCTCTGTCGTGACCTTCTCGGTGAGCTCTATTCCTGTCGACCAAACCTTGAACGAGAATGGATCTCGCATCAAAGCCTGGCTCCCTGGAGTCGACTGGAATCCTTCGCCCAACACTACGATGGCGCCTGTCATCCTGTTGTCGAGGCGCATACGACCCGCTCCTCGGGGGAGGGGTGGGCACTCGACGTCGATCATCACAATCGATTCGATGATCATGTTGCTCGCAGTTCCCATACTGATTACGCCAGTCCCCACGTCCTTCACGCCTCGGGGGCGATCTTGGGCTATGAGCCGACTGGACTATGTCCGCGGCAACGGATCTGCTGTGAATCCTGTTCCCCGACTGAGAAACAGCGGAATTCTGGTCTCCTGCTGCCCGAAGTAACGCTCTGATCTGCAGCAAGCCTCTTCCAGCCTCCGACTGGGAAGGCTGAATCGACTCTGCTATACGGGCTGCAGCTGCTAAATTCTGAATCGCAGTTCGATATACCTGCGGGGGTGGGAAGAGCTGACGTCGACTGGATTCGGGAACCCGTTGTCACGCACGCTTGTCGAGTGCTCGTTGGAGGTTCTCCAGTCGAGTGCGTTCGGCCAAGTTTGCCAGGCGCGCGTCTTCCAAGGCACGAGCCTCGGGGGTTTCTCCAACGATAGGAGTGTGCAGTGCATCCATGTTCCGGCGGCGAAGTTCTTCTCTCTGCAGCGACGTGAGAGGCTCGGGAATATATTCCGCATGGGGACGCGACGGGTCGCCTCCACCCGCGCCTCCGTCGGTGAGGAGAAAACCGAGAGGACTGGGCGGTCCATCGACCATCAGAACCTCCGCCGCCGGATCGCTGTTGTCGCACTCGGATGTGGTCTCTGCGGAGCCAGTTGAACAGGCCGTAGAAGGATTCGTCGGGCTCGATCGCCGCGACTTGAGGGGTGGCCAACTGGCGTGCCACCGCGTGTCTCACCCACCGCTGAAGTCTCGACCGACCGGAGCGCTTGCGCCGGCGGGAAACAGGGAGGGAGGACAACACAGGAGCCGACCGGTAGGGGGTCGACGGTTGCCGCAGGAGAACGCCGCGGACGCACGCGCTAAAGTGCATTGCCCCGCGGACAGGGAGTGCGTCCATGTCGAGTGGAGCCTCCTGAAGCCAAGCGGAGTCGTCGGCGATGAACGTGAGTGCGCCGAGACGGATCTCGCGGCCCTCCACCAAAACTCCGCTGAAAACCATGATGATTCAGGTCGGAAAAGATCGCAACTCCTCCAACAAAACACTAAAACACCTGCCCCACGGTGGGCGCCAACTGTCGTGGTTCTAAGTCTGACGGTAGTGTAGGGGGGTAAGTATGGAGAGGCAAGATCTTAGCTATGGAGAAGTTGTAAGCACGCAAGGTTTACGAGTTCAGGCCCTTCTCGGAGGAAGTAATAGCCCTACGTCTCGGAGCCCGGAGGCGGTCGTCTGGATTATGCATGTATGAATTACAGAGGTGCGAACCCTTGTCTCGGAGGAGGGGGTGGCTTATATAGAATGCGCCAGGACCCCAGCCAGCCCACGTTACAAAAGGTTCAATGTACATTAAGGCAGGGTGTTACTGGTAATGCTAGTAATAAAGTGCTATGATGGCCATAAAAACTACTCCCTCTGTAAACTAATATAAGAGCGTTTAGATCACTAAAATAGTGATCTAAATGCTCTTATATTAGTTTACAGAGGGAGTACTTAATAACCGACCGTTAGCATGCGGAGTGCCTTTAGGTCTCCTGACTGTCGAGTGGCTTGGTCTTGGTCGAGAGGTTGCTTCTTGGTCGAGTCTGTCGAGTGGAACACCTCCAAGTCGATTGAAAGATGATTTCTTCTGGAGATGTCCTTGGGTAGGTCAGTTTGGACAAGTCCATGCCCCTACCCTAGGTACATAGCTTCATCAGGTAGCCCTTTCAACCAAGTACGGGCCGTCCCATCCAACATCATCGTTAAGTACTTAGCACATGCGGCATCTCCAACATCCAGCAGCTCCATTGCCATCTCATAACTTTCAACCCAAGCTTCAGGTGGTTGATCCGCCGTGTAGTTAGGCACTTTATGAGGCCCCTTGAAATCCTTGGGTAAATGCTCATTATGTAGAGCCGACACTAAACATGGCACGCCCAAGGTTCTAGTGGTCACGCCTGCCTCCATCGAAGCTTTCGGATAAGCCGGAGAATACTGATGAGCCGTTTGCTGAGCCGCCAGCTCGGCCTCCCGATACGTTCTGCCCCGATCCACCAGAGTTGAGCATTGGCACCACCGCGCGCTGGGTCATGCCCACGAGGCTCGTTACGGCGCTGCTCACTGCTTGAAACCGCTGGTGATTTAATGTGTCTCCTGTAACTCTGGCTTGGACGAGGAGTTGAGTGAATTCGTTCGTGTCTATAGGAATAAGCTGCCTGCTGAGCCATAGCCGTCTGAAGGAGTTCCCTGGCACGTTGTGTCTCTATCACTGTTGGAGACTCGCCTTCAACCGGTAGAGCCACCGATAGCAATGCCGCAGCAATCATATTGTCCAAAGGATTAGAGTAATGACCCGATGGCATTGAAACATGCTGAGGTGGGGTATTATTCGCATGTGGAGAGCCCATCATGCGTGGTTGAACCGGTGCTCCTGCCCCAGGCGCTTCAACCATCCGGTTTACCACCAGCTGGTCACTGGTTCCTGCTCCAGGTGTGTTGAAGAGGTTCCTTGGTTCGTAAGCCGGGAGTAGATGACTCCGGTGCCTCCTCCTCATGACCTTGTTTGAAGCGTTCTGATCCAACGTGAGCTGGAAGGAATCCGCCTAGATCCGATGTGCCTGAGCATCCAAAACAGCCTATTCTGTAGCCATCCTAGCATTCTCGACTGCCAGCTCTTCCTTGGCTTGAGAAATCTCATCTCGTAGCTTAGCCACATCCACCTTGTGTTGTTCCTCTTTGTTCGGGGTTACCTCCACCCACATCAGAGTCGCCAGAGCCTCCAGCAATTCAGTGAGAACTTGAGCCGGCGGGCGCGCAGAGCTGCTAGCACCAGCCGCCGCTGCAGCCATTAAACTGGAGGTCATAGCCGCGGCGGTTGTTGAACCAAGCATCGGTTGTGTATCGGCCATGAAGATTGCAACCCTGTTCGGCGGCTCGTAGGGATCCGGAATACTGTCACCATCGAAATAACCCGCAATCCGGTCCTCTTGCAGTTGATACAATGAATTGGTCTCACTCGTGGACGACTCACAATTAGAATAGATGGTCGTCTCACTGCCAGACACAGATCCGTCCTCAAATTCCGCCCCATGGATGAACCCAACGAAGGCATGTTTCATGGCGGGCTGAACCCGGGCGGGTCGTGCACGCTGAGCCGTCTCGACGATGTCCGTGCAGATGTCCGGCTCAGGGCCTGGTTCACCGATCTTGCCGATGAAAATGTGGATTCCGCCGAAGGGGGCCTGGTACCCGTACTCGACTGACCTGGCCTTGGGGCCCCAGCCTGCATCATCGATGTAGAGCTTGCCGCAACGACTCTTAGTCATCCGGCCCACAGCATATCCCATGATCCCTTCAAAGTTGCCCTGTGAGAACTCGAAACATCTGTGTGCAGGCCCCACGGTGGGCGCCAACTATCGTGGAATTGTCACGGCAGATGTCCTAGCAGAAGGACTTAGTCGTGGAGCCATCGCAACTAGGTTAGCTTAAAGGGGTTAAACGGGACAAAGGACACAGGGAGTTTATACTGGTTTGGCCCCTTGCGGTGAAGGTAAAGGCCTACTCCAGTTTGAGTTGGTATTGCTTGGGGTTCAATTACCAGGGAGCGAATACGCTTGACCTAGTTCTCGATCTCTTGTTTCTTGTCTTGAACCGCCGTCGGGTCGTCCCTTTATATACACAGGTTGACTCCCAGTGGCTCATGGGGTCCTGGCCGGCTCATACACAACATGTCCGGCTCGGTGACTAACTACAGATGCCTTACAATACAAGTCATACATACATGGCGGTTTACAGATGTGGGCTTTAAGTTGTCTCTGGGCTTTGGGCCTTCAGTAAATCTGCTTCGTGAACCGCCACTTCAACATCTTCACACGCTTTGTATTTTATGAACCGCTAGCGGTATCACCCGGCCCCTCCTGGGCGGGTCATACCCAATAGTTATATCCACAACACCCCCTCTTCAAGAAATATGGGCTTCTCCTCGCAAAAAACAAAAACAAATGGGCTTTAAGATAGATAGGCTTTTGTATCGGCCCAGTCGACTGCCCGTGTTTCATACTGGAGGACCTTGTGCTAGAGGCAGTCCGAGACACTCTCCAGCTTATTACCTATTCGAAAGAAAACAAGAGATGCCTCCAGCTTATGGCTACTCATCGGTAACCTTTTTCAACTTGGCATCCACCAAATTAGAGGATGTGGTACTGGATACAGACACTCACACTGGTCGCGTAGCGCGGCAAAGTGAGGTGTCAAATAACAGGCCTACAATATACTTACTAGATTGAGAAGGTTCACAGGCTAGTCAACATTCACATTAAACTAAGCTTCAGAAGATACGGTATGCATACTAACATTCAGAAGAACAAAATTTCAGCATGTTTATGCATCTCAATGATTCACCATACTATAACCAATACAAAGCTGTGAGAAGGTGTGAATAAAGAAATTCGGTTGATGCTTCTCTGAGCAAAGGGCCTCCCTACGCACGCATTAATTTCCTGGGCATGCTTGTTTCTTCTCAATGTTGCGAGCACTTTGAGTATGTTGGCAACTCCACAGCTAGCTAGCTGCCTCATCTTGCAATTGATGCTGACACATTTGCAGCAAACACATGAGGCAATAGAGATGACTCAACATGAGTCCATACCGTGCAGTTCCCCTGAAATCATTGTCATTGTCCTGAATCTGAAAAGTTAGGAAAACAATAGCTATACTTAAACGGTGTTGCAAAACAGCAGCACATATCAATAGCTCGGCATGACAAAACACGATCATCTGGACGAAGGGGATACTGACCTGCCTGAGGAATATTATATATAATTTCATAAGTCCTTAGTTGATTTCCACCTTCGGCTGCACTGCTTGTTTGCTCCTCCATACATGACAGGATCGTTCCCCACTGCAATCAGCAAGTCAACGTATGAATAAGCTTATTTCATCTTGTAGTGGTCATTGTACCTAGTTACGAATGTAGGAATACCTGGAGCACCATGAGGTTAGCTGACAGCAGGTAGATGCAGCCATATAAATTTTGTGCGGTGCTACCAAAATTGAGGTTTGTATCCCTTTCCGTTATGATAATTCATCTTGAAGTTGGTAGAATGTAACGGCTTGTTCTTTGCGTCAAACTTGCCTTTCCCCTGAGATTTGTTCTTGTTGTTTTGGGGCTGGTTGGGCTGGAAGTTCTTCTTGTGTACCATGTGGGCACTAGAATCTCCCTCAGCGACCCGAGAATGTGTGTCTTTTGCTCTCACCTTCTCTTCAAAATCAAGAGTGCTAATGAGGTCCGAAGCGGAAAACTCATGTCTCTTGTTTTTCAGAGAAGTGGCAAAATTGTTCCACGAAGGTGGAAGCTTAGCAATGATGGTCCCAGCAACAAATTTGTCCGGCAACACACACTTAAAGTACTCAAGTTCCTTAGCAAGTGACTGTATCTCATGAGTCTGCTGAACAACAGAGCGCTCATCAGTCATCTTGTAGTCACAGAATTGCTCCATGACGTACAACTCGTTGCCAGTGCCCGACGCCCCAAACATGGCCACGAGTACAGCCCACTGATAACCCACAAGTATACGGGATCACAACAGTTTTCGAGGGTAGAGTATTCAACCCAAATTTATTGATTCGACACAAGGGGAGCCAAAGAATATTCTCAAGTATTAGCAGCTGAGTTGTCAATTCAACCACACTTGGAAACTTAATATCTGCAGCAAAGTATTTAGTAGCAAAGTAATATGATAGTAGTGGTAACGGTAGCAAAAGGTAACTGTAGTAAAAGTAATGTTTTTGGTATTTTGTAGTGATGATAGCATTAGCAACGGAAAAGTAAATAAGCGAAGAACAATATATGGAAAGCTCATAGGCAATGGATCGATGATGGAGAATTATGCCGGATGCGGTTCATCATGTAACAATCATAACCTAGGGTGACACAGAACTAGCTCCAGTTCATCAATGTAATGTAGGCATGTATTCCGAATATAGTCATACGTGCTTATGGAAAAGAACTTGCATGACATACCCTCCCGTGGCAGCGGGGTCCTTACGGAAACTAAGGGATATTAAGGCCTCCTTTTAATAGAGTACCGGAACAAAGCATTAACACATAGTGAATACATGAACTCCTCAAACTATGGTCATCACCGGTAAGTATCCCGATTATTGTCACTTCGGGGTTAATGGGTCATAACACATAATAGGTGACTATAGACTTGCAAGATAGGATCAAGAACTCTCATATATTGATGAAAACATAATAGGTTCAGATCTTAAATCATGGCACTCGGGCCCTAGTGACAAGCATTAAGCATAGCAAAGTCATAGCAACATCAATCTCAGAACATAGTGGATACTAGGGATCAAACCCTAACAAAACTAACTCGATTACATGATAGATCCCATCCAACCCATCACCGTCCAGCATGCCTACGATGGAATTACTCACGCACAGCGGTGAGCATCATGAAATTGGTGATGGAGGATGGTTGATGATGACGATGGCGGCGGATTCCCCTCTCCGTAGCCCCGAACGGACTCCAGATCAGCCCTCCTAAGAGGTTTTAGGGTTTGGCGGTGGCTCCGTATCGTAAAACGCGATGAATTCTTCTCTCTAATTTTTTTCTCCCCGAAACCAAATATATAGAGTTGGAGTTGAGGTCGGAGGAGCTCCAGGGGGCCCACGAGGTAGGGGGCGCGCCCTAGGGGGGCGGGCGGGCCCCCTACCCTCGTGGACAGGTGGTGGACCCCATGGGCTTCATCTTTTGCAAGTATTTTTATATTTTCCGAAAAGTTGTTCTGTGAAGTTTCAGGTCATTCCGAGAACTTTTGTTTCTGCACATAAACAACACCATGGTAATTCTCCTGAAAATATCGTCAGTCTGGGTTAGTTCCATTCAAATCATGCAAGTTAGAGTCCAAAACAAGGGCAAAAGTGTTTGGAAAAGTAGATACGACGGAGACGTATCAACTCCCCCAAGCTTAAACCTTTGCTTGTCCTCAAGCAATCCAGTTGATAAACTGAAAGTGATAAAGAAAAACTTTTACAAACTCTATTTGCTCTTGTTGTTGTAAATGTGTAAAGCTAGCATTCAAGTTTTCAGCCAAGATTATAACTAACCACATTCACAATAACGCTTAGGTCTCAAGTTTACTCATATCAATGTCATAATCAACTAGCGAGCAATAATAATAAATCTCGGATGACAACACGTTCTCAAAACAATCATAATATGATATAACAAGATGGTATCTCGCTAGCCCTTTCTAAGACCGCAAAACATAAATCCAGAGCACCTTTACAGATCAAGGACTGACTAGACATTGTAATTTATGGTAAAAGAGATCTAGTCAAGTCATACTCAATGTAAACTAACAGTAATGAATGCAAATGACAGCGGTGCTCGCCAGCTGGTGCTTTTTTAATAAGAGGATGATGACTCAACATGAAAGTAAATAGATAGGCCCTTCGCAGAGGGAAACAGGGTTTGTAGAGGTGCCAGAGCTCGGTTTTGAAATAGAGGTGAATAATATTTTGAGCGGTATACTTTCATTGTCAACATAACAAGCAAGATATGGCAATAACTTCCATGCTACACACATTATAGGCGGTTCCCAAACAGAATGGTAAAGTTTATACTCCCCTTTCCACCAACAAGCATCAATCCATGGCTTGCTCGAAAGAACGAGTGCCTCCAACTAACAAGAGTCCCAGGGGGAGTTTTGTTTGCAATTATTTTGATTTAGTTTGCATAAAGCATGGGACTGGGCATCCCGGTGACCAGCCACTTTCTCATGAGTGAGGAGCGGAGTCCACTCCTCTTGAGAATAACCCGCCTAACATGGAAGATACGGACAGCCCTAGTTGATACATGAGCTATTCGAGAAAAAACAGGATATTTATTTGAAGGTTTAGAGTTTGGCACATACAAATTTACTTGGAACGGCAGGTAGATACCGTATATAGGTAGGTATGGTGGACTCATATGGAATAACTTTGGGGTTTATGGAGTTGGATGCAAAAGCTGTATTCCCGCTTAGTACAAGTGAAGGCTTGCAAAAGACTGGGAAGCGACCAGCTAGAGAGCGGCAACAGTCATGAACATGCATTAAAATTAATCAACACCGAATGCAAGCATGAGTAGGATATAATCCACCATGAACATAAATATTGTGAAGGGTATGTTGATTTTGTTTCAACTACATGCATGAACATGCGCCAAGTCAAGTCACCTACATCATTCAGAGGAGGATACCACCCTATCATACCACATCACAACCATTTTAATAGCATGTTAGCACGCAAGGTAAACCATTATAACCTCCTAGCTAATCAAGCATGGCACAAGAACTATGATCTCTAGTTGTCATTGCAAACATGTTTATTCATAATAGGCTGAATCAGGAATGATGAACTAATCATATTTACAAAAACAAGAGAGGTCGAGTTCATACCAGCTTTTCTCATCTCGATAAGTTCATCATATAATCATCATTATTGCCTTTCACTTGCACGACCGAATGATGTGAATAATAATAATAGTGCGCGTGCATTGGACTAAGCTGGAATCTGCAAGCATTCAATAAACAGGAGAAGGCAAGGCAATATGGGCTCTTTTGTCAGATCAGCAATAATGCATATAAGAGCCACTTCAACAATTTAAACATGGTCTTCTCCTATCGACCCCCAAAGAAAACAAAAGAAATAAAACTATTTACATGGGAAAGCTCCCAACAAGCAAAAGAAGAACAGGAAATCTTTTTGGGTTTTCTTTTTAATTACTACTACAAGCATGGAAAGTAAACTAATTAAAAGCTATAACTAATTTTTTTTGTTTTTTCTTAAGGTTTATCAAACACACAAGAAGAAAGCATAAAAAGAAAATAAACTAGCATGGATGATACAATGAAAAAGTATGAGCACCGACATCTAGCAATGAGTGTGTGAACATAAATGTAATGTCGGTGAGAAATACGTACTCCCCCAAGCTTAGGCTTTTGGCCTAAGTTGGTCTATGGCCATGGATGGCCTGGCGGATATCCATAATAATAGTTGGGGTCGTACTGCGAAGAAGAAGCCTCCGATTGCCACTGGTTGGCAATCATCTCCGGATCCCACTGGTAATTAGACTGTCGTGGAGGATCAACTTGTGGTTCCGGCTCTGGCTCTGTGGCTGATGTAGGTTTCTGATAGGCATGAATAGCCTCTAACGGAACAAGGTGCTGGCCTGCAGATAAATCAAACAAGGAAGGAGCAGGCAGGGTAATAGTCTCAGGATGATGTTTATCAAAGAACAATTTGTATTTAAGCTCTCCTTCCCTATTCTTAACAATAAAATCATGTGCCACCATACTCTTATAATCTAAATAAACACGAGGAAGAAATTTTTCTTCTTTCTCATAATGCCTAATAGGTATATTAAAATGTGCAGCTAGGCGTGAAGCATGGATGCCTCCAAATATGGGGCCCTTTGTATGGTTCAGACTTAACCGTTTAGCAATAATGCCGCCCATACTAACAGAGTTATCACTGAATAAACCGTGGAGCAAAATAATAATATCAGGAACTCTAAGGTTTCCACAGTTTCCGTGGCTAGTTAAGCAACGACTAGCAAATAATGCAAAATAGCGTAAAACAGGAAAATGTATGCTAGTGATTCGTGCATCGGAAACCTTCCTCGTTTCCCCTACAGT
This sequence comes from Triticum monococcum, assembly GCA_034509565.1. Classification (NCBI taxonomy): domain Eukaryota; kingdom Viridiplantae; phylum Streptophyta; class Magnoliopsida; order Poales; family Poaceae; genus Triticum; species Triticum monococcum. The sequence continues at coordinate 187,487,710 of CM067846.1, forward strand.
GATGATATCAATAAACCCATCCACACCGCTGCGATGTGGTTCCTCTATCGTGCCCTCGAAAGGGACCAAACAAACCCGACAAAAATCATAAAATGACATCTCCTTATGCTCATCATATAAATAAAACTCCACCATAGGTGGTGAGCTCCTAGAATGGAAAAGAAAGTTTTGCACAAAGATATTTGTGAGTAAGAGATACTCATCGCGTTGGTCATGGAGGAAAGCGGTGAGGCCTGCATTCTTAGCCAATTCATAAAAATCTTCATAAATCCCGGCTGCTCTCAAGAAATCATTGGAAGGCCATTCACACGACCAAACCTCCGCAGTGCGGGGCAGATTATACTTGGGCTTCTATGCCTTTTCCTTCGAGCTTCGGCTTGATGAGCCCCTCAAAAGTCTCTTCATTATTTTCTGAAAAATTCTAAAATTTTTAGTAACTTCAAACAAAAGTGATCCAAGCTCAACAAAATTGATAGCAACAACTCCTACAAGTCCCTAGAGCCTATATCATGCATCAAAACTACTTGGAACCATATAAATTTGACATGCAAGCTCAAGAACATGGTCACCTAGGCAGCAAAAATTTACAATGAATAAAGCACTAGAACAAAAACTAATTGGACCAATGGAGGAGTCACATACCAAGGAACAATCTCCCCAAGCAGTTTTGTGAGAGGTGCTTTGAGCAAGGAGATCGAAAATGGCTGCAAAATGAGCTAGAACTCGTGCTTGAGCTAGATATTTGTGTTTCGGGGAGGAAGAAGAAGTGTGTGGGTGAAAGGATAAGTGGAGGAGGGCCACCATGGGCCCACGAGGTAGGGGGCGCGCCCAGGGGGTAGGGCGCGCCCTCCACCCTCGTGGGCAGGTGGGTAACCCCCCCCCCCCCCTGCTGTGTTCTTAGTGCCAAATATTCTCAAATATTCCAGAAAAATCATATTTAAATTTCAGGGCATTTGGAGAACTTTTATTTTTGGGGTATTTTTATATTGCACGGATAATTAGATAATAGGCAGAAAAATACTATTTTTATTTTATTTAATATAAATAACAGAAAGTAAAAGGAGGGTACAAAAGGTTGTGCCTTCTAGTTTCATCCATCTCATGATCATCAAAAGGAATCCACCAACAAGGTTGGTCAAGTCTTGTTAACGAACTCATTCCGAATAACATGGAACCGGAGAAATTTCGAATAACACTATGTTACCTCAACGGGGATATGCACATCCCCAATAATAAGAATATCATATTTCTTCTTGACAGTAGGAAGAGGAAATTCAAAACCTCCAAATATAATCAATGGGATTTTTCCAATAGAGTTGATACTATGAACTTGAGGTCGTTTCCTCAAAAAGTGTACCGTATGCTCATTACCATTAACACGAAAAGTGACATTCCCTTTAGTGCAATCAATAACAGCCCCTGCAGTATTCAAAAAGGGTCTTCCAAGAATAATAGACATACTATCGTCCTCGGGAATATCAAGAATAACAAAGTCCATTAAAATAGTAACGTTTGCAACTACAACAGGCACATCCCCACAAATACCGACAGGTATAGCGGTTGATTTATCAGCCATTTGCAAGGATATTTCAGTAGGTTTCAACTTATTCAAATCAAGTCTACGATATAAAGAGAGAGGCATAACACTAACACCGGCTCCAAGATCACATAGAGCAGTTTTAACATAGTTTCTTTTAATGGAGCATGGTATAGTCGGTACTCCTGGATCTCCAAGTTTCTTTGGTATTCCACCCTTAAAAGTATAATTAGCAAGCATGGTGGAAATTTCAGCTTCCGGTATCTTTCTTTTATTTGTAACAATATCTTTCATATACTTAGCATAAGGATTCATTTTGAGCATATCAGTTAATTGCATACGCAAAAAGATAGGTCTAATCATTTTAGCAAAGCGCTCAAAATCCTCATCATCCATTTTCTTGGATGCTTTGGGAGAAAAAAGCATGGGTTTCTGAACCCATGGTTCTTTTTATTTACTGTGTTTCCTAGCAACAAGGTCTTTCTTATCATAACGTTGATTCTTTGATTGTGGGTTATCAAGATCAACAGCAGGTTCAATTTTTATATCATTATCATTGCTAGGTTGAGCATTATCATGAACATTATCATTAACATTATCACTAGTTTCAGGTTCATTACCAGATTGTGTTTCAGCATCAGAAATAGAAATATCATTTGGATTCTTAGGTGTTTCAGTAATAGGTTCACTAGAAGCATGCAAAGTCATATCATTTTTATATTTCTTCCTTTTAGAAGGACTAGGTGCATCTACATTATTTCTCTGAGAATCTTGCTCAATTCTCGTAGGTTGGCCTTCAGGATACAGAGGTTTCTGATTCATTTTACTACCTCTAGTCATAACTCTAACAGAATTATCATTATTCTTACTATTCAATTCATTGAGCAAATCATTTTGAGCTTTAAGTACTTGTTCTACTTGAGTGGTAACCATAGAAGCATGTTTACTAACAAGTTTAAGTTCACCTTTGACATTAGCCATATAATCACCCAAGTGTTCAAGCATATTTGAATTATATTTCAATTGTCTACGAAAATAAGCATTAAAATCTTCTTGCTTACCCATAAATTTATCAAACTCATCTAAGCATGGGCTAGCAAACTTAGTAAATGGGATTTCAGCTTTATCATATCTACAGAGAGAATTTACCTTTATTACCTGTGTCGGGTTATCGAGACCATGAGTTTCTTCAATAGGTAAAGGATTAAGATCATATGTTTCTTCAACAGGCGGTAAATTAAGACCATGTATTTCTTCAATAGGAGGTAAATTCTTAACATCTTCAGCTTTAATACCTTTTTCTTTCATAGATTTCTTTGCCTCTTGCATATCTTCAGGACTGAGAAATAGAATACCCCTCTTCTTTGGAGTTGGTTTAGGAATAGGCTCAGGAATTGGCTCCGGAGGTGTCCAATTGTTTTCATTTGTCAACATATTATTCAATAGAATTTCAGCTTCATCCGGTGTTCTTTCCCTGAAAATGGAACCAACACAACTATCTAGGTAATCTCTGGAGGCATCGGTTAGTCCATTATAAAAGATATCAAGTATTTCATATTTCTTAAGAGGATGATCAGGAAAGGCATTAAGTAACTTAAGAAGCCTCCCCCAAGCTTGTGGGAGACTCTCTTCTTCAATTTGCACAAAATTATATATATCCCTTAAAGCAGCTTGTTTCTTATGAGCAGGGAAATATTTAGCAGAGAAGGAATAAATCATATCATGGGGACTACGCACACAACCAGGATCAAGAGAATTAAACCATATCTTAGCATCACCCTTTAATGAGAATGAAAATATTTTAAGGATATAAAAGTAACGAGTTATCTCATCTTTAGTGAACAGGGTGGCAATATCATTTAATTTAGTAAGATGTGCCACAACAGTTTCAGATTCATAGCCATGAAAAGGATCAGATTCAACCAAAGTAATTATATCAGGATCAACAGAGAATTCATAATCCGTATCAGTAACACAGATAGGTGAAGTAGCAAAAGCAGGGTCGGGTTTCATTCTAGCGTTAAGAGATTGTTGATTCCATTTAGCTAATAACCTCTTAAGTTCGTATCTATCTTTGCACGCTAAAATAGCTAAAGAAGCTTCTTTATCAAAAACATAACCCTTAGGAATAATAGGCACGTCTTCATCATCACTTTCATCAGTATTATCAGATTCAATATTTTCATTCTCTCTAGCCCTAACAAGTTGTTCATCAAGAAATTCACCAAGTGGCACAGTAGTATCAAGCATAGAAGTAGTTTCATCATAAGTATCATGTATAGCAGAAGTGACATCATCAATAACATGCGATATATCAGAACGAATAGCAGAAGCAGGTTTAGGTGTCGCAAGCTTATTCAAAACAGAAGGTGAATCAAGTGCAGAGCTAGATGGCAGTTCCTTACCTCCCCTCGTAGTTGAGGGATAAATCTTAGTTCTAGGATCTTTCAAGTTCTTCATAATGATTAGCAGATATAAACCCAAGTGAATCAAAGAATAGAGCTATGCTCCCTAGTAACGGCGCCAGAAAATAGTCTTGATAACCCACAAGTATAGGGGATCACAACAGTTTTCGAGGGTAGAGTATTCAACACAAGGGGAGCCAAAGAATATTCTCAAGTTTTAGCAGCTGAGTTGTCAATTCAACCACACCTGGAAACTTAATATCTGCAGCAAAGTATTTAGTAGCAAAGTAATATGATAGTAGTGGTAACGGTAGCAAAAGGTAATAGTAGTAAAAGTAATGTTTTTGGTATTTTGTAGTGATGATAGCAATAGCAACGAAAAAGTAAATAAGCGAAGAACAATATATGGAAAGCTCGTAGGAAATGCATCGATGATGGAGAATTATGCCAGATGTGGTTCATCATGTAACAATCATAACCTAGGGTGACACAGAACTAGCTCAAGTTCATCAATGTAATGTAGGCATGTATTCCAAATATAGTCATACATGCTTATGGAAAAGAACTTGCATGACATATTTTGTCCTACCCTCCCGTGGCAGCAGGGTCCTTATGGAAACAAAGGGATATCAAGGCCTCCTTTTAATAGAGTACCGGAACAAAGCACTAACACATAGTGAATACATGAACTCCTCAAACTACGGTCATCACCGGTAAGTATCCCGATTATTGTCACTTCGGGGTCACTACAAGAAATATGTCAACTTATGACCTTCTGTCAGTGACCCTCGAAGAATTGGCCATAAATTTATGACCATTTTAGACCAATTGGTCAAAAGCTGTTCAGGGGGCTCCAAACCCTAAACCATTGCGACCATTTTGGTCAGAAAGGTCGTAATTTCCATACACGAAATGGTCACAAAGCAAACAGTGCTAGTCCGCTGCCTTATTTCTAGTTGTTAATGACCAATATAGATGGTCATAGCCTTGTAGATTGTGGTGGGTTGTGATGACTAGGCGCCATCTCATCAGTTTTGCCTATGTGTCATGTCCATGTGGCAGTTTTTGCCCTAGGTTGTGAAGCAACCTATATTTCTATCATTCCCAAAATTCCCAAAAAAATCTCATAAATTCTTTGGGGCATATCTTCATCAAATATGTAAAAATCCTTCCTTGCCTAGTTCAAAACTAATTCAACAATATTCATTTTCCTATTCTGTTCACAACAACACTTTATGAAGGAAGTGCTATTTATATATTCTTGATTGCCCTCGGAATTTTTGGGCACTCTTTCCTATCCAAATCATTACCGCATGACAAAATTCAGCTCCATTTGCCTAGCAAATCTTCCTCGGCAAATTTCCAAAGTTTTTGTCCACCTAGAAGCATTGTGAAGGAAGTACCTTTTTTATATCTCTAGTTGACATGAAATTTATACAGTTCCTTCATATTCCCAAATTATCACCCTCCTCCAAATTGCAGCTCAGTCAAATCATCTATGTGATCCCAGGTTCAATTTATATTTTATGGCCAAATTGGCACGTTGCAAAGCAAGTGTTATATAGACCCCTCCTATTACCCTTAAACTTTTCGGGCACTCTTCCATACCCAAATAATTGCCACATGATAATATTCAGCTCAATTTTCCTAGTGAATCTTTCTCGGGAAATTTCCAAAGTTTCTACCTCGAGAGAAGCTTTGTGAAGTAAGTACTAGCTAGGCTTACCCAAATGATCTGAAAATTTACCAGCGCATGACCATACCTATGTAACTTACCTACACCAATTTTTAGCTCATTTCATTCATCCAATCTCTCTCACTAGTTTTCCCAAGTTTTTGTCCATAGAAGAGCATTGTGAAGGAAGTACTACTTTGGCATGTCCAAATGATATCAATTTTCTACAATGCTTTCCTATGCCCAAATAACCATCCTCCACAAAAATTCAGCTCAATCCATTCATTATTTTGAGCCCAGCTTCAACATTCATATTTTTGTCCAGTGTGGTACTTTGCAAAGCAAGTACCACCTAGGATCCTCCTTTTGAGCTGAAAATTTGTGAATACATTCTCCTTAGTAGATGATCATCCTCGGCCAAAACTCACGCCCATTGGCCATGTGCATTTCCCGTACCGCTAATCAAACACTTGGCTGCTTATTCATGTTTGAGCATCGATCGGTCTCCTCATGAGAATCTTATATTGTAATTTTCTTCCTGGCACCTACCTGAGGAGTGCCCAACCCACTAGACATGCCTATGCCGCCCAGAACACATGGCAACGCCAGGGTCACGCGGTGACCACGCGGCGGGCATGCGAGCTTACGCGCTCTAGAGTTGGGGCCCTCGGCCACCGTCCAAACCTCGATGTCTCTCCATCAAACCATGTATTTCTGATTAAATAGATACTTATTTACCTAGAAATGATTTTTGGAAAAAATAAATAGCAAACTATGACGCAGCTGCAGTTTAAATTTGACCCGCTTCCAACTGAATCGAAGGGAATTTGTCTTTTTCACCAGAGGTGGATCAAAAAATTTGACACCCAACCATTTTGTCAATTATGCATTAAATATGGCCTAGTATTTTAGAAAATTGATTTGGTCCAATTTTGCAACAAATATATGGTAGGTCCTTCACAAAAAAAACTCATTTCAGGCACTCGGAAAATGGAAAATGGTTTTTTTGTCCAAAGAAAATGAAAACTTCCTTAGGCAACATTGTTTCCCATTCCAATATGCACCCTTGTGCACAAAATGAGATCATTTGAACAAACTATGCCATGAATGTGGCCATAAGATTGATCGTTTGACTTGAAAGCCATGAATCTTCACACTTGATAGCTCATTTCTGAGAACACTTTTTTAAAATAATTGCCGTATTACAAGTTTGTTATTTTTCGAGGAACTTGGCCACATATAATGACACAATGCGAAGGTTTTCCAATTTTTCGATTTTTTTGAATTTCTTATGCCCGTTTCAAAATGCGGTCAAAATGGCGGGCTTGACCGCTCCTAGCTAGTGGTTGAATCTTAGATTTTTTTGGTGTTTCTATGATTAAATAGATACTTATGTACCTAGAAATGATTTTTGGAAAAAATAAAGAGCAAACTATGAGGCAGCTACAGTTCAAATTTGACCCGTTTCCAACTAAATCGACGGCAATTTGTCTTTTTCACCAGAGGTAGATCAAAACTTTTTTCACCCAACCATTTTGTCAGTTGTGCATTATATATGGCCTAGTATTTTATAAAAATGATTTGGTCCAATTTTGCAACAATTATTTGGTAGTTCCTTCACAAAAAACCCTCCTTTTGGGCCCTCGGAAAATGAAAAATGAATTTTCCGTGCAAAGAAAATGAAAACTTCCTTAGGCAACATTGTTTGGAATTCCAATATGCACCCTCGTGCACAATATGAGATCATTTGAACAAACTATGCCATGATTGTGGCCATAAGATTGATCATTTGGCTTGAAAGCCATGAATATTCACGCATGATAGCTTATTTCTGAGAACACTTTTTTAAAATAATTACCGTATTATAAGTTTATTATTTTTCCTGAAAACTTGGTCACATATAATGACACAATGCGAAGGTTTTCCAATTTTTTGATTTTTTTTGAATTTTTTATGCCCGTTTCAAAATGCGGTCAAAACGGCGGACTTGACCATTCCAAGCTAGTGGTTGAATCTTGGAATTTTTTTGGTGTTTCTATGATTAAATAGATACTTATTTACCTAGAAATGATTTTTGGAAAAAAATAAAGAGCAAACTATGAGGCAACTACACTTCAAATTTGACCCACTTCCAACTGAATCGACGACAATTTGTCTTTTTCACCAGAGGTGGATCAAAACTTTTTTCACCCAACCATTTTGTCAATTGTGCATTATATATGTCCTAGTATTTTATAAAATTGATTTGGTCCAATTTTGCAACAATTATTTGGTAGGTCCTTCACAAAAAAAACCTCATTTGTGGCACTCGGATAATGGAAAATGAATTTTCCGTGCACAGAAAATGAAAACTTCCTTAGGCAACATTGTTTGCCATTCCAAGATGCACCCTTTTTGCACAATATAAGATCATTTGAACAAACTATGCCATGAATGTGGCCATAAGATTGATCATTTGTCTTGAAAGCCATGAATCTTCACGCATGATAGCTCGTTTTTTAGAACACTTTTTTAAAATAATTTCCGTATTACAAGATTATTATTTTTTCTGGAAACTTGGTCACATATAATGACACAATGCGAAGGTTTTCCAATTTTTTGATTTTTTTTGAATTTTTTATGCCCGTTTCAAAATGCGGTCAAAACGGCGGGCTTGACCGTTCCAAGCTAGTGGTTGAATCTTGGAAAACTTTTGATGTTTCTCTGATTAAATAGATACATATGTACCTAGAAATGATTTTTGGAAAAAATAAAGAGCAAACTATGAGGCAGGTACAGTTCAAATTTGACCCGCTTCCAGCTGAATCGGCGGGAATTTGTCTTTTTCACCAGAGGTGGATCAAAACTTTTTTCACCCAACCATTTGGTCAATTTTCCATTATATATGTCCTAGTATTTTATAAAATTGATTTGGTCCAATTTTACAACAATTATTTGGTAGGTCCTTCACAAAAAAACCTCCTTTCAGGCACTCGAAAAATGGAAAATGAATTTTCCATGCAAAGAAAATGAAAACTCATTTCTCATAACAATTTTTAAAGATATTTGTCTTATTCCAATTCCAAGTTTGTTAGTTTTCCTAAAAAGTAGGTCAGATTTGCTGACACAATGAGAATGTTTTTTTTGAATTTTTCATATCATAAAACTGTTTATATGATTCAACACCTTATTTTGACCAATTTAGATGGTCATAACGTTTACTAGGTTCTGATTGGTCCATAGGCATGTCACGCGGATCGCGCCTCCAATGCCGTCGGATGGCCCCGGATCCGACGGCAGCCCTCGTCCCCCTCACACTCTCATCCCTCTCACCCCCCTTGTCCAAACTCCAAACCCTAGCGCCCCCGCACGCCGCCCCCCGTCGCACCCTTACTCCCTCGTCCCCATCTCCACCGCCGCCACCGCGCCCCTCCCGATCCAACCTGCGCGGCAACCTACCTCGCCACCCCCATCCGCCGCCCCTACCTCGCCGCCCCCACCCGCTCCGCTCCGGGATCCATCCACCCAGTCATCTTCCTCCTTCTCCTCTCTGTCTCTCGATCCAACCCAAGCACTGCCGCCGACCCTTCCCAACCCCGGCCTCGTCCAGCGCCGGCGACCCCTTCTCTCCCTCCCTCCCTCCACCTCCAGCAGCGGATCCACTCGAGCAGCATCTCAAGCCGCCGTCAGATCCACCTCCCTCGCGCTGGACGGAAACCCTAGCCGCCAGTCCATGGCGACCCACCGCAGCACCCAAAGGCCTCGACGACGGCGGTATGGTATGAACCCCCCTCCCCCTCCCCCACTTCTTCTTCTCCTTCAAACTCCCTCTGTCTCACCCCCGTCTCAGTCTTTGCCTCTTCAGGTAGGAGCAACGGCGACCAGCGACGGCCATGGCGACCCACCGCAGCCTCCAAGACCTCGACAATGGTCGGTGCTACGGTATGAATCCCTCCTCCCCCTTCTCTTCTACTTCTCATTTTTCTCAACGTCTCCCCCTAACCCCAATCTCGTTTCGTCCCTTCCCTTCTTCTATGTAGGTGAGGTACAGCACCCAGCGATGGGACGACGCCTAAATCCACCGGTACAGGAGAGCAGCCATGGAATGGAAGGTCCGTTCCACCCGTTCTTCCCCGCTTGATTGACTCTATCGAAGAGTTCTTCGGTTTCAAGTGGATTTTCTTCTGGGCTCCATAAGTCAAAATGGAGACCGCCACCACATGGTATGTGCTGCCGTTTTGCTTTCATGCGTTCGTGGCCATGGCCTTCTTTAGAATAGGGGTGCCACTGATCTACTAGAACTGAATTGCTCCCCTGTTTTGCTGTGGTCGTATGCTCTGTGGTCACTGATGCGTGCTGCATACCTGTAGATTAGGACCAAAATTTGAGCAGTTTCAGTCGTGCAGATTATAACTGAATCATGCCCTGCTTTGTTGTAGTTGTATGATCTTACTGCTGAATTGATTGTTGTATTGTTCAAACTGAAGTCTTACAGTTGGCTTGCTACAATGTAGTATATCACCGTACTTCAGACTTATTGTAGTATTTAGGCCTGGGCGCTTTGGAATTTAGCTGTAGTATTTTACAGAGATAGGATTTGCCCTTTCCTTCATGTGGTAATTTTGTAAGTATGAAGAAACTGGTTAGTTTTGTCATGATATCCTTCCACTTTATTTTATTTTTGCTTTTTAATGTTTCCCTGTTTGCTTTTTAACATTGGATACCATGTTGGTCTGCTAGTCTAAAACAAACAGAAATTGAGTTGCATGTCCAACACAACCACAGAAAGAAACACTAGCAGCACTACTGCCTATGCTTGATTTCTGCAGTAAACATGTTATCTGAAATTCTGTAATGATGTTAACTGATGTGAGTTTGTGCACTTGATGTTTTATACTTGGAAGACAAATGAACTTGTTTTGGTTATATCTCTCCCTGTTAATTATGGGTGATTTCCTTCTTGCAAATTATATATGTTCTGTTTTGAGCTATCTCTCTTCCTGGTAATAAAAGTATGTGCATTGGTTGATATTTAGTATTCGTATGTCTAGTTCACGATGATGGTCACTTGCGGCAGAGGCACCCATATTTTGGTGTCTAGATATTCGTCGCTGATAACTAAGCATGCAATGCTTGTATATACCCAGTTTTTACTGCCTAGTAGTGAGCACACCTAGCCCCAGTCACCTACTTCAATCAAAGAAACTAAGAATGTTCATAATAATTTGAAAAGTATCTCATGCTTGATGCTCATACACTTACAGTCTCTTTTATTCTACCAGGACCTTTGTTTGTTTCTGTGAGCTTGCCTCTGTGGCTAGCACATATCATATGTGATCCATGCTGTCTCTTTTTCGCCCACTGAAGCTTGGAGCAAAGTGGCATATTACTTTTGTGATAACTGAGAGAACGGCGAGGCTTTCTTTTCTACTTTGGCATATAATATTAGAATTAATACTGTTTTTATTTGAAATTTTTTATTAGGCTATTAGTGCGAAACTTCCAAGTTATAACTATCCCTGCATTTCTTACTCCAATTGTGAAAGGACTATATATAGTCTGTGTGCTTCTGTGAATATATTTGAGTACATTTTTATCATGCTGCTGTAATATGTAATGTAGTTTTCAAAGCATGTCTGCTGTTGTAATTCAGTATTTATATGCAGCAACAGATTATCCAGTACTGTTGCCTACATACTTCTGGCCGTTGATACTTTTCTTTTTTCTCAGTTCTTCTTGCTTCGGATTGCTTCCTGCCTGACACCCTGATCCAGATGACGGCAACAGCGATGGCGTCCACACTCAAGCGTGCCTAACTCTCCATCTATAACTGGTCCGTCTTCTTTGGACAGTTAGTTGCTTCCTCCCCACTTTGAAATCTCGATCTCCTTTCTTGTTGATGGGCTTGTTGAATGATTCATATATGTGTGGATGTAGGGTGCAGGTGCTCTACTACACGCTGCTGGATAGTTTACCTGGATGTGTACGTCACCAGTCGAGAGGCGTCTCCAGCTTGCGCAGACCACCGTCTGGCTCTATCATTGATCAATTATCTGTTACTTGCCGACGTGCTTTCTAGGCCGCTAGTTTTGTATTTTGCCTATAACTGCATGAGTCATTCTCACTAAAATCACATGATTTAGCTTTTAGTTCTTCTGGCCAAACATGTGTTTTAGCCTTTTTCCTTTGCTTATCAACAGTTGTTTTGCTTGTTTTTGAGCTACTGCCACTTTGAGCTGATGTAGGCCTGTAGTTATTTATTGCAACTGAGCTTCTATATTGCATTGTTGGACCATTGATTGCCACCTCTTAGATTTACTGTCATATGGAGTGGATAAATTTGCACCCAGCTTACTAGTAATCTGAGCACTTGTTAGTTTAGTCTGGTAGGATTAGAGTGAAATGATAATGTAGGAAGTACGTATCATAAATATATGAAAGGCTACAATCCTTGAGAGAACTTGGTTCTACTTTTGCAAATGCTTAGTTTACTCATGATATGGTTTCTGTAGCTATGTGATGCAAAATACATATATACTGCTGCCTTGGAACAGTAATAAAATATGAATATGTGCTATTTGCTAGCAGTCCTTCCCTTTCCAAGATACATGAAAGTGGAGAGACTATCAATCCGAAAATATGAATATGTACATTTTGTTCTCATTTCTCAGTTTTGGCGCCTCTTGTTGATGCAGGTGCACGTGACTGTTATTGAGGACATGGTGTTCTTTTTGGCGCGCCCAAGTATTGGGTGATGCTTGCCTGCATGGTTACTGCAGCTCCAGCTCATCCCTCATGTCAAGTTTCGCCAGCGCGAGGCAAGCGACCGAGGTGGCTGTTGCTGTGACCGAAGATCAGAAGAAGCTTGGAGATGTCCACAATAGTTTTGGTGCCTCTGTATTTGTTTCTGATTGTATGTACACTTGATGGATCATGCAGATGTGTTGTTCTGAGTTTCATAGAGTGATTTTTGGATTTGATCATTTAATTGTGAGAATTATTTATTGTTTGCTGTTGAAATGTGTAAAATTGAAATCTGTGAATGAAAAAGGCTGAATGTTCGTCTATTGGATCGAATAATATTTGGGCTCTAAAAAGGCTATGGCCCAAACAATAGTGGACTGGAATATTGTGCATTTATGAAAAACAAAAACAAAAGGCTGAATGAAATGGAATGCCAAATGGCCTAAGCCCGGAAAATAAAAAGGCCGAATTGTAGGCTTGGCCCATGAACCTGATCAAAATTTGATGGAAAAAAACACAAATAGGCTAAATTAATGGGCTCGGCCCATGTAAAACACCTAATCGGACCGGGCTAAATCTTGTGCCACGTCAGCTTGCCACGCTGGATGCCTACGTGGCCTGGGGAGGTTGCTAGTGACCAAAATGCCACAGTAGGAATATTTTGGTCATAAACGTCTATGACCATTGCAGAAGAAAGGTGGCTATAGTCAGTTTACGACGGCCAGCTTTTGACCTTATGTTTTTGGTCACAAAAAGGTCATAAATGGAAATTTGTGACCATTCAATGACCAATAGTGGTGGTCACAAGTTGACATATTTCTTGTAGTGGGTTAACGGATCATAACACATAATAGGTGGCTATGGACTTGCAAGATAGGATCAAGAACTCTCATATATTGATGAAAACATAATAGGTTCAGATCTGAAATCGTGGCACTCGGGCCCTAGTGACAAGCATTAAGCATACAAAGTCATAGCAACATCAATCTCAGAACATAGTGGATACTAGGGATCAAACCCTAACAAAACTAACTCGATTACATGATAGATCCCATCCAACCCATCACCGTCCAGCAAGCCTACGATGGAATTACTCACGCACAACGGTGAGCATCATGAAATTGGTGATGGAGGATGGTTGATGATGACGATGGCGATGGATTCCCCTCTCTGGAGCCCCGAATGGACTCCAAATCAGCCCTCCCGAGAGGTTTTAGGGTTTGGCGGCGGCTCCGTATCGTAAAACACGATGAATTCTTCTCTCTGATTTTTTCTCCCTGAAACCAAATATACAGAGTTGGAGTTGAGGTCGGTGGAGCTACATGGGGGCCATGAGGTAGGGGGCGCACCCCCCACCCTTGTGGACAGGTGGTGGGCCCCCTGGCCTTCATCTTTTGCAAGGATTTTTTATATTTTCTGAAAATTTGTTCCGTGAAGTTTCAGGTCATTCTGAGAACTTTTGTTTCTGCACATAAATAACACCATGGTAATTCTGCTGAAAACAGCGTCAGTCCGGGTTAGTTCCATTCTAATCATGCAAGTTAGAGTCCAAAACAAGGGCAAAAGTGTTGGAGAAGTAGATACGACGGAGAGGTATCACCCACATGTCTTTGCCACTGTCAAACGACATATATGAATCCACAATGGAATCGTCAAGAACACTCAGCAGGGCGGCTTTGAAGAGGGTATCCATGTTCTCAAAAGCTTCCTGATGTGTAGGATTAAGATCTCCCTCAGGCTTACCCTTTGTGGCGTCATAGCAGTACATGATCTGAAACCAATATACTGCTCTTTTGTGCCACCTTTTATATTGCACCCCCTTAAAAGTAGGCGGCTTCAAAAGTGCAGCAAAACCACTTGGAGTAAATTGCCTATAATCAGGTTTTTGGATTGGACAGTTGAATATATGAGCAATTTACTATGAGATTTAATCTGAATCAATAGTAAATAGATCATGACGACAATTGCAAAGATCAAAGTAATGATGCAGACTAAACCAGGAGGACATAGTCACATACTATAAAGCGGGAGCAGAACCATTGTGGTTATTGTTGTCACTCATGTCGTTGATGAAGAGGTTATCGAGGTCAGGGAAGAAGGCTGTCATTGAGGAAGTCGTCGCTGGCAGTAGTCACATGAGTGTGCTCCCCAAAAACCTGATCGCCCCTCTCCCATACGGGATCATGAAAGGCGGGGTTCGGAGGACTGCTATCCCTTCTCGTGGTGCATGCCGGAAGGAGGGCTGGAGAAGAATTGCGTGGCAGCGCTAAGATCTAGAACGGTGTGAAACCATATGATACAGCGCGGCTAGGGTAGAGCCTGTCAGGTCGGTCGTGCGAGTAAGACCAAGTAGTAGGCCTTTGGCCCAAACCCCACGTCCAAGTCAATAATAGCCTCACTATCCAAAAGAATCAGAAATGACTGAGTAATTAAGGCGTCCATTAATTATTAATTAATGACTTAATAAATTTTCCAACCAACAAAAATATAGATCCACCTTTAGTATAATACTATATCATTAATAATGGCCCCACCTTTTGTCTCACAAAGTATGTTGGAGCTCCTGCTACAACCGGCTACAAGTTTACAACCCGCTTCTCTTCTCTCTCCTCTTCTCTCTCGATCAACTAAGCACCAATACTATATTTAAATCCTTATAGCTTGCTTATGTCATCTAATTGTAGTACTTTCTCTAAGAGCATGGTTAATAGTATAGCCAACTCTTGGCTATAAGAAAGTGTCATGTCATCTATAGCCAATCTTATAGCCAACATGTATAACAATTAGCTATAAGTATGTGCTACTTTATTAATACATGGCCCATCATCCACTCTCACATAGTGCCTAGGAGCACGTGCTGCAGCTGGCTCTTGCATGAGAGCAAGTATAATAAGGTGATGTGAGCGGGCTGTAAGACTTAAAATAATATATTATTGCTGAGTTGGGAAAGAGAAAAGAGGAGAGAGAAGAGAAGCAGGCTACTAACTAACAGCCGGTTGTTGCACGTGCTCCTAGACATTTTGTGAGAGAGAAAAGTGGGCCATGCATCAATGAAGTAATCCTTATTTGCATCTGACTATTATACTTGTTGGCTATAAGCTTGGCTATAGATGATGTGGAAATTTTTTATAGCCAGGGGCCAGCTATACTATTATCCATGCTCTGAGAGCCCGCTTACGTTCCCTCTCCTATTCTCTCTCTTACAACTAAGCATAGAAATATTATTTTACTCCTTACATCCTGCTGATTGTGCCTTATTATACTTGCTCTAAGTTACTCTCCACTGTGTAGTCTGAAATGCCGGGCGTGCAGCGGGCGGTGCCCTCAGTCGGCGTGCCGCTTCAGCGGCGGAAGAAGTGAGAGGTCGTGTCGCCCTGACTTGCCATCAATGTGGAGCAGCAGGCTCAGCTGGCGCCGGGCGGGAAGCACGCGGGGGTGGGGGAGGGGTTTTTGGTGGGACAAGAAGGTGAGAAGCCAACTTGGGATCGGTCCGGACGGGGAAATATCATGTGCTCCCATACTCACTAGCTTCATGCATATGACACTAGTCTATGTTACTACTCCCTCCTTTCCGGTTTATAGGGCTTATCTCAAAATCTTAGTTTTTCCATTTTATAAGGATCAATTTGGTTGTTCCCCATCACAAGTTTAGATTTCAAGATGCCTTAAATAATTGCATGCGAGTATTAAGACTAGTCATAATGGGAGTAACTTAGGTAGTAACATAGCGCACTCCAAGAATTTTTTGCTTATGTGGCATATAGTTAATGAGAAGAGAGGTGCTTAGAGTAACATAATATGTTACTGTAACATAGCGCTTCCCGAGAAAGGATGAGTCTACAAGCTAATAAATGAAGCCATCTATGATACCACTACTATGTTACTTTGCACTATGAAGGTAGTAATTTAGACTAGTGTCATATGCATGACACTAGTATAAGTTACTTCCCTCTATGACCAACCTAAGAGAAAATTGACCAATGCATGTACTTTATGCATGCATGCATTGCAATGAATACAATGGTAAACATAATTTTTTGAGGAAAACAAGAGCATTAATTGGGTGCTTTTGCAAATTACAAAAAGTATTCCACCACTCGTCATCTACCTTGGTTGGTGAGATTTTTGAATTGAGCCCTATAAACAGGAAAGGATGGAGCCCTATAAACCGGAAAGGAGGGAGTAGTACAGTAATGTTATGATGGCTTCATTTATCAACTTGTAGACTCATCTTGTCTTGGGAAGTGCTATGTTACAGTAACATATTATGTTACCACTTCTCATTAACTACTTGCCACATAAGCAAAATTTTCTTAGAGTGCGCTAAGTTACTCCCACTATAACTAGACGTACAAAGTGTGGGCTATGTAGAGAGCGTATTAAGCAAGCTTCTCATCGTTCTGCGAGTTGACATGACACATCAAAGTAGTAGTTCTTTTCCAGAATGTACATCAAAGTACCAGTGTAGTAATCTCCAAAAAGGGCTGACCATGTCCATGGCTACCATCCCATCTTGTGCTCCGTCATTGAGTATGTGCACGATTCACGTGCCATTCAAGAAAAAAAACTATGTATGTTCCATTAAAAAAATAAAAACAAACACGCCACCGCGTCATGGTCAAACTTTGATTTGTCCATGCTTGGTTTGTCGTGGGAACGATTCCGATAATGGGAGAGGGGTAGGATAAAGGAGCATGATCTATCGAGATGCATATGGGTGACACGGTGGATTTAGCGAGTTCGGGCCTCTCATGGTGGAGATAACAACCCTACATCTCGTGCTCCAGAGAGGCTTTCTTTTATCTGTCATGAACACGGAGTTACATGGTGTATTTGAGAGAGAGAGAGGGGAGAATGGATCTCCATGCCCGAGCTAAGTCCTGAGACTAGAGGTGAGGGAGAGAGATGAGAGCTAGAGGAGAAGAATGAAGGCATGCCCCCAAGTCTAGTGGTGGGGATGGCTTATAAAGAGTGCGCCACGCCCTCACCTCCTATGTAACAAAGTGGGGCATTGTTGTCATAACGTCAGATGATGCTTCGACTGCCTTGTCGACTGTTGGTCTTCGCATATCTGAGTGAGCCATAAACTATCGTCCGAGTGAGCCATATGACCGAGTGGTTGACTGTCTTCCGAGTGGACAGCTCGTCGATATGTTCGAGTGCAGAGTATGTCTGTATGAGATTTATTTGGACCCACATGATGTGTGGACCCCATGCTTTATGATATTTCGACCCTTTGTGGGCCTACCTATTATGTGTATCCCCAACATTAGCCCCCGAATCGATTGCGATTTTGTAGAACAAGTTTGTGAAAGACACAATTTGGCCCGAGTGATTACGGATGAAAGTGCAACTATCCCTAGGTGGTTTTGGTAATTCATAACAACATATAGCTCATTGAGCTAATGTTATTCCAAGATGATCATTTCAGGAAAGCTCAATGATTGGCATGGCATGGATGGTGAAAGTGGAACCCTCAAAATGCTAAGGACAAAGGATTGGCTCTAGCTCATATGCTCAAGACTCTTCATTTTACATTTTAGTGGTCCAAGATCACATTGAGTCCATAGGAAAAGCCAATACTATCAAGGAGGGATGAGGTGTTGCTTAATGAGCCTCTTGCTTCATGTGCTTAATGATATGCTCCAAAATCCTCAGCTACTTTCCCATATCCACATTTGACCTAAACCCAAAGCCAAACTCGGCCCTACCGATTCTTTCAACCCGGCGCCACCGAGTTTCACTTGTCATAGACATTGCCAAACCCTAAGCAAATCGGTTCTACCGATAGGGATCTCGGTCTCACCGAGATGGGATTGCAATTTCTCTGTTTCCTTTTCATAACTTTTTGGTCTCACCGAAAGAGCGGATCAGTCCCACCGAGATTTCAATGTAAACTCACTGTTTCCTTTTCGTAACATTTCGGTCTCACCGAGAAGAGCGAATCGGTCCCACCGAGTTTACCTGACCAACTCTCTGGTTAGCTTATTACCAAAATCGGTCTCACCGAGTTTGTGTAATCGGTCTCACCGAGATTACGTTATGCCCTAACCCTAACCATATCGGTCCTACCGAGTTGCATGTCAGTCCCGCCGAAAATCTCTAACGGTCACTAGGTTTACTATTTCGGTCCGACCGATTTTGTTGATTCGGTCCCATCGAGATTGGTAAATTGTGTGTAACGGTTGGATTTTGTGTGGAGGCTATATATACCCATCCACCTCCTCTTCACTCGTGGAGAGAGCCATCAGAACACATCTACATTTCCAACTCATATGTTCTGAGAGAGAACCACCTACTCATGTGTTGAGGCCAAGATATTCCATTCCTACCACATGAATCTTGATCTCTAGCCTTCCCCAAGTTGCTTTCCACTCAAATCTTCTTTCCACCAAATCCAAATCCCGTGAGAGAGAGTTGAGTGTTGGGGAGACTATCATTTGAAGCACAAGAGCAAGGAGTTCATCATCAACACACCATTTGTTACTTCTTGGAGAGTGGTGTCTCCTAGATTGGCTAGGTGTCACTTGGGAGCCTCTGACAAGATTGTGGAGTTGAACCAAGGAGTTTGTAAGGGCAAGGAGATCGCCTACTTTGTGAAGATCTATCGCTAGTGAGGCAAGTCCTTCGTGGGCGATGGCCATGGTGGGATAGACAAGGTTGCTTCTTCGTGGACCCTTCGTGGGTGGAGCCCTCCGTGGACTCGCGCAACCGTTACCCTTCGTGGGTTGAAGTCTCCATCAATGTGGATGTAGGATAGCACCATCTATCCGAACCACGGGAAAAACATCCGTGTCTCCAATTGCGTTTGAATTCTCCAAACCCTTCCCTTTACATTCTTGCAAGTTGCATGCTTTACTTTCCGCTGCCAATATACTCTTTGCATGCTTGCTTGAATTGTGTGATGATTGCTTGACTTGTCCTAAAATAGCTAAAAATTGCCAAGAACTAAAATTGGGAAAAGGCTAAGTTTTTATTTGGTTAAGTAGTCTAATCACCCCCCTCTAGACATACTTTCGATCCTACAAGTGGTATCAGAGCTTTGGTCTCCATTTGCTTTGATTTCCATAGCTTTTGGTGGTCATAGCCTTGGTTTCATAACCTAGGAGAGTATGGCGTCTAGCGAGGGAAATTATCACCGTAGAGGTCCTTACTTTGATGGTACTAATTTTGCTAGTTGGAAGCATAAAATGAAAATGCATATTCTTGGACATAACCCCGCCGTTTGGGCTATTGTGTGTGTTGGTTTGCAAGGTGACTTCTTTGATGGGAGAGAACCAAACAGTGAAGCTACCGCGAATGAGTTGAAGATGTTGCAATACAATGCTCAAGCTTGTGATATTCTCTTCAACGGATTGTGCCCCGAAGAATTCAACAAAATCAGCCGTCTTGAGAATGCAAAGGAAATTTGGGACACTTTGATTGATATGCACGAAGGTACTGACTCCGTCAAGGAATCCAAATTGGATGTGCTTCAAAGTCAACTTGACAAGTTCAAAATGAAGGATGGTGAAGGTGTCACTGAAATGTACTCTAGGCTTGCTCTCATCACAAATGAGATTGCCGGCTTAGGAAGTGAAGAGATGACCGATAGATTCATCATCAAGAAGATTCTAAGAGCCTTGGATGGAAAATATGATACCGTGTGCACATTGATCCAAATGATGCCCAATTACAAAGATCTCAAGCCAACGGAGGTAATTGGAAGAATTGTTGCTCATGAGATGTCACTTAAGGATAAAGAGGAACTTCACAACAAATCAAGTGGTGCCTAGAAAGCCTCATGTGAAGCACCTACATCATCCAGTGAGAAACAAAACTTCAATGAAGAATTGAGCTTAATGGTGAAAAACTTCAACAAGTTCTACAAGAGTAGAAGCAAAGGTAGAAGCTCCAAGTCAAGGTCCTACAATGACAAAAGATCTTCTAGTCGAGAGCGCAACTGCTACAATTGTGGAAGACCCGGACACTATTCCAATGAGTGTACGGCTCCCTACAAGAGAAGAGAAGACTCTCCAAAAAGAAGAAGCAAAAGAGAAGAATCACCACCAAGAGAGAGAAGGAGTAGAGATGATCGTTATGAACGAAGACACTCAAGGAGAAGCAAGGATTCGGAAAGGAAGGAAAAATCATCAAGGAGCTACACAAAACGAAGACATCAAGCTCATGTTGGTGAATGGGTATCCGGCTCCAGCTCCGACAACCACTCCGAGAGAAGTTATCACTCCGATTCCGAATATACTCAAGATGAAGGTGTTGCCGGTCTAGCACTTGTGTCAACCAACTCCTACGATATATTTGACTCACCAAACGAAGGAATTGGAAGATGCTTCATGACCAAAGGTCCTAAGGTAACACACCCCGAGTATGTTGATTTTAATAGTGATGAAGATGACTTGTTAGGTGATGATGATTTACTTGTTGACAACTCTAGTGATGAATACTATGATGAAACGTCAATTAATCATGCTAATCAAGATAAAACGAATGACAATGATAAGGAGAAGATTGAGGCTCTAACTAAAGAACTAAACACTCTTAAGTTAGCTCATGAAACTATCTTCGAAGATCATCGAGTACTTTTAAGAGCTCATGAGAAGTTATGCTTTGAAAAGCTCAATCTTGAGCAAGAGCATGAGTTTTTAAAGGCAATCATTGATGATCTCCGCAAGAAAAGTTCTTCTTACATTGCCAAGCATTTACTCTTATCCACTTACATGCCTCAAGTCAAGTCTAGTAACAAGAACAAGAAAGATTCTTCCTCTAGTAGTAACAATGATCTTGCTAAATCCAATATTGTTGCTTCTAGTAGTTCTCTTGATTCCACTAATGATTCTCTTAGCCAAGTTACACTTGAGCAAGAAAATAGCTTATTGAAGGGAATTATAGAGAAAGGAGTGTACAAAAGCCTTGCCGGGAGTAAGCAATTCGAGGAAATTGTGCGCAAGCAAGGAAGGCACCGGAAGAATCAAGGTGTTGGTTTTGAACGAAAGTTCAATGCCAATGGAGTTGAGTGGGAAGAAGATCAATACCCCAAGACAAAGTTTGTTCCTCAACAAGAGAAGTATAATCCTACTTCCTTCAAGGGGACACAAGCTCAAGATGATCTTCCACCACAAGACTACAAGCAAAAAGGCAAGGACAAGCTTCAAGAGGAAATTGATGCATTTGAAGAAGCTCCTAAGTCCTTAGTCAAGTGGATTCCCAATACCACTTCAAGTTCCACTTCATCAAGTACGCATACAACTCCAAGGATTCCCATCAAGATGGTGTGGATCCAAAAGAAGAAGAACTAGAGAGTTCTTGAGGGTGACTCCGCCAACATACTTCACTCTTATCATTTTGGCAAGAACAAGTGCAATAAACTTCCACATATTGCACTAGTTCAAGGAGTCACAAACCCTCTTGTTGGTAAGAAAAGGGACAAGGTAACCTAAAAGTTTTCATGGACATCATCTTGTGTGTGCATCACTCTATGTCTATGGATATCCTTGTTTGTTCCTTGTGGGACTAACCCATGTAGGTATTGAAAGTGCAATTCACTCAAATGGATAGCTCCAAGTGATCTACATCAACATTGAGCATCCACATCTTCAACATCTACATGAAGTCATTATCGACAAAACCCAAGGTTAGTTCATCCCTCTTAGGGGGGGATATCACATCTAGGAGGAGCTTTACTCTAAGACTTGAGCTAAAGCAACTCTAAAGATGTGAACACAACAATGCTTTATGTAAAAGTGGTAACCCCACTTGAGCTTAAACGATGAGTATGACCTATGATCAAGTGTTCTCACTTGATTCCTAAGTCAATATACTCATATATAGATGACCTAGTCATCGCCAATTGCTTGATAGATGCTAGAATTGGTTGTGCGTGCTTTGTCACATATTTCAATTGCCATTTTATTGTGTGAGCATGTTGGTTGCATATTTTACTCATTCAAGGACATCCACTTGTTGTTTTGATTGTTTGGTTTTATTTCCTTTTGCCAAGTGGATGGACAAGAATGCCTAAGAAACTCCTCTAGCTATCTATGCTTTTCTCGTCTCAAACTCTATTCATGCTACATCACAAAATTTGATCAAGTCAGATTCGAACCACTCTGTGTGAGGAGCACTCGGAGTCCCCGATTCGTCATAGACTTAAACTTCCAAAACCTCTTTGTGATTCTCGGTCTGACCGATATCCTACTTTCGGTCCTACCGAGATCATTAAGTTGATCTGAATTTTCGATCTCGGTGCAACCGATTTGAACCATTCGGTCACACCGAGTTGCAATAACTATATACAGTTTTGCATCTCGGTGCCACCGAGTTGTTCCACTCGGTCACACCGACAGGGTCGGGCTATATATAGTCACGGGCAAAAATTTGGAAATTTCTCCGAACCCCTTCACACACGCGATAGCTCGCTCTGCCAACGTGGTCTCTGGATCATCTCCTCGCCGCCAGCCACCTCCAGTCGCTGGTCTCCATCGCCGTCAATGGAATTCGACCCCGTCATTGCCGCCGTAGCGAGTCTCTGCCGAACTAGGGTATGGACTCGATCTTTGTGCTATCCCCAATCTGATTCCTAGCACATTGTGATCTTATTGTTTCTAGCCACGATTGAAACACTCCTATCCAGTCAATGCGTTTGTAGAATAGGATTGATTCGAAAACTTTAGGGTTAGGTTTCCGCCGAAACCATCTCGGACCCACCGAGTTGAAAAACTCGGTCCCACCGATTTGGCTCATGCCATTGCACAAGTGAGACTCGATCTGACCGAGAATCACTAATCAGTGTGACCTATTTTGGAACTTTGTGAAACCCTAGCAGTCTCGGTGCCACCGAACTGTGACTCGGTCTGGCCGAGTTCACTAGTTTAGGTTCCAAAACTGCTTCGGTATCACCGAGTTTAAAAATCGGTAGATCCGAGATGATTTCAGTGGGAAACTACAACGAAGATTTTGAATCATTCTTTTGCAAAAATCTCTGCATTTTGTGATGCTCATCCACTCTACCTCATCTATAAACTCTTCACAGGGTCAGCAGTCAGCTTGTTCATCATGTCAGATCAGAGTGATAGCCAAAACCTGTCAGAGCATCAAGTACACATGAGTGAGGGCACTAGTCCCTCCAGTTCTTCAGATGAAGGCAGCAGGAGCACCCCTAGCAACTTGCCAAAAGCTACCACCAGACAGAGGAAGAAGGGAACCTCAGACTCAGAGGATGAGGATTATGTGGCAGAAGAAGAAACCACTTCGAAGAAAGTTGTGCTCAAGAAGGAATATGGCTCAACTCAAAGCACAAAGCCAGGATTGAAAATTAAAAGGCTAGGAGGAAGGCAGCCTATGCCAAAGGCCAGAGCCTCAACTCAAATTCCTGAAAATCCTACACCCAAAGAGGTTGCTGCAGAAGGAAAGAAGAGGAAGGAGAGGATCAAAAAGACCACTGCTAGAGTGCTTGGGAGATCCAAAATCATGAGAGATTCTAAAGAGGAAGAGGAAGAAGAGGTTTCTGCTCTAGCACCTAAGATGCCAAAGCTGATGGGTGATGCTATAAGATCAGGGGCTACTGCATCCAAGCCCAATGAAGCACCCAAGGCTGCATCAAAGGCCAAGTCAGCTCCAAAGAGGAATACAAGGAGCATACCAGCTGCTGAAAAGAACAAGGCCCCAGTGCCTGACATTGCTTAAGAAGAAGAAGATCAAGTTCTCAGGAAGCTAAAGCCCAAGATCCCAGACCACAATGATGCTCATCCTGTGGCTGAGGACATGAAAATCAAAAGAGATTCAGGGCTGAGGAAGTGGAGAGAAGCAGATCCGTATGCTTCAAGGAGAAGAACTGCTGTTGATTACAGGTTTCACACCAAGGAACAACGAGATTTCTATGAGACAGTTTTGCTTGATAAGAAGCCCATAGTATGTGACATGAGATGGGTTGATTGGAAATATATCAAGGAAACCGAAGAACACTATCCTGGAGTGCAAGATAGCTTCAGTGCTTGTGGAGTTGCTGACTTTGTTGGGCAGAAGCTCACAAAGTGGAACGAGGAGCTCATTATGCAATTCTACTCCACAGCACACTTTTACCCAGATGGGAGGATAACATGGATGTCTGAAGGTACAAGGTACCAATCAACTGTTGAGGAATGGGCAAAGTTGATCAATGCCCCAGAGGAAAATGAAGATGACTTGGATGTCTATGCCAAGAAAAAGATGGATCATAACTCAATGGCAAACATGTACAAGGAAATCCCAAATGAAGCTCTTGAAACTTTCAAGTTTGGCTTAGTGCATTATCTTCTGTCAGGGCTGCCAACTATCAACTGGATCCTAAGGCACACTCTGTTGCCCAAGTTAGGTGATCACAAGATGATCAGAGGCCATGCAATCAATTTGCTTCATATATTTGATGTGCCACAGAAGTTCAAGGTGATGAGCCTCATGGTAGAGACCATTAAGAGGACAGTAGCTGATCAGAAGAGGAGCTGTGGATATGCCCCACAAATTCAGGAGTTAATCAACTCAAAGATGGGCACAGGCACATATCTGCCGGACAAGGAACACCTGCCCATCCATCCAGACTTTGAGGACAATCAAGTTGTCATGAATGAGAATGAACCATCATCTGCACAAGCACAAGCATGGAAGGAGAAGGCAAGGAAGGAGAAAGCTGCAAAGATGCCAACTCAAGAGGAGGCATCTGAGTATTTCCTGAAAAACAAGCAAGAGCAGCTCAGTTACTTGATTGCATCCACACTAAGGATTGAGAAAGGACTGGCCACCCTCACTCAGAATCAGGAGAGCTTAGAGAGGATCATAGAACAAAAGTTCTATGACATGGATGTCAAAGTAACAGAGATTCAGTCTGCAGTGGAGCAACTTCAAGATGACATGCAGGAGAGGAGAGGGAATACTACAACTGATGCATTTGCTAGAGTGCCACGAGCTCAGAGGTCGACTGTAGTGCCAGTTGCTGACACCAGAGCCACCACTTCTGCACCAGCCACATCACCAGCCCAACCAGCTCCAGCATCTACTTCAGCTCCAACTCCAACCACGTCTACAGAAGTCTTCGTCCGTGGAGTGATCCAGACTCCACCACCACCAGAAGATCAAGCCTGAGAGTCGATCTAGCACTATGCATTTTCTAGGGACTTTTTGGTAACTTTTTGCCAAAGGGGGAGAAAAATGTATAGATCATAGGCTTCCAGAGAGAGAGTGTTGCTTTTATTCTCTCTTGCTTTATTTGGTGTTTTTCAAACTTTGTTTGCTTTTGGTTGAGATACTTTGATATGCTTGTGAGACATTGATGATCATGTGTTTGATCATAAGCTACACTTATGCATGCTTGATATATCTTATCTATCTTATGTGATCATTCACTTTCTTTGGTGATGAGTGCATGTATTTCATTCTTATCTTTTTGAGCGCTCCACCAAGATGTATGTGACATGGAAGAGTAACCCATGACTCTAACTCTTTGTGCATTTGCAATCCAAAGCAAATTTTAAATATGCACAAATTTAGGGGGAGCTCTTACTTATCACGTACTTCTCAAAGCAACGATATATTTCATTCTTATTATTATTTGTCAAAGCTTTGATCTATATGTTGTCATCAATTACCAAAAAGGGGGAGATTGAAAGTGCAACTATCCCTAGGTGGTTTTGGTAATTCATAACAACATATAGCTCATTGAGCTAATGCTATTCCAAGATGATCATTTCAGGAAAGCTCAATGATTGGCATGGCATGGATGGTGAAAGTGGAACCCTAAAAATGCGAAGGACAAAGGATTAGCTCTAGCTCATATGCTCAAGACTCTTCATTTTACATTTTAGTGGTCCAAGATCACATTGAGTCCATAGGAAAAGCCAATACTATCAAGGAGGGATGAGGTGTTGCTTAATGAGCCTCTTGCTTCATGTGCTTAATGATATGCTCCAAAATCCTCAGCTACTTTCCCATATCCATATTTGACCTAAACCCAAAGCCAAACTCGGCCCTACCGATTCTTTCAACCCGGCGCCACTGAGTTTCACTTGTCATAGCCATTGCCAAACCCTAAGCAAATCGGTTCTACCGATAGGGATCTCGGTCTCACCGAGATGGGATTGCAATTTCTCTGTTTCCTTTTCATAACTTTTCGGTCTCACCGAAAGAGCGGATCGGTCCCACCGACATTGCAATGTAAACTCACTGTTTCCTTTTCGTAACATTTCGGTCTCAACGAGAAGAGCGAATCGGTCCCACCGAGTTTACCTGACCAACTCTCTTGTTAGCTTGTTACCAAAATTGGTCTAACCGAGTTTGTGTAATCGGTCTCACCGAGATTACATTATGCCCTAACCCTAACCATATCGGTCCTACTGAGTTGCATGTCAGTCCCACCGAAGATCTCTAACGGTCACTAGGTTTACTATTTTGGTCCGACCGAGTTTGTTTATTCGGTCCCATCGAGATTGGTAAATTCTGTGTAACGGTTGGATTTTGTGTGGAGGCTATATATACCCCTCCACCTCCTCTTCACTCTGGAGAGAGCCATCAGAACACATCTACACTTCCAACTCATATGTTCTGAGAGAGAACCACCTACTCATGTGTTGAGGCCAAGATATTCCATTCCTACCACATGAATCTTGATCTCTAGCCTTCCCCAAGTTGCTTTCCACTCAAATCTTCTTTCCACCAAATCCAAATCCTGTGAGAGAGAGTTGAGTGTTGGGGAGACTATCATTTGAAGCACAAGAGCAAGGAGTTCATCATCAACACACCATTTGTTACTTCTTGGAGAGTGGTGTCTCCTAGATTGGCTAGGTGTCACTTGGGAGCCTCCGACAAGATTGTGGAGTTGAACCAAGGAGTTTGTAAGGGCAAGGAGATCGCCTACTTCATGAAGATCTACAGCTAGTGAGGCAAGTCCTTCGTGGGCGATGCCCATGGTGGGATAGACAAGGTTGCTTCTTCATGGACCCTTCATGGGTGGAGCCCTCCGTGGACTCGCGCAACCGTTACCCTTCGTGGGTTGAAGTCTCCATCAACGTGGATGTAGGATAGCACCACCTATCCGAACCACAGGAAAAACATCTGTGTTTCCAATTGCGTTTGAATTCTCCAAACCCTTCCCTTTACATTCTTGCAAGTTGCATGCTTTACTTTCCGCTGCCAATATACTCTTTGCATGCTTGCTTGAATTGTGTGATGATTGCTTGACTTGTTCTAAAATAGCTAAAAACTGCCAAGAACTAAAATTGGGAAAAGGTTAAGTTTTTATTTGGTCAAGTAGTCTAATCACCCCCCTCTAGACATACTTTCGATCCTACAACGGAAATACTCGGTACCCATCATCGTGCTTTCGCACAACCAAGGTTTGAACAAAATCTCAATGGATTCTGACACTGCGCTTCCCAACTGATCTAGGGTAAGTGCGTGCGGGGAGCAACTTGCTGTCATTCGTTCATCTCTCAGAAGAGGTTAACTCATGATTAGAGTTTGGGTGTTTCATTAAATCTGGGAAACAAGATTGACGCATGGACTTCTCTCTTGGTGAGAGGTCATTCTTATCCCGAAGGAACATCAAAACGAGTCGGTTCTAGATCCAAACTTATGAGTTTCACGCTTTGAGTCCTAGAAGAAGGCTCAAAACAGGTCCACGGAGGAGCGTTAAACTAACCTTATTGCACTTTTTTGGGTAGTCGACGGGAGTCTTAGGACTTGTTTGTTTGTTGTTCGTCATTCGGACCGGTCAGGCAATACCGAGTGGAGAGTACTCCAATGGGAGCACGCTGAGTGCACCCACTGGGTGTAGTCCCCGAGATCGCGTTGACTACGAGCAATCGGCGGTGGTCTGAGAGAACTAAAAATCTTCTTAGCTGGTACTGATAGAACTTGTTCCTATCTGACTCGGAGGTCGAGTAGTACTTGACGATCTGGTATTCGTCTAGCTTGTTCCTCCTCGACTCGGAAGTCGAGCAGTACTTGAGGATCTTGTACTGGTCTAGCTTGCCCTTCCTCGACTCGGAAGTCGAGTAGTACTTGAGTGATCTGGAGATGGTCTTGCATCAAGTAACAGATTACTCAGTATTTTGTTCTATTGGTGCGTGATCAGCACACCCATAGGGTGTAGCCCCCGAGACTCTGACTGATTGCTGGTAGTCGGATGGAGTCTTTACGGTTTGTTGTACTTGAATGCAGGTGTTGTACTTGATCGGACAGAATGTTTCTTTTTGGCTTCTCTTCCAGTGGGGGCATGCTGAGTGCACCCACTGGGTGTAGCCCCCGAGCCTCTGTCGGACTAGATGAGTCTAGCAGAGGGTTTAAGTTTCTGGTGAACCTCCATGCAGTCGGCATGGTAAATATCTTTTAGTCTAAAATTGAGTCAATCAATTGGATCTTCACTGAAAGTGCATTATATCGACTAGAGGGGGGTGAATAGGCAATTTTTATGAAAGTCTTCAAAACGTGGAAGTTATGAAGACAAACGATAGAAATAAACCTATTACCCTGCAGCGGAAGGTAGACTACACTAGGCAAGCCATAGTCAAGTATTCAATAGATTGAAAGCACAATGACTAATAGCAGCAATGTAGTAAGGATCAGGTAGGAATATATTATGAAGCCAAACAGAACACGCAGTCACTCAGTGAAGATAAAAGATAGTGCAATCATACAATGACTTCACAAGGAGTAACAGTACGTAAAGAGAAGGGAAGGATGAAACCAGTGACTCGTTGAAGACAATGATGTGTTGGACCAGTTACAGTTGCTGTGACAACTGTACATCTGGTTAGGGCGGCTAGGTATTTAAACCTGAGGACACACAGTCCCAGACACCCAGTCCTGAACACGCAGCTCAGGACACCCAGTCCTCACCGTATTCCCCTTGAGCTAAGGTCACACAGACCTCGCCCAATCACTCTGGTAAGTCTTCAAGGTAGACTCCCAAACCTTCACAGACTTCGTTCACCGGCAATCCACAATGTCTCTTGGATGCTCAGAACGCGATGCCTAACCGGCTGGAGGATTCACAGTCCTCAAGTGTAATAAGTCTTCAGATCACACAGACAAGAAGACTTAAGTGATGCCTAATTCTCTTTGGCTCTGGGTGGTTAGGGCTTTATCCTCGCAAGGAATTCTCTCTCAAAGGCTTCGAGGTGGGTTGCTCTCAAACGACAAAAGCCATACACTAACTCTGAGAAGCCAACCATTTTTGGTTGTAGGGGGTGGACTCTTTATAGCCACTAGGCAACCTGATCTAATTTGTCCGAAATGACCCTGGGTCACTAAGGAACTGACACGTGTTCCAACGGTCAGATTTCAAACTCACATGACAACTTTACTTGGGCTACAAGCAAAGCTGACTTGTCCGACTCTGGACAAGATTCGCTCTCATAGTCTTCACTCGAAGACATAGGTTTTGGTTAAGCATCACTTCAGTCATTCTGACTGGTTCTCTTGGACCCCACTTAACAGTACGGTGGTTCCTATGACTCAACAAAGAAGAAGAAAAAGAACTACGAAAGATCTAAGTCTTCGAGCTCCATAGGCTTCATGCGATGTCTTCTCTTGTCATAGTCTTCAATGTGAATATCTTCATATACCACCTTTGACTTCAATGTCTTCATACATTTTTAGGGGTCATCTCTGGTAGGAAAACCGAAACAATGAGGGACTTCTACCTGTGTTATCCTGCAATTCTCACAAACACATTAGTCCCTCAACTAGGTTTGTCGTCAATACTCCAAAACCAACTAGGGGTGGCACTAGATGCACTTACAATCTCCCCCTTTTTGGTGATTGATGACAAACTAGTTGTAGTTGAAGGAAATATGCCCTAGAGGCAATAATAAAGTTATTATTTATTTCCTTATATCATGATAAATGTTTATTATTCATGCTAGAATTGTATTAACCAGAAACATAATACATGTGTGAATACATAGACAAACAGAGTGTCACAAGTATGCCTCTACTTGACTAGCTCGTTAATCAAAGATGGTTATGTTTCCTAAACCATGAACAAAGAGTTGTTATTTGATTAACGAGGTCAAATCATTAGTTGAATGATCTGATTGACATGACCCATTCCATTAGCTTAGCACCCGATCGTTTAGTATGTTGCTATTGCTTTCTTCATGACTTATACATGTTCCTATGACTATGAGATTATGCAACTCCCGTTTGCCGGAGGAACACTTTGGGTGCTACCAAACGTCACAACGTAACTGGGTGATTATAAAGGAGTACTACAGGTGTTTCCAATGGTAGATGTTGGGTTGGCGTATTTCGAGAATAGGATTTGTCACTCCGATTGTCGGAGAGGTATCTCTGGGCCCTCTCGGTAATACACATCACATAAGCCTTGCAAGCATTATAACTAAGATGTTACTTGTGATATGTTGTATTACGGAACGAGTAAAGAGACTTGCCAGTAACAAGATTGAACTAGGTATTGGATACCGACGATCGAATCTCGGGCAAGTAACATACCGATGACAAAGGGAACAACGTATGTTGTTATGCGGTCTGACCGATAAAGATCTTCGTAGAATATGTAGGAGCCAATATGGGCATCCAGGTCCCGCTATTGGTTATTGACCGGAGACATGTCTCGGTCATGTCTACATTGTTCTTGAACCGTAGGGTCCGCATGATTAAAGTTACGATGAGAGTTATTATGAGTTTATGCATTTTGATGTACCGAAGTTAGTTTGGAGTCCCGGATGTGATCACGGACATGACGAGGAGTCTCGAAATGGTCGAGACATAAAGATCGATATATTGGAAGCCTATATTTGGACATCGGAATCGTTCCGGGTGAAATCGGCATTTTTCCGGAGTACCGGGGGGTTACCGGAACCCCCCCCCCCCCCCCCCCCGAGGGGTTTATTGGGCCTACATGGGCCTTGAGGGAGAAGAGAGAAGGAGGCAAGAGGTGGCCGCGCGCCCCTCCCCTTCCTAGTCCGAATAGGACAAGGGAAGGGGGGCGGCGCCCCCCCCCCCCTTTCCTTCCTCTCTTCCACCTCTTTCCCCCTCTCTCCTTGTCCAACTAGGAGTCCTACTCCCGGTGGGAGTAGGACCCCCCCTTGGCGCGCCCAACCTGGCCGGCCGCCCCTCCCCTTGGCTCCTTTATATACGGAGGCAGGGGGCACCCTAGAACACACAAGTTGATCCTTGGTGATCGTTCCTTAGCCGTGTGCGGTGCCCCCTGCCACCAAATTCCACCTCGATCATATTGTTGCAGTGCTTAGGCGAAGCCCTGCGTTGGTAGTACATCAAGATCGTCACCATGCCGTTGTGCTGACGGAACTCTTCCTCGATGCTTTGCTGGATCGGAGCCCGAGGATCGTCATCGAGCTGAACGTGTGCTAAGAACTCGGAGGTGTCAGAGTAACGGTGCTTGGATCGGTCGGATCGGGAAGACGTACGACTACTTCCTCTACGTTGTGTGATCACTTCCGCAGTCGGTCTGCGTTGGTACGTAGACAACACTCTCCCCTCTCGTTGCTATGCATCACCATGATCTTGCGTGTGCGTAGGAAATTTTTTTAAATTACTACGTTCCCCAACAGTGGCATCCGAGCCTAGGTTTTATGGTTTGATGTTATTTGTACGAGTAGAACACAAGTGAGTTGTGGGCGATACAAATCATACTGCCTACCAGCATGTCATACTTTGGTTCAGCGGTATTGTTGGACGAGACGACCCGGACCAACATTACGCGTACGCTTACGCGAGACCGGTTCCCTCGACATGCTTTGCACATAGATGGCTTGCGGGCGACTGTCTCTCCAACTTTAGTTGAACTGAGTGTGGCTACGCCCGGTCCTTGAGAAGGTTAAAACGAAGTCTATTTGACAAACTATCATTGTGGTTTTGATGCATAGGTGAGATGAGTTCTTGCTTAAGCCCGTAGCAGCCACGTAAAACTTGCAACAACAAAGTAGAGGGCGTCTAACTTGTTTTTGCAGGGCATGTTGTGATGTGATATGGTCAAGGCATGATGCTAAATTTTCTTGTATGAGATGATCATGTTTTGTAACCAAGTTATCAGCAACTGGCAGGAGCCATATGGTTGTCGCTTTATTGTATGCAATGCAATCGTGATGTAATGCCTTACTTTATTACTAAGCGGTAGTGATAGTCGTGGAAGCATAAGATTGGCGAGACGACAACGATGCTACGATGGAGATCAAGGTGTCGCGCCGGTGACAATGGTGATCATGACGGTGCTTCGGAGATGGAGATCACAAGCACAAGATGATGATGGCCATATCATATCACTTATATTGATTGCATGTGACGTTTATCCTTTTATGCATCTTATCTTGCTTTGATTGACGGTAGCATTATAAGATGATCTCTCACTAAATTATCAAGAAGTGTTCTCCCTGAGTATGCACTGTTGCCAAAGTTCGTCGTGCCCAGACACCACGTGATGATCGGGTGTGATAAGCTCTACGTCCATCTACAACGGGTGCAAGCCAGTTTTGCACACGCAGAATACTCAGGTTAAACTTGACGAGCCTAGCATATGCAGATATGGCCTCGAAACACAGAGACCGAAACGTCGAGCGTGAATCATATAGTAGATATGATCAACATAACGATGTTCACCATTGAAAACTACTCCATCTCACGTGATGATCGGTTATGGTTTAGTTGATTTGGATCACGTGATCACTTAGAGGATTAGAGGGATGTCTATCTAAGTGGGAGTTCTTAAGTAATTTGATTAATTGAACTTAAACTTATCATGAACTTAGTACCTGATAGTATCTTGCTTGTTTATGTTGATTGTAGATAGATGGCTCGTGCTGTTGTTTCGTTGAATTTTAATGCGTTCCTTGAGAAAGCAAAGTTGAAAGATGATGGTAGCAATTACACGGACTGGGTCCGTAACTTGAGGATTATCCTCATTGCTGCACAGAAGAATTACGTCCTGGAAGCACCGCTGGGTGCCAGGCTTGCTGCTGGAGCAACACCAGATGTTATGAACGTCTGGCAGAGCAAAGCTGATGACTACTCGATAGTTCAATGTGCCATGCTTTACGGCTTAGAATCGGGACTTCAACGACGTTTTGAACGTCATGGAGCATATGAGATGTTCCAGGAGTTGAAGTTAATATTTCAAGCAAATGCCCGGATTGAGAGATATGAAGTCTCCAATAAGTTCTATAGCTGCAAGATGGAGGAGAACAGTTCTGTCAGTGAGCATATACTCAAGATGTCTGGGTATAATAATCACTTGATTCAATTGGGAGTTAATCTTTCGGATGATTGCGTCATTGACAGAATTCTCCAATCACTGCCACCAAGCTACAAGAGCTTCGTGATGAACTATAATATTCAAGGGATGAACAAGACTATTCCCGAGCTCTTCGCAATGCTGAATGCTGCAGAGGTAGAAATCAAGAAGGAGCATCAAGTGTTGATGGTCAACAAGACCACTAGTTTCAAGAAAAAGGGCAAAGGGAAGAAGAAGGGGAACTTCAAAAAGAACAGCACGCAAGTTGCTGCTCAGGAGAAGAAACCCAAGTCTGGACCTAAGCCTGAAACTGAGTGCTTCTACTGCAAGCAGACTGGTCACTGGAATCGGAACTGCCCCAAGTATTTGGCGGATAAGAAGGATGGCAAGGTGAACAAAGGTATATGTGATATACATGTTATTGATGTGTACCTTACTACAGCTCGCAGTAGCACCTGGGTATTTGATACTGGTTCTGTTGCTAATATTTGCAACTCGAAACAGGGACTACGGAATAAGCGGACACTAGCAAAGGACGAGGTGACGATGTGCGTGGGAAACGGTTCCAAAGTCGATGTGATCGCGGTCGGCACGCTACCTCTACATCTACCTTCGGGATTAATATTAGACCTAAATAATTGTTATTTGGTGCCAGCGTTGAGCATGAACACTATATCTGGATCTTGTTTAATGCGAGACGGTTATTCATTTAAATCAGAGAATAATGGTTGTTCTATTTATATGAGTAATATCTTTTATGGTCATGCACCTTTGAAGAGTGGTCTATTTTTGATGAATCTCGATAGTAGTGATACACATATTCATAATGTTGAAACCAAAAGATGCAGAGTTGATAATGATAGTGCAACTTATTTGTGGCACTGCCGTTTAGGTCATATCGATGTAAAGCGCATGAAGAAACTCCATACTGATGGGCTTTTGGAACCACTTGATTATGAATCACTTGGTACTTGCGAACCGTGCCTCATAGGCAAGATGACTAAAACACCGTTCTCCGGTACTATGGAGAGAGCAACAGATCTGTTGGAAATCATACATGCCGATGTATGTGGTCCGATGAATATTGAGGCTCGTGGCGGATATCGTTATTTTCTCACCTTCACAGATGATTTAAGCAGATATGGATATATCTACTTAATGAAACACAAGTCCGAAACATTTGAAAAGTTCAAAGAATTTCAGAGTGAAGTTGAAAATCATCGTAACAAGAAAATAAAGTTTCTACGATCTGATCATGGAGGAGAATATTTGAGTTACGAGTTTGGTATACATTTGAAAAATTGTGGAATAGTTTCGCAACTCACGCCACCCGGAACACCACAGCGTAATGGAGTGTCCGAACGTCGTAATCGTACTTTACTAGATATGGTGCGATCTATGATGTCTCTTACTGATTTACCGCTATCGTTTTGGGGTTATGCTTTAGAGACGGCCGCATTCATGTTAAATAGAACACCATCAAAATCCGTTGAGACGACGCCTTATGAACTATGGTTTGGCAAGAAACCAAAGTTGTCGTTTCTTAAAGTTTGGGGCTGCGATGCTTATGTGAAAAAGCTTCAACCTGAAAAGCTCGAACCCAAAGCGGAGAAATGTGTCTTCATAGGATACCCAAAGGAGACTGTTGGGTACACCTTCTATCACAGATCCGAAGGCAAGACATTCGTTGCTAAGAATGGATCATTTCTAGAGAAGGAGTTTCTCTCGAAAGAAGTGAGTGGGAGGAAAGTAGAACTTGACGAGGTAACTGTACCTGCTCCCTTATTGGAAAATAGTACATCACAGAAAACTGTTTCTCCGACACCTATACCAATTAGTGAGGAAGCTAATGATGATGATCATGAAACTTCAGGACAAGATACTACTGAACCACGTAGATCAACCAGAGTGACATCCGCACCAGAGTGGTATGGTAATCCAATTCTGGAAGTCATGCTACTTGATCATGATGAACCTACGAACTATGAAGAAGCGATGGTGAGCCCAGATTCCGCAAAGTGGCTTGAAGCCATGAAATCTGAGATGGGATCCATGTATGAGAACAAAGTATGGACTTTGGTTGACTTGCCCGATGATCGGCAAGCAATTGAGAATAAATGGATCTTCAAGAAAAAGACTGACGCTGACGGTAATATTACTGTCTATAAAGCTCGACTTGTCGCAAAAGGTTTTCGACAAGTTCAAGGGGTTGACTACGATGAGACCTTCTCACCCGTAGCGATGCTTAAGTCTGTCAGAATCATGTTAGCAATTGCCGCATTTTATGATTATGAAATTTGGCGGACGGATGTCAAAACTGCATTCCTGAATGGATTTCTGGAAGAAGAGTTGTATATGATGCAACCAGAAGGTTTTGTCGATCCAAAGGGAGATAACAAAGTGTGCAAGCTCCAGCGATCCATTTATGGACTGGTGCAAGCCTCTCGGAATTGGAATAAACGCTTTGATAGTGTGATCAAAGCATTTGGTTTTATACAGACTTTTGGAGAAGCCTGTATTTACAAGAAAGTGAGTGGGAGCTCTGTAGCATTTCTGATATTATATGTGGATGACATATTGCTGATTGGAAATGATATAGAATTTCTGGATAGCATAAAGGGATACTTGAATAAAAAAAAATTGATGAAAGACCTCGGGGAAGCTGCTTACATATTAGGCATAAAGATCTATAGAGATAGATCAAGACGCTTAATTGGACTTTCACAAAGCACATACCTTGACAAGATTTTGAAGAAATTCAAAATGGATCAAGCAAAGAAAGGGTTCTTGTCTGTGTTACAAGGAGTGAAGTTGAGTCAGACTCAATGCCCGACCACTGCAGAAGATAGAGAGAAAATGAAAGATGTTCCCTATGCTTCAGCCATAGGCTCTATCATGTATGCAATGCTGTGTACCAGACCTGATGTGTGCCTTGCTATAAGTTTAGCAGGGAGGTACTAAAGTAATTCAAGAATGGATCACTGGACAGCGGTCAAGAACATCCTGAAATACCTGAAAAGGACTAAGGATATGTTTCTCGTATATGGAGGTGACAAAGAGCTCACCGTAAGAGGTTACGTTGATGAAAGCTTTGACACTGATCCGGACGATTCTAAATCGCAAACCGGATACGTGTTTACTTTAAACGGTGGAGCTGTCAGTTGGTGCAGTTCTAAACAAAACGTCGTAGCGGGATCTACATGTGAAGCGGAGTACATAGCTGCTTCGGAAGCAGCGAACGAAGGAGTCTGGATGAAGGAGTTCATATCCGATCTAGGTGTCATACCTAGTGCATCGGGTCCAATGAAAATCTTTTGTGACAATACTGGTGCAATTGCCTTAGCAAAGGAATCCAGATTTCACAAAAGGACCAAACATATCAAGAGACGCTTCAACTCCATTCGGGATCTAGTCCAGGTGGGAGACATAGAGATTTGCAAGATACATGCGGATCTGAATGTTGCAGACCCGTTGACTAAGCCTCTTCCACGAGCAAAACATGATCAGCACCAAGGCTCCATGGGTGTTAGAATCATTACTATGTAATCTAGATTATTGACTCTAGTGCAAGTGGGAGACTGAAGGAAATATGCCCTAGAGGCAATAATAAAGTTATTATTTATTTCCTTATATCATGATAAATGTTTATTATTCATGCTAGAATTGTATTAACCGGAAACATAATACATGTGTGAATACATAGACAAACAGAGTGTCACTAGTATGCCTCTACTTGACTAGCTCGTTAATCAAAGATGGTTATGTTTCCTAAACCATGAACAAAGAGTTGTTATTTGATTAATGAGGTCACATCATTAGTTGAATGATCTGATTGACATGACCCATTCCATTAGCTTAGCACCCGATCATTTAGTATGTTGCTATTGCTTTCTTCATGACTTATACATGTTCCTATGACTATGAGATTATGCAACTCCCATTTGCCGGAGGAACACTTTGGGTGCTACCAAACGTCACAACGTAACTGGGTGATTATAAAGGAGTACTACAGGTGTTTCCAATGGTAGATGTTGGGTTGGCGTATTTCGAGAATAGGATTTGTCACTCCGATTGTCGGAGAGGTATCTCTGGGCCCTCTCGATAATACACATCACATAAGCCTTGAAAGCATTATAACTAAGATGTTAGTTGTGATATGATGTATTACGGAACGAGTAAAGAGACTTGCCAGTAACAAGATTGAACTAGGTATTGGATACCGACGATCGAATCTCGGGCAAGTAACATACCGATGACAAAGGGAACAACGTATGTTGTTATGCGGTCTGACCGATAAAGATCTTCGTAGAATATGTAGGAGCCAATATGGGCATCCAGGTCCCGCTATTGGTTATTGACCGGAGACGTGTCTCGGTCATGTCTACATTGTTCTCGAACCGTAGGGTCCGCACGCTTAAAGTTACGATGATAGTTATTATGAGTTTATGCATTTTGATGTACCGAAGTTAGTTCAGAGTCCCGGATGTGATCACGGACATGACGAGGAGTCTCGAAATGGTCGAGACATAAAGATCGATATATTGGAAGCCTATATTTGGACATCGGAATCGTTCCGGGTGAAATCGGCATTTTTCCGGAGTACCGGGGGGTTACCGGAACCCCCCCCCCCCCCGGGGTTTATTGGGCCTACATGGGCCTTGAGGGAGAAGATAGAAGGAGGCAAGAGGTGGCCGTGCGCCCCTCCCCTTCCTAGTCCGAATAGGACAAGGGAAGGGGGGCGGCGCCCCCCCTTTCCTTCCTCTCTTCCACCTCTTTCCCCCTCTCTCCTTGTCCAACTAGGAGTCCTACTCCCGGTGGGAGTAGGACCCCCCCTTGGCGCGCCCAACCTGGCTGGCCGCCCCTCCCCTTGGCTCCTTTATATACGGAGGCAGGGGGCACCCTAGAACACACAAGTTGATCCTTGGTGATCGCTCCTTAGCCGTGTGCGGTGCCCCCTGCCACCAAATTCCACCTCGATCATATTGTTGCAGTGCTTAGGCGAAGCCCTGCATCGGTAGTACATCAAGATCGTCACCATGCCGTCGTGCTGACGGAACTCTTCCTCGACGCTTTGCTGGATCGGAGCCCGAGGATCGTCATCGAGCTGAACATGTGCTAAGAACTCAGAGGTGCCGGAGTAACGGTGCTTGGATCGGTCGGATCGGGAAGACGTACGACTACTTCCTCTACGTTGTGTGATCGCTTCCGCAGTCGGTCTGTGTTTGTACGTAGACAACACTCTCCCCTCTCGTTTCTATGCATCACCATGATCTTGCGTGTGCGTAGGATTTTTTTTGAAATTACTACGTTCCCCAACAGTAGTTTTCAACGGGGAATATAATATGTGAAATTGTAAAGGATAAGGAATTGTCTTCATAAGTTGCAAGGGCTCCCCCTGAAGATGTGCATATAAGTAGTTTGCTTTTGGAATGCAAATGCACATGGCAGGTTGTGCTTGTGGAAATCCTCTTCAACTTATGATGACAATCAACTATGCATGTGAAGGTGTGTGAAGAAAATGACATGCATAACGGAAAATGGACGTCTGCAAAACGATCTAAGTGCGGAATTTTGTCGTCGCACATGCGGAATTTATCATCGCATCACAAAATGGCAAATAGGTAGCAGACGACCAATGAGTTTAAGTGTTACAACTCAAAGAACAAAATGTATCAAAACGAGAGTTGTAAACACGAAGCAAAATATGAAGCACCCGCCCATATGGACCCGCTTGAAGACTATTAAACTCATATGCTTCTCCCCCTTTTGTCAGTAAGGACCAAAAAGGTTTGAAGACATAGAGCCTCTACTCGTTCCCATGAAGAGTAGGTGAAGCAGCAGGGTCGTTGGTGGTGTTCGGCGGTGCAGAAGAGCTTGGAGCAGTGTCGAAGCGTGCTGAAGGAGGCGGCGGTGAAGTAGCATCGTCGTCATCCTCGATCACTCTGGCGTTTACAGTTGCAGCAGAGGAAGAGAACTCAGAGTCTTCAAGAGATGGAGTTCGTCGCAGCACTGCCCTTCGAGGAGGTGTCGAGTCAAACTTGAAGCGCTCAGAGAAGCCATCCTCTTGAAGATCATCTTCAGAACACATCAGCGTCAGCCCTTTCCATGTGCGTCGAGAGGTTTCATGAGCAACAAAGGCATTCTTGGTGGCAAGATTGCGAATGCGATTAACATCCACCAAGAGGCTTTGCATTTGACGCTTCAGCCAGTCATGATGCCTATCCTGTTTCTAATGAAGAGCCACAAGAAGCTCTCGGTCATTGAGAACACGAGTGCGCTTCTTGGGTCGTGGGGCAGTTGTACTGTCAGTGGCTTCAGTGAGAGCAGGATGCGGTGCACGTGTAGTGCCAGCCAAAGGATACACACGAGTGACTGCTTCAACTCCTTCAATGTTCTGAGAAAAACTTTGATGCTCTGCATTCTGAAGACTTAGAGGTTCCTTGGCAGGCTCGGGATAGATGGCTTCAATAGACATATCCACATCAGGCAGAAAAATCTGATGATTGCGAGCAAATGGCTGATATGAGATAGCGGAGTGAAGTTTGATCAGCCGCATTACCCATGGGGCATAGAACTTCAAGCCAAACAGGTCAGAGCCTAATGCAGCAAGTTGGCGAATGAAGAAGTCCTGTGCATTGAAGCATTTTCCATGAAGAATATAGAAGACCAAATTCTTCATTGCACCTTCCAGCTTGGCATGTGGAGAGTGCCCTTTGATGGGCCAGATAGTCCGCCTTATGATGTGATAAATAGTCCTTGGCAAATACTCTAGGTCTTCAACAAAGAACTCTTTGGGATATGCAGCATCTTGGGGTAATGGCTTCATCATACTGAGCATCTGACTCATGTTAGGTTCAGTCTTCTGAAAGATGCTCTCCATAGCTTCACTGTGAAGTTGACAGCCAGATTCGTAGAGATCGCCGGGAGTGGGTAGACTAGTGAGCTCAATGATGTCAAAGGCTTTGGCTTCGTGATGAATGTTTCCTGTCATCCACTCCAGAACCCAAGTCTTCGAATCTCCGTTATACCCGCGGATGTGAAGTGTGGCATAGAATTGGAGCAGCAACTCTTCATTCCAATGCTCTTGGTTAGTGACGAACGGCAGCAACCCAACCTTTTTGAAGCAATCCAGAGCTTCTTCCAGACAGGGCAGACCAGCTATTGCTTCAATGTCAAGATGCTTGTGTGGGAAGATGCGACCTTGATTGTAAAGAATGCAGGAGTAATAGCTTCGCTGCAAATAGCTCCAGAACCGATCAGATGATATTGTTTCCCTTGAGTAGGGGTTCCTGGAGCTATTGAAGAATGTGTTGTCTGCTCTGAAGCCATTGATATTGAAGGATCTAGGTGTTGATGCAGGACCTGGGAACCTGGGCAATCTTGGGATTGGCTTCTGTACCTGAGGCCTCTGCTCAACATGATAGTCGAACTAAGGACCGGCAGCAGGCGCGGGAACAAAAGCAGTGGGATCAGTGGCTTTGCTGACTTCTGGTGCTTTTATTGGGGAGGGCTCCACATTAGCTTCAGCCATGACAACGTCAGTGGCTTCATTGGTGTTGGTAGTGGCAGCCTCAAGATTTTCAACCTCCACTTGATGAGCTGGAGGGTCGGTCACAACCATGTTCTCCTCGAGAACCACTTCTTGGTGGGACAGGGGAGTAGCAGCTTGTGGGACTTCTTCTTCATCGGCTGATGCAGCCGGAATTTCTTCGGCAGCTTCAGCTTCAGACGCAGAGACTGGAGGCCTTGGTCCTTTGCGAAGCCTGCGCAACGCAGGCGACGCCTGTGTAGTTGGAGTTGGCTGGGCCCCAAAGTCTTCTTCCTCTTGTGGGCGATCAGCCCATGAAGCATCCTGAGCAATTGGCGTCAAAGGACGACCAATGCTGATGAGTTCGCTGTGCTCGGGCTGAGGAAGGACTGCACCATCTTCTACATGGTCATGATGACCAATGTCGTCAGCAGCGATGGGATCAGCTGCTGGAAAGTCTTAAGCTTCATGAGCCTCTATGAAAGCAGGCTCATGGATTGTCAGTTGGCGTTCAGCGTCAGGACGAACCATGGAAATGGGTTCAACAATCAAAGTCTCTGTGGGAGCAACCCGTTCTTTCTTGGTCTTCCTCTTCTTCTTGGAGGGGGCAGTAGGAGAGGCTTCAGGATGTTTCCTCTTCCTGGCTTCAGCCTCAGCAGTCCTCGTCTTCTTCAGCTCTGAAGCGGTTGACCGACTTTTTGGCTTCGAGCCAGTCATTCTAGTTGGGAAGACAATGGGGTCTGCTTCCTGCGTTGGTGCGAGAGGTTCGGTCACAATGGGCTTCTTCTTCTGCTTAGCAGCCATCCTGGGATCAATGCCCGGACGCCCAAGGGCCTTGCGCTTCTCAGCTTCATTGTAGCCTTGCACACACTTGTCAGACAGGTTCTTCATACGCTCCCGAGAAACCCGAGCTTCTACGCGTTTCTTGAGAAAGGCTTCTTTGAGCTCGTGCAGCATAATCTTGAAGTTTTTCACCTCTTGCATGCTAAGCTTGGCCGTATGCTTCTTGAACTGAGCCTTTTCATAGTCAATCTTTTGCTTCAGTTCAACGATGCGCTGAGCGAGGGCTAGCTCTGAAGCAATGGCGCCATGAAAGGCGACACTGAGGCCAATGGGTAGTTGCAGATCTTTGAAGCTGATGTTTGGCGTGTCAAACCATTCATCAATGAAGTTGTGGATGATTGTTACATCAAAGAGAGGCAGATCATTGAAGATTTTTTCTTCTTCTTTGCTCTTGATGAGCTGCTCAAGAGCATCATCTGCAAGATCTTCATCACTTGACAGATCAATGGCATCATTGCGCAGAATGGCAGCAGCTGTTAGCTCTTGGCCGGTGTGTGGCAGAGGCATCTTGACCTTCTGGGGCTTGGAGATGCGTGACAAATCTTCAGACTGCACACTGTCTTGAGGTGCAGTTGCCAGTGGCTTCGCCCGTGAGATTTTCGGTGCAGAGGCCGGCTTTGAAGCTTTTGGCTGCTTCAACTTCTTTGGCTTCGGCGCCGCAGGCGCTTCATCTGATTCAGCGTCATCTGCAGGCTCATTCACGGCTGTCCCTTGAACCACGATGTGAGTGATGAGGCCTTCAAGATTGTAGAAGGGCCCAAGAAGATTGGGTTCAGCTTCGCGAGTTCCATCGGCACGGGGAGCAGAGGGACCAGGGTTGAAATCTAAACCCAAAGTCTTCTTGTTCTGCTTCGCTGAGTTCTGGGCAAACTGGAAGTTGCGCTTAAACAGATTGTCGTCACGACACCATAGCAGGGACGACGGGTCAGCATCCGCAGGCTGTGGTCCACGGACCGTGCAGGGATAGAAGCCTTGTTCAATGGCTTCATCTCTGGTCCTGGGTTGAAGATTTTTGTAGAGGATGTCTCCCCATGGTCGCTTGATGGCATTCTTTTTAGCATATTCATTGGTCACAAATCTGTACTTGAACCACTGTTCTTCCCAATAGCGTCCAATCCATTGGATTCGCGTCTTGCGCTGATTGTAATCCTCTTCAGGATCTGTCTTGTACAGCTCTGAGAGGTCATCGGGTAGATCTCTTGATGTTTCTCCTCGACGCTTTCTGCCACCCTTCCTTGCTGATTTTTCTGAAGCCATGAACCTTAATCTGAAAGGCTTCAATACGTTCAGAGGCTTCAAAGGTTTTCGCTTGCTGGACAAACAGAAACTGGCTTCAGGAGAATTTATGTGATGTTGTAAGAATTCTGCAAATGAATGCACACTATGAGAATCAAGGGATTCTCCCACAGACATGTACCTGTGACAGCATTAAGGTGCAAGGGAAGGGGAAGAGGTCATATGCATTCTCAGAAGATTTTGAAGATAAATCAGTTTAGAAGACATTGACCTCATCGTGCGAAGACATTCACTCATAGATAAGGAGTTGGTTCCAGATTTGTACGAATCCACGGATCAGTACAAGTGAGGAATCTAACTACTTTGTGAAGCATAAGTGAATATACTAGGCATGTTATGAGATGCAGTATGAAAGAGATCCAACTTGTGTGAATAGAAACTGCTTTTGGTAGAAAGTGATAAAGCTATATGATCAAAGAGGCCGTAAAAAGGAGGTTTTATTTACCACACGAAGAACTGCTAGACGGAGTGGAAGAGGAGG
Organism: Triticum monococcum; assembly: GCA_034509565.1. Classification (NCBI taxonomy): domain Eukaryota; kingdom Viridiplantae; phylum Streptophyta; class Magnoliopsida; order Poales; family Poaceae; genus Triticum; species Triticum monococcum. Next base: position 187,531,436 of record CM067846.1, read on the forward strand.
CCGAGCAGTTCGATCGTCCGTGCCCTAACTTGGCGACGGAGGACACCTACGGCGACGGCGGAGAAGACGATGTCCGCGGTCGGCGTGAAGACGGTGTCGGAGAGGTTGCGGCAGCGAAGCGCTTTGTCGCCGGCGTCGTCGAGGGCTAGCGGTGGCGCTAGGGTTCGTGCGAGAGTGGAAGAAGAGATAATGACTATTGTGAGGTGTGTATTTATAGGTACAGGGGCGGCACTGCGTTATTACACAGGTGCCCCTGGCGATTCGCATCTGAGGAACACGTGGCCATCATGCAGCATATTGGGGTTTGTTCCATGTCCCACGCACGCCTGGATTGTCGGGTGGTCGTTCCCACTTCTCCGGGTTTCAGGTGGAGGAATGAGCATTGAAAACGGACTTAATGGTTGTCTTTGTATCTTCTGCTGACAACGACGCAGAGAAGACATTCGACAGTTTCAATAGAATGCATATGATTTGGAGAGATAGAGTTTGAGATAGAAAGCATAGACAGGTTAGGGTCCGATCACATTCACTTAGTTCAAAAAATTCAACAAGAAGACATAGCTATATATAAAATCAACATAGTGAAGATAATCATGAAGATATGTTGAGATTGAAGCGAAACCAAATGTGAAGACATAGCAAATGTAACGCCATGAGTGAAACACTTCAAACAGAACATTTGGTGGTGGTGTTACCCACCGTATAGGAAGTATTAGACCTAGACACGGCACACAATTATCGTGGCGCTCCGAGTCAAATTCCACATTAATGTATTCACACTTAGAATGTATGTCTTCATTGATTGAAGATATACTTTACTTCGTGTGTTGCACATCTAAGTCATCAATATGCATAAGTGTTAGGATGTGTGCCTGATCACATGACATTTGAGGATTCCAGGATATTTAGCTCACACCGTAACTTGCAAAATCTCTTCTCATCCAAGGGCTTGGTGAAGATATCTGCCAATTTCTCTTTAGAGTTGACATGTATGATATCAATATCTTCCTTCACAACATGATCTCTGAGAAAGTGATGGCGAATCTCAATGTGCTTTGTCTTCGAGTGCTAAACTGGGTTGTTGGCAATCTTGATGATGCTTTCGTTATCGCAGTAGAGTGGCACTTGCTTCAGATGAATGCCACAGTCCCTGAGTGTTTGCTTCATCCACAGAAGCTGAGCGCAGCAAGATCCAGCAGCAATGTATTCAGATTCAACAGTGGAGAGAGATACACAGTTCTGCTTCTTTGAAGACCAACATACAAGTGATCGTCCCAGGAAGTGACATGTGCCTGATGTAGATTTGCGATCTACTTTGTCACCAGCATAATCAGCATCCGAGAATCCAACCAGATCAAACTCTGAGCCCTTTGGATACCATAATCCTAGAGTTAGGGTGTGAGCCAAATATCGAAGAATTCGCTTCACAGCTAAGTGATGCGACTCCTTTGGTGCCGCTTGGAATCGAGCACACATGCAAACACTAAGCATAATATCTGGCCTAGATGCACATAGATAAAGCAAAGAACCAATCATGGAGCGGTATACCTTTTGGTCGAACCCTTTACCATTGTCGTCAGGACCCAGATGATGCTTGGCTGGCATTGGTGTCGTGAAGCCTTTGCAGTCTTGCATACTGAACTTCTTCAGACAATCTTTGAGATACTTCTCTTGAGATATGAAGATGCCATTGCGTTGCTGTCGTATTTGGAGACCGAGGAAGAACTTCAGCTCTCCCATCATGAACATCTGATATTGCTCTTGCATCATATATCCAAACTCTTCACTGTACTTCTGATTGGTGCAGCCGAAGATAATGTCATCCACATATATTTGGCACACAAACAATTCGCCATCATATGTCTTCGTTAAGAGAGTGGGGTCTAGGGAACCAGGTATGAAGCCTTTGCTCTTCAGAAAGTATTTGAGTGTGTCATACCAGGCCCGAGGGGCTTGTTTGAGGCCATACAGTGCCTTGTTGAGCTTGTATACCATGTCAGGATGTTTTGGATCTTCAAAGCTAGGCGGTTGTGCAACATACACTTCTTCTTCAATCTTGCCATTGAGAAAGGCTCTCTTCACATCCATTTGATATAGAAGTATGTTGTGATGATTGGCATAGGCCAGCAGTATGCGTATGGCTTCAAGTCTAGCCACAAGAGCAAATGTTTCATCGAAGTCAATGCCTTCCACTTGAGTGTATCCTTGAGCAACGAGACGAGCTTTGTTTCTGACAACTTGACCATGCTCATCTTGATTATTGCGGTATATCCATTTGGTGCCTATTATGTTGTGCTTCCGAGGATCAGGACGCTTAACCAGTTCCCATACATTATTCAGCTCCAACTGTTGAAGCTCTTCTTGCATAGCTTGAATCCATTCAGGTTCCATGAAGGCTTCTTCAACTTTCTTGGGTTCTGTTATTGAGACAAATGCGAAGTGCCCATAGAAATTTGCCAGCTGAGTTGCCCTTGATCGAGTGAGCGGACCGGGTGCATTGATGCTGTCAATTATTCTCTCAATCTGCACTTCATTGGCAACACGAGGATGTACAGGGCGAAGGTTTTGCTCTTGCTGATCATTGTCATTGTTAGTGGGATTGTCTTCAGGCTGAGCATTGTCTTCAGGTTGATCAGGTGCGGAGATGATAAGTTCCTCTTCAGGTTGAGCTTCAGAGGGTATGATTTCTCCGGTTCCCATAAGCTTGATTGATTCGCTGGATGGAACTTCATCTAGCATATTTGGGAGGTGCTCTCTTTGTGAACCGTTAGTCTCATCAAACCGCACATCCACTGTTTCAACCACTTTATAATGGAAGAGATTGAAGACTCTGTAGGAGTGCGAATCCTTTCCATATCCAAGCATAAAACCCTCATGTGCTTTTGGTGCAAATTTTGAAGCATGATGTGGATCTTTGATCCAGCACCTGGCGCCAAATACTCTGAAGTAACTGACATTTGGCTTATTGCCAGTGAGGAGCTCATAAGATGTCTTGTTCAGAAGCTTGTGAAGATAAACACGATTGATTGTATGGCATGCAGTATCAATGGCTTCAGGCCAGAATTTTCTTGGAGTCTTGTATTCATCAAGCATCATTCGGGCCATCTCAATGAGTGTTCTGTTCTTGCGTTCGACGACGCCATTCTGCTGTGGCGTGTACGGGGCTGAGAATTCATGTGTGACGCCCAGGGTATCAAGATATGCATCAAGGCCAGTGTTCTTGAATTCAGTGCCATTGTCACTTCTGATGTGCTTTATCTTGGCGCCATAGTTGTTCATTTCTCGATTGGCGAAGCATCTGAAGACATCCTGCACTTCAGTCTTGTAGAGGATTATGTGCACCCAAGTATATCTAGAATAATCATCAACAATAACAAAGCCATAGAGGCAAGCAGTAGTAGTAAGAGTTGAGTAATGAGTGGGACCGAAAAGATCCATGTGGAGCAGTTCGAAGGGTCGAGTGGTTGTCATGATTGTCTTCGAGGGATGTTTGGCCCTCGTCATCTTTCCTGCTTCACAGGCACCGCATAAGTGATCTTTCTTGAACTTGACGCCCTCGATGCCTATGACATGCTTCTTCTTTGCAAGGGTGTGGAGGTTCCTCATGCCAGCATGCCCTAGCCTCCGATGCCAGAGCCAGCACTCTGAAGCTTTTGCTAGAAGACATACGGCAAGCTGTGGTCCTGCCGAGAAATCTACTACATACAAATCATCTTTCCGATACCCTTCAAACACTAGAGACTTGTCAGATTCCATTAGTACAAGGCAGCGATATTTTCCAAATATTACGATCATGTTCAAATCGCAAAGCATTAAGACAGACATTAAGTTGAAGCCAAGGGATTCAACAAGCATGACTTTATCCATGTGTTGATCCTTTGAGATTGCAACTCTACCTAGACCCAATACCTTACTTTTACCAGTGTCAGCAAATGTGATGTGACTCTTGTCAGATGGACGTAAGGTTGAGTCCATAAGAAGGCTTCTTTTGCCAGTCATGTGGTTGGTACACCCACTATCAATAATCCATTCTGAAGACGCTGGTGTCGTACCCTACAGTGCAGTTAGGGGGATAGGCTTCACGAAGAGAATTGTGAAGCAAAAACATTTGACGAACCAGTGGGTTATGAAAGCTTAGATCCAGATTAGGACTGATAGGGAGAGTAGCAAGCGATTCAGGAACGAAGTACATAGTAAGACCATTCGGGCATTTGATCTTGCACCCTACAAGATGTTTAAGGTCCCCAGCAATAGCGTCAAACGATTTTGGTTTTCTGCTGGAGACCTTACCTGCAAAACAGAGTTAAGCTTTCTAAGCCACCCACATCTTCAAGGGTGGCTTAGAAGCAATAAGTCTAAGTGCAGCGTCTGAGAATTTTGGCTTTGGAGCCCTAGCAAAAAGTCTTGTAGGCGGACAATAGTACTCATAAGAATAAGCAGAATAGTTCTTGGTCTTATGAACATGGCGGTTTGATGAACCGCGCTCATATTCATAGGCCTGAGTATGGTTTCCCTGCAAAACATTTGCGTTAGTGCGACTCAGGTGAGTCCTCTGTCTGTATGAAGCCTTTGGACCGTATGAAGCCTGTGGTCTGAGGTTTGTCTTCTTCACGTGTGGTGTCATGATGACATTCACAGGAAGATTCTCCAGACACTTTTTCGAAACCCAGATCTTCTTCATAGGTGGTCCGTTCCTGCAGTTAGTACCAATGTACCTGGCAAACACTTCACCATTCTGATTCTTAAACAGTTTATAGTTTGCATCAAAGGATTCATCAATGACAATGGGGTTTGCACAAGAGAAGCTAGATAGATTGGATAGATCTGCTGAAGATTCCTTTGTAGCAACCCATGTGGTTTTGGGGTACTGCTCAGGTTTCCAGTAAGAGCCATCAGCATTCATTTTCCTTACGAACCCAACACCCTCTTTCCTCGGGTTTCGGTTCAAGATCTGCTTTTTGAGGACATCACATAGTGTCTGATGCCCTTTAAGACTTTTGTACATCCCTTTTTCAAGCAATGTCTTCAACCTAGCGTTCTCATCAGCAATAGCAGTGGAATCCTCAGCAGAGGGGTTAGTTCCCACATCAACAGTTGAAGATATTGCAACAGTAGCAGCAGTAGAACATTCAGCAACAGTAGTAGCATTATCACGCTCAATGCATTTAAGACATGGTGGTTCAAATCCTTCCTGAGCGGAACTGATCTGTTTGGCGTGAAGTGACTCATTTTCCTTTTGAAGATCTTCATGAGCCGCTCTCAATTTCTCAAGATCCTGCTTCCTTTGAAGATAATCATAGGAAAGCTTTTCATGAGTTGTTGAGAGCGTTTCATGACGACTTTCAAGTTCCTCATACTTAACGTGAAGATTTTTTATGTCTTCAATTAAGGACTTAGATCGAGTCATTTCAGCGCCTAATAGATCATCGCTTTTGTCTAACAGTTTTTGAATATGTTCCATGGCTTTCTGTTGTTCAGTTGCAATTTTAGCAAGTGTTTTGTAGCTGGGTTTTGAACCACAATCAGAGTCATCATCACTAGATGTTTGATAGTGAGTAGTGCGTGTGTTTACCTTGGCACCGCGTGCCATGAAGCAGTAGGTAGGAGCGGAGTAGTCCTTGTCATTTGCATCGGTGTCGGTGATGAGGTCATTGTCTTCAGTGTTGAAGATGGACTTGGCAACGTATGTTGTAGCCAGACTTGCGACGCCAGAATCGAACTCCTCCTCAGACTCCACCTCCGCCTCCTCAGAAGCGGACTCCTCCTCTGAATCCATTTCCTTGCCAACAAACGCACGTGCCTTGCCAGATGAGCTCTTCTTGTGTGATGAAGTGTAGGATCGAAAGTATGTCTAGAGGGGGGGTGATTAGACTACTTGACCAAATAAAAACTTAGCATTTTCCCAATTTTAGTTCTTGGCAGATTTTACCTATTTTAGGACAAGTCAAGCAATCATCACACAATTCAAGCAAGCATGCAAAGAGTATATTGGCAGCAGAAAGTAAAGCATGCAACTTGCAAGAATGTAAAGGGAAGGGTTTGGAGAATTCAAACGCAATTGGAGACACGGATGTTTTTCCCATGGTTCGGATAGGTGGTGCTATCCTACATCCACATTGATGGAGACTTCAACCCACGAAGGGTAACGGTTGCGCGAGTCCACGGAGGGCTCCACCCACGAAGGGTCCACGAAGAAGCAACCTTGTCTATCCCACCATGGCCATCGCCCACGAAGGACTTGCCTCACTAGCGATAGATCTTCACGAAGTAGGCGATCTCCTTGCCCTTACAAACTCCTTGGTTCAACTCCACAATCTTGTCAGAGGCTCCCAAGTGACACCTAGCCAATCTAGAAGACACCACTCTCCAAGAAGTAACAAATGGTGTGTTGATGATGAACTCCTTGCTCTTGTGCTTCAAATGATAGTCTCCCCAACACTCAACTCTCTCTCACGGGATTTGGATTTGGTGGAAAGAAGATTTGAGTGGAAAGCAACTTGGGGAAGGCTAGAGATCAAGATTCATGTGGTAGGAATGGAATATCTTGGCCTCAACACATGAGTAGGTGGTTCTCTCTCAGAACATATGAGTTGGAAGTGTAGATGTGTTCTGATGGCTCTCTCCACGAGTGAAGAGGAGGTGGATGGGTATATATAGACTCCACACAAAACCCAACCGTTACACACAATTTACCAATCTTGATGGGACCGAATCAACAAACTCGGTCGGACCGAAATAGTAAACCTAGTGACCGTTAGAGATTTTCGGTGGGATCGACATGCAACTCGGTAGGACCGATATGGTTAGGGTTAGGGCATAACGTAATCTCGGTGAGACCGATTACACAAACTTGGTGAGACGGATTTTGGTAATAAGCTAACCAGAGAGTTGGTCAGGCAAACTCGGTGGGACCGATTTGCTCTTTCGGTGAGACCGAAATGTTACAAAAAGGAAACAGAGAGTTTACATTGCAATCTCGGTGGGACCAATCCGCTCTTTCGGTGAGACCGAAAAGTTACGAAAGGGAAACAGAGAGTTTGCAATCCCATCTCGGTGAGACCGAGATCCCTATCGGTAGAACCGATTTGCTTAGGGTTTGGCAATGGCTATGACAAGTGAAACTCGGTGGCGCCGGGTTGAAAGAATCGGTAGGGCTGAGTTTGGCTTTCGGTTTAGGTCAAATGTGGATATGGGAAAGTAGTTGAGGGTTTTGGAGCATATCACTAAGCACATGAAGCAAGAGGCTCATTAAGCAACACCTCATCCCTCCTTGATAGTATTGGCTTTTCCTAAAGACTCAATGTGATCTTGGATCACTAAAATATAAAATGAAGAGTCTTGAGCTTTTGAGCTTGAGCCAATCCTTTGTCCTTAGCAGTTTGAGGGATCCACTTTCAACATCCATGCCATGCCAATCATTGAGCTTTCCTGAAATGATCATCTTGGAATAGCATTAGCTCAATGAGCTATATGTTGTTATGAATTACCAAAACCACCTAGGGATAGTTGCACTTTCATGAAGACTTTGAAGAAGACTTGGAAGAAGACTTTGAGTATTTCTTCTTATTCTTGTTGTCAGAGTCATATTCCTTGCTCTTCTTCTTCTTTTTGTTCTCATTGTCCCACTGCGGACACTCAGAGATGAAGTGGCCAGGTTTCTTGCACTTGTGACATGTTTTCTTCTTGTAGTCATGAGCAGAAGCTTCATCATTCCTTGAGCTTGATCGGGAAGACTTTCTGAAGCCTTTCTTCTTGGTGAATTTTTGGGACTTCTTCACAAGCATAGCAAGTTCCCTTCCAATGTCTTCAGGATCATCAGAACTGCTATCAGATTCTTCTTCAGATGAGGAGACAGCTTTTGCCTTCAAGGCACGAGTTCGCCCATAGTTTGGACCATAGATGTCTCTTTTTTCAGAAAGCTGAAACTCATGTGTGTTGAGCCTCTCAAGTATGTCAGATGGATCGAGTGTCTTGAAATCAGGACGTTCTTGAATCATCAGGGCTAGGGTGTCAAACGAACTGTCAAGTGATCTCGGTACTCTCTTGACGACTTCATGCTTGGTGATCTCAGTAGCGCCAAGGGCCTGAAGCTCATTCGTGATGTCAGTGAGTCGATCAAATGTGAGCTGGGCATTCTCATTGTCATTTCTCTTGAAGCGGTTGAAGAGGTTGTGAAGGACACTGATTCTCTGATCTCTCTGGGTTGAGACGCCTTCGTTGACCTTGGAGAGCCAGTCCCAGACTAGCTTAGATGTTTCCAAAGCACTCACGCGGCCATACTGTCCTTTGGTCAGATGACCACAGATGATATTCTTGGCAGTAGAGTCCAGTTGAACGAACTTCTTGACGTCAGCAGCAGTGACACCTTCTCCAGCCTTGGGAACGCCGTTCTTGACGACATACCATAGGTCGACGTCAATGGCTTCAAGATGCATGCGCATCTTATTCTTCCAGTAGGGATATTCAGTTCCATCGAAGACGGGGCACGCAACGGAGACTTTGATTATCCCTGCAGTCGACATAGCTAAAACTCCATGTGGTTAAACCGAATCACACAGAACAAGGGAGTACCTTGCTCTAATACCAATTGAAAGTGCGTTATATCGACTAGAGGGGGGGTGAATAGGCGAGTTTTATGAAAGTCTTCAAAACATGGAAGTTATGAAGACAAACGATAGAAATAAACCTATTACCCTGCAACGGGAGGTAGACTACACTAGGCAAGCCATAGTCAAGTATTCAATAGAGTGAAAGCACAATGACTAATAGCAGCAATGTAGTAAGGATCAGGTAGGAACATATTATGAAGCCAAACAGAACACGCAGTCACTCAGTGAAGATAAAAGATAGTGCAATCATACAATGACTTCACAAGGAGTAACAGTACATAAAGAGAAGGGAAGGATGAAACCAGTGACTCGTTGAAGACAATGATGTGTTGGACCAGTTCTAGTTGCTGTGACAACTATACGTCTGGTTAGCGCGGCTAGGTATTTAAACCTGAGGACACACAGTCCCGGACACCCAGTCCTGAACACGCAGCTCAGGACACCCAGTCCTCACCGTATTCCCCTTGAGCTAAGGTCACACAGACCTCGCCCAATCACTCTGGTAAGTCTTCAAGGTAGACTCCCAAACCTTCATAGACTTCGTTCACCGGCAATCCACAATGTCTCTTGGATGCTCGGAACACGACGCCTAACCAGCTGGAGGATTCACAGTCCTCAAGTGTAATAAGTCTTCAGATCACACAGACAAGAAGACTTAAGTGATGCCTAATTCTCTTTGGCTCTGGGTGGTTAGGGCTTTATCCTCGCAAGGAATTCTCTCTCAAAGGCTTTGAGGTGGGTTGCTCTCAAACGACAAAAGCCGTACACTAACTCTGAGCAGCCAACCGTTTTTGGTTGTAGGGGGTGGGCTATTTATAGCCACTAGGCAACCCAACCTGATTTGTCCGAAATGACCCTGGGTCACTAAGGATCTGACACGTGTTCCAACGGTCAGATTTCAAACTCACACGGCAACTTTACTTGGGCTACAAGCAAAGCTGACTTGTCCGACTCTGGACAAGATTCGCTCTCATAGTCTTCACTCGAAGACATAGGTTTTGGTTAAGCATCACTTCAGTCATTCTGACTGGTTCTCTTGGACCCCACTTAACAGTACGGTGGTTCCTATGACTCAACAAAGAAGAAGAAAAAGAACTACGAAAGATCTAAGTCTTTGAGCTCCATAGGCTTCATGCGATGTCTTCTCTTGTCATAGTCTTCAATGTGAATATCTTCATATACCACCTTTGACTTCAATGTCTTCATACATTTTTAGGGGTCATCTCTGGTAGGAAAACCGAATCAATGAGGGACTTCTATCTGTGTTATCCTGCAATTCTCACAAACACATTAGTCCCTCAACTAGGTTTGTCGTCAATACTCCAAAACCAACTAGGGGTGGCACTAGATGCACTTACATTCACGCACTTGGCATGGTAAATAAGCTCAGCCTAGAGCTGAATCAGTCGGACTGATCTTCGTGCACTCGGCACGGTAAATAAATTCAACCTAGAACTCGATCAAGCAGGTGAATCTTCATGCTCTTGGCATGGTGAATGAATTCGGCTTTAAACTGCCAACTGTAGAAAAAAGCTGGACACTCCAAGGAGTAATCATCCCAGTAGTACTTCTTACATTGACCGTTAGCTTTTGCATGAATGGGGTATTTATAAGAGTATGTTGTATCCGTAGAGGAGCTTCGTTTTCACCCTTTTGCATGAAAGGGGTATTTGTCCGAGTGGACGTGCTTGCCGACTGATCGGGGTATGTTGACTGCAAGGAAAAACTTGGTGACACTAGTATGTCTCTCGGAGGAGATAGACTAGTGGTCTGACGTGGACGTCCCATGAAACCCGAGTGGCGAGGCTAGTGTGTGGACTGACTCTCCGGAGAGAGGCCACTCATTATCCCGGGGGAACACCGGCACACGCCATCTCTGAGTCCAAGTTTGTGAAACTAACGCCTTGGAGCCTAGAATAAGGGCCAAGTGTATCTGTAGAGGAGCGTCATTTTCACCCTTTTGCAGTCCTGAAGATGACTCCAGGTAATGATTTTGGCGATCGTCCGAGTGGACGGTGCTACCCTTATAGATCTTCGGCGGACCGAGCATGTATGGTTAGAAAAATATTCCTGATGTGACCAACAGGTTATCAAATGGGCGTAACCCCTGAGGGCGGCATGGTCGACGGCTATGCATAGCCCCCCGAGCGATGCTCGAAAGAGGTAAGCTTGCTACGAGGTGTGATATGAGGTTTGATCATATGAGTAACTTAGGCATTCCTGTGTTAGGGGTGTAGTGGTGAAGATATGTCCAACTGATGGTGATGCGCGGGGCGGCCGAGGGGCGAGGACGTGCACGACCGAGTGGCGACGCGCGGGGTGGTCGAGTGGTGAAGATGTGCACAACTGAGTGGCGACACGCGGGGCGGCCGAGGGGCGAGGATGTGTACGACCGAGTGGCGACGCGCAGGGCGGCCAAGGGGCGAGGATGTGTACAACCGAGTGGCGGCGCGCGGGGTGGCCAAGTGGGGAAGACATGCACAATCGAGTGGTGACGCGCGGGGCAGTCGAGGGGTGAGGATGTGTACAACCAAGTGGCAACGCGCGGGCGGCTGAGTGATGAAGACGTGTACAACCGAGTGGCGATGCACGGGGCAGCCGAGTGATGATGTGCGAGGTGGCCGAGTGAAGGACTACATGTCCGACCAAGTGGCAAAAATGGTCCTTGAAGGAGTTAGCCATATGTTTTCGAAGCTGATTTAGTGACGAGGTCGGTTTAGCGTGTTTGAGATGCAACAAGACTGGCACGACAACTGAGTCTAAGTAGGAACGAAGATGGCACGCAAAATGTCTGAGTGTATGTAACTTGTCAAAGTGGTGAATTGAATGCACTTGTTGAAGTGAAGGATCTGACTGGCGAAGAAGTACTCGACCACTCAGGAGAGTGTCATTCCGAATGAGCTGCAGCCCTCGAGTGCGGCGTAGCCCCCGAGTGTGCTGCTGCGATAATGGACATGTCGGAACATGAAAAATATAGTTTTGAATGGATAATTTGTAATTCATCGAGTCGGACTCGGGTAAAGATGAGGAGAAGCTTCCGAGTGATGCTCGAAAGAGGCAAACTCGCAAAGGAGTGAAGTGCGCGGTTTGATTATAAAAGAGATTTATCTATCTCGTGCCAAATGAGACGACGAGGTCTATGTCGTTGATACGATGAAGAACGCTCCACAGAGGGGTCGGTCGGATGTGTTCGAAGTCAACAGAGCGACAAGGTCAGTGTTGCGGTGCACTAAGGTCGGAACGGTCACCGAGTCTGAGTAGCGATGAAGTTGACGTACAGTGCCATCGAGTGATCGCGTAACTTGTGCATGAAAAAATAGCACAAGCTAACATAATAATTTATCAAGGTAATTTGATGTGTGCTCAAATAATTTGTATGAAAAACACCCATAGACACCCGCTGGGAGTACAAGGGGCTTGTTGGTTAACTAGCAAGAGTTTGAAAGAGCGAAGGATGCGTTCGAACTTGTCGAAGTGAAGGATCCAACTGAACTCGTTGGAGTACTGGCTCAAATAAAACGGAAGTGTAGTGTTCCGACTGAGTTGCAGCCCTAGAGGACCGATGCAAACTCGTAAATGAAGAACACATGGTGTTCGTAAGTGACGTATGCATTAAAATGGAAGTTGGACTCAAGAGTCTAATTACCGGTACTAACCAGGTATGTGAAAGTAAGCAACCGAGCGTAGAGGCACACTCAATGGCGTGGCCTCCGAGTGAACATGATGTGTGAATTATGGGATACTCGGGAACGCGAAAATAACAGAATGTAGTGCAAGTAGAATGACTTAGCTGTCTGAAGGCGCGTGAGTGGCCGAGTGGTGAAGATGTGTTCAACCGAGTGACGATGCGCGGGGCGGCTGAGTGGTGATGAGGTGACCAACCGAGTGGCGACGCGCGGGGCGGCCGAGTGATGATGACGTGACCAACCGAGTGGCGACGCGTGCGGCGGCCGAGTGGTGATAAGGTGACCAACTGAGTGCGAGGCACGCGGCGCCCGAATGGTGATGAGGTGATCAACCGAGTGATGATGCGTGGGGCGGCCGAGTAGTGATGAGGTGACCAACCGAGTGGTGACGCGTGGGGCAGCCAAGTGGTGATGAGGTGACCAACCGAGTGGTGACGCGCGGGGCGGCCGAGTGGTGATGTGGTAACCAACCGAGTGGCGACGCGCGGGGCGGCCGAGTGGTGATGAGGTGAACAACCGAGTGGCGACGCGCGGGGCGACCGAGTGGTGATGAGATGACCAACCGAGTGGCGACGTGCGGGGTGGCCGAGTGGTGATGAGGTGACCAAGCGAGTGGCGACGCGCGGGGCGGCCGAGTGGTGATGAGGTGACCAACCAAGAGACGGCGCGCGAGACGGTCGAGTGGTGATGTGATGACCAACCGAGTGACAACGCGCGAGGCGGCCAAGTCGAGCATGTTGTCAAAGATGTAACCAACTGAGTGACGGTGCACCGTGTGGCCGAGTGGGCAGGTTGATGAAGACGCGCCCAACCGATTGGCGGCGTGTGGGGTGGCCGAGTCGAGCATGTTGTCGAAGATGTACCCAACCGAATGACGGTGCACCGGGCAGCCAAGTAGGCAAGTTGATGAAGACATGCCCAACAGGATGGCGATGCGCGGGGCAGCCGAGTGACGAGGACATGTCCTGCTGAGTGGCGATGCACGATGCGGCCGAGTCGGACATGTTGATGATGTCGCAGACATCTAGATGACGACGATGTGTGGGTGATTGAGTGCTAACGGACCGTCCGAGTGGATGTTGACAGGAGCGAATGTTGTTGGTGTAAATCTCCCGACCAAGTGAACGGCCGAGTAAATCCGTCTGAGTGACGCCGTCTAGCAGCTGACCAGAGGGAGGCACCACCATGTGTGGGACATGGTCGGCCTCGACGCCTGTGTCGTATCGGGTCTGCACTCCGAATGCACAAGCCACCGCCGAGCCTTCGACCGGATGAGAGTTGCTGTCGGGCAAACGATACATGAGGGATGAGCTGTGTGGATGTGTCCAACTGACGACGACGTGCGGAATGGCCAAGTCGAGCATATCACTGAAGAGGCGTTCGAGTGAGTGGGAACACATGAATGATCGAGTGCCTGCACGTTAGTCGTCTGAATGCAGATTTCATTAAAATGTATCTGAATGAACCTAGACGTGTCCAAGTAAACAAGGCATGCCCGATAGCATATATCCGAATGAACGAATCCGCCCGAGTAAGTCAGAGGCATACCTGTCCGAGTAAATAGAGCCATACCTGTTCGAGTGTAGACTTCTGCCTGTCCGACTGTACAAGAGTACCGGCTCGGAGTAGCGAAGCATCTGGGTCAGCTTGTAAGCAATGTAGGGTGTGTGTGCGCTGGAGGCTGGTGCTTGTGGCTTTGGAAAAAATGGATCAACGCACCTTGATTTGGCCATTACTAGCGCTGGAGATCCTCATTGAATGGCCAATTAAGGAGGTAGCCAATTAATCCGGCGTTACAGATCACCATGTCCTCCCGTTTCCCTTTTTCCTGCATGCAGTTAATTGATCATGGAAGTGGTCACATTATGCATGCACTTACCAGGGAATTTACGAGGCATTGACTCCTTCGATCCCAAACAGGCATCGATTGCGGGTTGCGGGCCGAGACTGTTTTGTAGGTTGCCGCTGTAGCGCGCCTCCGCCACCGACCGGCGCCGGAGGAAGGAGCGCTGTGCGCCTGCACCGCGTCGGGCCTACGCCTTCTCCGGGGAGGCTGAGAACACCAGGCGGAGTCGACGACGAGGTGAACGGCGTCGACGGCCGTGCATGGGGCTCAACAACAAGGTGGGAGATGATGATGAAGCGGACGACGCCGGCAGCCGTGCGTGACGACGGCGAGGCGGACGGCGCCGGTGGCCACGCATGTGGGCTCAGCCACGACATCGCAGACGAGGTGCAGTCGATCGAGGTCGGCGAGCCGCGCGCACTCGGCTATACCGAGGTTTGGAGATGACGACGATGCGGATGGTGCCGATGGTCGCACACGCACTTGGCCGTACCAAGGTTTGGAGACGACGACGCGGACGGCACTGGTGGCCGCGCGCGCACTCGGCTGAACCAAGGTTTGGAGACGATGTGCCGGTGACCGTGTGCGGAGGTGCAGCCGGCTTCCTACTTTTGCATCGATTCAGGTGGTCAGCTCACGCGGACGGGAGGCTAGCAAACCAGCCGCAATCGATCTGCTGCCGGTGCTTGAAGACATAACCATCTGCATCATGGCTCGATAGATGCCATGCCTCACGGTGGGCGCCAACTGTCATGGGAATGATTCCGATAATAAGAGAGGGTAGGATAAAGGAGCATGATCTATCGAGATGCATATGGGTGACACCGTGGTTTTAGCGAGTTCGAGCCTCTCACAATGGAGATAACAATCCTGCATCTCGTGCTCCGGAGAGGCTTTCCTTTATCTGTCATGAACACGGAGTTACATGGTGTATTTGAGAGAGAGAGAGAGAGAGAGAGAGGAGAACGGATCTCCATGCCCGAGCTAAGTCCTGAGACTAGAGGTGAGGGAGAGAGATGAGAGCTAGAGGAGAAGAATGAAGGCATGCCCCCCAAGTCTAGTGCTGGGGGTGGCTTATAAAGAATGTGCCACCCCCTCACCTCCTATGTTACAAAGTGAGGCATTGATGTCATAACATCAGATGATGCTTCGATTGCCTTGTCGACTGTTGGTCTTTGCATATCCGAGTGAGCCATAAATTGTCGTCCGAGTGAGCCGTATGACCGAGTGGTTGATTGTCTTCCGAGTGGAGAGTTCGTCGATATGTCCGAGTGGAGAGTATGTCGGTATGAGATTTATCTAGACCCACATGATGTATGGACCCCATGTTTTATGATATTTCGACCCTTTGTGGGCCTACCTGTTATGTGCATTCCCAACATGGTTCCCGAACATCCACTAAGTGAACAACTACCAAACGCATCAAATTATCACGTGAGCTGCCTCTTCATCCAGAAATGAGCTCCACTGTGTACCCGCGCGCGTGTGTTAGGGAATGAGGCACACAGTACGTGCTTCCGTGCGTGCAATTTTTCTCTTCGTGCATGTACTCCTTTTTTTGTGGGTGATTCGTGCACGTACTCGGCCTACGTTGGTGACCGTTGGTGAGTGTCACTTATCTCTACATCTCAACATGTACATCTACATCTACATCTATATCTACACTACATCTACATCCACATCTACATATACCTCTACTATAGTACAGCAAGTTTTAAACATGAGACCAGCCATTTTCTTGCATGACACGACCAACCTGTATCGCTTCTTGCTCCTCGTCTCTCTCAAAGTGCGTTCGACAGGCGATTTTGCCGTTGATTGAGGTCGGTTCGCTCACACTCTGTCCCACATGTTATAAATCTAAAAAGAATACTCTGACCAACGGACCATTGAAAGAAGTATATTTTTCACCCTCAAATGTAAGTTGGTGGACAAATAACCCCCCAAAGTCAATTTTGGTACGATTTTTACCCTCAAATCTTTAAAACCGGGTATATCACCCCCTTGAGCGGTTTTAGTGTTCGAATGTTAGAGTTTAGGAGGTTTTGATTGTTGACTAGGAATTGACTAATTATTTACACTAATGAAATGGCAACGACGCCATCGGAAGCCGCGGATGTCGTCGGAGATGTACCCAATGGACCCCGACCTTCCCTACGAGGAGAGGAGATCATGCGGGTGCCTTTCAAGCTCAAGGGGTCGTCGGGCTACCTCGTCGGCTCGTCGCCTGCCTACCTCTGGTCCTCCCAGAGCCTCTATCATTGTCGCGGAGCTTACGGTGGCGCTCATTTGCAGGTGGGCGCTGCTAGCTACTAGGAGACATAGTTGAGTTAATTGAACCCTACTTGAAAATCAATTGTGTCATTGGCCTAAGCTCTGCCACTACTAGAAGAAAACTCCTGCAGAGGAGGTCAATGAAAGGCAGCACCGTGCTACCTACATTGGTCGTTTGATTCATAGGATAAACCATCGTGATGCAAGAGGTGCGAGCCGAGGAACACTGTTGGAGACACCCCCGTCATAATTTTCCTCGTCATCATTTGAGTCCTAGAAGATCTCACCCACGTCATCATTAGGCATGCAGCCGCCTTCATAGACAATGTGCGCAGAAGGAGTAGAGGCGAATGGGGACGCACCACGTCGTGGGCACTCTGTACGTGCTCGTGTGCGTGCAGCGTGCGTGCTTTTCCATCGGTGCTAGCTCCAAGGCCGAGGTTGCAGTCGTTTTTGTCTCCGGCTAGTCGTTGAGCAACAACGGCAAAGAGGTGCTGCAAGAGATACGTAGGCGTAGTTGTGTGCGAGCTTCGCCGTAGCACGACGAACCGGACATCGCTGCAGATGGCGCACACCTCCATGCAGCCGAGTGTGTGTGCATGCATGTGTTATTCACGTGCATTCTGTGGCCAAGTGTGTGTGCATGCATGTGTTGTGTACGTCCGTTGTGTGCTCCATGTTCTGCGCGTATGTGCATGAGTTGGATCGACATGAGTTAGTGTGTTGGCGTGTGTACATGCGTGACAGCATGCGTCCTGTACATGTGTGGCTTCTTGCGTGGTTATCAATATAAACTATAAAATATCTTCAACTTAGCATCCTGATGTATCGTCTCTAGTGGTTAGCGAAGAGTTCATGTTCTTTTATTTGTTTATAGGTGGGCATGCGGCAAAAAATAGGAGAAACGTGCAAGGTTTCTTGCAGACGCTCCACCGTGAGGTTCCTTACTCCTTCTCGGTCGTTGGGAATCTATGTTCTTCCACTCTTTTTTACGTGAGCTTTGTTCATCCTATTGCCAACACGTGAGACATCTAGCATCAAGGTGCACGTGTCATGCAAGAAAATGAAGATAATCAGATAAGCAATTTGTAAGTGAGTCGTGCACTTTGATGGCACCTACTACGCAATATTTTTCTCCTCGATGGCATGTGGATAGTGCACGTACTCAACGACGGAGCACGGGATGGTAGCCATGACATGGTCAACCCTTTGTGGAGAGTACGTACTAAATAACTTTGATGTGTCCTGTCAACTCGCACAACGACGAGAAGCTTGCTTACTACCCCTTATCCCTCGCCAATGCGTGCGCAGTGGCTCGTAGCATGAGCAGAAACTTTTGGTTTCAAGTTGTGGACGTGCAGCAGTTCATTTGGTGTCAGATTGCCAGAAGTACTACTGTAGTACCATCATATTGTTCGACTTCTGGAAGAGGTGAAGAGCCAAGCGCAAGGTCACCTACTAACCTTAGGCTAGCCATAGTGGGAGTAACATAAGTAGGAGTACCTCCTTTTTTATTCTAGAAACAACCACACGCGAATATTGAACGGTAGCAGCACAGTAACTGGATCAAAAACCGAAACCAATCAATGAACTACTACTACTGGTGAGCGTTTGCTAGTATCATGTACTCCGTCTGTCCATGTATATAGGGCTTAATGTGTTTTCCGAGACTAACTTTGGCCCTGTTTGCATCCATGGGTTAGAGTTAGTTTTAGCTAGTTGGGGCTCAAATAGACCTAAAGTATCCAAACATGAGGGTTAAATTGGAGCAAGTTGCCCCAAACCCACCAAAAAAACTATCCCACCCAAGAGTCGCTAACATGTGATGAGTTAACCGACCTCAATAGATGGCAAAAATGCCAGCCCGCCGCACTTTGAGAGAGACGAGGAGCGAGAAGCAATACGGGCTGCTGGATTACTAGAGCTAGGTGTCGCATGGAGGCCAAGAAATATGGTGATAACGTAGGTTAGCCATGTAGTATGATGTAACTACACTGGGCTGCCGTGTTTCATACTCTTCTGGTCTACTGTGGAGATGATTGGTTGATTTTATATCGCTAAATAATATAAAATATTATGAGTGCAGACGCTCCACCATGAGGTTCGTTGCTCTTTCTCGGTCGTCGGGAATCTATGTTCTTCCACTCTTTTTCTTACGTAAGCTTTGTTCATCATTTTGCCAACACGAGGGACATCTAGCATCAAGGTGCACGTGTCATGCAAGAAAATGGAGATAAGCAGTGCGTAAGTGAGTCGTGCACTATGATGGCATCTAGTGCTACGCAATATTTGCCCCACTGTGGTCCATAATGCAAAGTAACATAGTAGTGGTGTCATACTAGTTGGCTTCATTTATTACCTTGTAGACTCATCCTCTCTTGAAAAGCGCTACGCTATAGTAACATATTATGTTACTCTAAACACATCTCTCCTTATTAAATACATGCCACATAAGCAAACTTGTCTTGGACTATGCTATGTTACTACCTATGTTACTCCCACTATGAACAACCTTAAGTAGGTGACCTCGCGCTTGGCTCTTCGCCTCTTCTAGAAGTCGAATGAACTACTGGCAATCTGACACCAAATGAGCTGTTGCACGTCCACCGCTTGTAAGCAAAAGTTTCTCCTCATGTTGCGAGCCACCGCGCACGCGTTGGCGAGGGAGAAGGCGTAGTAAGCAAGCTTCTCGTCATTCTGCGAGTTGCCGTGTGTTGGCAAAAGGATGAACAAAGCTCACGTCAAAAAAGAGTGGAAGAACATAGATTCCCGACGAACGAGAAGGAGCAAGGAACCTCGTGGTGGAGCGTCTGCACTCATAATATTTTATATTATTCAACGATATAAAATCAACCAATCATCTCCACAGTAGACCGGAAGAGTACAAAACACGGAAGCCCAGTCTAGTAACATCATACTACATGGCTAACCTACGCTATCACCATATTTCTTGGCGTCCATGCGACACCTAGCTCTAGTAATCTAGCAGCTTGTATCGCTTCTCGCTCCTCGTCTCTCTCAAAGTGCGGCGGGCTGGCGTTTTTGTCGTCTATTGAGGTCGGTTAACTCATCACATGTTATCAACATGCCAAGAGCATTCTAAAAAATTTACTGTACTCTATTGTTATGCCAAGAAGAGTAAGCGCTTTGACCGACGGTCCAAACGAGACAGGTGTGCCATGCCGTGAGTGGGTCCAGTTTCTCGTTTTGAACTTGTTTGGTGTAGTAGTAACACTTGGTTTTGACTATTGATAAGATTTTATATAGGGCCTAATGTATTATTCGAGGATGCCTTTGACTATTGATAAGATTTTATATAATTTGAAAATTATATCATTCGAAGATCCTTTCACATTCCGTTTTCAAAAAAAGATCCTTTCACGTACGAATTTGATTGTATGCTTTGAGCAACTTGCATGTCCTACACTACTCCTGTTTGGATACTCTAACTTAGCTAGAGATTAGACTAACCCTGAACTAACTGTAGCCAAAGAGGTGTTTGGGTGATAGGGTTAGATTGACAATAAATGCACTTGATGGAGAGAGAAAAGTGATTTTTCAGTAGGCCCAACGAGAACTATATCCAATTAGCACCTCTTGGGTGGGATAGTTTTTTTGGTGGGTTCGGTGCAACTTGCTCCAATTTAACCTTCATACTTGGATACTTTAGGGCTATTTGAGCCCCAACTAGCTCAAACTAACTCTAACACATGGATCCAAACACGGACAAAGTTAGTCTCGAAAAACGCATTAAGCCCTATATACATGGATAGACGGAGTACATGATACTAGCAAACGCTCACCATTAGTAGTAGTTCATTGGTTGGTTTCGATTTTTAATTCAGTTACTGTGCTGCTACCGTCCAATATTCGTGTGTCGTTGTTTCTAGAGCAAAAAAAGGAGGTACTAGTACTTACTGTGGGAAAGGTGAAGTCATGGTTGCTTCGCCCAAGCAACTTATTACTCTGGGAATATGGGAGTACCAGCGGATCCAAGGAATAGAGAAATGATGGTTGCTTCATCCGAGCAACTTACTGTGGCGAAGGTGGGGCTATGTGATTTGACTGCTCACTAGTCATTACTACTGCGGTGCAATGACCGGGGTGAATCTTTCCCCGGTTGTGCACTCAATATTGCTGCATGGCAAGTGGAGCTGGATGAAGGATGTCCCACATGTCGGCGAAACGAAATTGAATTGTTTCTAGCATTGCTATCAATCCTTCAAGATTTGTTTGTATGTACGCATAATTTTAATAAAATTGTATTGTGATGCTATGAAGGTTTCAACTTTGGTTCCCACGGAAAAAAAAGGTTTCAACTTAGGATTCATGTGTCCTCTTGCCTCAAGATTATCTCGTTACAACATTCCATCAAATACAAATGAAACTACAATGGCTGCTAATGCATCTCAATGGTTCACAGATCAGCGCCAATATTCACATCACAACTGAAGACAAAGTTGTGAGAATGTGTAAAAATAAAGAAAAATATATAATTGATCGATGATATTCATAGGCATGGCTCCATTTCCTAGGCACGGTGTTCATTGCTTGGCAGCTAGTTTCACCCAGCTCTGTAGCCAAAAAAGAGGTGTATGGAGGACACAACAATCCGATCATTTTGTGCAGCTCCACTAAAATCGAGAGGACAATCCCTGTTTGCAAAGATATCCAGTCAGTGTGATTACAATAATAGTGGAACTAGATGATGAAACGTAACACACACACACAAATAGAAGTTGATCACCTCTACGATCTCTCTTTAGGACTAACTACTTATTGGAGAAGATTAGGCATGAAGTTGGATGAGGAGGATAGCAAAATGAATCTCCCTTTCCACAGTCCCATGGAAATGTAAAAATGTTGCCCATGTGACATTTTGGCGGAATCACACAAAACACTCTTAAGAAAAAAGTGATTTGTGCAGTTCACCAAAAGGTCGCAATAGCAACAAGGTGAAAAGGATAGCCCTGTTTGCAAAAGGAGGTAGAAAGGAAACAATTACTGCCCAATAACATGAGTTGAAGACACATACACCGACAAAAAAGAAGCATATTCCATGTAATAAGGGAAAGATAGAAGCATAGTGGTTTATCAAAAATGGTTTGAGGACGAGATTGCAAGATGGAAAGTACGCCGGACGAGATACGTTTTAAGCAAACAACTAAAGAAGATCCACATGCAGCAACATGGGAAGATGGGCACTGGAGCAAGGCCGGAGGAAGATGTACCTGAGGGTCGCCGGGATGTTACTAGGAGGGCGCCGGTGGCTAGGATCTGCCCATACTACGGCGACGAGCAAGTGGCGAAGGCCCTACCGCGCCGGAGCTTGGACAAAGAGAACGGTGGGTACCACAGATTGGGACGTGCTGCCTCAACGCCATCGAACAGAGAAACGATGCACATCCTCCCTTTCCGCCGACGGACAGGATGTGGCCGGATCAATGACCAACGGTGAGAGAGAGAGATGCCACCGCCGCCTTGTGTGAGATGGTGTGACGAGAGACAAACCCTGGTAGGCAGGCTTCGTTGTATATAGTGGAGCGGATTTTTCCATTTCCCCACGGCAATCGTTTTATATTCTGTACGCGCCATTGAGGAATGTATAACTTTATTTAATACTAACGCGTCAAGTCGAACTTTGTTCTGTCTAGGCATGGTACCCGACCCTCCTTCGAGTAAACAACCGCTACACGCGTCAAATTATCACGTGAGTTGCCTTTTCGTGCAGAAACGAACTCCACCGTGTACCTGCGCGGGTGTGGCCGGGAACGAGACGTGAGTACGTGCATCCTACATGCACCTCTTCTTTAGGTGCAGGTACGTACATGGGTGGGTGTGAGAGAGATGATTTGTGCGAAACAGAGGTAATGTGTCGATGATATCTCAAACAAAAAAGTAACATATGCAATGTGTATGAAACAGAGTCATGGATATGTCATATATAGAGGGAGTGATCCATGAAAAGAGAGTGGAGGGATCATCGGCGTGGGATGTCGATAGAATCGAAAACAAGAATGAAGTGTGTGTCTGTGCGATCAATAAAGAGTGCCATCGAATTTGTGTTTTCCCATGTCAAAGATACAGGGCGGCTGGTGACGGTGTCCTGGACTAGGGGGTACTCACCATGTCGTCTCCCGATCAGTTGGATTGGGGCGAGGACCCCCATGGTTGTTTACTCATGAGCCAGTTCGGACAGCCGATGCATACACGAGGAAGATTCCAGAAGACTTGGTGATCAAGACAAGGACTCATATCCACCAACGTATTCGACTAGGACTCTTGTTATCCTAGGCCTCTGGTACATTATATAAGACGAGGTCGGGCTAGTTGATAGGGATATGCTAGATCACTATGATATTATTCATCATACCATTAGGTTTTAGACCACAACATATGGTCTCGAGGTAGATCAACTCTTATAATCTCTATATTCATCAAGATCAATCAAGCAGGAAGTAGGGTATTACCTCCATTAAGAGGGCTCGAACATGGGTAAACATCGTGTCCCCTATGTCCTGTTACCCAACGATCCATGACACACAGCTTGGGACCCCCTACCCGAGATCTGCCGGTTTTGACACTGATAATGGTGCTTTCATTGAGAGTTCCGCTGTGAGATCAACGAAGGATCGATGGCTCGCCTGCGGATTAACTGCGACGTCGGCATCTTCGTCACCGGCTCGACTGGTCATCTTGGTTCGACCGAGGACTTCACTTCGCATCAGATCATCATGTTCGGACGATGACCTTCATCAACATCAACTCTGATCTCTCTCAAGATCATGGAGGAATCATTCATGGAGCCCGGGGGCTCAACGTCAACATTGCCCTTGAGCGACCGTGCTATTTTTCTGGACAGCAAACTTGTATCTGCTGACACCGCCTCCTCGAGTGTTGTTTTAACGATTGCTTTGGTGGAATTGTGCGGAATTAAATCTACAACAACCATGCAAAATTTCCTCGAGTTCCGATGAATGAATCTCCGGCAATCTATGATATACCAAAGCCCTGTCAAATCTGGACGGGAATCTGGACGAGTTTAGGGTGTGGTCTCCAGAGCCCATCTCGGAGGTCCTTCGGAAGATCCAACCGTACATATGCTGAGGAATTCCCATATCTACCATCCCTCAAAATTTCAGCTGGATCCGATGGTTCAAACTCTGGGAACCTTCTGACGAGTGGACCAATTTTCGGATCTGTTTTCTACGTGAATAGGGGTCCGACCCGAATCTAAGTTTCTTTATGAACGTGATATTGGACAACCTTTTTAAAGGAATTTTTTCTAGCATATTGTGTGTTGTTCTTAACACGTGCCCACAAAATTTTAAGTCTTCTCTGGGGTACTTTTCACCATCATGCTGGTGTCAAACCAGTCTGGTAACATTGCTCCACGGCTGTCGACCTGCGCTAGACACGTCGTCACTTTGTTGAGTCGAGCTCAACTTCTTCGAACCATCATCTCGGCGAGCCGAACAAGAGTTCGGCACCGCAAAGGATAAATCATCACCAACATCGCCGCCCCCAGATTACATGGAGCGGGCACACCGTCATCATCGCATGGTCACTTCGTCAAGCCGGCATTGACCACGTCACGAGTTACGACCTGCATCGGCATGGCCGCGCTGTTTCTTCTTCAAGCCGATGCCCATCACGCCGACCTACTTCGACTCATAGAATGATATGGAGGCTTCGACACCTCGGCTGGACTGGGGGCTCCGCTATTTCTTCATCAACATCCTCCGGTGACTTCGGCGTCACCGGCCGACTAGCTTCGACACATCGGTTGGCATGGTGGCGGCAACGTCACCTTACCGACCTTCTCCGTCACCTCGGCACTCAGGCCATATTTCTTTAATTATTTACTTCATTTAAATTAATTAAGTAGAAGAATGTTTTAAGCATATTATTGTTATTATTTCTGGCTTGCACTATTTTATGTGTGCAGGTGATTGGTGCAGACCGGGCCGCGATGTCACCTCGACGTGCCGACGTCGTTGTCCCACCTCCATAGACACAATTGTGTTGTCGCCTTGGCGTGCTGCCCCATGTTGGCAACCCCGTGCCATTCACTTCATCAACCTACTCAGTCGGAGACTCCGACGTCATCCGCCACACCTCGGCTAGACTGAGGGCTTCACCTCTTTGGATTGCTGAGCTCTTCGCTCGGCCACCTTGGGACCGGGTTGGGGGCTAGGACCTCATTCCGCCGTAAGTTCGGGGGGTCGTGTCACCAACGATGAGCACATCAACCAGCTAAGTCATTTTCATGCTCAAGTTTCTTTTTAATGTTTAATTTTTGCTCGGTTCGACCAAACATTGTATTTGTGTTTAAAAAAAGCATTTTGCTAAAACAATGTTTATTACAAATGATGTTTGTTAAAAACAATTTTATTTACCCAACTTAACTGGGGGCTCTTCAAATTACTAGAGTCGTTTTATAGTAAATGTGTTTTCTTCTTGGTTGTTGCAAAGTCTTTTTCTACCGCTCCTTTTTCGACTCGAGTGTGTGGTCAATAACTGAATAGCCTGGTTTCTCTCTAAAGCCGCACGAGTTTAGTTTTCTAAACTAGCCTCGGAGAAGCACTCTGCCTTAGGGATAAGGAGGTTGAAGCCAAATCCTGGCCTGCTTGAAGTTTCGAGATCGGATGTGTCGTGTTAAAGCACGACAGAAGCACATTTTTTTAAAGACCAATGTTCGGATTGGCACAAAAATCTTGATTTAGTTCACACGTCAAGCTTTTACATAAGTTTTTTGGCTTTTTGAGCTTATTGCACTTGTTAGCTATTTGTATGTTTTTGTTTCAGGAAGCAGGTCATCCTCATGACCGAGGTGCCCAGCATTATAATTCATCTCGAAAGATCTCTTCCGACACACAACTCTGTATCTTTCCCGCCGAACTACACCTTGGCATTGACGAAACACACACCACATCGGGACTAGTTCCCGAGCAGTGCAACGCCATATGCCTTTAAAGCATTGGCAATATTCACGGGGGGCTGAGATTACAGTCGAACCCACCAAAACTGAGGTACCCGATAGAGTCCTCAGCAAAGCGTTCTCAGGCATTGCTTTATATGCATCGGTTTTGAATTGAGTCTCCGATCAATAGTTTGATTGCCCGGCTCCTGTGCTTGCCTCCTACGTTCCACTTTGTTTAGCTAGGTGTGCAAAGGGAGAACCACTGCGATTGTGCTTCCAGCTCGCATGGTTAAGCGCCTCAGTGGAGAAAGCCGAAAACTGACTGTCACAATAACCGTAAACTGGTCAGCGATCCGATAACCGTATTAAACTATAAGATTGATAGAGGTCACCCCCTATTAAATGACGGGTCATTCATAACATTGGCCGAAGTGTTTACGGCTTGACCTCGGCTGTCGCCGAACACTAATCAGGGGCTAGTAGCTGGCCTCCCAACTTTAAAGCTCCTATGACTAAGTGAAAGTTATAAAGCCCGCATATCTAATTGCCTCGTTTCCGCTAACACAACCGCCTCCTGGCACCGACACGTCGGCTAAGGGTTGTCTTGTTATTGCGGAAACACCCTGCATAGTATCTACCAAGTGGTAGAAGCCGACGATGGGCCACTTTCAACTGATAAACGGTCGCAATGGAGTCAAAATAAACATATCGTCAGTATTTGTATTCAGTATACAAGCGCTGCCTTCCGTAATCATCGTTATAAAGCCATAAATATGCATCAAATTTGACTTAAGATTTTGGCCAAGCTGGGTTGCCTGGCTCTTGTGTTTAACCCTACATTCCTGATTGTTCGGCTAGGGGGTAAAGGGAACACCTCTGTGATTGTTACTACCGGGTCATCCGGATTAGTACCTCAGTCTGGGTGAAGCCGAAAGTTAGGTATCTTAAGAATATAATTGGTCGGCACGATGGAAGTGAAAGTTCTGGTTCATCATGGACCACCAAGTTCGGGAACTTTCCCCTAACTAAATCCTCAATATTTTCCTCCCACGTTGATCGGAGATGAGGTTTCATGACCATAGTCAACATGAAAACCCAAAGAAAGGAACCGATAGCGGAACTATTTTCTTGGGAAGATGTTTCTTAATATAACATATCTCTCCACATACCTTCTTTTATGAAACCGTATGGCCGGATTGCCTCGTTTGCCATAAATATTTTCCCTCATAAAGACTTTATAAAGTGGGACAAACACTCCCTGGCTAATGGCCGAGGAGGTTGAAGCCGATGGTCGGTCAACAAAGTTTTGTATGATGCGGATCGGAGAATTAATGATGTAAGGTACTTGGGTACATAGAATCATTACACCTAAATTGTGAGAAAAAATCAATTTTTTTGCAGCCAATCTTTTAAAGAGTCAATGGCATAGTCTCTTTGAGACAACTGAGCAGCTGACATAACACTCTCATAGTTCCTTATTGGCATTGATTTCCTATCTATTAAAGGCCCTTGAGGCCGACCTTGGCGAGCTTAGCTTTCGTTAGCTCTAAATTCTTTATGAGATCTTTATTTTGTTTCCGAGAAGTTTGTGTTAAACACATCCAAATTTTTTGTCAAACGGATATCGATCCTTAATACGGCCACCCATGCCCACATTGAGGCTTGGGGGCTACTGGGCTTCGCGCTTGTCATTTACAAATATTAAAGGGGCACATCGATCCCTTGATCTGGTGTTTCCACCCGACCAGTGGCTCAGGGGCTACTGCATTGCCTATTCAATGCAGAAAATTCAAAGTGCTCAGTGTTCGGCATGACCGAACTGTGGACAAGCGTGTATTCAGACAACAATAAGTACCATCTGGGACTTTTCCGGCATCAAGCTGATATATCATGGCGACTTCTCATGACCCTCTCTCAGGGGCCCGTCCGCCGATCACTATTACCTCTAATATATTACACTGCGTTTCTATTACTATGTATGCTACCAACCTAGGAGTTGATCCTCAGGCTGATTTCGCGAATCGACCTGAGTCTCAGGGGCTACTAGGATCAGCGGTTTCATGTTTTCCTTTAGGTGCATCTCAGGTTTTAGACCGACACACACCATGAGGGCTACTGGTTATACATATTGACAGCAAATAAATTTACCCGCATCAGAAATAAAATTCGCAAACAATCAGCCCATGACCGAGGTGCTGAACCACTGTCGGTGTCAAAATTGGGGGATCTCGGGTAGGGGGTCCCGAACTATGCGTCTAAGGCGGATGGTAACAGGAGGCAGGGGACACAATGTTTACCCGGGTTCGGGCCCTCTCAATGGAGGTAATACCCTACGTCATGCTTGATTGATCTTATGATATGAGTATTACAAGAGTTGATCTACCACAAGATCATAGAGGCTAAACCCTAGAAGCTAGCCTATGATTATGATTGTTGTTGTCCTACGGACTAAACCCTCCGGTTTATATAGACACCGGAGGGGGCTAGGGTTACACAGAGTTAGTTACAAGGAAGGAGATCTACATATCCGAACTGCCAAGCTTGCCTTCCATGCAAAGGAGAGTCCCACCCGGACACGGGACGAAGTCTTCAATCTTGTATCTTCATAGTCCAACATTCCGGCCAAAGTATATAGTTCGGCTGTCCGAGGACCCCCTAATCCAGGACTCCCTTAGTAGCCCCTGAACCAGGCTTCAATGACGACGAGTCCGGCGCGCGGATTGTCTTCGGCATTGCAAGGCGGGTTCCCTCTCCGAATACTGCATAGAAGATTTTGAACACGAGGATCGTGTCCGGCTCTTCAAAACAAATTCCACATACCACCATAGAGAGTACAATATTTCCACAAATCTAATCCGCTGACAACTTTTCATAACGTGACATCACACCATGGCCTGGTCATTATTTGAACCTTTTTCTCAACCAGCTACTGCACATATTGCGAGGCAGTTTTCTTGGCACGTCTTGTCGAAATAGAGATCGTGTCCCCTTATCATAGGATTCTCATCAATACGGGTGTGGGTAACCCAACCGCGCCATCAATTATGGTGTTTGGGGAATAAGCGAGTTTACCAGGCAGGTGGGGAGGCGCATAGCTTCTTCCGCCCTTATAAAGGGACAAGGACTCCTCCTTTTCACCCACACCTTCTTCTTCCCGATCCATTCCCCCTCGCCCGAGCTCCAGCACCCGAGCGTTCGTCTCCTCCTCCCACAAAGGCCTTCCGAAAATGTCCGGATCCGGAGCAGGAGGCAAGTGGATGGCATCTACCGTCCAGGAGAAGCATATCAAAAAGCTTCAGGATGCCGGGTATCTGGCCAAAAAAATCGTCCACCGTCTCCCGACGGCGGGACAGATCATTCCCACTCCCGAACCCCAAGAGAGGGTTGTATTCCTCCCTCACTTTGTCCGCGGGCTAAGTTTTCCCCTTCACCCATTCGTTCGCGGCATCATGTATTATTACGGGATCGATTTTCATGATCTATCCCAATTCCTTCCTCAACATCTCGACATTCATCGTCGTGTGCGAGGCTTTTCTCCACATCTTGCCCCACTTCGGCTTATGGCTGAAGACCTTTAATGTGAAGCCCAAGGTGGTGAGTGGCGAGCACGCCAAGTGCGGGGGCGCCATGGTGAGGAAGATGCCCAACATCACATGGCCGATAGGCGCCTTTAATGATTCCGTCAAAGGGTAGCAACAGCAGTGGTTTTACATTACTGAGCCACACGGCACGGAATGTGCCGCTACTCCAGAGTTCCGATCTGGAGCCCCTCTGTGGCTTACGTCCTAGCCCAAGAAGGTCCTGAACTGGTCTTCGTCCGATGAACTGTCTATGCTCTAGACGCGCGTTGAAGATATGGAAGACAAGAAAATCGAACTTGTCAATGTATGTCGGCGTTCTGGGAATGGGGGTCCCCAGACTTGCCTGCCTGCGGCGTGGCTCAAGTGGGGGCCCAGCGCGGCCCATCTTCATCAACACGAGGCTCAAGACCCTCGCGAGGGGCCAAGCCTCGCGAGGCGGACGACATGGCGCATCTTCAGGCACAGCCTCCTCAGGCTGGCTCGCGAGGAGGCGGAGAGTTCAAGGCGGGGTACCTCGCGAGGTGCCCATGACGCAAGCCATGACGACTCGAGGCACCAGGCGGGTGACAGCGCGCGCAGCGTCCTTCTTTCCTCTTTGGTGCAAAGGGGACAAGCATATCCGCGGAGTACCGAGGCATCAGGCAAAGGTTGCCACTTCGATGCAACGAGACCAAGACCAGGAGGACTACGAGACGGAGGTCACCATGGAGCCCAGCCCGGCGTCACCACCAGAGCCTTTGGCAGGCGAAGACTGCTTTTGTCAAGATAGACATACTCGCTGTCCCCCTTCAAATTAGCCCGCCATTGTTGGATCCCTTCCCGCTCAATATTTGGGAAGAGGACCAGGGCCTCTATAAATAGGACTAGCCACCCACGTAGCAAGGGGGTTCGGTTCATTGGTTTGGGTTTTGGAGAGAAAGAGAGAGAGAGAGAGAGAGAGAGAGAGAGAGAGAGAGAGAGAGAGAGAGAGGAGATTGAGCTCCTCCAGCAGTTCATCACCCCAGCCAAGAACAGACCCTCGCGAGGCTGTTCTTCCTTGTATTGTTCATCATCACCAGCCCCCAAAGAGGCAATCCATCCACCACACACTGGAGTAGGGTATTACACCACATCGATGGCCCGAACCAGTATAAATCTTGTGTCTTCCGTGCTGTTCTTTTAGTAGTTTAGATCCCATCGAGACGGAGGGGTTGAAGGTGAGGTTTCCGCGTGCACCCTAGTGTTCAAACCTTAAGGGTCTGCCGGAACCCGAAATCCGACATTTGGCGCGCCAGGTAGGGGTGCACCGGAATTCGTCTTCCACCGCTCCGTTCTCCTCCGGCCGTCGCATCCATGTCCGACGCTCGTCGGGCCCGCGCCGAGCGTCGGGCCGCCATCGCTTCAGTGGGCGTCCTCGTCGTTCCCCGTCGCCCGCCGTCAACGCCGCCACCGGCCCGGCGGGGGCGAGCAGCAGGCATCGTCTCAGCACCCGTCCGTGCGGCAAGACGGCCGCACCGCCACTCCGTCACTCGCACCAGCTGGCTCTTCGTCCCGCGCGCTCCGCGCACCCTTGGAGGCTCGAGCTGCGCTCATCGCGGCAAACAAGCTCCTGCGCTACCGCCCCGTCGACAACGTCTACGAGGAGTGGCTCGACCGCGTCGCCGAGCTCGTCCGCGCCGCAGGGGGCTCTCCTGCGCCGTCCGCCCCGTTGCGCCGCACTCCGCCCCGCGTGAGCAACGAAGCTCCGGGGGCGAACCAGCCGCCTCCTCTCCAAGAAGATGCCATGGCTCCAAGGCGACTGGCCCCTGGGCGGAACCCGCTCCGCCAGGCGCCATCGCAACAAGAACGAAGCTGCCAAGAAATCCTTCGCCCGCAGGGGGCTGCCCGGGCGCTCCCTCCTCCAGCTCCGGCACGCCAAGACCCCGCCTTGCTCCTAGGTGCAGCGCGTGGGGACCCTCAAGACCGAGCTCTCCACCAACCGAGGGCTTTCGTGGCCACCGCGGGCTGCCACGCCTACACCACTAAGCTGCGCAGCGTCGCGTGGCCCGGCAAGTTCAAGCCCGACCTGCGTCCTCGCTACGGCGGCACAACCGATCCCGCAGAGTTCCTCCAGCTCTATGAGCTGGGCATCGAGGCTGCCAGCGGGGATGAAAAGGTCATGGAGAACTGGTTCCCCATGGCGCTCAAGGAAGGAGCTCGAACCTGGCTCCTGAATCTGGCTCCAGGCACGATCTCCTCCTGGGATCAGATGCGCGCCCGCTTCATCACCAACTTCCAAGGTACTCGCGACCGGCCGCCCGTCGTGAGCGACATGCGCCGCATCAAGCAACAACCCGGAGAGACCCTGCAAAAGTACATACAGCGCTTCAACAGCGCGCGCCTCAAGATCCCCAAGGTGTCTGGGGAGGTCATTATCTCGGCCTTCACCGATTGCGTGCGCGACGTCAAGATGAAGGAGGAGCTGGCGATGCATGAGGACCTCTGCACCTCCCTAGAGCCGTTCAACCTAGCGAACAGGTGCGCCAGGGCTGAGGAGGGACGCCTCTCCCTCCTTGAGCTGCCTGTGGCGGACCCAGAAGAGAAGAAGCCCAAGGCCAAGGACGTGAAACGCAAGGGGGCTGTCGTGCTCGCAGCCGAACCGGACACCAAGCGGGGCAAGGATCTGCCCGAACCCTCCAGAGGCAGCCGGTACTGTGTGTACCACGACATCCACACCCACAACACCAACGAATGTCAAGAACTCCGCGCCGTGCGAGAAGGAAGGATCGGCCGCCGCCCTGACCGTGCTGACCGGGGCTACGGCCGAGGAGGAGGAAGAAACCCAGGGCGCTGGGAAGATCGCGGCCCGCGCCCGGGGTGGCGCGACCAGCCTCGCGAGGACCGCTGGCGGGACCTGCCTCGCGAGGGAGACTGGAGGGATCAGCCTCGTGAGGACCGCCCTCATGGCAATGCAGGCCTACCTCCGCTGCCGCCTCCACCAAGAAGGAATGAAGACCGCCACCAAGACGAGTGGGCTGGGGGCTTCCAGGAGCCGCGCGCGATCGCCTGCATCCTGGGCGGAGCTCAAGCCCCAGCCTCCCAACGTATCTTCAAGCAGTTTGCCCGCGAAGTGAATGCAGTTCTCCCCAAGCTCGAAGCAACGCGCCCCCTCAGGTGGTCGGCGTGCCCCATCACGTTCAGCTCGGCAGACCAGCTCAAGTGCGCAGCCACTGCAGGAGTCCTCCCGATGCTCTGCTCCCCGGTCATCAGCAACGTGCTGGTCACCAAGACCCTCATCGATGGCGGGGCAGGGCTCAACGTCCTGTCCGTGGAAACATTCAACAATCTCCAAGTGCCCTATGACCAGCTTCAGCCAACCAGGCCTTTCTCCGGGATCACCGATGGCTCCACAGTCCCGATTGGGCAGGTCCGCCTCCCTGTCACCTTCGGGGCTCGCAGCAACTACCGCACCGAGCTCATCGACTTCGACGTCGCCCACATCCGCCTACCGTACAACGCCATCCTCGGGTACCCAGCGCTGGCCAAGTTTATGGCTGCGACTCACCACGGCTACAACGTCCTCAAGATGCCGGGAAGTGGCGGCGTCATCATGGTGCCCTGTGAAGAGAAGGATGCAGCGAGTTCCCTGGAGAGAGCCTATCAGGCCGCGTCGCTAGAGGACCCAGATCGCGGAAGCAGGAGGCTTCCCGAGACCACCCCCAAGAAGAAGAAGACGTCATCAAGCTCGGCCCCTCAGGAGGCAGGCCCCTCAGGGCCCGTGTCTGCCCAGGGGGACCCTCCTTCCATCGCATAGGAAAGTGCACCCGGTGCCCTCCTCAGGCAAGGCTCGGGGGCTCTCACCTAGAGGGCCACCGACCTAGCCAGGGTCACGAGGGAGGCGCTTGGGCACCATGTGGAGGCGTGCTTCGCAGCACGTTTCCCTCAGGAGGGAGCCAGACGAGGAAGATCAGACCAGCAAGAGTTCGTTGACGAGGCCATTCAAGAGCTATAGGAGACAAGGATCATGAGAGGTTGCCGCTGCTTGCCAGCCGTGGCCCCACATCCAGGCGAGGATGGCGGGCTGCGCGTCTGCGTCGACGTACCAGGGCTCAATCAGATCGCCACAACGGAGCGCCTCTGGCCCTCGCAAGTGGGGCGCTGCGGAGGTCCACCCCACAGCTATGTTCGCATGCCTTACGGCCTGCCGAGCATGGCTGCGGCGTACCAGCGCCTCATGAGGGGCATCGTGGAGGCTTAGGAAGACAGGCGTTCCGCAGCCTTGGCGAAGGTGGAGGCAGCTCGCGAGGAGTCACCAGCGCCTCCGAAGCCTCCCGAGGCCCCGGGGCCTGGGGGCTCGTGAGGATCAGCTTCCGCAGCCCACCGGGCCTACTGCACCAACGCCACTTCGCCAACGACATTCTCAGGTGACATCTCTCAAGTTCCGTTCTCAGCTGGGAGCAACCTCCCAGGGTTGCATCACTCCCAGGCCGCGTGGGTCCGTCCCGGCGGCATGTATCTGCATTTACCTTTCTGTCGTTAGTTTGCCTTGTTGGGGGCGCCCCTCGGGCTGCATCATCCCCAAGCCACTCAGGCCAGACCCAATGGCGTGTATCTCCCTAGCGTTTATTTCCAACTATGCATTTGCCTATCGTGCTTGATTGCATGATGCCCGTCTGCACCATCCCCGCGGGCTCCGCAGTCAAGTTCATCAGGGGCATCGTGAGCCGGTTCGGGGTGTCGAACCGCATCATCACAGACAACGGTTCGCAGTTCACCAGTAACCTCTTCAAAACATACTATGCTAACTTTGGAACGCAGATATGCTATGCTTCAGTGGCGCACCCTCGAAGCAACGGCCAGGCCGAGCGAGCCAACGCAGAGGTCCTAAGAGGCCTCAAGACCAGGACATTCAAGAAGAAGCTGGAGGCCTGCGGCCGAGGTTGGTACAACGAGCTTCAATCCGTGCTGTGGTCCATCCGCACCACCGCAACCAAGCCGACTGGAGAGACCCCATTCTTCCTGGTCTATGGAGCGGAGGCAGTCCTCCCTCATGAGGTCAGCCGTTGCTCCGCGCGGGTCCTGGCGTTCGACGAGGCGCAGCAGGGCGCCATGCGGGGGACGGACCTTGTGTTGGGAGAGGAACGTCGCCGGGAAGCCGCACTGCGGGCGGCGAGGTATCAGCAAGCGCTGCAGCGATACCACTGCCGCAACATCCGCCCTAGGACCCTCGAGGTAGGAGACCTCATGCTCAAGCGGGTCCTCTCCAGGGAGGGATTGCACAAGCTCTCTCCCATGTGGGAGGGCCCGTTCAAGGTTGTTCATGTTTCCAGGCCCGGCTCCGCGCGCTTGGAGACTCAGGAGGGAGTGCTGGTCCAGGACGCGTGGAACATCCAGCACCTCTGGAGGTTCTACCCCTAGAAAAGGCCCGGAGCCTGTGAAGCAAGGCGAGTGCCTGCGAAGATCATCTCTTCTGGAAAGGCCCGGAGCCTGTGAAGCAAGGCGAGTGCCTGTGAAGATCGTCTCTTTTGGAAAGGCCCGGAGCCTGTGAAGCAAGGCGAGTGCCTGTGAAGATCATCTCTTTTGGAAAGGCCCAAAGCCTGTGAAGCAAGGCGAGTGCCTGTGAAGATCGTCTCTTTTGGAAAGGCCAGAGCCTGTGAAGCAAGGCGAGTGCCTGTGAAGATCGTCTCTTTTGGAAAGGCCCGGAGCCTGTGAAGATCCTCTCTTTTGGAAAGGCCCGGAGCCTGTGAAGCAAGGCGAGTGCCTGTGAAGATCATCTCCTTTGGAAAGGCCTGGAGCCTGTGAAGCAAGGCCAATGCCTGTGAAGCTCGCCGCCCCGTGACACTCTCACGTAATAATGAGTGGGGATGTACACGACCCGGAGTCTCAGATGCGCCGGCCTCAGGCCCTGGGGCTCCCTCCCACGCCCAGTGGCAGCACTTAGTTCCGCGCTGGTGAGAAGACGTCGAAGACTAGATTAGGTGCCGGACGCGGCTTTTTCATTTGCTTTCCGCAGTTGACGTGTTTGTTTGCATTTGGAGTCTTATTGAAGTTATCGCTGTTGCTGATTTGTGGTTCGTCAATTTTTGCCCCTCGCTTTGGTTTCTCTAGTGAACAACCTCGCGAGGGATGGCGCTCAGACGCCCTCGCGAGGGTTTCTGCCCTAGCCACAGGAGGGTTTCACGGCCCTGGCGCATTACAGGAGCACCCCTCCTAGTCCGTGCCCCTCGGGTACCGCGACGCGCACGCAGGGCCTGGGTCGGTCGCCCCACTCCCCCGGCAGGGGTCGAAAGCTATCTACGCACAGGCGGGAGATCAAGAAGTACAAAAATGAGATCAAGGTAATAGCTAAAGCGGCAACATTCCCCAACACGCCCCAAGGGGGCTCCATGCAGCTATTCTGTCTTACACAGGGAACAAAAGAGAAGGGAAAAAGACGAGCCTGGCGCAGCCCCCCCCCCCCTCGCATCGGCCCGCGGCGGCGACACAGGCTACCTCAGGGCCTCAGGCGGACTCCCTCTCGCGCTTCACCGGGGCACGAAGGCGGGCGGACGAACCACCACCTCCTGGGCAAACTCGACGGCGCGGGGGAGGACTGCTGCCACTGCTGGAGGAGTCGCTTGAGGAAGAGCTGACGAAGCTGGGGGAGTCGCGGACGCCGCCGCCCGCTCGGGCGCTATCTCCCCCATCACCATCGGAGCAGGGCCCACGCACGCGTTCATCGTCCTCAAGGCAGCACCCCGCGCGGCGACCATCTTCCCCAAACACCCTCACGTAGAGGGTGGCGTCGCCGTCAAACCTGAAGTGCAGAGTGCACCGACGCTCCAGGCCGCGAGCGCGGGCGAACGCCTGCCAGCCGCGAGTGAAGGCCAAGCCCCCGCTGGCGGAGACCTCCAGTGCGACCCACGAGGACCTGCTGCAACAGCCCTCCGCCTGGAGCCATAGGCCACCAGGAGCGCCGGTCGGGAGTTCGCCAAGGAGGAAGCAAGGGAGCGAGAGCCGGGCGCGATCCGGCTCCGCCGACCAAACGACGAACTCCAGCGGCGCCTGCACGGCGCGAAAGCGCGGCCTGGGGGAGCGCGCAACCCAGGCGCACCCTCCGGCTGTGGCGGCTTGCCCGACGCCGCACTGGGAGCCCCCCATGGCTGCTGGAAGCTGCTGGGGCGGCCACCAGGTGCTTCCAAGGGCGCCCGCGACCACGCTTGGGTGGGGGAGAGGCAGGACCGACCTGGAGGGCCATCCCCTTCTCTGCGGCCGAGTACCTCCTCGATGGAGCCATCACACCAAGACGGAGCAAGAACTGAGGCGAAGGAGAGAGCAAGAAGAGATGGACTGGACGGGCACGCGCGGTGCCGTACTTATAGCCGGCGAAGGCCAACCGCCGGTCTCCACGATCACATGTAATCATAACACGTTCTGCATGCAGGGACTTGTCCGACTCGCACGATCACCAAGGCATCATGGGGAAGTGGAGACGCCACGTCCAATCAACCGCCACACGGCGTCCAAGGCCGCAGGCTGTTAGGGCCCGCGGCGCTTCACCCTTGCCCTTTCGCCTCTTAGCACGGCCAAGTCCATGCGCGCCTTGGGCCCGGGGACTACTGTCGGCATTCTGGGAATGGGGGTCCCCAGACTTGCCTGCCTGCGGCCTGCGGCGTGGCTCAAGTGGGGGCCCAGCGCGGCCCATCTTCATCAACACGAGGCTCAAGACCCTCGTGAGGGGCCAAGCCTTGCGAGGCGGACGACACGGCGCATCCTCAGGCATAGCCTCCTCAGGCTGGCTCATGAGGAGGCGGAGAGTTCAAGGCGGGGTACCTCGCGAGGTGCCCATGACGCAAGCCATGACAACTCGAGGCACCAGGTGGGTGCCAGCGCGCGCAACGTCCTTCTTTCCTCTTTGGTGCAAAGGGGACAAGCATATCCACGGAGTACCGAGGCATCAGGCAAAGGTTGCCACTTCAGTGCAACAAGACCAAGACAAAGGAGGACTACGAGACGGAGGTCACCATGGAGCCCAACCCGGCGTCACCACCAAAGCCTTTGGCAGGCGAAGACTGCTTTTGTCAGGATAGACGTACTCGCTGTCCCCCTTCAAATTAGCCCGCCATTGTTGGATCCCTTCCCCCTCAATATTTGGGAAGAGGACCAGGGCCTCTATAAATAGGACTAGCCACCCACATAGCAAGGGGGTTCGGTTCATCGGTTCGGGTTTTGGAGAGAAAGAGAGAGAGAGAGAGAGAGAGAGAGAGAGAGAGAGAGAGAGAGAGAGAGAGAAAGGAGATTGAGCTCCTCCAGCAGTTCATCACCCCAGCCAAGAACAGACCCTCGCGAGGCTGTTCTTCCTTGTATTGTTCATCATCACCAGCCCCCAAGAGGCAATCCATCCACCACACACTGGAGTAGGGTATTACACCACATCGGTGGCCCGAACCAGTATAAATCTTGTGTCTTCCGTGCTGTTCTTTTAGTAGTTTAGATCCCATCGAGACGAAGGGGTTGACGGCGAGGTTTCCGCGCGCACCCCAGTGTTCGAACCTTAAGGGTCTGCCGAAACCCAAAATCCGAGAATGTAGTCCAGGTGATGTTAGTTCGCCGGATCCTGCCTTGTCAGCACCGGACTTGCAATCTCTGGGAATTCGATCCGGCCAAGCACCAGACCCTGCGAAAGCTCTATGGCTCCTCGCACGAAGACATCTGGAAGGTGCTTTTCAAGTCCAGCAAATCATGGCCGGACTCGGCCGAGGACCGCGGGTATCAACTATCCCACCCTGCAAGCTCGGTAAGTTTTTACGCGTTTTCCCTGCATAACCCAAGGGAAATGGTCAATGTGTTTTTCTCAACTCCCCTAGGGCTGGACGAAGAAGGCGGGGCGGATCCACTGTCCGGCCCCGTTGCCCAAAGAACCGGCCGGCCCACTTCTGACGAAGATGTTGGTCCCGGTGCCGTACAAAGCGCCGAAGAAGAAGGCCGAGAAGCAGGCCAAAAAGTCCCGGGGCGGCCTTTGTCACCGCGGCACTTCGGATACAATATCTGAAGGCTCCAACGTCTGTTCTTCCTCCGAAGAGGATGAGGAGGACGAGGAAGAAGAATCCCCAGTGGGGGGAAGAAAGAAGAGGGCGGCCTCCATACACTTGGAGGCCGAGTCGCCTAAAAGGGGAAGAGCCCCTCTTCCGGAAGAGTCCACTGCTGCCGCCGACGGCAGCCTGGCGTGGGACCCTAGGGCCCAGCCCCTGGTGAATTCGTGAGTACAAGATCCGAACACGCTTATGCGCCCAGACTCATCATGGCATAATATTTTAACCTGAGCTATGTTTTCTGTAGTCCGGCGAGGTCCCGCACCGAACGATCCTCATCGGAGGATTCGTTGAGCTTGGATGCTATAGAGAGCGGGACGCCCCCGAAGGCCCCTTTCCCCGAATATGTGCATAACATTGAGGCTTCGTCCCAGAGGGACCCTAGCCAAGGAGGGGGAAGAGATCGTGAAAGCGGTGCTTGGAGGCCAAACTTCGGGGGCCGGAGACATGGGGGAGAAGATTCCCATGGAAGTCGACGGCGGGAGCCATCTTGAATTCAGCTCCCGGCCGTACGCAATACCGGAGACCAATACGGCTCCAGAATCAAGCAGGCGGCCTCCCTCGACCGAAGGGGGCATGCCTGTTCCACCGGCAATCTCTGTCTAGCCAGAGGTGCCGGATGTTTTGCTGGTGGCGCTGAAGAGCGCCTCCATAGTTGATGAACACCGTGCCCTGATGGGTGCGGTGATTAAGGAGATTCAGTCTGCTAAGAGTGGACTGAATGAAGCCTGTGTCAGCATTATAAGAGGCTTTGAGGTATGTTTTATGAGATTTCGAAGAGTGTCATAGTATGGATAGCAGCCCCTGATACATTGTTCGGTCAAGAAAGGACCGGACAGAGGATCAATTTTATTTTTGCAGGAAGGCTCACTTGATGACATCTATCTCTCTTTCTTTTTTTAAGCAGGTGTCTGCAGCGGCTGCTACCTCTCATGCTGCGGAGGTCTCCAGACTGAATAAAAGTCTGGAGCGGGCCGAAGAAGAACTTGGCCAGTTGAAAAGGAAGTTGGAGGATACACAAGGTTTGCGCCCACCTTGTTCGCGATCAGTGCGAACAAATTCTCAGTATGATAACATATGCTTCATTATTTGCACCAGGGGCGATGACCGAAGTCGAGGCTCTGAGGAGGGCTGTTGCCGAGGCTGAGGAAAAGGCGGCCGCGGAGCAGGCTCTTCATGAGAAGCACGAGGCTAGGGTTATTGAAGCTGAGCAGGAGCTTCAAGACTCTATGAAGAAGTGCGAGACCTTGGAGCTGAGTGTAATGGAGAAAGGATCTGAACTCGCCAGGGCTCATCAGGCTGCGCGTGATGCCCAGGGGGATGAAGGAAATATGCCCTAGAGGCAATAATAAAGTTATTATTTATTTCCTTCTGTCATGATAAATGTTTATTATTCATGCTAGAATTGTATTAACCGGAAACGTAATACATGTGTGAATACATAGACAAACTTAGTGTCACTAGTATGCCTCTACTTGACTAGCTCGTTAATCAAAGATGGTTACGTTTCCTAACCATGAACAAGGTGTTGTTATTTGATTAACGAGGTCACATCATTAGTTGAATGATCTGATTGACATGACCCATTAGCTTAGCACCCGGTCGTTTAGTATGTTGCTATTGCTTTCTTCATGACTTATACATGTTCCTATGACTATGAGATTATGCAACTCCCGTTTACCGGAGGAACACTTTGTGTGCTACCAAACATCACAACGTAACTGGGTGATTATAAAGGAGCTCTACAGGTGTCTCCAAGGGTAGATGTTGGGTTGCCGTATTTCGAGATTAGGATTTGTCACTCCGATTGTCGGAGAGGTATCTCTGGGCCCTCTCGGTAATGCACATCACATAAGCCTTGCAAGCATTGCAACTAATGAGTTAGTTGCGGAATGATGTATTACAAAACGAGTAAAGAGACTTGCCGGTAACAAGATTGAACTAGGTATTGGATACCGAAGATCGAATCTCGGGCAAGTAACATACCGATGACAAAGGGAACAACGTATGTTGTTATGCGGTCTGACCGATAAAGATCTTCGTAGAATATGTAGGAGCCAATATGGGCATCCAGGTCCCGCTATTGGTTATTGACCGGAGATCTGTCTCAGTCATGTCTACATTGTTCTCGAACCGTAGGGTCCGCACGCTTAACGTTATGATGACAGTTATTATGAGTTTATGCATTTTGATGTACCGAAGTTAGTTCGGAGTCCCGGATGTGATCACGGACATGACGAGGAGTCTCGAAATGGTCAAGACATAAAGATTGATATATTGGACGGTTATATTCGGACACCGGAAGTGTTTCGGGTGATTTCGGTGAAAACCGGAGAGCCGGAGGGTTACCGGAACCCTACCGGGAGAAGTATTGGGCCATATGGGCCTTAGTGGAGAGAGAGAGAGGGGCTGCAAGAGGTGGGCCGCGCGCCACCTCCTCCCTGGTCCGAATTGGACTAGGAGAGGGGGGCGCCCCCCCCCCTTTCCTTCTCCCACTCCACCTCTTTCCCCCTCCTAGTAGGAGTCCTACTCCTACTAGGAGGAGGACTCCTCCTTGGCGCGCCACACCTGGCCGGCCGGCCTCCTCGCCTTGCTCCTTTATATACGGGGGCAGGGGGCACCTCTAGACACAAAAGTTGATCATTGAGATCGTTCCTTAGCCGTGTGCGGTGCCCCCTGCCACCATAGTCCACCTCGATTATATTGTAGCAGTGCTTAGGCGAAGCCCTGCGACGGTAGTACATCAAGATCGTCACCACGCCGTCGTGCTGACGGAACTCCTCCCCGACGCTTTGCTGGATCGGAGCCCGGGGATCGTCATCGAGTTGTACGTGTGCTAAGAACTCGGAGGTGCCGGAGTAACGATGCTTGGATCGGTCGGATCGGGAAGACGTACGACTACTTCCTCTACGTTGTGTCAACACTTCCGCAGTCGGT
Organism: Triticum monococcum; assembly: GCA_034509565.1. Classification (NCBI taxonomy): domain Eukaryota; kingdom Viridiplantae; phylum Streptophyta; class Magnoliopsida; order Poales; family Poaceae; genus Triticum; species Triticum monococcum. The sequence goes on from CM067846.1 coordinate 187,572,321, forward strand.
CTGCGTGGGTACATAGACAACACTCTCCCCTCTCGTTGCTATGCATCACCATGATCTTGTGTCTGCGTAGGAAATTTTTTGAAATTACTACGTTCCCCAACAGTGGCATCCGAGCCTAGGTTTTATGGTTTGATGTTATATGCACGAGTAGAACACAAGTGAGTTGTGGGCGATATAAGTCATACTGCCTACCAGCATGTCATACTTTGGTTTGGCGGTATTGTTGGACGAGACGACCCGGACCAACATTACGCGTACGCTTACGCGAGACCGGTTCCCCCGACGTGCTTTGCACATAGGTGGCTTGCGGGCGACTATCTCTCCAACTTTAGTTGAACCGAGTGTGGCTACGCCCGGTCCTTGCGAAGGTTAAAACGGAGTCTATTTGACAAACTATCATTGTGGTTTTGATGCGTCGGTGAGATTGGTTCTTGCTTAAGCCCGTAGTAGCCACGTAAAACTTGCAACAACAAAGTAGAGGACGTCTAACTTGTTTTTGCAGGGCATGTTGTGATGTGATATGGTCAAGACATGATGCTGAATTTTATTGTATGAGATGATCATGTTTTGTAACCAAGTTATCGGCAACTGGCAGGAGCCATATGGTTGTCGCTTTATTGTATGCAATGCAATCGCGATGTAATGCTTTACTTTATCACTAAGCGGTAGCGATAGTCGTGGAAGCATAAGATTGGCGAGACGACAACGATGCTACGATGGAGATCAAGGTGTCGCGCCGGTAACGATGGTGATCATGACGGTGCTTCGGAGATGGAGATCACAAGCACAAGATGATGATGGCCATATCATATCACTTATATTGATTGCATGTGATGTTTATCCTTTTATGCATCTTATCTTGCTTTGATTGACGGTAGCATTATAAGATGATCTCTCACTAAATTATCAAGAAGTGTTCTCCCTGAGTATGCACCGTTGCCAAAGTTCGTCGTGCCCAGACACCACGTGATGATCGGGTGTGATAAGCTCTACGTCCATCTACAACGGGTGCAAACCAGTTTTGCACACGCAGAATACTCAGGTTAAACTTGACGAGCCTAGCATATGCAGATATGGCCTCGGAACACGGAGACCGAAAGGTCGAGCGTGAATCATATAGTAGATATGATCAACATAGCGATGTTCACCATTGAAAACTACTCCATCTCACGTGATGATCGGTTATGGTTTAGTTGATTTGGATCACGTGATCACTTAGAGGATTAGAGGGATGTCTATCTAAGTGGGAGTTCTTAAGTAATTTGATTAATTGAACTTAAACTTATCATGAACTTAGTACCTGATAGTATCTTGCTTGTTTATGTTGATTGTAGATAGATGGCTCGTGCTGTTGTTCCGTTAAATTTTAATGCGTTCCTTGAGAAAGTGAAGTTGAAAGATGATGGTAGCAATTACACGGACTGGGTCCATAACTTGAGGATTATCCTCATTGCTGCTCAGAAGAATTACGTCCTGGAAGCACCGCTGGGTGCCAGGCCTGCTGCTGGAGCAACACCAGATGTTATGAACGTCTGGCAAAGCAAAGCTGATGACTACTCGATAGTTCAGTGTGCCATGCTTTACGGCTTAGAATCAGGACTTCAACGATGTTTTGAACGTCATGGAGCATATGAGATGTTCCATGAGTTGAAGTTAATATTTCAAGCAAATGCCCGGATTGAGAGATATGAAGTCTCCAATAAGTTCTATAGCTGCAAGATGGAGGAGGACAGTTCTGTCAGTGAGCATATACTCAAAATGTCTGGGTATAATAATCACTTGATTCAGATGGGAGTTAATCTTCCAGATGATTGCGTCATTAACAGAATTCTCCAATCACTGCCACCAAGCTACAAGAGCTTCGTGATGAACTATAATATGCAAGGGATGAACAAGACTATTCCCGAGCTCTTCGCAATGCTAAAAGCTGTGGAAGTAGAAATCAAAAAGGAGCATCAAGTGTTGATGGTCAGCAAGACCACTAGTTTCAAGAAAAAGGGCAAAGGGAAGAAGAAGGGGAACTTCAAGAAGAACAGCAAGCAAGTTGCTGCTCAAGAGCAGAAACCCAAGTCTGGACCTAAGTCTGAAACTAAGTGCTTCTACTGCAAGCAGACTGGTCACTGGAAGCGGAACTGCCCGAAGTATTTGGCGGATAAGAAGGATGGCAAGGTGAACAAAGGTATATGTGATATACATGTTATTGATGTGTACCTTACTAGAGCTCGCAGTAGCACCTGGGTATTTGATATTGGTTCTGTTGCTAATATTTGCAACTCAAAACAGGGACTACGGATTAAGCAAACACTGGCGAAGGACGAGGTGACGATGCGTGTGGGAAACGGTTCCAAAGTCGATGTGATCGCGGTCGGCACGCTACCTCTACATCTACCTTCGGGATTAATATTAGACCTAAATAATTGTTATTTGGTGCCAGCGTTGAGCATGAACATTATGTCTGGATCTTGTTTGATGCGAGCTGGTTATTCATTTAAATCAAAGAATAATGGTTGTTCTATTTATATGAGTAATATCTTTTATGGTCATGCACCTTTGAGGAGTGGTCTATTTTTGATGAATCTCGATAGTAGTAACACACATATTCATAATGTTGAAGCCAAAAGATGCAGAGTTGATAATGACAGTGCAACTTATTTGTGGCACTGCCGTTTAGGTCATATCGGTATAAAGCGCATGAAGAAAGTCCATACTGATGGACTTTTGGAACCACTTGATTATGAATCACTTGGTACTTGCGAACCGTGCCTCATAGGCAAGATGACTAAAACACCATTCTCTGGTACTATGGAGAGAGCAACAGATTTGTTGGAAATCATACATACCGATGTATGTGGTCCGATGAATATTGAGGCTCGTGGCGGATATCGTTATTTTCTCACCTTCATAGATGACTTAAGCAGATATGGGTATATCTACTTAATGAAACATAAGTCTGAAACATTTGAAAAGTTCAAAGAATTTCAGAGTGAAGTTGAAAATCATCGTAACAAGAAAATAAAGTTTCTACGATCTGATCGTGGAGCAGAATATTTGAGTTACGAGTTTGGTGTACATTTGAAAAATTGTGGAATAGTTTCGCAACTCACGCCACCCGGAATACCACAGCCTAATGGTGTGTCCGAACGTCGTAATCGTACTTTACTAGATATGGTGCGATCTATGATGTCTCTTACTGATTTACCGCTATCATTTTGGGGTTATGCTTTAGAGACGGCCACATTCACGTTAAATAGGGCACCATCAAAATCTGTTGAGACGACGCCTTATGAACTATGGTTTGGCAAGAAACCAAAGTTGTCGTTTCTTAAAGTTTGGGGCTGCGATGCTTATGTGAAAAAGCTTCAACCTGATAAGCTCGAACCCAAATCGGAGAAATGTGTCTTCATAGGATACCCAAAGGAGACTGTTGGGTACACCTTCTATCACAGATCCGAAGGCAAGACATTTGTTGCTAAGAATGGATCCTTTCTAGAGAAGGAGTTTCTCTCGAAAGAAGTGAGTGGGAGGAAAGTAGACCTTGACGAGGTAACTGTACCCGCTCCCTTATTGGAAAGTAGTACATCACAGAAAATTGTTTCTGCGACACCTATACCAATTAGTGAGGAAGCTAATGATGATGATCATGAAACTTCAGAACAAGATACTACTGAACCTCGTAGATCAACCAGAATGAGATCCATACCAGAGTGGTACAGTAATCCTGTTCTGGAAATCATGCTGTTAGATCATGATGAACCTACGAACTATGAAGAAGCGATGGTGAGCCCAGATTCCGCTAAGTGGCTTGAAGCCATGAAATCTGAGATGGGATCCATGTATGAGAACAAAGTATGGACTTTGGTTGACTTGCCCGGTGATCAGCAAGCAATTGAGAATAAATGGATCTTCAAGAAGAAGACTGACGCTGATGGTAATGTTACTGTCTACAAAGCTCGACTTGTCGCAAAAGGTTTTCGACAAGTTCAAGGGGTTGACTACGATGAGACCTTCTCACCCGTAGCGATGCTTAAGTCTGTCCGAATCATGTTAGCAATTGCCGCATTTTATGATTATGAAATTTGGCAGATGGATGCCAAAACTGCATTCCTGAATGGATTTCTGGGAGAAGAGTTGTATATGATGCAACCAGAAGGTTTTGTCGATCCAAAGGGAGCTAACAAAGTGTGCAAGCTCCAACGATCCATTTATGGACTCGTGCAAGCCTCTCGGAGTTGGAATAAACGCTTTGATAGTGTGATCAAAGCATTTGGTTTTATACAGACTTTCGGAGAAGCCTGTATTTACAAGAAAGTGAGTGGGAGCTCTGTAGCATTTCTGATATTATATGTGGATGAAATATTGCTGATTGGAAATGATATAGAATTTCTGGATAGCATAAAGGGATACTTGAATAAGAGTTTTTCAATGAAGGACCTCGGTGAAGCTGCTTACATATTAGGCATAAAGATCTATAGAGATTTATCAAGACGCTTAATTGGACTTTCACAAAGCACATACCTTGACAAGATTTTGAAAAAGTTCAAAATGGATCAAGCAAAGAAAGGGTTCTTGCCTGTGTTGCAAGCTGTGAAGTTGAGTCAGACTCAATGCCCGACCACTGCAAAAGATAGAGAGAAAATGAAAGATGTTCCCTATGCTTCAGCCATAGGCTCTATCATGTATGCAATGTTGTGTACCAGACCTGATGTGTGCCTTGCTATAAGTTTAGCAGGGAGGTACCAAAGTAATACAGGAGTGGATCACTGGACAGCGGTCAAGAACATCCTGAAATACCTGAAAATGACTAAGGATATGTTTCTCGTGTATGGAGTTGACAAAGAGCTCACCGTAAGAGGTTACGTTGATGCAAGCTTTGACACTGATCCGGACGATTCTAAATCGCAAACCGGATATGTGTTTACATTAAACGGTGGAGCTGTCAGTTGGTGCAGTTCTAAACAAAGCGTCGTAGCGGGATCTACATGTGAAGCGGAGTACATAGCTGCTTCGGAAGCAGCGAACGAAGGAGTCTGGATGAAGGAGTTCATATCCGATCTAGGTGTTATACCTAGTGCATCGGGTCTAATGAAAATCTGTTGTGACAATACTGGTGCAATTGCCTTGGCAAAGGAATCTAGATTTCACAAGAGGACCAAGCACATCAAGAGACGCTTCAATTCCATCCGGGATCTAGTCCAGGTGGGAGACATAGAGATTTGCAAGATACATACGGATCTGAATGTTGCAGACCCGTTGACTAAGCCTCTTCCACGAGCAAAACATGATCAGCACCAAGGCTCCATGGGTGTTAGAATCATTACTGTGTAATCTAGATTATTCACTCTAGTGCAAGTGGGAGACTGAAGCAAATATGCCCTAGAGGCAATAATAAAGTTATTATTTATTTCCTTATATCATGATAAATGTTTATTATTCATGCTAGAATTGTATTAACCGGAAACATAATACATGTGTGAATACATAGACAAACTTAGTGTCACTAGTATGCCTCTACTTGACTAGCTCGTTAATCAAAGATGGTTATGTTTCCTAACCATGAACAAGGTGTTGTTATTTGATTAACGAGGTCACATCATTAGTTGAATGATCTGATTGACATGACCCATTAGCTTAGCACCCGACCGTTTAGTATGTTGCTATTGCTTTCTTCATGACTTATACATGTTCCTATGACTACGAGATTATGCAACTCCCGTTTACCGGAGGAACACTTTGTGTGCTACCAAACGTCACAACGTAACTGGGTGATTATAAAGGAGCTCTACAGGTGTCTCCAAGGGTAGATGTTGGGTTGGCGTATTTTGAGATTAGGATTTGTCACTCCGACTGTCGGAGAGGTATCTCTGGGCCCTCTCGGTAATGCATATCACATAAGCCTTGCAAGCATTGCAACTAATGAGTTAGTTGCGGAATGATGTATTATAGAACGAGTAAAGAGACTTGCCGGTAAAAAGATTGAACTAGGTATTGGATACCGACGATCGAATCTCGGGCAAGTAACATACCGATGACAAAGGGAACAACGTATGTTGTTATGCGGTCTGACCGATAAAGATCTTCGTAGAATATGTAGGAGCCAATATGGGCATCCAGGTCCCGCTATTGGTTATTGACCGGAGATCTATCTCAGTCATGTCTACATTGTTCTCGAACCGTAGGGTCCGCATGCTTAATGTTACGATGACAGTTATTATGAGTTTACGCATTTTGATGTACCGAAGTTAGTTCGGAGTCCCGGATGTGATCACGGACATGACGAGGAGTCTCGAAATGGTCGAGACATAAATATTGATATATTGGACGGTTATATTCGGACACCGGAGAGCCGGAGGGTTACCGGAACCCTACCGGGAGAAGTAATTGGCCAGATGGGCCTTAGTGGAGAGAGAGAGGGGCTGCAAGAGGTGGGCCGCGCGCCACCTCCTCCCTGGTCTGAATTGGACTAGGAGAGGGGGGCGGCGCCCCCCCTTTCCTTCTCCCACTCCACCTCTTTCCCCCTCCTAGTAGGAGTCCTACTCCTACTAGGAGCCCCTCCTAGTAGGAGTCCTACTCCTACTAGGAGGAGGACTCCTCCTTGGCGTGCCACACCTGGCCGGCCGGCCTCCTCCCCTTGATCCTTTATATACGGGGGCTGGGGGCACCTCTAGACACACAAGTTGATCATTGAGATCGTTCCTTAGCCGTGTGCGGTGCCCCCTGCCACCATATTCCACCTCGATTATATTGTAACAGTGCTTAGGCGAAGCCCTGCGACGGTAGTACATCAAGATCGTCACCACGCCATCGTGCTGACGGAACTCCTCCCCGATGCTTTGCTGGATCGGAGCCCGGGGATCGTCATCGAGCTGTACGTATGCTAAGAACTCGGAGGTGCCGGAGTAACGGTGCTTGGATCGGTCGGATCGGGAAGACGTACGACTACCTCCTCTACGTTGGGTCAATGCTTCCGCAGTCGGTCTGCGTGGGTACGTAGACAACATTCTCCCCTCTCGTTGCTGTGCATCACCATGATCTTGCGTGTGCGTAGGAATTTTTTTGAAATTACTACGTTCCCCAACAGGGGAAACCCAAGGCGCCCTGTAGGACATCCAAGAGGCAAGGACAATCGCGGCGGGTAAGGCTTTTTCCATGTAAAGCAAGTATTTGAGGAGAAAATCATGTATCTAATTTGAGTTTGGATTTCTCCAAGGGTATTTGCGGAACTGCCTCATAGCATATCGGATGCCGCCCAATTCTACCGAGCTGAAGAAGGGAACACTGCGGATAAGCTCTTCTGGTCGCAGTATCTGGCACCGAATTATCCGGTGCCTTTTGCTGGCCAACTGAAACAGCTGATCGAACTGCATAGGGCATCCGAATTAGCCATGAAGGATTTGATTATCTGGCTATGGCCTGCCGAGCCGATTCCAGGCAGTTACTTCGAGCTCCTGAAGCGGCTTGTGAGTGCCTGCCCTCGACTTGACATCATCAAGCGATCGGTCTATATAGAGGGTGCGCGAATGGCCTTCGCCTGTGCAAAGGAGCAATGGGGGAAGATGGATGCTGAAAAGCTGATGACCGAGGGACCGCCGGAGGGGAAGGAGCACCGCAAGCCCGAATTATATTATGAAAGTGTCCTTGAAGAATCCTGCCCAGCAGCGGAGCAATGCACCAAGGATATTATATTTCCATGAATAAAATCATGTTGTCCTTTGTAATGTTGATCAAGGTCATTTCTATTATTTATTGCCTGTTATATAAAAGTTTATCCTCCTGCTCGGCCATTTTATATATTAAACCTGAGAGTTGGCCAGTCGTCGGCTACTGCCCCCATGTAGGAAGTACGGGGGTGTTCGGGATAAACCTGATCACTCTTTATACCAGTTTTGGGTCCTTCTGAAGGAGGTGTTCAGCACAACGAACCAGGCAATCGGACTATAGGGCTTTATCACTCTCACTTAGCCATAGGATCTTTATAAAAGGAAGGTAGGCGCAACGCCTGGTATTCGGAAGACCGTACGACGGGCTATATAAGCACCTGATCGGAAGAAAAGCAGATCCATCGCACGCTGCATTGGTTATGGCATTATGCGGGAGAAATCCTTAAAGATTTTGCAACCTCTCGAACAGCTGACCAGCTCTTGCGGTATCATGATAGTCAGTTTTCGGCTTTCTCTACTGAGGTGCTCGTCCGGAAGAACCGGGACACAATCGCAGTAGTTCTCCCTGTGCCGCCTTAGCCCATATAGCGGAACATAAGGCAGCAAAACATGGGAGCCGGGCAAACCCAACATTTGACCCACGACATGATTCAGAGCTGATGCATATAATGATATAAGTTCGGGGTGCCGAACTTCCATGAAGGTGTTCGGACTTTATTGCCGTATTATGGGTAAAGCGAAGCCCCTGGCATATTTAAAGCATATCGCGGTGTACGGATGTCACTTGATAAAATAATTTCAATAAGAAATAACAGCAGGTAAGCATTATATAAATCCACATGTTTTATTTGAATAGTATGTTGATGCGTGTGAGTACAGGTAATGTGGTAAAAAAGAAATATGACTGTGGAACCTACTGAGACCAGGGGGAAGAAGCTGTGTGCGGATCCGGAGTATAGTCGGATGGTCATCGCGGGGAATATGTAAGGATTCCCTTTCACGTTTCGAGTTGCTTCCATATTGTTAGTCCTGGTCTGCGCGAAGTTAAACCTGCAAACAAAATGTAAGAAATGCTTGTGTGCTACAGAGCGGTTGAACCATGGTATGTGGCCTGTCCTGGCTTTCGCCGAAGTGTTTAATTGTGCTCTGTACGAGCCAGGCTATCCTTCCGCGAAGTATTTCGAAGTCCTTTAGCGGTGTTTGGGAGTGTAGGTGCTGTTTATCACGTTCACCGTTTGGGTTTGTGGGGGAAATTAATTTTGCCCTCCTGCACTCGGTGAGCTGGGCTCCTCATCGTCATCGTCGCTTTGAGATCCCTTATCTTTGTTTTTGGCACCTGACCTGCCGGCTTGTTTGAGGACCCAGCATTCTCTGTTGGTATGATTGGCTGGTGTTCCTAGGGCGCCATGAATTTGGCATGGGCGGTCGAGTATGCGGTCCAGACTGGACGGCCCCGAATTGTCATTTGTGAGTGGCCCATTCCACTGACTGGATGTATAGCTCTTAAATCTGGCATTGACTGCCGTATCTTCAGTGTTTCCACCATTTTTGCGGCGCTTGCGTTTGTTGCGTCGAGATTTGTCGTTGCTATCTCTGGCTTCTGATGTGCCAGGGTTGTTTGCTATGTTGTTGCTACAGGCCAACCAGCTATCTTCGCCCGCGCAAAAGCGGGTCATGAGTGTCGTGAGGGCTGCCATGGATTTCGGCTTTTCTTGGCCGAGATGTCGGGCGAGCCACTCGTCATGGATGTTATGTTTAAAGGCCGCTAGGGCTTCGGCATCCGGACAGTCGACAAGTTTGTTCTTTTTTATTAGGAACCGAGTCCAGAATTTCCTGGCTGACTCTCCGGGCTGCTGTTTTATGTGGCTTAAATCGTCAGCATCCGGTGGCCGCACATAAGTGCCCTGGAAGTTGTCCAAGAATGCGCCTGCCAGGTTCTCCCAGCTTTTGATGGAATTTTCCGGCAAGCTATTCAGCCAATGTCGAGCCGGCCGTTTGAGCTTTAGCAGGAGATACTTGATGGCGTGTAGATCATCCCCGCGGGCCATGTGAATGTGGAGGAAGAAATCCTCTATCCATACCGCAGGGTCTGTGGTGCCGCCATATGATTCAATGTTTATGGGTTTAAACCCTTCTGGGAATTCATGATTCATTACTTCATCGGTGAAGTATAATGGGTGTGCGGCGCCTCTCTGCCGGGCTATATCACAACGCAGTTCATACGAGTCTTGTCTGCTGTGTTCGGCCCGGCCGGATTTACGTTTAGTATATCCGGCGTGATGGTTGTCGTCCCGCATTGGGGCGCGCCCCCGTGATCCGTAGATCGATCTTTTGTGTCCCGATTTGTTTTCCAATACTTCTCGCAGGTCCTGCATGTTACCCCGGGCCTTGGTATTTTTGTTTGACTAGCGACGGGGCGCGGTTTGGACTTCGGGCTGATATGGCGCTTTGTATCGGCCACAAGGTGGCCGGTCAGCCGCATCATACACTGGTGGTATAGGCTTTAATGCTTCCTCCTCGAGTTGGGGTAGCAACCTGTGCTTTGCTTAACTTTTGGTTGGGCGCTCGAGTCTGTATTCCTCGGCTGCCAGTACCTCGGTCCATCTGTCCTCTAGCGAATCTTGATCAGCTCGAAGCTGATGTTGCTTTTTCTTCAGGCTTCTTGCTGTGGCTATAAGCCGGCGCTTGAAGCGCTCTTGCTCGACGGGATCCTCAGGCACGATAAATTCTTCGCCGTCGAGGCTCACCTCGTCATTGGAGAGAGGCATGTAATTGTAATCCTCTGATTCTTCATCTACCGCATGTTCCTTAGGGCTAGCTTGCCCATCCTCCCGCTCGAAGACTAGCTAGAGAGGATTGTCTTTGGCACTATCCGCAGCGTTATTGTCTCTTGTGCCGGTATCGCTGCTTTTGCTATGGCGAGGCTTAGAGCGGTGCCTATGACGCCGGTGCTTAAATTGCTTCTCGAGGGGATTATCCTCCGTTGCCTTATGGCCATCGCTTTCTTTGGCGGTGTCCACCATGTATATTTCATATGATGAGGTGGCTGCCCAGCGCCCTATGGGCGGTGGTTCTTGTTCTTCTCCTGCATCGTCGTCCATACCATCGATGTCTTTGGAGCCGAAATCAAGCATGTCGGTTAAGTCGTCGACAGTGACTATCAAGTGGGTGGTGGGTGGGGAATGAATTTCTTCGTCGTCCGCTTCCCACTCAAGCCGGACATAGTTCGGCCAAGGGTCTCCTGACAAGCAGAGAGACCTCAATGATTTTAGCACATCGCCCAAGGGCGAGTGCTGAAAGATATCCGCGGAATTGAACTCCATGATCAGTGCCCAATCAAATTCGATAGGCACGGACGCAGGCGGCTCGGAGCTTATAGCCGGGGACGAATCCAAGGGTCCGGCAACATAGGTATCATCGAAGGTGAAGGCAGTATTCGGCTCTATCGCCGTTGAGTGTGCGGCCTCCATGGTGGGGTCTATCCGCCCGTCCTCGGATGGCACGATCTTCTCCGGATTGAAGGCCGGAGCAGCCCCAGGGGTAATCGCCCGAACACCGTCCGGCGGTAGAGCTAAGGCATGCTCGTCACGACGGTGCGGCACACCTCGCATGGGCTCGAATCCGTCAAAGATCAAGTCTCTACGGATGTCGGCGGTATAGTTCAAGCTTCCAAACCTAACCCGATGGCCAGGGGCGTAGCTCTCGATCTGCTCTAGATGGCCAAGCGAGTTGGCCCGCAGTATGAAGCCGCCGAATACGAAGATCTGTCCGGGGAGGAAAACCTCACCCTGGACCGCATCGTTGCCGATGATCGAAGGAGCCATCAAGCCTTATGGTGACGACACAGTGGAACTCTCAATGAAAGCACCAATGTTGGTGTCAAAACCAGCGGATCTCGGGTAGGGGGTCCCGAACTATGCGTTTAAGGCGGATGGTAACAGGAGGCAGGGGACACAATGTTTACCCAGGTTCGAGCCCTCTCGATGGAGGTAATACCCTACGTCCTGATTGATTGATCTTGATGATATGAGTATTTACAAGATTTGATCTACCACGAGATCGTAGAGGCTAAACCCTAGAAGCTAGCCTATGATTATGATTGTTGTTGTCCTACGGACTAAACCCTCCGGTTTATATAGACACCGGAGGGGGCTAGGGTTACACAGAGTCGGTTACAGGGGAGGAGATCTACATATCCGAACTACCAAGCTTGCCTTCCACGCAAAGGAGAGTCCCACCCGGACATGGGACGAAGTCTTCAATCTTGTATCTTCATAGTCCAACAGTCCGGCCAAAGTATATAGTCCGGCTGTCCGAGGACCCCCTAATCTAGGACTCCCTCAACCACCTCGAAAGCATTTCGGGATATAGCTCGGATGCAAGTGGCTGGCTCCATAGAGGGCATTTCGGTCATTAAGCTCGGCTAAACTCCTTCAACTTTTTTTAAACAAGGTGATCTATGACACCTCGCATATAGTCTGGTGTTGGAGCTCAGATGCAGTCCGACATTGGAGCTCAGGTGCAAGAAGACTCTTCGAATACAGTCCGGTGTTGGAGCTCGGATACATTCCGGTGTTGGAGCTCGGAAGTGGTCTGCGTTGGTGCTCGGCTGCAAAAGATACCTTGAATGCAGTCCGGCGATAGAGCTCGGATGCAAGACAACACTGCCGCATGACAAACACTTCAAACCAGAGGTGTGGCATAAAAATAACAAGGCATTGATAAAGGCCGAATACTTAAAGGGCTCCTCCAATACCCGACATCTGAGATCCTCAGATTTAGCTTGGCGATCCTCAAGATCGAAGATGGGAATATTTGTTGAACAAGTTTTCAAGACCGACGACCGAAGATGAAGAACGGTTCAGAAGAATCGAGGAGCGTCCCCAACTTGAAGACCGGTTCAGGGAAATACTGACGGTGTCCTAGACTAGGGGGTACTCACCACGTCGTCTCCCGATCAGTTGGATTGGGCCGAGGACCTTGTCGAATCTCGGGTTCCGGCAAAACCCTCAAGGTTGGAACACTGGGGTGCGCACAAAAATATCCCCCTACCAACTCATGCCCCCAACCTCGCCATGATCTCAAAGGCAAGCTCGACGAACTCGCAACATAAGAGACACAAGATTTATACTGGTTCGGGCCACTGTTGTGGTGTAATACCCTACTCAAGCATGGTATGGTGGATTGCCTCTCGGGCTGAGGATGAACAGTACAAGGGGAAGAACAGCCTCCTGAGGCGAGGTGTTCTTGTGCTTGGTGGGTGTGAGGATGGGTTGGATCTAGTCCAAGTTGAGATGGTTGAGGCTCTCTTTGTTCGTTCCTCTATGGTGGCTAATCCTATTTATAGAGGCCCTGGTCCTCTCCCCAAATATTTAGCGGGAAGGGAGCCAACAATGGCCAATTTGAAATGGGACAACTAGTACAAGTTATCCTAACAAAAGCAGTATTCGCCTGCCAAAGGCTCTGGTGGTGACGCCGCCTTGGGCTCCATGGTTATCTTCGTCTTGCCGTACTGCTGGTCTTGGTCTCGTTGCACCGATATGGAAGCCTTTGCTTGACGCCTTGGTACTCCTCGCCTACGCTTGCTTCCTTAGCACCAAAGAGGAAACAAGGACACTGTGCGTGCTGGCGCCCGCCTTGCGCCCGCCTGGTCTCGATCGTCATGGCTCACGTCATTGGAACCTCGCGAGGTTTGCCTTGCCTTGATCTCTCCGCCCCTCTCGAGCCAGCCTGGTGAGGCCGCTCCCGAGGAGGTCTTGTGTCGTACGCCTCGCGAGGCTTGCCCCTCGCGAGGGTCTTGAATGCTTGTTGGTGAATATGGGCTGTACGGGCCCGCCTGCAGAGCCATGCCATGGGCCGCAGGTAGGCAAGTCTGGGGACCCCCGTTCCCAAAACGCCGACAGTAGCCCCCGGGCCCAAGGCGCGCTCGGGCTTGGCTTCGAGGTGAAGCCAAGGGGCAAGCGCGGAGCGCCGCGGGCCCCAATAGCCTGTAGCCTTGGTCGACGCGTGGTGATTGATTGGACGTGGGCGTCTCCGCTTCCCCATGTTGCCTCGGCAACCGCCCAATTTGCCGAGTCCCTGCTTGATACGTCTCCAACGTATCTATAATTTTTTATTGTTCCATGCTATTATATTATCTGTTTTGGATGTTAATGGGCTTTATTGTACACTTTTATATTATCTTTGGGACTAACCTATTAACCGGAGGCCCAGCCCAAATTGTTGTTTTTTCGCCTATTTCAGTGTTTCGCACAAAAGGTGAAGGAAATATGCCCTAGAGGCAATAATAAAGTTATTATTTATTTCCTTGTATCATGATAAATGTTTATTATTCATGCTAGAATTGTATTAACCGGAAACATAATACATGTGTGAATACATAGACAAACATAGTGTCACTAGTATGCCTCTACTTGACTAGCTCATTGATCAAAGATGGTTATGTTTCCTAACCATAGACATGAGTTGTCATTTGATTAATGGGATCACATCATTAGGAGAATGATGTGATTGATTTAACCCATTTCGTTAGCTTAGCACATGATCATTTAGTTTGTTGCTATTGCTTTCTTCATGACTTATACATGTTCCTATGACTATGAGATTATGCACCTCCTGTTTACCGGAGGAACACTTTGTGTGCTACCAAACATCACAACGTAACTGAGTGATTATAAAGGTGCTCTACAGGTGTCTCTGAAGGTACTTGTTGGGTTGGCGTATTTTGAGATTAGGATTTGTCACTCCGATTGTCGGAGAGGTATCTCTGGGCCCTCTCGGTAATGCACATCACATAAGCCTTGCAAGCAATGCAACTAATAAGTTAGTTGTGGGATGATGTATTACGGAACGAGTAAAGAGACTTGCCGGTAACGAGATTGAACTAGGTATTGAGATACCGATGATCAAATCTCGGGCAAGTAACATACCGATGACAAAGGGAACAACGTATGTTGTTATGCGGTCTGACCGATAAAAGATCTTTGTAAAATATGTAGGAGCCAATATGAGCATCCAGGTTCCGCTATTGGTTATTGACCGGAGACGTGTCTCGGTCATGTCTACATTGTTCTCGAACCCGTAGGGTCTGCACGCTTAACGTTACGATGACAGTTTCATTATGAGTTTATATATTTTGATGTACCAAAGGTTGTTCGGAGTCCCGGATGTGATCACGGACGTAACGAGGAGTCTCGAAATAGTCGAGACATAAAGATTGATATATTGGACGACTATATTCGGACACAGGAATGGTTCCGGGAGTTATCGGATATAAAATGGAGTACCGGGGGTTACAGGAACCCCCCCCCCCCCGGGGGGGGGGGGTTAATGGGCCTCATGGGCCCAAAGTGGAGCAAAGGAGGGGGCGGCCAGGGCAGGCTGCGCGCCCCCTCCCCCTCTAGTCCGAATTGGACAAGGAGGGAGGGGCGGCGCCCCCCCCCCCCCTTTCGTTTCTCTCCTCTCTCCCTTCCTTCCCCCTCTCCTAGTTGGACAAGGAAAGGAGGGAGTCCTACTCCCGGTAGGAGTAGGACTCCTCCCTGGCGCGCCTCCTCCTGGCCGGCTACCCCTCCCCCTTGATCCTTTATATACGGGGGCAGGGGGCACCTCTAGACACAACAATTGATCCTTGAGATCTATTAGCCGTGTGCGGTGCCCTCCTCCACCATAATCCTTGATAATATTGTAGCGGTGCTTAGGCGAAGCCCTGCGACGGTAGAACATCAAGATCGTCACCACACCGTCATGCTGACGGAACTCTTCCCCGACATTCTGCTGGATCAGAGTCCGGGGATCGTCCTCGAGCTGAACGTGTGCTAGAACTCGGAGGTGACGTAGTTTCGGTGCTTGATCAGTCGGGCCGTGAAGACGTACGACAACAGCAACCGCGTTGTGCTAACGCTTCCGCTTCCGGTCTATGAGGGTACGTAGACAACACTCTCCCCTCTCATTGCTATGCATCACCATGATCTTGCGTGTGCGTAGGAAAATTGTTGAAATTACTATGTTCCCCAACAGTGGCATCAGAGCGAGGTTTTATGCGTTGATGTTGTGCACGAGTAGAA
Source organism: Triticum monococcum (assembly GCA_034509565.1). Lineage (NCBI taxonomy): Eukaryota > Viridiplantae > Streptophyta > Magnoliopsida > Poales > Poaceae > Triticum > Triticum monococcum. Next base: position 187,588,042 of record CM067846.1, read on the forward strand.
CACAAGTGAGTTGTGGGCGATATAAGTCATAATGCTTACCAGCATGTCATACTTTGGTTCGGCGGTATTGTTGGATGAAGCGGCCCGGACCGACATTACGCGTGCGCTTACGCGAGACTGGTTCTACCGACGTGCTTTGCACACAGGTGGCTGGCGGGTGTCAGTTTCCCCAACTTTAGTTGAACCAAGTGTGGCTACGCCCGGTCCTTGCGAAGGTTAAAACAACACCAACTTGACAAACTATGATTGTGGTTTTGATGCGTAGGTAAGAACGGTTCTTGCTAAGCCCGTAGCAGCCAAGTAAAACTTGCAACAACAAAGTAGAGTACGTCTAACTTGTTTTTGCAGGGCATGTTGTGATGTGATATGGTCAAGACATGATGCTAAATTTTATTGTATGAGATGATCATGTTTTGTAACCGAGTTATCGGCAACTGGCAGGAGCCATATGGTAGTCGCTTTATTGTATGCAATGCAATTGCGCTGTAATGCTTTACTTTATCAGTAAGCGGTAGCGATAGTCGAGGAAGCATAAGATTGGCGAGACGAAAACGATGCTACGATGGTGATCAAGGTGTCGCACCGGTGACAATGGTGATCATGACGGTGCTTCGAAGATGGAGATCACAAGAACAATATGATGATGGCCATATCATATCATTTATATTGATTGCATGTGATGTTTATCTTTTATGCATCTTATCTTGTTTTGATTGACGGTAGCATTATAAGATGATCCCTCACTAAATTATCAAAGTATAAGTGTTCTCCCTGAGTATGCACCATTGCGAAAGTTCTTCGTGCTGAGACACCACGTGATGATCGGGTGTGATAGGCTCTACGTTCAAATACAACGTGTGCAAAACAGTTGCACACGCGGAATACTCAGGTTTAACTTGATGAGCCTAGCATATAACAGATATGGCCTCGGAACACGGAGACCGAAAGGTCGAGTGTGAATCATATAGTAGATATGATCAACATATTGATGTTCACCATTGATACTACTCCATCTCACGTGATGATCGGACATGGTTTAGTTGATTTGGATCACGTGGTCACTTAGAGGATTAGAGGGATATCTTTCTAAGTGGGAGTTCTTAAGTAATATGATTAATTGAACTTAAATTTATCATGAACTTAGTGCCTGATAGTATCTTGCTTGTCTATGTTTGATTGTAGATAGATTGCTCGTGTTGTTGTTCCGTTGATTTTTAATGCGTTCCTTGAGAAAGCAAAGTTGAAAGATGATGGTAGCAATTACACGTACAAGGTCCGTAACTTGAGGATTATCCTCATTGCTACACAGAAGAATTACGTCCTGGAAGCACCGCTAAGTGCCAAGCCTGCCACAAGAGCAACACCAGATGTTATGAACGTCTGGCAGAGCAAAGCTGATGACTACTCGATAGTTCAGTGTGCCATGCTTTATGGCTTAGAACCGGGTCTTCAATGACGTTTTGAACGTCATGGAGCATATGAGATGTTCCAGGAGTTGAAGTTAATATTTCAAGCAAATGCCCGGATTAAGATATATGAAGTCTCCAATAAGTTCTATAGCTGCAAGATGGAGGAGAATAGTTCTGTCAGTGAACATATACTCAAAATGTCTGGGTATCATAATCACTTGACTCAACTGGGGGTTAATCTTCCTGTTGATAGTGTCATTGACAGAGTTCTTCAATCACTGCCACCAAGCTACAAAAGCTTCGTGATGAACTATAATATGCAAGGGATGAATAAGACTATTCCTGATCTCTTTGTAATGCTAAAAGCCGTGGAAGTAGAAATCAAGAAGGAGCATCAAGTGTTGATGGTCAATAAGACCACCAGTTTCAAGAAAAAGGGCAAAGGGAAGAAGAAAGGGAACTTCAAGAAGAACAGCAAGCAAGTTGCTGCTCAGGAGAAGAAACCCAAGTCTGGACCTAAGCCTGAAACTGAGTGCTTCTACTGCAAGCAGACTGGTCACTGGAAGCGGAACTGCCCCAAGTATTTGGCGGTTAAGAAGGATGGCAAAGTGAACAAAGGTATATGTGATATACATGTTATTGATGTGTACCTTACTAATGCTCGCAGTAGCACCTGGGTATTTGATATTGGTTCTGTTGCTAACATTTGCAACTCGAAACAGGGGCTACGGATTAAGCGAAGATTGGCTAAGGACGAGGTGATGATGCGCGTGGGAAATGGTTCCAAAGTCGATGTGATCGCGGTCGGCACGCTACCTCTACATCTACCTTAGGGATTAGTATTAGACCTAAATAATTGTTATTTGGTGCCAGCGTTGAGCATGAACATTATATCTGGATCTTGTTTGATGCGAGACGGTTATTCATTTAAATCAGAGAATAATGGTTGTTCTATTTATATGAGTAATATCTTTTATGGTCATGCACCCTTGAAGAGTGATCTATTTTTGATGAATCTCGATTGTAGTGATACACATATTCATAATGTTGAAATCAAAAGATGCAGAGTTGATAATGATAGTGCAACTTATTTGTGGCACTGCTGTTTAGGTCATATCGGTGTAAAGCGCATGACGAAACTCCATACTTATGGACTTTTGGAACCACTTGATTATGAATCACTTGGTACTTGCGAACCGTGCCTCATGGGTAAGATGACTAAAACGCCGTTCTCCGATACTATGGAGAGAGCAACGGATTTGTTGGAAATCATACATAAAGATGTATGTGGTCCCATGAATGTTGAGACTCGTGGCGGATATCGTTATTTTCTCACCTTCACAGATGAATTAAGCAGATATGGGTATATCTACTTAATGAAACATAAGTCTGAAACATTTGAAAAGGTTCAAAGAATTTCAGAGTGAAGTTGAAAATCATCGTAACAAGAAAATAAAGTTTCTACGATCTGATCGTGGAGGAGAATATTTGAGTTACGAGTTTGGTCTACATTGGAAACAATGCGGAATAGTTTCGCAACTCACGCCACCCGGAACACCACAACGTAATGGTGTGTCCGAACGTCGTAATCGTACTTTATTAGATATGGTGCGATCTATGATGTCTCTTACTGATTTACCGTTATCGTTTTGGGGTTATGCTTTAGAGACGGATGCATTCACATTAAATAGGACACCATCGAAATCCGTTGAGACGACGCCTTATGAACTGTGGTTTGGCAAGAAACCAAAGTTGTCATTTCTGAAAGTTTGGGGCTGTGATGCTTATGTGAAAAAGCTTCAACCTAATAAGCTCGAACCCAAATCAGAGAAATGTGTCTTCATAGGATACCCAAAGGAGACTGTTGGGTACACCTTCTATCACAGATTCGAAGGCAAAACTTTTGTTGCTAAATTCGGAGTTTTTCTAGAGAAGAAGTTTCTCTCGAAAGAAGTGAGTGGGAGAAAAGTAGAACTTGATGAGGTAACTGTACCTGCTCCATTATTGGAAAGTAGTACATCACAAAAACCGGTTTCTGTGACACCTACACCAATTAGTGATGAAGCTAATGATAATGATCATGAAACTTCAGATCAAGTTACTACCGAACCTCGTAGATCAACCAGAGTAAGATCCACACTAGAGTGGTACGGTAATCCTGTTCTGGAAGTCATGCTATTAGATCATGATGAACCTATGAACTATGAAGAAGCGATGGTGAGCCCAGATTCCGCAAAATGGCTAGAAGCCATGAAATCTGAGATGGGATCCATGTATGAGAACGAAGTGTGGACTTTGGTTGACTTGCCCGTTGATCGGCAAGCAATTGAGAATAAATGGATCTTCAAGAAGAAGACTGACGCTGACGGTAATGTTACTGTCTATAAAGCTCGACTTGTTGCAAAAGGTTTTCGACAAGTTCAAGGGATTGACTATGATGAGACCTTCTCTCCCGTAGCGATGCTTAAGTCTGTCCGAATCATGTTAGCAATTGCCGCATTTTATGATTATGAAATTTGGCAAATGGATGTCAAAACTGCATTCTTGAATGGATTTCTGGAAGAAGAGTTGTATATGATGCAACCAGAAGGTTTTGTCGATCCAAAGGGAGCTAACAAAGTGTGCAAGCTCCAGCGATCCATTTATGGACTGGTGCAAGCCTCTCGGAGTTGGAATAAAAGCTTTGATAGTGTGATCAAAGCATTTGGTTTTGTACAGACTTTTGGAGAAGCCTATATTTACAAGAAAGTGAGTGGGAGCTCTGTAGCATTTCTGATATTATATGTGGATGACATATTATTGATTGGAAATGATATAGAATTTCTGGATAGCATAAAGGGAAAATTGAATAAGAGTTTTTCAATGAAAGACCTCGGTGAAGCTGCTTACATATTGGGCATTAAGATCTATAGAGATAGATCAAGACGCTTAATTGGACTTTCACAAAGCACATACCTTGACAAGGTTTTGAAGAAGTTCAAAATGGATCAAACAAAGAAAGGGTTCTTGCCTGTGTTACAAGGTGTGAAGTTGAGTAAGACTCAATGTCTGACCACCGCAGAAGATAGAGAGAAACTGAAAGATGTTCCCTATGCTTTAGCCATAGGCTCTATCATGTATGCAATGCTGTGTACCAGACCTGATGTGCGCCTTGCTATAAGTCTAGCAGGGAGGTACCAAAGTAATCCAGGAGTGGATCACTGGAGAGCGGTCAAGAACATCCTGAAATACCTGAAAAGGACTAAGGATATGTTTCTCGTATATGGAGGTGACAAAGAGCTCATCGTAAATAGTTACATTGATGCAAGCTTTGCACTGATCCGGAGGATTCTAAATCGCAAACCGGATACGTGTTTTTACTGAACGGTGGAGCTGTCAGTTGGTGCAGTTCTAAACAAAGCGTTGTGGCGGGATCTACATGTGAAGCGGAGTACATAGCTGCTTCGGAAGCAGCAAATGAAGGAGTTTGGATGAAGGAGTTCATATCCGATCCAGGTGTCGTACCTAGTGCATCGGGTCCAATGAAAATCTTGTGTGACAATACTGGTGCAATTGCCTTGGCAAAGGAATCCAGATTTCACAAGAGAACCAAGCACATCAAGAGACGCTTCAATTCCATTCGGGATTTAGTCCAAGTGGGAGACAAAGAAATTTGCAACATACATACAGATCTGAATGTTGTAGACCCGCTGACTAAGCCTCTTCCATGAGCAAAACATGATCAGCACCAAGGCTCCATGGGTGTTAGAATCATTACTGTGTAATCTAGATTTTTGACTCTAGTGCAAGTGGGAGACTGAAGGAAATATGCCCTAGAGCCAATAATAAAGTTATTATTTATTTCCTTATATCATGATAAATGTTTATTATTCATGCTAGAATTGTATTAACCGGAAACATAATACATGTGTGAATACATAGACAAACATAGTGTCACTAGTATGCCTCTACTTGACTAGCTCGTTGATCAAAGATGGTTATGTTTCCTAACCATAGACATGAGTTGTCATTTGATTAACGGGATCACATCATTAGGAGAATGATGTGATTGACTTGACCCATTTCGTTAGCTTAGCACTTGATCATTTAGTTTGTTGCTATTGCTTTCTTCATGACTTATACATGTTCCTATGACTATGAGATTATGAAACTCCCGTTTACCGGAGGAACACTTTGTGTGCTACCAAACGCCACAACGTAACTGAGTGATTATAAAGGTGCTCTACAGGTGTCTCTGAAGGTACTTGTTGGGTTGGCGTATTTCGAGATTAGGATTTGTCACTCCGATTGTCGGAGAGGTATCTCTGGGCCCTCTCGGTAATGCACATCACATAAGCCTTGCAAGCATTGCAACTAATAAGTTAGTTGCGGGATGATGTATTACGAACGAGTAAAGAGACTTGTCGGTAACGAGATTGAACTAGGTATTGAGATACCGACGATCAAATCTCGGGCAAGTAACATACCGATGACAAAGGGAACAACATATATTGTTATGCGGTCTGACCGATAAAAGATCTTTGTAGAATATGTAGGAGCCAATATGAGCATGCAGGTTCCGCTATTGCTTATTGACCGGAGACGTGTCTCGGTCATGTCTACATTGTTCTCGAACCCGTAGGGTCCGCACGCTTAACGTTACGATGAGAGCTTCATTATGAGTTTATATATTTTGATGTACTGAAGGTTGTTCGGAGTCCTGGATGTGATCACGGACATAATGAGGAGTCTCGAAATAGTCGAGACATAAAGATTGATATATTGGACGACTATATTCGGACACAGGAATGGTTCCGGGAGTTATCAGATATAAAATGGAGTACCGGGGGTTACCGGAACCCCCCCCCCGGGGGGGGGGGTTAATGGGCCTCATGGGCCCAAAGTGGAGCACAGGAGGGGCGGCCAGGGCAGGCTGCACGCCCCCTCCCCTTCTAGTCCGAATTGCACAAGGAGGGACGGGCGCCCCCCCCCTTTCCTTTCTCTCCTCTCTCCCTTCCTTCCCCCTCTCCTAGTTGGACAAGGAAAGGAGGGAGTCCTACTCCCGGTAGGAGTAGGACTCCTCCCTGGCGCGCCTCCTCCTGGCCAGCCGCCCCTCCCCCTTACTCCTTTATATACGGGGGCAGGGGGCACCTCTAGACACAACAATTGATCCTTGAGATCTATTAGCCGTGTGCGGTGCCCTCCTCCACCATAATCCTCGATAATATTTTAGTGGTGCTTAGGCGAAGCCCTGCGACGGTAGAACATCAAGATCGTCACCACGCCGTCGTGCTGACGGAACTCTTCCCCGACATTCTGTTGGATCAAAGTCCGGGGATCGTCATCGAGCTGAACGTGTGCTAGAACTCGGAGGTGACGTAGTTTCGGTGCTTGATCGGTCGGGCCGTGAAGACGGATGACTACATCAACCGCATTGTGCTAACGCTTCCGCTTCCGGTCTACGAGGGTTGGTAGACAACACTCTCCCCTCTCGTTGCTATGCATCACCATGATCTTGCGTGTGCGTAGGAATTTTTTTGAAATTACTACGTTCCCCAACAAAAGGAATATCAAACGGAGTCCAAACGGAATGAAACCTTCGGGAGCATTATTTTTGGAACAAACATGATCCACGGGACTTGGAGTGGACGTCAAGAAACAATCAATCAAGGAGGCCACGAGGCATGGGGCGCGCCCTCAAACCCTCGTGGGCCCCTCGTTGCTCCACCAACCTACTTCTTCCTCCTATATATATCCATATACCCCGAGAACATCCAGGAGCACCACGAAACCCTATTTCCACTGCCGCAACCTTCTATACCCAAGAGATCCCATCTTGGGGCCTTTTCCGGAGCTCCGCCAGAGGGGGCATTGATCACGGAGGGCCTCTACATCAACTCCATGGCCCCTCCGATGATGTGTGAGTAGTTTACTTCAGACCTTCGGGTCCATAGCTAGTAGCTAGATGGCTTCTTCTCTCTCTTTGGATCTCAATACAAAGTTCTCCTCGACTCTCTTGGAGATCTATTAGATGTAATCTTCTTTTGCGGTGTGTTTTTCGAGATCCGATGAATTGTGGGTTTATGATCAAGTCTATCTATGAACAATATTTGAATCTTCTCTGAATTCTTTTATGTATGATTGGTTTATCTTTGCAAGTCTCTTCGAATTATCAGTTTGGTTTGACCTACTAGATTAATCTTTCTTGCAATGGGAGAAGTGCTTAGCTTTGGGTTCAATCTTGCGGTGCTCGATCCCAGTGACAGAAAGGGAAACGACACGTATTGTATTGTTGCCATCAAGGATAGAAAGATGGGGTTTATATCATATTGCATGAGTTTATCCCTCTACATCATGTCATCTTGCTTAAGGCGTTACTCTATTCTTATGAACTTAATACTCTAGATGCATGCTGGATAGCGGTCGATGTGTGGAGTAATAGTAGTAGATGCTGGCAGGAATCGGTCTACTTGTCATGGACGTGATGCCTATATACATGATCATACCTAGATATTCTCATAATTATTCACTTTTCTATTAATTGCTCGACAGTAATTTGTTCACCCACCGTAATACTTATGCTATCTTGAGAGAAGCCACTAGTGAAACCTATGGCCCCCGGGTCTATTCTCCATCATACAAGTTTCCAATCAATTTTATTTTGCAATCTTTACTTTCAATATATATCATAAAAATACCAAAAATATTTATCGTATTATTATCATCTCTATCAGATCTCAGTCTTGCAAGTGGCCGTGAAGGGATTGACAACCCCTTTATCGTGTTGGTTGCGAGGTTCTTATTTGTTTGTGTAGGTACGAGGTGAATCGTGCGTGGTCTCCTACTGGATTGATACCTTGGTTCTCAAAAACTAAGGGAAATACTTACGCTGCTTTACTGCATCACCCTTTCCTCTTCAAGGGAAAACCAACGCAGTGCTCAAGAGGTAGCACTGCTGCATGCAAGAAACCATCATTACCTTGATCGTGGGAGGCGCTGGTTGGCCTTCTCCTACTATAAATGGGAAGGGGGCAGAGCCCCCGTCGCCCATCTCTTCCCGTTCCGCCCGCTTCTCCCTCTTTGCTCCATTGCCAGTGGCGGCACCTATGGCGTCGATCCGAAGATTTTCCGCTGCGGAGAAAGGGAAGATCCCCCGCGACGAGCCAGGGCCACTCCCGCGGAAGAAGAGGCCGGTCCACCGTCGTGACGTGGTGGTGATGCAGGAGGTGACAAGGCCTTGGTACGAGCGGCCTCCTCCTGGGTATCCATTGCCCCTATTCGCCCAAGCTGAGGGCTTAAGAGGAAGAGGCGGCGAGCGGCGCCGCGCGCCCTATTGATCCACTTCGAGTACGACGGTGCCTCCACACTGTCCTTCAAGGTTTTTGATGCAGAAGGACGCCGCCTGGAGTGCTGCTTCGGAAGAGGTCGTCAGGCCGGCGCCACAGCAGGAGCAGGGCCTGCTGTCTACGTCGCCAGCGGCTCCTCTAGAAGTAGCAGCGACGCCTGGGAGTCCAGCGATTCTCCCGAGCTCTACGAGACTCTAGAGATGAGCAACGACAGCTACGTGCCCCCAAGCTCTCGTCGTGCCCGGAGCAAGGCTACAGCGGCTGGCCGCCGCTGCCGCTGATCTAGATGAGGTTGGCGCCAGCCTCTCGTGGCCCACTGTTGATGATGGCGTCGGCTACTAGAGCGCGTGTAGATAGGGCACCCAGAAGTTCTTTCCTTTTGTTTCCTGCGAGGAATCGAGAAGTACCCTGTGGGGGTATGTAAAGGGTCCGCAATGTCCTTGGTTGATATTATCCTTATTATGAAGTTGCATGTGTGCATGCCCCATTTTGGCTCGGCTTCCCATTTCCAACCTCGCAACGGCTTGGTGCTCTACGTCGGCAGGTCCCGGTCCCCAGGCAGGCTTCAGCCATCGCTGGTATGCCAAGTCGCGATGCCGTGGTCAAGGCCATGAGGTGAGCGGCCCGAGGTCCAGTAAGAGCCCCCGAGACGCGATGCTCAGGAGGTCCCCTTTGGCGCTCAAGCGACCACCAAGAGGTAAGAAAGGGAAACTACGTTGCCGCAGCGGGGCAACACAAATGAGAACTCTATGTCGTAACGGTTGGTTGGCCCGAGCGTGAAACTTATCTTGGCAATCCAAGGTTGGTCCTTCGCGAGACGCCAGGCTCGTGCGTAGGCAGTCGTGGCTTAGCCAGGTCAGGCCCGTACGAGCCTCCTCCTCTTCCCACAATCTCCTTCATGCTCTACGTCCTCAGGTCCCGGCCCTCGAGCGAGCTCAACCGCTGCTAGTATGCCAGGTCGCGATGCCATGGTCAATGCGAGGGGTGAGGGCTAGAGAGCCAGTAAGAGCTCCTGAGTCGCGATGCTCAGGAGCCCCCCTTTTAACGCATAGGCGGATTACATGGGAGAAGAGGGAGCCCGCGGTGCTGCCTGCGGAGGTCCTTACGAGGTTCCTGCAAGTCAGCATGAGGGAGGGCGCAGGTTGCCGTTATGATAGCCGGGCGGCCACTGATTGCTTCGCCAGAGAATGGAGGCACTGAGGGCTTGGTGAGGTGGCGTGCGCGGCCAGAGCTCGGCCGCTCAGATTTGTCGACGTTGCAGGGACGGACCCAAGCAGAAGCGTCGTGCCAGCGTGAGTAGCTCCCGTGGTAGGTGACAATCAAGCATGTGATAGTCATAGATAGATTAAGCATGGAAAGCAAACATGCCACTGGGTCAGGCCCGAGCGGCTTGGGGATGATGCAACCCGAGGGGCGCCCCCAGCAAGGTAAGCTAAAGACATAAACAAGAAGGGATACACGCCACAGGGACGGACCCACGCGGCCTGGGAATGATGCAGCCCTGAGGGCGCTCCCAGCTAAATAAACTTGGAAAATGTCACCTGATTCTATTGATGAAGGAATGTTGGGGCAGCTATAGGTACGCGACAAAGGGGTTGCTCCTCATGAGCCAGCGGGGCGCCGAACCTCGGGAGGCTCTGGGGGTCCAGGCGGTTCCTCGAGGACCATCGCCATCTCCGCCAGGACTGCGTGATGCCTGGCCTCCTAAGCCACCAGGACACGCCGCAAGTTGCATTGGTAGGCGGATGCCACGCTCGGCAGGCCGAACGGCATGCGAATGTAGCTGTGTGGTGGGCCCTCGCAGTGTCCCACGTGCGAAGGCCAGAAGAGCTCCTGAGATGCGGCCATGTTGAGCCCTGGGACGTTGATGTAGACGCGCAGCCCGGCATCCTCGCCTGGATGGGGAGCTGTGCCAGGTGAGCGGCGATCGCCGCGCATGGCCCTCGCATCCTGTAGTTCCTGAGTGGTCTTGGTAATGAACTCCTAAGCGTTGGGCGCTCCTCGCCCTATGTCCTCCTGAGGGAAACATGCCACGAAGCATGCCTCCAAATGGTGCCCGAGCGCCTCCCTCGTAATGTTGGCAAGGTCTGAGGCCCTCTAGAAGAGAGCCCCCGAGCCTTGCCCGAGGAGGGCGCCGGGCGCGCCTTCCTATGTGACGGATGGAGGCGCCCTAGGTGCGGGCGCTGATCCTGACGTGGCGCCACTTGCGGCGCCGTTCTCCTGAGGCCCAGTACAGAATAGATGCTTCTTCTTCTTGGGGATGGCCTCAGGAGGGTACTCGCCCTTGTTGTCGGGGTCGTCGATTGCTATAGCTTGGAAGGCACGCTCGAGGGAGCACACCGCGTCTCTTTCTTCGCAGGGGACTGTGATGATTCTGCCGCTTCCTGGCATCTTGAGGACATTGTAGCCGTGGTGGGTCACCGCCATGAACTTAGCCAGGGCTGGATACCCGAGGATGGCATTGTACGGCAGACGGATGTGGCGACATCGAAGTCGATGAGTTCGCTGCGTTAGTTGTCGCGCTATCCGAAGGTGACTGGGAGGCGGACTTGACCTATCGGGGTGGTGGAGCCATCGGTCACTCATGAGAAAGGCTTGGTAGGGTGAAGCTGATCGTAGGGCACTTGAAGGTTGTCGAACATCTCGGTGGACAGGACGTTAAGCCCTGCACGCCGTCGATGAGAGTCTTGGTGACTTGCACGTTGCTGATGACGGGTGAACAGAGCATCAGGAGAGCGCCAGCAGTGGCCACGCACTTGAGCCGGCCTGCCGAGCTGAAGGTAATAGTGCACTTGGACCACCTAAGCGGGCGTGTAGCCTCGAGCTTGAGAAGGGTTGCGTTCACCTCGTGAGCAAACTGATTGAATATACGCTGTGAGGCTGGGGCTTGAGCTCCGCCCAAGATGCAGGCGATAGCACGCGGCTCCTGGAAGGCCCAGCCCCCTCATCTTGGTGGTGGCCTTCGTTCCTTCTTGGTGGTGGCGGCAGTGGAGGAAGCCCAGCATTGCCCTGAGGGCGGTCCTCGCGAGGCTGACCCCTCCAGGCACCTTCGCGAGGCTGATCCTACCAGCGGTCCTCACGAGGCCGGTCGTGCCACTCCTAGTGTGGCCCTCGGTCATCCCAGCATCCTATGCCACGTCCTCCTCCTCGGCCGTACCCTCGGTCGTTGCGCTCGGGGCATTGACCGAAGCGTCCATCGTGAATGGCCCTAAGCTCTTGACAATCGTTGGTGTTGTGGTTGTGCACGTTGTGGAAGGCGCAGAACGGTAGGCTGCTCTTGGATGACTCAGGCTGGTCCCTACCGCGCTTCATGTCTGGCTCTGCCGCGAGTACGGGCGCTCCCTTACGCTCCACGTCCTTGGCCTTGGCTTTCTTCTCCTCCAGGTCGGCAGCTAGGAGCTCGACAAGAGAAAGGGGCCCTTCCTCAGCACTTGCACACTTGGTCATCGGGTTGGACAGCTCCAGGGACATGCACAGCTCCTCATGGATGGCGAGCTCCTCCTTCATCTTGACGTCACGGACACCATCGGAGAACGCAGAGATGATGGCCTCGTCCATCACCTTGGGGATCTTGAGACGAACGTTGTTGAAGCACTGGATGTACTTCTGGAGGGTTTCCCCTGGTTGTTGCTTGACGCAGCGCAGGTCACCCGTGGCCGGAGGGCAGTCGCGAGTGCCCTGGAAGTTGGCGATGAAATGGCCGCGCATCTCGTTCCAGGAGGAGATCGAGCCTGGAGGCAGGTTCAAGAGCCAGGAGCGGGCACCATCCTTGAGAGCCTTGGGGAACCAGTTCGCCATGACTTTTTCGTCGATGTTGGCCGCCTTGATGCTCAGCTCATAGAGCTGCAGGAACTCCGTGGGGTCGGGGGTGCCGTCGTAGCATGGAGGCAAGTCTGGCTTGAACTTGCATGGCCAGGCGACGCTACGCAGCTCGGGGGTGAAAGCGCGGCAGCCCGCGGTGGCCACTGGACCCTTTGCTGATGCGGAGCCTGGCCTTGACGCCCTCGCACCGCCATCACAGGTGGCGCACGGTCTTGTCGCAGCGGCACCGGGAGCGTAGGAGCGTTTTCTTGCAGACGAGGGACTTCTTGGCGGCTTCCTTCTTCGCGTACAGATGCCCGACACGGTGGATCACGCCGGGGGGCGCACGCCTTGGCGCCAGGGCGCTGTCTTGGGGCATAGGTGGTGGAGGCGCTCCATGAGCCATGTCGCCTGCAGCTGGCGGGGGCGAGGCAACGAGAGGGACGGCACAGGGGAGCCCCCTGCAGTTCTGACAAACTCGGCAATGCGGTCGAGCCAATCCTCATAGAGGTCGTCAATGGGACAGTAGCGCAGGAGTTCGTGCACCATGCACAGCGCGACCGTTGGAGCGCGACGGGCATGAAACGGCTAGCCGGCCGGCGTCAGCGATGGAGTGGCAGTGCGGCCGTCCTGCCGCACCAAGGGGTGCAGCGAGGAGGCTTGCTGCTTGTTCCCCGCCGGGCCAGTGGCGGCGTTGGTGGCAGGCGACGGAGAACGACGAGGGGCCTGCCAACGGGAGCTGTCTGAGCAACGCGGGCGGCGAGGGCGGCCTGGCAATCAGCGTGAGCTCGGCGAGCGTCCGACATGGAGGTGAAAAAGCGACAGGACGCGGAGCGGCGGAAGGAAAGCTTCGGCGCACCCCTACCTGGCGCGCCAAATGTCGGATCTCGGGTTCCCGCAAAACCCTCAAGGTTCAAACACTGGGGTGCGCACAAAGATCTCCCCCTACCAACTCACGCCCTCAACCTCGCCACGATCTCAAAGGCAAGCTCGACGAAATCGCAACACAAGAGACACAAGATTTATACTGGTTGGGGCCACCATTGTGGTGTAATACCCTACTCTAGTGTGGTGTGGTGGATTGCCTCTCGGGCTGAGGATGAACAGTACAAGGGGAAGAACAGCCTCCTGAGGCGAGGTGTTCTTATGCTTGGTGGGTGTGAGGATGGGTTGGATCTAGTCCAAGTTGAGATGGCTGAGGCTCTCTCTGTTCGTTCCTCTGTGGTGGCTAATCCTATTTATAGAGGCCCTGGCCCTCTCCCCAAATATTGAGCAGGAAGGGAGCCAACAACGACCAATTTGAAAGGGGACAGCTAGTACAAGTTATCCTGACAAAAGCAGTCTTCGCCTGCCAAAGGCTCTGGTGGTGACGCTGCCTTGGGCTCCATGGTGACCTCCGTCTTGCTATACTGCTAGTCTTGGTCTCGTTGCACCGATATGGAAACCTTTGCTTGACGCCTCGGTATTCCTCGCATGCGCTTGCATCCTTAGCACCAAAGAGGAAACAAGGACACTGTGTGTGCTGGCGCCCGCCTGGTCTCGATCGTCATGGCTCACGTCATTGGAACCTCGCGAGGTTTGCCTTGCCTTGATCTCTCCACCCCTCGTGAGCCAGCCTGGTGAGGCCACTCTCGAGGAGGTCTTGTGTCATCCGCCTCGCGAGGCTTGGCCCCTCGCAAGGGTCTTGAATGCTTGTTGGTGAAGATGGGTCGTACGGGCCCGCCTGCAGAGCCACGCCGTGGGCCGTACGCAGGCAAGTCTGGGGACCCCCGTTCCCAGAACACCGACAGACCCCCATGGTTGTTTACTCATGGGCCAGTTCGGACAGCCGATGCATACACAAGGAGGATTCCACAAGACTTGGTGATAAAGACAAGGACTCCTCTCCACCGACGTATTCGACTAGGACTCTTGTTATCCTAGGCCTTAGGTACATTATATAAGCCGAGGTCGGGCTAGTCGATAGGGATATGCTAGATCATTATGATATTATTCATCATACCCTTAGGTTTTAGACCACAACATATGATCTCGAGGTAGATCAACTCTAGTAATCTCTATATTTATCAAGATCAATCAACCAGGAAGTAGGGTATTACCTCCATTAAGAGGGCCCGAACCTGGGTAAACATCGTGTCCCCTGTCTCCTGTTACCCAACAATCCATGACACACAGCTTGGGACCCCCTACCCGAGATATGCCAGTTTTGACACCTACAGCTGGCCTACTAGAATTTGAGAGGGCAGAGGTGCAGTTTTTCTCTATGGCATGGATACCTACCTACAACGTTCGACTATCGGTGTGGGGGAGGGGCCAGAGACCTAACTTTAGAGAGGTAGATCGACTAGTATATGTGTGGAGAAGGAGAGAGACCTAGCTATGTATTGAGGGAGATCGATCGACATCCATGGATATGTATAGCAGAGGAATAAGGTTGGGAGAAAGACAAAGGTAGAGTGTCGGAGGGTTGGTGGTGGAGTGGCGTCTCACAAATGGGGGGAGAGGCATGCTAGACAAACGGAGGGTACTAGTGCAATATCAATAAGAGAGGGTCGGGGATGTCTGCCTGTCTATGCACGTGCGTGTGAGAGACGGGTCAAGAGATATGCAAGGATGATGAGGGGAGACGATATGGTTGTGGTAAGCATAAGTAACTACATAGGAAGATCAACCGTCATGTGTCCGAGAAAGGGAGAGACATAACTAGTGAGGTAAGTCTATCGGTGCGTGGGGAAAACGAATTATAGTCGACCTGGCTATATGTAGGGAGATCGGTACGTATACATGCATGCATGTGTTAGAAGCAAATAAGGTCTAGAGAGACAGACAAAGGGAGAGGGGTGCGACTAGGAGGTGGTGCGAGAGGCCTACCATGTCGAGGTGGGAGGACTATGCGAGTATGAGATCGATGAAAAGAGGGGCAGGAGTGTGCACCTGCGTGGAACCGTATTGCACATAGGGGTAATGGACGGTGAGAAGAGAAGAGGGGGAAGCTTGTGTTTGTGGTAGGCACACTTGGCTAGAGAGGTATGATACGTCTCCAACGTATCTATAATTTTTGACTGTTCCATGCTATTATATTATCTGTTTTGGATGTTAATGGGCTTTATTTTACACTTTAATATTATTTTTGGGACTAAACTATTAACCGGAGGCCCAGCCCAAATTGTTGTTTTTTTGCCTATTTCAGTGCTTCGTAGAAAAGGAATATCAAACGGAGTACAAACGGAATGAAACCTTCGGGAACGTGATTTTTGGAACAAACATGATCCACGGGACTTGGAGTGGACATCAAGAAATGAACGCGGCGGCCATGAGGCAGGGGGTGCGCCTACCCCCCTTGGTGCGCCCTCCCCCTCGTGGGCCCCTCATGGCTCAACCGACCTACTTCTTCCTCCTATATATGTTCACATACCCCGAAAACATTCAGGAGCACCACGAAACCCTATTTCCACCGCCGTAACCTTCTGTACCCAAGAGATCCCATCTTAGGGCCTTTTCCGGAACTCCGCCGGAGGGGGGATTGATCACAGAGGGCCTCTACATCAACTCCATGGCCCCTCCGATGATGTGTGAGTAGTTTACCTCAGACCTTCGGGTCCATAGCTAGTAGCTAGATGGCTTGTTATCTCTCTTTGGATCTCAATACAAAGTTCTCCTCGATCCTCTTGGAGATCTATTTGATGTAATCTTCTTTTGCGGTGTGTTTGTCGAGATCCGATGAATTGTGGGTTCATGATCAAGTCTATCTATGAAAAATATTTGAATCCTCTCTGAATTCTTTTATGTATGATTGGTTTATCTTTGCTAGTCTCTTTGAATTATCAGTTTGGTTTGGCCTACTAGATTGATCTTTCTTGCAATGGGAGAAGTGCTTAGCTTTGGGTTCAATCTTGCGGTGCTCGATCCCAATGACAGAAAGGGAAATGACACGTATTGTATTGTTGCCATCGAGGATAAAAAGATGGGGTTTATATCATATTGCATGAGTTTATCCCTCTACATCATGTCATCTTGCTTAAGGCGTTACTCTATTCTTATGAACTTAATACTCTAGATGCATGCTGGATAGCGGTCGATGTGTGGAGTAATAGTAGTAGATGCTGGCAGGAATCGGTCTACTTGTCATGGACGTGATGCCTATATACATGATCATACCTAGATATTCTCATAATTATTCACTTTTCTATTAATTGCTCGACAGTAATTTGTTCACCCACCGTAATACTTATGCTATCTTGAGAGAAGCCACTAGTGAAACCTATGGCCCCCAGGTCTATTTTCCATCATACAAGTTTCCAATCTATTTTATTTTGCAATCTTTACTTTCAATCTATATCATAAAAATACCAAAAATATTTATCTTATTATTATCATCTCTATCAGATCTCACTCTTGCAAGTGGTCGTGAAGGGATTGGACAACCCCTTTATCGCGTTGGTTGCGAGGTTCTTATTTGTTAGTGTAGGTATGAGGTGACTCGCGCGTGGTCTCCTACTGGATTGATACCTTGGTTCTCAAAAACTGAGGGAAATACTTATGCTGCTTTACTACATCACCATTTCCTATTCAAGGGAAAACCAACACAGTGCTCAAGAGGTAGCAAGGTATATCGACCGGTATGTGCTAGAAAGAAGGAGCCAGGGGGCCTACACACACCGCAGGTGAATGACCTAAAGAGAAATAATGAACGTGCGCGATGGAGGGGACGTTGAGGGAGGGTGAGAGGGGCGGGCATGTGCACGCACGATAGAAAGTTAGCGCAAGCTAGCTACAAAGAGAAGAGGACCGTGAAGGTGTAAAAGACGGGCAGAGATCATAATTCACTATGAAAAAGTGGATACGGATACTTGAAGAAGATATCATAATGTAGAACATTGATTATAATTTGGGCTAATGTGTGGCTTTTGCAGCTCAGGGCTAAATACTTGTCATAATGTTGGGGGCAGGGCACTATACTTTGTGAGATAAACACGGTGTATGTATGGAACATGGTTTAGATTATGAATATATAGTTAGTACATCAAATGTACTATTATTGGAATCAACATCAAGTGTATTCAAAAAATTGAATTCGAGTTCATATAGAACACATAGTTCATATCTATCTCTATAGTAAGCATGTGGTGTGTTGTTAAGGTAATACACGAATGATGGTTGAAGTTGGCAACAATCATGATTGTAGATTCTTATTGAAATAGAGAAACGAATTCAAATTTAGTTTGAATTGGAGTGGTAGTATAGACATTTGGAATGCACTAAAATGTTGGCATGAGTAGGTTACATGCATTATACAGCCAACAAAAAAATTAATTAGACATAACATGTTGGTATGAGTAGCTTTGAATAGCATTTGTATAGTAAAACGGGACAAGACTCTCTCTTTGTGTGGTGTGAATAGTTTTATTTTTTTCATTTTTTTCATTGAGGGAAGTGCGAATTGATTTGGTACGTACAGGTACAATATTATGTTGGGGAATGTAGTAATTTCAAAAAAAATCCTACGCACACGCAAGATCATGGTGATGCATAGCAACGAGGGGAGAGTGTGATCTACGTACCCTTGTAGACCGATAGCGGAAGCGTTATGACAACGCGGTTGATGTAGTCGTACGTCTTCACGGCCTGACCGATCAAGCACCGAAACTACGGCACCTTCGAGTTATAGCACACGTTCAGCTCGATGACGATCCCCGGACTCCGATCCAGCAAAGTGTCGGGGAAGAGTTCCGTCAGCACGACGGCGTGGTGACAATCTTGATGTACTACTGTCGCAGGGCTTCGCCTAAGCACCGCTACAATATTATCGAGGATTATGGTGGAAGGGGGCACCGCACACGGCTGAGAATATGATCACATGGATCAACTTGTGTGTCTATGGGGTGCCCCTGCCCCCGTATATAAAGGAGTGGAGGAGGGGAGGGTCGGCCCTCTCTATGGCGCGCCCTAGGGGAGTCCTACTCCCACCGGGAGTAGGATTCCCCCTTTCCTAGTCCAACTAGGAGTCCTTCCATGTAGTAGGAGTAGGAAACAAGGAAGGGGCGCAGCCACTCCCCCTAGTCCAATTCGGACTAGGCCTTGGGGGGGGCGCAGCCTGCCCTAGGCAGCCCCTCTCTCTTTCCCGTATGACCCAATAAGGCCCAATACTTCTCCCAGCGAATTCCCGTAACTCTCCGGTACTCCGAAAAATACTCGAATCATTTGGAACCTTTCCGATGTCCGAATATAGTCGTCCAATATATCGATTTTTACGTCTCAACCAATTCGAGACTCCTCGTCATGTCACCGATCTCATCCGGGACTCTGAACTCCTTCGGTACATCAAAACTCATAAACTCATAATATAACTTTCATCGAAACCTTAAGCGTGCGGACCCTACGGGTTCGAGAACAATGTAGACATGACCGAGACACGTCTCCGGTCAATAACCAATAGCGGAACCCGGATGCTCATATTGGCTCCCACATATTCTACGAAGATCTTTATCGGTCAGACCGCATAACAACATACGTTGTTCCCTTTGTCATCGGTATGTTACTTGCCCGAGATTCGTTCGTCGGTATCCAATACCTAGTTCAATCTCGTTACTGGCAAGTCTCTTTACTCGTTCCGTAATACATCATCTCGCAACTAACTCATTAATTGCATTGCTTGCCAGGCTTAAGTGATGTGCATTACCGAGAGGGCCCAGAGATACCTCTCCGACGATCGGAGTGACAAATCCTAATCTCGAAATACGTCAACCCAACATGTACCTTTGGAGACACCTATAGAGCACCTTTATAATCACCCAGTTACGTTGTGACGTTTGGTAGCACACAAAGTGTTCCTCCGGCACACGGGAGTTACATAATCTCATAGTCATAGGAACATGTATAAGTCATGAAGAAAGCAATAGCAACATACTAAACGATCGGGTGCTAAGCTAATGGAATGGGTCATGTCAATCAGATCATTCAACTAATGATGTGATCCCGTTTAATCAAATGACAACTCTTTGTCCATGATTAGGAAACATAACCATCTTTGATTAACGAGCTAGTCAAGTAGAGGCATACTAGTGACACTTTGTTTGTCTATGTATTCACACATGTATTATGTTTCCGGTTAATACAATTCTAGCATGAATACTAAACTTTTATCATGACATAAGGAAATAAATAATAACTTTATTATTGCCTCTAGGGCATATTTCCTTCAGTCTCCCACTTGCACTAGAGTCAATAATCTAGATCACATCACCATGTGATTAACATCGATAGTTCACATCATCATGTGATTAACGCCCATAGTTCACATCGCCATGTGACCAACACCCAAAGGGTTTATTAGATTCAGTAATCTAGTTCACATCGCTTATGTGATTAACACCCAAAGAGTACTAAGGCGTGATCATGTTTTGCTTGTGAGAGAAGTTTAGTCAACGGGTCTGCCATATTCAGATCCGCATGTATTTTGCAAATTTCTATGTCAACAATGCTCTGCATGGAGCTACTCTAGCTAATTGCTCCCACTTTCAATATGTATCCAGATTGAGACTTAGAGTCATCTGGATCAGTGTCAAAACTTGCATCGACGTAACCCTTTACGACGAACCTTTTGTTCACCTCCGTAATCGAGAAACATATCCTTATTCCAGTAAGGATAATTTTGACCGCTTTCCATTGATCTACTCCTAGATCACTATTGTACTCCCTCTCTTAACACAGTGTATGGTATACAATAGATCTGGTACACAGCATGGCATACTTTATAGAACCTATGGCCAAGGCATAGGGAATGACTTTCATTCTCTTTCTATCTTCTACCATGGTCGGGCTTTGAGTCTTACTCAATTTCACACCTTGTAACACAGGCAAGAACTCTTTCTTTGACTGTTCCATTTTGAACTACTTCAAAATCTTGTCAAGGTATGTACTCATTGAAAAAACTTATCAAGCGTTTTGATCTATCTCTATAGATCTTGATGCTCAATATGTAAGTATCTTCACCGAGGTCTTTCTTTGAAAAACTCCTTTCAAATACTCCTTTATGCTTTGCAGAATAATTCTACATTATTTCCGATCAACAATATGTCATTCACATATACTTATAAGAAATTCTGTAGTGCTCCCACTCACTTTCTTGTAAATACAGGCTTCACCGCAAGTCTGTATAAAACTATATGCTTTGATCAACTTATCAAAGCGTGTATTCCAACTGCGAGATGCTTGCACCAGTCCATAGATGAATCGCTGGAGCTTGCATATTTTGTTAGCACCTTTAGGATTGACAAAACCTTCTGGTTGCATCATATACAACTCTTCTTTAATAAATCCATTAAGGATTGCAGTTTTGTTATCCATTTGCCAGATTTCATAAAATGCGGCAATTGCTAACATGATTTGGACAGATTTAAGCATAGATACGAGTGAGAAACTCTCATCGTAGTCAACACCTTGAACTTGTCGAAACCCTTTTGCGACAATTGTAGATAGTAACACTACTATCAGCGTCCGTCTTCCTCTTGAAGATCCATTTATTTTCTATGGCTTGCCGATCATCGGGCAAGTCAACCAAAGTCCATACGTTGTTCTCATACATGGACATGGATCCCATCTCAGATTTCATGGCCTCAAGCCATTTTGCGGAATCTGGGCTCATCATCGCTTCCTCATAGTTCATAGGTTCGTCATGGTCTAGTAACACAACTTCCAGAACAAGATTATCGTACCACTCTGGTGCGGATCTCACTCTGGTTTACCTACGAGATTCGGTAGTAACTTGATCTGAAGTTACATGATCATCATCATTAGCTTCCTCACTAGTTGGTGTAGTAGTCACAAGAACAGATTTTTGTGATGAACTACTTTCCAATAAAGGAGCAGGTACAGTTACCTCATCAAGTTCTACTTTCCTCCCACTCACTTCTTTCGAGAGAAACTCCTCTAGAAAAACTCCGAATTTAGCAACAAAAGTCTTGCCTTCGGATTTGTGATAGAAGGTGTACCCAACAGTCTCCTTTGGGTATCCTATGAAGACATATTTCTCCAATTTGGGTTTGAGCTTATTAGGATGATACTTTTTCATATAAGCATCACAACCCCAAACTTTAAGAAACGACAACTTTGGTTTCTTGCCAAACCATAGTTCAGATTTGTGTCGTCTCAACGGACTTAGATGGTGTCCTATTTAACGTGAATGCAGCTGTCTCTAATGCATAACCCCAAAACGATAGTGGTAGATCGGTAAGAGACATCACAGACCGCACCATATCTAATAAAGTACGGTTATGACATTCGGACACACCATTATGTTGTGGTGTTCCAGGTGGCATGAGTTTGTGAAACTATTCCACATTGTTTTAATTGAAGACCAAACTCGTAACTCAAATATTTTACTTCTGCGATCATATCGTAGAAACTTTTTATTTTCTTGTCACGATGATTTTCCACTTCACTCTGAAATTCTTTGAACTGTCCAAATGTTTCAGACTTACGTTTCATCAAGTAGATATGCTCATATCTGCTCAAATCATCTGTGAAGATCAGAAAATAATGATACCTGTCGCGAGACAGAGTCTTAGTCATCTTGCCCATGAGGCATGGTTCGCAAGCATCAATTGATTCATAATCAAGTGATTCCAAAAGCCCATCAGCATGGAGTTTCTTCATGCGCTTTACACCAATATGACCTAAACGGCAGTGCCACAAATAAGTTGCACTATCATTATTAACTTTGCATCTTTTGGTTTCAATATTATGATTATCTGTATCACTACGATCAAGATCCAACGAACTATTTTCATTGGGTGTGTAACCATATAAAGTTTTATTCATGTAAACAGAACAACAATTTATTCTCTTAAATGAATAACCGTATTACAATAAACATGATCAAATCATATTCATGCTCAACGCAAACACCAAATAACACTTATTTAGTTTCAACACTAATCCCGAAAGTATAGGGAGTGTGCGATGATGATCATATCAATCTTGGAACCACTTCCAATACACATCGTCACTTCACCCTTAACTAGTCTCTGTTTATTCTGCAACTCCCGTTTTGAGTTACTAATCTTAGCAACTGAACTAGTACCAAATACTGAAGGGTTGCTATGAACACTAGTAAATTACACATCAATAACTTGTATATCAAATATACCTTTGTTTACTTTGCCATCCTTTCTTGGGGTAGTTCCACTTCCTGTGACCAATCCCTTTGCAGTAGAAGCACTTAGTCTCAGGCTTAGGACTAGACTTGGGCTTCTTCACTTGAGCAGCAAATTGCTTGCCGTTCTTCTTGAAGTTCCCCTTCTTCCCTTTGCCCTTTTCTTGAAACTAGTGGTCTTGTTAACCATCAACACTTGATATTTTTCTTGATTTCTACCTTTGTCGATTTCAGCATCACGAAGAGCTTGGGAATTACTTTTGTCATCCCTTGCATATTATAGTTCATCACGAAGTTCTACTAACTTGGTGATGGTGACTAGAGAATTCTGTCAATCACTATTTTATCTGGAAGATTAACTCCCACTTGATTCCAGCGATTGTAGCACCCAGACAATCTGAGCACATGCTCACTAGTTGAGCGATTCTCCTCCATCTTTTAGCTATAGAACTTGTCGGAGACTTCATATCTCTCAACTAGGGTATTTGCTTGAAATATTAACTTCAACTCCTGGAACATCTCATATGGTCCATGACGTTCAAAACATCTTTGAAGTCCCGATTCTAAGCTGTTAAGCATGGTGCACTAAACTATCAAGTAGTCATCATATTGAGCTAGCCAAACGTTCATAACGTCTGCATCTGCTCCTGCAATAGGCCCGTCACCTAGCGGTGCATCAAGGACATAATTCTTCTGTGCAGCAATGAGGATAAACCTCAGATCACGGATCCAATCCTCATCATTGCTACTAACATTTTTCAACATAATTTTCTCTAGGAACATATCAAAATAAACACAGGGAAGCAACAACGCGAGCTATTGATCTACAACATAATTTGCAAAATACTAACAGGACTAAGTTCATGATAAATTTAAGTTCAATTAATCATATTACTTAAGAACTCCCACTTAGATAGACATCCCTCTAATCCTCTAAGTGATCACGTGATCCAAATCAACTAAACCATGTCCGATCATCACGTGAGATGGAGTAGTTTCATTGGTGAACATCACTATGTTGATCATATCCACTATATGATTCACGCTCGACCTTTCGGTCTCTGTGTTCCGAGGCCATATCTGTATATGCTAGGCTCGTCAAGTTTAACCTGAGTATTCCGCGTGTGCAACTATTTTGCACCCGTTGTATTTGAACATAGAGCCTATCACACCCGATCATCAGGTGGTGTCTCAGCACGAAGAACTTTCGCAACGGTGCATACTCTGGGAGAACAACTCTTGATAATTTAGTGAGAGATCATCTTATAATGCTACCATCAATCAAAGCAAGATAAGATGCATCGAAAGATAAACATCACATGCAATCAATATAAGTGATATGATATGGCCGTCATCATCTTGTGCTTGTGATCTCCATCTCCGAAGCACCGTCATGATCACCATCATCACCGGCGCGACACCTTGATCTCCATCATAGCATCATTGTCATCTCGCCAATCTTATGCATCCACGACTATCGCTACCGCTTAGTGATAAAGTTAAGCATTACATCGCGATTGCATTGCATACAATAAAGCGACAACCATATGGCTCCTGCCAGTTGCCGATAACTTGGTTACAAAACATGATCATCTCATACAATAAAATTCAGCATCATGTCTTGACCATATCACATCACAACATGCCCTGCAAAAACAAGTTAGACGTCCTCTACTTTGTTGTTGCAAGTTTTACGTGGCTGCTGCGGGCTTAAGCAAGAACCAATCTCACCTACGCATCAAAATCACAACGATAGTTTGTCAAATAGACTCCGTTTTAACCTTCGCAAGGACCGGGCATAGCCACACTCGGTTCAACTAAAGTTGGAGAGATAGTCGCCCGCAAGCCACCTATGTGCAAAGCACGTCGGGGGAACTGGTCTCGTGTAAGCGTACGCGTAATGTTGGTCCGGGTCGTCTCGTCCAACAATACCGCCGAACCAAAGTATGACATGATGGTAGGCAGTATGACTTATATCGCCCACAACTCACTTGTGTTCTACTCGTTCATATAACATCAAACCATAAAACCTAGGCTCGGATGCCACTGTTGGGGAATGTAGTAATTTCAAAAAAAAAATCCTACGCACATGCAAGATCATGGTGATGCACAACAATGAGAGGGGAGAGAGTTGTCTACGTACCCACGCAGACCGACTGCGGAAGCGTTGACACAACGTAGAGGAAGTAGTCGTACGTCTTCTCGATCCGACCGATCCAAGCACCGTTACTCCGGCACCTCCGAGTTCTTAGCACACGTACAGCTCGATGACGATCCCCGGGCTCCGATCCAGCAAAGCGTCGAGGAGGAGTTCCGTCAGCATGACGGCGTGGTGACGATCTTGATGTACTACCGTCGCAGGGCTTCGCCTAAGCACTGCTACAATATAATCGAGGTGGAATATGGTGGTAGGGGACACCGCACACGGCTAAGGAACGATCTCAATGATCAACTTGTGTGTCTAGAGGTGCCCCCCCCCCCCCGCCCCCGTATATAAACGAGCAAGGGGAGGAGGCGGCCGGCCAGGGTGTGGCGCGCCAAGGGGAGTCCTACTCCCACCGGGAGTAGGACTCCTAGTTGGACTAGGAGAGAGAGGGGGAAATAGGAGGAAGAGAGGAAGGAAAGGGGGGCGCCGCCCCCCTTCCCTTGTCCTATTCGGACTAGGAAGGGGAGGGGCGCGCGGCCACCTCTTGCCTCCTCTCGTCTACTCCCTTAAGGCCCATGTTGGCCCAATAACCCTCGGGGGGGTTCCGGTAACCCCCCGGTACTCCGGTAAAATGCCGATTTCACCCGGAACAATTCCGATGTCCAAATTGTTGGGGAACGTAGTAATTTCAAAAAAAAATCCTACGCACACGCAAGATCATGGTGATGCATAGCAACAAGAGGGGAGAGTATTGTCTACGTACCCACGCAGACCGACTGCGGAAGCGTTGCCACAACATAGAGGAAGTAGTTGTACGTCTTCCCGATCCGACCGATCCAAGCACCGTTACTTCGGCACCTCCGAGTTCTTAGCACACGTACAGCTCGATGACGATCCCCGGGCTCCGATCCAGCAAAGCATCGGGGAAGAGTTCCGTCAGCACGACGGCGTAGTGACGATCTTGATGTTCTACCGACGCAGGGCTTCGCCTAAGCACTACAACGATATGATCGAGGTGGAATATGGTGGCAGGGGGCACCGCACACGGCTAAGGAATGATCTCAATGATCAACTTGTGTGTCTAGAGGTGCCCCCTGCCTCTGTATATAAAGGAGCCAAGGGGGAGGGGGCCGCCGGCCAGGAGGAGGGCGCAGGAGGAGTCCTACTCCTACCGGGAGTAGGACTCCCCCCCCCCCCCAATCCTAGTTGGACTAGGATTCCCCGAGGGGGAAAGAGAGAGAGGGGGCCGGCCACCTCTCCTAGTCCTAATAGGACTAGGGGAGGGGGGAGCCACACGGCCACCTTGGGCTGCCCCTTTCTCCTTTCCACTAAAGCCCATTAAGGCCCATATGGCTCCCGGGGGGTTCCGATAACCTCCCGGTACTCCGGTAAAATCCCGATTTCACCCGGAACACTTCCGATATCCAAATATAGGCTTCCAATATATCAATCTTTATGTCTCGACCATTTCGAGACTCCTCGTCATGTCTGTGATCACATCCGGGACTCCGAACTAACTTCGGTACATCAAAATGCATAAACTCATAATAACTGTCATCGTAACGTTAAGCGTGTGGACCCTACGGTTCGAGAACAATGTAGACATGACTGAGACACATCTCCGGTCAATAACCAATAGCAGGACCTGGATGCCCATATTGGCTCCTACATATTCTACGAAGATCTTTATCGGTCAGACCGCATAACAACATACGTTGTTCCCTTTGTCATCGGTATGTTACTTGCCCGAGATTCGATCGTCGGTATCCAATACCTAGTTCAATCTCGTTACCGGCAAGTCTCTTTACTCGTTCCGTAATACATCATCTCGCAACTAACTCATTAGTCGCAATGCTTGCAAGGCTTATGTGATGTGCATTACCGAGAGGGCCCAGAGATACCTCTCCGACAATCGGAGTGACAAATCCTAATCTCGAAATACGCCAACCCAACATCTACCTTTGGAGACACCTGTAGAGCTCCTTTATAATCACCCAGTTACGTTGTGACGTTTGGTAGCACACAAAGTGTTCCTCCGGTAAACGGGAGTTGCATAATCTCATAGTCATAGGAACATGTATAAGTCATGAAGAAAGCAATAGCAACATACTAAACGATCGGGTGCTAAGCTAATGAAATGGGTCATGTCAATCAGATCATTCAACTAATGATGTGACCTCGTTAATCAAATAACAACACCTTGTTCATGGTTAGGAAACATAACCATCTTTGATTAACGAGCTAGTCAAGTAGAGGCATACTAGTGACACTAAGTTTGTCTATGTATTCACACATGTATTATGTTTCTGGTTAATACAATTCTAGCATGAATAATAAACATTTATCATGATATAAGGAAATGAATAATAACTTTATTATTGCCTCTAGGGCATATTTCCTTCAGTCTCCCCCTTGCACTAGAGTCAATAATCTAGATTACACAGTAATGATTCTAACACCCATGGAGCCTTGGTGCTGATCATGTTTTGCTCGTGGAAGAGGCTTAGTCAATGGGTGTGCAACATTCAGATCCGTATGTATCTTGCAAATCTCTATGTCTCCCACCTGGACTAGATCCCGGATGGAATTGAAGCGTCTCTTGATGTGCTTGGTCCTCTTGTGAAATCTGGATTCCTTTGCCAAGGCAATTGCACCAGTATTGTCACAAAAGATTTTCATTGGACCCGATGCACTAGGTATGACACCTAGATCGGATATGAACTCCTTCATCCAGACTCCTTCATTCGCTGCTTCCAAAGCAGCTGTGTACTCCGCTTCACATGTAGATCCCGCTACGACGCTTTGTTTAGAACTGCACCAACTGACAGCTCCACCGTTTAATGTAAACACGTATCCGGTTTGCGATTTAGAATCGTCCGGATCAATGTCAAAGCTTGCATCAATGTAACCTTTTACGGTGAGCTCTTTGTCACCTCCATATACGAGAAACATATCCTTAGTCCTTTTCAGGTATTTCTGGATGTTCTTGACCACTGTCCAGTGATCCACTCCTGGATTACTTTGGTACCTCCCTGCTAAACTTATAGCAAGGCACACATCAGGTCTGGTACACAGCATTGCATACATGATAGAGCCTATGGCTGAAGCATAGGGAACATCTTTCATTTTCTCTCTATCTTCTGCAGTGGCCGGGCATTGAGTCTGACTCAACTTCACACCTTGTAACACAGGCAAGAACCCTTTCTTTGCTTGATCCATTTTGAACTTCTTCAAAATCTTGTCAAGGTATGTGCTTTGTGAAAGTCCAATTAAGCGTCTTGATCTATCTCTATAGATCTTTATGCCTAATATGTAAGCAGCTTCACCGAGGTCCTTCATTTAAAAACTCTTATTCAAGTATCCCTTTATACTAGCCAGAAATTCTATATCATTTCCAATCAGCAATATGACATCCACATATAATATCAGAAATGCTACACAGCTCCCACTCACTTTCTTGTAAATACAGGCTTCTCCGAAAGTCTGTATAAAACCAAATGCTTTGATCACACTATCAAAGCGTTTATTCCAACTCTGAGAGGCTTGCACCAGTCCATAAATGGATCGCTGGAGCTTGCACACTTTGTTAGCTCCCTTTGGATCGACAAAACCTTCCAGTTGCATCATATACAACTCTTCTTCCAGAAATCCATTCAGGAATGCAGTTTTGACATCCATCTACCAAATTTCATAATCATAAAACACGACAATTGCTAACATGATTCAGACAGACTTAAGCATCGCTACGGTGAGAAGGTCTAATCGTAGTCAACCCCTTGAACTTGTCGAAAACCTTTTGCGACAAGTCGAGCTTTATAGACAGTAACATTACCGTCAGCGTCAGTCTTTTTCTTGAAGATCCATTTATTCTCAATTGCTTGCCGATCATCGGGCAAGTCAACCAAAGTCCATACTTTGTTCTCATACATGGATCCCATCTCAGATTTCATGGCTTCAAGCCACTTTGCAGAATCTGGGCTCACCATCGCTTCTTCATAGTCCGTAGGTTCATCATGATCTAGTAGCATGACTTCTAGAACTAGATTACCGTACCACTCTGGTGCGGATCTTACTCTGGTTGATCTACGAGGTTCAGTAGTATCTTGTTCTGAAGTTTCATGATCATTATCATTAACTTCCTCACTTATTGGTGTAGGTGTCGCAGAAATAGTTTTCTGTGATGTACTACTTTCCAACAAGGGAGCAGGTACAGTTACCTCGTCAAGTTCTACTTTCCTCCCACTCACTTCTTTCGAGAGAAACTCCTTCTTAAGAAAGTTTCCGAATTTAGCAACAAAAGTCTTGCCTTCGGATCTGTGATAGAAGGTGTATCCAATAGTTTCCTTTGGATATCCTATGAAGACACATTTCTCCGATTTGGGTTCAAGCTTATCAGGTTGAAGCTTTTTCACATAAGCATCGCAGCCCCAAACTTTCAGAAACGATAACTTTGGTTTCTTGCCAAACCCTAGTTCATAAGGCGTCGTCTCAACGGATTTTGATGGTGCCCTATTTAACGTGAATGCGGCCGTCTCTGGAGCGTATCCCCAGAACGATAGCGGTAAATCAGTAAGAGACATCATAGATCGCACCATATCTAGTAAAGTACGATTACGACGTTCAGACACACCATTACGCTGTGGTGTTCCGGGTGGCGTGAGTTGCGAAACTATTCCACAATTTTTCAAATGTACACCAAACTTGTAACTCAAATATTCTCCTCCACGATCGGATCGTAGAAACTTTATTTTCTTGTTACGATGATTTTCAACATCACTCTGAAATTCGTTGAACTTTTCAAACGTTTCAGACTTATGTTTCATTAAGTAGATATACCCATATCTGCTTAAGTCATCTGTGAAGGTGAGAAAATAACGATATCCGCCACGAGCCTCAACATTCATCGGATCACATACATCTGTATGTATGATTTCCAACAAATCTGTTGCTCTCTCCATAGTACCGGAGAACGGTGTTTTAGTCATCTTGCCCATGAGGCACGGTTCGCAAGTACCAAGTGATTCATAATCACGTGGTTCCAAAAGTCCATCATTATGGAGTTTCTTCATGCGCTTTACACCGATATTACCTAAACGGCAGTGCCACAAATAAGTTGCACTATCATTATCAACTCTGCATCTTTTGGCTTCTACATTATGAATATGTGTATCACTACTATAGAGATTCAATAAGAATAGACCACTCTTCAAGGGTGCATGACCATAAAAGATATTACTCATATAAATAGCACAACCATTATTCTCTGATTTAAATGAATAACCGTCTCGCATTAAACAAGATCCAGATACAATGTTCATGCTCAACGCTGGCACCAAATAACAATTATTTAGGTCTAATACTAATCCCGAAGGTAGATGTCGAGGTAGCGTGCCGACTGCGATCACATCGACTTTGGAACCGTTTCCCACGCGCATCGTCACCTCGTCCTTAGCCAATCTTCACTTAATCCGTAGTCCCTGTTTCGAGTTGCAAATATTAGCAACAGAACCAGTATCAAATACCCAGGTGCTACTGCGGGCATTAGTAAGGTACACATCAATAACATGTATATCACATATACCTTTGTTCACCTTGCCATCCTTCTTATCCGCCAAATACTTGGGGCAGTTCCGCTTCCAGTGACCAGTCTGCTTGCAGTAGAAGCACTCGGTTTCAGGCTTAGGTCCAGACTTGGGTTTCTTCTCCTGAGCAGCAACTTGCTTGCCGTTCTTCTTGAAGTTCCCCTTCTTCTTCCCTTTGCCCTTTTTCTTGAAACTAGTGGTTTTGTTAACCATCAACACTTGATGCTCCTTCTTGATTTCTACCTCCGCAGCTTTCAGCATTGCGAAGAGCTCGGGAATAGTCTTGTTCATCCCTTGCATATTATAGTTCATCACGAAGCTCTTGTAGCTTGGTGGCAGTGATTGGAGAATTCTGTCAATGACGCAATCATCTGGAAG
The DNA here is from genome assembly GCA_034509565.1 of Triticum monococcum. Classification (NCBI taxonomy): domain Eukaryota; kingdom Viridiplantae; phylum Streptophyta; class Magnoliopsida; order Poales; family Poaceae; genus Triticum; species Triticum monococcum. The sequence goes on from CM067846.1 coordinate 187,618,836, forward strand.
ATTAACTCCCATCTGAATCAAGTGATTATTATACCCAGACATTTTGAGTATATGCTCACTGACAGAACTGTTCTCCTCCATCTTGCAGCTATAGAACTTATTGGAGACTTCATATCTCTCAATCCGGGCATTTGCTTGAAATATTAACTTCAACTCCTGAAACATCTCATATGCTCCATGACGTTCAAAACTTCGTTGAAGTCCTGATTCTAAGCCGTAAAGCATGGCACACTGAACTATCGAGTAGTCATCAGCTTTGCTCTGCCAGACGTTCATAACATCAGGTGTTGCTCCAGCAGCAGGCCTGGCACCCAGCGGCGCTTCCATGACGTAATTCTTCTGAGTAGCAATGAGGATAATCTTCAAGTTACGGATCCAGTCCGTGTAATTGCTACCATCATCTTTCAACTTTGCTTTCTCAAGGAACGCATTAAAATTCAATGGAACAACAGCACGAGCCATCTATCTACAATCAAACATAAACAAGCAAGATACTATCAGGTACTAAGTTCATGATAAGTTTAAGTTCAATTAATCAAATTACTTCAGAACTCCCACTTAGATAGACATCCCTCTAATCCTCTAAGTGATCACGTGATCCAAATAAACTAAACCATGTCCGATCATCACGTGAGGTGGAGTAGTTTCATTGGTGAACATCACTATGTTGATCATATCTACTATATGATTCACGCTCGACCTTTCGGTCTCCGTGTTCCGAAGCCATATCTTTATATGCTTGGCTCGTCAAGTATAACCTGAGTATTCCGCGTGTGCAACTGTTTTGCACCCGTTGTATTTGAACGTAGAGCCTATCACACCCGATCATCACGTGGTGTCTCAGCACGAAGAACTTTCGCAACGGTGCATACTCAGGGAGAACACTTCTTGATAATTTAGTGAGAGATCATCTTATAATGCTACCGTCAATCAAAGCAAGATAAGATGCATAAAAGATAAACATCACATGCAATCAATATAAGTGATATGATATGGCCATCATCATCTTGTGCCTGTGATCTCCATCTCCGAAGCACCGTCATGATCACCATCGTCACCGGCGCGACACCTTGATCTCCATCGTAGCATCGTTGTCGTCTCGCCAATCTTATGCTTCCACGACTATCGCTACCGCTTAGTGATAAAGTAAAGCATTACATCGCGATTGCATTGCATACAATAAAGCGACAACCATATGGCTCCTGCCAGTTGCCGATAACTCGGTTACAAAACATGATCATCTCATACAATAAAATTTAGCATCATGTCTTGACCATATCACATCACAACATGCCCTGCAAAAACAAGTTAGACGTCCTCTACTTTGTTGTTGCAAGTTTTACGTGGCTGCTACGGGCTTAAGCAAGAACCAATCTCACCTACGCATCAAAACCACAACGATAGTTTGTCAAATAGACTCCGTTTTAACCTTCGCAAGGACCGGGCGTAGCCACACTCGGTTCAACTAAAGTTGGAGAGACAGTCGCCCGCAAGCCACCTATGTGCAAAGCACATCGGGGAAACCGGTCTCGCGTAAGCGTACGCGTAATGTTGGTCCGGGTCGTCTCGTCCAACAATACCGCCGAACCAAAGTATGACATGCTGGTAGGCAGTATGACTTATATCGCCCACAACTCACTTGTGTTCTACTCGTGCAAATAACATCAAACCATAAAACCTAGGCTCGGATGCCACTGTTGGGGAACGTAGTAATTTCAAAAAAATTCCTACGCACACGCAAGATCATGGTGATGCACAGCAACGAGAGGGGAGAGTATTGTCTACGTACCCTCGCAGACCGACTGCGGAAGCGTTGACACAACGTAGAGGAAGTAGTCGTACGTCTTCCCGATCCGACCGATCCAAGCACCGTTACTTCGGCACCTCCGAGTTCTTAGCACACGTACAACACGATGACGATCCCCGGGCTCTGATCCAGCAAAGCGTCGGGGAAGAGTTCCGTCAGCACGACGGCGTGGTGACAATCTTGATGTTCTACCAACGCAGGGCTTTGCCTAAGCACTACAACGATATGATTGAGGTGGAATATGGTGGCAGGGGGCACCGCACACGGCTAAGGAACGATCTCAATGATCAACTTGTGTGTCTAGAGGTGCCCCCTGCCTCCGTATATAAAGGAGCCAAGGGGGAGGGGGGCGCCGGCTAGGAGGAGGGCGCAGGAGGAGTCCTACTCCTACCGGGAGTAGGACTCCCCCCCTCCCCAATCCTAGTTGGACTAGGATTCCCCGAGGGGGAAAGAGAGAGAGGGGGGCCGGCCACCTCTCCTAGTCCTAATAGGACTAGGGGAGGGGGGAGGCGCGCGGCCACCTTGGGCTGCCCCTTTCTCCTTTCCACTAAAGCCCATTAAGGCCCATATGGCTCCCGGGGGGTTCCGGTAACCTCCCGGTACTCCAGTAAAATCCCGATTTTACCCGGAACACTTCCGATATCCAAATATAGGCTTCCAATATATCAATCTTTATGTGTCGGCCATTTCGAGACTCCTCGTCATATCCGTGATCACATCCGGGACTCCGAACTAACTTCGGTACATCAAAATGCATAAACTCATAATAACTGTCATCGTAACGTTAAGCGTGCGGACCCTACGGTTCGAGAACAATGTAGACATGACTGAGACACATCTCCGGTCAATAACCAATAGCGGGACCTGGATGCCCATATTGGCTCCTACATATTCTACGAAGATCTTTATCGGTCAGACCGCATAACAACATACGTTGTTCCCTTTGTCATCGGTATGTTACTTGCCCGAGATTCGATCGTCGGTATCCAATACCTAGTTCAATCTCGTTACCGGCAAGTCTCTTTACTCGTTCCGTAATACATTATCTCGCAACTAACTCATTAGTCGCAATGCTTGCAAGGCTTATGTGATGTGCATTACCGAGAGGGCCCAGAGATACCTCTCCGACAATCGGAGTGACAAATCCTAATCTCGAAATACGCCAACCCAACATCTACCTTTGGAGACACCTGTAGAGCTCCTTTATAATCACCGAGTTACGTTGTGACGTTTGGTAGCACACAAAGTGTTCCTCCGGTAAACAGGAGTTGCATAATCTCATAGTCATAGGAACATGTATAAGTCATGAAGAAAGCAATAGCAACATACTAAACGATCGGGTGCTAAGCTAATGAAATGGGTCATGTCAATCAGATCATTCAACTAATGATGTGACCTCGTTAATCAAATAACAACACCTTGTTCATGGTTAGGAAACATAACCATCTTTGATTAACGAGCTAGTCAAGTAGAGGCATACTAGTGACACTAAGTTTGTCTATGTATTCACACATGTATTATGTTTCCGGTTAATACAATTCTAGCATGAATAATAAACATTTATCATGATATAAGGAAATAAATAATAACTTTATTATTGCCTCTAGGGTATATTTCCTTCACAAATATAGGCTTCCAATATATCAATCTTTATGTCTCGACCATTTCGAGACTCCTCGTCATGTCCGTGATCACATCCGGGACTCCGAACTAACTTCGGTACATCAAAATGCATAAACTCATAATAACTGTCATCGTAACGTTAAGCGTGCGGACCCTGCGGTTCGAGAACAATGTAGACATGACTGAGACAGATCTCCGGTCAATAACCAATAGCGGGTCATGGATGCCCATATTGGCTCCTACATATTCTACGAAGATCTTTATCGGTCAGACCGCATAACAACATACGTTGTTCCCTTTGTCATCGGTATGTTACTTGCCCGAGATTCGATTGTCGGTATCCAATACCTAGTTCAATCTCGTTACCGGCAAGTCTCTTTACTCGTTCTGTAATACATCATTCCGCAACTAACTCATTAGTTGCAATGCTTGCAAGGCTTATGTGATGTGCATTACCGGGAGGGCCCAGAGATACCTCTCCGACAATCAGAGTGACAAATCCTAATCTCGAAATACGCCAACCCAACATCTACCCTTGGAGACACCTGTAGAGCTCCTTTATAATCACCCAGTTACGTTGTGACGTTTGGTAGCACACAAAGTGTTCCTCCGGTAAATGGGAGTTGCATAATCTCATAGTCATAGGAACATGTATAAGTCATGAAGAAAGCAATAGCAACATACTAAACGATCAGGTGCTAAGCTAATGGGTCATGTCAATCAGATTATTCAACTAATGATGTGACCTCGTTAATCAAATAACAACACCTTGTTCATGGTTAGGAAACATAACCATCTTTGATTAACGAGCTAGTCAAGTAGAGGCATACTAGTGACACTAAGTCTGTCTATGTATTCACACATGTATTATGTTTCCGGTTAATACAATTCTAGCATGAATAATAAACATTTATCATGATATAAGGAAATAAATAATAACTTTATTATTGCCTCTAGGGCATATTTCCTTCAGGCTGATGATGTCTACTACGCAACGTTATTTTTGTAGACACGTGTTGGGCCTCCAAGCGAGAGTTTTGTAGGACAGTACCAATTTTCCCTCAAGTGGATGACCTAAGGTTTATCAATCCGTGAGAGGTGTCGGATGAAGATGGTCTCTCTCAAACGACCCTGCAACCAAATACAAGAAATACCTTGTGTCCTCAACACACCCAATACAATGGCAAATTGTATATGTGCACTAGTTCGGCGAAGAGATGGTGATAAAAGTGTAAGATGGATAGTACATATTGGTTTTTGTAATCTGAAATTATAAAAACAGCAAGGTAACTAATAGTAAACTACTCACACATCATCGAAGATGCTATGATGTTGATGTAGAAGCCCTCCGTGATCGATTCCCCCTCCGGCTGAGCTTCGGAAAAGGCCCCAAGATGGGATCTCACGGGTACAGAAGGTTGCGGCGGTGGAAATAGGGTTTCGTGGTGCTCCTGAATGTTTTTGGGGTATATGGATATATATAGGAGGAAGAATTAGGTCGATGGAGCTGCGAGGGCCCCACGAGGGTGGGGGCGCGCCCAGGGGGGCAGGCGCGCCTCCCTGCCTCGTGGCCTCCTTGCTTCTTTCTTGACGTCCACTCCAAGTCCCCTGGATCACATTTGTTCCAAAAATAACTCTCCCGAAGGTTTCATTCCGTTTGAATTCCGTTTGGTATTCCTTTTCTGCAAAACACTGAAATAGGCAAAAAAACAGCAATTTGCACTAGGCCTTGGGTTAGTAGGTTAGTCCCAAAAATAATATAAAATTGTATAATAAAGCCCATTAAACATCCAAAACAAATAATATAATAGCATGGAACAATCAAAAATTATAGATACGTTGGAGACGTATCAAGCATCCTCAAGGCTAATTCCTGCTCATCCTCGACTAGGTAAATGATAAAAACAGAATTTTTGATGTGGAATGCTACCTAGCATAATTCTCAATGTATTTTTCTTTATTGTGTCATGAATATTCAGATCCGAAAGATTCAAGACAAAAGTTTAATATTAACATAAAAATAATAATACTTTAAGCATACTAACTAAGCAATCATGTCTTCTCAAAATAACATGGCCAAAGAAAGTTCGTCCCTACAAAATCATATAGTTTGTTCATGCTCCATTTTCGTCACACAAGAATGCTCCCATCATGCACAACCCCGATGACAAGCCAAGCAATTGTTTCATACTTTAGTAATCTCAAACTTTTTTCAATTTTCACGCAATACATGAGCGTGAGCCATGGATATAGCATTATGGGTGGAATAGAATATAATGATGGGGTTATGTGGAGAAGACAAAAAAGGAGAAAGTCTCACACTGATGCGGCTAATCAATGGGCTAGGGAGATGCCCATCAATTGATGTCAATGCAAGGAGTAGGGATTTCCATGCAACGGATGCACTAGAGCTATAAATATATGAAAGCTCAACAAAAGAAACTAAGTGGGTGTGCATCCAACTTGCTTACTCACGAAGACCTAGGGCATTTGAGGAAGCCCATTGTTGGAATATACAAGCCAAGTTCTATAATGAAAAATTCCCACTAGTATATGAAAGTGACAAAACAAGAGACTCTTTATCATAAAGATCATGGTGCTACTTTGAAGCACAAGTGTGGAAAAAAGGATAGTAGCATTGTCCCTTTTTATTTCTCCTTTTTTTGGGCCTTTCCTTTTTTGGCCTTTCATTTTTTTGGGACAATGCTCTAGATGATCATCACACTTATATTTATTTACATCTCAATGATTACTCGATACTAGAACAAAATATGACTCTATATGAATGCCTCCGGGGGTGTACCAGGAAGGGTAATGAATCAAGAGTAACATGTATGATAAATTATGCATGGTGGCTTTGCCACAAATACGATGTCAACTACGTGATCATGCAAGGCAATATGACAATGATGAAGCGTGTCATAATAAATGAAATGGTGGAAAGTTGCATGGCAATATATCCCGAAATGGCCATGGAAATGCCATAATAGGTAGGTATGGTGGCTGTTTTGAGGAAGACATAAGGAGGTTTATGTGTGATAGAGCATATCATATCACGGAGTTTAGATGCACCGGCGAAGTTTGCACCAACTCTCAAGGTGAGAAAGGGCAATGCACGGTACCGAAGAGGCTAGCAATGATGGAAAGGTGAGAGTGCGTATAATCCATGGACTCAACATTAGTGATAAAGAACTCACATACTTATTGCAAAAATCTATGAGTTATCAAAAACCAAGCATTACGCGCATGCTCCTAGGGGGATAGATTGGTAGGAAAAGACCATCGCTCGTCCCCGACCGCCACTCATAAGGAAGACAATCAAAGAACACCTCATGTTTCAAATTTGTTACACAACGGTTACCATATGTGCATGCTATGGGACTTGCAAACTTCAACACAAGTATTTCTCAAATTCACAACTACTCAACTAGCACAACTCTAATATCACCATCTTTATATCTCAAAACAATTATCAAGTATCAAACCTCTCATAGTATTCAATGCACCTTTTTATGAAAGTTTTTATTATACCAATCTTGGATGCCTATCATATTAGGACTAATTTCATAACCAAAGCAAATTACCATGTTGTTATAAAATACTCTTAAAATGATATAAGTGAAGCATGAGAGATCAATAATTTCTATAAAATAAAACCACCACCATGTTGGAAATATGCCCTAGAGGCAATAATAAATTGATTATTATTATATTTCCTTGTTCATGATAATCATTTATTATCCATGCTATAATTGTATTGATAGGAAACTCAGATACATGTGTGGATGCATAGACGACACCATGTCCCTAGTAAGCCTCTAGTTGACTAGCTCGTTGATCAATAGATGGTTACGGTTTCCTAACCATGGACATTGGATGTCGTTGATAACGGGATCACATCATTAGGAGAATGATGTGATGGACAAGACCCAATCCTAAGCCTAGCACAAAGATCGTGTAGTTCGTATGCTAAAGCTTTTCTAATGTCAAGTATCATTTCCTTAGACCATGAGATTGTGCAACTCCCGGATACCGTAGGAGTGCTTTGGGTGTGCCAAACGTCACAACATAACTGGGTGGCTATAAAGGTACATTACAGGTATCTCCGAAAGTGTCTGTTGGGTTGGCACGAATCGAGACTGGGATTTGTCACTTCGTGTAAGCGGAGAGGTATCTCTGGGCCCACTCGGTAGGACATCATCATAATGTGCACAATGTGATCAAGGAGTTGATCATGGGATGATGTGTTACAGAACGAGTAAAGAGACTTGCAGGTAACGAGATCGAACAAGGTATCTGGATACCGACGATCGAATCTCGGGCAAGTATCGTACCGATAGACAAAGGGAATTGTATACGGGATTGATTAAGTCCTTGACATCGTGGTTCATCCGATGAGATCATCGTGGAACATGTGGGAGCCAACATGGGTATCCAGATCCTGCTGTTGGTTATTGACCGGAGAACGTCTCGGTCATGTCTGCGTGTCTCCCGAACCCGTAGGGTCTACACACTTAAGGTTCGATGACGCTAGGGTTATAAAGGAAGTTTGTATGTGGTTACCGAATGTTTTTCGGAGTCCCAGATGAGATCCCGGACGTCACGAGGAGTTCCGGAATGGTCCAGAGGTAAAGATTTATATATAGGAAGTCCTGTTTCGGCCATCGGGACAAGTTTCGGGGTCATCGGTATTGTATCGGGACCACCGGAAGGGTCCCGGGGGCCCACCGGGTGGGGCCACCTACCCCGGGGGACCACATGGGCTGTAGGGGGTGCGCCTTGGCCTACATGGGCCAAGGGCACCAGCCCCAAGAGGCCCATGCGCCTAGGGAACCCTAAAGGAAGAGTCCCAGAAGGGGAAGGCACCTCCTAGGTGCCTTGGGGGGGAGGACTCCTCCCCTGGCCGCCGCCCCCTAGGAGATTGGATCTCCTAGGGCTGGCGCACCCCCCCTCCCTTGGGATCCCTATATATAGTGGGGAGGGAGGGCCTCTCAAGACACACCTTTTGCCTTTGGTGCAGCCCTCTCCCCTCTCCCAAGTCCTTCTCCTCTCCCGCGGTGCTTGGCGAAGCCCTGCAGGATTGCCACGCTCCTCCATCACCACCACGCCGTTGTGCTGCTGCTGGATGGAGTCTTCCTCAACCTCTCCCTCTCTCCTTGCTGGATCAAGGCATGGGAGACGTCACCGGGCTGTACGTGTGTTGAACGCGGAGGTGCCGTCCATTCGGCACTTGGTCATCGGTGATTTGGATCACGACGAGTACGACTCCATCAACCCCGTTCACTTGAACGCTTCCGCTTAGCGATCTACAAGGGTATGTAGATGCACTCTCCTTCCCCTCGTTGCTAGTCTCTCCATAGATAGATCTTGGTGACACGTAGGAAAATTTTGAATTTCTGCTACGTTCCCCAACAGTGGCATCATGAGCTAGGTCTATTGCGTAGATTCTATGCACGAGTAGAACACAAAGTAGTTGTGGGCGTTGATATTGTTCAATATGCTTACCGTTACTAGTCCAATCTTGTTTCGACAGTATCGTGGGATGAAGCAGCCCGGACCGACCTTACACGTACTCTTACGTGAGACTGGTTCCACCGACTGACATGCACTAGTTGCATAAGGTGGCTAGCGGGTGTCTGTCTCTCCCACTTTAGTCGGAACGGACTCGATGAAAAGGGTCCTTATGAAGGGTAAATAGCAATTGGCATATCACGTTGTGGTCTTTGCGTAGGTAAGAAACGTTCTTGCTAGAAACCCATAGCAGCCACATAAAACATGCAAACAACAATTAGAGGACGTCTAACTTGTTTTTGCAAGGTATGCTGTGTGATGTGATATGGCCAAAAGGATGTGATGAATGATATATGTGATGTATGAGATTGATCATGTTCTTGTAATAGGAATCACTACTTGCATGTCGATGAGTATGACAACCGGCAGGAGCCATAGGAGTTGTCTTAATTTATTTATGACCTGCGTGTCAACATAAACGTCATGTAATTACTTTACTTTATTGCTAACTGTTAGCTGCAGTAGTAGAAGTAATAGATGACGTGACAACTTCAAGAAGAGACGATGATGGAGATCATGGTGTCATGCCGGTGACAAGATGATCATGGAGCCCCAAGATGGAGATCAAAGGAGCTATATGATATTGGCCATATCATGTCACTATTATTTGATTGCATGTGATGTTTATCATGTTTATACATCTTGTTTACTTAGAACGGTGGTAGTAAATAAGATGATCCCTTACAATAATTTCAAGAAGTGTTCTCCCCTAACTGTGCACCGTTGCTAAAGTTCGTCGTTTCGAAGCACCACGTGATGATCGGGTGTGATAGATCCTTACATTCACATACAACGGGTGTAAGACAGTTTTACACATGCAAAACACTTAGGGTTAACTTGACGAGCCTAGCATGTACAGACATGGCCTCGGAACACAGAAGACCGAAAGGTCGAGCATGAGTCGTATAGAAGATACGATCAACATGAAGATGTTCACCGACGTTGACTAGTCCGTCTCACGTGATGATCGGACACGGGCTAGTTGACTCGGATCATGTAATCACTTAGATGACTAGAGGGATGTCTATCTGAGTGGGAGTTCATAAGATGAACTTAATTATCCTGAACATAGTCAAAAGGATTTTACAAATTATGTCGTAGCTCGCGCTTTAGTTCTACTGTTTAGATATGTTCCTAGAGAAAAATTAGTTGAAAGTTGATAGTAGCAATTATGCAGACAGCAGAAGGCTTATGTCCTTAATGCACCGCTCAGTGTGCTGAACCTCGAACGTCGTCTGTGGATGTTGCGAACATCTGACATACACATTTTGATAACTACGTGATAGTTCAGTTAACGGTTTAGAGTTGAGGCACCGAAGACGTTCTTTTTTTGAAATGTCGCGAAACATATGAGATGTTTCGAGGGCTGAAATTGGGATTTCAGGCTTGTGCCCACGTCAAGAGGTATAAAACCTCCGACGATTTTCTTAACCTGCAAACTAAGGGAGAAAAGCTCAATTGTTGAGCTTGTGCTCAGATTGTCTGAGTACAACAATCACTTGAATCGAGTGGGAGTTGATCTTCCAGATGAGATAGTGATGTTTCTCCGAAGTCATTACCACCAAGCTGCTAGAGCTTCGTGATGAACTATGATATATCAGGGACATATATGATGATCCTTGAGATATTCGTGATGTTTGACACCGCAAAAGTAGAGATCAAGAAGGAGCATCAATTGTTGATGGTTAGTGAAACCACTAGTTTCAAGAAGGGCAAGGGCAAGAAGGGATACTTCATGAAACGGCAATTCAGCTACTGCTCTGGTGAAGAAACCCAAGGTTGAACCCAAACCCGAGACTAAGTGCTTCTGTAATAAGGGGAACAGCCACTGGAGCAGAATTACCCTAGATACTTGGTAGATGAGAAGGCTGGCAAGGTCGATAGAAGTATATTGGATGTACATTGTGTTAATGTGTACTTTACTAGTACTCCTAGTAGCACCAGGGTATTAGATACCGGTTCGGTTGCTAAGTGTTAGTAACTCGAAATAAAAGCTGCGGGATAAACGGAGACTAGCTAAAGGTGAGATAACGATATGTGTTGTAAGTATTTTCAAGGTTGATCAAATATTGTACGCTCCCTCTACCATCGAGATTGGTGTTTGCGTTGAGCATAGACATGATTGGATTATGTCTATCGCAATACGGTGATTCATTTAAGGAGAATAATGGTTACTCTGTTTATTTGAATAATACCTTCAATGGTCTTACATCCAAAATGAATGGTTTATTGAATCTCGATCGTAGTGATACACATGTTCATGCCAAAAGATAGTAATGATAGTACCACCTACTTGTGGCACTGCCACGTAAGTCATATCGGTATAAAACGCATGAAGAAGCTCCATGTTGATGGATCTTTGGGCTCACTCATTTTTTTTGAGACATGCGAACCATGTATATTGGTGTATATGCATGAAGAAACTCCATGCAAATGGACCGTTTGGACTCACTTGATTTTGAATCACTTGAGACATGCAAATCATACCACATGGGCAAGATGACTGAAAGCCTCGTTTTCAGTAAAATGGAACTAGAAAGCAACTTGTTGGAAGTAATACATTTTGATGTGTGCAGTCCAATGAGTGCCGAGGCATGTAGTGGATATCGTTATGTTCTTACTTCACAGATGATTTGAGTAGATGTTGAGTATATTTACTTGATGAATCACGAGTCTGAATTATTGAAAGGTTCAAGTAATTTCAGGGTGAAGTTGAAAGATCATCGTGACAAGAGGATAAAAGATCTATGATATGATCATAGAGATGAATATCTGAATTACGAGTTTGGCACAGAATTAAGACATTGTGGAAATTGTTTCACAACTGATACAACCTTGAACACCATAGTGTGATGGTGTGTCCGAACATCATAACTGCACCCTATTGGATATGATGCATACCATGATGTCTCTTATCGAATTACCACGATAGTTTATGGGTTAGGCATTAGAGACAACCACATTCACTTTAAATAGGGCACCATGTAATTCCGATGAGATGACATCGTATGAACTATGGTTTAGAGAAACCTAAGCTGTCATTTCTTGAAAGGTTTGGGGCTACGACGCTTATGTGAAAAAGTTTCAGGCTGATAAGCTCGAACCCAAAGCGGATAAATGCATCTTCATAGGGCACCCAAAACAGTTGGGTATACCTCCTGTCTCAGATCCGAAAGTAATAAGGGATTGTTTCTAGAATCAGGTCCTTTTTCGAGGAAAAGTTTCTCTCGAAAGAATTGAGTGGGAGGATGGTGGAAACTTGATGAGGTTATTGAACCGTCTCTTCAACTAGTGTGTGGCAGGGCACAGGAAATTGTTCCTGTGGCACCCACACCAATTGAAGTGGAAGCTTATGATATTGATCATGAAACTTCAGATCAAGTCACTACCAAACCTCGTAGGATGACAAGGATGCGTACTACTTCAGAGTGGTACGTAATCCTATCTTAGAAGTCAAGTTGCTAGACGACAATGAACCTACGAGCCATGGAGAAGCGATGGTGGGCCTGGATTCTGATAAATGGCTCGAGGCCATAAAATCCAAGAGAGGATCCATGTATGAAAACAAAGTGTAGACTTTGGAAGAACTACTTGATGGTCGTAAGGCTGTTGAGTATAGATGGATTTTAAAAGGAAGACGGACAATGATGGTAAATGTCATCATTAAGAAAGCTCGACTTGTCGTTAAGATGTTTTCGACAAGTTCAAGGAGTTGACTACGATGAGACTTTCTCACCTGTAGCGATGCTAAAAGTCTATTGGAATTATATTAGCAGTTACTGCACTATTTATGAAATCTTGCAGATAGGATGTCAAAAAAACATTGTTTCCTCGACGATTGATGAGGAAAGGTTGTATTTGATACAACCGGAAGTTTTTGTCAATCCTGAAAGATGCTAATAAGTATGCAAAGCTCCAGCAGTCCTTCTAAGGACTGGAGTGAGCATCTCGGAGTTGGAATGTATGCTTTGATGAGATGATCAAAGATTTTGGGTGTATACAAAGTTTATGAGAAACTTGTATTTCCAAAGAAGTGAGTGGGAGCACTATAGAATTTCTGATGAGTATATGTTGTTGGCATATTGTTGATCAGAAATGACGTAGAATTTCTGGAAAGCATATAGGATTGTTTGGAAAGTGTTTTTCAATGGAAAGCCTGGATTAAGCTACTTGAACAATGAGCATCAAGATCTATAAGGATAGATCAAAACGCTTAATGGAACTTTCAAATGAGCACATACCTTGACATGATCTTGAAGGTGTTCAAAATGGATCAGTCAAAGAAGGAGTTCTTGCCTGAGTTGTAAGGTATGAAGTTAAGACTTAAAGCTCGACCATGGCAGAATAGAGAGAAAGGACGAAGGTCGTCCCCTATGCTTAAGACGTAGGCTCTGCAGTATGCTATGCTGTGTACCGCACCTGAAGTGTGCCTTGCCATGAGTCAGTCAAGGGGTACAAGAGTGATCCAAGAATGGATCACAGGACAGCGGTCAAAGTTATCCTTAGTAACTAGTGGACTAAGGAAGTTTCTCGGTTATGAAGGTGGTAAAAGAGTTTGTCGTAAAGGGTTACGTCGATGCAAGCTTAACATCTATCCGGATAGCTCTGAGTAGAGATACCGGATACATATAATGGAGCTACAATTTAGAATAGCTCCAAGTAGAATAGTTATTTGGAATAGCTTCAAATAGAGCGTGGTAGCTGCATCTAGGAGATGACATAGAGATTTGTAAAGCACACACGGATCTGAAAAGTTCAGACCCGTTGACTAAAACCTCTCTCACAAGCATAACATGATCAAACCCAGAACTCTTTAGGGTGTTAGTCACATGAGGATGTGACCTTGAGTGTTAATCACATATCGATGTGAACTGGATTATTGACTCTAGTGCAAGTGGGAGACTGTTGGAAATATGCCCTAGAGGCAATAATAAATTGATTATTATTATATTTCCTTGTTCATGATAATCGTTTATTATCCATGCTATAATTGTATTGATAGAAAACTCAGATACATGTGTGGATGCATAGACGACACCATGTCCCTAGTAAGCCTCTAGTTGACTAGCTCGTTGATCAATAGATGGTTACGGTTTCCTAACCATGGACATTGGTTGTCGTTGATAACGGGATCACAGAATGATGTGATGGACAAGACCCAATTCTAAGCCTAGCACAAAGATCGTGTAGTTCGTATGCTAAAGCTTTTCTAATGTCAAGTATCATTTCCTTAGACCATGAGATTGTGCAACTCCCAGATACCGTAGGAGTGCTTTGGGTGTGCCAAACGTCACAACGTAACTGGGTGGCTATAAAGGTACATTACAGGTATCTCCAAAAGTGTCTGTTGGGTTGGCACGAATCGAGACTGGGATTTGTCACTCCGTGTAAGCGGAGAGGTATCTCTGGGCCCACTCGGTAGGACATCATCATAATGTGCACAATGTGATCAAGGAGTTGATCACGGGATGATGTGTTACAGAACGAGTAAAGAGACTTGCAGGTAACGAGATTGAACAAGGTATCTGGATACCGACGATCAAATCTCGGGCAAGTATCGTACCGATAGACAAAGGGAATTGTATACGGGATTGATTAAGTCCTTGACATCGTGGTTCATCCGATGAGATCATTGTGGAACATGTGGGAGCCAACATGGGTATCCAGATCCCGCTGTTGGTTATTGACCGGAGAACGTCTCGGTCATGTCTGCGTGTCTCCCGAACCCGTAGGGTCTACACACTTAAGGTTCGATGACGCTAGGGTTATAAAGGAAGTTTGTATGTGGTTACCGAATGTTGTTCGGAGTCCCGGATGAGATCCAGGACGTCACGAGGAGTTCCGGAATGGTCCGGAGGTAAAGATTTATATATAGGAAGTCCTGTTTCGGCCATCGGGACAAGTTTCGGGGTCATCGATATTGTACCGGGACCACTGGAAGGGTCCCGGGGACCCACCGGGTGGGGCCACCTACCCCGGGGGGCCACATGGGCTGTAGGGGGTGCGCCTTGACCTACATGGGCCAAGGGCACCAGCCCTAAGAGGCCCATGCGCCTAGGGAACCCTAAAGGAAGAGTCCCAGAAGGGGAAGGCACCTCCTAGGTGCCTTGGGGAGGGGAGGACTCCTCCCCTGGCCGCCGCCCCCTAGGAGATTGGATCTCCTAGGGCTGGCGCACCCCCCCCCTTGGGATCCCTATATATAGTGGGGAGGGAGGGCCTCTCAAGACACACCTTTTGCCTTTGGTGCAGCCCTCTCCCCTCTCCCAAGTCCTTCTCCTCTCCCGCGGTGCTTGGCGAAGCCCTGCAGGATTGCCACGCTTCTCCATCACCACCACACCGTTGTGCTGCTGCTGGATTGAGTCTTTCTCAACCTCTCCCTCTCTCCTTGCTGGTTCAAGGCATGGGAGACGTCACCGGGCTGTACGTGTGTTGAACGCGGAGGTGCCGTCCGTTCGGCACTTGGTCATCGGTGATTTGGATCACGACGAGTACGACTCCATCAACCCCGTTCACTTGAACGCTTCCGCTTAGCGATCTACAAGGGTATGTAGATGCACTCTCCTTCCCCTCGTTGCTAGTCTCTCCATAGATAGATCTTGGTGACACGTAGGAAAATTTTGAATTTCTGCTACGTCCCCCAACACACCATGCTCTAAAAAGATATAAGTGAAGCACTAGAGCAAAATTATCTAGCTTAAAAGATATAAGTGAAGCACATAGAGTATTCCAATAAATTCCAATTCATGCGTGTCTCTCCCAAAAGGTGTGTACAGCTAGGATGATTGTGGTAAACTAAAAAGCAAAGACTCAAATCATACAAGACGCTCCAAGCAAAACACATACCATGTGGTGAATAAAAATATAACCTCAAGTAAAGTTACCGATGGACGGAGACAAAAGAGGGGATGCCTTCCGGGGCATCCCCAAGCTTAGACTTTTGGTTTTCCTTAAATTTTACCTTGGGGTGCCTTGGGTATCCCCAAGATTAGGCTCTTGCCACTCCTTATTCCATAATCCATCAAATCTTTACCCAAAACTTGAAAACTTCACAACACAAAACTCAACAGAAAATCTCATGAGCTCCGTTAGTATAAGAAAACAAACCACCACTTAAGGTACTGTAATGAACTCATTCTTTATTTATATTGGTGTTAAACCTACTGTGTTCCAACTTATCTATGGTTCATACCCTCCGATACTAGCCATAGATTCATCAAAATAAGCAAACAACACACGACAAACAGAATCTGTCAAAAACAGAACAGTCTGTAGTCTATATCTATACTACTATTAAAAGAGCAAACATAAGCTCCTCTAAAGCCACACAACAAACTGTACACGAATTAATTAGGACCCTCCGATTAAATTAAGTTAAACACATCCTACTATCCATATTACACCGATGATTAGCTAACCAGATCAACGTCTCAGATCGAATGTTCTGCCAAGCAGACGTTATGGTCTATGAATCGTAGGCGCTCGGCAATCCTCGATCCCCACGGCCCACCCCGCCTAATTTGCGGAAAGCAATTAGTCGGTGATCTCCCTCACACGATCCCCTTAATTGTGGAAACAACCGGATATTTTCCTTCTTTCTTTCCACCTCTTTCTTCCAAAAAGAAAATTGCTCCCTTCCCTTGCCCGCTCACCTCTCCCCACGCCCCGTCGCCTGTAGGTTTTCCGCCGCCGCCCCACGCGACGCAGGAGGGGATCTCCCATGCTTCCGTCTTCTCTCATCCCCACGACAAGCGCGCGGCAGAAGGCGGAAATGGCGACCACCATCTCTCTCCTCTCCCTCGCCCCGCTCCGACTCACCCACAGCTGCATCAACCATCTCCGTGCCCGGTGGGGGCATGGGGAGTAGGCTGCTCTTGGTGCTTGACCGGGTGCTCACCGACGAGCAAGACTATCGCGAGCGCGCCCAGGTGCAGCACAAGGACATGGAGGCGGACGTCCTGCTGCTGCCTTGGTCTCCACCCCATCGTCGTTGCCTTTCCCCTTCCTCCTCTGGCCCTGAGACATCTTGCTGTTGTGTCCACCACGTCCGGTCTTCGTCCGGCCATCCAATCTCCTCCTTCCCTATGAGGTATGCATGAGCAGCTAGATAGGTTGTTTCTTTCTCATCCACCGCGGCATCAATTCTCTGTCTTGTTAAATCAAATCTATCAATTCCACTAGGGTATGGATGGGGCCTTCACACGATTTCTTGGCCAGATCACCCCCTGGGTGTATTGTCCATGGCAGGATCATGCATGTTGTTGTGCTCCTTGATTCCATTTTCTGGATGATATGTGTACGATTGGTGCGCTATCTTATCTTGTGTGGTTACAAATTCAGGTTCTTTTACAATGGATGATGTATGATAGCTTGGTGTTTTTTATTATGGTAATAATAATTAATTAGTACTATGCATCTGAATACCCTTGTGCGTACAATTGTTGTATATTTGCAGAATTTGATAGATAGATTATAACTACTGCTCTTTGTAGATTTTGTACGAAGGAGAGAAGTCGAACCATGGGGAAGATAAAGGCGGCCGCTAAGCCACCCCCAAGGAACCGGATGCACAAATGCGATACGGTCTTTTCCTGCCTATTCTGCAGTCATGGGAGCAGCGCTGAATGTCGGATGATAGTACCATCTTCACGTATTTTTACTGTTAGTTGGTTTATACTGGATGGTTATCTATCCATTCAACATTGTAACATGCCTTCATTTTTCTTCAGTGATACAAATTAAGAACCTGATTGGTGAGGCTAATTGTCAAATCTGCCAGGAAAGCTTCAGCGCCACTGCAAAATGGTATGTCCAAATCATACATAAAACTGCATACTGTACCTCCTAACATGGATGTAGATGCCGTACTGATTGGCTCTCAGCTAGAAAATTCCACACCAAGCATCTCATTTGGCTTTGTTCCATCTCAACCTAATTGATTGCAACTCTGGGAACAGAGTATAGCTTATGTATAAATTTCGTACAACCATGTCCATTTCATATACTCTTGGTGGCTTAGTCATTCTAATCAACTATATTACTCCCTCCGTTCCGAATTACTCATCGTGGTTTTACTCGCCATGGTTTGAACTAAAACCACGATGAGTAATTTGGAACGGAGGGAGTATAATACAGCATAACTGAGGTAGTAACTCATGCAGGGTTATATACGGACTCGGTTGCCATTAAATGATGTCTGTAAGATGGAAATCAATAAATAGCGTCCATGCCATCATCTCCCCATATACACTTGTACTGAACACCAAACATGGCTGCTACTTTGATTCAGAACGGGTCTTGCCTAATTCTCTTGATCAAAGCATTGTACCATACTGCTACCCTGCGTGAAAACAAAAACTTAGATTTTGTACATTTCCTTTGCTATTTCTCAGTTCTCAAAATCCTGGTTTTTGTTTGATTAACCAGTGAGGCAAAGCTTATGCTTCCATTTCAAAATCATAGTTTTTTGTTTTCAAAATCATAGAAAATCCATGGCATCTCTCACAAAGTCACAATGCTTGTGTGTTCGATGATTTGAAACAAATAGAACACTTTTTGGTCACAGGAGCACCCCTCCGCCTATTGTTCTTAGCACAATCAAAAATAAGGCAAAGTGTTTGGGTCACTGCGGGTGCCAAAAAATTAGGGACAATAACATGAAGAGTAACTTTTTGGTTATAAGTGTGTCTATTTTAACACAAACTCTATTATCTTCTCAGTTAATCAATATGGCGAAGCTTATGCCTCCTTTTGAAAAAAAATAAAAATTAACTGTTAGAGATATTACCATAATGCTATTTGATTACTATTATGGATATGTGATCATTGATTCTTTGCCTTTTGTACATTTGATGATATATTTCAATTGCATTGCATAACTTTATTTTACGATGAATACCAAGGTGCAAATTCCTGGCTCCGCCACTGCCTGCATTCATGAAAATTTATGAATGGGACAATCTTTTGTTCTGGTGTATCAAATGTCTTTGAACATCCATGCATTGAGACTGAAATGAATGCAATGATAGTTGGCATTCACGCTTCAGGTATGAGATCAGCTCAATAATTTCCAATTAGGTATCTTTCTTTGAACAAAGGGGTGGATAGGAGAACACGGTTTGAACCCCTCTATAGAATGAAATTTTTTCATGATACATAGTTCACAATTTTCAGAACTTAAATACAAGTAGGTTCCAGTTGCGATTCCAATGTATAATCCGATTAGTATTTACTCATGTTGCTTTGTCATCCTCTTTGCAAGCATGTGATTTGATTCCGCATATTTATTTGACATGTCAGGTTGTATTTGGTAACCTATATTTTAGTATATATACATTTAATCTTGTGATTGTATCTCCATGAAGAATTGTCAATTTCACGTGACATATTATCTTGGAAATGTTATATATGTGTGAGGTTTGACATGCTATTGGAAATTAAAATAAAGGGTCTTGAAATTGTGTCCTTCAGTTTTACCTTATTGATGTTTTGTTTTTAATGAACATTAGTCGAGATGTGCATAGAAGAAATATGAATGTTAGCATCTTGTTACAGCATAGTTACTTTATGGGATATGATTAAGTAACTAATGTAAGACATGCAAATATGCGTCTACTCTTGCAGTCTGTTTCCTTGTATAAAAAATCATTCATGCAAAATTTAATGCTTCAACAAGTTCATATGCTAAATATCTTTTTTTATTACTTTGTGATATAATGTATGGACATATTATCTGTTGGTAACTATCGGGAACATCGTTTCATGTATGGCAGCAGGGAAGGATAAATTTGAAGCTTTGCAGATTGTATGCCTGGGTGAGAGTGAGGAGGATAGCTGACTCTACATTGTGTAAATTATTGTGTATCCACAGAAGTAGGAAGGATGCATTCCATGCCCTTAATGCATGGGTGAGCGAGTTAGGAGGAAAACACATTCTACATTTTTGAATTTGTGGTGTATCGAGGTCCTGAAGTTCATGCAACTATTCTACGGTATTTTCGTTGGTAAATTTGTTTCTCACACATCTTGTTTGCCTCTTTAAATTGTTTGAAATAGCCTATGATATATTTGATCTTCACATTTTTAGCACTTTATTTACTCTTGATCGACCATCTTTACATTGTTTGATTGCATTCCTTCGAACCTTCTTGACCATCTTACATCTCATAATATATAAGATATAGTGAACAACTATTGTGGTCCTTTATATGTTATCGAAATGCGGATTTTTGACAGTTCATGTATGTGCATGATGCTTGGATAGTGCGCACTAGGTAGGGCTTGCGTTTGGTACTGATTTGGTATACCCCATAGAAGTAAGATGAGATACACATTTTGTTGTATCAACAAAGGATAAATCATCAAGATGTCAGCACAGTGAGTACAAAAATCATTGCACATCATGCTTGTAGATATACGAGGACTGAAACTATGAGCTTAGAAATTAAAATTCTGAATTATACGTGCGTTGCACGTGCACGCTTACTAGTAATCTGTAGATTTAGAATAATTTTGTAACCCTAAAAATTCTAAAATAAATTTTTGGATGTGAGGAATTTATTTATTAATCATCTTTAAAAAGAATCAACCTAATCACGTGAGCGTTAAAGTTTCTGTTTTTTACAGCAAGACCGCAAAAACTTTCTCTAAGTCTTTCCAAAGGTTCTACTTGGCACAAACA
This sequence comes from Triticum monococcum, assembly GCA_034509565.1. NCBI lineage: Eukaryota > Viridiplantae > Streptophyta > Magnoliopsida > Poales > Poaceae > Triticum > Triticum monococcum. Next base: position 187,639,514 of record CM067846.1, read on the forward strand.
CTAATTAAAAGCAAGGATAGATCTAGATATTATCATCTTTGGTATGCAATCCATAAGTGTCTCTCATAATAGATTCATAAGGTAATTTAATTTTCTTTTTAGGAAAGTGTTCCATGCCTTTCTTTAACGGAAATTGGAATCTAATATTCTCTTCTTTCATATCAATAATTGCACCAATCGTTTTAAGGAAAGGTCTACCAAGAATAATGAGACTTATAGGATTGCAATCTATATCAAGAACAATGAAATTTACGGGCACATAATTCCTATTTGCAACAATAAGAACATCATTAGTCCTTTCCATAGGTTTCTTAATAGTGGAATTTGCGAGGTGCAAATTTAAAGAACAATCATCAAATTCATAGAAACCTAACACATCACACAAAATTCTTGGAATCGTTGAAACGCTAGCACCCAAATCACACAAAGCATAGCATTCATATTCTTTAGTCTTAATTTTTTTAATAGTAGGTTCCCACTCATCATGAAGTTTTCTAGGGATATAAACTTCTAATTCAAGCTTTTTTCATAAGAGTGCATTAAAGCATCAATGATATGTTTGGTAAAAGCTTTATTTTGACTATAAGCATGCTGAGAATTTAGCACGGATTGCAACAACAAAATACTATCTATCAAAGAGCAATTATCATAATTAAATCCCTTGAAATCCAAACTAGTGGGTTCATTGCTATGTAAAATTTTGATCTCTTCAATTTTATTTTTATTAATTTTTGCATCAAGATCTAAAAACTTCGAATCATTGGGACGCCTTTTAACTAAAGTTGACTCATCTCCAGTCCCATCATTGTCAAGATTCATATTGCAAAACAAATATTTAATAGGAGACACATCAATCATTTTTAGATCTTCATCCTTATTATCATCTAGTTCTTCCGGTTTGGCGGCCATCTTATTAACTAAGGTGGCCTGCTTATCTAAAATTTGGGCTATTAAGTTTTCAAGATGAGCGAACTGAGATTTCAGACCATAAAATTCTTTAGACATATCATCGAACTCTTTATTCATGTATCCCATAAAACTTTTTTATTCTTTAAGCTCGTTTCTGAAGAAATTATCATGCTCAAACTGCAAGGACATAAAACTTATAAAATTGTTTTCAATTTCTTTTAACCTTCTAAGGTGAGGATCAACACTTTTTGGTAAAGCCATCGCGGCAATCAATCCAACACACATTAGGCAAGATGACATGATGTAGAGGGATAAACACAAGCAATATGATATAAACCCCATCTTTTTATCCTCGATGGCAACAATACAATACGTGCCTTGCTACCCCTGCTGTCACTGGGAAAGGACACCACAAGATTGAACCCAAAACTAAGCAGTTCTCCCATTATAAGAAATATCAATCTACTAGGCCAAACCAAACTCATAATTCGAAGAGACTTGCAAATATAACAAATCATACATAAAAGATTTCAGAGAAGAATCAAATATTGTTCATAGATAATCTTGATCATAAACCCACAATTCATCAGATCTCGACAAACACACTGCAAAAAGAATTACATCGAATAGATCTTCAAGAAGATCGAGGAGAACTTTGTATTGAGATCCAAAGAGAGAGAAAAAGCCATCTAGCTAATAACTATGGACCCGAAGGTCTGTGGTAAACTACTCACACATCATCAGAGAGACTATGGTGTTGATGTAGAAGCCCTCCATGATCGATTCCCCCTCCGGCGGAGCTCCGGAAAAGGCCCCAAGATGGGATCTCACGGGTACAGAAGGTTGCGGTGGTGGAAATAGGGTTTCGTGGTGGTCCTAGATGTTTTGGTTATATGGATATATATATATAGGAGGAAGAAGTAGGTCGGTGGAGCTGCGAGGGGCCCACGAGGGTGGGGGCGCGCCCAGGGGGTAGGCGCGCCTCCCTACCTTGTGGCCTCCTCATTTCTTTCTTGACGTCCACTCCAACTCCCCTGGATAATGTTTGTTCCAAAAATAACTTTTCCGAAGGTTTCATTCCGTTTGGATTCCGTTTGATATTCCTTTTCTACGAAACATTGAAATAGGCAAAAACAGCAATTTGCACTGGGCCTTGGGTTAGTAGGTTAGTCCCAAAAATAATATAAAAGTGTATAATAAAGCCCATTAAACATCCAAAATAGATAATAAAATAGCATGGAACAATAAAAAATTATAGATACGTTGGAGATGTATCACACCTCCATTGGTGCCTCTCCGATGATGCGTGAGTAGTTCTTTATAGACCTTCGGGTCCGTAGTTAGTAGCTAGATGGCTTCATCTCTCTCTCTTGATTCTCAATACAATGGCCTCTTGGAGATCCATATGATGTAACTCTTTTGCGTTGTGTTTGTTGGGATCGATGAACTTTGAGTTTATGATCAGATTATGTTTTTATATCCATGAAAGTATTTGAGTTTCTTTGATCTCTTTTATGCATGATTTCTTATAGCCTCGTATTTCTTCTCCGATATTTGGATTTTGTTTAGCCAACTTGATCTATTTATCTTGCAATGGGAAGAGGTGCCCGGTAGTGGGTTCGATCTTACGGTGCTTGATCCCAGTGACAGAAAGGGAACCGACACGTATGTATCGTTGCTACTAAGGATAAAAAGACGAGATCTATATATACCGACATATAGATAAATGGATCTTGTCTACATCATGTCATTGTTCTTATTGCATTACTTCATTTTTTTATGAACTTAATACACTAGATGCATGCTGGATAGTGGTCGATGTGTGGAGTAATAGTAGTAGATGCAGGCAGGAGTCGGTCTACTAATTTTGGACGTGATGCCTATGTAATGATCATTGCCTGGATATCGTCATAATTATTTGAAGTTCTATCACTTGCCTAACAGTTTTACCTATCGTTTACTATTTTTCTCGAGAGAAGCCACTAGTGAAACCTGCAGCCCCTGAGTCCTCTTTCTCATATATTTGCCTTGCAATCTACTTTTTTTTTGCATTTTTATCAAGATCTTAAACCAAAAAATCAAAAATACCTTGCTGTAATTTATTCTATTTGACGTTCGATCTATCAATATTTACAACTTTATCTCCCATCACACACCGTTTCTGGTGTCGTTGCCCGTAAGGGATTGACAACCCCTTTAACACGTCGGGTTGCGAGGTGTTGTTATTCGTGTGCAGGGGCTGTTTATATTGTGTTGCTTGGTTCTCCTACTGTTTCGTTAATCTTGGTTTCATAACTGAGGGAAATACCTACCATCGATGTGCTACATCATCCCTCCCTTTCCAGGGAAATACCGACGTAGTTCCAGCTACCATCAAGGAGAATTTCTGGCGCCGTTGCCGGGGAGGTCTTCAATATAACCAGGTTCCTAATCACAAATCTCATCTCCTTACAATTTACATTATTTGCCATTTGCCTCTCGTTTTCCTCTCCCCCACTTCACAAAAAAAATGTCGTTTTATTCGCCCCTCTTGTTCCATTCGCCTTTTTCTCGCCATGCCCGATCTCAAAAGAGCTAAGGGTTTTCTCCTTAGTCTTAATGCTTTGGATAGCCCCTTTGTCCTCCCTAAGCTTATAAACAATGATGCCATGGAAGGATCTACCGGGGTTGTTAAGAAAAATCTTAACCATTGTGATGAAGATGATTCCGGAATTTTTCGTTATTTACTTGATGAATCTTTAAAATATACTTGGTATAGAATTTGCAATGCTCATAATAGATCTATTTATAAGCAATCCACTATTGTGCTTTTGCATTGTTTTTATGTTGGCATCACCACTTGGTATAGATTCGTCCTTGTTACGATTATCGATGAAAAATTCTTAATGAGTCCTTCTTTTGATGCTCTTAATGTTATGGGAAATTTAGTGGGCTCACCACCTCTTATGTTAATGGAACAATTTTGACTCTTGAGCATGTTATGAAAAGATTAGATGCTATTGAAAAGAAAAATGCTCACTAAAGATCATATGGAAATTATACATAAAAAGATGCATAATTTTTCCACTAATCTTGGATCAAAAGCGGGCGATATTTTTAAGTTGTTAAAAGAAAGGGGTACTTTAATCCATGAAAGAATAGAAGAAAGTCCATCTCGGGTCGATAAATTGGAAGAAATCTTTAGTAATCTAAGCACGGCTTTTACTACCACTAAAATTATTGAGGAAACTCCTGTAAAGAGTAGGAGATCCAAAACTAAGGGTGCCACTCCTAGTGATAGCAATAAAGGAGATCTTAAGATGATTAGTATCTATCCTGATTTTGTTGAAGTGATAAGAGATTCTTTTTGCAAGAATGAAATCTTTGAGTTTATTCCCAGGAGTGTTGTTATTGAAAATCTTTATGCCAAATCTTTGGGGGATTCTAAGTGTTTGATTGAATAATTGGACAAGGAAGATAAAACTTAGATCCATGCTTTATGCCTAGCTAAGGGCGTAAAACTATAGTGCTTGTTGGGAGGCAACCTAATGAATAAAATTTATTTTTGCTTTTTGCTTCCTGTTCTTGAGTGTTAGCACAATTATGCTACTGTTATGATTGTGGTTCTTATGTTTTAATTAGTGTTTGTGCCAAGTAAAGCCTTTAGGATCTTCTTGGGCAATAGTTGTTTGATCTTGCTGGAAAAAAACAGAAACTTTTACACTGACAAAATTAATTTTCATTTTTACCAGAGAGCGATAAAATACCCATTCCAATTGCAGTAGATCAATATACAAATTTCTCAGGTCTTCCTAATTTTTTTGAGTATTTTGAGTTACAGAAGTATTCTAAATAGTCAGATTGCTACAGACTGTTCTGTTTTGACAGATTCTGTTTTCTTTGTGTTGTGTGCTTATTTTGATGGCTCTATGGTTTTCTTTGATGAGTTTTTGCCATATAAAAGTTGGAATATAGTATATATGATACAAAAACTAATTATGAATTGGTTTGATACAACACTTATCGTAGTGGTTTATTATTTTTATACTAACGGATCTCACGAAGGCTTTGTTGAGTTTTGTGTGATTGAAATTTTCAAGTTTTGGGTTATGTTACGATGGATGAAGGAAGGAAGTAAGAGCCTAAGCTTGGGGATGCCCCGGCATCCCAAGCTATTATCCAAGAATGAGAAACCAATTAAGTTTGGGGATGCCCCCGAGTGGCATCCCCGCTTTTTTCCAACAACTATCGATATTTTACCTGAGACTATATTTTTATTCGTCACATGATATGTGTTTTGCTTGCAGCGTATTGTATGATACGAGTCTTTGCTTTTTTTATTTTGTGTTTTAAGTCATCAATCCTTGCTGGACACACCTATTTGAGAGAGCCAAAATTATGTCATGACTTGTTAGAATTGCTCTCTATGCTTCACTTAAATCTTTTATGAGCTAGGACTTGCTCTAGTACTTCACTTATATCTTTTTGAGCACGGTGTGCTTTGTTATTTTTGAAGAAATGCTCTCTTGATTCACTTAGATTTATTTGAGAGTTAGTAAAATTTTGAAGAAATTCTCTCTTGCTTCACTTAAATTATTTTGAGAGAAAGAAAATTTGTTATGCTCATGATCTTCACTTATATTTGTTTGAACTTATGAAAAGCAACACATAAAAATTAGTCCCAAAGTGATTGATATCCAAGAAGGATAAAGTAAAATAAAATTTCATGAAGATCATTGGACAAAATAAACTTAATTCTTAGTAATAGTTTCGAGATATGATGATGTGATATGTGAGTTATGTTGATGAGTAATTGTGCTCTAATAAGAATATTGGTGTTAAGGTTTGTGATTCCCTATGCATGCACGGAAGTCAATAATCATGCAGTGAAAATTATATCCTACTTGTGGTGCATTATTCGGTGTTAATTATGCTTAATGCTTGCTTATGAGATTATTCGTTTCTTGGTTGGTCGCTTCTCAATCTTTTGCTAGCCTTCATTTTGCACTAAGTATGACCTCTACTTGCGCATCCAAAATCCTTTAAACCAGTTTTGCCACATGAGTCCACTATATCTACCTATATGCGGTATTCTTTTGCCGTTCTAATTGCATGTGCCATCTCTAATTTTCAAAATAAACTTCTCTTTTGAGTGTTTGTTTCGCTCGCGGAGCGGTGAGGGGTGGCTAATATTTTTCATGCTAGATGTGTTATTCTCAAGATGAGTGTTTATTCACTTTTCATTGCACGAGAGTAAGGCAAAGGTATTAGGGATGCCCAGTCCCGAAATGCAAAACAAATGAATTTACTTTATGTTGTCAAATAATAAATTCCTTGGAAAGTGTTGGTATGGAAGGCACCCATGGATACGGTTAGCCATGGAAAGTGAAAGTTATGGTGGAAAAAGGAATAAACTTTATTTTCTGTTTGGGAACCACCTATGATATATCTATGCAAAGAAAGTATTGGAAACTTTAAGTCATTTTCGTTGGTGGGACGGATACACCTCCCAAAATGTTTTATCTCAATTTTTTTTGCTTTGAGCTCTAGCACCTCTACAAATCCCTACTTCCCTCTATGAAGGGCATTTCTTTTACTTTATGCAATTTTTATTTTGAGTCCCCATCTTCTCTCATAAAAGCACCAACTAGGAGGCAATATGATCATGCTCAAGTATTGGGTGTAGTTAATATTCGAGTGTGCTTCATGAATGGATCAATGTTTGAGCACGATGGGCTAGGATAACTTATTTTAGCATTGATATTTTGAAAGACATGGTTGCTTGTTGATATGCTTGAGTATCTAAATTATTATGTCAAAACTAGACTATTGCTTCGAATCACATAAAAGTTCAAATGTCCATGCTATAAAGAAAAGAATATGATATGACTTGATGAACAACACTCCACATCAAAAATTCTGTTTTTATCACTTACCTACTCGAGGACAAGTATGAGTTAAGCTTGGGGATGCTGATACGTCTCCAACGTATCTATAATTTTTGATTGTTCCATGCTATTTTACTATCAATCTTGGATGTTTTATAATCATTTCATAGTCATTTTATATCATTTTTTGGTACTAACCTATTGACATAGTGCCAAGTGCCAGTTCCTGTTTTTTCCATGTTTTTTACATCGCAAAAAATCAATATCAAACGAAGTCCAAATGCCACGAAACTTTATGGAGATTTTTTATGGGCCAGAAGGAAGGCAATGGGCCTTGGTTGCACCTAGGGATGCCCCGAGGGGGGCACAACCCACCAAGGCGCGCCAGGAGGCCCGAGCGCGCCCTGGTGGATTGTGCCCACCTTGCGTGCCCCCCGGACTGCCTCTTTGCTCTATAAATACCCCAAAAATACCAGAACCCTAGGAGAGTTGATGAAATATTCATCCAGCCGTCGTAGAGTCCAGAATCACTAGATCCAATCTAGACACCATCTCGGATGGGGTTCACCACCTCTATTGGTGCCTCTTCGATGATGCGTGAATAGTTCTTTGTAGACCTTCGGGTCCGTAGTTAGTAGCTAGATGGCTTCATCTCTCTCTCTCTTGATTCTCAATACAATGGTCTCTTGGAGATCCATATGATGTAACTCTTTTGCGGTGTATTTGTTTGGATCGATGAACTTCGAGTTTATGATCAGATCTATGTTTTTATATCCATGGAAGTATTTGAGTTTCTTTGATATTTTTTATGCATGATCTCTTATAGCCTTGTATTTCTTCTCTGATATTCGTGTTTTGTTTGGCCAACTTGATCTATTTATCTTGCAATGGGAAGAGGTGCCCGGTAGTGGGTTCGATCTTGCGGTGCTTGATCCCAGTGACAAAAAGGAACCGACACGTATGTATCGTTGCTACTAAAGATAAAAAGACAAGATCTATATCTACCTCCATATAGATAAACGGGTCTTATCTACATCATGTCATCGTTCCTATTGCATTACTCCATTTTTTCATGAACTTAATACACTAGATGCATGTTGGATAGCGGTCGATGTGTGGAGTAATAGTAGTAGATGCAGGTAGGAGTCGCTCTACTAATCTTGGACGTGATGCCTATGTAATGATCATTGCCTGGATATCGTCCTAATTATTTGAAGTTCTATCAATTGTCCAACAGTAATTTGTTTACCCACCGTTTGCTATTTTTCTCGAGAGAAGCCACTAGTGAAACCTACGGCCCCCTCTTCTTTCTCATATATTTGCCTTGCGGTCTACTTTTCCTTTGCATTTTTATTCAGACCTATTAAACCAAAAATCCAAATATACCTTGTTGCAATTTATTCTATTTGGCGTTCGATCTTTCAATATTTACAACTTTATCTCCCGTCACATGCCGTTTCTGGCGCCGTTACCCGAAAGGGATTGACAACCCCTTTAACACGTCGGTTTAGGAGGTGTTGTTATTCGTGTGCAACGGTTGTTTACGTTGTGTTGCTTGGTTCTCCTACTAGTTCAATAATCTTGGTTTCATAACTGAGGGAAATACCTACCGTCGCTGTGCTACATCATCCCTCCCTCTCTAGGGAAATACCGACGTAGTTCCAGCTACCATCAGATAGCAACCATGTTCTCATAGTCAATTGAAGACTCATCCAAAATGATGGATTCATCATTAAATAAAGTCATGACCTCTCCGAAATTCATTTTCATAATTATAATCATCATAAATAGGAGGCATGCAATCATTATAGCAAATTTGCACATCAAAACTTGGGGGACAAAAAATATCATCTTCAGCAAACATAGCATCCCCAAGTTTGTAGCTTTCAATATCATTAGCATCATGGATATTCAAAGAGTTCATACTAACAACATTGTAATCATGCCCATCATTCAAATATTTTGTTCCAAACAGTTTATTGACTTATTCTTCTAACAATTGAACACAATTTTCTGAACCATCATTTTCAAGAAAGATATTATAAAGATAATCAATAATATGATGCAACCTCAATTTCATTTTTATGTAGTTTTCTTTTCTAAACCAAACTAGTGATAAAACAAGAAACTAAAAGATTCAATTGCAAGATCTAAAGATATACTTGCAAGCACTCACCTCACTGGCAACGGCACCAGAAAAGATCTTGATTACGCAACTTTATTCTTGTAGACACGTGTTGGGGCTCCAAGCGCGGAGTTTTGTAGGACAGTAGCAATTTTACCTCAAGTGGATGACCTAAGGTTTATCAATCCATGAGAGGTGTAGGATTAAGATAGTCTCTCTCAAACGACCCCGCAACCAAATACAAGAAATCCCTTGTGTCCCCAACACACCCAATACAATGGCAAATTGTATAGGTGCACTAGTTCGGCGAAGAGATGGTGATAAAAGTGTAATATGGATAGTATATATTGGTTTTTGTAATCTGAAATTATAAAAACAGCAAGGTAACAAATAGTAAACGGGCACAAAAATGGTGTTGCAATGCTTAAAAATGAGGCCTAGGGTCCGTACTTTCGCTAATGCAACCTCTCAACAATGCTAACATAGTTAGATCATATGATTATCCCTCAAAGTACAGCAAAGAATCACTCTCGAGTTCCTATTAGCGGAGAACAAAAGGTAGGAATTGTTTGTAGGGTGCGAAGCCACCTCAAAGCTATTCTTTCCGATCGATCTATTCAAGAGTTCGTACTAAAATAACACAAAGCTATTGTTTTCGTTCGATCTATCCTAGAGTTCGTACTAGAGTAACACCAAAGCATATTCATATTCATAATACTCAATCCACACAAAGAACTATAAAGAGACCCCGAAGTTTCCGTCGGAGAAAAACGTGTATCAACCCCTATGCATAGATTACCCCAATATCACTGCGGGAATCCTCGAGTTGAATGACATAACATATATCAAGTGAATCAATAAGATACCCCAATTGTCACCTCAAGTATTCATACCGCAAGACATATATCATGTGTTCTTATCTTTGAATATTCAATCCAACAAGACAAAACTTCAAAGGGTAAAGACTCAATTCTTCACAACAAGAGTATAGATGGGAGAAACATCATATGATTCGACTATATTAACAAAGCCCATGATATAGATCACGAGAGAGAGAGAGATGAAACACATAGCTACTAGTACAAACCCTCAGCCCCGACGGTGGACTACTCCCTCCTCATCGCGGTGGCCGCCGGGATGATGAAGATGGCCACCGGAGATGATTCCCCCCTCCAGCAGGGTGACGGAATGGGTCTAGATTGGTTTTCGGTGGCTACGGAGCCCTGCGGCGGAGGAACTTCTGATCTAGGTTAATCCCGAGGGGTTTCGGAATATTTGGGAATTTATAGTGCAAAGAAGGGGCACGGGAGGCCACCGAGGTGGGCACAACCCACCTGGGCGTGCCAGGGGGCCTGGCGCGCCCTGGTGGGTTGTGCCCCCCTCGGGGCACCCCCCAGGTGTAGCTCTGTCCCATTGGGTTCCTTCCGGTCCATAAAAACCACAAAAAGTTTCGTGGTGTTTGGACTCCATTTAATATTGATTTTCTACGATGTAAAAAACAAGCAAAAAATAGCAACTGGCATTGGGTCAATAGGTTAGTCCCAAAAAATGATGTAAAGTTGCTATAAAATGCTTGTAAAACACCCAAGAATGATAAAATGACAACATGAATACTTCATAAATTATAGATACGTTGGAGACGTATCAGTTGGCCAGGGCGGCGGTGGAGAGTTGTTTCAGGGCGGCAAGGCGGCGACGGACTGGTGGTGGGGAGTTGTTTCAGGCCGGCGAGGCGGCGAGGCGGCGCGGAGCCCGGCGGTTCGGCCGGTGGTGGCTGGCGGCTTAGGGGGTGCAGGTTGACTGCATGCCCTCCCTAAACTACATGTGAAGTGCCTCTCTGCTACCATTGCGTTCAGTTTCAACAGTAACATTCAGATTCCACAGTAAATTTCAGTTTCTACAGTTAAGTTCAGAGTCAACAGTTTTTACCTCATCTATTGTAGTCAGGTGGTTTTTGGTGATGTAAATTTTACATCTATCACTTTTTGGTAATGTATTTTACATCATCTATTGGAGATGCTATTAGAATCCCACTTGACATTAACGATGTTTGTCTTGTGCTGCTTCAACCTTGACGTCTTACGGCTCACCGGAGCTGCTCCAAGGACAGAACGATCCATCACAATAGAGCAGTGCCGTGGACGCCGTCTACAGATTACTCAGATCTTCCTCCACACCTCCGACAGCCACCTCTGCCTCAACTTCTTCAGCGACCAACCCAACGATGCTGAGGTCGACACGGCTACGGCAAAGAGGTTGTACACTTGTTGCATCACTTATTACTCTACATTCATGTCAATCCATTAGGGCTATTTTGGTTCAACGAAAAAACATAGCAATAGAAAATTTTCCTATGGCACTCTACTATTCAATTATTCATGCATTTTGTTTAAAGGAATGGAGCAAAACATCCACCTGGACCTACTTTTCAAAATCATATGCATGAAAAAAGACCAAGTGCATTAGTGGCAGAATAACATTCTAACTGTACATGCTTTCATATGGTTTCACTTTATTTTGGCCATGTTTCTTTGCATTCTTCTGCTCTTCCAATTCCTGTGAACCAAACACCCAAGTTGACAGAAATCTTGTGTTTACAAATGCTCTGTTTACCATGTGCATTCCTATCCTATTCCGGTGTTTCTCCTATCCCTGCGATTTTTGAATCAAGCAAGTCAAATGAGCCCTTACAGAATTACTTCAGTTATAGGTAGGTGTCAAAAGAAACTTTGTGTGGTTTGTCCTGCTCCTGCCGCGATGTCGTCCACCTCACCCGAGCTGCTCCATCGACAAAAGCATCCACCAAACCAGACATCAAGACTCATAGCCGTCTTCCGCCGCCTCATATCTCCTTCCCTGCCGCTGGCACCCACCGCAACGGCATCACCATCATCGACTCAGTAGATGAACCTGAGGAGTACATGGGTCCACAAGAGAGGTCGCACTCTTTTGTTTCTACTTATGTTATGCATTGCTTAAAATTACCCGCTACTTTATCATCTTGTTCACCTCTTAGACTCCAAGTCAGGTCCAAATTAATGTTCAAACTTGATTTCTAAATTACTTGTGGGTCACATATCGAGGCAGCAATGAATAGTATCTCATCTAATATCTGGTTCACCTAGGGTATGCCTACGTTGTTCATCTTGGGTGGGAAACAAATAGTAAAGCAATCATCATCTGTCTTTTTATTAAATTAAAGCAATCATCAGCCTGCTATCATTATTTTTGGATCCATCCACTGGTTGTTACCATCACTCTAGATTTCTGCATGCTCTCCTTACATAATCTCATCATATTTTTTTCGTATGCATGTCAGATATTGTACACAGTCATGCTGAACATGTAGAGAAAAGGAGAAGAGTTTTGCACGGCAATACAATGTCATGTAGACATCGCTCCATGGTGGGTTCAATGGCAAACCCTCCCCCCTCTCCAGATTGTAATCCAGAGGAATCTGTTCTGAGGCATTGATAGGTCTACAATCGGAACACATGCGAAAGCTACCGTCTCGTTTTGGCACAAGAATGACCGGAATGGCACAAGGACTCAAACTTTCATGCACATGTCCATGGTCTATGAGATGTTTTACTTGCCTTTGTATTTCTTTGGTTTCTTTGGGGTTGACGCGGTAGGGAGCTTTGTTCAAAAGTGGTGCTTCGGGGATGAGGTTGATGCGGTGCTCGATGCCTCGTAGTGGAGGTAGTCCTGGAGGTAGCTCGTCGGGGAAAACATCTTGGAATTCCTGCAAAAGAGAAGACAACACTAAAGGTAGAGTGTAAGAGTTGTTAGCTTTTGGTGCATCGTCCTTGCACAAAAGGACATAGTGCATGACACTAGATGGGTTCTCACACACTCCTCTTATCTCACTTTTGGTGGCAAAAAGAACTAAGTTCTTCTTTTCGCTCATCGTGGAGGCACTCAATTTGGGCTTGTGGCGCTCACTCTCTTTTTGGTGGTTCGCTCTCTCACTATTCTCTCCACGATGGGTGGCTTGCTTGTCGGCGATCACTTAGCTTGGAGACATAGGGCGAAGTACGCACTCCTTTCGTTTCATCTTGAAGGTGTAGTGGTTCGTTCGGCCTTTGTGGATGACACCTCTATCAAATTGCCATGGTCGACCAAGAAGAAGGTGGCAAACGGTCATTGGAACGACATCACACTCCAAAGTGTCTTCGTAAGCTTTGATTTTGAAGGAGACTTGCACTCTATGCTCGACTTCAATAGTGCCGGAGTCGCTTAGCCATTGAACTTTGTAGGGATGTGGGTGCTTCGTCTTGGGCATTTGGAGCTTGGAGCAAAGTTCTTCAGTTGCTAAGTTATGACAACTCCCTCCATCGATGATGACCTTGACGGACCTTCCATTGATGCCGGCCTTGGTATGGAATATGTAGCATCTTTGGTCTTCTTCTTGGTGATGTTGAAGGGTCAAGACCATGGATACAACGAGAGCGGGACTTGAATCTTCATCACAAAATACTTGTTCCTCTTCATCATTCACTTGCCGGTGCATGGCGACTTGCTCAAGTGCTTCCGTTTCTCCTTCACTCATGGAGTCGTATGTACCATCGTCGTTGAGGATCATGGTCCGCTTGTTGGTACACTCAAAGGACTTGTGGCCTCGGCCTTCACATGTGAAGCATTTGAAGGAACTTGTCTTGACGGTCTCATCGGTTGGGGTAGATGATGATGAAGCTCTCGGCTTGAAGTTGCTTGTTGTAGGAGGATGACTTGAGGTTGTCGAAGCTTTCTTGTAACTCGACTTGTCGATGTTGCTTGTAGAAGGCTTGGTTGATGTAGAAGGTGGTGGAGTCGTTGAAGCTTGGTTGTTGGAGAAACCATAGGACTTGTATGAGAACTTGGCATACTTGAAGTCATCTTGCACTTGACGTTCCGCTTTGGTAGTTTGATGCACTAGCTCGATGAGGTTCGAGTATGGTTGGAAGTCGGCGATCTTCTTGATGGGATGACTGAGTCCATTCAAGAAACGTGCCATAGTTTTCTCATCATCTTCCGTGACATTGGCTCGTATCATGGCAATCTCCATTTCTTTGTAGTATTCTTGAACGATCTTGGTTCCTTGCTTGAGTAGTTGGAGTTTCTTGAAGAGGTCGCGGTTGTAGTAGGTAGGCACGACACGTGCTCTCATGACATCCTTCATTTGCACCCAAGTAGTGATGGGTGGTTCACCTTTTACCTCTCAGCGCTCAATGACTTGTTCCCACCAAATGAGGACACGGTCTTGGAACTCAAGGGATTCCATCGCGATCTTCTTCTCTTCTTCATAGTTGTGCAAGCGGAAGATTTTGTCGACCTTAAATGCCCATGAAAGGTACTCTTCGGGATCATTGCTTCCATTGAACTTGGGCATGGTGAACTTTAGCTTGCCATAGCGTTGCTCTTCATTGTGTTTGGGTCGGTGATGATGACGTCCTTGACGAGGAGGATTGTCTCTCACAACTTGCTCTTGCTGTGGAGGATTTCCATTGTCTTCTTGTTCTTGTTGAACTTGATGTTCTTGGCGAGCTTGTGGAGGAAATTGTCGAGCTTGATGTTGCACGCGAGCTTGATATAATCGTTCTTGAACTTCTTCGCGAAGTGCTTCTTGATGTTCACGAGCTTGTCGGCCTCGATTAGCTACGGGTCGACTTGATTCTCGGAGGGCTTGTTGCGCCTCAAGTGCTTGAGCTTCTCGCAATTGTTGCTCTTGACATTATGCCTCGGCATCTTGTGCTTCTTGGTGTAGACGCGCTAGCTCTTCATCTTCGTGTTGGCATTGTCGTTGCCATTCTCGTGCTTGCGCAAAGGTAGCTTGGTTGTGACGATGTCGTTGTTCTTGAGAGTTGTTGTTGTGTAGAGGGTTGCGGTTGGCTTGACAATCTTGGCGCGCGACACGACGAAGAGTGTTTGATGTCAGTGTACTTGAGCCGGAGATGGTGTAGTCGGAGTGTCGACTTGAGCGGCTCCGTCTTCATGAGGATGAAGTGGAAGAACAACGGTTGAGCAACAAAGCACGAATCTCGTCCATTCTTGCATCGTTCTCATGCTTGTGGTCGTCGAGCTTGTGGTTGAAGTAATCCCTTGTGTGTTTGTGACGCCCCCGATTTAATCGTACACTAATCATACACGCAAACGTGTACGATCAAGATCAGGGACTCACGGGAAGATATCACAACACAACTCTACAAATAAAATAAGTCATACAAGCATCATATTACAAGCCAGGGGCCTCGAAGGCTCGAATACAAGAGCTCGATCATAGACGAGTCAGCGGAAGCAACAATATCTGAGTACAGACATAAGTTAAACAAGTTGCCATAAGATGGCTAGCACAAACTGGGATACAGATCGAAAGAGGCGCAGGCCTCCTGCCTGGGATCCTCCTAAACTACTCCTGGTCGTCGTCAGCGGGCAGCACGTAGTAGTAGGCACCTCCGGTGTAGTAGGAGTCGTCGTCGATGGTGGCGTCTGGCTCCTGGGCTCCAACATCTGGTTGCGACAACCAGGTAGAAGGGATAGAGGGAAAATAAGGAGAAAGCAACCGTGAGTACTCATCCAAAGTACTCGCAAGCAAGGAGCTACACTACATATGTATGCATTGGTATCAACTCGAATAAGGCTATTATATGTGGACTGTACTGCAGAAAGCCGGAATAAGAGGGGGATAGCTAGTCCTTTCGAAGACTACGCTTCTGGCAGCCTCCGTCTTGCAGCATGTAGGAGAGAGTAGACTGAAGTCCTCCAAGTAGCATAGCATAGCATAATCCTACCCGATGATCCTCTCCTCGTCGCCCTGTTAGAGAGCGATCACCGGGTTATATCTGGCACTTGGAAGGGTGTGTTTTATTAAGTATCCGGTTCTAGTTGTCATAAGGTCAAGGTACAACTCTGGGTCGTCCTTTTACCGAGGGACACGGCTATTCGAATAGATAAACTTCCCTGCAGGGGTGCACCACATACCCCAACACGCTCGATCCCATTTGGCCGGACACACTTTTCTGGGTCATGCCCGGCCTCGGAAGATCAACACGTCGCAGTCCTCCCTAGGCACAACAGAGAGGTCAGCACGCCGGTCTAAATCCTATGGCGCAGGGGTTTGGGCCCATCGCCCTTTGCACACCTGCACGTTGCGAACGCGGCCGGAAGCAGACCTAGCCTAGTGGCGTTCCAGTCCAATCCGGCGCGCGCCACTCAGTCGCTGACGTCACGAAGGCTTCGGCTGATACCACGACGCCGGGATACCCATAACTACTCCCGCGTAGATGGTTAGTGCGCATAGACCAAATGGCCAGACTCAGATCAAATACCCAGATCTCGTTAAGCGTGTTAAGTATCCGCGAACGCCGAACAGGGCCAGGCCCACCTCTCTCCTAGGTGGCCTGAACCTGCCCTGTCGCTCCGCCACAAAGTAACAGTCGGGGGCCGTCGGGAACCCAGGCCCACCACTACCTGGGTGGAACCACCTGCCCCTTCAGCCCCCATCTCCGAACAGTATCACAGGTAATGTAACTGTGTAAAGTATATAGTATATGCTCGTGATCACCTCCCGAAGTGATCACGGCCCAGTAGTATAGCATGGCAAACGGACAAGAGTGTAGGGCCACTGATGGAACACTAGCATCCTATACTAAGCAGTAGGATAGCAGGTAATGGTAACAACAGTAGTAGCAAGGACAGGCTATACATCAGGATAGGAATAACGGAAAGCAGTAACATGCTACACTACTCTAATGCAAGTAGTATAGAGAAGAGTAGGCGATATCTGGTGATCAAAGGGGGGGCTTGCCTGGTTGCTCTGGCAAGAGAGAGGGGTCGTCAACTCCGTAGTCGTACTGGGTAGCAGCGGCGTCGGTCTCGGTGTCTAGCGAGAGAAGAGGGGGAAGAAACAATAAATATTTAAGCAAGCAGATGCATAGCGATGCATGACATGACAAGTATCGGTGCTAGAGGTGCTCTAACACAGTATGAGGTGATACCGGTGAAGGGGGGAAACATCCGGGAAAGTATCCCGGTGTTTTCGCGTTTTTGGGCAGAGGAGCCGGAGGGGGAAAGTTGCGAGTTTGCTATGCTAGGGATGCGTGGCGGACGAACGAGCTGCGTATCCGGGTTCGTCTCGTCGTTCTGAGCAACTTTCATGTAGAAAGTATTTTCATCTGAGCTACGGTTTATTTTATATGATTTTCTAAAGCTTTAATCATTTTTAGAATTTATTTAATTATTCAATTTTAACCTTATCCAGAATAGTGCATGCTGATGTCATCATGATGTCAGCATGACGTCAGCAGTCAACAAAGGTGTTGACTGGTCAAACTGACGTGTGGGTCCAGTGGGACCCACCTGTCATACTCTGATAACTAACTAACCAATTTAATTAGTTTAATTAACAGGTTAGATAGGTTAGTTAATTAATTGTGTTAATTAAATGGGATTACTTAAGTTAATTAATTAATTTTATTTATATTATTTTTATTTTCTCTTTTTTTATAATCGTTCTGGGCACGGGCCCCCTTGTCATTGGGCCAAAGGCCATAGCGGGTCGGGCGTTGTGGGGAACGGGCACAGGGCGCTGGGCGTGGCCGCCCGAGCGTGGTCAGACGCGGCCCAGTCGGCGGTTGCAGGCGAGCTCAGGGGAGTCGGCCCTTGGCCGGCAGGCGGCGGAGCAGCAGGGCGCCACCAGCGGCGCGCGGGCCGGCGGAAGCTGCCCTAGCAGCGGCAAGCAAAAGGTGGCGGCGCGGCGGCACAAGTGCAGCCGCACGCATCGAAAGGGGGGGCGCGGGCGGCTAGCGGTGCGCGGGCTGGCGCGGCCGAGGAAGGAGAAGAGGGCGGTCGACGGGCGAGGCCACCGTGGTTGGCGGCGCAAGCAGAACCGAGACGCGGCGCCAGGCGCGTGCAGCCGCGTGCATGAGCGGGGAGGCGCGGTCGGGGAGGCAGCACGGGGGTGCAGGGGAGCGCCCGGGCGACGCGGTGCAGGGCTGCACGGGCAAGGTGAGCAGCTGCCCGTGGCCGCGCGCGCACGCGGTGCGACCGACGCGCGGGCTGTTGGGACCGGGGGCGCGGGCGCGAACGCCGGCCAAGGAAGCTCGCGGGAAAACGGGGCGTGGCGACACGGTCCAGGCGACGCGGGCGCGGGGGTGGGTCGCGATGCGCGGGCGCGTGCACGGTCGAGCGGGCGCGTGCACGAGCAAGAAGCGTGCGAGAGCGGAGCAGTGCAGCAGCAGCAGGTCGCCGGCGAGCGCGGTGCACGGGCTCTGGCTGCAGCGGCGCAGTAGCGATGCGGGGCCGCGACGCGGCTAGCGACGCGCGGAGGCAAAGGGGAAGAGAGAGGGAGGTGTGGTGCTCACGGCAGGTTAGTAGGGTTTGAGGCAGTGGTTGTCGAGGGGGACGACGGTGACGACGCGATGTAGGGGAAGCAGGCCGGCGGGGAGGTCCTCAGGCGGCGGCGGCCGCCGCGTCCAATCCAGGCGACGGGGTCACGGCCGTTCGGGCCCCGATCCAGATCGGATCGGGGAAGGGGGGCGCGTCGTGCGGGGGGGAGTGGTGGACGGTGGTTAGGGTTACGGGGGGGGGGGGAGAGGGGATCTGGGAGTGGGGGTGGGCTTGGCCGGTTGGGCCTTTGGCCGGTCTGGGGAGGTGGGCCGCCTAGTCCAGTGGGTGGGGGGGGGGGTTCTCTCTTTTTTTGGTTTTGTATTTTCTTTTCTGTTTTAATTTCTTTTAGTTTTTGTTTTATAAAATATAAATACAACTCCTAAATTAATGTTATAACTTATTCTACTGCCCTAAAAAGTTTGACACCTAAATAAAATAGTTTGCATTATTATAATTTTTAAAAGGCATTTAATCAATTGTCATAACTACTGTTTTAATTACTTTAGAGCCTTTAAACATTTTATAAAAGTGTAGTTCCAATGCCATAATTACTTATGCATTATTTGGTTCACCCTGAACATTATAGTTTTAATTTTTGAAAACTTTTGTTGTTTGCCTGATTTTTAAATCGAATTCAAATCGGTTTCGAACTAATGCGAGATTAGCCACCGTGATCGAGGTGACATGGCATCATTAATGGAGGATTACTGTAGCGTAACTATCCGGGCGTCACAGCGTTGCTCGGAGAGTTGCAAGTCGGTGGCGAGGTTGTCGATGCGTTCACTCATTGCTTTTTGCTCTTGATGCATAGCAAGTTGTGCACCAAAGAGGTGGCTCTTTGTGACGTAGGAGTTCATGCCGTCGTCTTGCCTGATGAAGAGTGGGTTGGTAGAAGTACTTGGCCTATCCATCATTCCAAACGAATATGTGAGTGGGAGAAAGAGAAGAACGTATAACAAATGTACCTTGACCGATGTTGAAGTTGGATCAAAGATCACTCCAATGTGGAACAAGGAAATAGCACAATTGGTACCAATTCTTGCCGGTTTCTCACACCTACACAAGTAAAAGCTTATGGTGGAGCTTGGTTAGGATGGTGGCACAAAATTTGGTGCAATTGCTAGTGAGCTTCAATAATGTAGGAAAAGATTCGCAAATTTTCAATGCAACAAGTAGACCAAGCAAAATATGGTACATGGAAACACACACGCAAAGAGATGAAATGAGGTCGTGCAACCAAGGGTGAGCCAAAATGTGGAATCCACGAAAATGCTCTTGTTGCACAACACTAGAGAGATGCTAGCACGATTGCACAATAGGCGGATACGAAGACTTGTGCACAACCTACTAAGAAAAAATGCAACAACTTCTATCCCAAGTATGCTCTATGTATGGTATTCCGATGATATGATCCAAGATGATCTAATATGACAATCTTAATGTTGTATGATGCTATGGTTCTTGCTTACAAGCTCTTTGCTTATGTTTCCCTTTTGCTTAAAAGCTTGTTGGCTCTTTGTTGTTTGAGCTCTTTTCTCATGCAATGCTTCACGAACAAAGATAGCAATTGTGTATGCGATCACAACCTTGTGACACAAGAGATGATACCAAGATATGCACCAAAGATATGTATGCTATGGGAAGTATGATCACTAATGTGCACAAGTCACGTTGCTGGCAATACTCAAGGACTAGTCTCGATGGGTAAGCGACGCAAAAGAGTAAGGCTATGATGGCTATCAATGTAATGGCAAGAATGATGTATCACTAAACCAAGATGAGTTTACCGTTCTTTGGTTCCTCGTCTGTAAGCAAGAACGAATGACAGTGACCAAATGGAGAAGTGGTCATTGTTGATGACGCGTCCGTGGTGAAGATGAGCGGCGGTGATGTTGATGTTGAACCATACCTAAATAGCCAGAACACAATAGGACACGAAACCGCAACTCAAATTCTCAAAGCAAAACGTGACAAAATTGTCGGAGTTGGTAGTGGTAAGCGATGGTGGTGTATGTGGTATATGGCGGTGCTATGCGGAAGTGGTGGTGGTATGCAGAAGTGTATGTGGGTACCAGAACAAAATTTGGCGAAATTTGGACGGAAAACAGGGTGGTGGAATGGAAGTGATGCTACCAGGGGCCGGATGTCCGGATGTCTGGGGTGGCCGGATGTCCGGGCTCTGGATCCATGGACGAACTCCGCGTGGAAGTTGGCAAATCGGGGCAAAATTCGGAGGAATTTGTGGATGGAAATTGGGGAAATGATGATATCAACAAATCACAAAAAAATTGGGGGGCTATTTTTGTGGGGAATTTCCGAATTAGGGACAAAATCAACAAAACAAGGCTAGAAAACACAACGGGGAGGCTCCGAAATCGTGATCAACATGGCTCTAGATACTAAGATGATGTAGGGTGGACCCCTAGATGGTCGATCTTTCACAAAAGGAGCGGATCCCGCGAAGAACACAAAGAACACGAGGGGAAACACGAGAGAATCACTCAAACCAACAAGAACGATCACACATATGCTAGATCCATGAACACAAAGGAAGATACATGATCCACGATCAACAAGGGACGGTACAAAGGGTAACCGGTTCTTCTCCATGAGGAGGTCTTGATGGGGCTGCCCAAAAGGGGGTCTTGAATCCAAGGTGGATCTTCTCCGTAGAGGGGCCGCGGTCTCTCTCAAGGAGTAGATCCGATATGGATGAGCGAGGCTCTATCTCTCAAATGAGCTATCACAACGCTAACCCTAAAACGTAGGTAGGAGAAGAGTATATATAGTCTAGGTGGGCGAAGGGGTACACGGGCCTCGGGTCCTTACACTGTGCGCAGACAGGGGAGGCCGGGCGTCCGGGCGTCGGGCCGGATGTCCGGGCTTTCACGAGGGGTCGGATGTCCGGGCTGGAGGCGCTGGTCTTGTTGCTCTCTGGATAGGTGGGGTCCGGATTTCCAGGCGAAGGGCTGAATATCCGGGTGCGCGGGATGGGCCGGATGTCCGGGATGGTCGCCGGATGTCCGGGCCCTGTAGACTTGGCCGCTGGCTCCTTGCTGTTGTTGACACTTCCAGGGGCCGGATGTCCGGGGTCATGGCCGGATGTCTGGGGCCTGGGAGTTGTTCTTGACTCCTTTTGTCGGTTCTCTTCATCCATTAACTTGGGGGCTTGTCCGTCTTCACGTGCATCTTCGGGAGGGTCCTCTTGGTACCTAATCATGCACAACATCTGGGACTTAGGTAGTAGCCATGTCTCAAGAGGATCATATGTGATATCACTAAGGAAGGAGGTCACCTCGATCTCGAGAGCTCTAGCTCGTGCTCGTGTCATGGGTCCTCTTGGCTCTTGCTGAGACGATGGTAGGTCCGTGGGGATGACCAAAGGATGCTCCGCATCATTCCCCCACCGAGGTGTATGCTCTAACTTGGCACGGTTATACTGCTCATATCATCCATATGGTGTCTTGCATTGCATAGTTTAGACATCATATACACAATATTCAACACCATGTTCTTAGTTCAGACATCATATATGTGAATGCCCTCTGTTTAGCATATAAATCATATATGTGAATTAAATCATGCGATCCTGATTACTTAGATAACATGCATGTGAATTATGTCATGTGATCATGTTTAGTTATTCATCATATCTTTGAATTATGTTATGCTATGCTATCCAGTTTAGATAGACATCATATATGTGAAATTATGTCATGCTATCCATTTTGGTTAAACAATATACATGTCAACTATTTCATGTCCTCTTTTTTCCACACTATCTATTGCATCTGTCTCTCATACAATGTTTGTACATTCAACTATGTTTCCTGTTTATCAGCCATTTGAATTGGAGCGGGTGATGCCAGTATCTAGCAGAGTAAAAACACGGTCTTCAAATAAAATAGTGCTACCTCTTGGTGGAGATAGCACCCCGGTTGTACATGACTGAGAACTAGCCCTACCACACATAACCCAGACTCTCGCAGATTGTACCCCTACTGCGATGGACAGAGAACCAACTTCACCCAATCTAACCCCAACCCCGGCAGATAGTAACCCAGTTCCTGTTGACACAGCACCATTGATACATCTCCAACGTATCTATAATTTTTTATTGTTCCGTGCTATTATATTATCTGTTTTGGATGTTTATGGGCTTTACTATACACTTTTATATTATTTTTGGGACTAACCTATTAACCCAGAGCCCAGTGCCAGTTTCTGTTTTTTCCTTGTTTTAGAGTATCGCAGAAAAGGAAAATCAAACGGAGTCCAATTGACCTGAAACTTCATGAAACTTATTTTTGGAACGGAAGCAATCCAGAAGACTTGGGGTGTACGTGAGGGAAGCAACGAGGAAGGCACGAGGCAGGGGGGTGCGCCCACCCCCCTGGGCGTGCCCTCCACCCTCGTGGGCCCCTCGTGGCTCCCCTGGCGTATTTCTTCCTCCTATAAATACCAATATAACCTAAAACCATCGGGGAGCACAATAGATCGGGAGTTCCGCCGCCAGAAGCCCCCGTAGCCACCGAAAACCAATCTAGACCCATTCCGGCACCCTGCCGGAGGGGGGAACCCCTCATCGGTGGCCATCTTCATCATCCCGATGCTCTCCATGACGAGGAGGGAGTAGTTCTCCCTCGGGGCTGAGGGTATGTACCAGTAGCTATGTGTTTGATCTCTCTCTCTCTCTCTCGTGTTTTTGAGGTGGTACGATCTTGATGTATCGCGAGCTTTGCTATTATAGTTGGATCTTATGATGTTTCTCCCCCTCAACTCTCTTGTAATGAATTGAGTTTTACCTTTGAAGTTATCTTATCGGATTGAGTCTTTAAGGATTTGAGAACACTTGATGTATGTCTTGCGTGGGATACCCGTGGTGACAATGGGGCATTCTATTGATCCACTTGATGTATGTGTTTGGCGATCAACTTGCGGGTTCCGCACATGAACCTATGCATAGGGGTTGGCACACATTTTCGTCTTGACTCTCCGGTAGAATCTTTGGGGCACTCTTTGAAGTACTTTGTGTTGGTTTGAATAGATGAATCTGAGATTGTGTGACGCATATCATATAATCATACCCACGGATACTTGAGGTGACATTGGAGTATCTAGGTGACATTAGGGTTTTGGTTGATTTGTGTCTTAAGGTGTTATTCTAGTACGAACTCTAGGGCTGTTTGTGGCACTTATAGGAATAGCCCAACGGATTGATTGTAAAGAATAACTTTGAGGTGGTTTCGTACCCTACCATAATCTCTTCGTTTGTTCTCCGCTATTAGTGACTTTGGAGTGACTCTTTGTTGCATGTTGAGGGATAGTTATGTAATCCAATTATGTTATTATTGTTGAGAGAACTTGCACTAGTGAAAGTATGAACCCTAGGCCTTGTTTCAACGCATTGCAATACCATTTGTGTTCACTTTTATCATTAGTTATGTTGCTATTTTTATATTTTCATATTACAAAAATCTTTATCTACCATCCATATACCACTTGTATCACCATCTCTTCGCCGAACTAGTGCACCTATACAATTTACCATATATGTATTGGGTGTGTTGGGGACACAAGAGACTCTTTGTTATTTGGTTGCAGGGTTGCTTGAGAGAGACCATCTTCATCCTACGCCTCCTACAGATTGATAAACCTTAGGTCATCCACTTGAGGGAAATTTGCTACTGACCTACAAAGCTCTGCATTTGGAGGCCCAACAACGTCTACAAGAAGAAGGTTGTGTAGTAGACATCAAGCTCTTTTCTGGCGCCGTTGCCGGGGAGGTGAGTGCTTGAAGGTATATCTTTAGATCTTGTAATCGAATCTTTTTGTTTCTTGTTTTAGCACTAGTTTAGTTTATAAAAGAAAACTACAAAAAAATATAGAATTGAGTTTGCCTCATACGCTTCATCTTTTTAATATCTTTCGTGAGTATGATCGAAAGAAAAATTGTGCCAAAGTGTTAGAAGAAGAATGCATTCAAATGTGTGGCACTAAATATTTGAATGATGAGCATGATTGCAATGTTGTTAGTATGAATTCCTTGAATATCAATGATGCTAATGATATTCAAAGCCACAAACTTGGGGAAGCTATGTTTGATGAAGATGATATTTTTTGTCCCCCAAGTTTTGATGAGCAAATTTATTATGATGAAAGCATGCCTCCTATTTATGATGATTATATTGATTAAAGTGGATTTGGAGAGGTCATGACTTTATTTTGTGATGAATCCACTATTCCGGAAGAGGTTCCAATTGATTATGAGAACAAAGTTGCTATCTATGATGATTATTGGGATGACTTGTATGCTATAAAGAATAATGATATCCATGAAACTTGTCATCATGATTTTAGTTTTCAATTGGATTATGCCTCACATGATAATTATTTTGTTGAGTTTGCTCCCACTATTATTCATGAGAAGAATTTTGCTTATGTGGAGAGTAATAAAATTTCTATGCTTGTAGATCATGAAAAGAATGCTCTATGTGATAGTTATATTGTTGAATTCATTCATGATGCTACTGAAAATTATTATGAGGGAGGAACATATGCTTGTAGGAATTGCAATAATATCAAGTTTCCTCTCTATGTGCTTAAAGTTTTGAAGTTATGCTTGTTTTGCCCTCCTATGCTAGTTGATTATTGTTCCCATAAGTTGTTTGCTCACAAAATCCCTATGCATAGAAAGTGGGTTAGGCTTAAATGTGCTAGTCATATTCTTCATGATGCTCTCTTTATGTTACAATTCTTATCTTTTATGTGAGCATCATTGAAATCATCATGCCTAGCTAGGGGCGTTAAACGTTAGCGCTTGTTAGGAGGCAACCCAATTTTATTTTTGTTCCTTGATTTTTGATCCTGTTTAGTAATAAATAATTTATCTAGCCTCTGATTATATGTGGTTTTATGCTTTTAATTAGTGTTTGTGCCAAGTAGAACCTTTGGGAAGACTTGGGGAAAGTCTTTGCGATCATGCTGTAAAAAACAGAAATTTTAGCGCTCACGAGATTAGCTTCCATTTTTTATTGGAGAGTGATATTTAGTTAATTCTTTTTTCATATGATTAATAGATAAATTCCTCACGTCCATCAATTTATTTTAGAATTTTTGGGGTTCCAGAAGTATACGTTTGATCCAGATTACTACAGACTATTCTGTTTTTGACAGATTCTGTTTTCTATGTGTTGTTTGCTTATTTTGATGAATCTATGAGTAGTATCGGAGGGTATGAACCATATATGAGTTGGAATAAAGTAGATATTAAACCAATATGAATTTAGAATGAGTTCACAACAGTACCTAAGTGGTGATTTATTTTCTTGTACTAACGGAGCTTACGAGTTTTCTGTTAAGTTTTGTGTTGTGAAGTTTTCAAGTTTTGGGTAAAGATTCGATGGACTATGGAATAAGGAGTGGCAAGAGCCTAAGCTTGGGGATGCCCTGGAAGGCATCCCCTCTTTCGTCTTTGTTCATCGGTAACTTTACTTGGAGCTATATTTTTATTTACCACATGATATGTGTTTTGCTTGGAGCGTCATTTTATTTTATTTAGTTTTGCTTGCTGCTTGAATAAAATACCAAGATCTGAAATTCTTAAATGTTAGAGAGTCTTCATAAACTTGCATGATTATTCGACTACTCATTGATCTTCACTTATATCTTTTGGAGTAGTTTGTCGTTTGCTCTAGTGCTTCACTTATATCTTTTAGAGCACGATGGTGGTTTTATTTTAAAGAAATAGATGAACTCTCATGCTTCACTTATATTATTTTGAGAGTCTTTAGAACAGCATGGTAATTTGCTTTGGTTATGAATTTAGTCCTAATACGATGGGCATCCAAGAGGGATATAATAAAAACTTTCATATAAAGTGCATTGAATACTATGAGAAGTTTGATACTTGATGATTGTTTTGAGATATGGAGATGGTGATATTAGAGTCGTACTAGTTGAGTAGTTGTGAATTTGAGAAATGCTTGTGTTGAAGTTTGTGATTCCCGTAGTTTGCTTTGTCCCATACATTCTACCTCCATGATGGTTATAATACAGCAAATTTTCCCATTTTTCTCTATAGAGAAGGACCGATTTGAAAACTCAGGATGAGGTAACCTGTGCTAATACCTCTGCTATCTTCAAGAATGCTTGGTGGTAGTATCAGAATTACCTGAAGAAAACGTACTTCACTGGCAAAGAAACTCATCAAATTCCCTTACGTTCTCCTGAGACACATTTACTGGACGATGACTGGGAATGCCTTGTTCTATACTGGTCCCGAACCAAGAATGTGGTAAGGTCTATGAGCTCATTTTCTATTTTTTAAGTACTATGGTCTTACATCTTACTACAGTCTGTTCATGTAGAACAAGTGCTTAAACCTGAAGAACAATTGTTCTAATTTAAGATTCCATTGCTATCGTGCATACTTCTTTGCTCTTGTATCACTGTATTTACTCATACAAACTTATTTTTAAATTGAAGGATCCAATCGAAACTCCAATGGCACAGCAGGTATGTTCACGTATGTTTGTTTAACAGGTTTGCTCTTATCAATAGCTCTGTTGATTTCAATTTCAATTGTGTATATAGTTGACTTCTCATATCATGCACATTACTAGCATCACAATAGAGCCAATAGTGTTGTTGTACATGTAGACCCGTGGTACCCATTTGAAATCTTGTTGTGCCATGTAGTTTCCCACGCTTTGTATTCTTTCACTATTGCTTTGTCTTGAACTGGTATGATTTGAACCGTGTCCCTATTTTGATTTGGCAAGACAATGCAGTGACCATAGGACGTAGATATATGTTTGTTTGATGCTTTTTTTATGTACTACTTGGCAATGGAAGACTTGGTAGTTTAATCCTGTCCACCTTACTAATGAACTGGTTCACCGAAATGAGTTTCATATACTAGTACATGCTAAACCTGTTATATGTCTACTTGTTTCTTCTTTTAGAATGCTGACAGAATATTGGGGAAGAGTGCCTTATTAAGCAATGGTAAAGGAAGTAATGCAGATAAGGTTCAGGATAGTGAGACATCCTTGTTGGTCTCCAACAAAGCTGATAAAACAGCTAAGGAAGACTATCTTGAAGATAGTGAGACAACCCCAAAGTCTTGTCTTGGTTTAGTGTTCGAGTTACTGGCCACTACTGCTTGCACAAGCTATACAAACTCACTGTCTGAATCAGTTCGGTTTCTTGAGTCTCTACTACAAGCTGAAAGATGTTGATCAGTTGTGCTGCGAAAAGAAGCGGAAGGACTGCGGAAGTCCCTGGAGCATTCAGATGCATACTTTCTGGTGCAACAACAAGCGTTGGAGGATTTTAGCGCCAAACAGGACAAAGCTAATAAGATTGCTAAGTTTATTGCTAGCATGGTAGATACCCAGGATAACGTTTCTTGAGCTCTTCTGAAGTTGTTTTAGTTGTGGACTTGTTTTGCTGCCGCGTTTATTTGCACTCGTCGCCAATTTAGACGACCAGTGTATGTAATATGCTGCTTTGTTCCCTATGTTTGCACTGGTGGCGAACTTTGATGCCCAGTGGATGTAATATGTGTAATAGCCGTAATAGCCTAGCGTTAGTTCCTTGCTTATTTATTTCCTTATTGTCTTGTTTAGTTGTTTGCTTGTAGTCACTGTAGTTCTTTTTCCGCGTTTTTCTAGTGGCCACAATAACCATGGCAACACATGGACTGTTGTGACCATGGTCCTGCTACCTGTGTAGTGACCATGGCCCTCCATGGGCTGTACGATCCATGGGCCTCCCTCGGGACGTAGGATCCATGGGCCTTCTATGGGCCGTAGGATCCATGGGCCTTCTACGGGCCGTAGGATCCATGGGCCTTCTACGGGCCATCTCATCTATGGGCCTTCTACGGGCCATATAATCGTTTCGCCAAATATAGGCCGTACTATTCGTGGACCAATGACGGACCGCAAAATGGGTCGTAAACGAGCTAGAGTGGAAATCGTCTGTTTTATGGCCCGACCACAACGAGCCGTTAATAGGCCGTAATTGATGACACTACGGAAACAGCCCAACATGTCAACGGGCCACAAGCAGGCCGACTGTAACCACGGGCTGAATTTGGCCCACAAGCTGAACAGGCCAGTAACAGACCGTAAGTAATCAAATTCTAGAAATGAGCCCAAGAATAAATGGGCCCTTAGAAGGCCGAAAGTTAACACAGGCTGGAAACGGCCGACGGGCTAATGGGCCATTAATGGGTATAAAGTGATAGACTGTTCATTATGGGCCAGTTTCACCACGGGCCATTAATGGGCCAAGATTTACAAAGGGCCTAATATGGGCAGAAAGACGTCATGGGCCAGACATGGGCCGAAAGTTACAACGGGCTGGAATCATACTGGACGGCCCAAATGACGCTACTGGGCCTAATTCGGGTCAGCCGTAATGGGCCGTGACCTAGCGGGCTGTATATGGGCTATATGCCAACAGGCCGTTAACATGCTTTCCGTGGGCCGGCCCGCTACCTCTTTGACCAAGTCAAACATGCTGGCCTTTTCACCAAAATGTGCCTCTGTTGGGCCGTGCCACATGTGGACGTATCATAAGGGCCTCCTGTCCAGTGGGTGGATGACATCTGTCCCAGCGGTGAGCCAACACGTGTTTCCTCCGGCCAATGAGAATTTTACACGTGGAAAATCCCCATTGGTCTGGGCTGTTAACGGGTTATCGGATCCAAAACCGAACCCGGTAGCTTAACGGCGACCCATTATGGTGGATGCCACGTGTCGGTCACCCTTGACGAAAGCACTTCCATGACGCGCCATTTATCGTCATGGAAGTGGACACTTCCGTGATGATAATTTTGGTAATGTCATGGAACACTTCTACGACAGCACATGTATGATTATCTTGATTCTGTCATAAAATTATCATGGATGTACATGCATGACAGAAAACGTGCCCTATTGTGACAAACACGTATCATCATAGAAGTGTATTTTTTTGTAGTGATAGCTAGTAGCTAGATGGCTTCTTCTCTCTCTTTGATTCTCAATACCATGTTCTCCTCGATGTTCTTGGAGATCTATCCGATGTAATCTTCTTTTGCGGTGTGTTTGTCGAGATTCGATGAATTGTGGATTTATGATTAGATTATCTATAAATATTATTTGAATCTTCTGTGAATTCTTATATGCATGATTTGATATCTTTGTAATTCTCTTTGAACTATCGGTTTAGTTTGGTCAACTAGATTGGTTTTTCTTGCAATGGGAGAAGTGCTTAACTTTGGGTTCAATCTTGCGGTGTCCTCACCCAGTGGCAAAGTAGGGGTAGCGAGGCACGTATTGTATTGTTGCCATCGAGGATAAAAAGATGGGGTTTACATCATATTGCTTGAGTTTATTCCTCTACATCATGTCATCTTACTTAAAGCATTACTCTATTTTCATGAACTTAATACTCTAGATGCAGGCAGGAGTCGGTCGATGTGTGGAGTAATAGTAGTAGATGCAGGCAGGAGTCGGTCTACTTGACACGGACGTGATGCCTATATTACATAACCATTGCCTTGTATATCGTCATAACTTTGCGCTTTTCTATAAATTGCTCGATCGTAATTTGTTCACCCACCGTATTATTTGCCTTCAAGAGAGAAGCCTCTAGTGAAACCTATGGCCCCCGGGTCTATTTTCCATCATATTAGTTCCCGATCTACTATTTTGTAATATTTTATTTTCAGATTTATAAACCAAAAAACCCCAAAATATTTTTCTTTTGTTTAGGTTTAATTATCTATCTCTATCAAATCTCACATTTGCAAGTGCCCGTGACGGGATTGACAACCCCTTTATCGCGTTGGTTGCAAGTGTTTGTTTGTTTGTGCAGGTATTGGTGATTTGCACATTCTTTTCCTACTGGATTGATACCTTGGTTCTTAACTGAGGGAAATACTTATCTCTACTTTGCTGCATCACCCTTTCCAATTCAAGGGAAAAGCCAATGCAAGCTCAAGAAGTAGCAGGAGGTATTTTTGGCGCCGTTGCCGGGGAGATCTACGCCAAGTCAAGCCCACCAAGTACCCGTCATAAACTCTCATCTCTTGCATTATATTATTCGCCATTTGCCTCTCATTTTCCTCTCCCTCACTTCTAAAATGATTTTTGAAAAGATTTGCCTTTTTATTCGCCTTCTTTTGTTCGTCTTTTCGTTTGCCCTTATGTCTTACTTGGTTTGTTTGCTCATTTGCTTGGTATAATTGTGTGTTTATTGAAAATCAGAAGTAAAGAGTTTATGGATCCTCATCCACTTGCTAATCTTTTTAAAAGATCCAACTATGATGAACTAATTGCTAGTGAGTTGTGTGCACTAGATTATGTTTATGAAGTTTTGCTTGGAATCCGTGAATCTGAAAATTGTGATGAAGTGCTTTATGAAGTGATTCACGGTAGACCCTTGAATAAAAAGCATGATTGCAATGATGTTACTCATGTGTTGAGACCAAGACATTCCAATCCAACCACAAGAATCTTGATCTCTAGCCTTTCCCAAGTTGCTTTCCACTCAAATCATCTTTCCACCATAGCCAAATATGTGAGAGAGAGTTGAGTGTTGGGGAGACTATCATTTGAAGCACAAGAGCAAGGAGTTCATCATCAATACACCATCTATTACCTTTTGAAGAGTGGTGTCTCCTAGATTGGTTAGGTGTCACTTGGGAGCCTCCGTCAAGATTGTGGAGTTGAACCAAGGAGTTTGTAAGGGTAAGGAGATCGCTTACTTTGTGAAGATCTACCCAAGTGAGGCAAGTCCTTCATGGGAGATGGCCATGGTGGGATAGACAAGGTTGCTTCTTCATGGACCCTTCGTGGGTGGAGCCCTCTGTGGACTCACGCAACTGTTACCCTTCGTGGGTTGAAGTCTCCACCAACGTGGATGTACGATAGCACCACCTATTGGAACCACGCCAAAAATATCCGTGTCTCCAATTGCGTTTGCACACTCCAATCCCATCCCTTTACTTTCTTGCAACTTGCATGCTTTACTTTACGCTCCTCATATACTCTTGCCATGCTTGCTTGAAATGTATTGTGAATGCTTAAACTTGTGCTAAAACTCCACCTCAACTCGAAGAACTTAAAAACTGCTACTTTTGCTTGTTGAGGGTCTAATCACCCCCGCCCCTCTAGACATCTCTTCTCGATCCTTTCAATATTCCATAAAAATTCTTCGTAAAGTTTCAGCTCATTTGGAGTTGTGCAGAATAGGTAGCCTAACGTAGCTTTTTCAGGTCCAGAATTCCAGCTGCCGGTATTCTCCCTCTTTGTGTGTACCTTGCATATTATGAGAGAAAAGGCATTATAAATACTCCAAAAAGCATTATTATACATCAAAATAATATAAATAACAGTAGGTAAACATGATGCAAAATGGAGGTATCAAAGTTCATACCACTGTTGAGAGCCTGAAGTGTGAAGTGGATGAAGCTAGAGCACAACCGTACAGTGATGATGAGGAACACCTAGGTGATGGCATTCCAAGGACTACTCAGTTCCGGACTATGCCCAGATCAGCTGCAGTACCAGTCACTTCCAGAGCTACAGTTTCAGCTCTAGCTGTTGCACCCTCGGTTGCCCCCTCAGTGCCTCCTATCGTCTCCATTCCTCCAGTTCAACAGACACCGTTCGAAGCTTTTGCAGATGCACTTCTCTCTACTCTGACATCATCGCACACATAAACCTGGGAATGGTTTGGATTCAAACTACAGTTTCAGTTTGGTTTCCTATTCGGCTGTCATTGGATTGGACAAAATAGGCTAAGGCATTACCTTAATTTAGTTTGGACTGGGCTATACTTTTTTTGGGCTGGATTGGTTTGGTCTGGACAGAGACCAATTGGTCTCAAATAGTTTCATCTCATAGTCTAAAACCAAAATGAGCCACCAAATCGTTCAAGCAACCTCGACGGGCGGCCACCGCTAGGCTAGGGATTGCTGGGCTGAGCTTCGGCCAACGTCTCTCTCTCTCTCTCTCTCTCTCTCTCTCTCTCTCTCTCTCTGCAGATGATATGTTACCACCGAACTAAGACGCCACCGCCGGCGACCAAGTCGCGTACATATCCTCTGTAGATGAGATGTTGCCACCGAACCAAGATGCCGCAGCCGACCGCCGGCGACCAAGTCGCGTACATATGCTCTGTAGATGAGATGTTGCCACTGAACCAAGACGTCGATGCCGGCGACCAAGTCGCATACATATGCATCGCTGTTACGCAGTGGTGCGCCACCAGCCGACATGTTCGTCTGCTACTTCGCTGACTGCAACAAGGTGCATCAACAGCCTGGGTGTTCAGTAACGGAAATGAGTATGAAAGCATCAGCAGCTATCCACGTGTGCATGTGCAGTCCATAGATTCAGATTTTGGGCACAAACCAATTTTAGGAAATGGGTTGGATTGGTTTGGTTTGAAAGCACAAGTAGTTCAACTTGGTTTGGGTTGTAGCACTTACAATTTTGATTGGTTTGGCTTGACTAATAGACGTGTACATGTATGGATTGATCTCGGTTTGGTTTGGATTACAAACTATTCTTAGGTTTACGCACACAAGAGCTGCAAGTCAGAGGACTTCACCACCAGGAGCTGCCGGAGATCAAGCCTAGAGCTTTGTACTTATTTGAACTTTTTGGTACTTGTTGCCAAAGGGGGAGAATAGTATAGATCATTAGGCTTCGAGAGAGTGCTTTGCCTTTTGTTCATTTTCGTTTGGTTTTTTTGAGAGATTCTTGCTACTTTGAGTTATGTTTGCTTGATGCATGTATGAGACTATGTTAAGTTGCGTGCTTGATCATACTGTACTTCAATATTATGCTTTCGATTCTTGCTACTTTGAGTTACGTTTGCTTGATGCGTGTATGAGACTATGTTACATTGCGTGCTTGATCATATCGTACTTTAGTACTCTGCTTGCGTGATATTCATTCATATGCTCTTTGTATGATCATTCACTTGCTTTTTTGGTGACGAGTGCTAATTACTTTACAATCATATCATTTTAAGCGCTCCACCGAGATGTATGTGACATGGAAGAGTAACCCATGAGCCTAATCGATTACGCATTTGCATTCAAACACAATTTTTTAATAATGCACAAATTTAGAGGGAGCTCTTGCTTATCACATAGTTCTCAAAGCGACGATGTATTTCATTTATTATATCATTTTTCAAAGCTTTGATCTATATGTTGTCATTAATTACCAAAAAGGGGGGAGATTGAAAGTGCAGCTAATCCCCATGTGTTTTTGGTAATTAATAATAACATATATGTCATTGATCTAATGATCATTGCTAATAGGAATTCAGAAAAGATCAATTATTGGCATGGCAACTAATGGATGTGGACCCCTCAAAATGCTAAGGACGGGAATTGGCAACTCCAAGACTCTATTTTTTGGTTTAATGATCCAAGTTCACATTGAGTCCATTGGGAAAGCCAATACTATTAAAAGGGGATGAGGTATTGATGATGAGGTTGTTGCTCAAGTGCTTAGTGTTATTTCTCCAAAAACCCTCAGTCATTCTCTCAAACACATCTATCCAAATCCTACTTCCACATCTCGGTCCCACTGATATCATCTACTCCGAACTCACCGACATGAACCTACATATTGCCACAACCAAAACCCTAGCAATTTGGTTTGAATAAAAATGGATCTCGGTCCCACCTAGATGGCATAGCCAAGTTTCTGTATTGACATTGTTTCACTTCAGAACCATCGAGTTGAAACAATCAGAAATTCCAAAACGAAGTTTTGCCCTAGCCATTTGAAGGAAATATGCCCTAGAGGAAATAATAAAGTTATTATTTATTTCCTTATTTCATGATAAATGTTTATTATTCATGCTAGAATTGTATTAACCGGAAACATAATACATGAGTGAATACATAGACAAACAGAGTGTCACTAGTATGCCTCTACTTGACTAGCTCATTAATCAAAGATGGTTATGTTTCCTAACCATAGACAAAGAGTTGTTATTTGATTAATGGGATCACATCATTAGATGAATGATCTGATTGACTTGACCCATTCCGTTAGCTTAGCACTTGATCGTTTAGTATGTTGCTATTTCTTTCTTCATGACTTATACATGTTCCTATGACTATGAGATTATGCAACTCCCGTTTGCCGGAGGAACACTTTGTGTGCTACCAAACGTCACAACGTAACTGGGTGATTATAAAGGAGCTCTACAGGTGTCTCCAAAGGTACATGTTGGGTTGGCGTATTTCGAGATTAGGATTTGTCACTCCGATTGTCGGAGAGGTATCTCTGGGCCCTCTCGGTAATGCACATCACATAAGCCTTGCAAGCATTGCAACTAATGAGTTAGTTGCGAGATGATGTATTACAGAATGAGTAAAGAGACTTGTCGGTAACGAGATTGAACTAGGTATTGAGATACCGACGATCGAATCTCGGGCAAGTAACATACCGATGACAAAGGGAACAACGTATGTTGTTATGCGGTCTGACCGATAAAGATCTTCGTAGAATATGTAGGAGCCAATATGAGCATCCGGGTTCCGCTATTGGTTATTGACCGGAGACGTGTCTCGGTCATGTCTACATTGTTCTCGAACCCGTAGGGTCCGCACGCTTAAGGTTTCGATGACAGTTACATTATGAGTTTATACGTTTTGATGTACCGAAGGTTGTTCGGAGTCCCGGATAAGATCACGGACATGACGAGGAGTCTCGAAATGGTCGAGACGTAAAGATCAATATATTGGACGACTATATTCGGACTTCGGAAAGGTTCCGAGTGATTCAGGTATTTTTCGGAGTACCGGAGAGTTACGGGAATTCGCCGGGAGAAGTATTGGGCCTTATTGGGCCATACGGGAAAGAGAGAGGGGCTGCCTAGGGCAGGCCGCGCGCCCCCCAAGGCCTAGTCCGAATTGGACTAGGGGGAGGGGCTGCGCCCCCTCCTTCCTTCCCTTCTCCCTTCCCTTTCCTTGTCTCCTACTTCTAATACTTGGAAGGACTCCTAGTTGGACTAGGAAAGGGGGAATCCTACTCCCGGTGGGAGTAGGACTCCCCTAGGGCGCGCCATAGAGAGGGCCGGCCCTCCCCTCCTCCACTCCTTTATATACAGGGGCAGGGGGCACCCCATAGACACACAAGTTGATCTTCGTGATCGTTCCTTAGCCGTGTGCGGTGCCCCCCTCCACCATATTCCACCTCGGTCATATTGTAGCAGTGCTTAGGCGAAGGCCTGCGACAGTAGTACATCAAGATCGTCACCACGCCGTCGTGCTTACGGAACTCTTCCCCGACACTTTGCTGGATCGGAGTCCGGGGATCATCATCGAGCTGAACGTGTGCTAGAACTCGGAGGTGCCGTAGTTTCGGTGCTTCATCGGTCGGGCCGTGAAGGCGTACGACTACATCAACCGCGTTGTCATAACGCTTCCGCTGTCGGTCCATGAGGGTACGTAGACAACACTCTCCCCTCTTGTTGCTATGCATCACCATGATCTTGCGTGTGCGTAGGAATTTTTTTGAAATTACTACGTTCTCCAACAGTGGCATCCGAGCCTAGGTTTTA
The DNA here is from genome assembly GCA_034509565.1 of Triticum monococcum. NCBI lineage: Eukaryota > Viridiplantae > Streptophyta > Magnoliopsida > Poales > Poaceae > Triticum > Triticum monococcum. The sequence goes on from CM067846.1 coordinate 187,675,373, forward strand.
TGGTTTGATGTTATATGCACGAGTAGAACACAAGTGAGTTGTGGGCGATATAAGTCATACTGCTTACCAGCATGTCATACTTTGGTTCGGCGGTATTGTTGGATGAAGCGGCCCGGACCGACATTACGCGTACGCTTACGCGAGACTGGTTCTACCGCCGTGCTTTGCACACAGGTGGCTGGTGGGTGTCAGTTTCTCCAACTTTAGTTGAACCGAGTGTGGCTACGCCCGGTCCTTGCGAAGGTTAAAACAACACCAACTTGACAAACTATCGTTGTGGTTTTTGATGCGTAGGTAAGAATGGTTCTTGCTAAGCCCGTAGCAGCCACGTAAAACTTGCAACAACAAAGTAGAGGACGTCTAACTTGTTTTTGCAGGGCATGTTGTGATGTGATATGGTCAAAACATGATGAGATATAAGTTGTTGTATGAGATGATCATGTTTTGTTGAAGTTATCGGCAACTGGCAGAAGCCTTACGGTTGTCTCACTATTGCATAAGATGCAAGCGCCAAATAATTGCTTTACTTTATCGCTATGTGATAGCAATAGTTGCAAAAGCAATAGTTGGCGAGACGACCACGTGACGACACATTGATATAGATCAAGATGATGGAGATCATGGTGTCATGCCGGTGACAATAGAGATCATGACGGTACTTTGGAGATGGAGATCAAAGGCGCAAGATGATCATGGCCATATCATGTCACATATTTTGATTGCATGTGATGTTTATCTTTTATGCATCTTATTTTGCTTAGTTCGACGGTAGCTTTATAAGATGATCTCTCACTAAATTTCAAGATAAAAGTGTTCTCCCTGAGTATGCACCGTTGCCAAAGTTCGTCGTGCCCAGACACCACGTGATGATCGGGTGTGATAAGCTCTATGTCCATCTACAACGGGTGCAAGCCAGTTTTGCACACGCAGAATACTCAGGTTAAACTTGACGAGCCTAGCATATGCAGATATGGCCTCGGAACACTGAGACCGAAAGGTCGAGCGTGAATCATATAGTATATATGATCAACATAGTGATGTTCACCATTGAAAGCTACTCCATTTCACGTGTTGATCGGTTATGGTTTAGTTGATTTGGATCACATGATCACTTAGATGATTAGAGGGATGTCTATCTAAGTGGGAGTTCTTAAGTAATATGATTAATTGAACTTTAATTTATCATGAACTTAGTCCTGGTAGTATTAGCATATCTATGTTGTAGATCAATAGCTCGCATTGTTGCTTTCATATGTTTATTTTGATATGTTCCTAGAGAAAATTGTGTTGAAAGATGTTAGTAGCAATGATGCAGATTGGATCCGTGATCTGAGGTTTATCCTCATTGCTGTAGAGAAGAATTATGTCCTTGATGCACCGCTAGGTGACAGACCTATTGCAGGAGCAGATGCAGACGTTATGAACGTTTGGCTAGCTCAATATGATGACTACTTGATAGTTTAGTGCACCATGCTTAACGGCTTAGAATCGGGACTTCAAAGACGTTTTGAACGTCATGGACCATATGAGATGTTCCAGGAGTTGAAGTTAATATTTCAAGCAAATACCCGAGTTGAGAGATATGAAGTCTCCAACAAGTTCTATAGCTAAAACACGGAGGAGAATCGCTCAACTAGTGAGCATGTGCTCAGATTGTCTGGGTACTACAATTGCTTGAATCAAGTGCGAGTTAATCTTCCAGATAAAATAGTGATTGACAGAATTCTCTAGTCACCATCACCAAGTTAGTAGAACTTCGTGATGAACTATAATATGCAAGGGATAACGAAAACGATTCCCAAGCTCTTCGTGATGCTAAAATCGACGAAGGTAGAAATCAAGAAAAACATCAAGTGTTGATGGTAGACAAGACCACTAGTTTCAAGAAAAGGGCAAAGGGAAGAAGGGGAACTTCAAGAAGAACGGCAAGCAAGTTGCTGCTCAAGTGAAGAAACCCAAGTCTGGTCCTAAGCCTGAGACTAAGTACTTCTACTGCAAAGGGATTGGTCACTGGAAGCGGAACTACCCCAAGTATTTGGTGGATAAGAAGGATGGCAAAGTGAACAAAAGTATATTTGATATACATGTTATTGATGTGTACTTTACTAGTGTTTATAGCAACCCCTCAGTACTTGATACTGGTTCAGTTGCTAAGAGTAGTAACTCGAAACAGGAGTTGCAGAATAAACAGAGACTAGTCAAGGGTGAAGTGACGATGTGTGTTGGAAGTAGTTCCAAGATTGATATGATCATCATCGCACACTCCCCTATACTTTCGGGATTAGTGTTGAACCTAAATAAGTGTTATTTGGTGTTTGCGTTGAGCATGAATATGATTTGATCATGTTTATTGCAATACGGTTATTCATTTAAGTAAGATAATAAATTGTTGTTCTGTTTACATGAATAAAACCTTATATGGTTACACACCCAATGAAAATGGTTCGTTGGATCTCGATCATAGTGATACACATATTCATAATATTGAAACCAAAAGATGCAAAGTTAATAATGATAGTGCAACTTATTTGTGGCACTGCCGTTTAGGTCATATTGGTGTAAAGCGCATGAAGAAACTCCATGCTGATGGGCTTATGGAATCACTTGATTATGAATCACTTGATGCTTGCGAACCATGCCTCATGCGCAAGATGACTAAGACTCCGTTCTCCGGAACAATGGAGCGAGCAACTGACTTCTTGGAAATAATACATACTGATGTATGCGATCCGATGAGTGTTAAGGCTCGTAGAGGGTATCTTTATTTTCTGACCTTCACAGATGATTTGAGCAGATATGGGTATATCTACTTGATGAAACATAAGTCTGAAACATTTGAAAAGTTCAAAGAAATTCAGAGTGAAGTGGAAAATCATCGTGACAAGAAAATAAGGTTTCTACGATCTGATCGCGGAGACAAATATTTGAGTTACGAGTTTGGTCTTCAATTAAAACAATGTAATAGTTTCACAAACTCATGCCACCTGGAACACCATAGCATAATGGTGTGTCCGAACGTCATAACCGTACTTTATTGGATATAGTACAATCTATGATGTTTCTTACCGATGTACCAATATCATTTTGGGATGATGCATTAGAGACAGCTGCATTCACGTTAAAAAGGGGCACCATCTAAGTCCGTTGAGACGACACAATATGAACTATGGTTTGGCAAGAAACCAAAGTTGTCGTTTCTTAAAGTTTGGGGTTGCGATGCTTATAAGAAAAAGTTTCATCATGATAAGCCCGAACCCAAATCGGAGAAATGTGTCTTCATAGGATACCCAAAGGAGACAGTTGGGTACACCTTCTATCACAGATCCAAAGGCAAGACATTCATTGCTGAGAATGGATACTTTCTAAAGAAGGAGTTTCTCTCGAAAGAAGTGAGAGGGAGGAAAGTAGAACTTGATGAGTTAACTGTACATGCTCCCTTATTGGAAAGTAGTTCATCACAGAAACCGGTTTCTGTGACACCTACACCAATTAGTGAGGAAGTTGATGATGATGATCATGAAACTTCAGATCAAGTTACTACTGAGCCTCGTAGATCAACCAGAGTAAGATCCGCACCAGAGTGGTACGGCAATCCTGTTCTGGAAGTCATGCTACTAGATCATGATGAACCTACGAACTATGAAGAAGCGATGGTGAGCCCAGATTTCGCAAAATGGCTTGAGGCCATGAAATCTGAGATGAGATCCATGTATGAGAACAAAGTATGGACTTTGATTGACTTGCCCAATGATCGGCGAGCCATTGAGATTAAATAGATCTTCAAGAGGAAGACGGACACGGATAGTAGTGTTACTATCTACAAAGCTAGAATTGTCGCAAAAGGTTTTCGACAAGTTCAAGGTGTTGACTACGATGAGAGTTTCTCACTCGTATCTATGCTTAAGTCTGTCCGAATCATGTTAGCAATTGCCGCATTTTATGAAATCTGGAAAATGGATAAACAAAACTGCATTTCTTAAGGGATTTATTAAAGAAGAGTTGTATGTGATGCAACAAGATGGTTTTGTCAATCCTAAAGGTGCTAACCAAATATGCAAGCTCCAGCGATCCATTTATGGACTGGTGCAAGCATCTCGGAGTTGGAATATACTGTTGGGGAACGTAGTAATTTCAAAATTTTCCTATGCACACACAAGATCATGGTGATGCATAGCAACGAGAGGGGAGAGTGCTGTCTACGTACCAACGCAGACCGACTGCGGAAGCGATCACACAACGTAGAGGAAGTAGTCGTATGTCTTCTTCCCGATCCGACCGATCCAAGCACCGTTACTCCGGCACCTCCGAGTTCTTAGCACACGTTCAGCTCGATGACGATCCTCGGGCTCCGATCCAGCAAAGCGTCGAGGAAGAGTTCCGTTAGCACGACGGCTTGGTGACGATCTTGATGTACTACCGACGCAGGGCTTCGCCTAAGCTCTACAACGATATGACCGAGGTGGAATTTGGTGGCAGGGGGCACCGCACACGGCTAAGGAACGATCTCAAGGATCAACTTGTGTGTCTAGAGGTGCCCCCTGCCCCCGTATATAAAGGATGAGAGGGGGAGGGCTGGCCGGCCAAGCAAGGGAGGCGCAGGAGGAGTCCTACTCCTACCGGGAGTAGGACTCTCCCCTCCAATCCTATTCCAACTAGGACTCCAAGGGGGAAAGAGAGAGAGAGGTGGCCGGCCACCTCTCCTAGTCCTAATAGGACTAGGGGACGGGGGGAGGCGCGCAGCCCTCCATGGCAGCCCCTTACATCTTTCCACTAAGGCCCATGTAGGCCCATTTGGCTCCCGGGGGGTTCCGGTAACCCTCCCGGTAATCCGGTAAAATCCCGATTTCACCCGGAACACTTCCGATGTCCAAACATAGGCTTCCAATATATCAATCTTTATGTCTCGACCATTTCAAGACTCCTCGTCATGTCCGTGATCACATCCGGGACTCCGAACAACCTTCGGTACATCAAAATGCATAAACTCATAATAACTGTCATCGTAACGTTAAGCGTGCGGACCCTACGGTTCGAGAACAATGTAGACATGACCGAGACACGTCTCCGGTCAATAACCAATAGCGGGACCTGGATGCCCATATTGGCTCCTACATATTCTACGAAGATCTTTATCGGTAAGACCGCATAACAACATACGTTGTTCCCTTTGTCATCGGTATGTTACTTGCCCGAGATTCGATCGTCGGTATCCAATACCTAGTTCAATCTCGTTACTGGCAAGTCTCTTTACTCGTTCCGTAATACATCATCTCACAACTAACATCTTAGTTATAATGCTTGCAATGCTTATGTGATGTGTATTACCGAGAGGGCCCAGAGATACCTCTCCCTCAATCGGAGTGACAAACCCTAATCTCGAAATACGCCAACCCAACATATACCTTTGGAGACACCTGTAGTACTCCTTTATAATCACCTAGTTACGTTGTGACGTTTGGTAGTACCCAAAGTGTTCCTCCGGCAAACGGGAGTTGCATAATCTCATAGTCATAGGAACATGTATAAGTCATGAAGAAAGCAATAGCAACATACTAAACGATCAGGTGCTAAGCTAATGAAATGGGTCATGTCAATCAGATCATTCAACTAATGATGTGACCTCGTTAATCAAATAACAACTCTTTGTTCATGGTTAGGAAACATAACCATCTTTGATTAACGAGCTAGTCAAGTAGAGGCATACTAGTGACACTCTGTTTGTCTATGTATTCACACATGTATTATGTTTCCGGTTAATACAATTCTAGCATGAATAATAAACATTTATCATGATATAAGGAAATAAATAATAACTTTATTATTGCCTCTAGGGCATATTTCCTTCAGTCTCCCACTTGCACTAGAGTCAATAATCTAGTTCACATCGCCATGTGATTTAACAACAATAGTTCACATCACCATGTGATTAACACCCATAGTTCACATTGTCATGTGACCAACACTCAAAGGGTTTACTAGAGTCAGTAATCTAGTTCACATATCTATGTGATTAACACCCAAAGAGTACTAAGGTGTGATCATGTTTTGCTTGTGAGATAATTTTAGTCAACGGGTCTGTCACATTCAGATCCGTAAGTATTTTGCAAGTTCTATGTCTACAATGCTCTACACGGAGCTACTCTAGCTAATTGCTCCCACTTTCAATATGTATCCAGATTGAGACTTTAGATTCATCTGGATCAGTGTCAAAAACTTGCATCGACGTAACCCTTTACGACGAACCTTTTTGTCACGTCCATAATCGAGAAACATATCCTTATTTCACTAAGGATAATTCTGGCCGCTGTCCAGTGATCTACTCCTAGATCACTATTGTACTCCCTTGCCAAATCAATGCAGGGTATACAATAGATCTGGTATACAGCATGACATACTTTATAGAACCTATGGCCAAGGCATAGGGAATGACTTTCATTCTCTTTCTATCTTCTGCCGTGGTCGGGCTTTGAGTCTTACTCAACTTCACACTTTGTAATACAGGCAAGAACTCTTTCTTTGACTGCTCCATTTTGAACTACTTCAAAATCTTGTCAAGGTATGTACTCATTGAAAAAACTTATCAAGCGTCTTGATCTATCTCTATAGATCTTGGAGCTCAATATGTAAGCAGCTTCACCGAAGTCTTTCTTTGAAAAACTCCTTTCAAACACTCCTTTATGCTTTACAGAATAATTCTACATTATTTCCGATCAACAATATGTCATTCACATATACTTATCAGAAATGCTGTAGTGCTCCCACTCACCTTCTTGTAAATACAGGCTTCACCGCAAGTCTGTATAAAACTATAGCCTTTGATCAACTTATCAAAGCGTATATTCCGACTCCGAGATGCTTGCACCAGTCCATAGATGGATCGCTGGAGCTTGCATATTTTGTTAGCACCTTTTGGATTGACAAAACCTTCTATTGCATCATATACAACTCTTCTTTAATAAATCCATTAAGGAATGCAGTTTTGTTTATCCATTTGCCAGATTTCATAAAATGCGGCAATTACTAACATGATTCGGACAGACTCAAGCATAGATACGAGTGAGAAGCTCTCATCGTAGTCAACACCTTGAACTTGTCGAAAACCTTTTGCGACAATTCCAGCTTTGTAGATAGTAACACTACTATCAGCGTCCGTCTTCCTCTTGAAGATCCATTTATTCTCAATTGCTTGCCGATCATCGGGCAAGTCAACCAAAGTCCAAACTTTGTTCTCATACATGGATCATATCTCAGATTTCATGGCCTCAAACCATTTCGCGGAATCTGGGCTCATCATCGCTTCCTCATAGTTCGTAGGTTCATCATGGTCAAGTAACATGACCTCCAGAATAGGATTACCGTACCACTCTGGTGCGGATCTCACTCTGGTTTACCTACGAGATTCGGTAGTAACTTGATCTGAAGTTACATGATCATTATCATTAGCTTCCTCACTAATTGGTGTAGTAGTCACAAGAACAGATTTTTGTGATGAACTACTTTCCAATAAGGTAGAATGTACAATTACCTTATCAAGTTTTCTACTTTCCTCCCACTTACTTCTTTCAAGAGAAACTCCTTCTCTAGAAAGGATCCATTATAAGCAACGAATGTCTTGCCTTAGGATCTGTGATAGAAGGTGTACCCAACAGTCTCCTTTGGGTATCCTATGAAGACATATTTCTCCGATTTGGGTTTGAGCTTATCAGGATGAAACTTTTTCTCATAAGCATCGCAACCCTAAACTTCAAGAAACGACAACTTTGGTTTCTTGCCAAACCATAGTTCATAAGGCGTCGTCTCGACGGATATAGATGGTGCCCCTTTTTTAACGTGAATGCAACTGTCTCTAATGCATAACCCCAAAACGATAGTGGTAGATCGGTAAGAGACATCATAGATCGCACCATATCTAATAAAGCACGGTTATGACGTTCGGACACACCATTACACTATGGTGTTCCATGTGGCGTGAGTAGTGAAACTATTTCACATTATTTTTTAACTGAAGGCCAAACTCATAACTCAAATACTATTCTCTATGATCAGATCGTAGAAACTTTATTTTCTTGTTACGATGATTTTTCACTTCACTCTGAAATTCTTTGAACTTTTCAAATGTTTCAGACTTATGTTTCATCAAGTAGATATACTCATATCTGCTCAAATCATTTGTGAAGATCAGAAAATAATGATACTTGTCGCGAGCCTCAATATTCATCGGACCACATACATCAGTATGTATGGTTTCCAACAAATCTGTTGCTTGCTCCATTGTTCCGAAGAACAGAGTCTTAGTCATCTTGCCCATGAGGCATGGTTCGCAAGCATCAACTGATTCATAATCAAGTGATTCCAAAAGCCCATCAGCATGGAGTTTCTTCATGCGCTTTACACCAATATGACCTAAACGGCAGTGCTACAAATAAGTTGCACTATCATTATTAACTTTGCAGCTTTTGGTTTCAATATTATGATTATGTGTATCACTACGATCGAGATCCAACGAACTATTTTCATTGGGTGTGTAACCATATAAGGTTTTATTCATGTAAACAGAACAACAATTTATTCTCTTACTTAAATGAATAACCGTATTACAAAAAACATGATCAAATCATATTCATGCTCAACGCAAACACCAAATAACACTTATTTAGGTTCAACACTAATCCTGAAATTATAGGGAGTGTGCGATGATGATCATATCAATCTTGGAACCACTTCCAACACACATCGTCACTTCACCCTTAACTAGTCTCTGTTTATTCTGCAACACCCGTTTCGAGTTACTAATCTTAGCAACTGAACTAGTATCAAAATACTGAGGGTTTGCTATAAACACTAGTAAAGTACACATCAATAACATGTATATCAAATATACTTATGTTCACTTTGCCATCCTTCTTATCCGCCAAATACTTGGGGTAGTTCCGCTTCCAGTGACCATTCCCTTTGCAGTAGAAGCACTTAGTCTCAGGCTTAGGATCAGACTTGGGCTTTTTCACTTGAGCAGCAACTTGCTTGCCGTTCTTCTTGAAGTTCCCATTCTTCCCTTTGCCCTTTTCTTGAAACTAGTGGTCTTGTCAACCATCAACACTTGATGTTTTTCTTGATTTCTACCTTCGTCGATTTCAGCATCACGAAGAGCTTGGGAGTTGTTTCCGTTATCCCTTGCATATTATAGTTCATCACGAAGTTCTACTAACTTGGTGATGGTGACTAGAGAATTCTGTCAATCACTATCTTATCTGGAAGATTAACTCCCACTTGATTCAAGCGATTGTAGTACCCAGACAATCTGAGCACATGCTCACTAGTTGAGCGATTCTCCTCCATCTTTTAGCTATAGAACTTGTTGGAGACTTCATATCTCTCAACTCGGGTATTTGCTTGAAATATTAACTTCAACTCCTGGAACATCTCATATGGTCCATGACGTTCAAAACGTCTTTGAAGTCCCGATTCTAAGCTGTTAAGTATGGTGCACTAAACTATCAAGTAGTCATCATATTGAGCTAGCCAAACGTTCATAGCGTCTGCATCTGCTCCTGCAATAGGTCTGTCACCTAGCGGTGCATCAAGGACATAATTCTTCTGTGCAGCAATGAGGATAAACCTCAGATCACGGATCCAATCCGCATCATTGCTACTAACATCTTTCAACACAATTTTCTCTAGGAACATATCAAAATAAACACAGGGAAGCAACAACGCGAGCTATTGATCTACAACATGATTTGCAAAATACTACCAGGACTAAGTTCATGATAAATTTAAGTTCAATTTAATCATATTACTTAAGAACTCCCACTTAGATAGACATCCCTCTAATCCTCTAAGTGATCACGTGATCCAAATCAACTAAACCATAACCGATCATCACGTGAGATGGAGTAGTTTTCAATGGTGAACATCGTTATGTTGATCATATCTACTATATGATTCACGCTCGACCTTTCGGTCTCCGTGTTCCGAGGCCATATCTGCATATGCTAGGCTCGTCAAGTTTAACCTGAGTATTCTGCGTGTGCAAAACTGGCTTGCACCCATTGTAGATGGACGTAGAGCTTATCACACCCGATCATCACGTGGTGTCTGGGCACGACGAACTTTGGCAACGGTGCATACTCAGGGAGAACACTTCTTGATAATTTAGTGAGAGATCATCTTATAATGCTACCGTCAGTCAAAGCAAGATAAGATGCATAAAAGATAAACATCACATGCAATCAATATAAGTGATATGATATGGCCATCATCATCTTGCGCTTGTGATCTCCATCTCCGAAGCACCGTCATGATCACCATCGTCACCGGCGCGACACCTTGATCTCCATCGTAGCATCGTTGTCGTCTCGCCAATCTTATGCTTCCACAACTATCACTACCGCTTAGCAATAAAGTAAAGCATTACATCGCGATTGCATTGCATACAATAAAGCGACAACCATATGGCTCCTGCCAGTTGCCGATAACTTGGTTACAAAACATGATCATCTCATACAATAAAATAAGCATTATGCCTTGACCATATCACATCACAACATGCCCTGCAAAAACAAGTTAGACGTCCTCTACTTTGTTGTTGCAAGTTTTACGTGGCTGCTACGGGCTTAAGTAAGAACTCATCTCACCTACGCATCAAAACCACAACGATAGTTTGTCAAATAGACTCCGTTTTAACCTTCTCAAGGACCGGGCGTAGTCACACTTGGTTCATCTAAAGTTGGAGAGATAGTCTTCCGCAAGCCATCTATGTGCAAAGCACGTCGAGGGAACCGGTCTCGCGTAAGAGTACGCGTAAGGTTGGTCCGGATCGTCTCGTCCAACAATACCGCCGAACCAAAGTATGACATGCTGGTAGGCAGTATGACTTGTATCGCCCACAACTCACTTGTGTTCTACTCGTGCAAATAACATCAAACCATAAAACCTGGCTCTGATACCACTGTTGGGGAACGTAGTAATTTCAAAATTTTCCTACGCACACGCAAGATCATGGTGATGCATAGCAACGAGAGGGGAGAGTGATGTCTACGTACCAACGCAGACCGACTGCGGAAGCGATCACACAACGTAGAGGAAGTAGTCGTACGTCTTCTTCCCGATCCGACCGATCCAAGCACCGTTACTCCGGCACCTCCGAGTTCTTAGCACACGTTCAGCTCGATGACGATCCTCGGGCTCCGATCCAGCAAAGCGTCGAGGAAGAGTTCCGTCAGCATGACGGCGTGGTGACGATCTTGATGTACTACCGACGCAGGGCTTCGCCTAAGCTCTACAACGATATGACCGAGGTGGAATTTGGTGGCAGGGGGCACCGCACACGGCTAAGGAACGATCTCAAGGATCAACTTGTGTGTCTAGAGGTGCCCCCTGCCCCCGTATATAAAGGATGAGAGGGGGAGGGCTGGCCGGCCAAAGAGAGGGAGGCGCAGGAGGAGTCCTACTCCTACCGGGAGTAGGACTCTCCCCTCCAATCCTATTCCAACTAGGACTCCAAGGGGGAAAGAGAGAGAGAGGTGGTCGGCCACCTCTCCTAGTCCTAATAGGACTAGGGGACGGGGGGAGGCGCGCAGCCCTCCATGGCAGCCCCTTACATCTTTCCACTAAGGCCCATGTAGGCCCATTTGGCTCCCGGGGGGTTCCGGTAACCCTCCCGGTAATCCGGTAAAATCCCAATTTCACCCGGAACACTTCCGATGTCCAAACATAGGCTTCCAATATATCAATCTTTATGTCTCGACCATTTCGAGACTCCTCGTCATGTCCGTGATCACATCCGGGACTCCGAACAACCTTCGGTACATCAAAATGCATAAACTCATAATAACTGTCATCGTAACGTTAAGCGTGCGGACCCTACGGTTCGAGAACAATGTAGACATGACCGAGACACGTCTCCGGTCAATAACCAATAGCGGGACCTGGATGCCCATATTGGCTCCTACATATTCTACGAAGATCTTTATCGGTAAGACCGCATAACAACATACGTTGTTCCCTTTGTCATCGGTATGTTACTTGCCCGAGATTCGATCGTCGGTATCCAATACCTAGTTCAATCTCGTTACTGGCAAGTCTCTTTACTCGTTCCGTAATACATCATCTCACAACTAACATCTTAGTTATAATGCTTGCAAGGCTTATGTGATGTGTATTACCGAGAGGGCCCAGATATACCTCTCCCTCAATCGGAATGACAAACCCTAATCTCGAAATACGCCAACCCAACATATACCTTTGGAGACACCTGTAGTACTCCTTTATAATCACCTAGTTACGTTGTGACGTTTGGTAGTACCCAAAGTGTTCCTCCGGCAAACGGGAGTTGCATAATCTCATAGTCATAGGAACATGTATAAGTCATGAAGAAAGCAATAGCAACATACTAAATGATCAGGTGCTAAGCTAATGAAATGGGTCATGTCAATCAGATCATTCAACTAATGATGTGACCTCGTTAATCAAATAACAACTCTTTGTTCATGGTTAGGAAACATAACCATCTTTGATTAACGAGCTAGTCAAGTAGAGGCATACTAGTGACACTCTGTTTGTCTATGTATTCACACATGTATTATGTTTCCGGTTAATACAATTCTAGCATGAATAATAAACATTTATCATGATATAAGGAAATAAATAATAACTTTATTATTGCCTCTAGGGCATATTTCCTTCATATACGCTTTGATGAGTTGATCAAAGCATATAGTTTTATACAGACTTGCGGTAAAGCCTGTATTTACAAGAAAGTGAGTGGGAGCACTACAACATTTCTGATAAAGTATATGTGTATGATATATTGTTGATCAGAAATAATGTAGAATTATTCTGCAAAGCATAAAGGAGTGTTTGAAAGGAGTTTTTTCAAAGAAAGACCTCGGTGAAGCTGCTTGCATATTGAGCATCAAAGATCTATGGAGATAGATCAAGACACTTGATAAGTTTTTTCAATGAGTACATACCTTGACAAGATTTTGAAGTAGTTCAAAATGGAACAGTCAAAGAAAGAGTTCTTTCCTGTGTTACAAGGGGTGAAATTGAGTAAGACTCAAAGCCCGACCACGGCAGAAGATAGAAAGAGAATGAAAGTCATTCCCTATGCCTTGGCCATAGGTTCTATAAAGTATGCCATGCTGTGTACCAGATCTATTGTATACCCTACACTGATTTTGGCAAGGGAGTACAATAGTGATCTAGGAGTAGATCACTGGATAGCGGTCAAAATTATCCTTAGTGGAATAAGGATATGTTTCTCGATTATGGAGGTGACAAAAAGGTTCGTCATAAAGGGTTATGTCGATGCAAGTTTTAACACTAATCTAGATGACTCTAAGTCTCGATCTAGATACATATTGAAAGTGGGAGCAATTAGCTAGAGTAGCTCCGTGCAGAGCATTGTTGATATAGATATTTGCAAAATACTTACGGATCTGAATATGACAGACCCGTTGACTAAAATTATCTCACAAACAAAACATGATCACACCTTAGTACTCTTTGGGTGTTAATCACATAGAGATGTGAACTAGATTACTGACTCTAGTAAACCCTTTGAGTGTTGGTCACATGATGATGTGAACTATGGGTGTTAACCACATGATGATGTGAACTATTGCTGTTAAATCACATGGCGATGTGAACTAGATTATTGACTCTAGTGCAAGTGGGAGACTGAAGGAAATATGCCCTAGAGGCAATAATAAAGTTATTATTCATTTCCTTATTTCATGATAAATGTTTATTATTCATGCTAGAATTGTATTAACCGGAAACATAATACATGTGTGAATACATAGACAAACAGAGTGTCACTAGTATGCCTCTACTTGACTAGCTCATTAATCAAAGATGGTTATGTTTCCTAACCATAGTCAAAGAGTTGTTATTTGATTAATGGGATCACATCATTAGATGAATGATCTGATTGACTTGACCCATTCCGTTAGCTTAGCACTTGATCGTTTAGTATGTTGCTATTGTTTTCTTCATGACTTATACATGTTCCTATGACTATGAGATTATGCAACTCCCGTTTGCCGGAGGAACACTTTGTGTGCTACCAAACGTCACAACGTAACTGGGTGATTATAAAGGAGCTCTACAGGTGTCTCCAAAGGTACATGTTAGGTTGGCGTATTTCGAGATTAGGATTTGTCACTCCGATTGTCGGAGAGGTATCTCTGGGCCCTCTCGATAATGCACATCACATAAGCCTTGCAAGCATTGCAACTAATGAGTTAGTTGCGAGATGATGTATTACGGAACGAGTAAAGAGACTTGCCGGTAACGAGATTGTACTAGGTATTGAGATACCGGCGATCGAATCTCGGGCAAGTAACATACCGATGACAAAGGGAACAACGTATGTTGTTATGCGGTCTGACCGATAAAGATCTTCGTAGAATATGTAGGAGCCAATATGAGCATCCAGGTTTCGCTATTGGTTATTGACCGGAGACGTGTCTCGGTCATGTCTACATTGTTCTCGAACCCGTAGGGTCCGCACGCTTAAGGTTTCGATGACAGTTACATTATGAGTTTATACGTTTTGATGTACCGAAGGTTGTTCGGAGTCCCGGATGAGATCACGGACATGACGAGGAGTCTCGAAATGGTCGAGACGTAAAGATCGATATATTGGACGACTATATTCGGACTTCGGAAAGGTTCCGAGTGATTCGGATATTTTTTGGAGTACCGGAGAGTTACGGGAATTTGCCGGGAGAAGTATTGGGCCTTATTGGGCCATACGGGAAAGAGAGAGGGGCTGCCTAGGGCAGGCCGCGCCCCCCCCCAAGGCCTAGTCCAAATTGGACTAGGGGAAGGGGCTGTGCCCCCTCCTTCCTTCCCTTCTCCCTTCCCTTTCCTTGTCTCCTACTCCTAATACTTGGAAGGACTCCTAGTTGGATTAGAAAAGGGGGAATCCTACTCCCGGTGGGAGTAGGACTCCCCTAGGGCACGCCATAGAGAGGGCCGACCCTCCCCTCCTCCACTCCTTTATATACGGGGGCAGGGGGCACCCCATAGACACACAAGTTGATCTTCGTGATCGTTCCTTAGCCGTGTGCGGTGCCCCCCTCCACCATATTCCACCTCGGTCATATTGTAGCAGTGCTTAGGCGAAGCCCTGCGACAGTAGTACATCGAGATCGTCACCACGCCGTCGTGCTGACGGAACTCTTCCCCGACACTTTTCTGGATCGGAGTCCGGAGATCGTCATCGAGCTGAACGTGTGCTAGAACTCGGAGGTGCCATAGTTTCGGTGCTTGACGGTCGGGCCGTGAAGACGTACGACTACATCAACCGCGTTGTCATAACGCTTTCGCTGTCGGTCTATGAGGGTACGTAGACAATACTCTCCCCTCTCGTTGTTATGCATCACCATGATCTTGCGTGTGCGTAGGAATTTTTTTGAAATTACTACGTCCTCCAACACCATTGCACTTTGGTCCCACCGAGTTGTTCCACTTCGGTCGCACCAAAAAGCACAACGTTCATATCTTTTACGCAGATCATTCTCATCGAGTTTATGTTCGGTCTCATTGATTTGGGCAAAAGTGTGTAACGATTGGATTTTGGGTGAAGGCTATTTATACCCCCTCCACCCCCACTTACTCTCTAAGAGAGCCATCAGAACGAAATACTGCTTCCACCATTCATTTTCTGAGAAAGAACCACCTACTCATGTGTTGAGATCAAGAGATTCCAATCCTAGCATTTGAACCTTGATTTCTATTCTCTTCAGATTGCTTTCCACTTCAATCCTTCTCCTACCCAAGTCAAATCTATGAGAGATAGATTGAGTGTTGAGAAGACTATCATTTGAAGCACAAGAGCAAGGAGTTCATCACCAACACAACATCTATTATCTTTTGGAGAGTGGTGTCTCCTAGATTCATTATGTGTCACGTGGGAGCCTTCAAGATCATGTGGAGTTGAACCAAGGAGTTTGTAAGGGCAAGGAGATCGCCTACTTTGTGAAGATCTACGTAAGTGAGGCTAGTCCTTCGTAGACGTAAGCCATGGTGGACCCTTCATGGGTGGAGCCCTCCATAAACCCACACAACTGTTATCCTTCGTGGGTTGAAATCTCCATCAACGTGGATGTACGATAGCACCATCTATCAGAACCACGCCAAAAATCATTGTGTCTTCATTGCATTTGAAATCTCCAATCCCTCCTTTATGTTCATATGCAAAGCATTTACTTTTCGCTGCACACCTCTTAGACTTGCATGTGTAGGGTGTATTTGACTTGGTAGAATTGCTAAAACTTGCCCATAACTAAAATTGAGAAAATGATAAGTTTTTATTTGATCAAGTAGTCTAATCATCCCTCTCTAGACATACTTTCGATCCTACAATGCCGCCATCAGCCCGCAAGATTCCCAGAGCGTCAGAGGACGCCGCGCAATATTTGTGGGAGATTGAGATGCCATGCTTTTGTGTTTTGAAGGAGAGAGACTATTCGGCTCTTATGGTTGAAAACGGAATATATATATTAATTAATTGGAAATAGGAGCAAGGCTGCTCGGTTCCTACACTGAAAACTAAACCATTAAACATTGCGGCAACATCCTGGTTCATTCCGCATGTAACTTCTGCCGAAGTGAACGCGATCCGTAATGGCTTTCTTCTAGCATTGAACATTGGATGTACATCTCTTATTGTCGAATCAGACAGCCTCAATACAGTCGAGATCATCAACCAGGAGGACTACCAGGGACATGATGTTGCTATCTATATGGAGAGTAAGCATCTGGGGCTAATTTCTCTAATGTTGATGTAATTCATTGTTTTAGAGAGGCAAATCTTGTGGCTGATAGCATAGCAAAGAATTCTCTTAGCTCTAGATCTTCTTTGGTTTGGGACAGTGAGTGTCCGGACTTTATTTCTCACCAAATTGTAAATGATTTTGCCATTATTTGAGGAATAAAGTTTTGATGTCAAAAAAAGAAAACTAAACCATTAATGGAAAATAAAGCTGCTAATACTCCATTGGAAGTAGTATTGCCTGTGCGTTTCATTAGCCAGCTGCAGCTAACTCGAAAATAAGAGATCTATTTAGTGGTTAAACAGAAAAATAAAAAATGATGATGTGGTAGGCTGCATGTGCTTGTGTGGCATTATGAGGTATGTGTGATAAGGTGGATAGACTGCATGTTAAGAGAAATAAGATAGTGAGGATGAACTATTTAAGTGTTATAGATAGGTTAGCTCTCAAAAATGATATAAAATTATATATAAAGTATATAAAATTGATAATATAATATCATGAAAAGGAAAAAAATATTATATGTATGTTAGAGACGTATCAACATTCCAAGTTTAATTACTGCTCGTCCTCGAGTAGGTCAATGATGAAAACAGAATTTTTGATGTTGAATGCTACTCCTACCTATCATATTCATCATGTAATCTCTTTACGGTATAAATATTGAGAAATGATGAAGTAATTGATATCAACATAATAATATCCATGAATACTCGTAGAATGGTTTGACACGTCACATAGACGCAAAAATCTGAAAAATCAACAACGTTGTTTGTGTATGTTTTGTAGTGATACAAACGTGTAGGACATGTCAACCAAATATACAGTTGCCCTAATCACCCCCACTAATCATGGTGGACTTCGGTAGCTGTGGCGTAACTCGTTAATCCACAGTGCATTCTCATCCTTCCATCAGCCATGCGTCAATCCCTTCTCTCTTCTTATCTCTGCTTCACATTTTCTTATTGTGTTTTGTAAATAGTCTCCGAGTTGTGAACCAACTTTTGCCAAGCCGTGGCCGGAAGTAATATTTTCGAGCTTGAACCTAGCGTAACAAAGCCAGCGCTCGGTCTCAGTCACTCATCCAAGCACCTAAAAAAGTAACTTCCCCGTAACAAACCCGGCAGAATCTACCGCACCCATCGGCGAGTAGATAGCATAGATCCGTCACTCTCATCCACTCGTGGACAAAAAAGATCTCGCCAGCGCATCTCCATTCCTGGCATCATCCCCGTCGTCGTCTTCCTCGCTCGCTGTGCCACTGCCACGCCTCGCCATTTTTGTCATCTCGCCGCGGATAAGGAATGGCGAGGCAGCAAGCAACCGGCCAAAGACTAAACTAATCTGGCAAGTAAGAGGAAGCAAAGATCGACTGCGGAAGGCAAGGCAGGGACGCAATCCGGAGGGGATTAATTGCTTTCCTTCCTTCCTTAACGTGGAAAGGGACCGGCGCTCGCGGCGACCAGGAAGGCAAGGAACGCGTCCGGTTCTTGGATAAGCGGAGGCGCGGCACCGCACCGCACGCGGCATTCGCCAATATAAGAAGGCCGCCGGGGGTGGGAGGCGGAGGGACAACTCCGTCTACACAAGCGCGCGCGCACCCACCAAAGTCTTCTGCCGATTTCTTCGTCTCCGCTCTCCTCGTGTTCGGGTTGTTGGCCGAGCGACAGTTGGGATTCTGTAGAGGTATGAGATTGAGATGCTACTCTCTGGCGCTTGTTTTTCTTTCCATGGTGGTAGGATTGGGTTAGCTTCGTCTGGGGTTTTGTCCCCATTCCAGTTGTATGATCTGGTTGGTATATGCCCTGGAGAAGTTTGTCTTGGATTTGGGGGAAATTCCAAGATTTAGACGTTGCGCTGAATGTTTGTCCATTCTTGTACCGAACATCTTATGATTGAATAATGATACTGCTACATGTGTTCTACTGCCGGAAATGGCACTCGAAGTTTGTTGCTTTATGTGGTTTCGTTTCCTGTTTGTCATCAAGCCAGACTTTGTACATCCTGTCAAATGTGTCGGTCAAATAGTTAGTTGTAACTTGAAAGCTTAGTTCTTTCCTGAATAATCACGATCACCATTTCCCCAAGATAAATGAAACTCGGATTCTGCTTTCTTGATTCATGACAAGGTAGATACCTCTACAGATGATAGATTAGGAAAATGTAATCAAAGGACGGGAATTCAGATTTAAGGTTTTTTATAATGGTAACCTGAATATATTTCAAAAGAAATTCAGATTTATGATGAAATCTGTCTCTTGTCCTAATTGAAAATTTGCACGTACAGGAGGTTGAAAGTACTTGAAACAAATGGGGATTGGGGATGCATCACCTAGTGAAAACCAGTCTGCACACAAGGAAAAGAGGGATGAGACCACGCCACTTCTCCCGGTCAAGGCGGAAGAGGAAGATGGCATCCATGAGTTCAATGGAGCGTCTTTCTCGGGTGCAGTTTTCAATCTGTCAACAACCATCGTGGGGGCTGGAATTATGGCCCTGCCAGCAAGTATCAAGATGCTAGGCATTATCCCTGGTATTTTGATGATCATCCTTGTGGCATTGCTCACTGAGGCATCAATTGACATGATGGTCAGGTGCAGCCACCAGGCCAAGATTACATCCTATGGCTGGCTCATGGGTGACTCTTTTGGTCAATGGGGGAGGATTGCACTGCAAGCATCTGTGGTCATAAACAACATTGGCGTCATGATTGTATACATGATTATCATCGGTATGCCTGTGACACGACCCTTTTCTGTTATGCCTACTTGAATATCGATAATTGGCAGTATACGTTCAGGTGCTATATTTTTAGTCCATGATTTACATAAAATGGAACCCATGGAAACTAAGTAATAACTTCTTAATTAATTACTTATAGTGAATGCTGATACATTTTTCGGTGAATTATCATCGGTATGCCTGTGACACGACCCTTCTCTGTCATGCCTACTTACCATCGAGAGTTGTAATGTTGAATATCGATAATTGGCTGTATACGTTCAGATGCTATACTTTTAGTCGCTGATTTACATAATATGTAATCCTTGGAAGCCTAATTAGTTACTCATAGTCAACACTGATACATGTCTTCGGTAGAACACTTATTTGGTTCGCTGCGGCTGGATTGTTGACTTAAATCTTTTCATTGATGTTGGATTTCTGTTTCCTATAATTCTTAAGTCTGATCGACCTCCCTAAAAGAAATCACCACTATGCTCCTATGTGTGTCCAAGCGATGTGTTGCATGGCACATCGAAATAAGTGCAAAAAAAATGCTCTGTCTTCTTTTAGGAATTGGTTGAATCCTTATTTGGACCATGCAATTCGCTTCAAACTATTATTGATACTGCTTGTTCATCTTTTTTCTAGGTGATGTGCTATCGGGAACATCTACAACTGGTGTTCATCACCGGGGTATCTTTGAGGGGTGGTTTGGGCCTCATTTCTGGAATTCTCGTCCAGTTGTTCTCCTTGCCACAACTATTTTTGTGTTTGCTCCATTGGTGAGCTTTAAGCGATTGGGTAAGTTTGTTTTGCATTGAAGAAAGAGGTCCATTTTGCTATTTCTCTTATGGTATCTGAACTAAATTACTAACGGAGCATCTTTGGTCGCAGATTCATTGAGATACACATCTGCTCTGTCAGTTGCTCTTGCTGTGGTTTTTGTTGTCATCACTGCTGGAATTGCTATTCTCAGACTGATAGAAGGGACCGCGGAGATTCCCAAACTCTTCCCTGAGATACATGAACTCAATTCCATCTGGGAACTCTTTACAGCTGTGCCGGTTCTTGTCACTGCCTATATTTGCCACTACAATGGTGTGTCTCCTACTTTATACTTGGTTTGATCTTGCTGTAGTTCATTTCTCTGAGATCTAAAACATCTGCTTTTCATGATTGGACAGTTCACAGCATCGATAACGAACTGGAAGATAGAAGTCAGACTAAGCCAATTGTGCGAACTTCATTGGCTCTCTGTTCAAGTGTTTATGTTGCAACAAGCTTCTTTGCATATCTACTCTTCGGCGAGGGTACCCTCTCCGATGTGCTCGCTAATTTTGACTCTGACCTTCATATTCCATTCAGCTCTGTCTTCAATGATATAGTCAGAGTGAGCTATGTAGTCCATGTCATGCTGGTCTTCCCTATAGTCTTCTTTGCCCTTAGGCTCAACCTGGATGGACTCCTCTTCCCCACCTCAAGGCACATTTCTCATGACAACCGAAGGTTTACCATTATCACCGTCTCACTCCTCGCTGTGATTTATCTTGCTGCCAACTTCATACCAAGCATCTGGGATGCGTTCCAGTTCACTGGTGCTACAGCTGCTGTCCTGATTGGTTTCATCTTTCCTGCCATGATCATACTCAGGTAATCAGCATTCTGTTTGTGATGTGTGCCCCGATGTTTGTAGGTTTCCTTTTGGTTTACATGTTCAATAATTTTATTCTGCTCATTGTTTCTTCAGGGATTCTTATGGGATTGCAACCAAGCGCGACAAGGTTTTAGCTGTAACCATGATTGTGCTTGCTGTGCTCTCCAATTCAGTGGCCCTGTACAGCGATGCGATGAGCATCCTCTACAGGAAGGTGGAGGCCTAGTCTGCTCCATGCCTCCATACTCCAAGGGAATAAGTCCAATGCACATGCACAATTCGGAGTGATTATTGAGCTTTAGTTAGTATATTGCGCAGTCAAGCAATGTGATTTCATGGTGGCCACTAATTTTTGTTTTGGACACTTGAGAGGATTTTGTTTGCTGCATTTGTCTAGTTCCTTGAACATGTAATCCGGCTCAGCATCTAGATGAGCAATTTGTGATCTGGTCGCAGGTGTTTGTATTTATTGGCAAGAACAAGATTTTTATTTACTTTTTGGGGTCATGTACATGTTCATATTCGATCATCTTGAAATGGATGTTTGAGAAAGCTCTTTGTATGCAATGAACTGAACCATATTCTAGGGGGAGACATTGTTGTGGATATATCATGTACATTTGCACCGACGTTTTTCTCACCTGTGAAAAAGGCGAACACCGAGCCGCAAACCTAGGCACGACTATCGTGGTTGTGTCTTCTCTTGTGGCCACAAGTAGGGGTCAGGATCTTCTACGGTCCCATTAGGTAGAAAAACTTTGACTTACCCTTTTTATTGTTTTTTTTCATGTTTTGAAAATGTGACATGTAGCGTGTTGCGTGCTATCAATGGTGTCCAATCACCACACTTCACACCCTTAATTTCATAGAAAATGAAAAATGATACATAGTCTGAATTGTGCAATCCTATAAGGCACCGTTTACCATAGCGCACAATCAGACAATTCACATTAGTAGAAAAATAATGCCAAAAGGTTTACCCTAATAACATATAAAAATAGGTTGTCGTACTTACCGCACAATTAAAATACGTTGCATATTGAAGATACTAAAAATCATAACTGTCAACATTTTTCTTTGAGGAATATTGTGAAACAGTTTGTGATGTGGCCTCTAAATAGCGATTCTGTCGATAAAAACGCTTAGGTCTCCTTTGGTTTGCAAGAATTTTATAGTAATGCTATAGGATAAGATTTTTACAGAAAAATGTATTTTTTTTAGGACCCTTTGGTTTGCAGAATGGATTGCTATTCTTATCTAGAATTGGTTTCTACCATTCCCAGTTCAAGGAAAGAATTTTTTAGCTCAGACCTACTATAACAAATCTCATCTTATGAATCAAACAACATCTCTATAGCCTATAGGTATTGACATACATGTCATCTTTTTTCTTGAGGTAAAACATACATGTCATCTGATTTCCCAAAAAATTCTCTTTTTTATTGAGACAAATTTCCCAAAAATTCTTATTCTTATTCTTAAGTACGGGTCTTCCATTTTATATTGGGTCCCATCATGACGGCCCAGCAAACTGCATTTGTTTTTCTTTTAGCGGACAGAGAAGTTCTCAGCAGAGCAGACAGGCGAACGAGCCCAAGCCCGATTCCTACTCGGCGGGAGCGGGAGGAAGCGCCGGCGATGGCGACCCCGGCGAAGGAGGAGGCGGCGGCAGGGAAGAGAGACGAGCTCGCCGACTCGCTGTCCGAGCTCTTCACCAACGTCTCCCTCATGGTCCGCGGCGAGCTCCAGGTCCGTCCATCCGCCACACTCGAGCCCACCCCTCACAATCCCCGCGGCATCTCCAAAGCTTTAGACGGCGAATCACGGCCTTCACGAGGCCCCCTGATCTCAGCTGTCGTGTGCAAATGGACGAAAAGAAGAGCGATTTGATTCCGCACCCAACTGTTTGGTGTTGATTTGATGATTAGCTAACGCGATAAAAAAAAATCGTGCCATAACCCTAGCGCCGCAGAGCCCGTGGTCGTTCGTTCAGATTTCCTAGCTTGGACTGGTGCACGGATTTTTCTAGGTATTTTCTGGATCTGGTACGCTCACGGGGGCTTCGTTAACGTTTGCCCCCATTTGGTTTCGATGCCTCAGTTCGAAGGACTGGTAGTGGCAGACGAAAGCAATCACTGATCATGTAGTGCTAAAGTGGATTTTCTACCATGGAATTGGTACGCCAAAATGAATACCTGCCCGTTGCATTCTCTGGACACCAGTAGTTGCTACGCAATGTGCTTTAGTGCATCCATTCCCAGGTTATTTCTCATTTATGCTTGAAGGCGCGAAACTCGGTTGGCTTTATTTGTGATTTGAAATGGCTGTGTTCAGAATTTGTAGCCTAGGCTATGGGCTCTGTGCTCGGTTCTTTGTTTCTTGAGGGATTGAGTACTTCTTCAGGGGGCAGAAGTGCATCACAACTCAGATAGTACTCCCTCCGTCACAGTTTAGAAGGCACAGTTAAATTTGCGTGCGTTTCCACAATAGACAAGGTTTAGGGCGCATTGCATTTATTTGTAGTAGCTAATTAGTACTCTGATATACTATTTCTATATGCATGCGTAGTGTGAATGCTATTTTTTAGCCCATCTCACAACCAATAGATAACCACCTAGGTCCCAGAGAATTTCCAAGCGTGCCTTCTAAACCGTGACGGAGGAAGTACTACACTTTTGTAGCTCGCAGATGACACATTTATATAGGCGTTGCTTCTTTTAACATGACAAGGTATCACTGAAGTGCATGAATTCAGATTGGCAGCAGAAGTTGCAGAACGTTGATTTGCTTACTGAATCAAAAGAAGAAAAGTAGATCAGTGGTATTGACATTGACAGACCTTTGCACAGATAGAGGCCATCCACTTGGTTTGGTGTTCGTGCTATGCCGTGTACCAAACAGCTTTCCGGTACTGTGCTTCTCATACAGTGGGATTATTTTCATATTTGCCAATAAAGCGTTATTATGATTTGAGCAATAAAGGCTGTACTTCTAGTCTAGTTTTGACAGAAAGTGCTTTGGTAGCTAAGGGTAATTAAATGTCTTGTAAACAACTTCACCAAACCATATAGATTCACTAAAGGTTATAAGAGATGTCTTCTTAATCTGAATCTTCAGTAAAAGATGACAGATTTAATGCCGCTTTAGATTTAGTTTTCTTGAATGTATTTTAGAAAACAAAAACGGTTAACTGTCCCTTGCCAATGATTATCGGTAGGGCTACTAACGTTTGCTGTCATCAACATTTGTGATCCGTCAGCAGTTCCTTTTCTCTTAAGATGTCACATTCTTTTCAGGGAACCAACAACCAGCTGTCACTACTTGAAAAGATGAATCAACGCGTGACCCAGGAATACAGCAATTATGGAGACGTTGCGTCCGGTCTGCGAGTTTTTGTAGAACAACTGAATGAGAAAAACCAACGGTTTGACGAGTATACAACGCAGATCGACGCGATAGACCAGCAGGTGAGTGAGTTTGAGGCAGTGGTGTCCATGCTTGATAAGCATGTCTCCATGCTGGAGAAGAAAGTGAAGTCCGCATATCACATTGCTCCCACGCAATGATTCATGTCCAAGCATCCCATCATGTCCTGTTCTCTTCACAATAATCGAGCATATATGTATCTAGTAGCTAAACACGTTTGGATGGGGAAAGTTACACTCTGGCCCCAATGTTTCCACCATTGTAATACTTGTAGTCTTGTGGTGCAACTGCATGGACGAGTTGCGGTGTTCCTTCCAGGCACTTGTATAATACAGCACTACTTGCTATTATGGAGACAAATAGACAGCACCATAAGATTTCCCTCCCCCACTTGTCATTCCTGCGATGAACGCTGGGGAATCTTTGAACGAGATCATCGTTGTTGTTGCGGATTATCTGTTGCTGCTATGGTGGCTAATAGGTACGTACACAGCAGTGTAAGATTTTGTTCCCACTTGTCTTTCCTGTGATGAATGTTTTCTCGAGGCGGCGAATGAGATGATAGTTGCAGAGCTTAATCATGCAGTTTCACCTTAACTATTGTGCAACCAGCATGTCTCCCTTGTGCAGCTCTGATGGCTGGACTGGCATTCTCATGTGCACGTTAGTGTTACAAAGATTCCCGCAAATTCTCAATTCATGGAATCGATCTCGTAAGGACTATGACATGTGGTGACAGAGGAGTTGCCACTGAATTTCTTGGTCTATCACGTTTTCACATGCGACTTGGCATCATGCATGCCTCTGTATCATTGCAGCTGTGAATCATGGACTTGACTGACTCCAAATTTCTTACACAAGTTCATATGTAAAATACTGTATTTTCAAAAGAATAATGATCATGACAATTTGGTACCCAAACCGAAGGTTGCATAGTAGGAGTATGTGTGTGGATGCAGCTTTGGAGAAACCGTTTGGGAGGAAAGATATTGTTCAGTTCTTGCTTCGTGTGCGGTAGAGTCAGGTTATGATTTTTCTCAATCGCGTGGTGTGGTGATGACGTAAAATTGGAGGGTCAACGCCTTGAGCCACTTAAATGAAGGAACCTGGCCGCCCAGCTGCCGGGTGGAGTTTCCTACACTCCGCTGTCATCGAGGTTACTTAATCGTTTGCGCCATGAACAAGAACAAAATCCCCACATCAGCAGGGCAGCTACCCCGAAGGGCAAAAGTCCACCGTGAATATTTTGTTTCTCGTCTTCACCGGATGAACGATAGTAGAGTAAAAAATTTCCTCTATCACATCGGTAAACCCTTTGATTTTGGCCTCGTTTCATCTGATCTGCGAAAATGTCAAAAGACGAAGTATAGTAAATTACTTTCTTCACAAACAGACGAGACCTTTTCTCCTTGTAAAACGACACTTTTGCCCGTCGTAACAAGGTAAAGTTAGGAAAACGATTGATGTGACTTCTCGTAAAACAATAGAAAATCGAGAGCGGCCAAGTCAACACTCGAGGAGTTCAAAAATACGTAAAATAAAAGAAAAAGTCAGCACTCGAAACTTTGACGTTGAGGTTTTTACTACTACTAGTACACTTACAGCGGGCCCGTGCACGGCCGCAGCCCGCTGGTCAGAGGAAGGGTGGGAATCCAGTTAAATGGTGGGCTAGGCGGTTAGCCATGAGCGAAAGATAAGCATATCTCCTCCTCTCGCCGGAAATAATGGCGTCCCCACCACCGGCCACAGGCATCAGGCCATGGCCCGGAGCTGCCTTCCCATCCTATCCAGCGCATCTCCTCCGGGTTTGTTGCTGGATTGGCCCCTCGACCTTTCCATAATTGCGTTATTGATCAGAGGGTCAGGCCATGACTAATTTGCTTTTCTTTTCTTTTCTTTTCTTTTTCTTTCCTTGTGGAGAGAGAGATGTCTCGCCTTCTTATGGTCCGTGAGAGCAACGGTGGTTGATACGGAGACATGTGAACCTTGATCTTCATCATCATTGTTATAGCTGGTACCAGGGGTGGGCCGCGGCCCACCCTGGGATTTTGGGTTAGCTTATATATCTATGGATTTCTAGTTGGGTCCCGAAAAAAGGCCCAATAACACATACCGATTGATCCAGCGAAAGCAGGCACACCGTCCTGTCGTGCACATCCTCCTCTCGTCCACTCCCGACGCCATCCGACACCTCGCCTCACCGCCGCCATTCCTCGCGGCCTCGCCGGTCGCCGGCTGAAGCCCAAACCGCCTCCCCTTCCCGCCCGGCGCTGGCCTGGCCCTCGGCTCCACCGCTTCCCCGCGCCCTTGCCCTGCCCAGCTGCGCACTTGACCCTGGCCGCCTGGCACTAAAGCCCGCCCGCCCCTGCCTCCGCCCTCCCAGCGGAGTCCGCCCCTCAGCCCTCTCTGCAAATCCGACGGCCGTCGGTGCCGCTCAGTAGCCAATCTCCGGCCGTCCGGCGGCAACACCGCAGCAGGTGTGCAAATCGATTTAAGGTACCGAAAACCCCTAAATTTTTATTAGGGTTTGCTTTTTTGCACTATGCTATCATGAATTGATGAATCCATACATAATTTCTATGTGATATTCTTTTTGAACTTCTCAAGGTATATTATGGTCCTATAGTATGTACTCCACTATGTACTACACTTATACTTAATTGAGAATTTTAGTGTGTTTGTAAGACCATATATATCAATTTCTATGTGGTATCGATAACTAGTTAGCACGTCCACATGTCATATTTTTTGTAAAAAAAAATTTGGGGAGGGGGTGGGGGGGGGGGGGGGGGGGAGTCGGACCACCCTGATGTCAAATGCTAGCTCCGCCACTGGTTGGTACTAGGAAGAAGAGGCGCGCTCACCAACGAACAATAACAAAAAATAGTTCAACACTCCCTCCGTTCCAAAACAACCCAAGTTCTAATTTTGTCCCAAGTCAAACTAGCTCAAGACTAACTACATATATAATCAAAAACACATAGTATGAATAATGTGCCAAGATCTACGAAAACCAAATACACATGGTATGGAAAATATATTTTATAAAGAAACTCATGAGACTAATTTGATGTTTTTTTATGTTAAAAAGTTTTTTTCAGATTCACTAATTAAAATAATCATCTAGATGAGAACTAACAAAATCTCATCTAACCCTTACACTACTTGATTAAGAAAAAAAATCCATATGAATATCCGCGTAAAATCCAACGGCGTAGGAGTTAGATGAGACATATTTGTTTCTCATCTAGATGAGAGCTAGATACATTCTTTTATACACTTGATCAAAGTTAAACAAGTTTGACACATGACAAACCAACAACTTCAATTATCTTGGAACGGAGGTAGTATGATGTGGTGTCCCGGCATAATTGATACAATGGATGTGTTTAAAACTAAACTATAAATATATACAATTGTACATGTGATAAAAAAAAGGTAGTAAAAGTAGTTCAAATTGAAGGAAATATGCCCTAGAGGCAATAATAAAGTTATTATTTATTTCCTTATATCATGATAAATGTTTATATTCATGCTAGAATTGTATTAACCGGAAACATAATACATGTGTGAATACATAGACAAACTTAGTGTCACTAGTATGCCTCTACTTGACTAGCTCGTTAATCAAAGATGGTTATGTTTCCTAACCATGAACAAGGTGTTGTTATTTGATTAACGAGGTCACATCATTAGTTGAATGATCTGATTGACATGACCCATTAGCTTAGCACCCGATCGTTTAGTATGTTGCTATTGCTTTCTTCATGACTTATACATGTTCCTATGACTATGAGATTATGCAACTCCCGTTTACCGGAGGAACACTTTGTGTGCTACCAAACGTCATAACGTAACTGGGTGATTATAAAGGAGCTCTACAGGTGTCTCCAAGGGTAGATGTTGAGTTGGCGTATTTCGAGATTAGGATTTGTCACTCCGATTGTCGGAGAGGTATCTCTGGGCCCTCTCGGTAATGCACATCACATAAGCCTTGCAAGCATTGCAACTAATGAGTTAGTTGCGGAATGATGTATTACAAAACGAGTAAAGAGACTTGCCGGTAACGAGATTGAACTAGGTATTGGATACCGACGATCGAATCTCGGGCAAGTAACATACCGATGACAAAGGGAACAACGTATGTTGTTATGCGGTTTGACCGATAAAGATCTTCGTAGAATATGTAGGAGCTAATATGGGCATCCAGGTCCCGCTATTGGTTATTGACCGGAGATCTGTCTCAGTCATGTCTACATTGTTCTCGAACCGAGCAGGGTCCGCACGCTTAACGTTACGATGACAGTTACTATGAGTTTATGCATTTTATGTACCGAAGTTAGTTCAGAGTCCCGGATGTGATCACGGACATGACGAGGAGTCTCGAAATGGTCGAGACATAAAGATTGATATATTGGAAGCCTATATTTGGACATCGAAATTGTTCCGGGTGAAATCGGCATTTTACCGGAGTACCGGGGGTTACCGGAACCCCCCCGGGGGTTATTGGGCAAACATGGGCCTTAAGGGAGAAGAGGAGAGGAGGCAAGAGGTGGCCGCGCGCCCCTCCACTTCCTAGTCCGAATAGGACAAGGGAAGGGGGCGGCACTCCCCCTTTCCTTCCTCTCTTCCTCCTATTTCCCCCTCTCTCTCCTAGTCCAACTAGGAGTCCTACTCCCGGTGGGAGTAGGACTCCCCTTGGCGCCCCACACCCTGGCCGGCCGCCTCCTCCCCTTGCTCCTTTATATACGGGGGCAGGGGGGCACCTCTAGATACACAAGTTGATCATTGAGATCATTCCTTAGCCGTGTGCGGTGCCCCCTGCCACCATATTCCACCTCGATTATATTGTAGCAGTGCTTAGGCGAAGCCCTGTGACGGTAGTACATCAAGATCGTCACCACGCCGTCGTGCTGACGGAACTCTTCCCCGACGCTTTGCTGGATCGGAGCCCGGGGATCGTCATCGAGCTGTACGTGTGCTAAGAACTCGGAGGTGCCGGAGTAACGGTGCTTGGATCTGTCAGATCGGGAAGACGTATGACTACTTCCTCTACATTGTGTCAACGCTTCCGCAGTCGGTCTGCGTGGGTACGTAGACAACACTCTCCCCTCTCGTTGCTGTGCATCACCATGATCTTGCGTGTGCGTAGGAAAATTTTGAAATTACTACGTTCCCCAACAGTGGCATCCGAGCCTAGGTTTTATGGTTTGATGTTATATGCACGAGTAGAACACAAGTGAGTTGTGGGCGATATAAGTCATACTGCCTACCAGCATGTCATACTTTGGTTCGGCGGTATTGTTGGACAAGACGACCCGGACCAACATTACGCGTACGCTTACGCGAGACCGGTTTTCCCGACGTGCTTTGCACATAGGTGGCTTGCGGGCGACTGTCTCTTCAACTTTAGTTGAACCGAGTGTGGCTACGCTCGGTCCTTGCGAAGGTTAAAATGGAGTCTATTTGACAAACTATCATTGTGGTTTTGATGCGTAGGTGAGATTGGTTCTTGCTTAAGCCCGTAGCAGCCACGTAAAACTTGCAACAACAAAGTAGAGGACGTCTAACTTGTTTTTGCAGGGCATGTTGTGATGTGATATGGTCAAGACATGATGCTGAATTTTATTGTATCAGATGATCATGTTTTGTAACCAAGTTATCGGCAACTGGCAGGAGCCATATGGTTGTCGCTTTATTGTATGCAATGCAATCGCGATGTAATGCTTTACTTTATCACTAAGCAGTAGCGATAGTCGTGGAAGCATAAGATTGGCGAGACGACAACGATGCTACGATGGAGATCAAGGTGTCGCGCCAGTGACGATGGTGATCATGACGGTGCTTCGGAGATGGAGATCACAAGCACAAGATGATGATGGCCATATCATATCACTTATATTGATTGCATGTGATGTTTATCTTTTTATGCATCTTATCTTGCTTTGATTGACGGTAGCATTATAGGATGATCTCTCACTAAATTATCAAGAAGTGTTCTCCCTGAGTATGCACCGTTGCCAAAGTTCATCGTGCCCAGACACCACGTGATGATCGGGTGTGATAAGCTCTACGTCCATCTACAACGGGTGCAAGCCAGTTTTGCACACGCAGAATACTCAGGTTAAACTTGACGAGCCTAGCATATGCAGATATGGCCTCGGAACACGGAGACCAAAAGGTCGAGCGTGAATCATATAGTAGATATGATCAACATAGCGATGTTCAGCATTGAAAACTACTCCATCTCACGTGATGATCGGTTATGGTTTAGTTGATTTGGATCACGTGATCACTTAGAGGATTAGAGGGATGTCTATCTAAGTGGGAGTTCTTAAGTAATTTGATTAATTGAACTTAAACTTATCATGAACTTAGTACTTGATAGTATCTTGCTTGATTATGTTGATTGTAGATAGATGGCTCGTGCTGTTGTTCCGTTGAATTTTAATGCGTTCCTTGAGAAAGCGAAGTTGAAAGATGATGGTAGCAATTACACGGACTGGGTCCGTAACTTGAGGATTATCCTCATTGATGCTCAGAAGAATTACGTCCTGGAAGCAACGCTGGGTGCCAGGCCTGCTGCTGAAGCAACACCAGATGTTATGAACGTCTGGCAGAGCAAAGCTGATGACTACTCGATAGTTCAGTGTGCCATGCTTTACGGCTTAGAATCGGGACTTCAACGACGTTTTGAACGTCATGGAGCATATGAGATGTTCCAGGAGTTGAAGTTAATATTTCAAGCAAATGCCCGGATTGAGAGATATGAAGTCTCCAATAAGTTCTATAGCTGCAAGATGGAGGAGAACAGTTCTGTCAGTGAGCATATACTCAAAATGTCTGGGTATAATAATCACTTGATTCAGATGGGAGTTAATCTTCCAGATGATTGCTTCATTGACAGAATCCTTCAATCACTGCCACCAAGCTACAAGAGCTTCGTGATGAACTATAATATGCAAGGGATGAACAAGACTATTCCCGAGCTCTTCGCAATGTTGAAAGCTGCGGAGGTAGAAATCAAAAAGGAGCATCAAGTGTTGATGGTCAGCAAGACCACTAGTTTCAAGAAAAAGGGCAAAGGGAAGAAGAAGGGGAACTTCAAGAAGAACAGCAAGCAAGTTGCTGCTCAAAAGAAGAAACCCAAGTCTGGACCTAAGCCTGAAACAGAGTGCTTCTACTGCAAGCAGACTGGTCACTGGAAGCGGAACTGCCCCAAGTATTTGGCGGATAATAAGGATGGCAAGGTGAGCAAAGGTATATGTGATATACATGTTATTGATGTGTACCTTACTAGAGCTCGCAGTAGCACCTGGGTATTTGATACTGGTTCTGTTGCTAATATTTGCAACTCGAAACAGGGACTACGGATTAAGCGAACACTGGCGAAGGACGAGGTGACGATGCGCGTGGGAAACGGTTCCAAAGTCGATGTGATCGCGGCCGGCACGCTACCTCTACATCTACCTTCGGGATTAATATTAGACCTAAATAATTGTTATTTGGTGCCAGCGTTGAGCATGAACATTATATCTGGATCTTGTTTGATGCGAGACGGTTATTCATTTAAATCAGAGAATAATGGTTGTTCTATTTATATGAGTAATATCTTTTATGGTCATGCACCTTTGAGGAGTGGTCTATTTTTGATGAATCTCGATAGTAGTAACACACATATTCATAATGTTGAAGCCAAAAGATGCAGAGTTGATAATGACAGTGCAACTTATTTGTGGCACTGCCGTTTAGGTCATATCGGTATAAAACGCATGAAGAAACTCCATACTGATGGATTTTTGGAACCACTTGATTATGAATCACTTGGTACTTGCGAACCGTGCCTCATGGGCAAGATGACTAAAACACCGTTCTCCGGTACTATGGAGAGAGTAACAGATTTGTTGGAAATCATACATACCGATGTATGTGGTCCTATGAATATTGAGGCTCGTGGCGGATATCGTTATTTTCTCACCTTCACAGATGACTTAAGCAGATATGGGTATATCTACTTAATGAAACATAAGTCTGAAACATTTGAAAAGTTCAAAGAATTTCAGAGTGAAGTTGAAAATCATCGTAACAAGAAAATAAAGTTTCTACGATCTGATCGTGGAGGAGAATATTTGAGTTACGAGTTTGGTGTACATTTGAAAAATTGTGAAATAGTTTCGCAACTCACGCCACCCGGAACACCACAGCGTAATGGTGTGTCCGAACGTCGTAATCGTACTTTACTAGATATGGTACGATCTATGATGTCTCTTACTGATTTACCGCTATCGTTTTGGGGTTATGCTTTAGAGACGGCCGCATTCACGTTAAATAGGGAACCATCAAAATCCGTTGAGACGACGCCTTATGAACTATGGTTTGGCAAGAAACCAAAGTTGTCGTTTCTTAAAGTTTGGGGCTGCGATGCTTATGTGAAAAAGCTTCAACCTGATAAGCTCGAACCCAAATCGGAGAAATGTGTCTTCATAAGATACCCAAAGGAGACTGTTGGGTACACCTTCTATCACAGATCCGAAGGCAAGACATTCGTTGCTAAGAATGGATCCTTTCTAGAGAAGGAGTTTCTCTCGAAAGAAGTGAGTGGGAGGAAAGTAGAACTTGACGAGGTAACTGTACCTGCTCCCTTATTGGAAAGTAGTACATCACAGAAAACTGTTTCTGCGACACCTATACCAATTAGTGAGGAAGCTAATGATGATGATCATGAAACTTCAGGACAAGATACTACTGAACCTCGTAGATCAACCAGAGCGAGATCCGCACCAGAGTGGTACGGTAATCCTGTCCTGGAAATCATGCTGCTAGATCATGATGAACCTACGAACTATGAAGAAGCGATGGTGAGCCCAGATTCCGCAAAATGGCTTGAAGCCATGAAATCTGAGATGGGATCCATGTATGAGAACAAAGTATGGACTTTGGTTGACTTGCCCGATGATCGGCAAGCAATTGAGAATAAATGGATCTTCAAGAAGAAGACAGACGTTGATGGTAATGTTACTGTCTACAAAGCTCGACTTGTCGCAAAAGGTTTTCGACAAGTTCAAGGGGTTGACTACGATGAGACCTTCTCACCCGTAGCAATGCTTAAGTCTGTCTGAATCATGTTAGCAATTGCCGCATTTTATGATTATGAAATTTGACAGATGGATGTCAAAAATGCATTCCTGAATGGATTTCTGGAAGAAGAGTTGTATATGATGCAACCGGAAGGTTTTGTAGATCCAAAGGGAGCTAACAAAGTGTGCAAGCTCCAGCGATCCATTTATGGACTGGTGCAAGCCTCTCGGAGTTGGAATAAACGCTTTAATAGTGTGATCAAAGCATTTGGTTTTATACAGACTTTCGGAGAAGCCTGTATTTACAAGAAAGTGAGTGGGAGCTCTGTAGCATTTCTGATATTATATGTGGATGACATATTGCTGATTGGAAATGATATAGAATTTTTGGATAGCATAAAGGGATACTTGAATAAGAGTTTTTCAATGAAAGACCTCGGTGAAGCTGCTTACATATTAGGTATAAAGATCTATAGAGATAGATCAAGACGCTTAATTGGACTTTCACAAAGCACATACCTTGAAAAGATTTTGAAGAAGTTCAAAATGGATCAAGCAAAGAAAGGGTTCTTGCCTGTGTTACAGGGTGTGAAGTTGAGTCAGACTCAATGCCCGACCACTGCAGAAGATAGAGAGAAAATAAAAGATGTTCCTGTTGGGGAACGTTGCAGAAAACAAACAAAATTCCTACTCGTTTCACCAAGATCCATCTATGAGTTCATCTAGCAACGAGTCATCGGATGCATCTACATACCTTTGTAGATCGCGAGCGGAAGCGTTCAAAGAACAGGGATGATGTAGTCGAACACGACGTGATCCAAATCACCAATGACCAAGTGCCGAACGGACGGCACCTACGCGTTCAACACACGTACGGGACGGGAGACGTCTCCTCCTTCTTGATCCAGCAAGGAGGGAGGAGAGGTTGATGATGATCCAGCAGCACAACGGCGTGGTGGTGGATGCAGGGCGTCACAGTAGCAGGGCTTCGCCTATACTACGAGAGAGAGAGAGACGTAACAGGGAGAGAGGGATGCGCAAAAGGCTGTGTCTCAAGTCCCTCCTCTCCCCCACTATATATAGGGGTGCTAGGGGGGCGCCGGCCCTAGGAGATGGGATCTCCTAGGGGGGCGGCGGCCAAGGGGTGGGGGGCTTGCCCCCCAAGCAAGGGGGCGCCCCCTTTAGGGTTTCCCCTAAACCCTAGGCGCATGGGCCCTTAGGGGTGGCACCCCAGCCCACTATGGGCTGGGTCCCTTCCCTCTTCAGCCCATGGGGCCCTCCGGGACAGGTGGACCCACCCGGTGGGCCCCCGGGACCCCTCGGGTGGTCCCGGTACAATACCGATAACCCCGAAACTTGTCCCGATGGCCGAAACAGCACTTCCTATATATAATTCTTTACCTCCGGACCATTCCGGAACTCCTCGTGACGTCCGGGATCTCATCCGGGACTCTGAACAACATTCGGGTTACTGCATATACATATCTTCACAACCCTAGCGTCACCGAACCTTAAGTGTGTAGACCCTACGGGTTCGGGAGACATGTAGACATGACCGAGACGACTCTCCGGTCAATAACCAACAACGGGATCTGGATACCCATGTTGGCTCCCACATGCTCCACGATGATCTCATCGGATGAACCATGATGTCGAGGATTCAATCAACCCCGTATGCAATTCCCTTTGTCAATCGATATATTACTTGCCCGAGATTCGATCGTCGGTATCCCAATACCTCGTTCAATCTCGTTACCGGCAAGTCACTTTACTCGTACTGTAATGCATGATCCCGTGTCCAGACACTTGGTCATTTTGAGCTCATTATGATGATGCATTACCGAGTGGGCCCAGTGATACCTCTCCGTCATACGGAGTGACAAATCCCAGTCTTGATCCGTGTCAACCCAACAGACACTTTCGGAGATACCCGTAGTCTACCTTTATAGTCACCCAGTTACGTTGTGACGTTTGGTACACCCAAAGCACTCCTACAGTATCCGGGAGTTACACGATCTCATGGTCTAAGGAAAAGATACTTGACATTACAAAACTCTAGCAAACGAACTATACGATCTTTGTGCTATGTTTAGGATTGGGTCTTGTCCATCACATCATTCTCCTAATGATGTGATCTCGTTATCAATGACATCCAATGTCCATAGCCAGGAAACCATGACTATCTGTTGATCAATGAGCTAGTCAACTAGAGGCTTACTAGGGACATGTTGGTGTCTGTTATTCACACATGTATTACGATTTTCGGATAACACAATTATAGCATGAATAAAGACAATTATCATGAACAAGGAAATATAATAATAATGCTTTTATTATTGCCTCTAGGGCATATTTCCAACAGTCTCCCACTTGCACTAGAGTCAATAATCTAGTTACATTGTGATGAATCAAACACCCATGGAATTCTGGTGTTGATCATGTTTTGCTCTAGGGAGAGGTTTAGTCAACGGATCTGCTACATTCAGGTCCGTATGTACTTTACAAATATCTATGTCTCCATCTTGAACATTTTCACGAATGGAGTTGAAGCGGCGCTTGATGTGCCTTGTCTTCTTGTGAAACCTGGGCTCCTTAGCAAGTGTAATAGCTCCAGTGTTGTCACAAAAGAGCTTGATCGGCCCCGACGCATTGGGTATGACTCCGAGGTCGGTGATGAACTCCTTCACCCAAATTGCTTCATGTGCTGCCTCCGAGGCTGCCATGTACTCCGCTTCACATGTAGATCCCGCCACGACGCTCTGCTTGCAACTGCACCAGCTTACTGCCCCGCCATTCAAAATATACACATATCCGGTTTGTGACTTTGAGTCATCCAGATCTGTGTCGAAGCTAGCGTCGACGTAACCCTTTACGACGAGCTCTTCGTCACCTCCATAAACGAGAAACATTTCCTTAGTCCTTTTCAGGTACTTCAGGATATTCTTGACCGCTGTCCAGTGTTCCTTGCCGGGATTACTTTGGTACCTTCCTACCAAACTTACGGCAAGGTTTACATCAGGTCTGGTACACAGCATGGCATACATAATAGAACCTATGGCTGAGGCATAGGGGATGACACTCATCTCTTCTATTTCTTCTGCCGTGGTCGGACTTTGAGCCGAGCTCAATTTCATACCTTGTAACACAGGCAAGAACCCCTTCTTAGATTGATCCATATTGAACTTCTTCAATATCTTATCAAGGTATGTGCTTTGTGAAAGACATATGAGGCGTCTCGATCTATCTCTACAGATTTTGATGCCTAATATATAAGCAGCTTCTCCAAGGTCCTTCATTGAAAAACTCTTATTCAAGTAGGCCTTGATGCTGTCCAAGAGTTCTATATCATTTCCCATCAAAAGTATGTCATCTACATATAATATGAGTAATGCTACAGAGCTCCCACTCACTTTCTTGTAAACGCAGGCTTCTCCATAAGTCTGCGTAAACCCAAACGCTTTGATCATCTCATCAAAGCGAATGTTCCAACTCCGAGATGCTTGCACCAGCCCATAAATCGAGCGTTGGAGCTTGCACACCTTGTCAGCATTCTTAGGATCGACAAAACCTTCCGGCTGCATCATATACAATTATTCCTTAAGGAAACCATTAAGGAATGCCGTTTTGACGTCCATTTGCCATATCTCATAATCGTAAAACGCGACAATTGCTAACATGATTCGGACGGACTTTAGCTTCGCTACCGGTGAGAAAGTCTCATCGTAGTCAACCCCTTGAACTTGTCGATAACCCTTAGCGACAAGCCGAGCTTTATAGATGGTCACATTACCATCCGCGTCTGTCTTCTTCTTAAAGATCCATTTATTTTCTATGGCTCGCCGTTCAACGGGCAAGTCAGTCAAAGTCCATACTTCGTTTTCATACATGGATCCTATCTCGGATTTCATGGCTTCTAGCCATTTGTCAGAATCCGGGCCCGCCATCGCTTCTTCATAGTTTGAAGGTTCACCGTTGTCTAACAACATGATTTCCAAGACAGGGTTGCCGTACCACTCTGGTGCGGAACGTGTCCTTGTGGACCTTCGAAGTTCAGTAGCAGCTTGATCAGAAGTTTCATGATCATCATCATTAACTTCCTCTCTAGTCGGTGCAGGCACCTCAGGAACATTTTCTTGAGTTGCGCCATTTTCCGGTTCAAGAGGTAACACTTCATCAAGTTCTACTTTCCTCCCACTTACTTCTTTCGAGAGAAACTCCTTCTCTAGAAAGGATCCATTCCTGGCAACAAAGATCTTGCCTTCGGATCTGAGGTAGAAGGTATACCCAACAGTTTCTTTAGGGTATCCTATGAAGACGCATTTTTCCGACTTGGGTTCGAGCTTTTCAGGTTGAAGTTTCTTGACATAAGCATCGCATCCCCAAACTTTCAGAAACGACAACTTAGGTTTCTTCCCAAACCATAATTCAAACGGTGTCGTCTCAACGGATTTTGACGGAGCCCTATTTAAAGTGAATGCAGCAGTCTCTAAAGCATAGCCCCAAAAAGATAGCGGTAAATCGGTAAGAGACATCATAGATCGCACCATATCTAATAGAGTGCGATTGCGACGTTCGGACACACTATTACGCTGAGGTGTTCCAGGCGGCGTGAGTTGTGAAACTATTCCATATTTTCTTAAGTGTGTGCCAAATTCGTGACTCAAGTATTCTCCTCCACGATCTGATCGTAGAAACTTGATTTTCCTGTCACGTTGATTCTCAACCTCACTCTGAAATTCCTTGAACTTTTCAAAGGTTCCAGACTTGTGTTTCATTAAGTAAACATATCCATATCTACTCAAATCATCAGTGAGGGTGAGAACATAACGATAGCCACCGCGAGCCTCAACACTCATTGGACCGCACACATCAGTATGTATGATTTCCAATAAGTTGGTTGCTCGTTTCATTGTTCCCGAGAACAGAGTCTTGGTCATTTTACCCATAAGGCATGGTTCGCACGTGTAAAATGATTCATAATCAAGAGACTCTAAAAGTCCATCTTCATGGAGCTTCTTCATGCGTTTGACACCTATGTGACCAAGGCGGCAGTGCCACAAGTATGTGGGACTATCATTATCAACCTTGCATCTTTTGGTACTCACATTATGAACATGTGTAGCATTACGTTCGAGATTCATAAAGAATAAAGCATTCACCATAGGAGCATGACCATAAAACATATCTCTCATATAAATAGAACAACCATTATTCTCGGATTTAAATGAGTAGCCATCTCGAATTAAACGAGATCCCGATACAATGTTCATGCTCAAAGCTGGCACTAAATAACAATTATTAAGGTTTAAAACTAATCCCGAAGGTAAATATAGAGGTAGCGTGCCGACGGCGATCACATTGACCTTGGAACCATTCCCGACGCGCATCGTCACCTCGTCCTTTGCCAGTCTCCGCTTATTCCGTAGTTCCTGCTGTGAGTTACAAATGTGAGCAACTGCACCGGTATCAAATACCCAAGAGCTACTATGATTACTGGTAAGGTACACATCAATTACATGTATATCACATATACCTTTTGTTTTGCCGGCCTTCTTGTCTGCTAAGTATTTGGGGCAGTTCCGCTTCCAGTGACCGTTTCCCTTGCAATAAAAGTACTCAGTCTCGGGCTTGGGTCCATTCTTTGGCTTCTTCCCAGCAGCTTGCTTGCCGGGCGCG
This sequence comes from Triticum monococcum, assembly GCA_034509565.1. Lineage (NCBI taxonomy): Eukaryota > Viridiplantae > Streptophyta > Magnoliopsida > Poales > Poaceae > Triticum > Triticum monococcum. The sequence goes on from CM067846.1 coordinate 187,714,714, forward strand.
GCAACTTCCTTGCCGTCCTTCTTGAAGTTCTTTTTACCCTTGCCTTTCTTGAACTTAGTAGTTTTATTGACCATCAACACTCGATGTTCCTTTTTGACTTCTACCTCCGCTGATTTCAGCATTGAAAACAACTCAGGAATGGTCTTTTGCATCCCCTGCATGTTGAAGTTCATCACAAAGCTCTTGTAGCTTGGTGGAAGCGACTGGAGGATTCTGTCAATGACCGCATCATCCGGGAGATTAACTCCCAGCTGAGTCAAGCGGTTATGTAACCCAGACATAGTGAGTATGTGCTCACTGACAGAACTATTTTCCTCCATCTTACAGCTGAAGAACTTGTCGGAGACCTCATATCTCTCAACCCGGGCATGAGCTTGGAAAACCATTTTCAGCTCTTCGAACATCTCATATGCTCCATGTCTCTCAAAACGCTTTTGGAGCCCCGGCTCTAAACTGTAAAGCATGCCGCACTGAACGAGGGAGTAGTCGTCAACACGTGTCTGCCAAGCGTTCATAACGTCTTGGTTCTGTGGGACGGGAGCTTCACCTAGCGGTGCTTGTAGGACATAATCTTTCTTGGCAGCTATGAGGATGATCCTCAGGTTCCGGACCCAGTCCGTATAGTTGTTGCCATCGTCTTTCAGCTTGGTTTTCTCTAGGAACGCGTTGAAGTTGAGGACTACGTGGGCCATTTGATCTACAAGACATATTGTAAAATATTTTAGACTAAGTTCATGATAATAAAGTTCATCTAATCAAATTATATAATGAACTCCCACTTAGATTAGACATCCCTCTAGTTATCTAAGTATTACATGATCCGAGTTAACTAGGCCATGTCCGATCATCACGTGAGATGGACTAGTCAACGTCGGTGAACATCTTCATGTTGATCGTATCTTCTATACGACTCATGCTCGACCTTTCGGTCTTCTGTGTTCCGAGGCCATGTCTATACACATGCTAGGCTCGTCAAGTTAACCGTAAGTGTTTTGCATGTGTAAAACTGTCTTACACCCGTTGTATGTGAACGTAAGGATCTATCACACCCGATCATCACGTGGTGCTTCGAAACGACGAACTTTAGCAACGGTGCACAGTTAGGGGAGAACACTTCTTGAAATTGTTATGAGGGATCATCTTATTTACTACCGTCGTTCTAAGTAAACAAGATGCATAAACATGATAAACATCGCATGCAATCAAATAATAAACATGATATGATATGGCCAATATCAAATAGCTCCTTTGATCTCCATCTTGGGGCTCCATGATCATCTTGTCACCGGCCTGACACCATGATCTCCATCATCATGATCTCCATCATCGTGTCTCCATGAAGTTGCTCGCCAACTATTACTTCTACTACTATGGCTAACGCGTTTAGCAATAAAGTAAAGTAATTTACATAGCGTTTCTCAATGACACGCAGGTCATATAAAAGAATAAAGACAACTCCTATGGCTCCTGCCGGTTGTCATACTCATCGACATGCAAGTCGTGATTCCTATTACAATAGCATGAACATCTCATACATCACATATAGATCATTCATCATTCATCACAACTTTGGCCATATCATATCACAAAGCACTTGCTGCAAAAACAAGTTAGACGTCCTCTAATTGTTGTTGCAAGTTTTACGTGGCTGAATTAGGGTTCTAGCAAGAACGTCTTCTTACCTACGTGAAAGCCACAACGTGATTTGTCAACTTCTATTTACCCTTCATAAGGACCCTGTTCATCGAATCCGCTCCAACTAAAGTGGGAGAGACAGACACCCGCCAGCCACCTTATGCAACTAGTGCATGTTAGTCGGTGGAACCGGTCTCACATAAGCGTACGTGTAAGGTTGGTCCGGGTCGCTTCATCCCACAATACCGCTGAAGCAAGAAAAGACTAGTAGCGGCAAGAAAGTTGACAAATCTACGCCCACAACAAATTGTGTTCTACTCGCGCAAGAAGAACTACGCATAGACCTAGCTCATGATGCCACTGTTGGGGAACGTTGCAGAAAACAAAAAAAATTCCTACTCGTTTCACCAAGATCCATCTATGAGTTCATCTAGCAACGAGTCATCAGATGCATCTACATACCTTTGTAGATCGCGAGCGGAAGCGTTCAAAGAACGGGGATGATGTAGTCGAACACGACGTGATCCAAATCACCGATGACCAAGTGCCGAACGGACGGCACCTCCGCGTTCAACACACGTACGGGACGGGAGACATCTCCTCGTTCTTGATCCAGCAAGGGGGGAGGAGAGGTTGATGATGATCCAGCAGCACGACGGCGTGGTGGTGGATGCAGGGCGTCACAGTAGCAGGGCTTCGCCTATACTACGAGAGAGAGAGACGTAACAGGGAGAGAGGGATGCGCAAAAGGCTGTGTCTCAAGTCCCTCCTCTCCCCCACTATATATAGGGGTTCTAGGGGGGGCGCCGGCCCTAGGAGATGGGATCTCCTAGGGGGGCGGCGGCCAAGGGGTCGGGGGCTTGCCCCCCAAGCAAGGGGGCGCCCCCTTTAGGGTTTCCCCTAAACCCTAGGCGCATGGGCCCTTAGGGGTGGCGCCCCAGCCCACTATGGGCTGGGTCCCTTCCCTCTTCAGCCCATGGGGCCCTCCGGGACAGGTGGCCCCACCCGGTGGGCCCCCGGGACCCCTCCGGTGGTCCCGGTACAATACCGATAACCCCGAAACTTGTCCCGATGGCCGAAACAGCACTTCCTATATATAATTCTTTACCTCCAGACCATTCCGGAACTCCTCGTGACGTCTGGGATCTCATCCGGGACTCCGAACAACATTCGGGTTACTGCATATACATATCTTCACAACCCTAGCGTCACCGAACTTTAAGTGTGTAGACCCTACGGGTTCGGGAGACATGTAGACATGACCGAGACGACTCTCCGGTCAATAACCAACAGCAGGATCTGGATACCCATGTTGGCTCCCACATGCTCCACGATGATCTCATCGGATGAACCACGATGTCGAGGATTCAATCAACCCCGTATGCAATTCCCTTTGTCAATCGATATATTACTTGCCCGAGATTCGATCGTCGGTATCCCAATACCTCGTTCAATCTCGTTACCGGCAAGTCACTTTACTCGTACCGTAATGCATGATCCCATGACCAGACACTTGGTCACTTTGAGCTCATTATGATGATGCATTACCGAGTGGGCCCAGTGATACCTCTCCGTCATACGGAGTGACAAATCCCAGTCTTGATCTGTGTCAACCCAACAGACACTTTCGGAGATACCCGTAGTCTACCTTTATAGTCACCCAGTTACGTTGTGACGTTTGGTACACCTAAAGCACTCCTACGGTATCCGGGAGTTACACGATCTCTTGGTCTAAGGAAAAGATACTTGACATTACAAAACTCTAGCAAACGAACTATACGATCTTTGTGCTATGTTTAGGATTGGGTCTTGTCCATCACATCATTCTCCTAATGATGTGATTTCGTTATCAATGACATCCAATGTCCATAGCCAGGAAACCATGACTATCTGTTGATCAACGAGCTAGTCAACTAGAGGCTTACCAGGGACATGTTGGTGTCTGTTATTCACAAATGTATTACGATTTCCGGATAACACAATTATAGCATGAATAAAGACAATTATCATGAACAAGGAAATATAATAATAATGCTTTTATTATTGCCTCTAGGGCATATTTCCAACAGTTCCCTATGCTTCAGCCATAGGCTCTATCATGTATGCAATGCTATGTACCCGACCTGATGTGTGCCTTGCTATAAGTTTAGCAGGGAGGTACCAAAGTAATCCAGGAGTGTATCACTGGACAGCGGTCAAGAACATCCTGAAATACCTGAAAAGGACTAAGTATATGTTTCTCATATATGGAGGTGACAAAGAGCTCACCGTAAGAGGTTACGTTGATGCAAGCTTTGACACTGATCCGGACGATTCTAAATCTCAAACCGGATACGTGTTTACATTAAACGGTGGAGCTGTCAGTTGGTGCAGTTCTAAACAAAGCGTCGTAGCGGGATCTACATGTGAAGCGGAGTACATAGCTGCTTCGGAAGCAGCGAACAAAGGAGTCTGGATGAAGGAGTTCATATCCAATCTAGGTGTTATACCTAGTGCATCGGGTCTAATGAAAATCTTTTGTGACAATACTGGTGCAATTGCCTTGGCAAAGGAATCCAGATTTCACAAGAGGACCAAGCACATCAAGAGACGCTTCAATTCCATCCGGGATCTAGTCCAGGTGTGAGACATAGAGATTTGCAAGATACATACGGATCTGAATGTTGCAGACCCGTTGACTAAGCCTCTTCCACGAGCAAAACATGATCAACACCAAGGCTCCATGGGTGTTAGAATTATTACTGTGTAATCTAGATTATTGACTCTAGTGCAAGTGGGAGACTGAAGGAAATATGCCCTAGAGGCAATAATAAAGTTATTATTTATTTCCTTATATCATGATAAATGTTTATTATTCATGCTAGAATTGTATTAACCGGAAACATAATACATGTGTGAATACATAGACAAACTTAGTGTCACTAGTATGCCTCTACTTGACTAGCTCGTTAATCAAAGATGGTTATGTTTCCTAACCATGAACAAGGTGTTGTTATTTGATTAACGAGGTCACATCATTAGTTGAATGATCTGATTGACATGACCCATTTCATTAGCTTAGCACCCGATCGTTTAGTATGTTGCTATTGCTTTCTTCATGACTTATACATGTTCCTATGACTATGAGATTATGCAACTCCCGTTTACCGGAGGAACACTTTGTGTGCTACCAAACGTCACAACGTACCTGGGTGATTATAAAGGAGCTCTACAAGTGTCTCCAAGGGTAGATGTTGGGTTGGCGTATTTCGAGATTAGGATTTGTCACTCCGATTGTCGGAGAGGTATCTCTGGACCCTCTCGGTAATGCACATCACATAAGCCTTGCAAGCATTGCAACTAATGAGTTAGTTGCGGAATGATATATTACATAACGAGTAAAGAGACTTGCCGGTAACGAGATTGAACTAGGTATTGGATACCGACGATCGAATCTCGGGCAAGTAACATACCGATGACAAAGGGAACAACGTATGTTGTTATGCGGTTTGACCAATAAAGATCTTCGTAGAATATGTAGGAGCCAATATGGGCATCCAGGTCCCGCTATTGGTTATTGACCGGAGATCTGTCTCAGTCATGTCTACATTGTTCTCGAACCGCAGGGTCCGCACGCTTAACGTTACGATGACAGTTATTATGAGTTTATGCATTTTGATGTACCGAAGTTAGTTCGGAGTCCCGGATATGATCACGGACATGATGAGGAGTCTCGAAATGGTCGAGACATAAAAATTGATATATTGGAAGCCTATATTTGGACATCAGAATTGTTCTGGGTGAAATCGGCATTTTACCGGAGTACCGGGGGGTTACCGGAACCCCCCCGGGGGTTATTGGGCAAACATGGGCCTGAAGGGAGAAGAGGAGAGGAGGCAAGAGGTGGCCGCGCGCCCCTCCCCTTCCTAGTCCGAATAGGACAAGGGAAGGGGGGCAGCGCCCCCCCTTTCCTTCCTCTCTTCCTCCTATTTCCCCCTCTCTCTCCTAGTCCAACTAGGAGTCCTACTTAGGACTCCCCTTGGCGCGCCACACCCTGGCCGGCCGCCTCCTCCCCTTGCTCCTTTATATACGGGGGCAGGGGGCACCTCTAGACACACAAGTTGATCATTGAGATTGTTCCTTAGCCGTGTGCGGTGCCCCCTGCCACCATATTCCACCTCGATTATATTGTAGCAGTGCTTAGGCGAAGCCCTGCGACGGTAGTACATCAAGATCGTCACCACGCCGTCGTGCTGACGGAACTCCTCCCCGACGCTTTGCTGGATCGGAGCCCGGGGATCGTCATCGAGCTGTACGTGTGCTAAGAACTCGGAGGTGCTGGAGTAACGGTGCTTGGATCAGTCGGATCGGGAAGACGTACGACTACTTCCTCTACGTTGTGTCAATGTTTCCGCAGTCGGTCTGCGTGGGGACGTAGACAACACTCTCCCTTTTCGTTGCTGTGTATCACTATGATCTTGCGTGTGCGTAAGAAAATTTTGAAATAACTACGTTCCCCAACACAAATATGCTCACAACTTTGCTATATCAAATTGTATATATGTGATAAAAGAAAGTAAAAGTAGTATAAATATGCTCACAAGTTCGATCTTAAGCTATTTTTTAGGTTGAGTTTAGTCTCACATCGATTGCGAAAGAAAAGAAAGCACGACTCATGAAGGGTGGTGGTGAGCCCTTTCGGTAGATTCGTCTTTTATGGAGAGGGCATATATAATGCGGTGCTTTATGATTTAGGCTTCACGAGCTGAGACGAGATGCTACTATACCTATCGTTTTTATGGACTATAATGCTAGTGCTGAATTTTCCACCATTTGTGCCAGATAGTTATTTTATACCAGTCAGACAAATATGTATTGTAAATCTCAAGATATATAAGTGGTATGTGAATATGGTTTGAGAGCTGCTCATCGTATTTTCAGTCAATTACACTGACAACTTTTTTTTGGTTCAGACCTCCTTCAGTGAGAGTATCTAGTATCATGCATGACAACTAAGGCTGGTCACAATAAGGAGTATCATATTCTAGTATCAAATGATATTACCCCCACCGTGCATAATATGACAACTTGGTCGTATTACAATTACCTCATTTATTGTCATGCATGACACACACTAGTACATCATCTAATATGACACACTATCATATCATGACACTCAGTCCTCCCTTTTCTCATTTTATTGTATGTCATCTTAGCAAAATGCCTAGTTGACATGCACGATGCTACCTATGATATCTTCTATATCTAAATAGCTAGTCCCCACTAACATATTTTCTCTCAACATGCAAGCATGCCACATCATCAAGCAACATGCATGGCAAAAGACCCACCACAACATGCATTCATGCACATGAAAATGTCCACCTCAACATGCAAACATATATTAGATATTTTACAATACATTAATCAAACACAATAAAGCGTATGAATTTGCAATTTTAGTTTTCGCAGTATCACTATTCACGTTCCATAAAAATCACATATCATCAAAATGTATTGCAAATATTCCCGCAACGACGTGCGGAGTATCATCTAGTTTTCATTGTGACCAGCCTAAGCATTTCTATAAGATATCATAGAATAAAAATATATTTGAGTATATATTATGATACCTTAAATGATATGCTATTACGTGTCATGTATGACAATAAATAAGATCATTTATGATATTAACTTATGATACTACTCAGAAGAGGTCTAATTATGTATGGCTATTAAACTACATGAACTTCTTATTTTATACTTCCTCCGTCCCAAAATATAAGAACGTTTTTAATACTAGCATAGTATCAAAAACGTTCTTATATTGTGGGACAGAGAAAGTAGTCAACCGTGAAAGAATAACCATGAAAATAATGCTAGCAATTTCAGTTTGCAACACTCTTTTTTTAGTAAGGATTTGTTAGAAATCTGTTCTAGCAGTAACTTTCAGCAACTACCACAGTCTACTCAACTCAGGCCGGTAATCCCTGTTGTGCAAAACCACAAGAGCTTAACCACCCAGACCACAAATCCCTCCTCACTCCTCCAGCTCCTCCTCCCCTTTCCCTTCCTTCCAGCGCAACGGAAACGCCTGACCCGACGCGCTCCTCCTCCTCTACTCATCGTCGTCCCCCTCCCCTCTCGCCGTCTCCTCCCTCGCCCTCACCCGAGCCGCAGCCCTAGACCTCCCCGCGGGGATGGGCGGCGTCACCTCGACGGTCGCGGCCCGCTTCGCCTTCTTCCCGCCCAGCCCGCCGTCCTACGGCGTCGAGCCCCTGCCGCCGCCCGATGCCGCCGGGGCGGGGGCGGCGGCCGGGGAGGCCAAGGGGAAGGAGGGGAGCATGGTGGTGGAGCTCACGGGGGTGCCGCGGAGGGCCAACGTGGAGGCGCGGAGGCTGCGGACCAAGCGGGGCACGGACGTGGTCGCCATGTACGCGCGCCAGACCGGCGCCAAGCTCACGCTGCTCTACTCCCACGGCAACGCCGCCGACCTGGGCCAGATGTACGAGCTCTTCGTCGAGCTCAGCGCGCACCTCAACGTCAACCTCATGGGGTACGCACGCACGCTGGATCGGATTGGGTTAGACTTTAGATTGGGGGCGCCGTGGTTCTGGATTCGGGCGGTAACCCTGGATCTCCCAGGCCGCGTTTCTCTGGATCAAAGCTACGCTTTTTACCGGGCTTTAGACAACGGAAGTGGTACTCCTCGGTGGAAATGTTGGGATTGCGTGTCAGTAGGATGGTCGCTTCTTGGACTGGACCAAAAATGCCAACTTTTCTTCTGGTATTGCGTGATTGGGTTCAGGTTTTGGTACATGAGTATGAAGCTGTGCTGGGGCAGTGCTCTCTGGTGTTGGATTTGCTAGCTCTAGTCTAAATTAAACCAATTAGTACTAATCTGTGCGTTCATTCTCCATTGGTGCTTGGCTTCATCTTGTCATGTGATGCGGCATTTGTCACTGATACGTCTGCTAATGGGTGTCTAGTTATTTTGTTCCTCCTCAAATTCTTACTTATGACTAGAATAAACTACTACTGCCGAATTGTGAGTCATTTTGTGGTTTTTGTAGATTGTTGGGAATGCCTGCTTTAAGTGGCCGTGAGAAGTATCTGGTAGTTGTTCAGTCTTGGGTAGTAAGGGGGATATTTGGATTAAAAGTGCCTGTCTGTGATTGGATAATCCATGATTCATGTGATTTTATGGAGGTGGCCCAAGACCTGATTTTTATTAGTTACTATTTTTGGCCAAAATTTGATGGATTTGTTCAGATTAGGTGTTAAGTACATGCTACCACTTTTAGAACATTTCACTAATAGAGTCTAGTAAGGAAAAAGCGGGAAATCAATACTTGATGAAGCTTTCCACAACATTATTATGCAAGCACACGTGTCCGGTCCACAGCCCTCATAAAAGCATAAATACCAAAATAAGCGATCAATGTTGTCATCTTCCTAACTGTTGTTTAAATATATCCATTTTTTGGGTTTAATTTCTTCTTTCGTTGGAGTTTTAGCCCGTTGCTTCCTATGCATTGGATGGAGAATATTAGCTAGGTAGGTTTAGTCTAATGAATCTGTTGATGACAAGAGGTTTGAGTTTCTGATGAGAGAACCGTTGATTCATTCAGTTGATGTAGAAACTCTAGCAAATTTAAAATTCTTTGGTGGAGTGATTGTCTTGTCCTTCACTGCTTTTATTAAACTCAAGATTTTTGTTCTTCACCTAGCATGGTTATAACATTATCATATTTAGTTAATCTTTGTGTTATATGTCTGTTCTCTGAACACACTTTTGTCCTTTATGGGGCCACTAGTTTTGGCGCAAGGCATTTTAAAAATGTTGAGCGTTTACATTATTAGTAATATAACTTCAACATCACAGATGACTCCAGATTCCAGAAACGACCCCTGTGGTTTCAAAGCCCAGAGTAGATACAGTGAACACTACTGTGGCATTTACTCTACAAGCCTAAATACCCTTGCATTATACGGTTTTAAAAATATACCCCCCCCCCCCCCCCCCCCCCAAAGCATGTGAAACTTGTGTTCTCGTGCTTAGCTTTTTCTGCCCTCTTGGCTATGCTGCTGTGCTCAGCCAAGCTTTGCGCTGGACGGCGCCATGCCTCCATGTTTGTGCTCGGGTGCAGCCCTATGCAATTCCCTTGGCTCCATAGCCATGCCGGGCCAAGCTTCTTTGTGACCTCTATTCGAGCTAGAGATTTTTGTGAGGGAGGTTCCTTTCAAAGGAAGATCTTCATCGTATTGAAGTTGAACTGTCGGGAATCTTTATTGTAATTATGTTAGTCTATCTGCTGTTTCTGTTAGAGTGTTCCTGGAAATGTGTAAGAGGGAGGTGGAAAGTGTGGATGAACCACGATCGCTACAAACTCAGCGCTCTATAATTGCGAAGGTCATAAATAAGCTATGAGGCTACGCCTCAGCTGCCCTCCATGCTAATTAGTAGTGATACAAGGCCATCTATAAATGCAACATAGCAAACTGATCCTCCGATTGCTTATTTAGTTATGCTATCTTCTGCGTTTCAAATTTTCCGCGAAAGTGAAAATACGTATTGAGATGATGAAAACGGAAAGTGACTAGAGGGAAAGGAAACTTTCAACACCAATACAAGCCACTATATTGATTAGTTTGTCAATTAATATGCCAATTTTTTTGTAGCATTTTCAGTCGTGTTCCTTGCCAGTTTACATGGTTCCGTGTTGCCGCCACTCTTTTGTCATCCTGTGATATTAGTACCTTGGAAGATAGTGGTCGGACCCTTCCCCGGACCCTGCGCAAGCGGGAGCTACGTGCACCGGGCTGCCCCCCAATTAACAGGATGCATCCGATGAAGAAACCTATTTCACAATGGAAATCACTGGATGAACCTCTCTTATGTCTCTTGGGATTATTTTGGCGAAATACTAACATATTTTTGTTCTTTCTTTCCTTTGCAGCTATGACTACTCTGGTTATGGGCAATCTTCTGGAAAGGTATACATATTTTCTCTTTTTCGTTCTTTGGCTTCTGTTCTCCTCAGTGTGCATAATACTAATCATTTATTCTTATCTATTATGGCAGCCCAGTGAGCAAAACACATATGCTGATATAGAGGCTGTTTACAGATGTCTCATAGAAACCTATGCAGCCTCTGAGGAAAATATCATTCTTTATGGCCAATCAGTGGGGAGTGGTCCTACTTTGGACTTGGCCTCACGTTTGCCTCGTTTGAGAGCAGTTGTTGTACATAGTCCAATTTTGTCTGGCTTAAGAGTGATGTATCCTGTAAAACATACATACTGGTTTGACATATATAAGGTAACTAATTTACATTTCTTCATTCCTTTTTTGTACTTACCTGCATCTGATTTTTCTTGTATCTGCAGAACATCGACAAAATTCCACTAGTCAGTTGCCCTGTTCTAGTGATTCATGTGAGTGTCCTTGCCTCCTTAATCTTATACACAGTTTTCACTTTATGTTCAGGGCATACGTGTTATCCGCTTAGACATTTTCTCTAGCATTCTCATGCCCTTGTCTGCCCATTCATGCACGGGCACACATTTGCATTCTAGTAATGTTACATAGGTGAACTTGTACATGAGGACATGTTGATTAGTTACTAGTGGAGAAAATATCAAGCAGGTGTAATTATTTAAGATGTCTACAAATGGCTATTTGGTTGTTTATTAATCACATAATAGGATTACGACAAAGTACAGTATCAATCATCCAACTGTTGCCTTTGGGAATGGCTAGAATTTTGACTTTTGAGAACTTGCTAGTGCTCATGTGAATATGAGCATAGGGCCATCACTGTATTTCTGGCCAAAGTCTCTATAATGGTAATGCAATCAAAAGTCTCCAGGTTCACTGAGAAAAAGAAATGTTAATCGATATAGCATACTCTGTAAACACGTGACAATTATTCCATTAGCTGGAATAGCTTTGCCATGAGTTGATTCTGTATACTACCTGTGGCATTGTTGCTTTAACAAATTATTCATAAATTTTGCTATTCATTCTAGTCAAGATGTAGAACAAGAAAGATGATACAGTAGTATTCTTTTGTAGAAGAACGTAAGCTGACTGAGAGTAACCGCAACACCTCTTTGCACATTTTTGTGGTACTAATACAATCTCTTCTTTCAGGGTACAGCTGATGAGGTTGTCGACTGTTCTCATGGGAGGGCATTGTGGGAACTCGCTAAAGTAAAGTACGAGCCTCTGTGGGTCAAAGGAGGAAACCACTGTAATTTGGAACTCTATCCAGAATACATTAAACATCTAAAAAAGTTTGTTGGAGCCATAGAGAAACTGCCAGCCCCAAGTGATGAATCCCCAGAGAGCTCAGGTGCATCAGATCGTACCCAAACAGAGCCTGAAGGTACAGAGGAGCCAAGGAAAAGCGTAGACCATAGGGAGAAAACAAGGCCAAGCATCGATCATAGAAAGAGCACAGATCGTAGAGATAAACCGAGGGGCAGTACAGATAGGAGGGACAAAAGCAGAAAGAGTGTAGATAATCCTGATAGACCACGAGCCAGTGTTGATCAGCCTGATAGGCCAAGGAAAAGCGTCGACCGGTACGTTTACCCTTCACGATGTACCCAGATAGTTCCTTTTCAAGACATGCTGTATATGTGTTGCGAGAAATCCTGCTTTCAGTTTGTTGACTAATATGATCAAATGGTTGTTTGTTTACAGCTTTGGAGGGATGATGAAGGCTGTGAGGTTGCGCAACATCGACTGTTTCAAGGTACCGACAACGTCCTCCGGGAGCTGAAGATAGATACCAGAAAAGGTCAGTGGTGTTTTGGAGGGCGCCTCGTCTGTATGTATTCCATCTGTGTAAGTTAATTCATTTGGGTGATTGGTTCGGCTGTAGGCGGTATATCTCAACACAGTGGGGGATTTGTAATGTTTCTGGTTTTGTGTTCCTTGTGAGATGAAATAATAACTTAACTTGTTTATAACATGCTCCTCAATTTTCTTCCTAGTTAGATGAGGTTCAGATCCTTTTAGATGGATTTAGTTGTGGACTGTGATAGGCTCGGCTCGATTCGAGCTCGATCTGATGTTATTCCAAGTACGTATTTTGCAATTTGGTCTCTCCATGTTATTCCAAGTACGTATTTTGCAATTTGGTCTCTCCGGTTGTAGCTCGGACGCATAGGCGATCGTAGTAGAGCGTTTGCAGAGCAGCGTGTAAACAACATTGTATCCTTTGGCAGCAGTTGAGGAAGGTGGTGAGGAGCCTGTGCAGCCTCTTCAGATAATTTTGGGCAGTTGTTGTATACTCCATCCGTCCGAAAATACTTGTCGTAGAAATGGAAACAAATGGATGTATAGAACTAAAATACATCTAGATATATCCACTCTTTGGACAAGTATTTCTGGGACGGAGGGAGTACATGAATACTCTCTACAGGAGGACTCAAATCGTAGTGAAGCGAAACTGGTCAGCTGGGAGTTCCGTCTGGTTTGTTCAAAGAAAATGCCTTGCATCTTTTTTTTTTAGTCTTATGCCTTGCATCTGTTGAGGTGATGTTGTCATTGCATTTTTCTTTCATTGCTTTAAATTCTCATCGTACAAATTTGCTCACTCAACATCAACATAGTAAATCAATAAAGGGCAGCGATCTGCGCTGGCGCACCGGCCCAATCGTTGGGCCGGTCAAGCCCCAGCCGTCCGATCTTGTGAGCTCGAGCTGTCAGATCTGTTCGTCGCTCCCCCTTTCCCTGCGTTGACTTCTTCTTCCTTTTCTTCTTCTTCACCACACCCTCACCCCAGCCGCTCCTGTCGTTGGCGACTAGCCCCTTCACCTGGACCTCCTTCCCTCTAGTCCCACGTTGCTGGATGCGCTCTCCGTCGCCGTCCTCGTTGCCGTCGCAGCATCCGTACTCGTCCCTCGGTCCAGCAGAAAGCCCGTCGCCCCCTCGTAGCAAAAATGGCGCCGTCTTGAAGCACATCGGCATCCCCTGCCGTTGCAACACCTAGCAGTCGCCATCGTCGCTGCATTGTCGTGTCGCCGACACAGCTCTCAACGTCGCCGCTCGCTGCCATTAGCGAGTCAAGTTGAAGCTTTTTATCTCACCGGTTGAAGCTTTTTCTATGCCTGTTGAAGCTTTTCTCGCGGATTGAAGCTTTCCACCGTGCCAATTGAAGCTTTTTTCACCTGAGCTTAAAGCTTTTTTCACAAAAGTTGCAGCTTTTTACTCTGTGGTTGCAACAAAAAACACAGAGAGACGCCATGGTCGCCGTCGAGGAGGATTTTTCAATCTTTGTTTGAAGCTTTTTCATCTACGGGTTGAAGCTTTTTGTCAAACAGTTGTAACTTTTCCTATATTTCATTGTCTGGTTGAAGCTTTTGTTGGGGAACGTAGTAATTTAATTTTTTTTCCTACGCACACGCAAGATCATGGTGATGCACAGCAACGAGAGGGGAGAGTGTTGTCTACGTACCCACGCAGACCGACTGCGGAAGCGTTGACACAACGTAGAGGAAGTAGTCGTACGTCTTCCCGATCCGACCGATCCAAGTACCGTTAGTCCGGCACCTCCGAGTTCTTAGCACACGTACAGCTCGATGACGCTCCCCGGGCTCCGATCCAGCAAAGCTTCGGGGATGAGTTCCGTCAGCACGACGGCGTAGTGACGATGATGATGTTCTACCGACGCAGGGCTTCGCCTAAGCACTACAACGATATGATCGAGGTGGAATATGGTGGCAGAGGGCACCGCACACGGCTAAGGAACGATCACGTGGATCAACTTATGTGTCCTAGGGTGCCCCCCTGCCCCCGTATATAAAGGAGCAAGGGGGAGGCCGGCCGGCCCTATGGGGCGCGCCAAGGGGAGGGGGAGTCCTCCTCCTAGTGGGAGTAGGACTCCCCTTTCCTAATCCAATTAGGAAACCTAAGGGGGAAGGAAAGAGAAGGAGAGGGAGAGGGAAAGAGGGGTCGCGCCCCCCTCCCTAGTCCATCGGACTCCCCATGTGGGGGGGGGGGGGGCGCCACCTTCTAGGCCGCAGCCCTCTCTCTCCCCTAAGGCCCAATAAGGCCCATTACTTCTCCAGGGGGTTCCGGTAACCCCTCCGGCACTCCGGTTTTCTCCAAAATCACCCGGAACCCTTCCGGTGTCCGAATATAGCCGTCCAATATATCAATCTTTATGCCTCGACCATTTCGAGACTCCTCGTCATGTCCATGATCACATCCGGGACTCCGAACTAACTTCGGTACATCAAAATGCATAAACTCATAATAACTGTCATCGTAACGTTAAGCGTGCGGACCCTACGGTTCGAGAACAATGCAGACATGACTGAGACACATCTCCGGTCAATAACCAATAGCGGGACCTGGATGCCCATATTGGCTCCTACATATTCTACGAAGATCTTTATCGGTCAGACCGCATAACAACATACGTTGTTCCCTTTGTCATCGGTATGTTACTTGCCCGAGATTCGATTGTCGGTATCCAATACCTAGTTCAATCTCGTTACCGGCAAGTCTCTTTACTCGTTCTGTAATACATCATCCTGCAACTAACTCATTAGTTGCAATGCTTGCAAGGCTTATGTGATGTGCATTACCGAGAGGGCCCAGAGATACCTCTTCGATAATCCGAGTGACAAATCCTAATCTTGAAATACGCCAACCCAACATCTACCTTTGGAGACACCTGTAGAGCTCCTTCATAATCACCCAGTTACGTTGTGACGTTTGGTAGCACACAAAGTGTTCCTCTGGTAAACGGGAGTTGCATAATCTCATAGTCATAGGAACATGTATAAGTCATGAAGAAAGCAATAGCAACATACTAAACGATCGGGTGCTAAGCTAATGAAATGGGTCATGTCAATCAGATCATTCAACTAATGATGTGACCTCGTTAATCAAATAACAACACCTTGTTCATGGTTAGGAAACATAACCATCTTTGATTAACGAGCTAGTCAAGTAGAGGCATACTAGTGACACTAAGTTTGTCTATGTATTCACACATGTATTATGTTTCCGGTTAATACAATTCTAGCATGAATAATAAACATTTATCATGATATAAGGAAATAAATAATAACTTTATTACTGCCTCTAGGGCATATTTCCTTCAGCTTTTTTATTTACTGGATGTAGCTTTTTGTGTCCATGGTTGTAGCACGGGAAAACGCCGTTTGCAACTCTCCCAGTACCATGGTTGCAGCTCCTCCCCGTGGCCATGGTTGTAGCACGAGCACCTCGGTCCTCCCTGCGTTTGGCCTGTCGCTGGGAGTAGTTGAACTTATATAACTTCAGTTGCGGCGACTGAAACTCGCCGGCATGCTCGCCGCCACTCATCCCCGATGTGCAACTTGCAACAAAAAATCGAGCACCAGGGGAGATGCCGAGTGCTACAACCAACGACCAAAAAAGCTACAACTAGCGATAGGAAAAGCTTCGACCGGCTATGAAAAAAGTTTCAACCAATATACGACTGGAGCTATGGATGACCAAGAAAAGTTACAACCGGTGACAGAAAAAGCTTCATCTAGCGACGAAAAAAGCTTCATCTGACTCTAAAAAAGTTTCAACCGTGGAAACGAAGCCATGGACGAAAAACGAAAAGTTGCAACCGAGAGTTATAAAAGTTACAACCGCATTGAAAAAAGCTTCAAACTTCTTATCTCAGCTGCGACCCCGCGATGACGATGACACTGTTTTGTTGCAACCGTAGTATATTTTTGCTACCACCGGCGATTGAATTTGCTACAACCAGTTTCAGCAAAATTTCGCCGCGGGGTGTAGTCGTGCCATGGCTGGTTGCAGCTACGGCATGGCCGGGTCCGATGAGGTAGGCAGAGCTCCGATGCATGCGGATCCACGCGGATCTGGTCGAGGGCGGCCAGATCGGCTGATTCCCATGACGACGGCGCCCCTGGGAGGCCTCCGGCACGGGCGACGGGTTGACCATGGCAACAAGGAGAGAGAAAAGAGAAATGACTGAGAGGAACAAGAGAAAAGGCAATAGGAAGAAGACGCACGTGGGTGGGCCCCCATCCTACGTGTCGCTAGGTGAGTCGCTGGAGTGTTTGCGCGTGGACGCGACCGGCCGGTGCGCCGTTGCCAAACGATTTCCATCAATAAATGCTACTGTATCCATGAATGTTTTCAGTCTAATTTAGTCAGCTCAGTTTGTTTGGAGTTTTTGGAGAAAAAAACACTTTGATGTGTTTGACATCAATCAATAAAATAGGCCGACTGGCTTTGTAAACTATAATACCTTTAACAATCTGTTTTAACTTTGGGCGATGCTAGGCGCCTGCGCACCGGCCCAATAATTTCGCCGGTCTAGTCCTAGCCGCCCGATTAGTCTTTAAATACCCGTTGAATCTGACCCAAGCGTTCTTCAACCTCGTGACGCAGATAGAAAAAAGCACAGGGAAAAAGAAAAGAAGGCAGCGTCTCCACTCGCACTTGCCCGCCATCGTCGACGCTGCTCACCAGCGTCCCTGCCGCTTGCTCCCAGCATGGCCCGCCCCTGGTTTGCAGCGCCCCCTGTTCGCCCAGGCTCTCGCCGGTTCGCCGCATGCAGCTCCTGCCGGCGAAGGTTGCAACTCCGGCGAACAGCAGTGCCCCATCCAGCTTGTAGCAGCGCTGTTTGTTCGTCGAGGGTCGCATCCCCGATGAAGCCGCCCAGTAGTTCGCCGGGTTGTATCAACCAAAAAGGCCTCGTCCCAGCAAAAGCATTCATCGTTCCAGCAAAATCAAACATCGGCCGTCGCTGGGTTGTAACAAAAATTGTCACAGGTTCTAGCAAAACAAAATGACGGTACCAGCAAAAACGAGTCACGATAGTTTGGTTTCAGCAAAATGTTAGTGAGGTTGCAGCTTCCTCGGCGACTAGTTCCAGCAAAAAATAATGACGGTGCCAGCAAAACAAGTCGACGGTCATTTGGTTCCAGCAAAATGTCAGTGCGGTTGTAGCTTTTCCGGCGATCGGTTCCAGCAAAGTGACACGCCGGTTGCAGCATTAGTGTTGGCTCCAGCAAAATATCAGTGTGGTTGTAGCTTTTCCGGCGACCGGTTCCAGCAAAGTTACACGCCGGTTGCAGCGTCGATGCCCTCGACAGATGCTGGTCGTAGTTGACGCATGCAACATGGGTGCTGCCATAGCATGGCCACCCGTCGAAGCATCCGTGGCCGCCCCCACCGATGGTTTGAAGAGCGGCTGGTTGCCGTCGCCAGTACATGTGGACTCCGCGGAGGCTGCTGGGGAAAAGAGGAACGCCGGCCATGGAGAAGAGCTCCTACAGACAGGCGCACGCGCACTTGAAGCACCGGTGCAAAAGCAAAAATTGAGAACAGGGAGAAAGGGTGAGGCGTTTAGGACGGCGTCGAATGGGCTTTCGGCGCATCCGCTCGTCGTCGCTGTTACTGTCGTCGGCGGTGTCTACAGCATGCGTGCGCGGGAGGATAAAGAAGAACTGGAAAAATAAGGTATGTGTGGAGGGTGATGCGACTATTCTATGCCATACGATCTGCATGGATGGAGTGGCCCGCGCGCGACCGGCTGAAGTTTCAGCCGTGCCGGGTGGGAACGTTTACCTTTAATTTTTGGAGTATTTTGAAAAGGAGGCCCTCTTTTTTGTAAATAAACTTGTAAAGTGAAGTGAGAAAAGTGCGCCTTATTAGAAACTGACCCAGGCAAGGCAATGCCACAGTCCGACCTCACGTTCTTCCCGATCAACCCCACGTGCACGCTGCTCGTGGCCTCACTGTGAAGTTACGCCGTGTGAATACCCCTACTGGATATGCAAACGACTCCATCGCGCCATGGGCCGCCAGACTCGGAGGAGAAACTGCCGGCGGAGGCCAGCAAGGCGGTGAGAAGTGACCAAACCTGTATCGCGGCCTCGTGTCCCCCCAAGCCCAAAGCCGTTTGGCGGTGGCCGAGCGGAACCGTGTGCTCGGTCGGTCGGTGGCGCCACGTTCCTTCACCCAGAGGTTTGGCCTCGGCAAGGCCGTGCGACGTGTTGGGGCGTTCCCATACCAGCGTTGCCATTTACCAACCCCCCGGGGTGTGCTGGATCTGCCGGCGTGGGGGTATGGGAACGGCGCCGGACTCCATCCAGTTGGTCGGGCCGGTGCCTCCTCCCCCTCCTCCTCTCCTAGTCATGCCCGTACGCACGTACTACGTGGAGCTGTGTCGCGCACGCACGCAGCTGTGTCTCTCGCACTCGCGGCACGCACGTACGTACGTACGTACGGCGCCACGACGTGGGTCGGGGGCGGACGGACGCGTCTGCACCAATGCTTCTTCCGGTCCACAACACTCAGCACATGTTCGCATTTGTATTTGACATTGCACTTTGATTGTTACTCTTTTTTTCTATAATATAAGAACGCTTTTGACACTAGTGTAATGTAAAAAACGTTCTTATATTTTGAGATAGAGGAAGCATTATCTTTGAAAACGCTACCGGAGCTGTAGCTACACATTTTCAACTAAAAACTCTTAAGCATTTGAATATCACCATCAGACAAAAACTATTAGGTTTAGGACGGCACACGCTGTTAGATCTATTTTTCCATAGGATACATCTGAGATAGACATACCGTGATTATTTTCTTCTTTGTTTTTTGACCAAAGATTTTCTTCTTTTTAAAAAAGAGAGCTCTCCCTCCGATTCCATTTGACAGAAACCACAATGCCTTTTACAGCTACTGCACATGGAACAAAAGGCATCACTTCTAGATATCCTGCAGCAACTTTAAACGCAGTCTGATCATCATGATTTGGTAGAGCCACAAACGGAAGGCTCGTATCATTATCAGAAGGTACGCTAACATGATTTAAAAAAAAAAGGCATACCATGATCAATATAGAAGCAAAGATACATAGTTTCAGTTTCGTGCAATACTTTTGACCTTTGTTTCACGCAATAGCTACTCGTCAGTCCCTGTAAATCAAATTTGGGTCAGTCGATTTTGGAAGGAAAGAGGAAGCGCTCGCCCGAGAAGGCCTCTGGGTCTATCTTTGGGTGGCAGGCTACCTTATGATCTATCTTACGGCGGCAGGCTGCCCCATGATCTATCTTATAAGTTAAGGGGTGGGGATGCAGTTCGGCGGAAATATGAATTGTGGTAGGAGTCAGAGAGATGGCGACGAGGATATGTACCTAGGGCAGGGTCCCAAGCCTGACCTACATATCCTACCCAAAGGTATTACATACAAGAATTCAAGACCTACAAAGTTAGAAAGGAAACACCGACTGAAATGTGGCCGCAACGTACAAGTCACTCGAACACAGGATCCACTCGTAAGCTTCTCCACCACTCGACCGTCCCTATTCACTCGGAGTACCAAGCGTCACTCGAAGGCAGAAGACCTAGAGCCACCCTGGGATGGCAACGGTCGGGCAATCAATTTGACATCATAAAGAACATCAATTACAGACATTATCAGTAACGTTCGCACCTTTTACTTTTCCATTGAACCATTGGGTAACGGGGCATTCATGAGGGGCCAACAGACTCTATATAAGCCGCCCCTCTGCTCCTGCACAAGGGTTCGCACCCCCTGTAACTCATCACACCAGATAATAAAGCTCCCGCGGCACCGAGACGTAGGGTCTTTACCTCTTCTGAGAGGGGCCTAAACTCGTAAATCCAAGTGTACAACCTCGCTGTAGCTAGGCTCTGCCCTCCTATACGTACCCCTATCCTATACTGTCAGATCTGTCCCCACGACAATTGACGCCCACCATGGGGCAGGCGTCTAAGCGACTTCTGGCGTGGTTGCGTTTTTCGAACTCCATCATGGTTTCCGGCGACGGACTGTCCCTGGGTCACGAGATCCGTCTCGGCGCTCTCAGTTTTGTCGCCGACGATTCGGCTTGGCTCCAAGAAGCCCCTCTGGATGTCGAGGCGCTCCCTATTCGTGGGGCGGCACACTTCAACGCAAGTTCCTGCGGCGTCCTCCATCGGCAGCCGTCGACTCAGTATCGGTCGGCTCCGGTGATGTTTTCCCTCCCCACTGCCCGCCGTCGCAAGTGATCCGGTCGCTCTCGGCTCCAGCGGTGGGTGAGGCATGCGGTGGCTCGTTAGTCATCCACTCTGCAGATCACGGCAATCGAGCCCGATGAATTCCTCTATGACTTGATTGATCCATTGTCCAATGACTCGGATACTCCTTCTGAGTGCGAGAGCAACGACCCGGCGGCGGAGGAACTTGTGATTGGTTCTTAGCGTAGCCCACCAGGATTTCCTCGTGGTGGAGATGGGAGCGGTGGTCCGTCACATGTCAACGACGAGTATTACCCACAACTCCTCACTGTGGAACAAAGGGAAGAACTGCAACACAGGAATGATGTAACGCCCCGAGACCGATGTGCCAGGTGTCGTTCAGTTATTCGATGTTGTTGTGTTGTCATTGCTTGCGTGTCATGCATTGCATATCATGTCATCATGTGCATTTCATTTGCATACGTGTTCGTCTCATGCATCCGAACATTTTCCCCGTTGTTCGTTTTGCAATCCGGCGCTTCGTTCTCCTCCGGTGGTCATCTCTACCTTTCTTTCATGTGTGGGGATTAAACATTTCCGGATTGGACAAAGACTTGTCATGTGGCCTTGGTTTACTACCGGTAGACCGCCTGTCAAGTTTCATACCATTTGGACTTCGTTTGATGCTCCAACGGTTAACCGAGGGACCGAAAAGGCCTCGTGTGTGTTGCAGCCCAACACCCCTCCAATTTGGCCCCAAACCCACCAAACTCTACTCCATCATCTAGAGCGTTCGATCACGATCGCGTGGCCGAAAACCGCACCTCATTTGGACTCTCCTAGCTCCACTTATGCCTATAAATACATCCCCTCCGTTTTCGGATCTTCCCTCTCCCCGAAACCCTAAAAATCAGATCTCGCCGCTGCCGGACACGTCTGGACGGACCGGACATGTCCATTTTCACCCCGCCGCCGCCACTTGTCGCCGCTTGATTCGCCGCCCGGGTTCCCACTCCGCCGCCGCCGCCAGGGCCCGCGGAGCCCGCGTCCGGCCCTCCCGGCCCGAGGAGACGCGCTGCCCCGCCGCCTCCCTTCGTTCCCACGCCCGACGGGCGCCGCCCCGGCTGCCGCGCCCTTCGCCCCGACGCCGGCCGGCGACCGCCGCCCCGCTCCATGCCGATCCCGCCGCCGCACCGCGCCACCTCGCCGCCGTCCGGCCCCGCCGCTGCACCGCCCGGCCTCGCCGCCGCCGTCCGGGTGAGGTCCGACCGCTCCATCGCCGGCCACCACCGCCATCTCTGGCCGGCCATCCTCGGGCGTCGTGAAGCTACAGTGCACGTCGGAACCGGATCTGAGATCCAATCTCACCCTAGGGTTGACTTTTCCCCCTCTCCTCCTAATTTTTGTGCATACTTTGACCTGCCATATCTCCGCATCAATAGCTCCGTTTTGGACATATAGTATATCAAAATGTTCGTCTCGATGAGTACATCATTTCATTCCAGTGCATCATTTTCATTTGAGTTTATCTTGATGCCCGAAATGCTGTTAGAAGGAGGCTTCGTGAGTTAATTGTCAGATCTGCTAGTTCATCTTAGACTTTTGTCATTTTTGCCATGATTGTTGAGTGCATGCTATGCATGTGAGTCCTTCATATGTTTTGTTAAGCATCTTGTTATCTTTCCATAGGTGCAACCCATGCATTTTTAGGATGTGTGTGGTGACTTGTGCAAGCTTGCAAAGTGAGACACCCGGTAAATCTGTTTTCAGTGACTTAGTAGTTTTCACTAAGTCTGGGATTATTTAGTTTATGATGCCATATGTTCATGTTGTTTCCTAGTGATCCGTGCCTCTTTTGAGGATGATCAGTAAAGGAGTTTTGTTAATATTGTAGTGCTCTATCCATCCATGTCTTTGTTTGCATATATGGAGCACCCTAGCTTGAGTCAATCGAGCTCTACTTTTGCTTTGTTGTGAATCTGGGCAGATCATCAACTTGTTTGCGATTTTGCCGATGTTATTGTAGTTGATCCGTGCATGCTATGCCATTGTTCTTGCCATGTCTAGCTTGTATTTTGTGCCTTCTTAATGGATGTATGCTTGCCTTGCCATGACTTGCTCCGTAGTGAGTGCATCGAGCTCGTTAACATGCCTTCGTGAGTTATGTTTCAGCATGTCCCAGTTTTCACTAAGTCTGAAAACTGATTATGTTTTTGCTATGTTCGTGGGCTTGTTAGTATATTTTGCGATCCCTTTTGGCTCAAGGTCACCAAGGGACTTTTGTTAAGCTTGTTGAGTAGCTCCATGCCATGTCTTTCTTTGTCATGTTCAGGTCCTGTAGCATGTTGTTTTGTTGCTCCGAAGAGGGCTTCACGATCTGAAATTCCAGACAAGTGTTAATTTCACTAAGTCTGAGATCTGTTTTAGCATTTGAGTTTTTGCCATGCTTGTTTGAACCTCTTAATGGATGAATTGGCTGTAGCTCAGTGCTAGTCTTTTGTTAAGCATCTTGACTGCTTCCCTGCCATGTATTTTGATGCCTTGTTTGAGTGCTGTAGCATGTTCCTCTCCTTGCATTTAGATGCCTACTTGCTGTAAATCGCAGACCGGTGTCATATTTGAATCGCTTGCCATTTCCAAACCGTAACTCCGATTCCGGCGTTCTTTATATCGTTTTCAAGCGATTTCATCTCATATTTCCAGTGGCACACTTGGTTTTCCAAGTTGAGGCCAGGTTCATGCATTCCTTGCCCAATCATGCATATGCATCGCATACCGCATCTCGCATATCATACCATGTTCATGTGTGGTTTGTTTACTATGCTGTGTGTTTCTTTTCCGGTGATTGCTTCTTCGGGTGGGTTCCGATAATGTCGCGTTGTAAGGACCCGTTCGTCTACGTCCATTTATCTTCTTCATGGACTCGTTCTTCTTCCTTGCGGGATTTCAGGCAAGATGATCATACCCTCGAAATCACTACTATCTTTGCTTGCTAGTTGCTCGCTCTTTTGCTATGCCTATGCTGCGATACCTACCACTTGCTTATCATGCCTCCTATATTGTTGAATCAAGCCTCTAACCCACCTTGTCCTAGCAAACCGTTGTTTGGCTATGTACCGCTTTGCTCAGCCCCTCTTATAGCGTTGTTAGTTGCAGGTGAAGATTGAAGTTTGTTCCTGTTGGAACATGGAGATGTTGTTCCTTGTTGGGACATGTTTACTTGTTGGGATATCACAATATATCTTATTTAATTAATGCATCTATATACTTGGTAAAGGGTGGAAGGCTCGGCCTTATGCCTAGTGTTTTGTTCTACTCTTGCCACCCTAGTTTCCGTCATATCGGTGTTATGTTCCTGGATTTTGCGTTCCTTACGCGGTTGGGCTATAATGGGAACCCCTTGACAGTTCGCCTTAAATAAAGCTCTTCCAGCAATGCCCAACATTGGTTTTACCATTCGCCACCTAGCCTTTTCTTTTCCCTTGGGAGTCGCGCTCCTGAGGGTCATCATTATTTTACCCCCCGGGCCAGTGCTCCTTTGAGTGTTGGTCCAACTTGTCAGCCGCCGGTGGCCACCAGGGGCAACTCTGGGCTGGCCTACCGGAAGTTTAGACAATCCGGTGTGCCCTGAGAAAGAGATATGTGCAGCTCCTATCGGGATTTGTCGGCACATTCGGGCGGTGTTGCTGGTTTAGTTTTACCCTGTCGAAATGTCTTGTTGTACTGGGATACCGAGTCTGATCGGAATGTCTCGGGTGGAGGTCTATTCCTTCGTTGACCGTGAGAGCTTGTCATGGGCTAAGTTGGGACACCCCTGCAGGGATTTGAACTTTCGAAAGCCGTGCCTGCGGTTATGGGCAGATGGGAATTTGTTAACGTCCGGTTGTAGAAAACCTGAAGTTGACCTTAATTAAAATGAATCAACTGCGTGTGTAACCGTGATGGTCTCTTTCCGGCGGAGTCCGGGAAGTGAACACGGTTGTTGGAGTTATGCTTGACGTAGGTAGTCCAGGATCACTTCTTGATCATACTTTTATCGACCGTGCTTTGCCTTCTCTTCTCGCTCTCATTTGCGTATGTTAGCCACCATATATGCTAGTCGCTTGCTGCAGCTCCACCTCATACCTTTACCTTACCCATAAGCTTAAATAGTCTTGATCGCGAGGGTGCGAGATTGCTGAGTCCCCGTGGCTCACAGATACTTCCAAAACCAGTTTGTAGGTGCCGATGAGTCCGTGCAGATGACGCAACCAAGCTCAGGAGGAGCTCGTTGAAGATCTTGTCCTTTGTGTTGTTTCGTTCTAGTTGATCAGTAGTGGAGCCCAGTTGGGGTCGATCGGGGACCTTTGTCGCATTTGGGGTTCTTCTTTTATTTTGGTTCCATAGTCGGACCTTGATTGTATCTGGATGATGTAATGCTTTATTCATGTATTTGTGTGAAGTGGCGATTGTAAGCCAACTATGTATCTCTTTCCTTATGTATTACATGGGTTGTGTGAAGATTACCTCACTTGCGACATTGCTTTCAATGCGGTTATGCCTCTAAGTCGTGCTTCGACACGTGGGAGATATAGCCGCATTGAGGGCGTTACAAGTTGGTATCAGAGCCTTCCCCGACCTTAGGAGCCCCCACTGATTGATCGTTTATAGCGGCCGACTTGTGTCTAGAAAAATGTTTGGAGTCATTTAGGAATTATATATCGGAGAGTTTAGGAATTCTTTTTACTCCTCAGTCTCCTCATCGCTCTGGTAAGGCATCCTGACATAGAGTTTTGACTCTTCTCTTCTCAAATTTCACTAAATTTTTTTTAGGATCACGCGGGTATCTTGGAATCGTTCCGATGATATTATGATGAGAACATTGTCTTGGTGCCTCCTGTCAGGGGTTTAGGGGAAGTGTCCCGGGGAGTTGAGCTCCTAGGTGTTGTCATCATAATTTTATCGTTGCAGTTCTGGAATACCTGAGTTTAGTACGCCGACATCAAAAATCTCTTTTATGCAGTTCGTTGGTGAGATAACCTCGACGCCACCTAATACTGGGGCAGGAGTTTGGGAGTATTGCCATAACTTGTATAACGGATGCTTTTCGAAGGTTGAGGTAGATGATTTCCGAAGGTTTCTTGGTTATGTGTTGAAGGATGGATACAGCTGGATGTAGGATTTGTTAGTTTGGGTGAGATATTATGCTTCCCCTATATCCCCAACACCTGATTGCATAACCGGAAAATTTCGAGAGTTTATAAGTGGGAATTCAAATAGCTCTTAGGATATCATTCCGACAGATGTATGATATGAAATTGGGGTTCGACGTCTAGTGGTCCGCCTATTCACGGTCGATTTTACAGTGGTCTCGTTGTGTCTTAAAGAGTCCTTGGCTATGCCGACTCGGGGACGCTTCGTATGTCATGTGCACTGCCTTGTACATGATGGTGCTGTACGATCGAGCCCGTGTAGGCCCCACCACGAAAATTTCGGACGAAATCTCTATCATATGTTTGTTCCGGCTTATTCTGCAAGCCAATCCTTTGTTTTGTTTGAAGGAAATATGCCCTAGAGGCAATAATAAAGTTATTATTTATTTCCTTATATCATGATAAATGTTTATTATTCATGCTAGAATTGTATTAACCGGAAACATAATACATGTATGAATACATAGACGAACAGAGTGTCACTAGTATGCCTCTACTTGACTAGCTCGTTAATCAAAGATGGTTATGTTTCCTAACCATGGACAAAGAGTTGTTATTTCATTAACGGGATCACATCATTAGTTGAATGATCTGATTGACATGACCCATTCCATTAGCTTAGCACCCGATCGTTTAGTATGTTGCTATTGCTTTCTTCATGACTTAGACATGTTCCTCTGACTATGAGATTATGCAACTCCCATTTGCCGGAGGAACACTTTGTGTGCTACCAAACGTCACAACATAACTGGGTGATTATAAAGGAGCTATACAGGTGTCTCCAAAGGTACATGTTGGGTTGGCGTATTTCGAGATTAGGATTTGTCACTCCGAATGTCGGAGAGGTATCTCTGGGCCCTCTCGGTAATGCACATCACTTAAGCCTTGCAAGCATTACAACTAATGAGTTAGTTGCGAGATGATGTATTACGGAACGAGTAAAGAGACTTGCCGGTAACGAGATTGAACTAGGTATTGGATACCGACGATCGAATCTCGGGCAAGTAACATACCGATGACAAAGGGAACAACGTATGTTGTTATGCGGTCTGACCGATAAAGATCTTCGTAGAATATGTAGGAGCCAATATGGGCATCCAGGTCCCGCTATTGGTTATTGACCGGAGACGTGTCTCGGTCATGTCTACATTGTTCTCGAACCGTAGGGTCCGCACGCTTAAGGTTTCGATGACAGTTATATTATGAGTTTATGAGTTTTGATGTACCGAAGGAGTTCAGAGTCCCGGATGAGATCGGGGACATGACGAGGAGTCCCGAAATGGTCGAGATGTAAAGATCGATATATTGGACGACTATATTCCGACATCGGAAAGGTTCCGAGTGATTCGGGTATTTTCGGAGGTACTGGGGAGTTACGGGAATACGGGGAAGAGTATTGGGCCTTAATGGGCTTTAGTGGGAAGGAGCCAGGAGGTGGCGCGCGCCCCTCCCAAGCCCAGTCCGAATTGGACAAGGGATTTGGGGCGCGGCCCCCCTCTCCCTTCCTTCTCCACTTCCCTCCTTTCCCCCCTTCTCCTAGTTGGACTAGGAAAGAAGGAGTCCTACTCCCGGTGGGAGTAGGACTCCCCTTGGCGCGCCCACTCCTAGGTCGGCCGCCCCTCCTCCCTTGCTCCTTTATATACGGGGGCAGGGGGCACCCCATAGACACACAAGTTGATCTTTGAGATCGTTCCTTAGCCGTGTGCGGTGCCCCCTGCCACCATATTCCACCTCGATCATATTGTTGTAGTGCTTAGGCGAAGCCCTGCGGCGGTAGAACATCAAGATCGTCACCACGCCGTCGTGCTGACGGAACTCCTCCCCGAAGCTTTGCTGGATCAGAGCCCGGGGATCGTCATCGAGCTGTACGTGTGCTAAGAACTCGGAGGTGCCGGAGTAACGGTGCTTGGATCGGTCGGATCGGGAAGAAGACGTACGACTACTTCCTCTATGTTGTGTGATCGCTTCCACAGTCGGTCTGCGTGGGTACGTAGACAACACTCTCCCCTCTCGTTGCTGTGCATCACCATGATCTTGTGTGTGCGTAGGAATTTTTTTAAATTACTACGTTCCCCAACAGTGGCATCCGAGCCTTGGTTTTTATGGTTTGATGTTATATGCACGAGTAGAACACAAGTGAGTTGTGGGCGATACAAGTCATACTGCCTCCCAGCATGTCATACTTTGGTTCGGCGGTATTGTTGGACGAGACGACCCGGACCAACCTTACACGTACGCTTACGCGAGACCGGTTTCCCCGACGTGCTTTGCACACAGGTGGCTTGCGGGTGACTGTCTCTCCAACTTTAGTTAAACCGAGTGTGGCTACGCCCGGTCCTTGCGAAGGTTAAAACGGAGTCTATTTGACAAACTATCGTTGTGGTTTTGATGCGTAGGTGAGATTGGTTCTTGCTTAAGCCCGTAGCAGCCACGTAAAACTTGCAACAACAAAGTAGAGGACGTCTAACTTGTTTTTGCAGGGCATGTTGTGATGTGATATGGCTAAGACATGATGCTAAATTTTATTATATGAGATGATCATGTTTTGTAATCGAGTTATCGGCAACTGGCAGGAGCCATATGGTTGTCGCTTTATTGTATGCAATACAATCGCGATGTAATGCTTTACTTTATCACTAAGCGGTAGCGATAGTCGTGGAAGCATAAGATTGGCGAGACGACAACGATGCTACGATGGAGATCAAGGTGTCGCGCCGGTGACGATGGTGATCATGACGGTGCTTCGGAGATGGAGATCACAAGCACAAGATGATGATGGCCATATCATATCACTTATATTGATTGCATGTGATGTTTATCTTTTTATGCATCTTATCTTGCTTTGATTGACGGTAGCATTATAATATGATCTCTCACTAAATTATCAAGAAGTGTTCTCCCTGAGTATGCACCCTTGCCAAAGTTCGTCGTGCCCAGACACCATGTGATGATCGGGTGTGATAAGCTCTACGTCCATCTACAATGGGTGCAAGCCAGTTTTTGCACACGCAGAATACTCAGGTTAAACTTGACGAGCCTAGCATATGCAGATATGGCCTCGGAACACGGAGACCGAAAGGTCGAGCGTGAATCATATAGTAGATATGATCAACATAGCGATGTTCACCATTGAAAACTACTCCATCTCATGTGATGATCGGTTATGGTTTAGTTGATTTGGATCACGTGATCACTTAGAGGATTAGAGGGATGTCTATCTAAGTGGGAGTTCTTAAGTAATATGATTAATTGAACTTGAATTTATCATGAACTTAGTCCTGGTAGTATTAGCATATCTATGTTGTAGATCAATAGCTCGCGTTGTTGCTTCCCTATGTTTGTTTTGATATGTTCCTAGAGAAAAACTATGTTGAAAGATGTTAGTAGCAATGATGCGGATTGGATCCGTGATATGAGGTTTATCCTCATTGTTGCACAGAAAAATTATGTCCTTGATGCACCGCTAGGTGACAGACCTATTGCAGGAGCAGATGAAGACGTTATGAACGTTTGGCTAGCTTAGTATGATGACTACTTGATAGTTTAGTGCACCATGCTTAACAGCTTAGAATCGGGACTTCAAAGACGTTTTGAACGTCATGGACCATATGAGATGTTCCAGGAGTTGAAGTTAATATTTCAAGCAAATACCCGAGTTAAGAGATATGAAGTCTCCAACAAGTTCTATAGCTACAAGATGGAGGAGAATCGCTCAAGCAGTGAGCATGTACTCAGATTGTCTGGGTACTACAATCGCTTGAATCAAGTTGGAGTTAATCTTCCAGATAAAATAGTGATTGACAGAATTCTCTAGTCACCATCACCAAGTTAGTAGAACTTCGTGATGAACTATAATATGCAAGGGATGACAAAAGTAATTCCCAAGCTCTTCGTGATGCTGAAATCAATGAAGGTAGAAATCAAGAAAAACATCAAGTGTTGATGGTTAACAAGACCACTAGTTTCAAGTAAAGGGCAAAGGGAAGAAGGGGAACTTCAAGAAGAACGGCAAGCAAGTTGCTGCTCAAGTGAAGAAGCCCAAGTCTGGACCTAAGCCTGAGACTGAGTGCTTCTACTGCAAAGGGACTGGTCACTGGAAGCGGAACTACCCCAAGTGATTGGAAGATAAGAAGGATGGCAAAGTAAACATAAGTATATTTGATATACATGATTATTAATGTGTACTTTACTAGTGTTTATGGCAACCCCTCAGTATTTGATACTAGTTCAGTTGCTAAGATTAGTAACTTGAATCGGGAGTTGCAGAATGAACAGAGACTAGTTAAAGGGTGAAGTGATGATGTGTGTTGGAAATAGTTTCAAGATTGATATGATCATCATCGCACACTCCCTATACTTTCGGGATTAGTATTGAACCTAAATAAGTGTTATTTGGTGTTTACGTTGAGCATGAATATGATTTGATCATGTTTATTTGCAATACGGTTATTCATTTAAGTTAGAGAACAATTGTTGTTCAGTTTACATGAATAAAACCTTCTATGGTTATACACACCAACAAAATGGTTTGTTGGATCTCGATCATAGTGATACACATATTCATAATATTGAAGCCAAATGATGCAAAGTTAATAATGATAGTGCAACTTATTTGTGGCACTACCGTTTAGGTCATATTGGTGTAAAGCGCATGAAGAAACTCCATGCTAATGGAATTTCGGAATCACTTGATTATGAATCACTTGATGCTTGCGAACCATGCCTCATGGGCAAGATGACTAAAACTCCGTTCTCCGGAACAATGGAGCGAGCAACAAACTTATTGGAAATAATACATACTGATGTATGCGGTCCGATGAGTATTAAGGCTCGCGGCAAGTATCGTTATTTTCAGAACTTCACAGATGATTTGAGCAGATATGGGTATATCTACTTGATGAAACATAAGTCTGAAACATTTGAAAAGTTCAAGGAATTTTAGAGTGAAGTGGAAAATCATCGTAACAAGAAAATAAAGTTTCTACGATCTGATCGTGGAAGAGAATATTTGAGTTATGAGTTTGGTCTTCAATTAAAACAATGTGGAATAGTTTCACAAATTCATGCCACCTGGAACACCACAGAATAATGGTGTGTCCGAACGTCATAACTGTACTTTATTGGATATAGTACAATCTATGATGTTTCTTACCGATTTACCAATATCGTTTTGGGATCATGCATTAGAGACAGCTGCATTCACGTTAAAAAGGGCACCATCTAAGTCCGTTGAGACGACACAATCTGAACTATGGTTTGGCAAGAAACCAAAGTTGTCGTTTCTTAAAGTTTGGGATTGTGATGCTTATATGAAAAAGTTTCATCATGATAAGCTCAAACCCAAATCGGAGGAATGTGTCTTCATAGGATACCCAAAGGAGAAAGTTGGGTACACCTTCTATCACAGATCCAAAGGCAAGACATTCGTTGCTAAGAATGGATCCTTTCTAGAGAAGGAGTTTCTCTCGAAAGAAGTGAGTGGGAGGAAAGTAGAACTTGATGAGGTAACTGTACCTGCTCCATAATTGGAAAGTAGTTCATCACAGAAATCTGTTCCTGTGACTCCTGCACCAATTAGTGAGGAAGATAATGATGATGATCATGTAACTTTGGATCAAGTTACTACCAAACCTCGTAGGTCAACCAGAGTGAGATCCGCACCAGTGTGGTACGGTAATCCTATTCTGGAGGTCATGTTACTTGACCATGACGAACCTACGAACTATGAGGAAGCGATGATGAGCCCAGATTCCGCGAAATGGCTTGAGGCCATAAAATCTGAGATATGATCCATGTATGAGAACAAAGTATGGACTTTGGTTGACTTGCCCGATGATCGGCGAGCAATTGAGAATAAATGGATCTTCAAGAGGAAGACGGACGCTGATAGTAGTGTTACTATCTACAAAGCTAGAATTATCGCAAAAGGTTTTCGACAAGTTCAAGGTGTTGACTACGATGAGAGTTTCTCACTCGTATCTATGCTTGAGTCTGTCTGAATCATGTTAGTAATTGCCGCATTTTATGAAATCTGGCAAATGGATATACAAAACTACATTCCTTAATGGATTTATTAAAGAAGAGTTGTATATGATGCAACCAGCAGGTTTTGTCAATCCTAAAGGTGCTAACAAAATGTGCAAGATCCAACGATCCATCTGTGGACTAGTGCAAGCATCTTGGAGTTGGAATATACGCTTTGATGAGTTGATCAAAGCATATAGTTTTATACAGACTTGCGGTGAAGCCTGTATTTACAAGAAAGTGAGTGGGAGCACTATAGCATTTCTGATAAGTATATGTGATTGACATATTGTTGATCGGAAATAATGTAGAATTATTCTGTAAAGCATAAAGGAGTGTTTGAAAGGAGTTTTTCAAAGAAAGACTTCAGTGAAGTTGCTTACATATTGAGCATCAAAATCTATAGAGATAGATCAAGACGCTTGATAAGTTTTTTCAATAAATACATACCTTGACAAGATTTTGAAGTAGTTCAAAATGGAATAGTCAAAGAAAGAGTTTCTTGCCTATGTTACAAGGTGTGAAATTGAGTAAGACTCAAAGCCCGACCACGGCAGAAGATAGAAAGAGAATGAATGTCATTCCCTATGCCTTGGTCATAGGTTCTATAAAGTATGCCATGCTATGTACCAGATCTATTATATACCCTACCACTGAGTTTGGCAAGGGAGTACAATAGTGATCTAGGAGTAGATCAATGGACAGCGGTCAAAATTATCCTTACTAGAATAAGGATATGTTTCTCGATTACGGAGGTGACAAAAGGTTCGTCGTAAAGGGTTACGTCGATGCAAGTTTTGACACTGATCCAGATGATTCTAAGTCTCAATCTGGATACATATTGAAAGTGGAAGCAATTAGCTAGAGTAGCTCCATGCAGAGCATTGTTGACATAGAAATTTGCAAAATACATGCGAATCTGAGTGTGACAGACCCGTTGACTAAACTTATCTCACAAGCAAAACATGATCACTTTTTTGGGTCTTAATCACATAGCGATGTGAACTAGATTATTGAATCTAGTAAACCCTTTGGGTGTTAGTCACATGGAGATGTGAACCAATCACATAAAGATGTGAACTATTGATGTTAAATCACATGACGATGTGATCTAGATTATTGACTCTAGTGCAAGTGGGAGACTGAAGGAAATATGCCCTAGAGGCAATAATAAAGTTATTATTTATTTCCTTATATCATGATAAATGTTTATTATTCATGCTAGAATTGTATTAACCGGAAACATAATACATGTGTGAATACATAGACGAACAGAGTGTCACTAGTATGCCTCTACTTGACTAGCTCGTTAATCAAAGATGGTTATGTTTCCTAACCATGGACAAAGAGTTGTTATTTGATTAACGGGATCACATCATTAGTTGAATGATCTGATTGACATGACCCATTCCATTAGCTTAGCACCCGATCGTTTAGTATGTTGCTATTGCTTTCTTCATGACTTATACATGTTCCTCTGACTATGAGATTATGCAACTCCCGTTTGCCGGAGGAACACTTTGTGTGCTACCAAACGTCACAACGTAACTGGGTGATTATAAAGGAGCTCTACAGGTGTCTCCAAAGATACATGTTGGGTTGGCGTATTTCGAGATTAGGATTTGTCACCCCGAATGTCGGAGAGGTATCTTTGGGCCCTCTCGGTAATGCACATTACTTAAGCCTTGCAAGCATTACAACTAATGAGTTAGTTGCGAGATGATGTATTACGGAACGAGTAAAGAGACTTGCCGGTAACGAGATTGAACTAGGTATTGGATACCGACGATCGAATCTCGGGCAAGTAACATACCGATGACAAAGGGAACAACGTATGTTGTTATGCGGTCTGACCGATAAAGATCTTCGTAGAATATGTAGGAGCCAATATGGGCATCCAGGTCCCGCTATTGGTTATTGACCGGAGACGTGTCTCGGTCATGTCTACATTGTTCTCGAACCGTAGGGTCCGCACGCTTAAGGTTTCGATGACAGTTATATTATGAGTTTATGAGTTTTGATGTACCGAAGGAGTTCGGAGTCCCGAATGAGATCGGGGACATGACGAGGAGTCCCGAAATGGTCGAGACGTAAAGATCGATATATTGGACGACTATATTCGGACATCGGAAAGGTTCCAAGTGATTCGGGTATTTTCGGAGGTACCGGGGAGTTACGGGAATACGGGGAAGAGTATCGGGCCTGAATGGGCTTTAGTGGGAAGGAGCCAGGAGGTGGCGCGCGCCCCTCCCAAGCCCAGTCCGAATTGGACAAGGGATTTGGGGCGCGGCCCCCCTCTCCCTTCCTTCTCCACTTCCCTCCTTTCCCCCCTTCTCCTAGTTGGACTAGGAAAGAAGGAGTCCTACTCCCGGTGGGAGTAGGACTCCCCTTGGCGCGCCCACTCCTAGGCCGGCCGCCCCTCCTCCCTTGCTCCTTTATATACGGGGGCAGGGGGCACCCCATAGACACACAAGTTGATCTTTGAGATCGTTCCTTAGCCATGTGCGGTGCCCCCTGCCACCATATTTCACCTCGATCATATCGTTGTAGTGCTTAGGCGAAGCCCTGCGTCGGTAGAACATCAAGATCGTCACCACGCCGTCGTGCTGACGGAACTCCTCCCCGAAGCTTTGCTGGATCGGAGCCCGGGGATCGTCATCGAGCTGTACGTGTGCTAAGAACTCAGAGGTGTCAGAGTAACGGTGCTTGGATCGGTCGGATCGGGAAGAAGACGTACGACTACTTCCTCTATGTTGTGTGATCGCTTCCGCAGTCGGTCTGCGTGGGTACGTAGACAACACTCTTCCCTCTCGTTGCTGTGCATCACCATGATCTTGCGTGTGCATAGGAAATTTTTTAAATTACTATGTTCCCCAACATTGTTTTGAGTTGTGGTATTCGAGTTGCTTCGAAGTCAAATGTTGATTCCATACCTTCCCTAAGTGGTGTTCTCATATTCCTATGCGAATACTAATCGTCCTCGATCATTGAGTTTGTCATTTCAATTTCTTCTCACCGGCGTGTTTTCTCTTCAAGTGGATCCGATCACTTCAACATCAGCAAGACCAATTATCATTTCTTCTCATCGGTGTTCGTTTCATTCTCAACAGTGTTTTCCCACCCACCCACCCTTGTTTCTTCGAGGTCTCAGATATTTTAATCAAGTATCCTTCTATTCTTGTGAAGTCTCTCCATTCTTTTCTATCAATATTCTTATCCGGTGATTCTCATGTATATTCTAACGGAGCTTCAAGTTCGTCAACCTTCACTCATTTTTCTTCTCCAGTGGTTTAAATTCAAGCGTTATTGATCATATATTGCTCCTCGTTTCAAATACATTCTCATACCGGTGCACCTCATAATAATTCACTTCTCGCTATTCAATTGTTCTGGAGTGCTCAAGATATCTCGAAGATTCGTGTTTTCCACTCTGCTTTCGTTCAAACTCTTTCGAGGATGTTATCTCTTTCAAGTCATTTAATTCAACTGGTGCATTCTCTCTTTTAAATCGTTCAACGGTGTTCTTTTGAGTGGGCCCTAACCCACAGGTCTATTCCCAGGATCTTACCTGACTCTTCTTATTCTCCCGGAGTTAGCCTAAATTCTTTCAAAGTTTGACGTAAGAATGAATCATCATCAGTCAAATGCTTTTCTCCAAGCTCTGTCGAATTCTTTTCAATGTTGGCTCAACTTTTCCATTCTTCATTCCGGTGTGCCTCAATAATTCTTGGTGGTGTTTCTCATTGTCATCTGAAGACCAAACAAGAGTTTCTCTTTAATCTTGCTCCATTCTCCTCAAGATTCGTGATTCTAGCTTGTTGCCATCCTCTCATAATTGTTTTCGATTGTGAGAATCCTTTTCACCCATCAGGAGATATTCAGGAGTCTTTTCAGTTTGATTATCCGGAGCTCATCATTTAAGAAGATTTATTCATTCCAGCTTTCAGCTCTCGTTCCCCAAATCTCACCGGTACATCGCTCAAGTATTCTCTAATCAGTTCATGATCTTTTTGTTCTCATGGGTCTAAATTCTCTCAAGTATCTTCGTTCATTTCATAATTCTTCCCGGTGATTCGTTATCTTTTATTCGATTTTTTTTTCAGTTCTTACGGTGGTTCGTTCAAGATTTCTCTTCCTTCGTTATCATATCAATTTATTCGTTGTTTCAACCCTACCGGTGGTTCGTCGAAGACTTTCTCAAGTTCGCGCTATATCTATCTTAATCTTTTATACGAGAATTAGTATTATGCCAAATCCGTGATTGTCATCAATTTAAATTGGTGAAGGATAAGCATAATGTAATTCTTATTCTTGTTTCATCCATATGTTAATCTTTTTTTCCGGAGTCTGTTCTCGATGATTAAATTCTTGGGTTCAAGTGCTCATCTTTCTTTCCCGGAGTTCCAAGCTTTAATTATCACGGAGATCCATCTAAATCATTACAAGGTTTCACCTTGTGTTTTCAACTTCTCTTTCTTTTCGTTATCTTTTGTTTACCGGAGTTCTTCACGGAAGTTCTACATGATGGTTCATCTATGATTTAATTCATTCTCGAAGTGTTCATCGAGATTCTTTTATAAGAAGCTCAAGCTGTCTTCATTTTGTAATCCGGAGTTCATTCTTTCTTCCGTATTATTGAAGGTGGTATTATGCCATTCTTGATATTTTGAGTTCATGTTTTCACGATTCACATGCTGTCAAGATTGGGATATTTTTAAATCCATCAATCTCGCCATTTGGGTTATCTTGGGTAATATTTTCACCAAAAGCCTTCCCTAAGGATGGTTGCTATTATGGTGCTTATAAATGATCCAAGTTCTTCATTTATCCTTCCGGTGGAATAGTTTCTTGTCTCCTTGTTCATATCAATCCAATTCTTCTTCCCGTGAGTGGCAGGTTGTCACCTAATAATTTGAGATGTATTCCATAAGACCATATCAAGATTATCCTTTTCGTTGTGGGTTTTCCAACAACTCCGTTCGACCCTTCTCCTTAAGATGCCTTTTCAAGCCCTTTTGTAGCAGAAGTTGCCTTTTTCTTCTACATTCTTTTGTCTCAATCATCCTTATCCTATTCTTTCTCCTGGAGGTCTATTGATGTTGCTTTTCTCAACCCATCATCTCGTTTGCCAAAGATCATATTCTTTTCATGATTGTCCATTTAACCGGAGTGTCGTGCCCTCTTTTCAAGTTCTATCACCTTACCAAGTTCTTATTCAATTATTTTTCATTTCAACCGGAGTGCTGCCCGAATTTGGTCTTCCTTGATCCCCTTCTTTAATCGGAGTGTTGTCGTATTTGACCTTTATTGTTCCTTGTTCTCCTTTTCTAACGGAGTGTTTTCAACTTCATTCATCTCCGTTGTATTCTTTTCTCGATATGGTTTAACCTCTTCAAGGTTCTTGGTTTTCACTCGTTTGTCAAAGAAGCAACTTAGTTTACCTCTTCTCTTTCTCTCTTCCGTTGTTTCCCCGGTGCCATTCTAGATCTCGGGACGAGATCCTCTCGTAGTGGTGGAGTGTTGTAACGCCCCGAGACCGATGTGCCAGGTGTCATTCAGTTATTTGCTGTTGTTGTGTTGTCATTGCTTGCATGTCATGCATTGCATATCATGTCATCATGTGCATTTCATTTGCATACGTGTTCGTCTCATGCATCCGAACATTTTCCTCGTTGTCCGTTTTGCAATCCGGCGCTACGTTCTCCTCCGATGGTCATTTCTACCTTTCTTTCATGTGTGGGGATTAAACATTTTCGGATTGGACCGAGACTTGTCATGCGGCCTTGGTTTACTACCGGTAGACCGCCTGTCAAGTTTCATACCATTTGGACTTCGTTTGATGCTCCAACGGTTAACCGAGGGACCGAAAAGGCCTCTTGTGTGTTGCAGCCCAACACCCCTCCAATTTGGCCCAAAACCCACCAAACTCTACTCCATCATCTAGAGCGTTCGATCACGATCGCGTGGCCGAAAACCGCACCTCATTTGGACTCTCCTAGCTCCACTTATGCCTATAAATACATCCCCTCCGTTTTCGGATCTCCGCTCTCCCCAAAACCCTAAAAAATCAGATCTCGCCACCGCCGGACACGTCCGGACGGACCGGACATGTCCATTTTCACCCCGCCACCGCCACTTGTTGCCGCCTGATTCGCCGCCCGGGTTCCCACTCCGCCGCCACCGCCGCCAGGGCCCGCGGAGCCCGCGTCCGGCCCTCCCGGCCCGAGGAGACGCGCCGCCTCCCTTCGTTCCCACGCCCGACGGGCGCCGCCCCGGCTGCCCGCGCCCCTCGCCGGCGCCCTTCGCCCCGACGCCGGCCGGCGACCGCCACCCTGTTGGGGAACGTAGTAATTTCAAAAATTTCCTACGCACACGCAAGATCATGGTGATGCATAGCAACGAGGGGGAGAGTCTGATGTACGTACCCTTGTAGATCGCAACGGAAGCGTTGACACAACGTAGAGGAAGTAGTCGTACGTCTTCTTCCCGATCCGACCGATCCAAGCACCGTTACTCCGGCACCTCCGAGTTCTTAGCACACGTACAGCTCGATGACGATCCCCGGGCTCCGATCCAGCAAAGCTTCGGGGAGGAGTTCTGTCAGCACGACGGGGTGATGACGATCTTGATGTTCTACCGACGCAGGGCTTCGCCTAAGCACTACAACGATATGATCGAGGTGGAATATGGTGGCAGGGGGCACCGCACATGGCTAAGGAATGATCACGTGGATCAACTTGTGTGTCTTGGGGTGCCCCCTGCCCCCGTATATAAAGGAGCAAGGGGAGGAGGCCGGCCGGCCAGGTGTGGCGCGCCAAGGAGGAGTCCTCCTCCTAGTAGGAGTAGGACTCCTACTAGGAGGGGGAAAGAGGTGGAGTGGGAGAAGGAAAGGGGGGGGGGGCGCCGCCCCCCTCCCCTAGTCCAATTCGGACCAGGGAGGAGGTGGCGCGCGGCCCACCTCTGGCAGCCCTTCTCTCTCTCCACTAAAGCCCATAAGGCCCATTACTTCTCCCGGTAGGGTTCCGGTAACCGTCCGGCTCTCCGGTTTTCTCCGAATCACCCGGAACACTTCCGGTGTCCGAATATAGTCATCCAATATATCAATCTTTATGTCTCGACCATTTCGAGACTTCTCGTCATGTCCGTGATCACATCCGGGACTCCGAACTAACTTCGGTACATCAAAATGCATAAACTCATAATAACTATCATCGTAACGTTAAGCGTGCGGACCCTACGGTTCGAGAACAATGTAGACATGACTGAGACACATCTCCGGTCAATAACCAATAGCGGGACCTGGATGCCCATATTGGCTCCTACATATTCTACGAAGATCTTTATCGGTCAGACCGCATAACAACATACGTTGTTCCCTTTGTCATCGGTATGTTACTTGCCCGAGATTCGATCGTCGGTATCCAATACCTAGTTCAATCTCGTTACTGGCAAGTCTCTTTACTCGTTCCGTAATACATCATCTCGCAACTAACTCATTAGTCACAATGCTTGCAAGGCTTATGTGATGTGCATTACCGAGAGGGCCCAGAGATACCTCTCCGACAATCGGAGTGACAAATCCTAATCTCGAAATACGCCAACCTAACATCTACCTTTGGAGACACCTGTAGTACTCCTTTATTACTCATAACATCTGGTGTTGCTCCAGCAGCAGGCCTGGCACCCAGCGGTGCTTCCTGGACGTAATTCTTCTGTGCAGCAATGAGGATAATCCTCAAGTTACGGACCCAGTCCGTGTAATTGCTACCATCATCTTTCAACTTTGGTTTCTCAAGGAACGCATTAAAATTCAACGGAACAACAACACGAGCCATCTATCTACAATCAACATAAACAAGAAAGATACTATCAGGTCCTAAGTTCATGATAAATTTAAGTTCAATTAATCATATTACTTAAGAACTCCCACTTAGATAGACATCCCTCTAATCCTCTAAGTGATCACGTGATCCAAATCAACTAAACCATGTCCGATCATCACATGACATGGAGTAGTTTCATTGGTGAACATCATTATGTTGATCATATCTACTATATGATTCACGCTCGACCTTTCGGTCTCCGTGTTCCGAGGCCATATCTGTATATGCTTGGCTCGTCAAGTATAACCTGAGTATTCCGCGTGTGCAACTGTTTTGCACCCGTTGTATTTGAACGTAGAGCCTATCACACCCGATCATCACGTGGTGTCTCAGCACGAAGAACTGTCGCAACGGTGCATACTCAGGGAGAACACTTCTTGATAATTTAGTGAGAGATCATCTTATAATGCTACCATCAATCAAAGCAAGATAAGATGCATAAAGAGATAAACATCACATGCAATCAATATAAGTGATATGATATGGCCATCATCATCTTGTGCTTGTGATCTCCATCTCCGAAGCACCGTCATGATCACCATCGTCACCGGTGCCACACCTTGATCTCCATCGTAGCATCGTTGTTGTCTCGCCAATCTTATGCTTCCACGACTATCGCTACCGTTTAGTGATAAAGTAAAGCATTACATCGCGATTGCATTGCATACAATAAAGCGACAACCATATGGCTCCTGCCAGTTGCCGATAACTCAGTTACAAAACATGATCATCTCATACAATAAAATTTAGCATCATGTCTTGACCATATCACATCACAACATGCCCTGCAAAAACAAGTTAGACGTCCTCTACTTTGTTGTTGCAAATTTTACGTGGCTGCTACGGGCTTAAGCAAGAACCAATCTCACCTACGCATCAAAACCACAACGATAGTTTGTCAAATAGACTCCGTTTTAACCTTCTCAAGGACCGGGCGTAGCCATACTCGGTTCAACTAAAGTTGGAGAGACAGTCGCCCGCAAGCCATCTATGTGCAAAGCACGTCGAGGGAACCGGTCTCGCGTAAGCGTACGCGTAAGGTTGGTCCGGATCGTCTCGTCCAACAATACCGCTGAACTAAAGTATGACATGCTGGTAGGCAGTATGACTTGTATCGCCCACAACTCACTTGTGTTCTACTCGTGCATATAACATCAAACCATAAAACCTAGGCTCGGATGCCACTTTTGGGGAACGTAGTAATTTCAAAATTTTCCTACGCACACGCAAGATCATGGTGATGCATAGCAATGAGGGGGAGAGTCTGATCTACGTACCCTTGTAGATCGCAACGGAAGCGTTGACACAACGTAGAGGAAGTAGTCGTACGTCTTCTTCCCGATCCGACTGATCCAAGCACCGTTACTCCGGCACCTCCGAGTTCTTAGCACACGTACAGCTCGATGACGATCCCCGGGCTCCAATCCAGCAAAGCTTCGGGGAGGAGTTCTGTCAGCACGACGGCGTGATGACGATCTTGATGTTCTACCGACGCAGGGCTTCGCCTAAGCACTACAACGATATGATCGAGGTGGAATATGGTGGCAGGGGGCACCGCACACGGCTAAGGAACGATCACGTGGATCAACTTGTGTGTCTTGGGGTGCCCCCTGCCCCCGTATATAAAGGAGCAAGGGGAGGAGGCCGGCCGGCCAGGTGTGGCGCGTCAAGGAGGAGTCCTCCTCCTAGTAGGAGTAGGACTCCTACTAGGAGGCGGAAAGAGGTGGAGTGGGAGAAGGAAAGGGGGGGCGCCGCCCCCCTCCCCTAGTCCAATTTGGACCAGGGAGGAGGTGGCGCGCGGCCCACCTCTGGCAGCCCTTCTCTCTCTCCACTAAAGCCCATAAGGCCCATTACTTCTCCCGGTAGGGTTCCGGTAACCCTCCGGCTCTCCGGTTTTCTCCGAAATCACCCGGAACACTTCCGGTGTCCGAATATAGTCATCCAATATATCAATCTTTATGTCTCGACCATTTCGAGACTCCTCGTCATGTCCATGATCACAACCGGGACTCCAAACTAACTTCGGTACATCAAAATGCATAAACTCATAATAACTGTCATCGTAACGTTAAGCGTGCGGACCCTACGGTTCGAGAACAATGTAGACATGACTGAGACACATCTCCGGTCAATAACCAATAGCGGGACCTGGATGCCCATATTGGCTCCTACATATTCTACGAAGATCTTTATCGGTCAGACCGCATAACAACATACGTTGTTCCCTTTGTCATCGGTATGTTACTTGCCCGAGATTCGATCGTCGGTATCCAATACCTAGTTCAATCTCGTTACTGGCAAGTCTCTTTACTCGTTCCGTAATACATCATCTCGCAACTAACTCATTAGTCACAATGCTTGCAAGGCTTATGTGATGTGCATTACCGAGAGGGCCCAGAGATACCTCTCCGACAATCGGAGTGACAAATCCTAATCTCGAAATACGCCAACCCAACATCTACCTTTGGAGACACCTGTAGTACTCCTTTATAATCACCCAGTTACGTTGTGACGTTTGGTAGTACCCAAAGTGTTCCTCTGGTAAACGGGAGTTGCATAATCTCATAGCCATAGGAACATGTATAAGTCATGAAGAATAGTAACAACAACATACTAAACGATCGGGTGCTAAGCTAATGAAATGGGTCATGTCAATCAGATCATTCAAATAATGATGTGACCTCGTTAATCAAATAACAAGACCTTGTTCATGGTTAGGAAACATAACCATCTTTGATTAACGAGCTAGTCAAGTAGAGGCATACTAGTGACACTAAGTTTGTCTATGTATTCACACATGTATTATGTTTCCGGTTAATACAATTCTAGCATGAATAATAAACATTTATCATGATATAAGAAAATAAATAATAACTTTATTATTGCCTCTAGGGCATATTTCCTTCACGCCCCGCTCCACGCCGATCCCGCCGCCGCACCGCGCCACCTCGCCGCCGTCCGGCCCCGCCGCCGCACCGCCCGGCCTCGCCGCCGCCGTCCGAGTGAGGTCCGGCCGCTCCATCGCCGGCCACCACCGCCATCTCCGGCCGGCCATCCTCGGGCGTCGTGAAGCTACAGTGCACGTCGGAACCGGTTCTGAGATCCAATCTCATCCTAGGGTTGACTTTTCCCCCTCTCCTCCTAATTTTTGTGCATACTTTGACCTGCCATATCTCCGCATCCGTAGCTCCGTTTTGGACATATAG
Source organism: Triticum monococcum (assembly GCA_034509565.1). Taxonomy (NCBI): domain Eukaryota; kingdom Viridiplantae; phylum Streptophyta; class Magnoliopsida; order Poales; family Poaceae; genus Triticum; species Triticum monococcum. The sequence continues at coordinate 187,757,630 of CM067846.1, forward strand.
TATATCAAAATGTTCGTCTCGATGAGTACATCATTTCATTCCATTGCATCATTTTCATTTGAGTTCATCTTGATGCCCGAAATGCTGTTAGAAGGAGGCTTCATGAGTTAATTGTCAGATCTGCTAGTTCATCTTAGACTTTTGTCATTTTTGCCATGATTGTTGAGTGCATGCTATGCCTGTGAGTCCTTCATATGTTTTGTTAAGCATCTTGTTATCTTTCCTGAGGTGCAACCCATGCATTTCTAGGATGTGTGTGGTGACTTGTGCAAGCTTGCAAAGTGAGGCACCCGGTAAATCTGTTTTCAGTGACTTAGTAGTTTTCACTAACTCTGGGATTATTTAGTTCATGATGCCATATGTTCATGTTGTTTCCTAGTGATCCGTGCCTCTTTTGAGGATGATCAGTAAAGGAGTTTTGTTAATATTGTAGTGCTCTATCCATCCATGTCTTTGTTTGCATATATGGAGCACCCTAACTTGAGTCAATCGAGCTCTACTTTTGCTTTGTTGTGAATCTGGGAGATCATCAACTTGTTTGCGATTTTGCCGATGTTATTGTAGTTGATCCGTGCATGCTATGCCATTGTTCTTGCCATGTCTAGCTTGTATTTTGTGCCTTCTTAATGGATGTATGCTTGCCTTGCCATGACTTGCTCCGTAGTGAGTGCATCGAGCTCGTTAACATGCCTTCGTGAGTTATGTTTCAGCATGTCCCAGTTTTCACTAAGTCTGAAAACTGATTATGTTTTTGCTATGTTCGTGGGCTTGTTAGTATATTTTGTGATCCCTTTTGGCTCAAGGTCACTAAGGGACTTTTGTTAAGCTTGTTGAGTAGCTCCATGCCATGTCTTTCTTTGTCATGTTCAGGTCCTGTAGAATGTTGTTTTTTTGCTCCGAAGAGGGCTTCACGATCTGAAATTCCAGACAAGTGTTAATTTCACAAAGTCTGAGATCTGTTTTAGCATTTGCGTTTTTGCCATGCTTGTTTGAACCTCTTAATGGATGAATTGGCTGTAGCTCAGTGCTAGTCTTTTATTAAGCATCTTGAATGCTTCCCTGCCATGTATTTTGATGCCTTGTTTGAGTGCTGTAGCATGTTCATCTCCTTGCATTTAGATGCCTACTTGCTGTAAATCGCAGACCGGTGTCATATTTGAATCGCTTGCCATTTCCAAACCGTAACTCTGATTCTGGCGTTCTTTATATCGTTTTCAAGCGATTTTATCTCATATTTCCAGTGGCACACTTGGTTTTCCAAGTTGAAGCCAGGTTCATGCATTCCTTGCCCAATCATGCATATGCATCGCATACCGCATCTCGCATATCATACCATGTTCATGTGTGGTTTGTTTACTATGTTGTGTGTTTCTTTTCCGGTGATTGCTTCTTCGGGTGGGTTCCGATAACGTCGCGTTGTAAGGACCCGTTCGTCTACGTCCATTTATCTTCTTCATGGACTCGTTCTTCTTCCTTGCGGGATTTCAGGCAAGATGATCATACCCTCGAAATCACTACTATCTTTGCTTGCTGGTTGCTCGCTCTTTTGCTATGCCTATGCTGCGATACCTACCACTTGCTTATCATGCCTCCTATATTGTTGAACCAAGCTTCTAACCCACCTTGTCCTAGCAAACCGTTGTTTGGCTATGTTACTGCTTTGCTCAGCCCCTCTTATAGCGTTGTTAGTTGCAGGTGAAGATTGAAGTTTGTTCCTGTTGGAACATGGAGATGTTGTTCCTTGTTGGGACATGTTTACTTGTTGGGATATCACAATATATCATATTTAATTAATGCATCTATATACTTGGTAAAGGGTGGAAGGCTCGGCCTTATGCCTGGTGTTTTGTTCTACTCTTGCCGCCCTAGTTTCCGTCATATCGGTGTTATATTCCCGGATTTTGCGTTCCTTACGCGGTTGGGCTATAATGGGAACCCCTTGACAGTTCACCTTAAGTAAAGCTCTTCCAGCAATGCCCAACATTGGTTTTACCATTCGCCACCTAGCCTTTTCTTTTCCCTTGGGAGTCGCGCTCCTGATGGTCATCATTATTTTACCCCCCGGGCTAGTGCTCCTCTGAGTGTTGGTCCAACTTGTCAGCCGCCGGTGGCCACCAGGGGCAACTCTGGGTTGGCCTACCGGAAGTTTAGACAATCCGGTGTGCCCTGAGAAAGAGATATGTACAGCTCCTATCGGGATTTGTCGGCACATTCGGGCGGTGTTGCTGGTTTAGTTTTACCCTGTCGAAATGTCTTGTTGTACTGGGATACCGAGTCTGATCGGAATGTCTCGGGTGGAGGTCTATTCCTTCGTTGACCGTGAGAGCTTGTCATGGGCTAAGTTGGGACACCCCTGCAGGGATTTGAACTTTCGAAAGACGTGCCCGCGGTTATGGGCAGATGGGAATTTGTTAACGTCCGGTTGTAGAAAACCTGAAGTTGACCTTAATTAAAATGAATCAACTGCGTGTGTAACCGTGATGGTGTCTTTCCGGCGAAGTCCGGGAAGTGAACACGGTTGTTGGAGTTATGCTTGACGTAGGTAGTCCAGGATCACTTCTTGATCATACTTTTATCGACCGTGCTTTGCCTTCTCTTCTCGCTCTCATTTGCGTATGTTAGCCACCATATATGCTAGTCGCTTGCTGCAGCTCCACCTCATACCTTTACCTTACCCATAAGCTTAAATAGTCTTGATCGCGAGGGTGCGAGATTGCTGAGTCCCCATGGCTCACAGATACTTCCAAAACCAGTTTGCAGGTGCCGATGAGTCCGTGCAGATGACGCAACCAAGCTCAGGAGGAGCTTGTTGAAGATCTTGTCCTTTGTGTTGTTTCGTTCTAGTTGATCAGTAGTGGAGCCCAGTTGGGGTCGATCGGGGACCTTTGTCGCATTTGGGTTCTTTTTTTATTTTGGTTCCGTAGTCGGACCTTGATTGTATCTGGATGATGTAATGCTTTATTCATGTATTTGTGTGAAGTGGCGATTGTAAGCCAACTATGTATCTCTTTCCTTGTGTATTACATGAGTTGTGTGAAGATTACCTCACTTGCGACATTGGTTTCAATGCGGTTATGTCTCTAAGTCGTGCTTCAACACGTGGGAGATATAGCCGCATCGAGGGCGTTACAAACGAGCAGGTCCTTCAGACTCCCATCGCCTACACGACCGCCGAGGCCCAGACTTTGGAAGTTGTGCGCGTGGCCACTCTGGCCGAACGCACAAGTCCGGAGGAGCTCAAGAAGTCACTCGAAGACCGCGCTCGCAGACAACCCCTAAGTTCCAATCGAGGGCAACAACAACTATTCCCGAGTGGATCACAAGACGAGTATCAGGTATTCCGCACTCCGATCCAAAATGTTGCGGCTGCTGCGCGGATTGCAAATTCCATCCAGCCGTCCCGATCCGAAGCTGGAGAAGGCCTTCGGCAGATCCGAGCGTTGGTCAGGGCAGCTGGGGAACAGAATTCTGTTGTTTCCCAGTCACGCAACATGATTCAAAGCAGATCCGTGAGGGCATACACAGTTCAATCGGCTCACAGCCCAAGGTCGCCTCTGCCTCCGCGGCATGATGATCGCAGTTACCACCAGGATCAGTACCTCGATCGAGGCCGCGATCAGTTTGCTCCTCGACATCACCAGACAACCGCCGTCGAGTGCCGACACCCCCTGCGAGGAGTGGTTCGTACGCGGCCCGACGGTACGATGACAGGCGCCCATACATCAGGTTTAGAACAACACGCGCTGTTGGATCTATTTTTCCAAGGATACATCTGAGATAGGCATACCGTGATTAATTTCTTCTTCTTTTTTTCTGACCAAAGATTTTCTTCTTTTTGAAAAAGAGAGCTCTCCTTCCGATTTCATTTGACATGAACCACAATGCCTTTTTACAGCTACTACACGTGGAACAAAAGGCACCACTTCTAGATATCCTGCAGCAACTTTAAATGCAGTCTGATCATGATTTGGTAGAGCCACAAACGGGAGGCTCGTATCATTATCAGAAGGTAGGCATAACATGGTAAAAAAAGGCATACCACGATCAATATAGAAGCAAAGATACATAGTTTCAGCCTTTGTTTCACACAATAGCTACTCGTCAGTACCCCGAAAACGAAATTTGGGTTAGTTGATTTTGAAAGGAAGGAAGAAGCGCTCGTCGGAGAGGGCCTCTAAGTCTATCTTAGGGTGACAGACTACCTCATAATCTATCTTAGGATGGCAGCAGGCTGTCCCATGATCTATCTTATAAGTGTAGAGGGTGGGGGTGTAGTTCTTCGGAAATGATGGATCGTGGTAAGAGTCAGAGAGATGGCGGGGCGGCGAGGCTGACACGGAAGCGCCGCCGGTCGCGGGCAGCGGCCTGTGGTGTCTCGCACTTGAGAGATAGGAGATGAACAGTGCATTGTTTTCGGGGGTTGAAAAGGCCCATCTGAACATTCATTTTGTATCCGACGGCTCACAAGATTCGACTAAGCCAAATTGCATTTTCAGTCACCTGACATATAGCCGGTCCCTTTGTTTCACGTATATGGAAAGCAGTTATGCGTATGTTCAGATACAGTCAAAGAGGGGTAGAGAAGGGAATGTGGCACCGATATGAGCATTTGACGGTGGACGACGGGTGGAGAAACCGCGCGACGTGCGCGCGCGGTGCGTGTGCACATGACCGACCCAGGATCCGCTCAGCCGTGCCGCGCGTGGAAAGAGGAGACGGCAAACGGTGCCTGCCCCATCACGCAAAGCCAAGCTGACCGTACACTTGGAAGCTGGGATCCCTTCCGAAAGACCGAGTTGACTGTCTGTTTCATCACGCCCAGCGCAAGGATACAGTCAAAGAGGAGTATTACAGTGGCACCGATTCTCCACGAGCCAGGGTTCAGAGTTCAGACCAGGATCACGAGCTCGCCTCGCAAGCAGAGAAATATAACAGGAGCAGCACTGCTTGATCGTTCTTGGAATCAATCGTTTCACATGATTAGGACCGGCTACCAAAGCTCCCAACTCCCCTGTAAACCATCGTGCGTATAATACGTGTTCATGCACTGTACTGCGATCCTTCAAGAGAATGCTAGTCACCGCTACTCCTGTACGCATCAACGACTCGACGTCCGCCACACCACACACAGTGAGTGATTAATCAACGGGTTTCCTCGGGGCACCGGCCGTATTATATAGTACTCCGTCGCCATCGGAACCATGACCAAGCTCCAAGCCCCGGCACGCACGCATGCATGGGGCTCTGCGATCGGCATGCATGCCGTCGCCTTGGTTGCTGAATCCGGAGGAGAAAAAGAGAGAAAGAAAACACCTCCTCCCTGGGAGAGCGTCTGCGGTTCACGACATGTCCTTGGGACGCCGCAGCTTGACAAATGACAACTTGACAAGGGACAGATTTTCGCCCACGCCCTATACAAAAACCAAGTTCGTACCACCTGGAACTACTATAAGTGAGGTTACTGCCAATGTATGGATACTTAGATGAGGTGCTAAGCATATTAAATAGCTTAGCAACTATACTCCCCAATGCATAGATGCTTAGAGGGTGCTTGGATCTAAAGGACTATTTTTAGTCTAATTAAAAATAGGTTTTTTTAGAGGCTAAAGTTCCAAGCACCCCTGACTAAAGAGAGGCTAGGACTAGTCTTGAGGCTAAAAACTTTTAGTCATAGAGGGTGCTTGGATCCAAAGGACTATTTTTAGTCTGACTAAAAATAGTTTTTTTTAAAGGCTAAAGTTCCAAGCACTCCTGACTAAAGAGAGGCTAGGACTAGTTTTGAGGTTAAAAATTTTAGTCATAGGAAACCTATTAAAATATGTATTAGCCCTCTCTCTCCTCATTTAATTCCTCTACTTTAACACATGCGAGTTCTGGTTGGATGGTTTGGAGGATAATAAATGCTCATTAACTTGATTTTAGCCTTTTTAGTATTTGATCCAAGCATGGGTGAGGCTAGCAAGTTTTAGTCCCACTACTTTTAGTCATGGGACTAAAACATATTCAAGCATTCTCTTAGCTTATGGTTGCTAAGCTTGCTTCATTTAATGATTTAGTAACTAAAGCTCTTCATGTGTTGGTGGGCTCCCTTCTTTTAGATGTTTTACCTAGGTTCACGCGCTTAGCATTGGTTCTTCTTAGGATCACCATACCCATCTCTCTCCTCTTAAATAACTTGCCACATTAAATTTTTTACCTATGTGAAAAACTTACCACCTGTACAAGATGAAGCATTGGGAAGGGCGTAATACTAGAGTGAGTGGCAGCCTAGCGGAACAATCAACTTTGACCAATCGTGTGCACGCCGCGATCTCGACTTCCTTCCCCTAGCGAGGCTCAGCCTAGCTATAAAAACTAGCCCCGTCGTTTCATCCTTGCTTTCTCCATTTCAGCCTCGAGTCGTCAGATTTCAGAGTTCGGTAGTGCGGTTGTTACCATGAGCTGCGCCAGCCTGCTGCTCCTGCTCTGCGTCCTCCTCCTCCTTGCCTCGCTCGCCCCCTTCGCCGCCGCTGCACGCAGAGGTAAGAAAATCTTTACGGCCAACACCAAGGTTCTTATACTTCTATGTTCATTCCACACTAGCTAGCGAGAGGATGTCCAGGTCCGGCCCTGACATTGTCACCTTCGCTCTCTCTTTTCAGAACCAACAATGGCGGCCACCGGCGACCAAGGAGATGGCGCTGCTCAGGCCAAGCTGGCCTGGATGGAAGTGGCGCCTGCAGAGGGTCTAAAGGAGAGGGTGATCATGAGGAAGCAGGAGAGTACAGACTCTAACCGTTTCATGACCACGAAGTTTTCCTCGAATGCCAAGAACCCGTTCGACGGCCGGGTGCCCCTCACCGCCGATTACCACACCGTGCGCAGGCACCCGCCCTCGCACAACTAGGCGGAGCTCAGCTCAGTGTACGTACCTACTACTACTGGCTAGCTAAGCTGGTTGGTTGCCTGGAAATACAGTTAGCTTATAGAGTAACAGTAACTACTAAGCTGTATAACATTTTCTCATCCTCTCTGTTCTCTCTATTCTTTGGCCCTTCGACGTAGTACCACTAGTATGTTTGTTACTCGTCTCCCTTGTGGCTTGTCAGCTATGGATTTGCTGACGTTTTGTTAGTACTGGCCACGCCCTAGTAATGATATCCTATACTACTACTGCATTTGCTGTTTTTTCTTACAGTGTACCGCAGAAGCTGTTAATTAACTATATGTACTACCTTTTTGTATGCATTACTAGTTGGTAAGGGTACGTTGTCCTCGCAAGAAAGTAATGCTTTTGTTTGCCGTTCCAGCTGCAATGCAAACCCACGTTTACGATATTTTCAACGGCAACCTACAAATTTTCTTTCGCATCTGTCCATGAATAAGAGAGGACCAGTCCATAGACACGAATGCGGGAGACCGCCATTCAACCGTAATCACATACATTTCAAACCGTATTTAAACTGACCGAATGAAATTCCTGTAAACCGGCCTATATTCATTATAGTTCGGATAGAAAATAGTATAAATCATTCATACATACCATGCAAATTAAGTCTAGTACAACAATGTCTCTAATTCGACTAGATCTCGAATGTCTGACATGTTTTTCATGAACGGATCATGTCGTTCCACACATACCCCCCTTTCAGTTTCATCCAACAGTGTGCGCACGTCAATGGCCGTCCCTCTGTCCTTTGGTACACCACGGCGGCACGTGCCGGCTACATATAATGTGTAGACCAACTTTGAGTGAATGAATCAATCAACAAGTTAAGCAAGAGGAAGTAAAACTTATGATCTCGTCCTCTGCTGCGTGCAATTGCCACCTTGCCTCGAGCTGACGAACCACATCGCAAAACTTGGTGACGCTGATCTGGATAGTGTGCCAACGATACGACAATGACCTCATGTTGCGTGGAAGGAAAAGGGACCGGGAGGACGGATTGGTTGGGCCGGAGGAGTCAGAGTCCTATGTTTCGGGTGTCAAGACTCCCGCAAATCTCCCCCAGTTTGTCCCCAACTTGCCGGAGAAAACGCGTCTGGACCGCCCCGCGGACCGATACAGGACCGCATTGGATGGCTTCCGCGGTCCGATCAACGCGGTCTAAATGGATGCGGGCGGTTTGTGGATCTGCCTTGAGATGCCCTTCGTTTAGAGTGAGGCGGAAAATAAAAAGGTTCAACTTACAAAGTCTAGGGTGTGCTTTGTTTGGAAACTAAATGCAATGGTATATCATGGTTTCATTCGACCAGTTTCATTCTCGTGTTTGGTTTGGAAACTAAATGCAATGGCATGTCATGGTTTCATTCGAGCAGTTTCATTCTTATGTTTGGGTTGTGAGATATAATGACAATAATTTGATTCAACTTATCTCTTCCATAGGAATTTTGTGAGATCACCTCGTATATGTACATGATGTGTATTGATGCATAAATTGAATAAATATAGGTAATTGCACTTAGACAACATATTATTCGAATTTTAAGTGGCCGCAACTGCTCGACAAGGATAAGTGCTGATCTTTTTTTCTTTCCTTTTTATTTTTCATCCGCCTAGGCATAGTTGGTCTTCTATGCGAGTTGTGTGTGTGCGTTGGTGTTAGTTATTTGCATTTTTTTTTGTGAGGGATGTGCACTCTAACTATTCGAGGCCTGATGTATGCTCATAGTGTTTTGTTTTCTCTTGATGCTTCATTATAAGTTACTAAGAGCGCCTCTTTTTCAAAAAAATGAAGTTGTCCCAAAGATTGGATAATATATATCGATTGTACTGAACTGAATCACAGACGCCTCTGAAGGACTCCCATGTTCAACGACAATAAAGTGAAGTGTTGCAAATCTTGCATGAGCAAATGCTTCAGTTACTCTCCAGCAATAAAACTCATGACTGCTTCCAATGCATTGCAAACGAGTAAGACTCTCAAGTACCCGGTAACCAAAAAACTAACTAGGGTCCCCAAAGAAAACCTAACTAGGGCATATTACTAATCTTCTCCGCCATCGCCAGCAGCATGCGACGAGAAATTCCCTGCAACGTCTAGGGCAAGTTTACGCAGAGACATTAGTTCCAACGAAAACAAAGCGTCGTCGAGTCAAATGAAAGCGGGAACATAGACGTGGGAGATAATCTTCCACTTGATCAAACCAGCTAGGCAGGAGATTGCTTATAGATTTGGTTGATGCCCACGTCGCAGCTCTGGACGTACTCGTCCATCGGCGCAGCACAGAGGTGGTCCTCGATGAGGCCGTCGACGCAGACGAGGTCGTTGACGAGGGTCACCACTATCTGCAGCTTCTTCACCCCGTATTCGACCGGGGCCAGCCTGGCTGCATGTCGATAGATGGTCGATTTATTAGAACCCGATCAATCAAATCGGCATATATACAGTACATGGATAAGTAGATATATGGTGCTGAATGTAAGACGCCTAATTCAGAGCTATTATTGTTTGGAGGAAGAGATCGTATATATTTTGAGAAAGAAATCAACATGCAGGCACCCCAGGTCAAAACTTCCATGTTGACGCTTCGTACGGCTTCCTCCAGCTTGCCCATGTCGGTTTCATCGCCCCATGGCTTCACGTCCAGCAAAAACGACGACTTCGCTGCTGCCGCCATCGAGATCAATTCGGCTGCCAAGAGTTTTAATTTGGTCGAGCGCGGTTTCTGGGGGAGCGAGGCGACTAACCGGATTGGAGCGTGACCAGACTAGATTAGGCGCATTAAGTAGGCGGTGCTGGAGGGGCGCCCGGTCGATCCGTGTACGTCTCCAACTCGAATCCACGTACAAGATCCACCGTACGTGCGTGGTGGGTTGAAGGTCAAGATTCCGGAAAATTCTCCTGGAATCTGCTTCCCCCGGAATCTGCCGTCGAGTTTTTTTTTAAGATTCTCTTGAATAAATAGGCAATTTTTTGACTAATTTAATTCATAAATAAATGACTAGCATGGTATTGACAGAGTTAACGACATGCTGATACTGATCTAAACAAACACGTACCACGTAAACAGTAGACAGATCTACACATAATGCTAGGCGGCAGCAGTGGCGTCCTCGGCGGCCTTTTTGTCGGCGTCGGACTGAGACATGATGACGATGAAGTCGACGCGGACGTAGAGGAAGTAGCAGATCAGAGGCGAGCAGTGGCATGGTTGCTTCCCAAAAACGTATTCGCCCCTCTCCCAAAAACATGGTCGTGACGAGACGTGGCGAGGCGGGCGGCGGAGAAGGAGTGCGCAAGAGCCTCTTCTATTCTCAATCTCCAATAGCATGTAGAGAAACCCTTATAAAGAGGTCCAACTTCTTCTCCACTAGCGGAGTGGGACTAAACTTGCCACTACATCTAGTGCCATATAACCCATATGGACCCTTAGAGTTTTTTCTGAAATTGTTGGATGGGCCTAAAGCCCTCCCCATATTTCAACAATCCCCCACCAAATCTCAAGGGCCCATTGTGTCCTCGGTTTCAATTACTGTTTCGATATACCAGTGTTTCAGTGAAGACCTGTTAAGGTTGAACTTCACCTAGAGCAAGCAACTACACTCCTTCAAATTGAATAATGAACTAAGCCTTGAATTGTCAGTTTGGCGTAAAGAAGCTTCACCACATGTCTTACTAGTACTAGGCTATCGAAGGCTGACCCCTCGGGTGGCGCATACAAGTCACACTCCTGGCCTATTCATGAGCTTACTAGAGATCACCCCAATCTCATAGGCCGTGACTAGAAGTCGGGCTCATATAGGTGTGTTGCTTCAAAGATCGCTTTGTAGGATAGCATCTTGCTTACATAAGCTTTGGAACACATTAAGACAATAATCATCCTTCCATACATTATTGAGAGTATTGCATCTCCAACGGAGTGGGTTAGTATAGTTACTCTTCTCAGTTCACCACGGACTTGTTTTCCCAGGTCCTACTTCACGAGATCTTCGATCACATAGGTTGGGTTACCACCATGGCAACTCATGTGGGTCTCATACCCATCTCCCTCGATGCACTTGTTGGGGAACGCAGTAATTTTAAAAATTTTCCTACGCACACGCAAGATCATGGTGATGCACAACAACGAGAGGGGAGAGTGTTGTCTACGTACCAACGCAGACCGACTGCGGAAGCGATCACACAACGTAGAGGAAGTAGTCGTACGTCTTCTTCCCGATCCGACCGATCCAAGCACCGTTACTCCGGCACCTCCGAGTTCTTAGCACACGTTCAGCTCGATGACGTTCCTCGGGCTCCGATCCAGCAAAGCGTCGAGGAAGAGTTCCGTCAGCACGACGGCGTGATGATGATCTTGATGTACTACCGACGCAGGGCTTCGCCTAAGCACTACAACGGTACGATCGAGGTGGAATTTGGTGGCAGGGGGCACCGCACACGGCTAAGGAACGATCTCAAGGATCAAGTTGTGTGTCTATGGGGTGCCCCCTGCCCCCGTATATAAAGGCCAGGGGCAAGGGGGTCGGCCGGCTAGGAGGGAGGCGCAGGGAGGAGTCCCACTCCTACCGGGAGTAGGACTCCTTCCCCCCAATCCTATTCCTAGTAGGACTCTTCGGGAGAAAGAGAAGAGAGGGGGGCCGGCCCCTTCTCCTAGTCCTAATAGGACTAGGGAAGGGGGGTTCGGCCGGCTAGCCTGTGGGCTGCCCCTTCTCTCTTTTCCACTAGGGCCCAATAGGCCCATTTGCCTCCCGGGGGGTTCCGGTAACCCTCCCGGTAATCCGGTAAAATCCCGATTTCACCCGGAACACTTCCGGTGCCCAAACATAGGCTTCCAATATATCAATCTTTACGTCTCGACCATTTCGAGACTCCTCGTCATGTCCGTGATCTCATCCGGGACTCCGAACAACCTTCGGTACATCAAAATGCATAAACTCATAATAACTGTCATCGTAACGTTAAGCGTGCGGACCCTATGGTTCGAGAACAATGTAGACATGACCGAGACACGTCTCCGGTCAATAACCAATAGCGGGACCTGGATGCCCATATTGGCTCCTACATATTCTACGAAGATCTTTATCGGTCAGACCGCATAACAACATACGTTGTTCCCTTTGTCATCGGTATGTTACTTGCCCGAGGTTCGATCGTCGGTATCCAATACCTAGTTCAATCTCGTTACCGGCAAGTCTCTTTACTCGTTCCGTAATACATCATCTCACAACTAACTTATTAGTTGCAGTGCTTGCAAGGCTTATGTGATGTGCATTACCGAGAGGGCCCAGAGATACCTCTCCGACAATCGGAGTGACAAACCCTAATCTCAAAATACGCCAACCCAACATCTACCATTGGAGACACCTGTAGTACTCCTTTATAATCACCCAGTTACATTGTGACGTTTGGTAGTACCCAAAGTGTTCCTCCGGTAAACGGGAGTTGCATAATCTCATAGTTACAGGAACATGTATAAGTCATGAAGAAAGCAATAGCAACATACTAAACGATCGGGTGCTAAGCTAATGGAATGGGTCATGTCAATCAGATCATTCTACTAATGATGTGACCTCGTTAATCAAATAACAACTCCTTGTTCATGGTTAGGAAACATAACCATCTTTGATTAACGAGCTAGTCAAGTAGAGGCATACTAGTGACACTCTGTTGGTCTATGTATTCACACATGTATTATGTTTCCGGTTAATACAATTCTAGCATGAATAATAAACATTTATCATGATGTAAGGAAATAAATAATAACTTTATTATTGCCTCTAGGGCATATTTCCTTCAGCACTATCTATCACAACACGTGATAGCCCTTTTGTAAAGGGATCTGCCAGATTCTTAGCCGTACGGACATACTCCAACGCTATCATTCTGGAGTTTCTTAATTTTCTGACAGCTTTTAATCTCATTCTTATGTGTTTGTTGGACTTCATGTTATCCTTTGAACTCTTCACCTTAGTGATGACAGTCTGATTGTCACAGTTCATAAGGATAGCTGAAACCGGTTTATCAACCAATGGCAAGTCCCTCAAAAGATCTCGAAGCCATCCTGCTTCGACACTAGATGTGTCTAATGTTGTTAATTCTGCTTCCATTGTCAATCTCGTTAAGATCGTTTGCTTGCAAGACTTTCAGGAAACAACGCCACCTCCAAGAGTAAACATATACCCAGTTGTGGCTTTCATCTCATCAGCATCAGAGATCCAATTCGCATCACTATACCCTTCAAGTACCGACGGGTATCCGGTATAGTGAGTATTTTTCAAATAGCGCGTAACTCTTTCAACAGCATGCCAATGTACATCACCCGGTTTGGAAACAAACCGGCTCAGTTTGCTCACAGCAAACGCGATGTCAGGCCTCGTTGTGCTCTCTAGGTCACCAGGGAAACAATAATTTATTAGTATCTCAGTTGATCTTTAGCCGTGCTCTCGAACTTTCGAATCAACAAGTTAGGATCATATGGTGTTTGAGATGGTGTGCAGTCCGAATATCAAAAATGACTCAACACCTTCTCAACATAATGGGATTGCAGAAGTGTGACCCCACCCTCATTATCTCTCAGTAGCTTGATGTTCAAGATAACATCAGCCACACCAAGGTCCTTCATCTCAAAGTTCTGAGATAGAAACGACTTGACCTCCTCAATGGCTTTGAGGTTTGTTCCGAATATCAGTATGTCATCAACATACAAGCACAATATAACTCCTTTGCCCCCACCATGGCTGTTGGGAAACGTAGCAAACAATTTCAAAAAATTCCTACGCTCACGCAATATCTATCTATGAGATGCATATCAACAAGAGGGGGAGAGTGTGTATACGTACCCTCGTAGACCGAAAGGGGAAGCGTTTGACAACGCGGTTGATGTAGTTGAACTTCTTCTCGTTCCGACCGATCAAGCACCGAACGTACGACTCCTCCGAGTTCTGCACACGTTCAGCTCGATGACTTCCCTAGAACTCTTGATCCAGCAAAGTGTTGAGGAAGTAGATGAGTTCCATCAGCACGACAGTGTGGTGACAGTGATGGTGATGTGATCCACGTAGGGCTTCGCCTAAGCACTACGAGAATATGACTGAGGGTGTAATCTGTGGAGGGAGCCGCACACGACTTACACATGTTGATCTGCGTTCTAGGCCCCTCCCCCCTCATATATATAGGTGGGAGGGAGAGGGAGCAGCCAAGGGGGCGCCCCAAGTTGGAGGAATCCTACTTGGGGGCCTTGTCCAATTCGGCCCCCCTTACCATGTTTTTCGGAGGGGAAATGAAGGACGAGGGAGGAGGGAAGGAAGGGGGAGGCCGAATCCCTCCCCTTCCTTCTCTCTTCCCCCTTTTCCTTTCTCCTCTAGTGTAGCCCATATGGGGGGCGCGACACCCCCTGATGGCTGGTGCATTTCCCCTCTTGGCCCATTAGGCCCACATCTTGGCCGAGGGTGCCCAGAACCCCTTTCTGGTGACCCGATATGTACCCAGTACCTCCGGAACACTTCTGGTGTCCGAATACCATTGTCCTATATATATATATATCGATCTTTACCTCTCGACCATTTCGGTACTCCTCGTCTTGTATGTGATCTCATTCGGGACTCCGAACAACATTCGGTCACCAAAACAGATAACTCATATAATACAAAATCGTCATCGAATGTTAAGCGTGCGGACCCTACGGGTAGGGGTGGATTAACGAGCAGCTCAGCTCGTTAAGCTCGTGCTCGTTAAGGCTCAGCTCATTAAGCTCGTTAAGATTAACGAGTAGGAAACCCTGCTCGGTTCAGCTCGTTTGAAGCTCGTTAAGCTCGTGAGCGCTTGCGAGCGCTCGGTAACAGATTATAATGGGTTACGATATACATGATGAATGTGTAGGTGTGGTTTTCAAGATGAAATATGATGACTACAAAAAGAACTGAAGTAGTTTGTTGCCTCATATGTCAATTAGATTAAATAGATGGGCTGAGGTGCTACAAAAAGTTTGTCATGTAAGATGAAAATATGTGTTGTGTTGTTACTAACGAGCTTAACAAGCTACTCGTGAAACTCGTTAGCTTGCTCGTTAAGCATAACGAGCTGAAATCAATGATTGGCTCTGTTCATCAAGAAGCGAGCTACGAGTTTAACGATCCGAACTATCGAGCGCTCATTAAGCTCGCGAGCTACGAGCTTTTGGTCCAGCCCTACCTACGGGACTATGTAGACATGACCGAGACACCTCTCCGGTCAATAACCAATAGCGGAACCTGGATGCTCATATTTCCTCCTACATATTATACAAAGATGTTTATCGGTCGAACCATAATGACAACATACGTTATTCCCTTTGTCATTGCTATGTTACTTGCCCGAGATTCGATCGTCAGTATCTTCATACCTAGTTCAATCTCGTTACCGGTAAGTCTTTTTACTCGTTCCGTAATACATCATCCTGCAACTAACTCATTAGTCACTTTGCTTGCAAGGCTTCTTATGATGTGTATTGCCGAGAGGGCCCAGAGATACCTCTCCGGTACTCAGAGTGACAAATCCTAATCTCGATCTATGCCAACCCAACAAACACCTTCGGAGATACCTGTAAAGCATCTTTATAATCACCCAGTTACGTTGTGATGTTTGATAGCACACAAGGTATTCCTCCGGTATCCGAGAGTTGCATAATATCATAGTCAATGGAATATGTATATGACATGAAGAAAGCAATAACGATAAAACTGAACGATCAATATGCTAAGCTAACGGATGGGTCATGTCCATCACATCATTCTCCTAATGATGTGATCCCGTTATCAAATGACAACTCATGTCCATGGTTAGGAAACCTTAACCATCTTTGATCAATGAGCTAGTCAAGTAGAGGCTCACTAGGGACACAATGTTTTGTCTATGTATTCACACATGTATCAAGGTTTCCGATTAATACAATTCTAGCATGAATAATAAACATTTACCATGATATAAGGAAATATAAAAAACAACTTTATTATTGCCTCTAGGGCATATTTCCTTCAGTCTCCCACTTGCACTAGAGTCAATAATCTAGATTACATTGTAATGATTCTAACACCCATGGAGTCTTGGTGCTGATCATTTTTTGCTCGTGGAAGAGGCTTAGTCAATGGGTCTGCCACATTCAGACCCGTTTGTATTTTGCAAATATCTATGTCTCCCTCCTTGACTTGATCACGGATGGAGCTGAAGCATCTCTTGATGTGTTTGGTTCTTTTGTGAAATTTGGATTCCTTTGCTAAGGCAATTGCTCTAGTATTGTCACAAAAGATTTTCATTGGACCCAATGCACTACGTATTACACCTAGATCGGATATGAACTCCTTCATCCAAACTCCTTCATTTGCTGCTTCCAAAGCAGCTATGTACTCCCTTTCACAGGTAGATCCCGCCACGGTGCTTTGCTTGGAACTACACCAACTTACAGCTCCACCATTCAATATAAATATGTATTTGGTTTGTGACTTAGAGTCATCCAGATTAGTGTCAAAGCTAGCATTGACGTAACCATTTACGACGAGCTCTTTGTCACCTCCATAAACGAGAAACATATCCTTAGTCCTTTTCAGGTACTTCAGGATGTTCTTGACCGCTGTCGAGTGATCCACTCCTGAATTACTTTGGTACCTCCCTGCTAAACTTATAGCAAGACACACATCATGTCTGTTACACAACATAGCATACATGATAGAACCTATGGCTGAGGCATAGGGAATGACTTTCATTTTCTCTCTATCTTCTGCAGTGGTCGGGCATTGAGTCTGACTAAACTTCACACCTTGTAATACATGCAAGAACCCTTTCTTTGACTGATCCATTTTGAACTTCTTTAAAACTTTATCAAGGTATGTGCTTTGTGAAAGTCCAATTAAGCGTCTTGATCTATATCTATAGATCTTGATGCCCAATATATAAGCAGCTTCAGTGAGGTCTTTCATTGAAAAACTTCTATTCAAGTATCCTTTTATGCTATCCATAAATTCTACATCATTTCCAATCAACAATATGTCATCCACATATAATATTAGAAAAATGCTATAGAGCTCCCACTCACTTTCTTGTAAATACATGCTTCTCCAAAAGTCTGTATACATATGCTTTGATCACCTCATCAAAGCGTATATTACAACTCCGAGATGCTTTCACCAGTCCATAGATGGATCGCTGGAGCTTGCACATTTTGTTAGCACCTTTAGGATCGACAAAATCTTGTGGTTGCATCATATACAACTCTTCTTTAAGAAATCCATTAAGGAATGCAGTTTTGATGTCCCTTTGCCGGATTTCATAATCATAAAATGCGGAAATTGCTAACATAATTCGGACAGACTTAAGCATCACTACCGGTGAGAAAGTCTCATTGTAGTCAACTCCTTGAACTTATCAAAAAACTTTCGCGACAAGTCAAGCTTTGTAGACAGTAATATTACCATCAACGTCAGACTTCTTCTTGAAGATCCATTTATTCTCTATGGCCCGCCGAGCATCGGGCAAGTCAACCAAAGTCCACACTTTGTTCTCATACATGGATCCTATCTCAGATTTCATGGCCTCAAGCCATTTTTCCGATTCTGGGCTCATCATAGCTTCTTCATAGTTTGTAGGTTCGTCATGGTCTAGTAACATGACTTCCAGAACAGGGTTTCCGTACCACTCTGGTGCGGAACGTGCTCTGGTTGACCTACGAGGTTAAATAGTAACTTGATATGAAGCTTCATGATCATGATCATTAGCTTCCTCTCTAGTTGGTGTAGGCATCACATGAACAATTTTCTGTGATGAGCTACTTTCCAATTCGAGAGAAGGTACAATTACCTCATCAAGTTCTACTTTCCTCCCACTCACTTCTTTCGAGAGAAACTCCTTCTCTAGAAAGGATCCATTCTTAGCAACAAATATCTTGCCTTCGGATCTGTGGTAGAAGGTGTACCCAACAGTTTCTTTTGGGTATCCTATGAAGAAGCACTTCTCCGATTTGGGTTCGAGCTTAGCAGGCTGAAGCTTTTTCACATAAGCATTGCAACCCCAAACTTTAAGAAACGACAGCTTAGGTTTCTTGCCAAATCACAGTTCATACGGTGTCCTCTCAATGGATTTAGACGGTGCCCTATTTAACGTGAATGCAGTTGTCTCTAATGCATAACCCCAAAACGATAGTGGTAAATCGGTAAGAGACATCATAGATCACCATATCTCATAAAGTACGGTTACGTTGTTCGGACACACCATTATGCTGTGGTGTTCCAGGTGGTGTGAGTTGTGAAACTATTCCACATTGTTTTAAATGAAGGCCAAACTCGTAAATCAAATATTCGCCTCCGCGATCAGATCGTAGAAACTTTATTTCCTTGTTACGATGATTCTCCACTTCACTCTGAAATTCTTTGAACTTTTCAAACATTTCAGACTTGTGTTTGGTTAAGTAGATATACCCATTGAGGGAGTCCTGGATTAGGGGGTCCTCGGACAACCGGACTATATACTTTGGCCGGACTGTTGGACTATGAAGAAACAAGATTGAAGACTTTGTCCCGTGTCCCGGTGGGACTCTCCTTTGCGTGGAAGGCAAGCTTGGCAATTCGGATATGTAGATCTCCTCCTTTGTAACTGACTCTGTGTAACCCTAGCCCCCTCCGGTGCCTATATAAACCGGAAGGTTTAGTCCGTAGGACAAGGACAATCAGAATCATAGGCTAGCTTCTAGGGTTTAGCCTCTACGATCTCGTGGTAGATTAACTCTTGTAATACTCATATCATCAAGATCATTCAAGTAGTACGTAGGGTATTACCTCCATTGAGAGGGCCCGAACCTGGGTAAACATTGTGTCCCCTGCCTCCTGTTACCATCCACCTTAGACGCACAGTTCGGGACCCCCTACCCGAGATCCGCCGGTTTTGACACCGACATTGGTGCTTTCATTGAGAGTTCCACTGTGTCGTCGCCATAAGGCTTGATGGCTTCTTCGATCATCGGCAATGATGCGATCCAGGGTGAGGTTTTTCTCCCGGGACAGATCTTCGTATTTGGCGACTTTGTACTGCGGGCCAACTCGCTTGGCCATCTGGAGCAGATCGAGATCTACGCCCCTGGCCATCAGGTCAGGTTTGGAAGCTTAAACTACACTGCCGACATCCGCGGAGACTTGATCTTTGACGGATTCGAGCCCATGTCAGGTGTGCTGCACAGTCTCGACAAGCATGACTTAGCTCTGCCGTTGGACGGTGTTCGGGAGATCACACCTGTGGCTACTCCGGCCTTCGATCCGGAGCAGATTGTGCCATCCGAGGACGTGTGGATAGACCCCACCACGGAGGCCGCACACTCAACGGTGATAGAGCCGAATACTGACTTCACCCCCTATGAGACCTGTGTTGCCGGACCCTTGGATTAATCCCCGACCATAGGCTCTGAACCACCGCGTCCATGCCTATCGAATCTGATTAGGCACCGATCATGGAGTTCACCTCCGCGGATATCTTTCAGCACACGCCCTTGGGCGACTTGCTAAACTCAGTGAAATCTCTCTCCTTGACAGGAGACCCTTGGCCAAACTATGTCCGGCTTGAGTGGGAAGCGGACGACGAAGAAATTCATCCCCCACCCACCACCCACTTAATAGCCACTGTCGACGACTTAACCGACATGCTTCATTTCGGCTCCGAAGACATCGACGGTATGGACGACGATGTAGGAGAAGAACAGGAACCACCGCCCACAGGGCGCTGGACTGCCACCTCATCATATGATATATACACGGCGGACACCCCTAAAGAAAGCGATGGCAATAAGGCAACAGAGGATAATCCCCCCGAGAAGGAATTTAAGCACTGACGTCAACGGCGCCGCTCTAAGCCCCGCTCAGGGAGTCCTGTATTAGGGGGTCCTCGGACAGCCGGACTATGTACTTTGGCCGGACTGTTGTACTGTGAAGATACAAGATTGAAGACTTCGTCCCCTGTCCGGATGGGACTCTCCTTTGCGTGGAAGGCAAGCTTGACGATTCGGATATGTAGATCTCCTCCCTTGTAACCGACTCTGTGTAACCCTAGCCCCTCCGGTGTCTATATAAACCAGAGGGTTTTAGTCCATAGGACAACAACAATCATACCATAGGCTAGCTTCTAGGGTTTAGCCTCTCCGATCTCGTGGTAGATCAACTCTTGTAATACTCATATCATCAAGATCAATCAAGCAGGACGTAGGGTATTACCTCCATTGAGAGGGCCCGAACCTGGGTAAACATTGTGTCCCCCGCCTCTTGTTACCATCCGCCTTAGACGCAAAGTTCGGGACCCCCTACCCGAGATCCGCCGGTTTTGACACCAACATTGGTGCTTTCATTGAGAGTTCCACTTTGTCGTCATCATAAGGCTTGATGGCTCCTTTGATCATCGGCAACGATGCGATCCAGGGTGAGGTTTTCCTTCCCGGACAGATCTTCGTATTCGGCGGCTTCGTACCATGGGCCAACTCGCTCGGCCATCTGGAACAGATCGAGAGCTACACCCCTGCCCATCAGGTTAGGTTTGGAAGCTTGAACTATACCGCCAACATCTATGGAGACTTGATCTTCGACGGATTCGAACCCATGTCAGGTATGCTGCACAGTCACGATGAGCATGATTTAGCTCTGCCATCGGACAGTGTTCGGGAGATCACACCTGTAACTACTCCGGCCCTCAATCCGGAACAGATCGCGCCGTCCGAGGACGGGTGGATGGACCCCGCCACGGAGGCCGCACACTCAGCAGCGATAGAGCCGAATACTGACTTCACCTCCTATGAGACCTATGTTGCCGGACACTCGGATTCGTCCCCGGCGACAGACTCCGAACCGCTCGCGTCCGTGCCATCCAATCTGATTGGGCACCGATCATGGCGTTCACCTCCGCAGATATCTTTCAGCACTCGCCCCTAGGCAATGTGCTAAACTCATTACGGTCTCTCTCCTTATCAGGAGACCCTTGGCCGAACTATGTCCGGCTCGAGTGGGAAGCGGACGGCAAATAAATTCGTTCCCCACCCACCACCCACTTGGTAGCCATTGTCGACGACCTAACCGACATGCTCGACTTCAACTCTGAAGACATCAACGGTATGGACGACGATGCGAGAGACGAACAGGAACCACCGCCCACAGGGCGCTGGACTGCCACCTCATCGTATGATATATACATGGTGGACACCCCTAAAGAAAGCGATGGCAATAAGGCAACGGAGGATAATCCCCCCGAGAAGCAATCCAAGAACCCGCGTCATCGGCGCTGCTCTAAGTTCCGCCATAGCAAAAACAGCGATCCGGCACAGGAGACAATAACGCTGCAAATAGTGCCGAAGACGAAGACAATCCCCTCCAGCGAGGCTTTGAGCAGGAGGATGGGCAAGCGAGCCCCAAGGAACAGGCAGCAGACGGATAATCAGAGGATGACAATTACATGCCTCTCTCCGCAGAAGAGGTGAGCCTCGGCGACGAAGAATTTATCGTGCCCGAGGATCCCGTCGAACAGGAGTGCTTCAAGCGCCGGCTTATTGCCACAGAAAAAAGGCTGAAGAAAAAGCAACAACAGCTTCAAGCTGAGCAAGATCTGCTAGCAGATAGATGGACTGAGTCCCGGCAGCCGAAGAACACGAACTCAAGCGCCCAATCAAAAGTTTCCCAAAGCGCAGGTTGCTACCCCAATTTGAAGAGGAAGCATTAAAGTCTGCGCTTCCAGTGTATGATGCGGCAGACCGGCCACCTCGTGGCCGTGACAAAGTGGCATATAAGCCCGAAGTCCATCCCACACCCCATCGACAGTCAATCAAAAATAGCAAGGCCCAGGGTAACACGGAGGACCTGCGAGACGTATTGGGAAACAAAGCAGGACACAAAAGATCGATCTTCGGATCACGACGGCGTGCCCCAACACATGCCGATGACCGTCATGCCAGATATACCAAAAACAAATCCGGCCGGGCCGAACACAGCAGACAAGACTCGTACGAACTGCGTCGTGACATAGCCCGGCACAGAGGCGCCGCACACCCCCTATGCTTCACTAATGAAGTAATGGACCATGAATTCCCAGAAGGGTTTAAACCCATGAACATTGAATCATACGATGGTACTACTGACCCTGCGGTATGGATCGAGGATTTCTTCCTCCACATTCACATGGCCCGCAGGGATGATCTACACGCCATCAAGTATCTCCCATTGAAACTCAAAGGACCGGCTCGGCATTGGCTAAATAGCTTGCCAACAAACTCCATCGGAAGTTGGGAGAACCTGGCAGACGCATTCCTGGATAACTTCCATGGCACATATATGCGACCACCGGATGCTGATGATTTGAGTCACATAACACAACAGCTCGGAGAGTCAGCCAGGAAATTCTGGACCCGGTTCCTAACCAAAAAGAACCAAATTGTGGACTGTCCGGATGCCGAAGCCCTAGCGGCCTTTAAACATAACATCTGTGACGAGTGGCTCGCCCGACATCTCGGCCAAGAGAAGCCAAGGTCCATGGCAGACCTCACGACACTCATGACCCGCTTCTGCGCGGGCGAGGATAGCTGGTTGGCTCATAGCAACAACACAGAAAGCAACACTGGCAAATCAGAGGCCAGAGATAGCGGCAAACCCCGACGCAACAAACACAAACGCCACAAACATGGTGAAAGCGCCGAAGACACGGCAGTCAATGCCGGATTTAATAGCTCTAAGTCCGGTCAGCGGACAGGGCCACTCAAAAATGACAATTCGGGTCCGTCCAGTTTGGACCGCATACTCGACCGTCCATGCCAAATTCATGGCAAACCAGGAACACCAGCCAATCATACCAACAGAGAATGTTGGGTCTTCCAACAAGCTGGCAGGTTAGGCCACAAAAACAAAGATAAGGGGTCTCAAAGCGACGACAACGACGAGGAGCCCCGATCACCGAATAGAGGAGGAAAAAGAAAATCTCTCCAGCAAATCCAAACGGTGAATATGGTAAACGCCACCCACACTCCCAACCCGGACCGGATGCACACCCTTAGGGATGTCGACCTAACGAAACCAATCAGCCCGCAATACAAACTAGGGCCGATCACCTTCAACCAAATGGATCGTCCGGTCAACACCAGTCACGACAATCCAGCCGCACTAGTCCTCAACCCAATAATTGACGGGTTCCACCTCACACAAGTCCTTATGGACGGAGGCAGCAGTCTAAATCTGCTTTACCAGGACACAGTGCGCAAGATGGGCATCGATCATTCGATGATCAAACCCACTAAAGCCACATTTAGAGGTATTATACCAGGCGTGGAGGCCAGCTGTACCGGCTCCATCGCCCTGGAGGTAGTCTTCGGATTACCAGACAATTACCGTGCCGAAGAGTTAATCTTCGACATCGTCCCCTTTCGTAGTGATTATCAGGCACTGCTCGGGCGAACTACATTCGCTCGATTCAACATGGTGCCACATTATGCCTGCCGTAAACTCAAGATGCCCGGTCCACGCGGTGTCATCACGGTTAATGGCGACGCCGAACTCTCCCTTGGTACCACAGAGTATGCCGCCGCTTTAACAGCAGAAGCAATGGAGGGCACCTTTCAGTCAAATCTTGAGTCGACGGCTAAAACCCTGGACACATTCAAAGTAGTCCGAACTACTTCACGGCAGGATAGCCCGGATCGTCCAGGGCTCAACTAAACATTCCGGTGAAGTCCAGAACATGCCACATATCGCGGCTCAACCGCTCTCCGGCACACAAATATTTCTTACATTTCCCTTGCAGGCTCACCTTTGCGCAGACCGGGACCGGTGACATCGTACTAGCTCGAACGCACAAGGGAATCTTTAGATATTCCTCGCGATGTCCATTCGACTCTATTTGTGTGCACACATTTTCTTCCTCCCCGGTCCCAGCAGGTTCCACAGTCATATTCCCCTTTTTATCGCATTACCGGTACTCATACGCTTCGACGTATTGTTCAAATACAACATGTTGATTTATATGACGCTTATTTGCTGTTATTTCTTATTGAAACTCTTTTGTTAAGTGGCATCCGTACACCGCAATATGCCTTTGCCAGGGGCTTCGTTTTACCCATAATACGGCAATAAAGTCCGAACACCTTCACGGAAGTTCGGCACCCCGAACTTATAGCATTATATGCATCAGCTCCGAATCATGTCTTGGGTCAAATGTTGGGTTTGCCCGGCTCCCATGTTTTGCTGCCTTACATTCCGCTATATCGGCTAAGGCGGCACAGGGAGAACTACTGCATTGTGTCCCGGTTCTTTTGGACGAGCACCTCAGTCGAGAAAGCTGAAAACTGACTGTCATGATACGGCGAGAGCTGGTCAGCTGTTCGAGAGGTTGTAAAATCTTTAAGGATTTCTCCCGCATAATGCCATAACCAATGCAGCGTGTGATGGATCGGTTCTTCTTCCAATCAGGTGCCTATAGGGCCCCTCGTGCGGTCTTCCGAACACCAGGGGCTGCGCCTACCTTCCTAATGCTCCTATGGCTAAGTGAGAATGATAAAGCCCTATAATCCGATTGCCTGGTTCGCTGTGCTGAACACCTCCTTCAAAGGACCCAACACTGGGGTAAAGAGTGATCCGTTTTATCCCGAACATCCTCGTATTTCTTACGAGGGGGCAGAAGCCAACGACTGGCCAACTCTCAGGTTTAATATATAAAACGGCCGCGCATGAGGGTAAACTTTTACAACAGACAATAAATAATAGAAATGACCGTGTTTACACATTACAAAGGACAACATGACTATATTCATGGAAATACAATGTCCTTGGTGCATTGCTCCGCCGCAAGGCAGGATCCTTTCAGGACACTTTCATAATACAATTCGGGCTTGCGGTGCTCCTTTCCCTTTGGCGGTCCCTCGGTCATCAGCTTTTCAGCATCCATCTTCCCCCAGTGCACCTTTGCGCGGGCAAATGCCATTCGTGCACCTTCTATGCAGACCGACCGCTTGATGGCGTCAAGTCGAGGGCAGGCACTAACAAGCCGCTTCACGAGTCCGAAGTAGCTACCTGGAATCGGCTCGACGGGCCATAGCCGGATAATCAAATCCTTCATGGCTAGTTCGGCTGCCTTATGCAGTTCGATCAGCTGTTTTAGTTGATCGGTAAAAGGCACCGGATAATTCGGTGCCAGATACTGCGACCCGAAGAGCTTATCCACAATATTCCCCTCTTCGGCTCGGTAGAATTGGGCAGCATCTGATATGCTGCGAGGAAGTTCCGCAAATATGATACGTCTCCAACGTATCTATAATTTTTGATTGCTCCATGCTATATTATCTACTGTTTTGGGCAATATTGGGCTTTATTTTCCACTTTTATATTGTTTTTGGGACTAACCTATTAACCGGAGGCCCAGCCCAGATTTGCTGTTTTATGCCTATTTCAGTGTTTTGAAGAAAAGGAATATCAGACGGAGTCGAAACGGAACGAAATCAACTAGAGAAGTTATTTTTGGAACGAAAGCCACCCGATGGACTTGGACCCCACGTCAAGGAAGGAACGAGGTGCTCACGAGGGTGGGGGGCGCGCCCCCTGTCTCGTGGGGCCCTTGTGGCTCCCCTGACGTACTTCTTCCACCTATATAACTCCACGTACCCTAAAACTTCCAGAATATACAATAGATCGGGAGTTCCGCCGCCAGAAGCCTCTGTAGCCACCGAAAGCCAATCTAGACCCGTTCCGGCACCCTTCCAGAGGGGGCAATCCCTCTCCGGTGGCCATCTTCATCATCCTGGTGCTCTCCATGGTGAGGAGGGAGTAGTTCTCCCTCGGGGCTGAGGGTTATACCAATAGCTATGTGTTTGATCTCTCTCCCTCGTGTTCTTGAGATGATACGATCTTGATGTATCACGAGCTTTGCTATTATATTTGGATCCTATGATGTTTCTTCCCCCTCTTCTCTCTTGTAATGAATCGGGTTTCCCCTTTGAAGTAATCTTATCGGATTGAGTCTTTAAAGACTTGAGAACACTTGATGTATGTCCTGCCATGGATATCTGTGGTGACAATGGGATACCACGTGCCACTTGATGTATGTTTTGGTGACCAACTTGCGGGTTTCGTGACATTGGGAACCTATCCATAGGGGTTGGCACACGTTTTCCTCGTGATTCTCCGGTAGAAAATTTGGGGCACTCTTTGAGCTCCTTTGTGTTGGTTGAATAGATGAATATGAGATTGTGTGATGCATATCATATAATCATACCCACAGATATTTGAGGTGACATTGGAGTATCTAGGTGACATTAGGGTTTTGATTGATTTGTATCTTAAGGTGTTATTCTAGTATGAACTCCAGGGCTGTTTGTGACACTTATAGGAATAGCCCAACGGGTTGATTGGAAAGAATAACTTTGAGGTGGTTTCGTACCCTACCATAATCTCTTCGTTTGTTCTCCGCTATTAGTGACTTTGGAGTGACTCTTTGTTGCATGTTGAGGGATAGTTTTATGATCCAATTATGTTAGTATTGTTGAGAGGACTTGCACTAGCGAAAGTATGAACCCTAGGCCTTGTTTTCTAGCATTGCAATACCGTTTACGCTCACTTTTATCACTTGCTACCTTGCTGTTTTTATAATTTCAGATTAAAAATACCTTTATCTACTTTCCATATACCACTTGTATCACCATCTCTTCGCTGAACTAGTGCACATATACAATTTACCATTGTATTGGGTGTGTTGGGGACACAAGAGACTCTTTGTTATTTGGTTGCAGGGTTGCTTGAGAGAGACCATCTTCATCCTATGCCTCCTACGGATTGATAAACCTTAGGTCATCCACTTGAGGGAAATTTGCTACTGTCCTACAAACCTCTGCACTTGGAGGCCCAACAACGTCTACAAGAAGAAGGTTGTGTAGTAGACATCAAAATACCCCTTGAGAAATCCGAACTTAAAATTATAAAGCATAATTTTCTCCTGAAATACTTGCTTTACATGAAAAAAGACCTTACCCGCCGTGATCTCCTTCGCCTCTTGGATCTCCTGTAAGGCGTCTTGGGTTTTCCCACGGGCATCGCACACGGCCTGATGAGCCCTGGTGAGTTCGGATTCTTTCTCCGTTAAACTCTGCTCCAGGGTCTCGCATTTTTTCATGGCCTCTTGGAGCTCTTGGCTAGCTTCCACAACCTTGGCCTCGTGCTTCTCATGAAGAGCCTGCTCTGCGGCTGCCTTTTCCTCGGCCTCGGCAACAGAGCCTTGACTTCGGTCATCACCCCTGGCGCAAATCATGACACATATTCTATCATATTGAAAATTCGTTCGCACTAAACGCAAACAAGATTTGTGCATATCGTGTTGATCTTCCAACAGCCTTTTTAACTGGCCAAGCTCCGCTTTGGCCCGCTCCAGACTTTGATTTAGTCCGGAAACCTCCGCGGTATGAGCGGCAGTAACCGCTACAGACGCCTGCTTACAAAAGAAGAGAGATAGATGACATCAAATGATTCTTCCCGCGAAATTATATTTGATCCTCCGTCCGGTTCTTTCGTTCACCGGACAGTGTATCAGGGGCTACTATCCATACTATGACACTCTTCGAAGCCGTATAAAACATACCTCAAAACCTCTCATAAGGTCGATACAGGCTTCATTCAATCCATTTTCAGCGGACTAAATCT
The DNA here is from genome assembly GCA_034509565.1 of Triticum monococcum. Lineage (NCBI taxonomy): Eukaryota > Viridiplantae > Streptophyta > Magnoliopsida > Poales > Poaceae > Triticum > Triticum monococcum. The sequence goes on from CM067846.1 coordinate 187,785,213, forward strand.
TCTCAATCATCGCACCCATAAGGCCACGGTGTTCATCAACGATGGATGCGCTCTTCAGCACCGCCAATAAAGCACCCGACACCTCTGGATGGACAGAGGTCGCCGGTGGAACAGGGATGCCCTCTCCAGCCGAGGAAGGCCGCCTGCTTGATTGTAGAGCCGTATTGGTCTCCGAAACTGTGTTCGGCTGGGGGCCGAATTCAAGATGGTCCCCACCGTCGACTCCTATGGGGATCTTCTCCCCCATGGCTCCGGCCCCTGAAGTTTGACCTCCAGGCGCCACCTTCACGATTATCTCCGCCCGTCCTTGGACGGAATCCCTCTGGGATGAAGCCTTAGTGTTGATCACATGTTCGGGGGGAGGGGCCTTCGGAGGCGTCCCGCTCTCCATAGCATCCGAGCTCAGCAAATCCTCAGACGAGGATTGTTCGAAACGGGACCCCGTCGGACTACAAAAAATATGGCTTAGGTTAAAATACTATGCCATGATGGGTCCGGACACATGAACGTGTTCGGATTTTATATACTTACGAGTTCACTAGGGGCTGGGCCCTAGGATCCCACGCCCGGCTGCTATCGACGACGGCAGTGGAATCTTCCGGAAGAAGAGTTTTCCCCTTTTAGGCGACTCAGCCTCCAAGTGTACGGAGGCCGTCCTCTTCTTTCTTCCCCCTACTGGGGATTTGTCTTCCTCCTCCTCGTCCTCTTCGGAGGCGGGTCGGGCACGGTGACGAAGGCCCCCCGGGTCTTTTTGGCCTCCTTTTCGGTCTTCTTCTCCGGCACCTTGTAAGGCGCCGGGTCCAACATCTTCGTCAGAAGTGGGCCGGTCGGTTCTTCGGGCAGCGGGGCCGGACATTGGATACGCCCCGCCTTCTTCATCCAGCCCTAGGAGAGTTGTGTAAAACACATTAATCATTTCCCTTGAGTTATGCGAATAAAACGTATGGTAACTTACCGAGCTTGCAGGGCGGGACAGTTGGTACCCGTGGTCCTCGGCCGAGTCCGGCCCTGATTTGCTGGGCTTAAAAAGCACCTTCTAGATGTCTTCGTGCGAGGAGCCAAAGAGCTCTCGTAGGGTTCGGTGCTTGGTCAGATCGAATTCCCATAGATTGCAAGTCCGGTGTTGACAAGGTAGGATCCGACGGACTAACATCACCTGGACTACATTGAACAGTTCAATATTCTTGGCTTCCATATCCTTGACACGCGTCTGGAGCGCCAGCAGTTCATCGGATGAAGACCAGTCCAGGCCCTTCTTGAGCTAGGACGTGAGCCGCGGAGGGGCGCCGGGTCGGAACTCGGGAGCAGCGCCCCACTTCGCGCCGCGCGACTCAATAATGTAAAACCACTCCTGTTGCCACTCCCTGACAGAATTATTGAAGGTACCTGTTGGCCATGTGACGTTGGGCATATTGCTCACCATAGCGCACCCGCATTCAGCGTGCTCACCGCCCACTACCTTGGGCTTCACATTAAAGATCTTTAGCCATAAGCCAAAGTGTGGCGGGATGTGGAGAAAAGCCTCGCACACGACAATGAATGTCGAGATATTGAGGAAGGAATTGGGGGATAGATCATGAAAATCGATCCCGTAATAATACATGATGCGGCAAACAAATGGGTGGAGGGGAAACCCTAGCCCGCGGATAAAATGAGGGAGGAATACGACCCTTTCGTGGGGTTTCGAGGTAGGGATGATCTGTCCCGCCGTTGGGAGACGGTGGCCGATTTCTTGGGCTAGATACCCGGCCTCCCGAAGTTTCTTGATGTCCTTCTTCTGGACGGCAGAGGCCATCCACTTGCCTCCCGCTCCGGACATATTTGGAGTGGTTCTTTGGAGAAAATGCAAACTTGGGCGCTGGAGCTCGAGTGCGCAAGAATGGATGGGCAGGAGAGAAGAAGGTGTGGGTAAAAAGGTGGAACCTTTACCCCTTTATAAGGGCGTAAGAAACTATGCGCCTCCCCACTTGCCTAGTAAAACTCGCTTATTCCCCAAGCGTCGTGGCGCGGTTGGGTTACCCACACCCATATTGATAAGAATCCCGTGATAAGGGGACATGATCTCTGCTTCGACAAGACATGCCAAGAAAACTGCCTTGCAATATGTGCAGTAGCTGGTTGAGAAAAACGGTTCGAATAATAACCGGGGCCATGGCGTGATGTCACATTATGAAAAGTTGTCATCATATTAGATTTCTGGAAATATTATACTCTCTACGGTGGTATGTGGAATTTGTTTTGCAGAGCCGAACACTATCCTTGTGTTCAAAATCTTCCATGGAGTATTCGGAGGAGGAACTCGCCTTGCAATGCCAAAGACAATCTATGCGCCGAACTCGTCGTCATTGAAGCCTGGTTCAGGGGCTACAGAGGGAGTCCTATATTAGGGGGTCCTCGGACAGCCGGGCTATGTACATTGGCCAGACTGTTGGACTGTGAAGATACAAGATTGAAGACTTCGTCCCGTGTCCAGATGGGACTCTCCTTTGCGTGGAAGGCAAGCTTGACGATTCAGATATGTAGATCTCCTCCCTTGTAACCGACTTTGTGTAACCCTAGCCCCTCCGGTGTCTATATAAACCGAAGGGTTTTAGTCCGTAGGACAACAACAATCATACCATAGGCTAGCTTCTAGGGTTTAGCCTCTCCGATCTCATGGTAGATCAACTCTTGTAATACTCATATCATCAAGATCAATCAAGAAGGAACTAGGGTATTACCTCCATCAAGAGGGCCCGAACCTGGGTAAACATTGTGTCCCCTGCCTCCTGTTACCATCCGCCTTAGACGCACAGTTCGGGACCCCCTACCCGAGATCCGCCGGTTTTGACACCGACACCCGCCATATTAAAAACGGTGATACCGGCACAAGAAACAGTAACGCTACGGATAGCATCGAAGACGAAGACAATCCCCTCCAGCCAGGCCTCGAGCGGGAGGATGGGCAAGCCAGCCCTAAGGAACGGGCAGCAGACGGAGAATCAGAGGATGATAATTACATGCCTCTCTCCGAAGGTGAGGTGAGCCCCAGCGACGACGAATTTATCGTGCCTGAGGATCCCGCCGAACAGGAGCGCTTCAAGCGCCGGCTTATAGCCACAGCAAAAAACCTGAAGAAAAAGAAACAACAGCTTCAAGCTGACCAAGATCTGCTAGCGGATAGATGGACTGAGGTCCTGACGGCCGAGGAATACGACCTCGAGCGCCCAACCAAAAGTTATCCAAAATGCAGGCTGCTACCCCAACTTAAGGAGGATGCATTAAAGCCTACGCTTCTAGCGTATAATGCTGCTGACCAACCACCTCATGGTCGAGACAAAGCGACATATCAGGCCGAAGTCCATCCCGCACCCCATCGCCAGTTATACAAAAATTCCAAGGCCCGGGGTAACACGCAGGACCTGCGAGACGTATTTGAAAACAAGGGAGGACATACAAGATCGATCTACGGATCACGGGGGGCGCCCCAACGCATGATGACAACCGTCACGTCGGATATACTAAAAGCAAATCCGGCCGGGCCAAACACAGCAGACAAGAATCGTATGAACAGCGTCATGATATAGCTCAGCACAGAGGCGCTGCACACCCCCTATGCTTCACTGATGAAGTAATGGACCACGAATTCCCAGAAGGGTATAAACCCGTGAATATTGAATCATATGACGGCACTACAGACCCCGCGCTATGGATAGAGGATTTCTTCCTCCACATTCACATGGCCCGCGGGGATGATCTACACGCCATCAATTATCTCCCGCTAAAACTCAAGGGGCCGACTCGGCATTGGCTGAATAGCTTGCCGGCAAACTCCATCAGAAGTTGGGAGAACCTGGCAGACACATTCCTGGATAACTTCCAGGGCACATATATGCGACCACCGGATGCTGATGATTTGAGTCACATAACATAACAGCCTGGAGAGTCAGCCAGGAAATTCTGGACCCGGTTCCTAACCAAAAAGAACCAAATTGTGGACTGTCCAGATGCCGAAGCCCTAGCGGCCTTTAAACATAACATTCGTGATGAGTGGCTCGCCTGACATCTCGGCCAAGAAAAGCCAAAATCCATGGCAGCCCTCACGACACTCATGACCCGCTTTTGCGCGAGCGAAGATAGCTGGTTGGCTCGTAGCAACAACACAGCAAGCAACCCTGGCACATCAGAAGCCGGAGATAGCAACATCAAACCCCGATGCAACAAACACAAGCGCCGCAAGAAGGGTGAAAACACCGAAGATATGGCAGTCAATACCGGATTTAGGGGCTCTAAGTCCAGTCAGCGGAATGGGCCACTCAAAAATGACAATCTGGGTCCGTCCAGCCTGGACCGCATACTGGACCACCCATGCCAAATTCATGGCACCCCAGAAACACCAGCCAATCATACTAATAGAGAATGCTGGGTCTTCAAACAAGCCAGCAGGTCAGGTGCCAAAAACAAAGATAAGGGGTCTCAAAGCGACGATGGAGACAAGGAGCCCAGCTTGCCAAGTACAGGAGGGCAGAAGAAACCTCCCCCGCAAATCCAAACAGTGAACATGGTAAACGACACCTACACTCCCAACCTGGACCGAATGCACACCCTCAGGGATGTTGACTTAACGGAACCAGTCATCCCACAATATAAACTGGGGCCGATCACCTTCAACCACACGGATCGTCCAGTTAACACCACTCAAGGCAATCCAGCCGCACTAGTCCTCAACCCAATAATTGACGGGTTCCACCTCACACGAGTCCTTATGGACGGAGGTAGCAGTCTAAACCTGCTTTACCAGGACATAGTGCGCAAGATGGGTATCGATCATTCGGTGATCAAGCCCACTACAACCACCCTCAGAGGTATTATACCAGGTCTGGAGGCCAGCTATGCAGGTTCCATTGCCCTTGAGGTAGTCTTTGGATCACCAGACAATTACCGTGCCGAAGAGTTAATCTTGGATATTGTCCCCTTTCGTAGTGATTATCAGGCACTGCTCGGACGAACCGCGTTCGCTTGATTCAATGTAGTGCCACATTATGCCTACCGTAAGCTCAAGATGCCTGGTCTGCGTGGCGTCATCACGGTTAATGGCAAGGCCAAACTTTCCCTTGGCACCGAGGAGTATACCGCTGCCTTAACTGCAGAAGCTACAAGTGGCACCTTCCAACCGAACCTCGAGTCGACGGCCCGATTCTCGGACACCACCAAAGGACTTTGAAGTACTTCGCGGCAGGATAGCCCGGCTCGTCCAGAGCTCAATTAAACACTCCGGCGAGGGCCAGGACAGGCCACATACCGCGGCTCAACTGCTCTGTGGGGCACAAGCATTTCTTACATTTTGTTTGCAGGTTCAACTTTGCACAGACCAGGACTGGCGATATGGAAGCAGCTCGAACTTATAAGGGAATCCTTATATATTCCCCGCGATGACCATCCGACTATACTCCGGATCCGCACACAACTTCTTCCCCCCTGGTCTAAGCAGGTTCCACAGTCATATTTCTTTTCCATCACATTACATGTACTCACATGCATCGACGTACTACTCAAATACAACATGTGGATTTATACAATACTTATCTACTGTTATTTCTTATTGAAATTCTTTTGTCAAGTGGCATCCGCACACCACAACAAATATGCCAGGGGCTTTGTTTTACCCATAATACGGCAATCAAGTCCGAACACGTTCATGGAAGTTTGGCACCCCGAACTTATAACATTATATGCATCAGCTCCGAATCATGTCTTGGGTCAATAGTTGGGTTCGCCCGGCTCCCATGTTTTGGTACCGTACGTTCCGCTATATCGGCTAAGGTAGCACTGGGAGAACTACTGCGATTGTGTCCCGGTTCTTCCCGATGAGCACCTCAGTAGAGAAAGCCGGAAACTGACTGTCATGATGTGGCGAGAGCTGGTCAGCTATTCGAGAGGTTGTAAAATCTTTAAGGATTTTTTCCGCATAATGCCATAACCAATGCAGTGTGCGATGGATCGGCTTTCTTCCGATCAGGTGCTTATATAGCCCCTCGTGCGTTCTTCCGAACACCAGGGGCTGCGCCTACCTTACTTTTCTAAAGCTCCTATGGCTAAGTGAGAGCGATAAAGCCCTATAGTCCGATTGCCTGGTTCGTTGTGCTGAACACCTCCTTCGAAGGACCCAAAACTGGGATAAAGAGTGATCAGGTTTATCCCGAACACCCCCGTACTTCCTACATGGGGGCAGAAGCCAACGACTGGCCAACTCTCAAGATTAATATATATAAAACGGCCGCGCAGGAGGATAAACTTTTATATAACAGGCAATAAATGATAGAAATGACCTTGTTCAACATTACAAAGGACAACATGGTTGTATTCATGAAAATATAACGTCCTTGGTGCATTGCTCTGCTGCTAGGCAGGATCCTTTGAGGACACTTTCATAATATAATTCGGGCTTGCGGTGCTCCTTCCCCTCTGGTGGTCCCTCGGTCATCAGCTTTTCAGCATCCATCTTCCCCCAGTGCACCTTTGCGTGGGCGAAGGCCATTCGCGCACCCTCTATGCAGACCGATCGCTTGATGACGTCAAGTCGAGGGCAGGCACTCACTAGCCACTTCACGAGCCCGAAGTAGCTGCCTGGAATCGGCTCGGCAGGCCATAGCCGGATAATTAAATCCTTCATGGCTAGTTCGGCCGCCTTATGCAGTTCGATCAGCTATTTCAGTTGGTCGGCAAAAGGCACCGGATAATTCGGTGCTAGATACTGCAACCAGAAGAGCTTATCCGCAGTGTTCCCTTCTTCAGCTCGGTAAAATTGGGCGGCATCCGATATGCTGCGGGGCAGACCCGCAAATACCACTGGAGAAATCCAAACTCAAAATTAGAAACATGATTTTCTCCTCATATACTTGCTTTACATGAAAAAGCCTTACCCGCCGCGATCGTCGGCGACTCTTGGATCTCCAGCAGGGCGCCTTGGGTTTCCCCCTGGGCATCACATGCGGCCTGATGAGCCCTGGCGAGTTCGAATTCTTTCTCCGTTAAACTCTGCTCCAAGCTCTCGCATTTCTTCACAGACTTTTGAAGCTCCTGCTCAGCTTCAATAACCCTGGCCTCGTGCTTCTCACGAAGAGCCTGCTCTGCGGCTGCCTTTTCCTCGGCCTCGGAAACAACCTTCCTCAGAACCTCGACTTCGGTCATCTCCCTTGGCACAAATAATGAAATATCTTTTATCATACTGAGAATTTGTTCGCAATAAACGCGAACAAGGCTGGCGCATACCTTGTTTATCTTCCAACTACCTTTTCAACCGACCAAGTTCTTCTTCGGCCCGCTCCAGACTTTGATTCAGTCCAGAGACCTCCGCAGCATGAGAGGCAGCAGCCGCCGCAGATGCCTGCTTATAAAAGAAGAGAGATAAATGTCATCAAGTGAGTCTTCCTGTGAAAATAAAATTGATCCTCTGTCCGGTCCTTCCTTGCACCGAACAGTGTATCAGGGGCTACTATCCATACTCTGACACTCTCCGAAACCTCATAAAACATACCTCAAAGCCTTTTATAAGGCTGATACAGGCTGCATTCAGCCCACTCTCAGCAGACTGAATCTCCTTAATCACTGCACCCATCAGGGCATGGTGCTCATCGACGATGGAGGCGCTCTTAAGCACCACCAACAAAACATCAGGCACCTCTGGTTGGATAGAGATTGCCGGTGGAACAGGCACGCCCCTCCAGCTGAGGGAGGCCGCCTGCTTGATTCTGGAGCCATATTGGTCTCTGGAATTGCGTCCGGCTGGAAGCCGAATTCAAGATGGCTCCCGCCGTCGACCCCCATGTCTCCGGCCCCAGAAGTTTGACCACCAGGCGCCACTTTCACGATCCCTTCCCCCCGTTCTTGGCCGGGGTATTTCTGGGACAAAGCCTCGTTATTATTCACATATTTGGGGGAAGGGGCCTTCGGGGGCGTCCCGCTCTCCATAGCATCCGAACTCAGCATATCCTCTGATCAGGATCGTTCGGTGCAGGACCTAGCCAGACTACAAAAAATATATAGCTCAGGTTAAAATATTATGCCATGACGAGTCTGGATGCATAAACATGTTCGGGTTTTACACTCACGAGTTCACCAGGGGCTGGGCCCTGGGATCCCACATAGGGATGCTATCGGCGGTGACACTGGGCTCTTCTGGAAGAGGAGCTTTTCCCCTTTTAGGCGACCCGGCCTCCAAGTGTATGGAGGCCGCCCTCTTCTGTCTTCCCCCTGCCGGGGATTCGTCTTCCTCCTCCTCCTCGTCCTCTCCGGAGGCAGAACGGACGTTGGAGCCTTCAGTTATTGTGCCCGAAGTGCCGTCGCGACGAAGGCCGCCCTGGGTCTTTTTGGCCTCCTTCTAGGTCTTCTTCTTTGGCGCCTTGTACGACGCCGGGGCCAGCATCTTCGTCAAAAGTGGGCCGGCCGGTTCTTCGGGCAACAAGGACGGACAGTGGATCCGCCCCGACTTCTTCGTCCAACCCTAGGGGAGTTGAGGAAAACACATTAAGCATTTCCCTTGGGTCATGCGGATAAAACGCGTAAAAACTTACCGAGCTTGCAGGGCGAGACGGTTGATACCTGCGGTCCTCGGCCGAGTCCGGCCATGATTTGCCGGACTTGAAAAGCACCTTCCAGATGTCTTCATGCGAAGAGCCATAGAGCTTTCGCAGGGTCTGATGCTTGGCCGGATCAAATTCCCATAGATTGCAAGTCCGATGCTGACAAGGCAGGATCCGGCGAACTAACATCACCTGGACCACATTGACAAGTTCGATGTTCTTGTCTTCCATATCTTTAACTCGTGTCTAGAGCATAGACAATTCATCGAACAAAGACTAGTTCAGGCCCTTCTTGGTCCAGGACGTAAGCCGTAGAGGGGCTCCGGGTCGGAACTCTGGAGCAGCGGCCCATTCCGTGCCACACGGCTCAGTGATGTAAAACCACTGCTGTTGCCACTCTTTGACGGAATCATTAAAAGCACCTGTTGGCCATGTAACGTTGGGCAGCTTGCTCACCATAGCGCCTCTGCACTCGGCGTGCTCGCCGCTCACCACCTTGGGTTTCAGATTGAAGATCTTCAGCCACAAGCCGAAGTGTGGCGAGATGCGGAGAAAGGCCTCGCACACGACGATGAATGTCAAGATGTTGAGGAAGGAATTGGGGGATAGATCATGAAAATCGATCTCGTAGTAATACATGATGCCGCGAACAAATGGGTGGGGTTCCGGAGTGGGAAGGATCTGTCTCGCCGTCGGGAGACGGTGGCCATATTTTTTGGCCAGATACCCGGCCTCCCGAAGCTTTTTGATATGCTTCTCCTAGACGGTAGAGGCCATCCACTTGCCTCCTGCTTCGGATCCGGACATTTTTGGAAGGCCTTTGTGGGCGGAGCAGACGAACGCTCGGGCGCTGGGGCTCAGGCGAGGGGGAATGGATCGAGAAGGAGAAAGCATGGGTGCGAAAGGGAGTCCTTATCCCCTTATAAAGGCAGCAGGGATTCTGCGCCTCCCCACTTGCCTGGTAAACTCGCTTATTCCCCAAGCGCTGTGATTAATGGCACGGTTGGGTTACCCACACCCGTATTGATGAGAATCCCATGATAAGGGGACACGATCTCTGCTTCGACAAGACGTGCCATGAAAATCGCCTCGCAATACGCGTAGTAGCTAGTTGAGAAAAACAGTTCGCATAATGACCGGGCCATGGCGTGATGTCACGTTATGAAAAGTTGTCAGCAGATTACATTTGTGGAAATATTATACTCTCTACGGTGGTATGTGGAATTTGTTTTGCAGAGCCGGACACGATCATCGTGTTCAAAATCTTCTATGGAGTATTCGGAGAAGGAACCTGCCTTGCAATGCCGAAGACAATCTGCGCGCCGGACTCATCGTCATTGAAGCCTGGTTCAGGGGCTACTGAGGGAGTCCTGGATTAGGGGGTCCTCGGACAGCCGGACTATATACTTTGGCCGGACTGTTGGACTATGAAGATACAAGATTGAAGACGTCGTCCCGTGTCCGGGTGGGACTCTCCTTTGCGTGGAAGGCAAGCTTGGCAATTCGGATATGTAGATCTCCTCCTTTGTAACCGACTCTGTATAACCCTAGCCCCCTCTGTGTCTATATAAACCGGAGGGTTTAGTCCGTAGGACAAGGACAATCAGAATCATAGGCTAGCCTCTAGGGTTTAGCCTCTATGATCTCGTGGTAGATCAACTCTTGTAATACTCATATCATCAAGATCAATCAAGCATGACGTAGGGTATTACCTCCATCGAGAGGGCCCGAACCTGGGTAAACATTGTGTCCCCTACCTCCTATTACCATCCGCCTTAGATGCACAGTTCGGGACCCCCTACCCGAGATCCGCAGGTTTTGACACTGACACCCATATCTGCTCAAATCATCTGTGAAGGTCAGGAAATAACGATACCCGCCGCGAGCCTCAACACTCATCGAACCGTATACATCGGTATGTATTATTTCCTATAAGTCATTAGCTCGCTCCATTGTTCCGGAGAACGGAGTTTTACTCATCTTGCCCATGAGGCATGGTTTGCAAGTATCAAATGATTCATAATCAAGTGATTCCAAAAGCCCATCTGCATGGAGTTTCTTCATGCGCTTTACAACAATATGACCTAAACGGCAATGCCACAAATATGTTGCACTATCATTATCAACTTTGCATCTTTTGGTATCAATATTATGAGTATGTGTATCACCACAATCGAGATTCAATAAAAATAGAGCACTCTTCAAGGGTGCATGACCATAAAATATATTACTCATATAAATAGAACAACCATTATTCTCTATTTTAAATGAATAACCGCCTTGCATCAAACCAGATCCAGATATAATGTTCATGCTCAACGCTGGCACCAAATAACAATTATTCAGGTCTAAAACTATTCCTGAAGGTAGATGTAGAGGTAGCGTGCCGAGGCGATCACATTGACCTTGGAACCATTCCCGACGCGCATCGTCACCTCGTCCTTAGCCAATCTTCATTTAATCTGTAGCCCCTGTTTCGAGTTACAAATATGAGCAACCGAACCAGTACCAAATACCTAGGCACTACTACGAGCATTAGTTAGGTACACATCAATAACATGTATATCAAATATACCTTTATTCACTTTGCCATCCTTCTTATCCGCCAAATACTTGGGGCAGTTCCGCTTCCAGTGACCAGTCCCTTTGCAGTAGAAGCACTTAGTTTCAGGCTTGGGTCCAGACTTGGGCTTCTTCCCGGGAGTGGCAACTTGCTTGCCATTCTTCTTGAAGTTCCCCTTCTTTCCCTTGCCCTTTTTCTTGAAACTAGTGGTCTTTTTTACTATCAACACTTGATGCTCCTTCTTAATTTCTACCTCCGCAGCTTTGAGCATAGTGAAGAGCTCGGGAATTTTCTTATCCATCCCTTGCATATTATAGTTCATCATGAAGCCTTTATAGCTTGGTGGCAGTGATTGAAGAACTCTATCAATAACACTATCATCTGAAAGATTAACTCCCAGCTGAGTCAAGTGATTATGATATCCAGACATTCTTAGTATGTGTTCACTGACAGAACTGTTCTCCTCCATCTTGCAGCTATAGAACTTGTTGGAGACTTCATATCTCTCAACTCGAGAATTTGCTTGAAATATTAACTTCAACTCTTGTAACATCTCATATGATCCATGACGTTCAAAACGTTTATGAAGTCCCAATTCTAAGCCGTAAAGCATGGTACGCTGAACTATCGAGTAGTCATCCGATCGAGCTTGCTAGACATTCATAACATAAGCATCTGCTCTTGCAACAGTCTTTTCACCTAGCGGTGCATCAAGGACATAATTCTTCTGTGCAGCAATGAGGATAATCCTCAAGTTACGGACCCAGTCCCTGTAGTTGCTACCATCATCTTTCAACTTAGCTTTCTCGAGGAACGCATTAAAATTCAAGGGAACGATAGGACAGGCATTGATCTACAACGTAGATATGCAAAAACTATCAGGACTAAGGTCATGATAAATTAAGTTCAATTAATCATATTACTTAAGAACTCCCACTTAGATTGACATGCCTCAAGTCATCTAAATGATACGTGATCCGAATCAACTAAACCATGTCCGATCATCACGTGAGATGGAGTAGTCTTCAATGGTGAACATCTCTATGTTGATCATATCTACTATATGATTCACATTCGACCTTTAGGTCTCCAGTGTTCTGAGGCCATGTCTGTACATGCTAGACTCGTCAAGTTTAACCCGATTATTCCACATGTGCAAAATTGTCTTGTACCATTGTATGTGAACGTAGAGCCTATCACACCCGATCATCACGTGGTGTCTCAGCATGATGAACTGTCGCAATGGTGCATACTCAGGGAGAACTCTTATACCTTGAAATTTTATTTAAGTGATCATCTTATAATGCTACTACCGTACTAAGCAAAATAAGATGCATAAAAGATAAACGTCACATGCAATCATAATATGTGACATGATATGGCCATCATCATCTTGTGCCTTCGACCTCCATCTCCAAAGCACCATCATGATCTCCATCATCACTGGCTTGACACCTTGATCTCCACCGTAGCGTCGTGGTCGTCTCGCCAACTATTGCTCCTACAACTATCGCTAACGCATAGTGATAAAGTAAAGCAATTACATGGCATTTGCATTTCATACAATAAAGAGACAACCATAAGGCTCGTACCAGTTGCCAGTGACTCTTTCAAAACATGTTCATCTCGTACAATAACGTACTCCCTCCGGTCCTTTTTAGTTCATATATAAGATTTAACTAAAGTCAAGCCTCGTAAAGTTTGACCAAATTTATAGAAAAAAGTACCAACATTCACAATCTGAAATCAATATCAATAGATGTGTCATGACTTAAAGTTTCGTATTGTATAACTTTAACATGGCAGATGTTGATATTTTTTCATATAAATACGGTCAAACTTTGTGAAGTTGGACTTCAGAGAATTCTAACATGCAGAGTAAAAAGGACCGGAGGGAGTATATCACATCATGTCTTGACCATATCACATCACAACATGCCCTGCAAAAAAAAGTTAGACGTCCTCTACTTTGTTGTTGTTGCAAGTTTTACGTGGCTGCTACGGGCTTCTAGCAAGAACCGTTCTTACCTACGCATCAAAACCACAACGGTGATTTATCAAGTTTCCTGTTTTAACCTTCAACAAGCACCGGCCGCGGTCAAATTTGATTCAACTAAAGTTGGAGAAACAGACACCCGCCAGCCACCTTTATGCAAAACTAGTTGGATGTTTGTCGGTGCAACTGGTCTCATGAACGTGGTCATGTAAGGTTGGTCTGGGCTGCTTAATCCAACAATACCGCTGACTCAAAATAAGGCGTTGGTGGTAAGCAGTATGATGATCACCGCCCACAACTCTTTGTGTTCTACTCGTGCATATCATCTACACATAGACCTGGCTCGGATGCCACTGTTGGGAAACATAGCAAGCAATTTCAAAAAAATTCCTATGCTCACACAAGATCTATCTAGGAGATGCATAACAACGAGAGGGGGAGAGTGTGTCTACGTACCCTCGTAGACGGAAAGCGGAAGCGTTTGACAACGCGGTTGATGTAGTCGAATTTCTTCTCATTCCGACCGATCAAGCACCGAACGTACGACACCTCTGAGTTCTGCACACATTCAGCTCGATGACGTCCCTCAAACTCTTGATCCAGCAAAGTGTCGAGGTAGTAGATGAGTTCTGTCAGCACGACAGCATGGTGACAGCGATGGTGATGTGATCTGCGCAGGGCTTCGCCTAAGCACTATGAGAATATGACCGATGGTGTAATTTGTGGAGGGAGGCGCCGCACACGGCTAAAAGATGTTGATCTGTGTTCTAGGCGCCTCCCCCCTCATATATATAGGTGGGAGGGAGAGGGAGCAGCCAAGGGGGCGCCCCAAGTAGGAGGAATCCTACTTGGGGGCCTTGTCCAATTCAACCCCTCACCATGTTTTCCGGAGGGGAAAGGAAGGAGGAGGGAGGAGGGAAGGAAGGGGGAGGCCGAATCCCCCCCTTCCTTCTCTCTTCCCCCTTTTCCTTTCTCCTCTGGTGCGGCCCATATGGGGAGGGGGGCACGCAGCCCCTGCTGGCTGCTGTGTTTCCCCTCTTGGCCCATTAGGCCCATATCTTTGTCGGGGGTGCCCGGAACCCCTTTCCCGTGACCCGATATGTACCCGGTACCCCCGAAACACTTCCGGTGTTCGAATACCATCGTCCTATATATCAATCTGTACCTATCGACCATTTAGAGACTCCGTGTCATGTCTGTGATCTCATCCGGGACTCCGAACAACATTCGGTCACCAAAACACATAACTCATATAATACAAAATCGTCATCGAACGTTAAGCGTGCGGACCCTACGGGTTCGAGAACTATGTAGACATGACCGAGACACCTCTCCGGTCAGTAACCAATAGCGGAACCTAGATTCTCATATTGGCTCCTACATATTCTACGAAGATCTTTATCGGTCGAACGGTAATGACAACATACATTATTCCCTTTGTCATTGGTACGTTACTTGCCCGCGATTTGATTGTCGGTATCTTCATACCTAGTTCAATCTCGTTACCGACAAGTCTCTTTACTCGTTCCGTAATACATCATCCCACAACTAACTCATTAATCACTTTGCTTGCAAGGCTTCTTATGATGTGTATTACCGAGAGGGCCCAAAGATACCTCTCCGATACTCAGAGTGACAAATCCTAACCTTGAACTATGCCAACCCAACAAACACCTTCGGAGATACCTGTAGAGCATATTTATAAACACCCAGTTACGTTGTGACGTTTGATAGCACACAAGGTATTCCTCCAATATACGGAAGTTTCATAATCTCATAGTCAAAGGAATATGTATATGACATGAAGAAAGCAATAGCTATAAAACTAAATGATCAATATGCTAAGCTAACAGACGGGTCATGTCGATCACATCATTCTCCTAATGATGTGATCCCATTATAAAATGACAACTCATGTCCATGGTTAGGAAACCTTAACCATCTTTGATCAATGAGTTAGTCAAGTAGAGGCTCACTAAGGACACATTATTTTGTCTATGTATTCACACATGTATCAAGGTTTCCCATTAATACAATTCTAGCATGAATAATAAACATTTATCATGATATAAGGAAATATAAAATAACAACTTTATTATTGCCTCTAGGGCATATTTCCTTCAATGGCGACAGTATACACATTTGTCAGCTTCATTAACAACAAAGCTAACATATGTTAGAGTTGTATTAAACTTATCATGCCATTGCTTAGGTGCTTTCTTTAGTCCATATAAAGATTTCAGCAACCTACACACATTTCTTTCCTGACCATCTGTCACAAAGCCATATGGCTGTTGTATGTAGATTTCCTTGTTTAGCTCTCCATTCAGAAAAGTCGTCTTAACATCTATTTGATGGACGAGAAGACCATGCAAGGCCTCCAACGAGAGTAATACTCGAATGGTGGTCAGTCTAGCCACAGGTGAATAAGTATCAAAGAAATCTTCCTCTTCTTTCTAGTCATAGCTCTTGGCCACAAGCCTAGCCTTATACTTTTCAATCGTACCATCGGGCCTAAGCTTCTTCTTTAACACCCACTTACATCCCAATGGTTTGCAACAATAGGGACGGTCAGTGATCTCCCATGTCCTATTAGTCATGATGGAATCCATCTCGCTACGGACCGCATCCTTCTAGTAGTCAACTTCTGGAGAGGCATACGCTTCTGAAATAGAAGTGGGAGTATCATCCATGAGGTACACGAAGAAATCATCACCAAAGGTCTTTGCAGTCCTTTGTCTCTCGCCCCTACCAAGCGTTTCCTCGTCATCCTCCTCAGGATTTTTGTCATGTGTTCGTTCATAATATTCCATAGGAATGGCAGGCTCAGGAGTCTCCTCAGATTCCTGTCTAGAAATGCTTTGCATATATCTCCCAGGAAAAATATCCTCGAAGAATGTAGCATCCTTAGACTCCATAATTCAGGTACCTAAGATTTCACTACTAGAAATCTATAGCCAACAATGTTCTTAGCGTAGCCCAAATTAATGAAGTCCACAGTCTTGGGTCCAAGCTTACGCTTTTTGGGGATCGACACATTGACTTTTACCAAACAACTGTTGGGGAACATAGCATGCAATTTCAAAAAAATTCCTACGCTCACGCATGATCTATCTAGGAGATGCATAGCAACGAGAGGGGGAGAGTGTGTCCACGTACCCTCATAGACCGAAAGCGGGAACGTAGCAGAATTTTAAAATTTTCTACACATCACCAAGATCAATCTATGGAGTCATCTAGCAACGAGGGAGAGAGGAGTGCATCTACATACCCTTGTAGATCGCGCGCGGAAGCGTTCAAGAGAACGGAGTTGATGGAGTCGTACTCGACGTGATCCAAATCACCGATGACCAAGTGCCGAACAGATGACACCTCCACGTTCAACACACGTACGGTTGGGAAGACGTCTCCTCCAACTTGATCCAGCAAGGGGGAAGGAGAGGTTGATGAAGATCCAGCAGCACGACAGCGTGGTGGTGGAAGCAACGGTGATCCCGGCAGGGCTTCGCCAAGCGCAGGGAGACGGAGGAGTGTCACGGGAGGGAGAGGGAGAGGCCAGGGGCTTGGGTGCGGCTGCCCTCCCTCCCCCCACTATATATAGGGTGCCTAGGGGGGGCGCCGGCCCTAGGAGATCCAATCTCCTAGGGGGGGCGGCGGCCAAAGGGGGTGCCTTGCCCCCCAAGGCAAGGGTGGCGCCCCACCCCTAGGGTTTCCAACCCTAGGCGCAGGGGAAGGCCCAAGGGGGGGGGGGGTGCACCAGCCCACTAGGGGCTGGTTCCCCTCCCACTTCAGCCCATGGGGCCCTCCGGGATAGGTGGCCCCACCCGGTGGACCCCCGGGACCCTTCCGGTGGTCCCGGTACAATACCAATTACCCCCGAAACTTTCCCAATGGCCGAAACTTGACTTCCTATATATAAATCTTCACATCCGGACCATTCCGGAACTCCTCGTGACGTCTGGGATCTCATCTGGGACTCCGAACAACTTTCGGGTTACCGTATGCTAATATCTCTACAACCCTAGCGTCACCGAACCTTAAGTGTGCAGACCCTATGGGTTCGGGAGACATGCAGACATGACCGAGACGCTTCTCCGGTCAATAACCAACAGCGGGATATGGATAACCATGTTGGCTCTCACATGCTCCATGATGATCTCATCGGATGAACCACGATGTCGAGGATTCAATCAATCCGTATACAATTCCCTTTGTCAATCGGTATGTTACTTGCCCGAGACTCGATCGTCGGTATCCCAATACCTAGTTCAATCTCGTTACCGGCAAGTCACTTTAATTGTGCCATAATGCATGATCCCATGATCAACCACTTGGTCACATTGAGCTCATTATGATGATGCATTACCGAGTGGGCCCAGAGATACCTCTCCGTCATACGGAGTGAGAAATCCCAGTCTCGATTCGTGCCAACCCAACAGACACTTTCGGAGATACCTGTAATGTGCCTTTATAGTCACCCAGTTACGTTGTGACGTTTGGCACACCCAAGGCACTCCTATGGTATCCGAGAGTTGCACAATCTCCTTGTCTAAGGAAATGATACTTGACATTCAGAAAAGCTACAGCAAACGAACTACACGATCTTTGAGCTAAGCTTAGGATTGGGTCTTGTCCATCACATCATTCTCCTAATGATGTGATCCCGTTATCAATGACATCCAATGTCCATAGTCAGGAAACCATGACTATCCTTTGATCAACGAGCTAGTCAACTAGAGGCTCACTAGGGACGTGTTGTGGTCTATGTATTCACACATGTATTACGATTTCTGGATAACACAATTATAGCATGAACAATAGACAATTATCATGAACAAAGAAATATAATAATAACCATTTTATTATTGCATCTAGGGCATATTTCCAACAGTCTCCCACTTGCACTAGAGTCAATAGTCTAGTTACATTGTGATGAATCGAACACCCATGCAGTTCTGGTGTTGATCATGTTTTGCTCTAGGGAGAGGTTTAGTCAACGGATCTGCCACATTCAGGTCCATATGTACTTTACAAATCTCTATGTCTCCATTTTGAACACTTTCACGAATGGAGTTGAAGCGACGCTTGATATGCCTGGTCTTCCTGTGAAACCTGGGCTCCTTGGCAAGGGCAATAGCTCCAGTGTTGTCACAGAAGAGAGTCATCGGGCCCGACGCATTGGATATGACTCCTAGGTCGGTAATGAACTCTTTCACCCAGACTGCTTCTTGTGCTGCCTCCGAGGCTGCCATGTACTCCGCTTCACATGTAGATCCCGCCACAACGCTTTGCTTGCAACTGCACCAGCTTACTGCCCCACCATTCAAAATATACACATATCCAGTTTGTGACTTAGAGTCATCAGATCTGTGTCGAAGCTAGCATCGACGTAACCCTTTGCTACAGAGCTCCCACTCACTTTCTTGTAAATGCAGGCTTCTCCATAAGTCTGCGTAAACCCAAACACTTTGATCATCTCATCAAAACGAATGTTCCAACTCTGAGATGCTTGCACCAGCCCATAAATCGAGCGTTGGAGCTTGCACACCTTGTCAGCATTCTTAGGATCGACAAAACCTTCCGGCTGCATCATATACAATTCTTCCTTAAGGAAACCATTAAGGAATGCTGTTTTGATGTCCATTTGCCATATCTCATAATCACAGAATGCGGCAATTGCTAACATGATTCGGACGGACTTTAGCTTCGCTACGGGTGAGAAAGTCTCATCGTAGTCAACCCCTTGAACTTGTCGATAACCCTTAGCGAAAAGCCGAGCTTTATAGATGGTCACATTACCATCCGCGTCTGTCTTCTTCTTAAAGATCCATTTATTTTCTATGGCTCGCCGATCATTGGGCAAGCCAGTCAAAGTCCACACTTCATTTTCATACATGGATCCTATCTCGGATTTCATGGCTTCCAGCCATTTGTCGGAATCCAGGCCTGCCATCGCTTCTTCATAGTTTGAAGGTTCACCGTTGTCTAACAACATGATTTCCATGACAGGGTTGCCGTACCACTCTGGTGCGGAACGTGTCCTCGTGGACCTATGAAGTTTAGTAGTAACTTGATCTGAAGTTTTATGATCATCATCCTCTCTAGTCGGTGCAGGCACCTCAGGAACATTTTCTTGAGCTGCGCCACTTACGGGTTCAAGAGGTAATACTTCATCAAGTTCTACTTTCCTCCCACTTATTTCTTTCGAGAGAAACTCTTTCTCTAGAAAGGACCCATTCTTGGCAACAAAGATCTTTCCTTCGGATGTGAGGTAGAAGGTATACCCAACAGTTTCTTTAGGGTATCCTATGAAGACGCATTTTTCCGACTTGGGTTCGAGCTTTTCAGGTTGAAGTTTCTTGACATAAGCATCGCATCCCCAAACTTTCAGAAATGACAGCTTAGGTTTCTTCCGAAACCATAATTCATACGGTGTCGTCTCAATGGATTTCGACGGAGCCCTATTTAAAGTGAATGTGGCAGTCTCTAAAGCATAGCCCCAAAATGACAGCGGTAAATCGGTAAGAGACATCATAGATGGCACCATATCCAATAGAGTGCGATTACGATGTTCGGACACACCATTACGCTGAGGTGTTCCAGGCGGCGTGAGTTGTGAAACTATTCCACATTTTCTTAAGTGTGTGCCAAATTCGTGACTCAAGTATTCTCCCCCATGATCTGATCGCAAGAACTTGATTTTCTTGTCACGTTGATTCTCAACCTCACTCTGAAATTCCTTGTACTTTTCAAAGGTCCCAGACTTGTGTTTCATTAAGTAGACATACCCATATCTACTCAAGTCATCAGTGAGGGTGAGAACATAACGATAGCCACTGTGAACCTCAACACTCATTGGACCGCACACATCAGTATGTATGATTTCCAATAAGTTGGTTGCTCGCTCCATTGTTCCTGAGAACGGAGTCTTGGTCATTTTACCCACGAGGCATGGTTCGCACGTGTCAAATGATTCGTAATCAAGAGACTCTAAAAGTCCATCTGCATGGAGCTTCTTCATGCGTTTGACACCTATGTGACCAAGGTGGCAATGCCACAAGTATGTGGGACTATCATTATCAACCTTACATCTTTTGGTATTCACACTATGAATAGGTGCAGCATTACGCTCGAGATTCATTAAGAATAAACCATTCACCATCGGAGCATGACCATAAAACATATCTCTCATATAAATAGAACAACCATTATTCTCAGATTTAAATGAGTAGCCATCTCGGATTAAACGAGATCCTAATACAATGTTCATGCTCAAAGCTGGCACTAAATAACAATTATTGAGGTTTAAAACTAATCCCGTAGGTAAATGTAGAGGAAGCGTGCCGACGGCGATCACATCGACCTTGGAACCATTCCCGACGCGCATCGTCACCTCGTCCTTCGCCAGTCTCCGCTTATTCCGCACCTCCTGCTTTGAGTTACAAATGTGAGCAACCGCACTGGTATCAAATACCCAGGAGCTACTATGAGTACTGGTAAGGTACACATCAATTACATGTATATCACATATACCTTTAGTGTTGCCGGCCTTCTTGTCCGCTAAGTATTTGGGGCAGTTCCGCTTCCAGTGACCACTTCCCTTGCAATAAAAACACTCAGTCTCGGGCTTGGGTCCATTCTTTGGCTTCTTCCCGGCAGCTTGCTTACCGGGCGTGGCAACTCCCTTGCCGTCCTTCTTGAAGTTCTTCTTACCCTTGCCTTTCTTGAACTTAGTGGTTTTATTCACCATCAACACTTGATGTTCCTTTTTGATTTCCACCTCTGCTGATTTCAGCATTGAATACACCTCAGGAATGGTCTTTTCCATCCCCTTGCATATTGAAGTTCATCACAAAGCTCTTGTAGCTCGGTGGAAGCGACTGAAGGATTCTGTCAATGACCGCGTCATCCAGGAGATTAACTCCCATCTGAGTCAAGCGGTTATGCAACCCAGACATTCTGAGTATGTGCTCACTGACAGAACTATTTTCCTCCATCTTACAGCTGAAGAACTTGTCGGAGACTTCATATCTCTCGACTCGGGCATGAGCTTGAAAAACCATTTTCAGCTCTTCGAACATCTCATATGCTCCATATCTCTCAAAACGCTTTTGGAGCCCCGGTTCTAAGCTGTAAAGCATGCCGCACTGAACGAGGGAGTAATCATCAGCACGTGACTGCCAAGCGTTCATAACGTCTTGGTTCTCTGGGACAGGTGCGTCACCTAGCGGTGTTTCTAGGACATAATCTTTCTTGGCAGCTATGAGGATGATCCTCAGGTTCCGGACCCAGTCCGTATAGTTGCTGCCATCGTCTTTCAGCTTGGTTTTATCTAGGAACGTGTTGAAGTTGAGGACAACGTGGGCCATTTGATCTACAAGACATATTGTAAAGATTTTAGACTAAGTTCATGATAATTTAGTTCATCTAATCAAATTACTCAATGAACTCCCACTCAGATAGACATCCCTCCAGTCATCTAAGTGAAACATGATCCGAGTTAACTAGGCCGTGTCCGATCATCACGTGAGACGGACTAGCCAACATCGGTGAACATCTTCATGTTGATCGTATCTCCTATATGACTCATGCTCGACCTTTCGGTCTTCCGTGTCCCGAGGCCATGTCTGTACATGCTAGGCTCGTCAAGTCAACCTAAGTGTATTGTGTGTGTAAATCTGGCTTACACCCGTTGTATTCGAACGTTAGAATCTATCACACCCGATCACCACGTGGTGCTTCGAAACAACGAACCTTCGCAACAGTGCACAGTTAGGGGGAACACTTTGTTGAAATTATTATGAGGGATCCTCTTATTTAAGCTACCGTCGTTCTAAGCAAATAAGATGTAAAACATGATAAACATCACATGCAATCAAATAGTGACATGATATGGCCAATATCATTTGCTCCTTTTGATCTCCATCTTCGGGGCTCCATGATCATTGTTTTCACCGGCATGACACCATGATCTCCATCATCGTGTCTTCTTGAAGTTGTCTCATCATCTATTACTTCTACTACTATGGCTAACGCTTTAGCAATAAAGTAAAGTAATTACATGACGTTTATGTTGACACGCAGGTCATAAATAGATAAAGACAACGTTGTCATACTCATCGACATGCAAGTCGTGATTCCTATTACAAGAACATGATCATCTCATACATCACATATATCATTCATCACATCCTTTGGCCATATCACATCACAAAACACTTGCTGCAAAAACAAGTTAGA
This sequence comes from Triticum monococcum, assembly GCA_034509565.1. NCBI lineage: Eukaryota > Viridiplantae > Streptophyta > Magnoliopsida > Poales > Poaceae > Triticum > Triticum monococcum. The sequence goes on from CM067846.1 coordinate 187,807,573, forward strand.
CGTCCTCTAATTCTTGTTGCAAGTTTTTACATGGCTGCTATAGGTTTCTAGCGAGAACGTTTCTTACCTACGCCAAAACCACAATGTGAATTGCCAATTTCTATTTACCCTTCATAAGGACCCTGTTCATCGAATCCGATCCGACTAAAGTGGGAGAGACAGACACCCGCCAGCCACCTTATGCAACTAGTGCATGTCAGTCTGTGGAACCAGTCTCACGTAAGCGTACGTGTAAGGTCGGTCCGGGCCGCTTCATCCCACGATGCCGCCGAATCAAGATAAGACTAGTAACGGCAAGCAAATTGACAATATTGATGCCCACAACTGCTTTGTGTTCTACTCGTGCATAGTAACTACGCATAGACCTAGCTCACCATGCCACTGTTGGGGAACGTAGCAGAATTTGAAAATTTTATACGCATCACCAAGATCAATCTATGGAGTCATCTGTCAATGAGGGAGAGAGGAGTGCATCTACATATCCTTGTAGATCGCGCGCGGAAGCGTTCAAGAGAATGGGGTCGATGGAGTCGTACTCGACGTGATCCAAATCACCGATGACCAAGTGCTGAACGGACGGAACCTCCGCGTTCAACACACGTACGGTTGGGAAGACGTCTCCTCCAACTTGATCCAGCAAGGGGGAAGGAGAGGTTGATGAAGATCCAGCAGCACGACGGCGTGGTGGTGGAAGCACCGGTGATCTCGGCAGGGCTTCGCCAAGCGCAGGGAGACGGAGGAGTGTCACGGGAGGGAGAGGGAGAGGCCAGGGGCTTGGGTGCGGCTGCCCTCCCTCCCCCCCACTATATATAGGGTGCCTAGGGGGGGGGGGGCGCCGGCCCTAGGAGATCCAATCTCCTAAGGGGGGCGGCGGCCAAAGGGGGTACCTTGCCCCCCAAGGCAAGTGCGGCACCCCACCCCTAGGGTTTCCAACCCTAGGCGCAGGGGAAGGCCCAAGGGGGAGCACCAGCCCACTAGGGCCTGGTTCCCCTCCCACTTCAGCCCATGGGGCCCTCCGAGATAGGTGGCCCCACCCGGTGGACCCCTGGGACCCTTTTGGTGGTCCCGGTGCAATACCGATTACCCCCAAAACTTTTCCAATGGCTGAAACTTGACTTCCTATATATAAATCTTCACCTCCGGACCATTCCGGAACTCCTCGTGATGTACGGGATCTCATCCGGGACTCCGAACAACTTTCAGGTGACCGTATGCTAATATGTCTACAACCCTAGCGTCACCGAACCTTAAGTGTGTAGACCCTACGGGTTCGGGAGACATGCAGACATGACCGAGACGCTTCTCCGGTCAATAACCAATAGCGGGATCTGGATACCCATGTTGGCTCCCACATGCTCCATGATGATCTCATCGGATGAACCACGATGTCGAGGATTCAATCAATCTGTATACAATTCCCTTTGTTAATCGGTACGTTACTTGCCCGAGACTCGATCGTCGGTATCCCAATACCTAGTTCAATCTCGTTACCAGCAAGTCACTTTACTCGTGCCATAATGCATGATCCCGTGATCAACCACTTGGTCACATTGAGCTCATTATGATGATGCATTACCAAGTGGGCCCAGAGATACCTCTCCGTCATACGGAGTGACAAATCCCAGTCTCGATTGATGCCAACCCAACAGACACTTTCGGAGATACCTGTAATGTACCTTTATAGTCACCCAGTTACGTTGTGACGTTTGGCACACCTAAGGCACTCCTATGGTATCCGGGAGTTGCACAATCTCATGGTCTAAGGAAATGATACTTGACATTCAGAAAAGCTACAGCAAACGAACTACACGATCTTTGAGCTAAGCTTAGGATTGGGTCTTGTCCATCACATCATTCTCCTAATGATGTGATCCCGTTATCAATGACATCCAATGTCCATAGTCAGGAAACCATGACTATCCTTTGATCAACGAGCTAGTGAACTAGAGGCTCAGTAGGGACGTGTTGTGGTCTATGTATTCACACATGTATTACGATTTCCGGATAACACAATTATAGCATGAACAATAGACAATTATCATGAACAAAGAAATATAATAATAACCATTTTATTATTGCCTCTAGGGCATATTTCCAACATTGACAACGCGATTGATGTAGTTGAACTTCTTCTCGCTCCGACTGATCAAGCACCGAACGTACGGCACCTCTGAGTTCTGCACATGTTCAGCTTGATGACGTCCCTCAAACTCTTGATCCAATAAAGTGTCGAGGGAGAGTTCCGTCAGCATGACGGCATGGTGATGGTGATGGTGAAGTGATCCATGCAGGGCTTCGCCTAAGCACTATGTGAATATGACCGGAGGCGTAAACTGTGGAGGGGGGGGGGCGCCACACATGGCTAACAATGATTCGTGTGTTTTCTAGCGGTGCTCCCCTTTCATATATATGGGTTGGAGGGGTGGAGAGTGTAACGCCCACGATGCGGCTATATCTCCCACGTGTCGAGGCATGACTTAGAGGCATAGCTGCATGATGGTTTAATCTTCACACAATCACATGTACTGAATAAGAAAGGGATAAAGAGTTGGCTTACAATCGCCACTTCACAAAATAACAAGTTAAACATACATCATCCATAGTACAATCAAGGTCCTACTATGGAACCAAAATAAAAGAAGACAACCCCAAATGCTAGATCCCCGATCGTCCCAACTGGGCACCACTACTGATCAACCGGAAAAGACACATAACAACAATCAAGATCTTCATCGAGCTCCCACTTGAGCTCGGTTGCGTCACCTGCACTAGTATCATCGGCACCTGCAACTGTTTGTAAGTATCTGTGAGTAACAAGGACTCAACAATCTCACACCCGCGAGATTAAGACTATTTAAGCTTATGGGTAGGGTAAGGTAATGAGGTGGAGCTCCAACAAGCACTAAGCACATATGGTGGCTAACATACGCAAATAAGAGAGAGAAGAGAAGCAACACAATGATCGAGAAGCTATAAGTGATCAAGAAGTGATCCTAAAACTACTTACGTTCAAGCATAACACAAGACCATGTTCACTTCCCGGACTCCGCCGAAAAGAGACCATCACAGCTACACACGCGGTTGATGCATTTTAATTAAGCCAAGTGTCAAGTTCTCTACAACCGGACATTAACAAATTCCCATCTGCCACATAACCATGGGCACGGCTTTCGAAAGTTTATACCCTACAGGGGTGTCCCAACTTAGCCCATCACAAGCTCTCACGGTCAACGAAGGATATTCCTTCTCCCGGAAAGACCCGATTAGTCTTGGAATCCCGGTTACAAGACATTTCGACAATGGTAAAACAGGACTAGCAAAGCCGCCCGATGTGCCAACAATCCCGATAGGAGTCGCACGTATCTCGTTCTCAGGGCACACCGGATGAGACATCCTACGAGTAAAACCAGCCCTCAAGTTTCCTCGTGGTGGCCCCGCCGTCTACTCAGTTCGGACCAACTCTTAGAGAAGCACTGGCCCGGGGGGTTAAAATAAAGATGACCCTCGGGCTCCGGAAACCCAAGGGGAAAAAGGCTTAGGTTGTTAGGAAAATGTAAAACCAAGGTTGGGCCTTGCTGGAGGAGTTTTATTCAATGCGAACTGTCAAGGGGGTCCCATAAATCCCGAACCGTGTAAGGAACGCAAAATCAAGGAACATAACACCGGTATGACGGAAACTAGGGCGGCAAGAGTGGAACAAAACACCAGGCATAAGGCCGAGCCTTCCACCCTTTACCAAGTATATTGATGCATTAATTAAATAAGAGATATTGTGATATCCCAACATATCCATGTTCCAACATGGAATAGACTTCAACTTCACCTGCAACTAGCAACGCTATAAGAGGGGCTGAGCAAAAGCGGTAACATAGCCAAACAACGGTTTGCTAGGATGGTTGAAAAAGGTTTGAGGCTATCATGGCAATTTGGGAGGCTTGATAAACAAGTGGTAGGTAGCGCGACATAGCGATAGAGCGAAAAACGAGCAAGCAAAGATAGAAGTGATATCGAGGGTATGGTCGTCTTGCCTGAGATCCCGCAAGGAAGAAGAACGAGTCCAAGAAGTAGACGACCCAACGTAGTCGAACAAATCCTCACAACTCCCGGAACAAAACCGAAGCTAACGAGAGAAGCAACCCGGAAAGAAGCAAGCAACATAGTAAACAACCATCACATAAACATGGCACGATGCGCAACCAAGTATGATGCATGTACGGTTTAATGAGGTATGGCAATATGGCAAAGTGCACAAACAAAACTACAAATTAGTGGAGCTCAATATGCAACACGTATTGACGAAACACCACATTAATTATTTAGTTCTCTCTCGTTTATGTATCCAACAATATTAAATGTAGTTAAACATGGCAAGAGGTGAGGCATAAGTAAACTACACATTTTAGGCAATTTTAAATGAGGCGGAAAAAACAACAACAATTCCGGGAAATCCTCATATGCAAATTTTAGAGTTCGTACTTTTCTGCCCTATACACAATTTTAGAGTTATTAAACATGCAAAGTAATGCCACCATGTTAAACTATGCATTTTCTGCCCCATTTACATATAAAGTTTATTTAAAATGGAGCTACGGTTATTTAGTTATGAATTAAAGCATTTTAGCATGGCATTTAAGCAAATTAATGCAAATAGCAAGTTTAACATTTTAAACATGGATGAAAGTGGCATATTATGAAACTAGATAGAATTCTAAGCATTTTACATATGAAGTTTAATTAATTCTGATGCATGGTTATTTAATTATGTGAAATGCAAGAAAATGGCATTTCTATAATATGCATGTCCAGGATATTTAGCAAATATGTCCAAGGGAAAAAACGTCCGTGGGCTGAAGCTGAACTGGCCCAATAGGAGAAAAAAAAGAAAGGTGGGGTGCTGGGGTGTGGCCTCACCCAGTGGGCCTTGCCCCGTTTGATGGAGAGGAGGGGCCGGCAGGGGAGCGGGCAGGCCACGGTTGGCTGGGGCCCACCCGGTGGCCCAAGCGGGGGAGCGGGGCGGTTCGTCGCCTACTCAAGCACCCGCTCGAGCAGGATGCAGGGGCGGTGGCTGCCGCGACAAACATCGGCGAGGGGCGGCGCGGAGAGGGTCGGCGAGGTCAGGAAGAGGCGGAACCAGCCGGGGCTCCCCAGATCCGGCGAGAGGAGCCGACGACGAGCTCGGAGCGGCGAGGTCCGGCGCAAGCTCCCTTGGGAAGCTCCGAGTCATTGCGGCGGTGGGATCCCTGGGGTGCTCCGGCGAGGTCTAGTCATCGGAGGCGGGTGGCGGAGCTCCTCCAGCGGGGACGAGGCGTGGGGCGACGGGGCTGGCGAGGAGGCAAAGCGCGTGACGAGGCGGCGGTTCGGGACGGCGGTGCGGGGATCCGCGGCTGGCGGCGGAGGTGCGGCCCGATCCGGGCCCAGGCGGGCCGGATCCGGGCTCCATGGGCCCGCGTGGTGGGGAGGCTGGAGGGGCACGTGTGGCAGTAGGGGAGTGGTGGAGGGCGGCGCTGGGGATGAGGTGGCGCGCGCTGGTTGGCTGAAGGGGCGTGGCGGTGCTGCCAAGTGGCGGGGAGGGGTTTGGCCGGCGCGGAATGCGAGGAGTGAAGGAAATATGCCCTAGAGGCAATAATAAAGTTATTATTTATTTCCTTATATCATGATAAATTTTTATTATTCATGCTAGAATTGTATTAACCGGAAACATAATACATGTGTGAATACATAGAAAAAAATAGAGAGTCACTAGTATGCCTCTACGTGACTAGCTCATTAATCAAAGATGGTTATGTTTCCTAACCATAGACATGAGTTGTCATTTGATTAACGGGATCACATCATTAGGAGAATGATGTGATTGACTTGACCCATTCCGTTAGCTTAGCACTCGATCGTTTAGTATGTTGCTATTGCTTTCTTCATGACTTATACATGTTCCTATGACTATGAGATTATGCAACTCCCGTTTACCGGAGGAACACTTTGTGTGCCACCAAATGTCACAACGTAACTGGGTGATTATAAAGGTGCTCTACAGGTGTCGCCAAAGGTACTTGTTGGGTTGGCGTATTTCGAGATTAGGATTTGTCACTCCGATTGTCGGAGAGGTATCTCTGGGCCCACTCGGTAATGCACATCACTATAAGCCTTGCAAGCATTGCAACTAATGAGTTAGTTGCAAGATGATGTATTACGGAACGAGTAAAGAGACTTGCCGGTAACGAGATTGAACTAGGTTTTGAGATACCGACGATCGAATCTCGGGCAAGTAACATACCGATGACAAAGGGAACAACGTATGTTGTTATGCGGTCTGACCGATAAAGATCTTCGTGGAATATGTAGGAGCCAATATGGGCATCCAGGTCCCGCTATTGGTTATTGACCAGAGATGTGTCTCGGTCATCTCTACATAGTTCTCGAACCCGTAGGGTCCGCACGCTTAACGTTCGTTGACGATATAGTACTATGTGAGTTATGTATGTTGGTAACCGAATGTTGTTCGGAGTCCGGGATGAGATCACAGACATGACGAGGAACTCCGGAATGGTCCGGAGACAAAGTTTTATATATGGGATAATAGTGTTTAGTCACCGGAAGGGTTCCGGAAATCACCAGAAGGGGTTCCGGATGTTTCCCGAAATGTTTGGGTACGAGAACACTTTATTTGGGCCAAAGGGGAAAGCCCACAAGGTTTTTGGAAAGCACAAAAGGAAGTTTTGCGGAATCCAGGGGCCAAACGCCAGGGTCCCTGGCGTCTAGGTCCAGACGCCGGGAACCCTGGCGTCTGGCCCTGGAGTCCGAGAAGGACTCTTGCCTTTTGGGTGAAACCGACTTTGTGGAGGCTTTTACTCCAAGTTTCGACCCCAGGGCTCAACATATAAATAGAGGGGCAGGGCTAGCACCAAAGACACATCAAGAAACACCAAGCCGTGTGCCGGCAACCCCGTCTCGTCTAGTTTATCCTCCGTCATAGTTTCGTAGTGCTTAGGCGAAGCCCTGCGAAGATTGTTCTTCACCAACACCGTCACCACGCCGTCGTGCTGCCGGAACTCATCTACTACTTCGCCCCTCTTGCTGGATCGAGAAGGCGAGGACGTCACCGAGCCAAACGTGTGCAGAACTCGGAGGTGCCATGCTTTCGGTGCTTGGATCGGTCGGATCGTGAAGACGTACGACTACATCAACCGCGTTGATATAACGCTTCCGCTTACGGTCTACGAGGGTACGTAGACAACTCTCTCCCCTCGCGTTGCTATGCATCACCATGATCTTGTGTGTGCGTAGGATTTTTTTTGAAATTACTACGTTCCCCAACAGTGGTATTAGAGCCTAGGTTTTATGTGTTGATGTTATATGCACGAGTAGAACACAAGTGAGTTGTGGGCGATATAAGTCATACTGCTTACCAGCATGTCATACTTTGGTTCGGCGGTATTGTTGGACGAAGCGGCCTGGACCGACATTACGCGTACGCTTACGCGTGACCGGTTCTCCCGACGTGCTTTGCACAAAGGTGGCTAGCGGGTGACAGTTTCTCCAACTTTAGTTGAACCAAGTGTGGCTACACCCGGTCCTTGCGAAGGTTAAAACAACACCAACTTTACAAACTATCATTGTGGTTTTGATGCGTAGGTAAGATTGGTTCTTGCTTAAGCCCGTAGCAGCCACGTAAAACTTGCAACAACAAAGTAGAGGACGTCTAACTTGTTTTGGCAGGGCATGTTGTGATGTGATATGGTCAAGACATGATGCTAAATTTTTATTGTATGAGATGATCATGTTTTGTAACCGAGTTGTCGGCAACCGGCATGAGCCATATGGTTGTCGCTTTATTGCATGCAATGCAATCGCGCTGTAATGCTTTACTTTATCACTAAGCGGTAGCGATAGTCGTGGAAGCATAAGATTGGTGAGACGACAACGATGCTACGATGGAGATCAAGGTGTCGCGCCGGTGACGATGGTGATCACGACGGTGCTTCGAAGATGGAGATCACAAGCACAAGATGATGATGGCCATATCATATCACTTATATTGATTGTATGTGATGTTTATCTTTTATGCATCTTATCTTGCTTTGATTGACGGTAGCATTATAAGATGATCTCTCACTAATTATCAAGAAGTGTTCTCCCTGAGTATGCACCGTTGCGAAAGTTCTTTGTGCTGAGACACCACGTGATGATCGGGTGTGATAGGCTCTACGTTCAAATACAACGGGTGCAAAATAGTTGCACACGCAGAATACTCAGGTTATACTTGACAAGCCAAGCATATACAGATATGGCCTCGGAACACGGAGACCGAAAGGTCGAGCGTGAATCATATAGTATATATGATCAACATAGTGATGTTCACCAATGAAACTACTCCATCTCACGTGATGATCGGACATGGTTTAGTTGATTTGGATCACGTGATCACTTAGAGGATTAGAGGGATGTCTATCTAAGTGGGAGTTCTTAAAGTAATATGGTTAATTGAACTTAAATTTATCATGAACTTAGTCCTAGTAGTATTTTGTAAATCATGCTGTAGATCAATAGCTCGCGTTGTTGCTTTCCTGTGTTTATTTTGATATGTTCCTAGAGAAAATTGTATTGAAATATGTTAGTAGCAATGATGCAGATTGGATCCGTGATCTAAGGTTTATCCTTATTGCTGCACAGAAGAATTATGTCCTTGATGCACCGCTAGGTGACAGACCTATTGCAGGAGCAGATGCAGACGTTATGAATGTTTGGCTAGCTCAATATGATGACTACTTGATAGTTTAGTGCACCATGCTTAACGGCTTAGAATCGGGACTTCAAAGACATTTTGAACGTCATGGAACATATGAGATGTTCCAGGAGTTGAAGTTAATATTTCAAGCAAATACCCGAGTTGAGAGATATGAAGTTTCCAACAAGTTCTATAGCTAAAAGATAAAGGAGAATCGCTCAACTAGTGAGCATGTGCTCAGATTGTCTGGGTACTACAATCGCTTGAATCAAGTGGGAGTTAATCTTCCAAATAAGATAGTGATTGACAGAATTCTCTAGTCACCATCACCAAGTTAGTAGAACTTCGTGATGAACTATAATATGCAAGGGATAACGGAAACAACTCCCAAGCTCTTCGTGATGCTGAAATCGACGAAGGTAGAAATCAAGAAAAACATCAAGTGTTGATGGTTGACAAGACCACTAGTTTCAAGAAAAGGGCAAAGGGAAGAATGGGAACTTCAAGAAGAATGGCAAGCAAGTTGCTGCTCAAGTGAAAAAGCCCAAGTCTGATCCTAAGCCTGAGACTAAGTGCTTCTACTGCAAAGGGTGTGACGCCCCGATTTGATCGTACACTAATCATACACGCAAATGTGTATGATCAAGATCAGGGACTCACGGAAAGATATCACAACACAACTCTACAAATAAAAATAGTCATACAAGCATCATATTACAAGCCAGGGGCCTCGAAGGCTCGAATACAAGAGCTCGATCATAGACGAGTCAGCGGAAGCAACAATATCTGAGTACAGACATAAGTTAAACAAGTTTGCCTTAAGAAGGCTAGCACAAACTGGGATACAGATCGACAGAGGCGCAGGCCTCCTGCCTGGGATCCTCCTAAACTACTCCTGGTCGTCATCAGCGGGCAGCACGTAGTAGTAGGCACCTCCGGTGTAGTAGGAGTCGTCGTCGACGGTGGCGTCTGGATCCTGGGCTCCAACATCTGGTTGCGACAACCAGGTAGAAGGGATAGGGGAAAAGAGGGAGAAAGCAACCGTGAGTACTCATCCAAAGTACTCGCAAGCAAGGAGCTACACTACATATGCATGCATTGGTATCAAATGGAATAAGGGTATCATATGTGGACTGAACTGCAGAATGCCAGAATAAGAGGGGGATAACTAATCCTGTCGAAGACTACGCTTCTGGAAGCCTCCGTCTTGCAGCATGTAGAAGAGAGTAGACTGAAGTCCTCCAAGTAGCATCGCATAGCATAAACCTAACCGATGATCCTCTCCTCGTCGCCCTGTTAGAGAGCGATCACCGGGTTATATCTGGCACTTGGAAGGGTGTGTTTTAATAAGTATCCGGTTCTAGTTGTCATAAGGTCAAGGTACAACTCCGGGTCGTCCTTTCACCGAGGGACACAGCTATTCGAATAGATAAACTTCCCTGCAGGGGTGCACCACATACCCCAACACGCTCGATCCCATTTGGCCGGACACACTTTCCTGGGTCATGACCGGCCTCGGAAGATCAACACGTCGCAGCCCTACCTAGGCACAATAGAGAGGTCAGCACGCCGGTCTAAACCCTATGGCGCAGGGGTCTGGGCCCATCGCCCTTTGCACACCTGCATGTTGCGTACGCGGCCGGAAGCAGACCTAGCCTAGTGGCTTTCCAGTCCAATCCGGCGCGCGCCACTCAGTCGCTGACATCACGAAGGCTTCGGCTGATACCACGACGCCGGGATACCCATAACTGCTCCCACGTAGATGGTTAGTGCGTATAGACCAAATGGCCAGACTCAGATCAAATACCCAGATCTCGTTAAGCGTGTTAAGTATCCGCTAACCTGCCCTGTCGCTCCGCCACAAAGTAACAGTCGGGGGCCGTCGGGAACCCAGGCCCACCACTACCTGGGTGGAACCACCTGCCCCTTCAGCCCCCATCTCCGAACGGTATCATAAGTAATGTAACAGTGTAAAGTATATAGAATATGCCCGTGATCACCTCCCGAAGTGATCACGGCCCAGTAGTATAGCATGGCAGACAGACAAGAGTGTAGGGCCACTGATGGAACACTAGCATCCTATACTAAGCAGTAGGATAGCAGGTAAAGGTAACAACAGTAGTAGCAAGGACAGGCTATGCAGCAGTATAGGATTTACGGAAAGCAGTAACATGCTACACTACTCTAATGCAAGCAGTATAGAGAAGAGTAGACGATATCTGGTGATCAAGGGGGGGGGGGCTTGCCTGGTTGCTCTGGCAAGAGAGAGGGGTCGTCAACTCCGTAGTCGTACTGGGTAGCAGCGGCGTCGGTCTCGGTGTCTATCGAGAGAAGAGGGGGGAGAACAATAAATATTTAAGCAAGCATATGCATAGTGATGCATGACATGACAAGTAACGGCGTTAGAGGTGCCCTAACGCGGTAATAGGTGATACCGGCGAAGGGGGATGACATCCGGGAAAGTATCCTCGGTGTTTTGCATTTTCGAGCAGAGGAGCCGGAGGGGGAAAGTTGCGAGTTTGCTATGCTAGGGATGCATGACGGACGAACGGGCTGCGTATCCGGGTTCGTCTCATCGTTCTGAGCAACTTTCATGTACAAAGTTTTTTCATCCGAGCTACGGTTTATTTTATATTAATTTTAAAAGATTTAAATCATTTTTAGGATTTATTTAATTAATTTAATCAACATTATCCAGAATAGTGTCTGCTAACGTCATCATGACGTCAGCATGACGTCAGTAGTTGACTTGGTCAACCTGACAGGTGGGTCCCGTTCGTCATACTCTGTTTTAATTAACTAATAGTTAATTAGGTTAAGTGATTAGGTTAATCTAATTATAATTAATTAACTTAATTAATTATGTTAATTAATCTATTTAATTAATTAATTATTATTATTTTTAATAATTATTATTTTTAATTTCTTTCCTTTATCATTTTTTTAACGTTCCAGGGGCGTGGGCCCCTGTGGTCAGAGGCCCAGGCTAGCCAATCGGGCGCTGGGCAAAACAGGGGGCTGGCGTGGGCATGGGCGCCCATGCCCGAGGCCATGGGCGAGGGGTCGCGCCAGCGAGCGCCGTCGCCGGTCGCCGGAAGCAGCGGTGCGGTGAATCGGCTGTGTGCGGCCGCGATGGTTGAGGGCGGCGGCCAGCGACCTGAGGGCCAAGCAGGTCGCGGCAGGGGATGCGGCGCAGAGGTGGGGAGCACCGTGGGCGCGGTCGAGCGGGAAGGCAGGGCGAGGCCCGCGGCGGCGGCGGTTCACGGTGCGGGACGGGCGCGGTCGCCGCACGGCAAGAGCGGGCGCGCGCGCAGAGGGGGAGCGGGGTGCGCAGCGACAGGGGGACGCGCGTCCGGAGCAACAGGGTCTCGGCCCCTGGCACGGCGAGGGCGGCCAAGGCCATGGAGCAGGGCAGCGCACGAGCGGGGACGGGTGAGGCGGAGCGGACAGACAGGAGGGAGGCGCGTGCTCACATCGAGGAGTAGGGACTAGGGTAGCGGGGCTCGGGGCGGATGCCGGGGACGACATGCGGCGGGGTAGACGACGAGGTGGCTCCGGCGAGGCATGTGGAGCTCCGGGCGGCGGCGAGGCGGCGTCGGGGTCGTGCCCCGATTCCGTTCTGGATCGGGAAGGGGGCGAGGACGGGGAGGCGAGCGACGGGGTCTAGGCGGCGATGGCGGGGTGACGCCTGAGACGACGAGCGGCGTCGGGAACGCCGATGGCAAGGTGGGCAGCGGGGAGGGGTTGGAGCCCAATCTGGATCGTGGGGGAAGATAGGGAGGTGAGGGGATCGTGTGGGGGGGGGGGGGTGTGCGGGGCGAGTGGGGATGGTGGGTTAGGGTTTGCGTTGTGGGGGGGAGTGGATAAGGAGTGGGGTGGGGCGGCTGGGCCGTGGGGTGAGCCGGCCCGTTCGGGCGGCTGAGGCCAGCTGGGCCACTTGGCCCAGCGGGGGGGGGGGGGTCCTATTTTCTTTTTTTCTTTGTTTGTTTTGTTTTTCTTTTTCTTTTTACTTTTATACCCCTTATCTTATTTCTTTTATTTTACTTTCAGTTCCTATTTATAATAGTTTCATTACGTACCACAGTGACACCTAATTGGATGATTCAAACAATGCCACTGTCACATTATTTTTGTACCCAAACTAAAAATAGTTTTGTAATTGTTCAATTTTTAAATATCATTTAAATAATAGTTTTGCTACTGTTTTATTTACTATAGTGCATTTAAAAACTTTTATAAAAGTGTGGTTCCCCCACCATAGTTACTTATGATTTATGTGCCACGCTTAGTGCATTTTACTTTCAAAGTTTGAATTTTTTTTGGTTGTTTGCCTTGGTTTGGAAATTGAATTAGAATCGGTTTCGAATCAACGCGAGTTCATCTACAGTAATCGAGGTGACGTGGCATAATTAGCAGAGGGTTACTGTAGCTTAACTATCCGGGCATCACAATTCTCCTCCACTACAAGAAATCTCGTCCCGAGATTTAGGAGCGATTATAAGGGGGAAGGGATCTGGTTATGAAATTCTAACGATTCTTCTCGGTGCGAAGGGGTCAATCCATTACATTGATGTCTTCAGTCCTCTGCTTCCGGTCATCATGATGAAGTCATCATCCTTTCTTCGTAAATTCCATCGTACTTATGGAAGGACAAGGGGTGGTTATTCTGTAAGAACAGACCTCTGCAAGGTTGACTACCCGGTAGTTAACATCGGGGAAGGTGGCGGAAAGTAACTCTCGAATTAAAACTTAAGAAAATACCGAGAGCAAAGTAAGGAGGTATCATTGGAAGTTTCGAGCGGGCAGGCAATTGTTCGATGCCTGAAACGAAGTGTTGAAGGGGTTTAGAGCAATGTGAATAAGCATTGCATCTGATACTTGAATAGATCAAAAGGCAGGTGGTCCGTGAATACCTACAAAGTCAAGCGCGAGGAATAACTTTGATAACAGGGTGTATAGGAGAGTCAGGTTTCGATCCTGTGGAACTGTGGGTTATGGGCCCACCATGTGGGTTTTTTTAGGAGTAGTGACATCTTGCACGGTCATGATAGCAAGGCATGTCAGAGGGTAGCCTATCAGTTATGTCGGCAACAATGTCGGTACCAAGGGCGAGGGACGAAGAGAACCATTTTCCTGCTCGTTGAACGAGGCGGACCAATAGGCAGAGTTCTCGTCCATCGGTGGCTACCGGAATGTCATCAACAATAGTAACAGGGTCATGCTAACAGAATTGTACACCACGGTGTTTACATAAACAGGAGAATATTTCTGCTTGTAACATATAGAGCACAAGAAAGGTTAAACAAAACAATGGAAATGAAAAATGTGATTCTTAGATTAAACAGAAGAATGGAAAGGAAAATGTGATTAAACACATATTTCAGGGGTATATCCTTCCCAAGAACAAGCAGAGTATGATATCCAAGACCGGATAGAAGGTAGAAAACTCTTTTAGGTAGGAGAGACAAATTTCATGACATTACCCATACAACGGTGTTTGGGTAATTTCAACAAGAAACATTTAGCATGGTGCTCCAAATGTTCTTATTGAAAATCGGAGTACCATAGACATGCTTCGAGATAGCGCTGACATGGTCAACAGGTGAAAATCAGACTTGGAAACAAAAAGGATCCATTAGGAATAACTTGTAGAATAAGTCTTACAGTTTCCTCATGGAAGAATGGATAGCATTGCTAAAAGGGAACTATAAGAATAGGGCCTCCGGCCAGGTGGGCTAGGTATGATACCACCTTACCGGGTCATATAAGGACCAATGATATGTCTCTTGAAAAATGTTCCAACCATCATATCTGACCAAGATTTAGATCTGATTGGTGTCAGGATACCTCAAACTCAGGATGCCTAAGAAGAAAAGGTGCAACACAATTGACGGGATGACATTGTAAGATTCTCGGGAAATGCACTATGGTAGCGAGTTCCGAAACAAGAGTTCATCATTAAAACCAAGGAGAGGATGAGGAGGTGGCTGATAGGCTCAGCAACAAATCATCGAGATTTCCAAAGGATTGATTTCCACAATTATGTGAACAAGGAAATATCATTTGTCGGATCAAATGTCATAATGATGTATGCTTGAGGGAAACATACACAACTGAACAATGATAGAAGGGTGCACCCAGGAATCTGGACTAGGTAGCACGATCAATGTTTGAATGATGATTCAATAATCAATAGACTTAGAATGAAACTGTAGACCAATAACTTCAAGCAATAGGGTTGCTAGAAGTTTAGAATTTACACATCACAGACCATTTATCGGTATTCCGGTTAGAAACAACACGGAGACCAAGAAATGAACGCAAAAGGCGAGAGATATTACTATATCAAGAATTCTCAAGAGGTGGTAAAATTACCACGACATTCTTGACATAAAAGGTGGTAACATTCCAAGGTAAAGAAGAACAAATGCTGGATAGCAAGGATATCAAGGTATAACTCAAAACACGAATAAGTTTGTGTTGAACGGAAGGCAATAAAGTGGTCGGTGATAACACAAACTATTGAGGGCGATGATGGTATTTCTCATCAAGAATTCGATATATATCTTGGAAGAGCTCAGGATGTTGATGATGACCACGACACATTTGTCGAGAAATTTCATGAAGATGTAATCGGTTGGCGATGACATCAAGTCAAATGATGACGCAACGAAAGTCAAATAATACTTGAAGAAGAACTCATAAGAAGTTATGCAGTTCCGTGATAAACTCAAGATACCAGAGGGGGTAATACTCGACAACGAATCAAAGTAGAGGTTGGACTTGGGTATTGCTCTACAAAAGACAAGTGCTTAAACTTGCACGAGAAATGGTATTTAAAAGAGAACATGGTCGGAACCTTGATTGCAAAAGGCCAGATCCGAGATATAAGATGAACTTATACCAAGGAATAATTAATTTGAGAGAAGCTTTAATGATAAGATCTACATCATGTCCATGGGAATGAACGCAAGGTTCAAGGTCGACTCCCAAGTCTTCAATGTATAACCTTCCATTCACTTTTCGCTTTGATAAAGGCCTTAGTGTTGAAAGTTTTACCTGGTGAAATACCAGATGAGTATGACTCGTGAAAACTTCCGAGTTCACACATATAAAGGAAGGCAACGGATCAACCCGTTAGGGTATCGTGGAAACAGATACCACAATCTTCAAGAGTAGATATCACCAGCTCGAAAGCAGAGCATGGTTGGCAAAAGGAGAGGATACAATTTACCAAAGGCATTATGTATCGGAGAAAGAACTCACAAGGTGATTAATTATGAAGGACACTGTCGGACGATAATCCAACGGTGGATATGGCGATCCACAACGGAGCTGATGTGAGTATAGATACCCAATCAGAGGAAGAAAGAATGCAAATGCATCGTTTTATAGGACATCTGAATAATTCAACGTTTAAATAGCAAAGGAACTATGATTTTTAAATCAAGGGATCAGGAGCAACGCTCTGATCAAGGATGGATAAGTTGAATAGACTTAGGGGTACCATCGATGGCAATCTGATTGGCCGAGAACCAACTCATGTTCGAAAGACGTCTGAGCGGAAAGATAATTTATAAGGATCAACTGATGATTGCGTGCATTCGCACACATATAGAATCAACGGACTTAAATGATAGTGACCAAGGATGCCAATAAGATTACTAGACTTATGGGATTAACCAAAATGTAAGCGAGCCAGAATTTCAAGAGCAATAGGCTCCTAAGGAATTTTGGAAGATCGAATGGTATTTCGAAGATTGATGACATACATGAATCAACTTGGGATGAGTGAATACTCGGTAAGTGTGAAAAATTATCCGTAGGGGTATTCAGGTGACAAGGAACAGCAAGGCGGTAAGCTCAAGGAGTATCGAAACAACGACGAGTATTTCGGGGTATCTTATAATAACAAGATCAACTATGGATGAATGTAAGAATAACAACTGCAAGTAGTTATCCATAAGGGTTGACGGTGGAAGGGGAATTGCAAACGTGATGAACACAAGTTCTCGGGTTAACAGCGGAGAGTATCTTCAGGGTCTTCACGTGCAGCAGACGATCATCAGTAATAAGGGGCTCTCCGGGTGAAAGTGATAACGAGATCCTAATGTTAGATTTAGTAAAATTCATTTAACCCGAGTAGGAGAGAGTTCAGTGTCCCAGAGTAAGGATCGAGGAGTAAAAAGATCCTACTACCACCCAAACGGCGACGTGTGCCCGTAAGACACACAGCCGTGTTAGTAAAAGTTTTTGCAATGTCTAGACTCGACTTCGGCCAAGGAGTGTGGAAGGGGGATTCCTACAGGCAGTCGGCTCTGATACCAACTTGTGACGCCCCCGATTTGATCATACACTAATCATACACGCAAATGTGTACGATCAAGATCAGGGACTCACGGAAAGATATCTCTACAAATAAAAATAGTCATACAAGCATCATATTACAAGCCAGGGGCCTCGAAGGCTCGAATACAAGAGCTCGATCATAGACGAGTCAGCGGAAGCAACAATATCTGAGTACAGACATAAGTTAAACAAGTTTGCCTTAAGAAGGCTAGCACAAACTGGGATACAGATCGAAAGAGGCGCATGCCTCCTGCCTGGGATCCTCCTAAACTACTCCTGGTCGTCATCAGCGGGCAACACGTAGTAGTAGGCACCTCCGGTGTAGTAGGAGTCGTCGTCGACGGTGGCGTCTGGATCCTGGGCTCCAACATCTGGTTGCGACAACCAGGTAGAAGGGATAGGGGAAAAGAGGGAGAAAGCAACCGTGAGTACTCATCCAAAGTACTCGCAAGCAAGGAGCTACACTACATATGCATGCATTGGTATCAAATGGAATAAGGGTATCATATGTGGACTGAACTGCAGAATGCCAGAATAAGAGGGGGATAACTAATCCTGTCGAAGACTACGCTTCTGGAAGCCTCCGTCTTGCAGCATGTAGAAGAGAGTAGACTGAAGTCCTCCAAGTAGCATCGCATAGCATAAACCTAACCGATGATCCTCTCCTCGTCGCCCTGTTAGAGAGCGATCACCGGGTTATATCTAGCACATGGAAGGTTGTGTTTTAATAAGTATCCAGTTCTAGTTGTCATAAGGTCAAGGTACAACTCTGGGTCGTCCTTTTACCGAGGGACACGGCTATTCGAATAGATAAACTTCCCTGCAGGGGTGCACCACATACCCCAAGACGCTCGATCCCATTTGGCCGGACACACTTTCCTGGGTCATGACCGGCCTCGGAAGATCAACACGTCGCAGCCCTACCTAGGCACAACAGAGAGGTCAGCACGCCGTTCTAAACCCTATGGCGCAGGGGTCTGGGCCCATCGCCCTTTGCACACCTGCATGTTGCGTACGCGGCCGGAAGCAGACCTAGCCTAGTGGCTTTCCAGTCCAATCCGGCGCGCGCCACTCAGTCGCTGACGTCACGAAGGCTTCGGCTGATACCACGACGCCGGGATACCCATAACTGCTCCCACGTAGATGGTTAGTGCGTATAGACCAAATGGCCAGACTCAGATCAAATACCCAGATCTCGTTAAGCGTGTTAAGTATCCGCGAACGCTGACCAGGGCCAGGCCCACCTCTCTCCTACGTGGTCGGAACCTGCCCTGTCGCTCCGCCACAAAGAAACAGTCGGGGGCCGTCAGGAACCCAGGCCCACCACTACCTGGGTGGAACCACCTGCCCCTTCAGCCCCCATCTCCGAACAGTATCATAAGTAATGTAATAGTGTAAAGTATATAGTATATGCCCGTGATCACCTCCCGAAGTGATCACGGCCCAGTAGTATAGCATGGCAGAGGGACAAGAGTGTAGGGCCACTGATGGAACACTAGCATCCTATACTAAGCAGTAGGATAGCAGGTAAAGGTAACAACAGTAGTAGCAAGGACAGGCTATGCAGCAGTATAGGACTTACGGAAAGCAGTAACATGCTACACTACTCTAATGCAAGCAGTATAGAGAAGAGTAGACAATATCTGGTGATCAAGGGGGGGCTTGCCTGGTTGCTCTGGCAAGAGAGAGGGGTCGTCAACTCCGTAGTCGTACTGGGTAGCAGCGGCATCGGTCTCGGTGTCTATCGAGAGAAGAGGGGGGAGAACAATAAATATTTAAGCAAGCATATGCATAGTGATGCATGACATGACAAGTAACTGCGTTAGAGGTGCCCTAACGCGGTAATAGGTGATACCGGTGAAGGGGGATGACATCCGGGAAAGTATCCCCGGTGTTTTGCGTTTTCGAGCAGAGGAGCCGGAGGGGGAAAGTTGCGAGTTTGCTATGCTAGGGATGCGTGACGGACGAACGGGCTGCGTGTCCGAGTTCGTCTCGTCGTTTTGAGCAACTTTCATGTACAAAGTTTTTTCATCCGAGCTACGGTTTATTTTATATTAATTTTAGAAGATTTAAATCATTTTTAGGATTTATTTAATTAGTTTAATCAACATTATCCAGAATAGTGTCTGCTGACGTCATCATGACGTCAGTAGTTGACTTGGTCAACCTGACAGGTGGGTCCCGTTCGTCATACTCTGTTTTAATTAACTAACAGTTAATTAGGTTAATTAGTGATTAGGTTAATCTAATTATAATTAATGAACTTAATTAATTATGTTAATTAATCTATTTAATTAATTAATTATTATTATTTTTAATAATTATTATTTTTAATTTCTTTCATTTATCATTTTTTTAACGTTCCAGGGGCGTGGGCCCTTGTGGTCAGAGGCCCAGGCTAGCCAATCGGGCGCTGGGCAAAACAGGGGGCGGGCGTGGGCGTGGGCGCCCATGCCCGAGGCCACGGGCGAGGGGTCGCGCCAGCGAGCGCCGGCGCCGGTCGCCGGAAGCAGCGGTGCGGTGAATCGGCTGTGTGCGGCCGCGATGGTTGAGGGCGGCGGCCAGCGACCTGAGGGCCAAGCAGGTCGCGGCAGGGGATGCAGCGCAGAGGTGGGGAGCACCGTGGGCGCGGTCGAGCGGGAAGGCAGGGCGAGGCCCGTGGCGGCGGCGGTTCGCGGCGCGGGACTGGCGCGGTCGCCGCGCGGCGAGAGCGGGCGCGCGCGCAGAGGGGGAGCGGGGTGCGCAGCGACAGGGGGACGCGCGTCCGGAGCGACAGGGGCTCGACCCCTGGCACGGCGAGGGCGGCCAAGGCCACGGAGCAGGGCATCGCACGAGCGGGGACGAGTGAGGCGGAGCGGACAGACAGGAGGGAGGCGCGTGCTCAAATCGAGGAGTAGGGACTAGGGTAGCGGGGCTCGGGGCGGATGCCGGGGACGACATGCGGCGGGGTAGACGACGAGGTGGCTCCGGCGAGGCATGTGGAGCTCCGGGCGGCGGCGAGGCGGCGTTGGGGTCGTGCCCCGATCCCGTTCTGGATCAGGAAGGGGGCGAGGACGGGGAGGCGAGCGACGGGGTCTAGGCGGCGATGGCGGGGCGACGCCTAAGACGACGAGCGGCGTCGGGAACGCCGATGGCAAGGTGGGCAGCGGGGAGGGGTTGGAGCCCGATCTGGATCGTGGGGGAAGATAGGGAGGAGAGGGGATCGTGCGGGGGGGGGGGGATGTGCGGGGCGAGTGGGGATGGTGGGTTAGGGTTTGCGTCGTGGGGGGGAGTGGATAAGGAGTGGGGTGGGGCGGCTGGGCCGTGGGGTGAGCCGGCCCGTTCGGGCGGCTGAGGCCAGCTGGGCCACTTGGCCCAGCGGGGGGGGGTCCTGTTTTCTTTTTTTTCTTTGTTTGTTTTGTTTTTCTTTTTTTTTTTACTTTTATACCCCTTATCTTATTTCTTTTATTTTACTTTCAGTTCCTATTCATAATAGTTTCATTACATACCAAAGTGACACCGAATTGGATGATTCCAACAATGCCACTGTCACATTATTTTCGTACCCAAACTAAAAATAGTTTTGTAATTGTTCAATTTTTAAATATCATTTAAATAATAGTTTTGCTACTGTTTTATTTACTATAGTGCATTTAAAAACTTTTATAAAAGTGTGGTTCCACCACCATAGTTACTTATGATTTATGTGCCACGCTTAGTGCATTTTACTTTCAAAGTTTGAATTTTTTTTGTTGTTTGCCTTGGTTTGGAAATTGAATTAGAATTGGTTTCGAATCAACGCGAGTTCATCTACAGTAATCGAGGTGACATGGCATAATTAGCAGAGGGTTACTGTAGCTTAACTATCCGGGCGTCACAAAGGGACTGGTCACTGGAAGCGGAACTACCCCAAGTGATTGGCGGATAAGAAGGATGGCAAAGTGAACATAAGTATATTTGATATACATGCTATTGATGTGTACTTTACTAGTGTTTATAGCAACCCCTCAGTATTTGATACTAGTTCAGTTGCTAAGATTAGTAGCTCGAAACGGGAGTTGCAGAATAAACAGAGACTAGTTAAGGGTGAAGTGACGATGTGTGTTGGAAGTTGTTCCAAAATTGATATGATCATCATCGCACACTCCCTATACTTTCGGGATTAGTGTTGAACCTAAATAAATGTTATTTGGTGTTTGCGTTGAGCATGAATATGATTTGATCATGTTTATTGTAATACGGTTATTCATTTAAGTAAGAGAATAAATTGTTGTTCTGTTTACATGAATAAAACCTTATATGGTTACACACCCAATGAAAATAGTTCGGTGGATCTCGATCGTAGTGATACACATAAACATAATATTGAAACCAAAAGATTCAAAGTTAATAATGATAGTGCAAACTTATTTGTGGCACTGCCATTTAGGTCATATTGGTGTAAAGCGCATGAAGAAACTCCATGCTGATGGGCTTTTGGAATCACTTGATTATGAATCAGTTGGTACTTGCGAACCGTGCCTTATGGGCAAGATGACAAAAACACCGTTCTCCGGTACTATGGAGAGAGCAACAGATTTATTGGAAATCATACATATAGATGTATGTGGTCCGATGAATGTTGAGGCTCGTGGCGGATATCGTTATTTTCTCACCTTCACAGATGACTTAAGCAGATATGGGTATATCTACTTAATGAAACATAATCCTGAAACGTTTGAAAGGTTCAAAGAAATTCTAAGTGAAGTTGAAAATCATCGTAACAAGAAAAGAAAATTCCTACGATCTGATCGTGGAGGAGAATATTTGAGTTACGAGTTTGGTGTACATTTGAAACAATGTGGAATAGTTTCGCAGCTCATGCCACCCGGAACACCACAGCGTAATGGTGTGTCCGAACGTCATAATCGTACTTTACTTGATATGGTGCGATCTATGATGTCTCTTACTGATTTACCGCTATCGTTTTGGGGATATGCTCTAGAGACGGCCGCATTCACGTTAAATAGGGCACCATCAAAATCCGTTGAGACGACGCCTGAACTGTGGTTTGGCAAGAAACCAAAGTTGTCGTTTCTGAAAGTTTGGGTTTGCGATGCTTATGTGAAAAAGATTCAACCTGATAAGCTCGAACCCAAATCGGAGAAATGTGTCTTCATAGGATATCCAAAGGAAACTATTGGATACACCTTCTATCACAGATCCGAAGGCAAGACTTTTGCTGCTAAATTCGGAAACTTTCTGGAGAAGGAGTTTCTCTCGAAAGAAGTGACTGGGAGGAAAGTAGAACTTGACGAGGTAACTGTACCTGCTCCTTTAGTGGAAGGTAGTACATCACAGAAACCTGTTTCTGTGAGACCTACACCAATTAGTGAGGAAGCTAATGATAATGATCATGAAACTTCAGAACAAGATACTACCAAATCTCGTAGGTAAACCAGAGTGAGATCCGCACCAGAGTGGTACGGTAATCCTGTTCTGGAGGTCATGTTACTTGACCATGATGAACCTACGAACTATGAGGAAGCGATGATGAGCCCAGATTCCGCGAAATGGCTTGAGGCCATGAAATCTGAGATGAGATCCATGTATGAGAACAAAGTATGGACTTTGATTGACTTGCCCAATGATCGGCGAGCCATTGAGATTAAATGGATCTTCAAGAGGAAGACAGACGCTGATAGTAGTGTTACTATCTACAAAGCTAGAATTGTCGCAAAAAGGTTTTCGACAAGTTCAAGGTGTTGACTACGATGAGAGTTTCTCACTCGTATCTATGCTTAAGTCTGTCTGAATCATGTTAGCAATTGCCGCATTTTATGAAATCTGGCAAATGGATAAACAAAACTGCATTCCTTAATGGATTTATTAAAGAAGAGTTGTATATGATGCAACGAGAAGGTTTTGTCAATCCTAAAGGTGTTAACAAAATGTGCAAGCTCCAGCGATCCATCTATGGACTGGTGCAAGCATCTCAGAGTTGGAATATACGCTTTGATGAGTTGATCAAAGCATATAGTTTTATACAGACTTGCGGTGAAGCCTGTATTTACAAGAAAGTGAGTGGGAGGACTACAACATTTCTGATAAGTATATGTGAATGACATATTGTTGATCGGAAATAATGTAGAATTATTCTGCAAAGCATAAAGGAGTGTTTGAAAGGAGTTTTTTCAAAGAAAGACCTCAGTGAAGCTGCTTACATATTGAGCATCAAGATCTATAGAGATAGATCAAGACGCTTGATAAGTTTTTTCAATGAGTACATACCTTGACAAGATTTTGAATTAGTTCAAAATGGAACAGTCAAAGAAAGAATTCTTGCCTGTGTTACAAGGTGTAAAATCGAGTAAGACTCAAAGCACGACCGCGACAGAAAATAGAAAGAGAATGAAAGTCATTCCCTATGCCTTGGCCATAGGTTCTATAAAGTATGCCATGCTGTGTACCAGACCTATTGTATACCCTAGATTGATTTTGGCAAGGGAGTACAATAGTGATCTAGGAGTAGATCACTAGACAACGGTCAAAATTATCCTTAGTGGAATAAGGATATGTTTCTCGATTATGGAGGTGACAAAAGGTTTGTCGTCAAAGGGTTACGTCGATACAAGTTTTGGCATTGATCCAGATGACTCTAAGTCTTCATCTAGATACATATTGAAAGTGGGAGCAATTAGCTAAAGTAGCTCCGTGCAGAGCATTGTAGACATAGAAATTTGCAAAATACTTACGGATCTGAATATGACAGACCCGTTGACTAAAATTATCTCACAAACAAAACATGATCACACCTTAGTACTCTTAGGGTGTTAATCACATAGCGATGTGAACTAGATTACTGACTCTAGTAAACCCTTTGGGTGTTGGTCACATGTGGATGTGAACTATGGGTGTTAACCACATAAAGATGTGAACTATTGATGTTAAATCACATGGCGATGTGAACTAGATTATTGACTCTAGTGCAAGTGGGAGACTGAAGGAAATATGCCCTAGAGGCAATAATAAAGTTATTATTTATTTCCTTATATCATGATAAATGTTTATTATTCATGCTAGAATTGTATTAACCGGAAACATAATACATGTGTGAATACATAGAAAAAATAGAGAGTCACTAGTATGCCTCTACTTGACTAGCTCGTTAATCAAAGATGGTTATGTTTCCTAACCATAGACATGAGTTGTCATTTGATTAACGGGATCACATCATTAGGAGAATGATGTGATTGACTTGACCCATTCCATTAGCTTAGCACTCGATCGTTCAGTATGTTGCTATTGCTTTCTTCATGACTTATACATGTTCCTATGACTATGAGATTATGCAACTCCCGTTTACCGGAGGAACACTTTGTGTGCCACCAAACGTCACAACGTAACTGGGTGATTATAAAGGTGCTCTACAGGTGTCTCCAAAGGTACTTGTTGGGTTGGCGTATTTCGAGATTAGGATTTGTCACTCCGATTGTCGGAGAGGTATCTCTGGGCCCACTCGGTAATGCACATCACTATAAGCCTTGCAAGCATTGCAACTAATGAGTTAGTTGCGAGATGATGTATTACGGAATGAGTAAAGAGACTTGCCGGTAACGAGATTGAACTAGGTATTGAGATACCGACGATCGAATCTCGGGCAAGTAACATACCGATGACAAAGGGAACAACGTATGTTATGCGGTCTGACCGATAAAGATCTTCGTGGAATATGTAGGAGCCAATATGGGCATCCATGTCCCACTATTGGTTATTGACCAGAGATGTGTCTCGGTCATGTCTACATAGTTCTCGAACCCGTAGGGTCCGCACGCTTAACGTTCGTTGACGATATAGTATTATGTGAGTTATGTATGTTGGTAACCGAATGTTGTTCGGAGTCCGGGATGAGATCACGGACATGACGAGGAACTTCGGAATGGTCCGGAGACAAAGTTTGATATATGGGATAATAGTGTTTGGTCACCGGAAGGGTTCTAGAAATCACCGGAAGGGGTTCCGGATGTTTCCCGAAATGTTTGGGTACGAGAACACTTTATTTGGGCCAAAGGGGAAAGCCCACAAGGTTTTTGGAAAGCGCAAAAGGAAGTTTTGCGGAATCCAGGGGCCAGACGCCAGGGTCCCTGGCGTCTGGGTCCAGACGCAGGGAACCCTGGCGTCTGGCCCTGGAGTCCGAGAAGGACTCTTGCCTTTTGGGTGAAGCCGACTTTGTGGAGGCTTTTACTCCAAGTTTCGACCCTAGGGCTCAACATATAAATAGAGGGGCAGGGCTAGCACCAAAGACACATCAAGAAACACCAAGCCGTGTGCCGGCAACCCTGTCTCCTCTAGTTTATCCTCCGTCATAGTTTCGTAGTGCTTAGGCGAAGCCCTGCGAAGATTGTTCTTCACCAACACCGTCACCACGCCGTCGTGCTGCCGGAACTCATCTACTACTTCGCCCCTCTTGCTGGATCGAGAAGGCGAGGACGTCACCGAGCCGAACGTGTGCAGAACTCGGAGGTGCCGTGCTTTCGGCGCTTGGATCGGTCGGATTGTGAAGACGTACGACTACATCAACCGCGTTGATATAACGCTTCCGCTTACGGTCTACGAGGGTACGTAGACAACCCTCTCTCCTCTCGTTGCTATGCATCACCATGATCTTGTGTGTGCGTAGGAATTTTTTTGAAATTACTACGTTCCCCAACAAGGAGGAGGGTGGAGGCTGTGGCAGGAGGTAATGGAAGGGGTCTAGGTTGCCCAAAATGGACTAGGGGTGCCCATATATAGCAAATGTGCTAGGGTTTGGGGGTTAGGAGGGGTTTCGGGGCCCTCCGATCACAATCAGACGGCTCCGGACATGGGGAGGGTTAGGTTGGGCCTGGCGGTTGGTAGTGGAATGTGTAGATGGTCTAGGGAGGAAAGAGAGGGAAAGCCCGCCAATAGTTTTCGAAGACCAAAAACGTCCGACGTTTTGACCAACTATAATGCCGCTATAGTTATCCGTTGGGGCATCAATCGGACTCCGAATGCGATGAAATTTGGCACGCGGTCTACTAAAAACATAACAACACCGCATGCCAACTTTCATCCCATTCTGAGAACATTTTCCAGCCACTTATAAAATAATATTTCGGACATGCCGCGGGCACGTGAAAGTGTGTTTGGGCTCAGAACATACAACAGAGAGAATTGGGGGAACCCGGATGGGTGCAAATTTTGGAAACATGATGATGTAATGCACAAGATGACATGGCAAGATGCAACACGCAAGCGAATGACATGACAATAACACGCATAACCGGAAGACACATGGCGCAAAGGTCTCGGGGCGCTACAGAGAGGCAACCAAGGGGGCACCCCAAGTAGGAAGAATCCTAATTGGGCGCCTCCCAATTCGGCCTCTCCCCTTTCCTGTTCCTATTCGGAGTAGGAAGGGAAGAGGGGGAAGGGGGAATCCTATTTGCTTTTTTCCTTTCCTCCTTCCCCTTTCCTGCTCCAATGTGGCCAGCCCATAAGGGAGGGCGCACCAGCCCCTTTGTGGCTGGTGTGTTTCCCCTCTTGGCCCATAAGGCCCATATCTTTTGCCGGGGGTGCCCGGAACCCCTTCCGGTGACCCGATAAGTACCCAATGCATCCTGAAACACTTTCGGTGTCCGAATACCATCATCCTATATATCAATCTTTACCTCTTGACCATTTCGAGACTCCTCATCATGTCCGTGATCTCATCCGGGACTCCGAACAACATTCGGTCACCAAATCACATAACTCATATAATACAAAATCGTCATCGAACGTTAAGCGTGCGGACCCTACAGGTTCAAGAACTATGTAGACATGACCGAGACATCTCTCCGGTCAATAAGCAATAGCGGAACCTGGATGCTCATATTGGCTCCCACATATTTTATGAAGATCTTTATCAGTCGAACCGTAATGACAAAATGCATTACTCCCTTTATCATCGGTATGTTACTTGCCCGAGATTCGATCGTCGGTATCTTCATACCTAGTTCAATCTTGTTACCGGCAAGTCTCTTTACTCATTACATAATACATCATCCCGTAACTAACTCATTAGTAACATTACTTGCAAGGCTTATTACGATGTGCATTACCAAGAGGGCCCACAGATACCTCTCCGATACTCGGAGTGACAAATCCTAATCTTGATCTATGCCAACCCAACAAACACCATTGGAGATACCTGTAGAGCAACTTTATAATCACCCAATTACGTTGTGACATTTTATAGCACACAAGGTATTCCTCCGGTATCTGGGAGTTGCATAATCTCATAGTCGAAGGAATATGTATTTGACATGAACAAAGCAATAACAGTAAAACTGAATGATCAATATGCTATGCTAATGGATGGGTCTTGTCCATCACATCATTCTGCTAATGATGTGACCCCGTTCATCAAATGACAACACATATCTATGGTTAGGAAACTTGACCATCTTTGATTAACGAGCTAGTCTAGTAGAGGCTTACTAGGGACATGGTGTTTTGTCTATGTATCCACACATGTATCAAGTTTCCGGTTAATAGAATTCTAGCATGAATAATAAACATTTATCATGATATAAGGAAATGTGAAATAACAAATTTGGTAAATGCCTCTAGGGCATATTTCCTTCAACAGCCCCAAGTACGCAAGTACGAGAGTGTTGTCCTTCTCTTCACCCATTTCTCATAGGGAGTGATCTCATTATCCTTCGTTAGTACTTTATTCAAGACATGACATGCCATCAATATAGCCTCCGCCCACCATGCCTTGGATAAACCCGACGTATCTAACATGGCATTTACCAAATCAGTTAGAGTACAGTTTTTCTGCTTGGCAACCCCGTTTGACTGGGGTGAATAGGGAGGCGTCCTCTCATGAATAATGTCGTGCTCCGCACAAAAAGAATCAAACTCACTCGAGAAGTAGTCTCCACCACAATCTGATCGAACTCGGTTAATTTTCTTTTCAAGTTGATTATCAACTTCTATAGATTTCAAAGTAGTGTAGAGCCACATCTTTAGTATTTAACAGATACACATAGCAATATCTAGTGGAATCATCTATCAATGTCATGAAGTATTTATTTCCACCTTTAGTCAACACACCATTCATCTCACAAAGATTAGAATGTATGAGTTCTAATGGTGCCAAGTGTCTCTCTTCCGCAGCCTTGTGAGGCTTGCGAGGTTGCTTAGCTTGCACACATGAAAGGCACTTAGAACCTTTGGCTAAAGTGAAACTCGGGATTAAATCCAACTTAGCTAGCCGCATCATAACACCGAAGCAAATGTGACAAAGAAGTGAATGCCAAACTTCAGATTCATTAACATTGGAATTAATATGGTTCACGACTTTATTACAAAAATCTGCGAGGGAAAGGCGGAACATACCTCCGCTTTCATAACCTTTTCCAATAAATAGTCCATATTTTGTGACAACTAATTTATTTGACTCGAAGACCAACTTAAACCCTTCTCTACACAGGAGGGATCCACTAACGAGGTTCTTCTTGATGGCGGGCACATGTTGCACGTTCTTTAGCTGCACGATCCTTCCTGAAGTAAACTTCAGATCGACCGTGCCAACACCATGAACAAAAGCACTCGAGCCATTCCCCATCAATAAAGACCCGTGGCCTGTGACCTGGTAAGAAGTGAACAATGAAATATCTGCACACACATGAACGCCTGCACCTGTGTCCACCCACCAATCGGTGGGCTGAAACACTGAAAAAATAGTAAATAAATTATTGTACCTAGATGCACCTTTCTCATTGTTTCCCATAATCATGTTGACACACTTGGAGTCCTGTCCTGACTTCTTAAACATGTTTGGGAACTTGTTGGCCCAGTGTTCAACCGAACCACAAGTAAAGCAGCCCTCATCCTTCTTGTTCTTCTTGAAGGTCTTCTTACCCTTCTTCTTGAAGCAGGTATTCTGTTGGACACCGTTCTTTCCCTTGGGCTTGTGGGAGTTATGGTTCCTCTGGTTCACCATGTTGGTGATAGAAGTTCCTTCGGCCCCTTTTCTGTGTGAGTCCTTTGCCCTCGAATTCTGCTCAACACTCAGATAGCCGATGACGTCCTGTACTGAGAACTCACGCCTCTGATGTTTTAGAGTGGTAGCAAAGTTTCTCCATGAATTAGGGAGCTTAGCGATTATACATCCCGCGACAAACTTGCCCGATAAATCGCACTTCAGAAGCTCAAGCTCCTTAACAATGCATATTATCTCATGAGCCTGCTCCAAAATAGGACGGTTCTCGACCATCTTGTAATCATGGAATTTCTCTATAATATACATCATGCTCCCAGCATTGGTGGCCCCGAATTTAGATCCGAGGGCCTCCCACAAGTCCTTGGTGGCACGCACATGTAAATATGCGTCGACCAATTTATCTCCGACCACGCTAAGAACTGCTCCGAGAAAAACAATGGTGGACTCCCTGAACGCCTTCTTCTGTTTAGGAGCAATCGTTCCCGTGGGCACACCGGTGACCTAGAATACATTCATAGCCGTGAGCCGCAAAGTGGTCTTAGTCTGCCAACGCTTAAAGTACGTACCGATAAACTTATCTGGTTTCAGTGCAGCGGCAAAGCCACTTGCCAAAAACTCCTACACATAATAGGTTTCTGGATAGCTGAGTAAATAGGCAATTTTTCAACTAATTTAATCCATAAATAGATGACTAGCAAGGCATTGATAGAATTAACGACATGCTGATACTGATCTAAACAGGCACGTACGCAAACAATAGATAGATCTACACATAATGCTAGTAGTGCTAATATGAAAATAATTAGGAGAGGGATAAACGCATTATACCCTCCAGTAGGCCATGCAGAAGCCGCCGCGGCGGTGGCGGCAGCAGCGGCGTCATCGGCGGCCTTCTTGTTGGCCTCGAGTTTCTTGGCGGCGAGACGGTTGGCGTCAGCCTGAGACATGGTGATGATGAAGGCGACACGGATGTAGAGGACGTAGCGGATCGGAGGCGAGCAGTTGCGTGGTCGCTTCCCAAAAACCTATTCTCCCCTCTCCCGTACATGAACCGGAGGGGCGGGCTTTCAGAGACCTGCTCTCTCGTTGACCGTGTACGCGGCACACGGGATGGAGTCACCGGTGGCAGCAACAGCAAAGGAAGGGCGGTGGGCAGTGCACATGGATGGACGTGCGGTAAGTCGACTAGAGGGGGGTGAATAGGCGATTTTTATGAATTCTTCACTAAGGAATTTCAGGGTGAGGAAATTCCTAA
Source organism: Triticum monococcum (assembly GCA_034509565.1). NCBI lineage: Eukaryota > Viridiplantae > Streptophyta > Magnoliopsida > Poales > Poaceae > Triticum > Triticum monococcum. The sequence goes on from CM067846.1 coordinate 187,837,873, forward strand.
GAGAAGAACTACTTGCAGCGTAATAAGTACTCAGAAGTAAACATAACAAAGCATGATCATGGTCTTTATGATGAAATGAAAACAAGCACAGAGTACCGAAAGTGTAAACACAGGATACACATAATGAAGACAAACAGATTGAAGAAATTGAGCTGAGGAAATAGAGAAAGTCTTCAGTCAAAGTCTTCAAACAGATATGAACAAGCACACAACACAGAAATGAGGAAATGGAAGGGTTGAGGAAATGGAACCAATTAGCTCGGTGAAGACAATAATTTGGTAGACCAGTTCCAACTGCTGTGATAGTTGTACGTCTGGTTAGGGCAGCTAGGTATTTAAACCTGAGGAGGCACAGTCCCGTACACCCAGTCCTGAACACGCAACTCAGGACACTTAGTCCTCACCGTATTCCCCTTGAGCTAAGGTCACACAGACCTCGCCCAATCACTCGTGGCAAGTCTTTAAGTGACTCCCAAACCTTCACAAACTCGGTCACTCGACGATCCACAATTTCCTCTTGGATGCTCTAGACCATGACGCCTAACCGTCTGGAAGATGCACAGTCTTCAAAGGTAACAAGCGCCGGATCCATGTAGGATCAATCTCTTCAGTGATGCTTAATCACTTTGTGTTTGAAGGTGTTTGGGTTTGGGTTTTCCTCACTTGATGACTTTCGCTCAAATTCCTTGGAGGATGGGATGCTCTCAAATGACAAGTGTCAGTTTCTCTCGGAGCAGCCAACCAGCTAGTGGTTGTAGGGGGTGGCTATTTATAGCCTAGGGAGCAGCCCAACATGATAAGACATAAATGCACTTCAATGATATGACCGTTAGGTGGAAGGATATTTTGGGACAGCTGGCGCGTAGCACAGCAACGGTCAGAAATTTGACTAACAAATTTCTCAGGGCTATCATGTTCCTCACTTGTAGGTAATTCGCACTGGCGAATTCCTAACTCCTCAGTCAGAATAAATTCCTTAGAGACCAGAAGAGCTTCGTCTCTGTCACTGAAGAAATTTGACTGAACTGTATGAGATTTCCAATGGCTTCACTCGAAGGGATTGGTAGGTGTAGTATTTTGAGTTGAGTATCACTTGGAAATTTTTCCTTACTATTTCCTCGACCCCCTTTAACAGTACGGTGTTTCCTATGACTCAAGAAAGAGAAAATGAAACTACAAAAACAAAAGTCTTCACGCTTCATGTTCCTCGAATGAATACCAAGTCTTCAGGATCACAACAATTTCTTCACTTTCAAAGTCTTCAAAAAGTCTTCAGTAATCCAAAGTCTTTAGTCGAAGAACTTCATTTTTAGGGGTCGACTTTCTCTGTAAATATCAAACTCCTCATAGACTTATAGACACTTATAGACCTGTGCACACTCACAAACGCATCAGTCCCTTAACTTATAAGTCTTCAATACACAAAAATCACTAAGGGGCACTAGATGCACTTACAATGTCCCCCTTTTTGGTGATTGATGACAATATAGGTTAAGTTTTCAACGGGGATAAACATATGAAGTGTAAATACTGATATTGAGGAATTTAATTGCAAGATATAGAAGAACTCCCCCCTGAAGATGTGCATAGTGAGGAATTAGCTTTTGGAGCAATGCACACTTGAAGAGTAGAATCATGGAGACCTCCCCCTATATCTTGTAATCCAGACACACATTTAACAAATAATATGAAGAATTTGAAATTCATGATGAAATATGGTGACTGATGTAATTCAGCATGCATGCATTAACATATATGAGGAATAAGCATGCAGAAGAACACAACAAAAGTATCAGACCACCATCGGGTTAAATTTACAACTCAATCCAGTAAAGTCTTCAAAAGAACGAGAGTTGTAACTTAGAAAAAATGCCCATATAAGTAGACCCGCTTGAAGACTAACTCAAATTTCTCCCCCTTTTTCATTGAATAACCAAAAGGGACGAAAAATGAGGACTAACGCCCCTGAAGAATATCATCACTGAGTCGATGAAGGAGCGCCAGCATAGTTGGGGTCGGTTGTTGAAGTAGGGCCTGCCGCAGTGTCGTCCAAGTCTTCTATTGGGGAACGTAGCAGAATTTTAAAATTTTCTACGCATCACCAAGATCAATCTATGGAGTCATCTAGAAACGAGGGAGAGATGAGTGCATCTACATACCCTTGTAGATCGCGCGCGGAAGCGTTCAAGAGAACGGGGTTGATGGAGTCGTACTCGACGTGATCTAAATCTCTGATGACCAAGTGCCGAACGGACGGCACCTCCGCGTTCAACACACGTACGGTTGGGAAGACGTCTCCTCCAACTTGATCCAGCAAGGGGGAAGGAGAGGTTGATGAAGATCCAGCAGCACGACGGCGTGGTGGTGGAAGCAACGGTGATCTCGGTAGAGCTTCGCCAAGCGCAGGGAGACGGAGGAGTGTCACGGGAGGGAGAGAGAGAGGCCAGGGGCTTGGGTGCGGCTGCCCTCCCTCCCCCCACTATATATAGGGTGCCTAGGGGGGGGCGCCGGCCCTAGGAGATCCAATCTCCTAGGGGGGCGGCAGCCAAAGGGGGTGCCTTGCCCCCCAAGGCAAGGGTGGCGGCCCCACCCCTAGGGTTTCCAACCCTAGGCGCAGGGGAAGGCCCAAGGGGGGGCACACCAGCCCAATAGGGGCTGGTTCCCCTCCCACTTCAGCCCATGGGGCCCTCCGGGATAGGTGGCCCCACCCAGTGGACCCCCGGGACCCTTCCGGTGGTCCCGGTACAATACCGATTACCCCCAAAACTTTCCCAACGGCCGAAACTTGACTTCCTATATATAAATCTTCCACTCCGGACCATTCCGGAACTCCTCGTGACGTCCGGGATCTCATCTGGGACTCCAAACAACTTTTGGGTTACCGTATGCTAATATCTCAACAACCCTAGCGTCACCGAACCTTAAGTGTGTAGACCCTACGGGTTCGGGAGACATGCAGACATGACCGAGACGCCTCTCCGGTCAATAACCAACAGCGGGATCTGGATACCCATGTTGGCTCCCACATGCTCCACGATGATCTCATTGAATGAACCACGATGTCGAGGATTCAATGAATCAGTATATAATTCCCTTTGTCAATCGGTACGTTACTTGCCCGAGACTCGATCGTCGGTATCCCAATACCTAGTTCAATCTTGTTACCGACAAGTCACTTTACTCGTGCTAGAATGCATGATCCAGTGATCAACCACTTGGTCACATTGAGCTCATTATGATGATGCATTACCGAGTGGGCCCAGAGATACCTCTCCGTCATACGGAGTGACAAATCCCAGTCTCGATTCGTGCCAACCCAACAGACACTTTCGGAGATACCTGTAATGTAACTTTATAGTCACCGAGTTACGTTGTGATGTTTGGCACACCCAAGGCACTCCTACGGTATTGGGGAGTTGCACAATCTCATGGTCTAAGGAAATGATACTTGACATTCAGAAAAGGTACAGCAAACGAACTACACGATCTTTGAGCTAAGCTTAGGATTGGGTCTTGTCCATCACATCATTCTCCTAATGATGTGATCCCGTTATCAATGACATCCAATGTCCATAGTCAGGAAAGCATGACTATCCTTTGATCAACGAGCTAGTCAACTAGAGGCTCACTAGGGACGTGTTGTGGTCTATGTATTCACACATGTATTACGATTTCCGGATAACACAATTATAGCATGAACAATAGACAATTATCATGAACAAAGAAATATAATAATAACCATTTTATTATTGCCTCTAGGGCATATTTCCAACAGTCTCCCACTTGCACTACAGTCAATAGTCCAGTTACATTGTGATGAATCGAACACCCACGCAGTTCTGGTGTTGATCATGTTTTGCTCTAGGGAGAGGTTTAGTCAACGGATCTGCCACATTCAGCTCCGTATGTACTTTACAAATCTCTATGTCTCCATTTTGAACACTTTCACGAATGGAGTTGAAGCGACGCTTGATATGCCTGGTCTTCCTGTGAAACATGGGCTCCTTGGAAAGGGCAATAGCTCCAGTGTTGTCACAGAAGAGAGTCATCGGGCCCGACGCATTGGGTATGACTCCTAGGTCGGTAATGAACTCTTTCACCCAGACTGCTTCTTGTGCTGCCTCCGAGGCTGCCATGTACTCCGCTTCACATGTAGATCCCGCCACAACGCTTTGCTTGCAACTGCACCAGCTTACTGCCCCGCCATATCGACGTAACCCTTTACGACAAGCTCTTCGTCACCTCCATACACGAGAAACATGTCCTTAGTCCTTTTCAGGTACTTCAGGATATTCTTGACCGCTGTCCAGTGTTCCATGCCGGGATTACTTTGGTACCTTCCTACCAAACTTACGGCAAGGTTTACATCAGGTCTGGTACACAACATAGCATACATGATAGACCCTATGGCCGAGGCATAGGGGACGACACTCATCTTTTCTCTATCTTCTGCCGTGGTCGGGCATTGAGCCGTGCTCAATCTCGTACCTTGCAATACAGGCAAGAACCCCTTCTTTGACTGATCCATTTCGAACTTCTTCAATATCTTGTCAAGGTACGTACTCTGTGAAAGACCAATGAGGCGTCTCGATCTATCTCTATAGATCTTGATGCCTAATATATAAGCAGCTTCTCCAAGGTCCTTCATTGAAAAACACTTGTTCAAGTAGGCCTTTATGCTTTCCAAGAATTCTATATCATTTCCCATCAACAGTATGTCATCCACATACAATATGAGAAATGCTACAGAGCTCCCACTCACTTTCTTGTAAATGTAGGCTTCTCCATAAGTCTGCGTAAACCCAAACGCTTTGATCATCTCATCAAAATGAATGTTCCAACTTCGAGATGCTTGCACCAGCCCATAAATCGAGCGTTGGAGCTTGCACACCTTGTCAAGATTCTTAGGATCGACAAAACCTTCCGGCTGCATCATATACAATTCTTCCTTAAGGAAACCATTAAGGAATGCCGTTTTGATGTCCATTTGCCATATCTCATAATCACAGAATGCGGCAATTGCTAACATGATTCGGACGGACATCAGCTTCGCTACGGGTGAGAAAGTCTCATTGTAGTCAACCCCTTGAACTTGTCGATAACCCTTAGCGACAAGCCGAGCTTTATAGATGGTCACATTACCATCCGCGTCTGTCTTCTTCTTAAAGATCCATTTATTTTCTATGGCTCGCCGATCATTGGGCAAGTCAGTCAATGTCCACACTTCGTTTTCATACATGGATCCTATCTCGGATTTCATGGCTTCCAGCCATTTGTCGGAATCCGGGCCCGCCATCGCTTCTTCATAGTTCGAAGGTTCACCGTTGTCTAACAACATGATTTCCAAGACAGGGTTGCCGTACCACTCTGGTGCGGAACGTGTCCTCATGGACCTACGAAGTTCAGTAGTAACTTGATCTGAAGTTTCATGATCATCATCATTAACTTCCTCTCTAGTCGGTGCAGGCACCTGAGGAACATTTTCTTGAGCTGCGCCACTTACCGGTTCAAGAGGTAATACTTCATCAAGTTCTACTTTCCTCCCACTTATTTTTTTCGAGAGAAACTCTTTCTCTAGAAAGGACCCATTCTTGGCAACAAAGATCTTGCCTTCGGATCTAAGGTAGAAGGTATACCCAACAGTTTCTTTAGGGTATCCTATGAAGGCGCATTTTTCCGACTTGGGTTCGAGCTTTTCAGGTTGAAGTTTCTTGACATAAGCATCGCATCCCCAAACTTTTAGAAACGACAGCTTAGGTTTCTTCCCAAACCATAATTCATACGGTGTCGTCTCAACGGATTTCGACGGAGCCCTATTTAAAGTGAATGCGGCAGTCTCTAAAGCATAGCCCCAAAATGACAGCGGTAAATCGGTAAGAGATATCATAGATGGCACCATATCCAATAGAGTGCGATTACGACGTTCGAACACACCATTACGCCGAGGTGTTCCAAGCGGCATGAGTTGTGAGACTATTCCACATTTTCTTAAGTGTGTGCCAAATTCGTGACTCAAGTATTCTCCCCCACGATCTGATTGCAAGAACTTGATTTTCTTGTCACGTTGATTCTCAACCTCACTCTAAAATTCCTTGAACTTTTCAAAGGTCTCAGACTTGTGTTTCATTAAGTAGACATACCCATATCTACTCAAGTCATCAGTGAGGGTGAGAACATAATGATAGCCACTGCGAGCCTCAACACTCATTGGACCGCACACATCAGTACATATGATTTCCAATAAGTTGGTTGCTCGCTCCATTGTTCCCGAGAACGGAGTCTTGGTCATTTTACTCATGAGGCATGGTTCGCACGTGTCAAATGATTCGTAATCAAGAGACTCTAAAAGTCCATTTGCATGGAGCTTCTTCATGCATTTGACACCTATGTGACCAAGGCGGCAGTGCCACAAGTATGTGGGACTATCATTATCAACCTTACATCTTTTGGTATTCACACTATGAATATGTGTAGCATTACGCTCGAGATTCATTAAGAATAATCCATTCACCATCAGAGCATGACCATAAAACATATCTCTCATATAAATAGAACAACCATTATTCTCGGATTTAAATGAGTAGCCATCTCGGATTAAACGAGATCCTGATACAATGTTCATGCTCAAAGCTGACACTAAATAACAATTATTGAGGTTTAAAACTAATCCCGTAGGTAAATGTAGAGGCAGCGTGTTGACGGCGATCAAATCGACCTTGGAACCATTCCCGATGCGCATCGTCACCTCATCCTTCGCTAGTCTCCGCTTATTCCGTAGCTCCTGCTTTGAGTTAGAAATGTGAGCAACCGCACCGGTATCAAATACCCAGGAGCTACTACGAGTACTGGTAAGGTACACATCAATTACATGTATATCACATATACCTTTAGTGTTGCCGGCCTTCTTGTCCACTAAGTATTTGGGGCAGTTCCGCTTCCAGTGACCACTTCCCTTGCAATAAAAACACTCAGTCTCGGGCTTGGGTCCATTCTTTGGCTTCTTCCCGGCAGCTTGCTTACCGGGCACGGCAACTCCCTTGCCGTCCTTCTTGAAGTTCTTCTTACCCGTGCCTTTCTTGAACTTAGTGGTTTTATTCACCATCAACACTTGATGTTCCTTTTTGATTTCCACCTCTGCTGATTTCAGCATTGAATACACCTCAGGAATGGTCGTTTCCATCCCCTGCATATTGAAGTTCATCACAAACCTCTTGTAGCTTGGTGGAAGCGACTGAATGATTATGTCAATGACCGCGTCATCCGGGAGATTAACTCCCAGCTGAGTCAAGCGGTTATGCAACCCAGACATTCTGAGTATGTGCTCACTGACAGAACTATTTTCCTCCATCTTACAACTGAAGAACTTGTTGGAGACTTCATATCTCTCGACCCGGGCATGAGCTTGAAAAACCATTTTCAGCTCTTCGAACATCTCATATACTCCGTATCTCTCAAAACTCTTTTGGAGCCCCGGTTCTAAGCTGTAAAGCATGCCGCACTGAACGAGGGAGTAATCATCAGCACGTGACTGCCAAGCGTTCATAACGTCTTGGTTCTCTGGGACAGGTGCGTCACCTAGCGGTGTTTCTAGGACATAATCTTTCTTGGCAGCTATGAGGATGATCCTCAGGTTCCGAACCTAGTCCGTATAGTTGCTGCCATTGTCTTTTAGCTTGGTTTTCTCTAGGAACGCGTTGAAGTTGAGGACAACGTGGGCCATTTGATCTACAAGACATATTGTAAAGATTTTAGACTAAGTTCATGATAATTTAGTTCATCTAATCAAATTACTCAATGAACTCCCACTCAGATAGACATCCCTCCAGTCATCTAAGTGAAACATGATCCGAGTTAACTAGGCCGTGTCCGATCATCACGTGAGACGGACTAGCCAACATCGGTGAACATCTTCATGTTGATCGTATCTCCTATACGACACATGCTCGACCTTTCGGTCTTCCATGTTCTGAGGCCATGTTTGTACATGCTAGGCTCGTCAAGTCAACCTAAGTGTATTGCGTGTGTAAATCTGGCTTATACCCGTTGTATTCGAACGTTAGAATCTATCACACCCGATCATCATGTGGTGCTTCGAAACAACGAACCTTTGCAAGGGTGCACAGTTAGGGGGAACACTTTCTTGAAATTATTACAAGGGATCATCTTATTTAAGCTACCATCGTTCTAAGCAAATAAGATGTGAAACATGATAAACATCACATGCAATCAAATAGTGACATGATATGGCCAATATCATTTGCTCCTTTTGATCTCCATCTTCGGGGCTCCATGATCATCGTTGTCACTGGCATGACACCATGATCTCCATCATCGTGTCTTCTTGAAGTTGTCTCGTCATCTATTACTTCTACTACTATGGCTAACACTTTAGCAATAAAGTAAAGTAATTACATGACGTTCATGTTGACACGCATGTCATAAATAAATAAAGACAACTCCTATGGCTCCTGCCGGTTGTCATACTCATCGACATGCAAGTCGTGATTCCTATTACAAGAACATGATCATCTCATACATCACATATATCATTCATCACATCCTTTGGCCATATCACATCACAAAACACTTGCTGCAAAAACAAGTTAGACGTCCTCTAATTGTTGTTGCAAGTTTTTACGTGGCTACTATAGGTTTCTAGCAAGAACGTTTCTTACCTACGCCAAAACCACAACGTGAATTGCCAATTTCTATTTACCCTTCATAAGGACCCTGTTCATCGAATCCGATCCGACTAAAGTGGGAGAGACAGACACCCACCAGCCACCTTATGCAACTAGTGCATGTTAGTCGGTGGAACCAGTCTCACGTAAGGTCGGTCCGGGCCGCTTCATCCCACGATGCCGCCGAATCAAGATAAGACTAGTAACGGCAAGCAAATTGACAATATCGACGCCCACAACTGCTTTGTGTTCTACTCGTGCATAGTAACTACGCATAGACCTAGCTCATGATGCCACTATTGGGGGACATAGCAGAATTTTAAAATTTTATACGCATCACCAAGATCAATCTATGGAGTCATCTAGCAATGAGGGAGAGAGGAGTGCATCTACATACCCTTGTAGATCGCGCGTGGAAGCGTTCAAGAGAACGGGGTTGATGGAGTCGTACTCGACATGATCCAAATCACCGATGACCAAGTGCCGAACGGACGGCACCTCCGCGTTCAACACATGTACGGTTGGGAAGACGTCTCCTCCAACTTTATCTAGCAAGGGGGAAGGAGAGGTTGATGAAGATCCAGCAGCACGACGGCGTGGTGGTGGAAGCAACGGTGATCTCGACAGAGCTTCGCCAAGCGCAGGGAGACGGAGGAGTGTCACGGGAGGGAGAGGGAGAGGCCAGGGGCTTGGGTGCGGCTGCCCTCCCTCCCCCCACTATATATAGGGTGCCTGGGGGGGCGCCGGCCCTAGGAGATCCAATCTCCTAGGGGGGGGGGGGGCGACGGCCAAAGGGGGTGCCTTGCCCCCCAAGGCAAGGGTGGCGCCCCCACCTAGGGTTTCCAACCCTAGGCGCAGGGGAAGGCTCAAGGGGGGCACGCCAGCCCACTAGGGGCTGGTTCCCCTCCCACTTCAGCCCATGGGGCCCTCCGGGATAGGTGGCCCCACCCGGTGGACCCCCGGGACCCTTCCGGTGGTCCCGGTACAATACCGATTACCCCCGAAACTTTCCCAATGGCCGAAACTTGACTTCCTATATATAAATCTTCACCTCCGGACCATTCCGGAACTCCTCGTGATGTCCGGGATCTCATCCGGGACTCCGAACAACTTTCGGGTTACCGTCTGCTAATATCTCTACAACCCTAGCGTCACTGAACCTTAAGTGTGTAGACCCTACGGGTTCGGGAGACATGCAGACATGACCGAGACGCCTCTCCGGTCAATAACCAACAGCGGGATCTGGATACCCATGTTGGCTCCCACATGCTCCACAATGATCTCATCGGATGAACCACGATGTTGAGGATTCAATCAATCCGTATACAATTCCCTTTGTCAATCGGTACGTTACTTGCCCGAGACTCGATCGTCGGTATCCCAATACCTAGTTCAATCTCGTTACCGGCAAGTCACTTTACTCGTGCCATAATGCATGATCCCGTGATCAACCACTTGGTCACATTGAGCTCATTATGATGATGCATTACCGAGTGGGCCCAGAGATGCCTCTCCGTCATACAGAGTGACAAATCCCAGTCTCGATTCGTGCCAACCCAACAGACACTTTCGGAGATACCTGTAATGTACCTTTATAGTCACCCAGTTACGTTGTGACGTTTGGCACACCCAAGGCACTCCTACGGTATCCGGGAGTTGCACAATCTCATGGTCTAAGGAAATGATACTTGACATTCAGAAAAGCTACAGCAAACGAATTACATGATCTTTGAGCTAAGCTTAGGATTGGGTCTTGTCCATCACATCATTCTCCTAATGATGTGATCCCATTATAAATGACATCCAATGTCCATAGTCAGGAAACCATGACCATCCTTTGATCAACGAGCTAGTCAACTAGAGGCTCACTAGGGATGTGTTGTGGTCTATGTATTCACACATGTATTATGATTTCCGGATAACACAATTATAGCATGAACAATAGACAATTATCATGAACAAAGAAATATAATAGTAACCATTTTATTATTGCCTCTAGGGCATATTTCCAACATCTTCATGTTCATCTGTCGCGCGTGATGAAGAATATGAGCTGGCTAGCAAGGAAGGTACTTTAGTCTTCTTGAATTTCTTCGCCGGTGGCGGCTGAGACCAGTCAAAGTCCTGCTTGAGACCCATTTGCTTCATATCATCTTCACCATACAGATGTGACAAAACAGCCCAGGTGCGACCGAAGACTTCATGGAGGTAGTAATGGTTTTTCTTCACTGCATTGTGTGTGACAGTCATGTTGTGAAGAATAGAACCAAACTGACGCTTAACCCATTTGTTGTTGCGATCGACCTTCTGGTGAATACTAAGGAGAAGCTCACGATCAGTCATCACCCTTGGAGCCGTGCCTTGAGGATTTTGCTTTGAAGCATTTGTGGCAGTGTCATGAGTGGCAGAGTCATCATTGGTGGAGTAGGATGCAGCTTTTTGGAACAGACCATCCAATGGACGAATGCCTTCATCAATAATTGCAATAGCCTTGCCCTTTTCATCAGATGAGGAAAATGTCCTCTTGAGGACTTCAATGGGGGGCAAGTAACTGACATGATTCTGAAAATCAGCCTTGTAGTCGAGTGAAGACCTAGTTCTGAGGAATCTCATAATCCAAGGAGCATAAGGCTTCAACTCAAATGGAGAGAGGGCAACATTTGCCAGAGTCCTCATGAAGAAATCATGGTAGTTGATAGGAATCCCATGTATGATATTGAATAGCAGATTCTTCATGATGCCAACAACTTCATCATTTGAATCGTGGCCTTTGATTGGACTCAATGTCTTCGTCAGAATGCGATAGATAGTTCTAGGCACAAACAACAATTCCTTCATGATGAATTTGGTCCTTGGAGCTTGGCCGGGATTCAGCGGCTTCATCAACACTTGCATGTAGTGAGCAGTGAGTTCAGGTTCATGATAGATGCAACGAGCGCCTTCAAGGGGAGGACTGACAGGCATGGCATGAAGTAGTTCAGAGGCCGGTGCTTTGAAATGTGTGTTCTCTGTCATCCAGTCCAATACCCAAGTGTTCACATCTTCAGCTTCTCCTGTGATGTGCAGCATCGCATAGAACTGAAGAATGAGCTCTTCATTCCAATTAACAATATCCGTGCAAAAGTTGAGCAGCCCAGCGTCATGAAGAACACTGAGGACTGGCGTGAAGCAGGGCAGTGATGCCATGTCCATGTGAGGAATATGCTCATGGTCGAAGACTTTGTCTTTGTTGAAAAGCAGCGAAGAATAGAAGTTTGCTTGGCTAGCAGTCCAGAAGTGCTTCCTTCTAAGGCAAGCAGAGTCATAGGGGTTGTAGTCTGTGAAGAAAACATGCTCGTGGAAGAAGTCATCATCCTTGAATTTTTGCTTCTTTGAGAAAGGATCCTTTGGCTTGGGGTGAGGAGTGTCAACCAATTACATCACAACCTCAGGAATCACGATCTCAGGTTCCACAGGCTGAGAAATTTCAGTTTCTTCTTCAGTGGTAGCCTGGAACTTCAATTCTTCAGCAGCAATGTCATCAGCGCTAGTGGCTGGAATTTCTTCAGGGATGAACAAAGTGGGGTGTGGTTCTTCAGAACCCATTTGAACTTCAGTAGTCACTGGGGACTGAGGAATTTGTTGCAGAGGAGTGAACAATAGAGAATTGGGGTGCTGACTTTCCCAAAAGTCATCATTCAGAACTGGCGTTGTGCACCCAATGTCCACATCCTCATCTTCTCCACTCATTTCTTCAATGTTGGCCTCTTCAGTAGTAAACTGAGGCATGGGCGATGAAACAACTGGGGTTGAAGGGATTGCATCCACTTCAATTTCTTCATCCATCTGCTCTGAGGAAGCAGCAAAAGGAATGTCTTCATCGGATCCGCTTGGGATCACGTATTCTTCATCAAAAGGAATGAGTTCCTTTGATGGCATGCTTGAGACTGAAACATCATCAATAGGATTTTCAAACGAGCTGGTCAATTTCTTCATCTTCTTCGGAGCTGAAGAGTCTGATGAAGTTGATGCTTTCCTTTTCTTCACAGCTGCATGCCTCGCAGCCTTGGTCTTCTTTGCTTCTGATGCAGAAGGAAGAATTGGACTTGGTGCAGGTGCAGGAGGAGCAGAGGAGATTTGTTCTGTCTCTTCAGGCACAACTGATGCAGTTGCCCTGGTATAAGCAATTTCTTCAGGCACAGCGGTTGAAGCTTTAGCTGGCCTGGCAATTTCTTCAGGCGCAACACTAGTGGTTGCCCTGGCAGTTTCATCAATGGCTGGAATGCAGTCGTCAACCCTAGTACTAGCATTTTCTTCAGCAGCCTGAGTATCATCAGCGGTGCTGTCATTTTCTTCAGTAAGCTGAGCAGATGCTTCAGCTTGAGGAATTTCTTGTTGCGTAGGGGCAACAACATTGGTAGTAAACTTTTCAGTTATCTTTACAAATCTGACTTTGGCTCCAAGCCAGTCAGCATAGTAGCGATCAAATTCATCTCTCAGTTTCTTGGTCTCTGATTGCAGAGCAACAAGTTCTTCAGGTGAAAGCTTCAAGAAGTTTTGCTTCAGAAAGTGCTCTTTATTGTACTGCTCTTTCTTTACCTTCCTCCCCTTTTCATATTTCCATTTTTCTTCGTCAATGAAGAGAGTCAGCACATGACTTTGACCAGGAGTGAGGTTCAGCTCAGGCAGAGGTGTGTTGGGGTCCTTGTGCCACAAGTCAATGAAGCCGAGGATCAACTTTGGGTCCAGCATCAATGGCACATTACTGCCTTTGGCTCTAGCGGCCCTGTGCTGCCTATCTCTGATGATTTTAGCGAGTTCTTCATCATCAGCTTCGTCGTCATCAAACGGTACTGGGAAGGTGACCTGCTTCTTTTGAGGACTTGGTCTAGTGCCTCGTCCTGCAGTGGCCTCGGTCTTCAGCAGAGTGGGGCCAGTTGAAGAGTGCAGAGGAGCTGATGAACTTGCAGAGGCTCATGAGGTAATAGAGATGCCTGTTGTCCTTTAGCACAAGGCGAGATGTGTAGGTGCTGAGGACTTGGAAGGAGGAGCTGAGGATTTGGAAGGAGCTAGTGCGGCTTGAGGAATTGGCCGTGAGGGCTTAGCAGACGTTGGCCGTGAGGGCATTGCATAGGAGCTTGGCCGTGAGGGCATTGAAGAAGAAGGAGCACTGGGCTTATGTGCGGGCTTCTTAGGCACGGCCTTCTTCGGCTTGCTAGCAGAGGCCTCAGCAGTGGCAGCAGCAGTAGCAGAGTCTTCATTGAATTTCCTCACTGCTTCTTTTGCTACTCTGGCCAACTTAGCTTGACGCTTGGCCCATTCATGAGGATAGTCCTCACCACGCTTGAGGCTAGTGGGTTCAGCTTCTTGGCCAGGTGCCAATGGAGGTCTTGGGCAACGAGGGCGAAGAGCAAATTTCTTCATATATTTTGGGGTGACATATCAGTATTCTCTCCATTCTTGTGCCCATCTCCTCTCTATCCTTTGTATGCGCACCTTGCGCTGATTTTTGTCCTCCTTTCCATGCATGGCCTCATCAGGAGTGCAATAATCCTCGTAAATGTCATCAGGGATCTCAAAAGCTGTGTTGACTTCCAGTTTCTTTCCTCCCTTCTGAGGTTTCTTGGCATCTGCCATTTTCTTCGGTTGAGGGTTTTGAACAATTGAGTTCTCTAGAGAGGTATGCAACTTTTCTTCGAGGAACGCTGCAAATGAGTTAAATTGATGAGAACCTAGAGATTCAACAACGGACATGAGTACCTGTGACACAGAGTATAGGTGTGAAGAATTTGGAGAGGTCATATGCGTTCTCAAAAGTTTTTGCAAAAAGAACAAGTTTGAGGAATTGTACTCGTTGAGTCTTGAGGAATTTCACTAAGCGTTCTTTGACTTAGGTACCAGAGTTGTACAGATTTGAAAATCCACACAATTGAGGAATCTTGAAGAAAAATGTTGCTTAGAGAAACAGATCAAGAGCAGATGATATGTGGGGTGTTTAGTGTGTGAAGAGTTGAGGAATAAATACCTATTGAAGATTTGAGGAAAAAAACAGAATCAAGAAGGGCAGTAAAAGTAACTTTTAATTACCCTTGACGAAGAACACACAAACTGTGAAGTGTAGATTTGAAGCTCGTCGGTTCAGATCTTCCACGCCCTAACTTGGCTGAGGAAGATAGCTACGGCGGCGGCGGAGTGAATAAATCTGGGGCCGGCGTGAGTACGACGGTGACGAGGTTGAGGCAGTGAAGCTCTTCCTCACCGGCGACGATGGAAGTAGCGGCGGCGCTAGGGTTTGAGAGCTCGAGCGAGGGAGTGAGGTCGAGCGGACTAAAAACGAAGTGAGGAAGGGAGAGGGGTATTTATAGCCGAAGTGAAAAACTGCTCGCCCGAGGAAATTGGACGAACGTGCCCCTGAACCTTCTCATTCGCGTGACATGTGTCACCCACATATTGAGAGGTTATGATCGTGTGCGTTCGTTGGTGAATAGGATAATATATCATGGAAGCGGAGCGGTTTGAGCGGCAAAAGCCAAAAATTCAGATAAGATAAGTTAAAGTTTTGTTCACAATTTCTTCAGCTGACAAGGACACAGTGAAGATTTTGAACGAGTTTCAAATAGAACGCACATGAAGAATTTGTGAATAGACTAGGTTGAGTTTAGCATAGAGGGGGAAAGGGTCCGATCACATTCACTTAGCAGAACAAGCAACTTTAAGAATTAGCAATAAGTGAATGCTGTAGAGGACATAAACTCATATATATATATATATATATATAGCTAATGAAGAAAAATGACGGAAAGAGTGAAGACAATGCAAAGTTGAAGAACAACTGAGGAATTTGAAAGTGAGGAAAAACTCAGATTTAGGATTTTCAACTTTTGGTGGTGGCGAGACCCACCGTATAAGAATGATGATTTCAGACACCGCGTACAATTGCCGTAGGGTTCTGAGAATCAAATTCTTCATTAATTTCTTCACACTTAGAGGGTCATTCTTCATTGATTGAAGAAAAATGTTACTTTGTGTGTTGCACATCTAAGTCATTAATTTTGTATGAGTGTCAGGATGTGTGTCCTTTTCAAAGGACATTCGAAGATTCTAGGATATTTAGCTCACACCTCAACTTGCTAAATCTCTTCTCATCCAAGGGCTTAGTGAAGATATCGGCTAGCTGTTCTTCAGTCTTCACATGCTCAATAGAGATGTCGCCCTTCAACACATGATCATGAAGAAAATGATGACGAATCTGAATGTGCTTTGTCTTCGAGTGCTGAACTGGGTTATGAGCAATCTTGATGGCACTCTCATTGTCATAGTTGATGAAGCTATGTACCTAGGGTAGGGGCACGGACCTGTCCTAAAGAGCCCTACCCGAGGACATCCCTAGAAGATGTCACCTTTCAATCGACTTGAAGGTATCCCACTCGACGGGTTGAAGACACTCGACCAAGAAGCTGTCACTCGACCAAGAAGCCAACCACTCGACTGCCAGAAGACCTAAAGTCACTCCGCAGGCAAACGGTCGGCTATTAAGTACTTTATGGTCATTGTAGCACTTTATTAGGGGCGTTACCAGTAACGCCCAACCTTAAATGTACCTAAACCCCTGCATTACTGAGAGCAGGAGGGGGCCGGCGAACTCTATATAAGCCACCCCCTCCTCAGTAAGAGGGGTTCGCACCCCTGTTATCTTCATACGCATAATCCAATCGACCGCCTCCGGGCACCGATACGTAGGGCTGTTACTTCCTCCGAGAAGGGCCTGAACTCGTAAACCTTGCGTGCTTACAACTTCCCAATAGCTAAGATCTAGCCTCTCCATACACCCCCTACTTTACTGTCAGACTTAGAACCACGACAGTTGGCGCCCACAGTGGGGCCGGAGTCTTAGCGCCTAATTGGAGAAGTTGCGATTTTTCCGATCCGTTCGATCATGGTTTCCTGCGGAGTTTTGGTAGAGGGCCGCGAGATCCGTCTCGGCGCGCTCACCTTTCATCGCCGATGACTCCGCCTGGCTTCAGGAGGCGCCGCTCGACATCGACGCGCTCCCCGTCCGCGGTGCGACGCACTTCTGCGCATGCATTCGTGGCGTCCTGCTGCGGCAGCCGTCGACCCAATATCGGTCGGCCCCCGTGTCGTCTCCCCGCCCCGTCTCCCACCAGCGCAAGCGCTCAGGTCGGTCGAGACTCCAGCGGTGGGTGAGGCACGCCGTGACTCGCCAGTCGGCAGCCCCACAAGTCGCGGCAATCGAGCCCGACAAATCCCTCTGCGGCCTGTTCGACTGGCTCCGCGGAGACCGCATCCGAGTGCGACAGCAGTGACCCTTTGGATGAGGTTCTGGCGGTCGAGGGGACACAGTCCTCTCGGATTCCCTTGCACTGATGGAGGCGCGGGTGGGGGTGACCCGTCGCGTCCCCAGGACGAGTACCTCCCCGAGCCTCTCACGTCATTGCAGCGAGAGGAGCTCCGCCGCCGGAACATGGACGCGCTCCACACTCCTATTGTTGGGGAAACCCCTGAGGCCCGGGCCTTGGAGGACGTGCACTTGGCTAACCTGGCCGAGCGCACTCGACTGGAGAATCTACAGCGAATACTCGACGAGCAAGCGTGTCAGCGAGCTCCCGAGCCCAGTCGACGACAGCAAACTCCCGAGTCCAGTCGACGTCAGCTCTTCCCACAGCCGCAGGTATACCGAACCCCAGTTCAGAATTTGGCCGCCGCGGCCCATATAGCGGAGTCAATTCAGCCCTCCCAGTCGGAGGCTGGCAAAGGCTTGTTGCAGATCAGAGCGTTGCTCTGAGCGGCGGGAAACCAGAATTCCGCCGTTTCTCAGTCGCGGAACAAGATCCACAGTCGATCCGTTGCAACAGAAACAGTCCAGTCAGCTCACAGCCCGAGATCGCCCCCGAGGCGTGAGGGACGTGGAGACCGGCACGATCAGTACAGAAGAAATGAGCAGTATGATCACCGACCCGACCGTGATGATCGACGTCGAGTGCCAACCCCTCCCCCGAGGAGTGGGTCATATGTGCCTCGACATCGAGATGACAGGCACCCCCATAATGTTGGGCAGAGGATTCCAGTCGACCCTAGGGACCCAGGCTTTGACGCGAGATCCATCCTCGTTCAAGGTTTGGTTGACAGGAACAGAGCTCATCGAGAGGGCCACAACAGAGATGCGCCCGCCGGCAGCAGGGTACATGCTTCGAGGCTAGAATGTTTCAGTCGAGCCATCAGGGCCGCAGTGATTCCTCCCAACTTCAGGCTAGCAACTGGAGTCAGCAAGTTCACCGGTGAATCCAAGCCTGACACTTGGCTCGAAGATTACCGAGTGGCTGTACAGATTGGCGGTGGCAATGATGAGGTGGCCATGAAGCATTTGCCTCTCATGTTAGAGGGCTCAACCAGAGCGTGGTTAAATCAGTTGGCACCCAACAGCATCTACACTTGGGAGGACCTCTCCCGAGTGTTCATCACAACCTTTGAGGGAACATGCAAGCGACCTACAGGCCTTACAGAGTTGCGGTCTTGCGTGCAAAAACCGAATGAAACTCTGAGGGATTATATCCAGAGGTGGATCACATTGCATCACATGGTTGAGAATGTGCCAGACCACCTAGCAGTTTGTGCCTTCAAGGAAGGCGTGAAGTACAGGGAACTAAATCTGAAGTTCGGTCGAACTGGAGAGATGTCTCTGAATCGGATGATGGAGATTGCCACCAAGTACGCTAATGGTGAAGATGAGGACCGACTCCGAAGCGGCAAGCTCAAGGCAGTCACCCAAGAAACCGGAGGAAACTCCAGTCGGAAACAGAAGCAGAAGGCCGAGCCAGCTGCCCCTGGGGAGGCCCTGGCCGTAACCCAAGGAAAATCCAAGGGAAAACCCAAGGGGCCCTGGAAGCCCAAGAAAGTCAAGGATCAAGATGGAAATGATGTTTTGGATCTGCCATGTCACATCCACACAAAGAAAGACGAAGAGGGTAATTTTATTTACTCAAACCATACCACTCGACAGTGCCGGCTCCTGATCCAGCAGTTCCAGGGCAAGCAGCCCAAAGATAAGGAAAAAGAGTCGGACAGGGTTGAGGACAAGGAAGACAGTGACGATGGATACCCCCAAGTCAATTCCACTCTGATGATTTTTGCCGATGTCGAAAGTAAGAGTCGACTAAAAGTCATTAACCGTGAGGTGAACATGGTTGCTCCGGCAACCCACAGTTACCTGAAGTGGTCTCAGACTGCCATCACATTCGACCAGTCTGATCATCCGACGCACATTGCCACCCCTGGGAGGCAAGCTTTGGTGGTCGATCCAGTTGTCGAAGGCACTCGACTGACCAAGGTATTGATGGATGGCGGCAGTGGCCTGAACATACTGTACGCTGAAACTTTGAAAGGAATGGGCATTCCGATGTCCAGACTCAGTACCAGTAACATGAGCTTCCACGGAGTCATCCCTAGGAAGAAAGCCGAGTCACTCGGCCAGATTGCTCTTGATGTGGTTTTTGGTGATTCAAAGAATTACCGCAAGGAAAAGTTGACATTCGAGGTTGTGGACTTCCAGAGTGCTTATCATGCCATTTTGGGCAGGCCAGCTTACGCACGCTTCATGGCTCGACCATGTTACGTGTATCTCAAACTGAAGATGCCTGGCCCCAAGGGTGTGATCACTGTTACGGGCAACCAAAAGAAAGCAGAAGAGTGTTTTCAGAAGGGATCAAAGATCGCTGATGCTCAGATGGCAGTGGTCGAGCTGAAAGAGTACCAAAAGACTGCCGATCTGAGTGAATTGCTGCGAGCTAAGAAGCCTGCCTCACAATCAGCTTTTCAGTCGTCTGGTGAAACAAAGACGGTCCACATTCACCCGACCGACCCCGACGCTGCTCCGACTCACATCTCGACAACGCTCGACTCCAAATAGGAAGAAACGCTCATCCAGCTCCTCCGTGAGAACTAGGACATCTTTGCATGGAAACCCTCTGACATGCCTGGAGTTCCCAGAGGGCTGGCTGAGCACTGTCTACGAGTCAACCCAAAATTCAAGCCTGTGAAGGAACATCTTCGACGGTCCGCCGTCCAGAAGAAGCAAGCCATTGGCGAGGAGGTGGCTCGGCTCTTAGCGGCGGAGTTCATCCAAGAGATTTACCACTCCGAGTGGCTCGCCAATGTCGTCATGGTCCCCAAGAAGGACAAGTCACTTCACATGTGCATTGATTTCAAACATATCAATCGGGCCTGCCTCGCATCGACCAAATAGTCGACTCGACTGCGGGGTGCGAGAGATTGTCTTTTCTAGATGCCTATTCCGGGTACCATCAGATCCGTCTGTATGGGCCCGACGAGATCAAAATAGCTTTCATCACTCCATTCAGATGCTTCTGTTACGTCACCATGCCGTTCGGCCTCAAGAACGCCGGAGCCACATTCATGAGAATGATTCAGAAGTGTTTACTCACTCAAATCAGTCGGAATGTGGAGGCATACATGGATGATATTGTGGTCAAGTCCCGGAAAGGTTCCGACCTACGGGCTGACCTTGCTGAAACCTTTGCCAACCTCAGGAGGTATGATATCAAGCTCAATCCATCAAAGTGCACTTTCGGAGTTCCAGGTGGAAAGTTACTCGGTTTTCTCGTTTCCGAACGGGGGATCGACGCCAATCCTGAAAAAATTGGCACCATACTCCGAATGAAGCGTCCTGTACGCGTGCATGATATCCAAAAGCTTACAGGCTGCTTGGCCGCTTTAAGTCGATTCATTTCTCGTCTCGGTGAAAAGGAGTTGCCTCTTTACCGACTGATGAAAAAGTCTGACAAATTCGAGTGGACTCCAGAAGCTGATGCAGTGTTCGTAGACCTCAAAGCTCTGCTCTCCACCCAGCCGGTGCGTGCTGCCCCAATCAGCAAAGAGCCTCTGCTGCTTTACATTGCAGCCACATGACAAGTTGTCAGGACAGTGCTTACGGTCGAGCGGGAAGAGGAAGGAAAGGCCTTCAAAGTTCAACGCCCAGTATATTATGTGTCTGAAGTTTTGACCCCTTCAAAACAAAGATACCCTCACTACCAGAAGCTTGTATATGGGATTTATATGACCACGAAGAAAGTTGCACATTACTTCTCTGACCACTCCATTACAGTCGTCAACGACGCCCCACTATCAGAGATTCTGCATAATAGAGACGCAACTGGTCGAGTGGCCAAGTGGGCGATTGAACTCCTTCCCTTAGATATCAAGTTTGAAGCAAAGAAGGCTATCAAGTCCCAAGCAATCACAGATTTCATCGCCGAGTGGATTGAACAGCAACTTTCGACTCAAGTTCACTCGGAGCACTGGACCATGTTCTTCGATGGGTCTAAGATGCTAAATGGTTCCGGTGCTGGGGTAGGCCTAGTCTCCCCCCGAGGAGATAAGCTCAGATATGTTCTCCAGATTCACTTCAATTCCTCCAATAATGAAGCAGAATATGAAGCGCTTTTGTATGGGTTGCGCATGGCCATTTCACTCGGTGTCCATCGCCTCATGGTCTATGGCGACTCAGATTTGGTGGTAAATCAAGTGATGAAGGAGTGGGACGTCAGAAGTCCGGCAATGATTGGTTATTGCAATGCAGTGCGAAAGCTTGAAAAGAAATTCGAGGGGTTAGAGCTCCATCACGTCCCCCGACTGAAAAATCAGGCAGCTGATGATTTGGCAAAGATAGGCTCCAAGAGAGAGGCCATTCCCAGCAACGTGTTCCTGGAACACATTCACTCGCCGTCAGTCCAAGAGGATCCTTTTACAGAAGAAGCCCCGCAGCCAAAAAGTGCCACAGATCCGACTGAAGTCGAAGTTCCTGCTGTGGTCGACCTAATCATGGAGGTCCTGGCAATCACTCCCGACTGGACGATACCGTACATCGTGTATATCCTAAGGAAAGAACTCCCGGAGGACGAGGAAGAGGCTCGACAGATCGTCCGTCGATCCAAGGCCTTCACAGTCATAAAGGGACAGCTGTATAGAGAGAGCGCGACTGGAATCGGTTAGAAATGCATAACACCAGACGAGGGTCAGATAATCCTTAATGATATCCACTCGGGGACCTGTGGTCACCATGCGTCCTCTCGGACCATTGTGGCTAAAGCATATCGAGCGGGATTTTACTGGCCAAGAGCAAATGAGATGGCAAAAGAGATAGTCGACAAGTGTGGAGGGTGCCAGTTCTACTCCAACATGTCACACAAGCCTACATCAGCCCTGAAGACCATTCCACTCGTCTGGCCCTTTGCCGTCTGGGGACTGGACATGGTTGGTCCACTAAGAACGGGCAGGAGTGGATTCACTCATGTGCTTGTGGCAGTCGACAAGTTTACCAAATAGATCGAAGCTAAGCCCATCAAGAATCTCGATGCTTGCACTGCTATCAGTTTCATCAGAGGGTTAACATTCAGATATGGAGTCCCGCATAGCATCATCACTGACAATGGGTCAAACTTTGATTCAGAAAAGTTCAGAGCTTTTTGCGCCTCTCAAGGCACACGAGTCGACTACGCATCGGTTGCCCATCCTCAGTCGAATGGACAAGCTGAGAGAGCAAATGGTCTGATTCTCAAAGGACTAAAGCCTCGACTAATGCGTGATCTCAAGCACGCGGCAGGCGCTTGGGTCGACGAGCTTCCGTCAGTTCTATGGGGATTAAGGACCACCCCTAACCGATCGATTGGAAGAACTCCATTCTTTCTGGTTTATGGAGCCAAAGCAGTTCTGCCGAGTGACCTTCTTCATAACGCACCCCGAGTCGAACTTTACACCGAAGATGAAGCAGAACAGGACCGGCAAGACACAGTCGACCTCTTAGAAGAAGAGAGGGAGATGGCCATGATCAGATCGACCATTTATCAGCAAGACTTGCGCCGATTTCACGCCCGGAATGTGAAGAGTCGAGCCTTCCAAGAAGGAGATCTGGTCCTCCGAGTGGATCAACAGAAACCACACAAGCTTGCTCCTACTTGGGAAGGCCCCTTCATCGTCACAAGAGTCCTCCACAATGGAGCGTATCACCTCTACAATGTTGATCGCCAGATCGACGAGCCACGAGCTTGGAACGCGGAACTGCTTCGCCCCTTTTACACTTGAGTTCTCCCTTAGACGAGATGTAATAAGAAAAAAATTCTCCAGTTCATTTTTATCAAAGACAAGAGTGTTCCAATAATTGCTGTCACTTTGTTCGCATACAAAATCCCCCAGTGGGTGACTTGGCTGCGAATCCGTTTCGCCTAAGTTTGAAAAAATCCTACCGAGTGGAGAGCAATCCTCCCACTCGGGGGCTTAGCTGCAGTCCAGTACTCGCCTAAGTTCTCCCACTCGGAGGCTTAGCTACAGTCGAGCACTCGCCTAAGTTTGAAAAAATCCTACCGAGTGGAGAGCAATGCTCCCACTCGGGGGCTTAGCTGCAGTCCAGTACTCGCCTAAGTTCTCCCACTCGAAGGCTTAGCTGCAGTCGAGCACTCGCCTAAGTTTGAAAAAATCCTACTGAGTGGAGAGCAATCCTCCCACTCGGGGGCTTAGCTGTAGTCCAGTACTCGCCTAAGTTCTCCCACTCGGAGGCTTAGCTGTAGTCAAGCACTTGCCTAAGTTTGAAAAACCCCACTGAGTGGAGAGCAATCCTCCCACTCGGGGGCTTAGCTGCAGTCCAGTACTCGCCTAAGTTCTCCCACTCTGAGACTTAGCTGCAGTCAGGCACTCGCCTAAGTTTGAAAAAATCCTATCGAGTGGAGAGCAATCCTCCCACTCAGGGGCTTAGCTGCAGTCCAGTACTCGCCTAAGTTCTCCCACTCGGAGGCTTAGCTGCAGTCAAGCACTCGCCTAAGTTTGAAAAACCCCACCGAGTGGAGAGCAATCCTCCCACTCGGGGGCTTAGCTACAGTCCAGTACTCGCCTAAGTTCTCCCACTCTTAGACTTAGCTGCAGTCAGGCACTCGCCTAAGTTTGAAAAAATCCTACCGAGTGGAGAGCAATCCTCCCACTCGGGGGCTTAGCTGCAGTCCAGTACTCGCCTAAGTTCTCCCACTCGGAGGCTTAGCTGCAGTCGAGCACTCGCCTAAGTTTGAAAAACCCCACCGAGTGGAGAGCAATCCTCCCACTCGGGGGCTTAGCTGCAGTCCAGTACTCGCCTAAGTTCCCCCACTCTGAGACTTAGCTGCAGTCAGGCACTCGCCTAAGTCTGAAAAATCCTACCGAGTGGAGAGCAAACCTCCCACTCGGGGGCTTAGCTGCAGTCCAACACTCGCCTAAGTTCTCCCACAAAGAGACTTAGCTGCAGTCAGCACTCGCCTAAGTGTTTAAGAAATCCTACCGGGTGGAGAGCAAACCTCCCACTCGGGGGCTTAGCTGCAGTCCAGCACTCGCCTAAGTTCTCCCACAAAGAGACTTAGCTGCAGTCAGACACTCGCCTAAGTTTAAAAAATCCTACCGAGTGGAGAGCAGCCCTCCCACTCGGGGGCTTAGCTGCAATCCCGTACTCGCCTAAGCTCTCCCGCTAAGAGACTTAGCTGCAGTCAGACACTCGCCTAAGTTTGAAAAATCCTACCGAGTGGAGAGTAGCCCTCCCACTCGGGGGCTTAGCTGCAGTCCCGTACTCGCCTAAGCTCTCCCGCTAAGAGACTTAGTTGTAGTCAGACACTCGCCTAAGTTTGAAAAATCCTACCGAGTGGAGAGCAGCCCTCCCACTCGGGGGCTTAGCTGCAGTCCCGTACTAGCCTAAGCTCTCCCGCTAAGAGACTTAGCTGCAGTCAGACACTCGCCTAAGTTTGAAAAATCCTACCGAGTGAAGAGAAAACCTCCCGCTCAGAGGCTTAGCAGCAGCCCAGTGCTCGCCTAAGTATAGGACTCGGCCCAATCCGCAAGAATTTATGCCACAAATACAAAGGGTATTCCGAGCGAAGATCAAGTTCCACTCGACAGATCAAACCGCGAAGATATTCAACAAAAAATCAAGTTCGGATAAAGCCTAAAAGGTCCCAGACCTTAGATCAAAGTACTCGAGCCCTTGGCTCGGCAGAGTTTAACGGTTACAAATCCACTCGGCATTCCGAGACGAATTTAAGGAGAAGCATAAAAGTTTTTCATTCCTCGGGCGGAGGACTGGCAGGGCGACGAACTCATCCAAGTCGATCCCGTCTGCAATAGGGGTGGCAGCAGCAATAAAGGTCTCCACGAAGTCTTGAAAGCTGTGCCTCTTGGTATTGGCGACTTGGATGGCGGCCAGCTTCTCTTCTCGCGCCTCCTTGCAATGGACGCGGACTAGAGACAGAGCCACATCAGCGCCACACCGAGCAGAAGACTTCTTCCACTCCTGCACTCGGTCAGGGATTCCGTTAAGTCGAGCCATCAGAGACTCGAGATCGTTCTGGAGCATAGACTCTGGCCAAAGTGTCGGGTCAATCCGCGACATAGCAACCTTCAGCCGAGCCAAGTAATCCACGACGCCGTCAATGCCAGATTCCAGTCGGAGCAGATTCATGGCAGCTTCATCATTCACCGGAGAGTTGATTGGATCCAAACCTGTTTCAATCCGCCCAGTCTCCTCCTCAAAGTTCTGGCAAAGCTCTGCATACACGATCCAAGGATAAGTCAATTTTCATAGACTGAGTCGACACAAAAAGAAAACCAGTCGGAATTGAATGTGCACCTTCAAGCTTGATGTACAACTTCTTGGCGAGGCTCCTCAAGTAGCTCTCCAGGTCGTCCCTCCTGCGAGCGACGCCTTCCATCTTCTCGTTCAGGGCGAGGTTCTCCTTCTTCCAACGTGTGCACTCCCTATTGGCTTCATTCAGAGCGGTCTTCAGCTTGGTATTCTCTTCTTCTAATTGGCCGGCCGAAGCCAACTTCTGTTCAGCCAGAGCGATCTTGTCGTCAGCCTCCTTGCGGGTAGCAGCCAAGTCCTTATCCTTCTTCGCCAGAGCCTCGCTCAGTTCTCTTGCAAAAGAAATGATGATTGGTTCGGAAACAGCAGAAGGGTACTCAAGCCTAAAAACAAAACCAGTCGACAAAGTCGTCTTACCAGCGGCGCCGTCTCTGACCTTCTGTAGCTCTGTTCTGGCCAGCTCCAGATGAAGGTTCAGTTGAATCCGTTGCTTCTCCAACTCAGTATAGCGAGATGCAAGTTCGCAGGATTTCTGTAAAAAGAAAAGTCAGTCAACAGACGTCCAAGACAATGGCGATGTTTCTAAGACCACAGCCGAATCAAAAACATTCGACAGTAGTCTCGGGGACTACACCCAGTGGGAAGAGAGAAAGTCGACTGCCCGCAGTCGACCGGATACAGTTCCATTCGACGTGGCCTCACCAGACCGAGTGAAGAAATACAGATACAGTAACACAATGTAAAGACTACAGTCGACTGCCAGCAGTCCGCCGTAGTCTCGGGGACTACACCCAGTGGGTGCACTCAGCGTGCCCCCACTCGTCCAAGAATTGGCAAACACACCCAGTGGGTGTACAGATACAGATACAAAAGATCTTCAGAAAAAAGAGAGACTCTTCAAATGATCAAGTGTCGAGTCGACTGACCTGGACGTTGCTCTGAAGAGCCGAACTCGCGTCATAGGCTGCTTGGCTGGCCTCCCGAGCCATCTTCACTTGCTCCATCATGACCCCCGCCTGGCGTATGGCCTCCTTTGCAGTAGCCGCTTGGTCCTCAGGGACGGGGTACGCAGCAAAAAGCGAAGATGGATCCGTAGTCGACGCCGAAGGCCGCACACTCGACAGAGTGTTGGCGAAAGTCACAGAAGCCCGAGTGGTGTCGCCACCATCCCGAGCCATGGTCCCAGATGCCGGAGTAGGCTGGGGAGTCTTGTCAGCCGACGACCTCTTGTTCCTCCTCATCCTCAGCGGTTCGTTGTCGTCGTCATCCGGGAGGTCGATAACATGAGGAGAGGCTGCAAGGGAAACATTCAATCGACCAAAATTGCAAGAAATGACCAGTCGACTCAAAAACAGAATGTCAGTAATCGTACCAGGGTTGGAGGTAACAGCATCCCCCATCTCTTGCTCGTCATCCTTGGCGGAGACCTCAGAAGTAGCAGCGCTGCAAATCTCGAAAAGTCAGTCAGTTGGCTCAATGAATCGACCAAGGATCCGTCCACGGTCGACGAAGGAAAACAAGCTTTATTACCCGGAAATGGTAGGGACAACTATCTTCATCTTGGGCAAAGCCTTGGGCAGCTTGGACAGTGTCGTGCGTGGGTGCTTGGGAACCTTCGCAGTCGGCGTTGGAGAAGAGGTCCGAGGGCGTTTTGACGACAGCCCAACGGAGGCAGTCGCCTTACCGCGTTCCTGCGCCGGGTCGTGTGCGAGCTTGGATCGCCTCTCCGGGCGGGGGGGGGGGGGGGGGGTTCAACCTCCTCCTCCTCCTCCTCCTCGCTGGAGAAGATGTCGTCGCCTCCCTCTCCTTCACCATCAGACTCCCACTCACCTTGGTCATCCCCGCTCTCGCCTCCGCTCGCCTCCCCTTCCTCAGTCGACCCCTGTGCCCCGTTGGGTGTCGAGTACATCTCGGTGGTCACCTGGAAAACAGCAGACAAGACAAAAGTCAATCGACCTACTCAAAGAAGACCAACGCAGAAAACAAGATTTCAGTCGGGAGCATAAAGACATACCTGGTCCACTTCGTACGAATTGTCGAGTGGAATGACCGTCCTGGCTCCTCGGGGGTTGTCTTTGTTCCCCGTGATGCTCGACAGCCACCCCTCCAGCATCTCGTCAGTGACCTCCTCCGGGTGAATCCGGGTGGTGTCCTCGAGGCCTGAGTACAGCCACATCGGGTGGTCACAAGCCTGGAGCGGTTGGATTCACCTCTTGAGGAAGACTTCCAGCAGATCCATTCCAGTCACACCCTCACAGACAAGCTCAACCACTCGACCCGCCAGCACCTTGACCTGGGCCTGTTCTTCCGGCGTCACCTTTAGAGAAGCAGGTTTTTTGGCTCGGTCGAGAGAGAAATACGGGAGACCAGTCGACTGCCCTGGGGTCGCCTGGTCCTGGCAGTAGAACCAAGTTGCTTGCCAACCTTGGACCGACTCCGGGAAAGTGATGGATGGAAAACAACTCTTTCCCCTCGTTTGGATCGCCAAGCCCCCGCACAACTGGATCACTTGCATCCTCTCATCACTCGACTTGGCCTTCTTGACCGACTGAGAGCGACACGTAAAGATGTGCTTGAAAAGCACCCAATGTGGGCGGCAACCCAAGAACGCCTCACACATGGAAATGAAAGCAGCGAGGTAGACAATGGAATTTGGAGTAAAGTGATGGAGCTGCGCTCCGAAGAAGTTCAAGAAATTCCGGAAGAAAGGATGGGGCGGCAGAGAAAACCCTCGGTCGATGTGAGTGGCCAGGAGCACGCACTCACCATCACGGGGTTGAGGTTCGATCTCCCCCCCCGGAAGATGCGCGGCTTTGTGGGGAATGGCTCCCCCTTCGACCATGTCGTCGAGATCCTCTTGCCGGAGCACCGACGGCATCCAGTCGCCCTGGATTCAACCTTTGGGCAGGGCGGTCCTGGAGGAAGATCCGCCACGTGCAAACCTCTTCCCTTTCCCCGCCGCCGCCGCCTTCTTCGCGCGCTCCAGAGCAGTTGTCTTGCCCTTCACCATCGTCGCCGGCGAAATCTCGAACGGGTGTGCGGCGCTAGGGCGAGAGCGGAGGTGGCGGAAGAAGTTGCGAAGGGAGAGAAGAAGAAGAAAGAAGGAGAAGTACGCGCACTGATGGGAAACTCCTAGCCGGCAACTTATAATGGGCCGCTCCCGAGTGGCTGACCGGTAGGCCCAGGCTATCCAGTCAAATCCCGCAGCAGGCGTGCGTGCAGTACGTGGCGAAAAAGGTGACACGAGGATCGAGGAGCCTCTGCTTTATCACTTCCGATTACTACGGCTGCCCCCGTCCCGCGCGCTTCCCAAAAATCCGAATCCCGTGACATCCGCTGGCTGCAGAACAACTCATCAAAACAGAAGACCCCGCTTGCACCGGTGCTCGGTATGTCACAGGTAAAGAAATCCACTCGACGAAAGGCCTGGAATGGATCAAGGCGACTGGAAGAGGTTGATGACGTCATCCGTGACGGTCGACCCAGAACGAGGCACTCATGTAGCCCAAAGAACCAGTCAGAAAGATCACCAACTCTTTCCCGCTCTAACCTCGATCCATTCGGGGGCTAATGGTGAAGCTATGTACCTAGGGTAGGGGCACGGACCTGTCCTAAAGAGCCCTACCCGAGGACATCCCTAGAAGATGTCACCTTTCAATCGACTTGAAGGTATCCCACTCGACGGGTTGAAGACACTCGACCAAGAAGCTGTCACTCGACCAGGAAGCCAACCACTTGACTGCCAGAAGACCTAAAGTCACTCCGCAGGCAAACGGTCGGCTATTAAGTAGTCTTTATGGTCATTATAGCACTTTATTAGGGGCGTTACCAGTAACGCCCAACCTTAAATGTACCTAAACCCCTGCATTACTGAGGGCAGGAGGGGGCCGATGAACTCTATATAAGCCACCCCCTCCTCAGTAAGAGGGGTTCGCACCCCTGTTATCTTCATACGCATAATCCAATCGACCGCCTCCGGGCACCGAGACGTAGGGTTTTTACTTCCTCCGAGAAGGGCCTGAACTCGTAAACCTCGTGTGCTTACAACTTCCCAATAGCAAGGTATACGATGGAGTTGGGAGTGAAGTGATGGAGCTGCGCTCCGAAGAAGTTCAGGAAACTCCGGAAAAAAGGATGGGGTGGCAGAGAAAATCCTCGGTCGATGTGGGTGGCTAAGAGCACGCACTCACCGTCGTGGGGTTGAGGTTCGATCTCGTTCCCCGGGAGACGCGCAGCTTCATGGAGGATGACTCCCCCTTCGACCATGTCGTCGAGAGCCTCTTGCATGATCACCGACAGCATCCAATCACCCTGGATCCAACCCCGGGGCAGAGCGGACCTTGAGGAGGTTCCGCCCCGAGCAGACCTTTTCCCTTTCCGCTGCGCCGCCGCCTTCTTCGCGCGCTCCAGAGCGGATGCCTTGTCCTTCGCCATCGTCGCCGACAAATCTCACACAGATCTGCAGCACTGAGGTGAGAGTAGAGGTGGTGGAAGGGCCTGCGGAGGGAGAGAGGAAGAAGAAGGGAGAAGTACGCGCACTGATGGGAAACTCCGAGCCGGCAACTTATAAGGGGCCGCTCCCGAGTGGCTGACTGGTGGGCCCAGGCTATCCAGTCAAATCCCGCAGCAGGCGCGCGTGCAGTACGTGGCGAAAAAGGCGACGTGGGGATCGAGGAGCCTCTGCTTTATCCCTTCCGATCACTGCAGCCGCCCCCGTCCCGCGCGCTTCCCAAAATCCGAATCCCGTGACATCCGCTGGCTGCAGAACAACTCGTCAAAACAGAAGACCCCGCGTGCATCGGCGCTCGGTATGTCACAAGTAAATAAATCCACTCGACGAAAGGCCTGGAATGGATCAAGGCGACTGAAAGAGGTTGGTGACGTCATCCGTGACGGTCGACCCAGAACGAGGCACTCATGTAGCCCAAAAAACCAGTCGGAAAGATCACCAACTCTTTCCCACTCTAACCTCGATCCATTCGGGGGCTAATGATGAAGCTACGTACCTAGGGTAGGGGCACGGACCTATCCTAAAGAGCCCTACCCGAGGACATCCCTAGAAGAAGTCACCTTTCAATCGACTTGAAGGTGTCCCACTCGACGGGTTCAAGACACTCGACCAAGAAGCTATCACTCGACCATGAAGCCAACCACTCGACTGCCAGAAGACCTAAAGTCACTCCGCAGGCAAACGGTCGGCTATTAAGTAGTCTTTCTGGTCATTATAGCACTTGATTAGGGGCGTTACCAATAACGCCCAACCTTAAATGTACCTAAAACCCTGCATTACTGAGGGCAGGAGGGGGCCGGCGAACTCTATATAAGCCACCCCCTCCTCAGTATGAAGGGTTCGCACCCTGGTGATTCACACGCCTATAATCCAATCGACCGCCTTCGGGCACCGAGACGTAGGGCTATTACTTCCTCCGTGAAGTGCCTGAACTCGTACATCTTGGTGTCTTTACAACTTCCAAATAGCTGAGATCTAGCCTCTCCATTCATACCCCCCTACATCACTGTCAGAGTTAGAACCACGACAACAGTAGAGAGGTACATTCTTCATGCCGTAGTCCTTGAGGGTTTGTTTCATCCATAGCAATTGAGCACAGCAAGAACCAGCAGCAATGTACTCAGCTTCAGTAGTAGACAGTGATACACAGTTCTGTTTCTTCGAAGACCAACAGACCAAGGATCGTCCGAGGAAATGGCATGTGCCAGATGTTGACTTGCGGTCCACACAATCACCAGCATAGTCAGAATCTGAATATCCAATGAGATCAAAAGCCGAGCCCTTGGGATACCATAATCCAAGTGTTGGTGTGTGAGCTAGTGTAGGACCTTGAAGTAGATGTGTCTAGGGGGGGGGGGGGGTGATTAGACACTTAATGCTAAAGTTGCAATTTTTAAGCCTTTTTGGTTTTAGTGGAGTTTAGGCATAATTTCAACATTCACGATACATATCAAGCAAGCATGCAAAAGAGTGAATAGGCAGCGGAAAGTAAAGCATGCAACTTGCAAGAATGTAAAGGGAAGGGTTTGGAGAATTCAAACACAATTGGAAACACGGATGTTTTTCCCGTGGTTCGGATAGGTGGTGCTATCCTACATCCACGCTGATGGAGACTTCAACCCACGAAGGGTAACGGTTGCGCGAGTCCATGGAGGGCTCCACCCACGAAGGGTCCACGAAGAAGCAACCTTGTCTATCCCACCATGGCCATCGCCCATGAAGGACTTGCCTCACTAGCGGTAGATCTTCACGAAGTAGGCGATCTCCTTGCCCTTACAAACTCCTTGGTTCAACTCCACAATCTTGTCGGAGGCTCCCAAGTGACACCTAGCCAATCTAGAAGACACCACTCTCCAAGAAGTAACAAATGGTGTGTTGATGATGAACTCCTTTCTCTTGTGCTTCAAATGATAGTCTCCCCAACACTCAACTCTCTCTCACAAGATTTGGATTTGGTGGAAAGAAGATTTGAGTGGAAAGCAACTTGGGGAAGGCTAGAGATCAAGATTCATATGGTAGGAATGGAATATCTTGGTCTCAACACATGAGTAGGTGGTTCTCTCTCAGAACATATGAGTTGGAAGTGTAGATGTGTTCTAATGGCTCTCTCCACGAGTGAAGAGGAGGTGGAGGGGTATATATAGCCTCCACACAAAATCCAACCGTTACACACAATTTACCAATCTCGGTGGGACCGAATCAACAAACTCGGTCAGACCGAAATAGTGAACCTAGTGACCGTTAGAGATTTTCGGTGGGACCGACCGGATCAACTCGGTGGGACCAATGTGCTAGGGTTAGGGTAAATCCAAAACTCGGTTTGACCGATTACTCAAACTCGGTGGGACCGATTTGTGCAATAAGTGAAACAGAGAGCTGGCCAAGCAAACTCGGTGGGGCCGATTGCATATCTCGGTGGGACCGAGGGTATTGCAATAGGTAACTGAGAGTTTGCAAGCCCATCTCGGTGAGGCCGAGATCCCATCGGTGAGACCGAACTGATTAGGGTTTGTGGCTATGACAAGTGAAACTCGGTGGCACCGGATAGAAATAATCGGTAGGTCCGAGTTTGGCTTTGGGTTTAGATCATATGTGGAAGTGGGAAAGTAGTTGAGGATTTTGGAGGATATCAGTAAGCACTTGAGCAAGAGGCTCATTAAGCAACACCTCATCCCTCCTTGATAGTATTGGCTTTTCCTATGGACTCAATGTGATCTTGGATCACTAAAATGTAAAATGAAGAGTCTTGAGCTTTAAGCTTTAGCCAATCCTTTGTCCTTAGCATCTTGGAGAACTTCCCACAACCTTTAGTCCATGCCACTCCATTGTTGAACTTATCTGAAACATACTAGATAGAAACATTAGTCCAACAAGAGATATGTTGTCATTAATTACCAAAACCACCTAGGGAGCACTTGTGCTTTCAATCTCCCCCTTTTTGGTAATTGATGGCAACATACATCAAAGCTTTAGATAAAGATATAAAGAACAACAAGTAAAGCTTTGGAAGGACATGTAACAAGCATAGGCTCCCCCTACATGTATGCACTCATGTAAATGTGAAATATAGAGGCATGTGAGAGCATAACCATGACAGAGTAGGCAATGTGTTACATGTATCTTGGCCATATGCATCAGAGCAAAAGATTATCAAGGAAAATACCTTCATGCTCATGAGTCATTCTTGCAAACAGTATGTACATAAGCAAGAATTCCTCATACTCATGATTTTGATGCATACACTTACCTTGTAGTCTTTGGCTGGCTTAGGATGGAATGAACCTGCACAAACAAGGTTAGATAACACAGGTACCTCCACTAGCCAGAGCAAACCAAGGAAGCCACAAGAGAACCAAGACTAGGATGACATGTAGAGAGTGAGTACAAGGTACCACATTGGATTCAACATGTCCCCAAGAGTAAAGATATGCAATGAATTTGACTGATTTCTTTCCCTTAGGTGTCTTGCTCCCCCTGAATCTTACATGGGATATTGGGAGAAGATAGGGAACAGAAAATCAGAGCTGAAAGATACAAATGGATAGAACTTAATGCAAATAAGCACATATGAACATGTCTTTCCCCCAAAAAGACATGTGGCATCTCTCCTCTTGAACATCAAGCATCTGGGACATCTGGGATCCTTGAGTATTCTCTCCCCCTGGAAATCTCTTTCTCCCCCTTAATACTTTCTCTCTTGTAGGTTTGGTCCTTGAGACTTTCTCTCCCCCTTGAGCTTTGATGTGATCTCTCTCTCCCCCTTTGACATCAATTTCCAAGAAGGGCTTTCTAGAATCCGTCGTATAGGTTTGGTCCTTGAGACTCAGCACAAAGCAATGGATAAAACTATGATGCTTGTAGAGGACAAGATTCATTGAGTAGAGCTGGATCAGAAGAAATATAGAACAAGTGGCAAACTGTTTTTCCTATTGCGAAGTCGGTGGCACCGAGTGGCATGTTTCGGTGGTACCTAAGAGATTCGGTTGGACCGAAAATTACAAGTTGGTGAAACCGAGTTCACACAGAGAAAAATACTTGTCACCTCAGCTCACTTGACATGTAGGATCTCACAAAGATTTGCAATGAATTACCTGAAGGATTTGCAAGGAATTGAATGTAGAAAATGCAGAACAAAAACAAAAAGAAAAGAGAAGAAACTGAAGGATCTAGATGAAGTTTTTTTGAAAAAGAGAAAGAAAATAAACATGCATGAGACAAATGCAATAACACATAAAAGAACACAAGAGAACTTCATCTAGAGTTGGGCGGTGACATAGTCACCTATGTTAGAGTATATTGACTTAGGAGTCAAGTGAGAACACTTGATCATAGGTCATACTCATTGTTTAAGCTCAAAATGGGGTTACCATTTTTCGTTTAAGCATCTTGATGTATTCACATATTGTTGAGTTGCTTTGACTCATGTCTTGGAGTAAAGCTTCTCTAAGATGGAATAACATACCTTGGGTGGTGGTGTGGTTCTTGCTCATGTAGTTGAACTTGTGTGGGTGCTCAAGGTTGATGTAGCTCATCAAGAGTTGGGAGCACCACTTGGAGTTTGAGTTCATCTACCTACATGGGTTAGTTCTTGCATGAAAGAGCACTTGTGTATCCAAAAATGACAATCATGAAGCTCAACATAGAATTTGTCAAAGGATATGTTTGAATGGTTTTGTGCTTCCTTGTCTTCAACCACCATTGTGTAGAGACTTGGTGAAGTAGAGATTGCTCAAGATGTGAGTGAGTCGCAATCTCATGGAATTAGATTCAACCAAGCACCTACATGGGTTAGACAACATGCAAGGTACAAATATATCCAAGACATAAGATAGTCATTATAAGAGATATATCATGGATTAGTCATAAGCTCATGTCTTGCATGTATCCAATGGAGTTCCTACTCCAAGTTCGAAGCATCAATAATGTTCAATTCACCTCTCAACCTGCAAAATACTTTCTCATCAAGAGGTTTAGTAAATATATCCGCTAATTGCTTATTGGTACGAACATGCTTAAGATCAATGTCACCCTTAGCAACATGGTCTCGAATGAAATGATGACGAACTTCAATATGCTTAGTTCGAGAATGTTGTACAGGATTATGACCAATTTTGATAGAACTTTCATTGTCACAAAGCAGTGGAACATGTTTCACATAGATCCCATAATCTTTAAGAGTTTGGGTCATCCAAAGTAATTGAGCACAATATGAACCAGCGGCAATGTATTCCGCTTCGGCGGTGGATAAGGATACCGAGTTTTGTTTCTTGGAAGACCAAGACACAAGAGATCTACCAAGAAATTGACAAGTACCCGAAGTAGATTTTCTATCAACCTTGTCCCCGGCATAATCCGAGTTGGAATAGCCAACAAGATCAAAAGAAGACCTCTTAGGATACCAAATGCCAAAGTTTGGTGTATGAATTAAGTATCTCACTATCCTTTTCACGGCCTTAAGATGACATTCTTTACGAGCAGCTTGATAACGTGCACACATGCACACACTTATCATAAGGTCGGGACGTGAAGCACATAGGTATAACAAAGAACCAATCATAGAGCGATAAACCTTTTGATCAACGGGTTCACCATCTTTGGTCAAATCAAGATGTCCACTAGTAGGCATGGGTGTAGGCATACCTTTGCATTCTTGCATATTGAACTTCTTGAATAAGTCCTTGGTGTACTTCGTTTGAGAGACAAATGTACCTTCCTTAGTTTGCTTGATTTGCAAACCGAGAAAGAATTTGAGTTCACTCATCATAGACATCTCAAACTTCTTTGACATTAGCTTTCCAAACTTTTCACTAAAGAGAGGGTTAGTTGAACCAAATATGATATCATCAACATAAATTTGGCATACAAATAGTTCTCCCTTAACCCTTTTAGTAAAAAGAGTAGAATCAATTTTACCAATTTCAAAACCACTTGCAATAAGGAACTTGGTCAAGCATTTATACCATGCTCTAGGAGCTTCTTTAAGACCATAAAGAGCTTTGTGAAGTTTGTAAACATGATTTCGTTTCTTAGGATTGATAAAGCCGGGAGGTTGTTTGACATAAACTTCCTCCTCTATTTCACCATTTAGAAAAGCACTTTTAATGTCCATTTGGTACAAGGTGATATTATGGTGATTAGCATAGGCAAGTAAGATGCGAATGGACTCAAGTCTAGCAATGGGAGCATATGTCTCACCATAGTCCATACCTTCAACTTGTGTGTACCCTTGGGCGACGAGACGTGCTTTGTTGCGAACCACTTGTCCATCTTCATCTTGCTTGTTGCGAAACACCCATTTGGTACCAATGATGTTGTGGTTGTTGTCGGGCTTCTCAACCAATGTCCAAACTTGGTTTCTCTCAAAGTTGTGTAGCTCTTCATGCATAGCATTTATCCAATCCGGATCTTCCAATGCTTCTTCAACCTTCATAGGTTCAATGCTAGAGATGAATGAATAGTTTTCACAAAAGTTAGCTAAACGAGTCTTTGAGCGAGTGATTCTCCCGGTTTGTATATCATTGAAGATTTGCTCGACGGGATGATCTTTGGCAATTCTTGCTCGAACTCGTGAGAGCTTTTGCTTGGATCTTCGTTGAACATCTTCTTCATCTTGGCCTTCTTCATTGTTGATGTTGTCATTCTCTTGTCGTGGTGGAGAAGGAGGTTGTTGATGTTCGTCTTGATGCATTTCCTTGTCTTCTTCATCTTGGTGTGTTCCACTTGTGGATGCTTCCGTATCAATTCTTGGTTCACCTTGTTGTGAAGTAGAAGCTTCCACTTGGACGGACGACGTATTCTCCTTCACCTCCGTTGGACGAATTTTGCCAATAGACAAGTCTTGGATTGCTTCTGAAGGGTCTTTGTCTCCTACATCGATTGGCAATTGCTCTACTTGCGAGCCATTAGATTCATCAAACTTCACATCTACCGTCTCTTCAACCTTTCGGGTGAAATTGTTGTAGACACGGTAAGTGTGAGAGTTTGAGCCATAACCAAGTAGAAAACCTTCATGAGATTTAGGAGCAAACTTTGAACAATGATGCTTGTCAAGAATGTAGCACTTTGAGCCGAATACTCGAAAGTATCCAACTTGGGGTTTTTTACCGGTGAGGAGCTCGTATGCCGTCTTGCCGAGTAGCTTGTGAAGATACCAGTGATTTGTTGCATGACAAGCTGTCTCAACCGCTTCTGCCCAAAAGTGCTTCAGCGTCTTGTATTCATGAAGCATCGTTCTTTTCATTTCGATGAGCGTCCGGTTCTTCCTCTCAACAACTCCATTTTGTTGAGGTGTGTACGTAGCCGAGAACTCGTGTGAAATCCCTTCTTCGTCATGAAAGGTGTCCACATTTGCGTTCTTGAACTCCGTTCCGTTGTCACTCCGAACCTTCTTGATCTTCACGTCAAACTGATTTTGGGCCTTCCTAGTGAAGTTTTTGAAGATCTTCTGGACATGCGACTTGTCATTAAGACAGAACACCCACGTAAATCTTGAAAAATCATCAATTATAACTAGACCAAAAGAATTTCCACCGAGACTCTTGTAGGCGTTGGGACCAAAAAGATCCATATGAAGTAGCTCGAGTGGCCTCCTTGTGGTCATGATGTTCTTCACGGGATGCCTTCCTCCAACCTGTTTACCTGCTTGACAAGCACTGCAAAGTCTATCCTTATCAAATATGACATCGTTAACTCCAAGGATATGATTTCCTTTAATAAGCTTGTCAAGGTTTCTCATGCCAACGTCACCTAGTCGTCTATGCCACAACCAACCTTTTGAGGATTTAGCAATAAAGCAAGTTTTAGGTTGTGCCTTTTTAGAGAAATCGACAATGTAAAGATCACCTCTACGCATACCGGTAAAGACCATTTTATGATTGTGTCGACGAAATACTTGGCAATCTACCTCAGTAAATAGGACATTCAAACCGAAATCAGCATGTCTAGATACTGAAAGTAAGTTGTAGCTGAGAGATTCAACGAGCATGACATTTTGAATGGAACTATCATGTGAGATGGTCACCTTACCAAGGCCAACCACTTTACCCTTTGAATTATCACCAAAGGTGACATATTTTCGAGGACCGTCATTTTCACCAAGCTCACGGAACATCTCTTCATCTCCGGTCATATGATCAGTACATCCACTATCAAGAACCCATTCATTTCCTCCTGACACATGTCCCCGAAGATTTTCCGTAAGACCAAAATGTCTCATTGCATCATCAAGATCGAAGTCACTATGATCATCATCATCATCATAGTATCCATGTTCACCATGATCTTGTGACTCATCATTTCCTACAGAGGGTAATTCATTAGGTAAATGATCATCAAAGTGGTCACCTTTATGAATTCTTATAGCTTCGGATATAATGATTCCAACATCTCCTTTAGCATGCTTGAGATTGGTAAGCTCAAATAGACAATCACCAAAACTAGGATCACTAGAGTTCATCTTACTCAAGGCAATAGATTTATGGAGAATTTCATCCAAATTTTTCAAGGAATGATCGGGAAATCGTTCCTCAAGAAATTTCCATATAGTATAGGCACAATTAAGAGTAGGCAAACTAGCTATCAAATTTTTGGGAAATCCTCTAATGATGAGCTTAATAGTTCTAAGATTGCGAATCATGTCAATATCTTCATCTAGGGTAGGATGCAAAGGATCAATATGAGGTGCACAAGGGCTAGCAATATACTTGTTCAAATGATATTGATTGAAAATTACAAGCATCTCATTTTTCCACTCATGAAAATACTCTCCATCAAGAATAGGCACTCTATGTCTAAGACTCCCTAAAGTAGACACATCCATCTTCCTCCAATGGTGATTAAACCAAGGCAATGGAGACCAAAGCTCTGATACCACTTGTAGGACCTTGAAGTAGATGTGTCTAGAGGGGGGGTGATTAGACACTTAATGCTAAAGTTGCAATTTTTAAGCCTTTTTGGTTTAAGTGGAGTTTAGGCATAATTTCAACATTCACAATACATATCAAGAAAGCATGCAAAGAGTGAATAGGCAGCGGAAAGTAAAGCATGCAACTTGCAAGAATGTAAAGGGAAGGGTTTGGAGAATTCAAACGCAATTGGAGACACGGATGTTTTTCCCGTGGTTCGGATAGGTGGTGCTATCCTACATCCACGTTGATGGAGACTTCAACCCATGAAGGGTAACTGTTGCGCGAGTCCACGGAGGGCTCCACCCACGAAGGGTCCACGAAGAAGCAACCTTGTCTATCCTACCATGGCCATCACCCACGGACCTGCCTCACTAGCGGTAGATCTTCACGAAGTAGACGATCTCCTTGCACTTACAAACTCCTTGGTTCAACTCCACAATCTTGTCGGAGGCTCCCAAGTGACACCTAGCCAATCTAGGAGACACCACTCTCCAAGAAGTAACAAATGGTGTGTTGATGATGAACTCCTTGCTCTTGTGCTTCAAATGATAGTCTCCCCAACACTCAACTCTCTCTCACAGGATTTGGATTTGGTGGAAAGAAGATTTGAGTGGAAAGCAACTTGGGGAAGGCTAGAGATCAAGATTCATATGGTAGGAATGGAATATCTTGGTCTCAACACATGAGTAGGTGGCTCTCTCTCAGAACATATGAGTTGGAAGTGTAGATGTGTTATGATGACTCTCTCCACGAGTGAAGAGGAGGTGGAGGGGTATATATAGCCTCCACACAAAATCCAACCATTACACACAATTTACCAATCTCGATGGGACCGAATCAACAAACTCGGTCAGACCGAAATAGTGAACCTAGTGACCGTTAGAGATTTTCGGTGGGACCGACTGGATCAACTCGGTGGGACCGATGTGCTAGGGTTAGGGTAAATCCAAAACTCGGTTTGACCGATTACTCAAACTCGGTGGGACCAATCTGGGTAATAAGCAAAACAGAGAGGTGGCCAAGCAAATTCGGTGGGGCCGATTGCATATCTCGGTGGGACCGAGGGTATTGCAATAGGTAACAGAGAGTTTGCAAGCCCATCTTGGTGAGGCCGAGATCCCATCGGTGAGATCAAACTGATTAGGGTTTCTGGCAGTGGCTATGACAAGTGAAACTCGGTGGCGCCGGATAGAAATAATTGGTAGGTCCGAGTTTGGCTTTGGGTTTAGATCATATGTGGAAGTGGGAAAGTAGTTGAGGATTTTGGAGCATATCATTAAGCACTTGAGCAAGAGGCTCATTAAGCAACACCTCATCCCTCCTTGATAGTATTGGCTTTTCCTATGGACTCAATGTGATCTTGGATCACTAAAATGTAAAATGAAGAGTCTTGAGCTTTAAGCTTTAGCCAATCCTTTGTCCTTAGCATCTTGGAGAACTTCCCACAACCTTTAGTCCATGCCACTCCATTGTTGAACTTATCTGAAACATACTAGATAGAAACATTAGTCCAACAAGAGATATGTTGTCATTAATTACCAAAACCACCTAGGGAGCACTTGTGCTTTCAGCTAGATATCAAAGAATATGCTTCACAGCCTTATGGTGTGATTCCTTCAGTGTAGCTTGAAATCGGGCACACATGCAAACACTAAGCATAATATCTGGCCTAGATGGACATAAATACAATAAAGAACCAATCATGGAGCGGTATACCTTTTGATCGAAGTCAATACCGTTTTCATCAGTGCATAGATGGCCAATTGTGGGCATAGGGATTTTGACTCCTTTGCAATCTTGCATGCTGAATTTTCTCAGTACATCCTTGAGGTATTTCTCCTGAGATATGAAAATGCCATTTCGTTGTTGACGAATCTGAAGACCTAAGAAGAATTTCAATTCTCCCATCATAGACATTCGATATTCTTCACTCATCATATAGGCAAATTCATCACTGTAATGTTGGTTAGTATAGCCGAAAATGATATCATCAATATATATTTGGCACACAAACAATTCACCATCATAAGATTTAGTGAAAAGAGTT
This sequence comes from Triticum monococcum, assembly GCA_034509565.1. NCBI lineage: Eukaryota > Viridiplantae > Streptophyta > Magnoliopsida > Poales > Poaceae > Triticum > Triticum monococcum. The sequence goes on from CM067846.1 coordinate 187,878,620, forward strand.
GGGTTAAGTGAACCGGGTTTGAAGCCTTTCTTCATGAGGAATTCCTTCAAAGTATCATACCACGTCCGAGGGGCCTGCTTGAGACCATAGAGGACCTTATTGAGTCTGAAGAATTTGTCGGGGGGCTTTGGATCTTCAAAACCTGGGGGTTGAGCAACATATACTTCTTCCTCAAGCTTACCATTGAGGAATGCAATTTTCCCATCCATTTGATATAAGATGATATCATGATGGTTAGCATAAGCAAGTAATATGCGAATAGCTTCAAGTCTAGCAACAGGTGTTAAAGTTTCATCAAAGTCAATTCCTTCAACCTGTGTGTAGCCTTGCGCTACAAGTCGTGCCTTATTCCTCACCACAAGGCCATTCTCATCTTGCTTGTTGCGGTAGATCCACTTTGTGCCTATGATATTGTGCTTGCAATGATCTAGATGTTTGACCAGTTCCCAGACATTGTTGAGCTCGAATTGATGTAATTCCTCTTGTGTAGCTTAAATCCACTCATGCTCTAGAAATGCTTCATTTACCTTAGTGGGCTCTGTGATAGAGACAAAGGCAAAGTGCCCATAAAATTTAGATAAATGTGAACCTCTTGAGCGTGTGAGAGGACCTGGAATGTTGATGTCGCTGATGATTTTCTCAATTTGCACTTCATTTGCAACGCGAGGATGAGCTGGTTGTCGTTGAGGAATTTGATCAGCATTTTCTTCAGCACCATTTTCCTCAGGTGCATCAGCATGACGTTCTTCACATTCTAGAACGACTTCTTCAGCAGGTTCTTCGGTAGGAATGACATCCTCAGTAGCTTTGAACTTAATAGATTCCTCAGGAGATATTTCATCTATCACAGGAGGTAGGTGCTCTCTTTGCGAGCCATTAGTTTCATCTAACCACACATCTACAGTTTCAACAACCTTATGGTGATGGGTGTTGAAGACTCTGTAGGTGTGCGAGTCCTTACCATAACCAAGCATAAAACCTTCATGTGCTTTCGGTGCAAATTTGGAATTGTGATGAGGATCTCTAATCCAGCATTTAGCACCGAAGACTTTGAAATAACTCACATTGGGTTTCTTGCCAGTGAGGAGTTCATATGTAGTCTTCTTGAAGAATTTGTGAAGATATACCGTGTTGATGATGTGGCACATAGTATCAATTGCCTCAGGCCAAAAGTGAGGAGGCGTCTTGTACTCATCAAGCATAGTGCGGGCCATCTCAACAAGAGTCCTATTCTTGCGCTCCATGATGCCATTTTGCTGAGGAGTATAAGGAGCAGATAACTCATGAGTAATACCAAGTTCATCAAGATAGTCATCAAGACCAGTATTCTTGAACTCGGTTACATTATCACTTCTGATGTGCTTGATCTTCACACCAAAGTTAGTTGAAGCCCTTGAGGAAAATCGTTTGAAGACTTCCTGCACTTCAGTTTTGTAAGTGATGATATGCACCCATGTATATCGAGAATAATCATCAACAATGACAAAGCCATATAAAGATGCAGCATTAGTAAATGTGGCATAGTGAGTAGGGCCAAAGAGATCCATGTGAAGCAATTCAAATGGATGAGTGGTAGTCATGATGGTCTTTGAGGATGCTTGGCCTTGGTCATCTTTCCGGCTTCACAAGCTCCACAAAAATGGTCCTTGAGGAATTTTACACCCTCGATGCCAATGACATGCTTCTTCTTCGCGAGCGTGTGTAAGTTCCTCATCCCAGCATGACCAAGTCGTCGATGCCATAGCCAGCCTTCTGAAGCTTTTGCAAGTAGACATGTAGCAGGTTGTGGTCCTATAGAGAAATCAACAATATACAAATCTCCTCTCCTAAAGCCTTCGAAGACTTTGGAATTGTTAGCTTCCATGATCACAATACAACGATACTTGCCAAAGACAACAACCATATCAAGATCACAAAGCATTGAGACAGACATGAGGTTGAACCCTAAGGACTCAACAAGCATGACTTTGTCCATGTGTCAATCCTTTGAGATTGCAACCTTACCTAGACCCAATACCTTGCTTTTGCCTTTGTCAGCGTAAGTGATATGCTTCAGATGTGATGGAGATAGAGTAAAGTCCATCAATAAGCTCCTGTCACCAGTCATGTGATTTGTACATCCACTATCGAGGACCCACTCAGTGGCTTTGGGTTGATCATCTAGCACATGAATTAGTGCAACTTACGAACTCATATACTTCATCAGTGAAGAATATGATATCAATTTCATCAGATCAATTTCATCAAGCAATAGAACAGATAAAGCAGTATGTGGATGTGAGAAATGAAAATTCATTTCTTCATGATTAGCTTGCATCCTTTCAAGCATATTCAGGTCTCCAGCAAATTCTTCAGACAATTAAGTTCGTCTGGAGACCTGACCCTGCATAAGAGATTAGTTCTTTTTCTTCACCACCCACATCTGAAGGGGTGACAAAGAGTTCATCATTCTGCGAGCTCCATAAGAGAAAGGTGGCATAGATGCCAATCCACTTCATTTCACATAAGAGGGATTAGGGTAACATAAGAGTAAGCAGTGAAATTCTTCGAGGATTTATGAACATAATGATTTGAAGAATAATGCACATATCCATAATCCTTAGATCTTCCCTGCGAAACAGATGGGTTAGCACGATGATGTTCATATGAGGACTTTGATCCTTTTGAGGAATTTGATCCTCGTGAGGAGTTTGTTCTGTATGAGGACTTGGATCCATATGAAGAATTTGATCAGGGGTTCCTATTCTTCACAAGTGGGGTCATGATGACTTTCACCTAAAGATTTTCAAGGCACCTTTTGGGAACCCAGATTTTCTTCATAGGAGAGCCGTTCCTGTAGTTAGTGCAAACATATCTAGCAAATATTCACCATTCTGATTTTTGAACAGTTTATAATTGGAGTCAAATGACTCATCACAAGAATATGAAGATTCACATGTAAAGCCAGATAAAGTAGATGGACCCACTGAAGGTCCCTTTGCATCAACCCATGAGGTTTGGGATACTGCTCAGGTTTCCAGTAGGTCCCATCAGCATTAAGTTTCCTCTCAAAGGCAATACCCTCTTTCCTAGGATTCCTATTGAGGATTTTCTTTTTAAGCACATCACAAAGAGCCTGATGCCCTTTGAGGCTTTTGTACATGCCTGTCATCTATAATTTCTTCAGCCCTGCATCATCAGTGATACTAGCAATGTCCTCAGACGAGGAATTAGTAATAGCAGAGACAGTTGAAGAATTTGCAGCAATGGATGCATTTGAGCATTCGGGTGAAGAATTAGCAGTTTCACGTTCAATGCACTTCAAACATGGAGGAACAAATTCATCCTGAGTAGCGCTGATTTGTTGAGCAAGTAATGAATCACGCTCCTTCTGAAGATCTTCATAACTCACTCTTAATTGCTCAAGATCTTTCTTTCTTTTAAGAAATTCATAAGAAAGCTTCTGATGATCAGATAAGAGAGTGTTATGATGACCTTGAAGATTGTCAAACTTGGACTGAAGTCTCTGAAGATTTTCAGTCAAAATTTTAGTGCGATCCATTTCCTCGCCCAACATGTCATCGCTTTTATCTAGCATGTTTTGAACTTTTTCCAAAGCCTTTTGCGGTTTCACAACAATCTTAGCAAGTTTATAATAGCTGGGTTTGAGGTTTTCATCAGATTCATCCTCACTAGATTCAGAGGAGGGATATTTGAGTACCTTTGAGCCTTTTGCCATGAAGCAATAGGTGGGAGCGTAGTCCTCATCGCCGTCATCAATAGTGTTGGGGAGGTCCTTTTCCTCAAAGTTTAAGATGGACTTGCTGACAAACGCGGTAGTGAGGGCTAGGCTCGCCACACCAGAGTCTGACTTCTCAGATTCCTCCTCTTCCTCATTTTCCTCAGATTCAGCCTCAGAGTCCATTTCCTTGCCAATGAATGCCCGAGCCTTATTGGAGCTGCTCTTCTTGTGAGATGAAGACCTTGAAGGTTTTGTTGAAGAGGACTTTGAAGATTTCCTCTTCTTCTTTGAATCCTCAGAACTATAATCCTTGTACTTCTTCTTCTTTGATTCCTTTTCCCACTGAGGACAATCTTGAATGTAGTGTCCAAGTTTCTTGCATTTGTGATAGAGTCTCTTCTTGTAATCATGGGATGAGGAATCTGATCTCATGTCACCACTTTTTGAGGATCTTCCAAAACGACCACGTCTTTAGAACTTCTGGAATTTCCTCACGAGCATTGCTAGCTCCTAGCTCAGTTCTTCAGGGTCACCAATGCTGCTACCAAAATCTTCACCTTCAGATTCAGACACCGCCTTGGCCTTCAGAGCTCGCGATCTGCCATAACTTGGTCCATAGAGATCTCTCCTCTCAGCAAGCTGGAACTCATGAGTGTTTAGTCTCTCGAGGATATCAGCAGGATCAAGTGACTTATAGTCTCCATGTTCTTATATCATCAATGCCAAAGTATCAAATGAGGAATCAAGCAATCTCAGCAATTTCTTCACCACCTCATGGTCGGTGATATCAATGGCACCAAGTGCTTGAAGCTCATTTGAGATGTCAGTGAGGCGATCGAAGGTTTGCTGAACATTCTCATTATCGAGTCTTTTGAAGCGGTTGAAGAGATTGCATAGAACGTCAACTCGAGAGTCACGTTGTGTTGAGACTCCTTCATTGACCTTGGACAGCCTGTCCCAGATAAGCTTTGCTGTCTCCAAAGCAGTCACTCTACCATACTGCCATTTGCTCTGATGGCCACATATGATGTTCTTTGCTTGAGAGTCGAGTTGCTTGAATCTCTTCACATCAGCAGCGTTGATGGTAGGAGTGACAGAGGGAACGCCATTTTCCACAACATACTAGAGATCGTTGTCAGTTGCCTCAAGATGCATGCGCATCTTATTCTTCCAGTAGGGGTAGTCCGTCCCATTGAAGGTAGGACACCTAGCAGAAACCTTGATCATACCTGCGGTCGACATAACTAAAACTCCGGGCAGTTAAACTAAAATCACACAGAACAAGGGAGTACCTTGCTCTGATACCAATTAAAAGTGCGTTAAGTCGACTAGAGGGGGGTGAATAGGTGATTTTTATGAATTCTTCACTAAAGAATTTCAGGGTGAGGAAATTCATAAGAGAAGAACTACTTGCAGTGGAATAAGTACTCAGAAGTAAACATAACAGACATTGAGCATGGTATTTATGACGAAATGAAAACAAGCACAGAGTACCGAAAGCGTAAACACAGGATAAATAGAATGAAGACAAACAGACTAAAGAAATTGAGCTGAGGAAATAGAGAAAGTTTTCAGTCAAACTCTTCAAATAGATATAAACAAGCACACAACACAGAAATGAGGAACCGGAAGGGTTGAGGAAATAGAACCAATTAGCTCGGTGAAGACAATGATTTGGTAGACCAGTTCCAACTGTTGTGGCAGTTGTACGTCTGGTTAGGGCGGCTAGGTATTTAAACCTGAGGACACCCAGTCCTGAACACGCAGCTCAGGACACTTAGTCCTCACCGTATCCCCCTTGAGCTAAGGCCACATAGACCTCGCCCAATCACTCGTGGTAAGTCTTCAAGTGACTGCCAAACCTTCACAAACTCGGACACTCCGCGATCCACAATTTCCTCTTGGATGCTCTAGACCATGACGCCTAACCGTCTGGAAGATGCACAGTCTTCAAAGGTAACAAGCGTCGGATCCATGCATGATCAATCTCTTCAGTGATGCTCAATCACTTTGGGTTTAAAGGTGTTTGGGTTTGGGTTTTCCTCACTTGATGATTTTCGCTCAAAGTCCTCGGAGGATGGGATGCTCTCAAATGACAAGTGTTAGTTTCTCTTGGAGCAGCCAACCAGCTAGTGATTGTAGGGGGTGGCTATTTATAGCCTAGGGAGCAGACCGACATGATAGGACATAAATGCCCTTCAATGATATGACCGTTAGGTGGAAGGATATTTTGGGACAGCTGGCGCGTAGCACAACAACGGCTGGAAATTTGACTAACAAATTTCTCAGGGCTATCATGTTCCTCACTTGTAGGCAATTCACACTGGCGAATTCCTAACTCCTCAGTCAAAACAAATTCCTCAGAGACCAGAAGAGCTTCGTCTCTGTCACTGAAGAAATTTGACTGAACTATATGAGATTTCCAATGGCTTCACTCGAAGGGATTGGTAGGTGTAGGATTTTGAGTTGAGCATCACTTGGAAATTTTTCCTTAGTATTTCCTGGACCCCCTTTAACAGTAAGATGTTTCTTATGACTCAAGAAAGAGAAAATGAAACTACAAAAACAAAAGTCTTCACGCTTCATGTTCCTCGAATGAATACCAAGTCTTCAGGATCACACCAATTTCTTCACTTTCAAAGTCTTCAGTAATCCAAAGTCTTCAGTCGAAGAACTTCATTTTTAGGGGTCGACTTTCTCTGTAAATATCAAACTCCTCGTAGAATTACAGACACTTATAGATTTGTTTACACTCACAAACGCATCAGTCCCTTAACCTATAAGTCTTCAATACACCAAAATCACTAAGGGGCACTAGATGCACTTACTGTGGAGCAGATGTGTTCGTGGCGGCTAGGGTTAGGAGAAACCACACACTTATATTGGCGCAGCCACGTGGAGAGACGTGGGATCGACCCACGTCCGAGTCCGTGACAACCCACGATCCGACGTCTCAAATCATGGCTCAGCTGCCAGAAACTCTTTGTTAGTGACTGGCAAACATATGCGCATAGGTGTGAGCTCAGCTCGACTCATTCCCGCAACCAGCGGCGCGTCGTGATGGGGCATGGCGTGGTGTGGAGAGGTGGGCGGCGAAGGAGGAGTGCGCGAGGGCCTCTTCTATTCTCAAGCTCCAATAGCATGTAGAAGAGAAACCCTTATAAAGAGGTCCAACTCCTTCTCCACTAGCGGGGTGGGACTAAACTCCCCACTGCACGTACTACCATATAACCCACAATGGGCCCTTAGAGATTTTTATGAAATTGTTGGATGGGACTAAAACCCTCCCCATATTTCAACAGATTCTAGTTTAAGATTGTGAATTGAGTTGTGTGTTAAAATTTCTGAATGTGCGGAGATCATCGCACTGCTCAAGGCTGGGGAATCTGATCATTCCGGGAACATGCATCAATAAGAGATATCTCTGACCTGCTTAAGGAGTGAAAAACTGAAGTCCGTAAGATTAGCCAATTGCAGAACAAAGCTGGACATGCCGTGGCTGCGATAGGACTTGTACAGCATCGCAAAGTGTGTTGTCTAGCAAATGTACCATCGGAGATTAGCACTATCATTATAGATGATTGTAAAACTGTTACCACTTGATTAATGAATGTTTTCCCCCGCAAAAAAAAGTCTGAACTATCCTTAGACAAAAACTGTTTGATGAATTGTTAACATTTATTGAATATGCACGTAATTTTAAATTGAATATGAGCACATTACCATTCACCATTCTCACATCAACATTCATCGGTCACATCATTTAGGCTGGTCGTAATGGGAGTATCATAGCTAGTATCCTGCATGCCAACTAGGCAGTTTTGCTGAAGTGTCATAGAATTAAATGAACAAAAAAAGAGTTGAGTATCATATCATGATACCATATCATAATAAATGCTATGCTACTATATGTCATGTATGACAACAATGAAGTACAACATGATACTAATATATGATATTATGCATTATGGAGGCAGTATCATACACTAGTATCATATGCATGATACTCCCCATTTCTACTAGCCTTATACAATACCAAAAATAGACAGTAGCAACATGTATGCAACAACAGCAATAAAAGTAGCATTAACACTAGCAACAATAATTATCTAGCACCATAGATCCATCTATCAAAATAAACAATGAATCCATCCATCTATGCAATATAGATCACTCCATCTTTGCATATGAAATAAGTATAGAGAGTTGAGAAAGAACTCTCGTGGCTGCTCGTGCAGGATCCACCCACTAACGTTGTTGCCTTGAAGTGGAGAGGTGGTGGTCGATACGTCTCCAACGTATCTATAATTTTTGATTGTTCCATGCTGTTATATTATCATTCTTGGATGTTTTACGATCATTTTATATCATTTTTTGGGACTAACCTATTGACATAGTGCCTAGTGCCAGTTGCTGTTTTTGCTTGTTTTTTACATCGCAGAAAATCAATATCAAACGGAGTCCAAATGCAGCGGAACTTTTTGTGGAATTTTTATGGACCATAAGACACCCAATGTGCTGGAGAATCACCTGGGGGGTGCCCCGAGGGGGGCACAACCCACCAGGGCGAGCCCAGGTGGGTTGTGCCCACCTCGGTGGCCTCCCGCACCGCCTCTTTGCTCTATAAATACCTCAATATTCCAGAAACCCTAGGGGAGTCGACGAAAATCAATTCAAGCCGCCGTAAGTTCCAAAAATGCCAGATCCAATCTAAACACCATCACGGAGGGGTTCATCATCCTCATTGGTGCCTCTTCGATGATGCGTGAGTAGTCTTTTGTAGACCTTTGGGAACATAGTTAGTAACTAGATGGCTTCCTCCCTCTCTTTTGATTCTCAATACAATGGTCTCTTGGAGATCAATTTGATGTAACTCTTTTTGCAGTGTGTTTGTTCGGATCCGATGAACTTTGATTTTATGATCAGATCTATGTTTTTATCCATGAAAGTTATTTGAGTCTTTTGATCTCTTATATGCATGATTACTTATAGCCTCATATTTCTTCTTTGAATCTTTGGTTTAGTTAGGCCAACTAGATCGATTTTTCTTGCCATGGGAAGTGGTGCTTTGTGATAGGTTTAATCTTACGGTGCTTGATCCCAGTGACAGAAGGGGAAACGACACGTATGTATTGTTGCTATTAAGGATAACAAGATGGGGTCTATTTCTACATAAATAGATCTTGTCTACATCATGTCATCATTCTTATTGCATTACTCTGTTTCTCCATGAACTTAATACACTAGATGCATGCTGGATAGCGGTCGGTGTGTGGAGTAATAGTAGTATATGCAGGCAGGAGTCGGTCTACTAATCTTGGACGTGATGCCTATATAATGATCATTGCCTGTATATCGTCATGATTATTCGAAGTTCTATCAATTGCCCAACAGTAATTTGTTTACCCACCGTTGCTACTTTTCTCGAGAGAAGCCACTAGTGAAACCTACGGCCCCGGGGTCTCTTCTTTATTATAATTGCCTTCGCGATCTATTTTTATTTGCTTTTATTTTCAGATATATTAATCCAAAAACCCAAAAATACCTTGCTACAATTTTTATTTATTTATTTTTTCGTGCGTTCCCACGAGATCTATCTATCCAATCTACTACAATTTTACCTATCTTTTTACCCGTGAGGGATTGACAACCCCTCTCTTACGTCGGGTTGCATATATTTGTTCTTTGTGTGCAGGAGCTGTTTACGTGGTGTTGCGTGGTTCTCCTACTGGTTCGATAACCTTTCTCTCATCACTGAGGTAAATACCTACCGTAGCTGTGGTGCATCATCCCTTTCTCTTTGGGGAAATACCGACATAGTTCAAACCGCATCAAAAGGAATTTCCGGTGCCGTTGCCTGGGAGACATCATCAACATCTACTAGGTTCCTAATCACAAATCTCATCTCTTTGCAATTTACATTATTTGCCATTTGCCCCTCATTTTCCTCTCCCCCACCTCACGGAAATTTACTGTTTTATTCGCCCTCTTTTTCGTTCGCCGTTTTCTTGTCAGATCTGTTTTTGAGTGCAATCTTGTTGCGTAGTCACAATGACTCAACAAAACACCAAGTTGTGTGATTTCTCCAATACCAACAACAATGATTTTATTAGCACTCCGATTGCTCCTCCCGCCACTAGTGCAAAGTCTTGTGATATTAATACTGCTTTGCTGAATCTTGTTATGAAAAATCAATTTTCCGGTACTCCTAATGAGGATGTCGCGTCCCATCATAACACATTCGTAGAATTACGCGATATGCAAAAGAAAAATATATGGACAATGGTGTTGTGAAGTTGAAATTATTCCCATTTTCTTTGCGAGATCGTGCAAAAATTTGGTTTTCTTCTTTGCCTCACAATAGTATCGATTCTTGGGATAAGTGCAAAGTTGCTTTTATTACTCAATATTTTCCGCCCGCAAAAATAATTTCCCTTAGAACCCAGATCTTGAACTTGAAGCAACTTGAACATGAGCACATTGCACAATCTTGGGAAAGGATGAAATTAATGCTAAGGAGTTGCCGAACTCATGGGTTAAATCTTTGGATGATCATGCAAAATTTTTATGTGGGGTTGAATTTTGTTTCTCGCAAACTTTTGGATTTTGCCGCATGAGGCACTTTTATGGAAATTACTTTGGGTGAAGCCACCAAATTGCTTGATAATATTATGGCAAATTATTCACAATGGCATACCGAAAGAGCTCCTACTAGTAAAAAAAGTTAATACGGTAGAAGAAATTTCTTCTTTGAGTGAAAAAAGTTGATGCTCTTAAGAAATTGGTTGCCTATAAAAGTGCTCCTGTTGATTTAATGATGTACCTTTGTCTACTTTGATTGAGCAAAATAGTGATGCCATAGATGTGAATTTTATCTCTCGAAACAATTTCAATAACAATGATTATAGTGGTAATTTTAATCCTAGGCCTTTTCCTAGTAATTCCTCTAATAATTATGGCAATTCCTATGGTAATCCTTCTTATAATAATAATAGGAACACCTCTGATCTTGATAATAATATTAAATAATTCATCAGTACTCAAAAGGTTTTCAATGCTACAATAGAAGAAAAGCTGAATAAGATTGATGATATGTCCAGAAGTATTGATATAATTTCTCATGATGTAGAAAAAAAATTGTGCCTAAGTTTGAGGAATCAATTAAAGCTCTTTAGGTCTCTATGGATGAAAGCAAGAAAAGAACCGCTATGCTTAGATCTAGAAGAGAATTTTTAGAACAAGCATTTTCTAGTGATTGCTTTCATAAAAGTGATGAAGATCTTAAAATGATTGGTGTTTCCTCTATTGATTCTTTGTTTAGTAAAACTCAGATTGATAATAAAGGGACTGAAGAAGAGTCAACTTTAGCTAGAAGGCGTCCCGCTAATTTGGAGGGTAAAAATCTTGTTGAGAAAATTGATAAAAGTGGGTTTGAAGAGGTTAAAACTTTAACTAGTGATGTGCCCACTCTTTTGGATTACAAAGACTTTAATTATGATACTTGCTCTTTGATTGATTGTATTTATTTGTTGCAATTCATGATAAATTCTTCACCCCATGCTTATGAACAAAATAAAGCTTTTACTAAACATATTGTTGATGCTATGATGAAAGCTTTGGAATAAAAATTGGAATTAGAGATTTCAATTCCTAGAAAATTGCATGATGAATGGGAACCTACCATCAAAGTCAAGATTTAAAATTATCAGTGGTTTGCTTTATGTGACTTGGGTGCTAGTGTTTCTACAATTCTGAAATCTTTATGTGATGTGCTTGGTCTTCGGAAGTTCAACTGTCCCTGGGTGGTTTTGGTAATTCCTAAAAACATATAGCTCATTGAACAAATGCTATTTCAAGATGACCATTTCAGAAAGTTCAATGATTGACATGGCAAGGATTAGGAATCTGGACCCCTCAAAATGCTAAGGACACATATTGGCTCAAGCTCAAGACTCTACATTTTCATTTTAGTGATCCAAGATCACATTGAGTCCATAGGAAAAGCCAATACTATTAAAAGGGGATGAGGTGTTGCTTAATGGCTTGCTTGCTCAAAATGCTTAGTGATATGCTCCAAAAGCCCTCAACCACTTTCTCATATCCACATATCTCCCAAACCAAAAGTCAAACCTGGCCCTACCGATTTGATCTATCTGGCGCCACCGAGTTCATTTGACATAGCCACTGCCAGAAACCCTAGTCACTTCGGTCTCACTGATAGGGATCTCGGTCTCACCAAGATGGGATTGCAAACTCTCGGTTTCCCTTCGTAATGCTTCAGTCCAACCAAAATGAGCGATCGGTCCCACCGAGTTCGCAATGCAAACTCTCTGTTTCCCTTTTGTAATGTTTCGATCTCACCGAAATGAGCGATTCGGTCCCACCGAGTTTGCCTCACAACCTCTTTGTTTGCCTATTACCAAAATCGGCCCCACTGAGTTTGTGTAATCGGTCTCACCAAGATTACGTTATGCCCTAACCCTAATGAAATCGGTTCCACCGAGTTGACATGTCGGCCAAACCGAAAATCCTAACGTTCACATTTTGAACTAAATCGGTGTGACCGAGTTTTCTGATTCGGTCCTACCAAGTTTGGTAAATTGTGTGTAACAGTTAGATTTTGTGTGGAGGCTATAAATACCCCTCCACCCACTCTTCATTCTTGGGGAGAGCCATCAGAACGTGCCTACAGTTCCAACATACATTTTCTCAGAAAGAATCACCTACTCATGTGTTGAGACCAAGATATTCCATTCCAAGCACAAGAATCTTGAGATCTAGCCTTCCCCAAGTTGCTTTCCACTCAAACCATCTTTCCACCCATCCAAATCTGTGAGAGAGAGTTGAGTGTTGGGGAGACTATCATTTTGTAACATCCCAAATTCTGAATTTTGGAATGTTATAATAAATAGATAGATTTGATTGATTGTTGTGTGATTGATTGACTAAAAGTGAGTGATATTAGAAACTTTTGAAAGTTAAATGAGAGGGAATAAAAGGACTTTCCCAAACTTTCATCTTTGCTTTCTGATCTCCGTGAATTCAAATTCTTTTCATCACAAAACCATGGAGAGAAGATGACATGACTTCTTCCATTTATTTAAATGAAAAGGGGTGTTGAAAATATTTGAATTTCATTTGAAAATATTTCCAAGCTTTATGCAACTCAATGATTTTCATGAGATAAGATAAAATGACTTCTTCAAATTATATGAAATATGAGTTGGGAGTTTAAAAGATCAAAATTTAAAATCCTTTTGAAATTATTTTCAATTTGGAGTTATTTGGGTTTTATTCGAATTATTTTTCTCCAAAAATAAAATATACGGAAAATAGGGTAACACGATTCCCTACATAAGAAAATTGGAGAGAAATAAATTTGAATTAATTTTGGTATTATTAAAATAATTTTTACTGGATTTTATTAGACCAGTAGCACTCTTTGAATTATCTGAATTTGTGTGGATTTTATTTGGCATTATAAAAATGTCCATGTTGTAGAAAATCATTTTCTGCAAATTTTGGTATATTATATGCCTATAGTGTATTTTTATTTTATTGGTTTTTTTTCTGTAAAAATAGAAGTTTAAAAAAAACCTCCCTTCCGCCGAACTGGGCCGACCCAGCTCCCAGGCCAGGCCATGGCCCAGCCCACGCCGCCGCCATCCCCGAGCTCCTGAGCGGGAGACCCGCCGCCGCACGACTCCGCCGCCGCGCCGTGACCGTCTCGGCTTCCCTGCCCCCTCCTCCACGCCACGACCTCCCCTCCTACTTTATAAGCACTGCCCGGACCCCTCTCTCTCCTCTTTCGCCGCCTGCTGCCGCATCACAGTCGCCGGCGCTTGCATCTCGCCGCCGCCAGCGAGATCCGACACAACTGCACCGCCACCGCTGGATCGCCGCCTTGCCGCTGCACCCCCACCGCTCGCCTGCGCGCCGCTAGCGCCTTGCCCCGCGCCCGAAGCCGAGCCGCCGCGCCGGAGCCACCTCGCCGATCCGCCGCCCCTCGCCGGACTACCACCACCGCGGTAAACCGCCACCAGCGTTGAACCCATTGCGAACCGCTATAACCGCCGCCCGGTTTTCCCGGTTTTCCTTTTTAGTTCGTTTTTTCCAAAAAAACCCTAGGTTTGTCTTTTTAGGTTTATTAGTTAACGAACGTTTTCTGTTTAGCTAGTTTTAGTGAACGTTTTCGTTCTGTAGATCTGTGTAGCGAACTTGCGTTATTTAGTCTTTTTCTTTTTTCTTTTAATTTTAGCCAGGGACCCGTATGTATTTAGTTTCTTCAAAGTTTAGTCCCTGATCTTGAAACTATCACATCTTTTTACTCGTTTATCCAAATTCAATGAAACCAATGCCCACGTCTTTGTTATGGCCCCCTCTATCCAGTAATCCAACTCAAACATGTTTTTTGAAATATTAAAATTTGAATTAGATCAGATTTAGATTCAAGCTTCGTTTGATCATAACTTGAGTTTCGTAGCTCCGTTTGAGTCGATTCTTTTTGCAAATTGAAGCTCTTGACCTAAACTTTCTGATAAGTCCAAATTCATATAATTTTGGTACTGTTAGAAATTGTTTTATGTTGCAAGAGTTATTTGCTTGGTTTTGAAGTTTCCTAATCGTCTTCTTCGACCTTTCTGATCTTTTGAGTGATTGCTTATGTGTGGTTACTATTGCTTGCTTACGATAGATTGACCGGAGTGTGACGAGTAGAACTATCAAGACTTATGAGTGCGAATCATCTTCATCAACATTGCAGGCAAGTTCACACTTTGATCATACCCCTTTATCACCCAGTTTTTATGCATTAGTTCCAATCCTCAAACATTGCATGGTTAGGATGTGATTTTAACATGTGGGTTGGGAAGTAGTTGATGAGGTAGAACCTATTGCTCTGTTACATTCAAACCCTTGGGAGTTACTTATCTGAATTGCTTATATTGCTATGCTATGCTCATAGATGTGGTTTTGGGTGAGTGAAATCCATGACAGGTGTGAGATTGTTTATTAATGGTTCAACTTAAGGTGGCAACTTAAATACACATCTGGGTGGATTGAGGGACCTGGGTATTCTAGCGATTGCTTGTTTAGGCTCCTGGGTATTCCAGCGATTGCCTGTTTTTCTTTACGGACCTCCACCCAGGCTCAAAGGGATCATGAGATTATTCATACTAGAAACTTTCGTGTGTACCAACAATCTACTATGGGCTCTAGCATAGTTGATTAAGTCGTATGAACTCTTGCAGTGGTAGACTAGCAGATGTAGGGGATGTAGGTGTACCGGTCTACCCATCATAAGGTGCTAACGCTTCTGAAAGACTGTGTCTCGGTCATTCATTTCTCAAACACCATGTAGTGCAAGAAATCCAATGGAGCAGATCGAGTCTTGTGGGGAAAACTACGCAAACCTCTACAGAGTGTATAAACTAATCATGATTAGTCGTGTCCCCGGTTATGGACGTCTTGAGTATCTAGTACTTGGATTATCATGTGAATCTCATCATGTGACTTTAATTAATTTTGTTGGGTTTTAATGATGATATTTAATTGGGATTGGGAGGGTGTCTACACTCTCAATGTTTAACAACCACCATGATAGTTAAATAAAATTTATTCCTTTGCAGTAGGCAAAAGTTGGCTTTTCGCAAAAACACTATAACCATAGAGCTTTTCCACCAGCCAAATATGCATGTAGTGATAGCCATTGTTCATCATTCTCTATGGTGTGAATTTGCCAGTACATTCAATGTACTAACCCTTTGTGGCTGCAACGTCTCATGTTGCAGGACTTCTTACGACGAGTAAGTGATACGTTAGGGTTACGATTTCTACACTCAACTTTGTCGTTGGTGTTGATGGGAATCCACAACCTTGTTACTTCCTCTTTTTGGATTGAGGTAATAGTATTTACGTTATTTATACATGTGATTTACCTCTGTTATAAATCCTCGAGTACTGTGTGTCAGCATACCGATCCAGGGATGACACTTAAGCACAGAGACTTGATCCATTCGGGTCGGGTCGCTACAAGATGGTATCAGAGCACATGTTGACTGTAGGACGTGACCCTAGAAACTGGCAAGCCCATAGAAATGATTTTCTCTAAAACTTTCTTTTTCAAAAGGATCTTTTACCTCTCTTCTCTTCTGAGCTTATTCAAAAATTCCCTTTAGTGAGACTATACCCCTTTCCCCTTTTGACCACATGAAGATTCAACTAATGAGACCACTCCAAGAAGTACAAGATATCGAACAACTGAGACCATTCGGAATGAAGAGGATTTTACCATACATTTCATAATGGAAACTTCAACGGTTGAAGACTCCGAAAAATAGGAGAATTTGGAGGCTATGAAGAATTTCTAGATTTGTATGACCTAGGAAGGCTACCCTTATGGAACTTGGCAGACTATGGAAGCTGTCAATACCCGAGATCAAGGTGTATTGGAGAAAGACCAGAACATGGAGAGTTAAAAAACTCGAAGTTTTGTCAAGGAAACCCTAAGGCAAAGATATCAATTATGGAAGATAGCTCATGGCAATGACAAGGGAAGAAACACGGTTATCCGTGATGTCATCGCCTGCTGATGCTATTGTCACTGTGCTGAGTTAAGGATGCATTTCTTCAGAATAAATTGGATGGAAGAAGGCTGATGGAGCACCTATCAGCAAAAGATGAAGTTTTAACCTTAGCCGGTGTATCATCAGGATCTGGAGTAGTACATCAAGAATTTTAGATGGAGCTCTAGGAAGCCGTATTAGACTAGGAAGCATTTCGTGAAGAACTCAGGAACCAAAAGCTGAAAGTAGCCAAGCTGGAGGAACTACAACCTCGAGATACCGAAGTTTTGTCAGGAACTAAAGGACAGTAGGACCGTGGCTCATGCCAAGGGTGTTGAAACCCAGAAGTTTGGAATGCAACTCCAGAAATATTAAAGGATGTCGCTAAAAACTTTGCGTCAACATAGATGACCTGGCAAAAGAACTTGAGAAGGATAAGCACGATCGGAAGAAGCTATCGGAGACATAATCAAGACTTGAAGAGTTTGGCAACTTTAAAGATTTATTGACCTTTAGAAGACTCAACCCCTGTTATATGCCTACGTTAGATGTGACGTTTGTGAGCTGTCATTTGTTTAATGTTTTTTTGACAGCCACAAATAAAATCCATCTTTTCAAAACTGTTGTTTGCATTGTGTGTATCCCTCTCTATCTCTCTTATCTCGCCCCAAACCCATGGACCCAATAGAGGATGAATGAAGATGAGCTTATATTTTCTGGACCGATGAGTCAATTGGAGACGGACCAATGGATTCAGAACATGGAGGATCACATGAAGAATAACCCTATAGTCGGAAAGGATATGACCCACCATGCTCTCCAGTGCTTTGAAAGAGGTGCTGCTACTTGGTGGAGGATGTACCAAACCATCAATGGATGACAAGGGGTAACCACTTGGAAAGAATTTAAGTTGACTCTGCCAAAGTCTCGGTTTGTATCCCAGAAGTTGAAGCCTTATGGAAAGGATGTGAAGAAACCTTGTGCATGCAAGATTTGTGGAGAAATAGGACACAACCATAAGGAACACAAGGATGAATGCCCTAATTGTGAAGAAAGTAACCAGATGAAGAATGCCCAACTACGCAGATTACTTGTTTCTTATGTGAAGGGACTACCCACTACCCTGCACAATGTCACATTTACCCCATGGTACGAAGAACCGTACAGCAGAAGAAAGAAGTAAAGAAAGGAGCCCCTATGGGAATTTTAGAAGAACCCGTGATGAAGGAAGATGTCGGGGACACACCCAAATAAGAACCAATTAAACCCTGCACCAAGTCATGCTATTCATGTGGAGAAGAAGGACACATCTCCCAGAATTTTATGAATGGAAATCTAGTAGAATTTTCGATGGAGGAAGTAGAATATGACTCACAAGAAATAGAAGCCACGATTGGCATGGAAAGGTCCATGAAGAGAAGCAGATTGGATTCCAGGAAGGACCTGAGTCATATCATCTGTTATAGGTGCAAGGAGTCAGGGCACTACCTCAGAAGTTGCCCAAAAAGGAAACCTCGAGATTTGTCAAAAGTAATATATTTTCGTTGTAATGGAGCAGGGCATTTTGCCAGAGAATGCCCCAAGGAGAAGGAGACTTGTGATAATTAGTTGTGTCTGTGAGAAGTAATGTAGTAGTAGTAGAAGTGAGAACATTTTCTTTTATATTGAGGTGTTGAGTTGAGACATGTAATGGAAAAGCGAGAGATTGTAATCATTTGAGAATGAATAAAGTTAGCATCGTTGGTACTGATATGGATTTTATGAGTTGCTACTCTATGAAGAAGAATTTTGGCCATTTTGAGGATATGAGAAATATGGTCTATGGAAGATTTGTGCATTTTAAGGGTGGTAGTACCCTGTAAGAACCGTTGACCCCTGGAAAAGGTAAGGATACTCCACTGAGTGGATTTCGAACAAAATGAATATGAGTTTTGTCTCGATATGTGTGATACCCCAAGAGTATGTGGGATGAGGTTGGAGACCGTCAGTTGTTTGGACCAAATGTGATCAAGGGGTCAGAAGAGAATGTTAAGTCGATTCGAGATAGACTGAAGGTAGCTCAGTCCAGGCAGAAGAGTTATGCAGACTCAAAAACGCAAGGAGGTAGTCTATGAAATTGGAGACAGAGCATGTCTTCGTGTGTCTCCTCTACGAGGAGTTAAACAATTTGGAGTTAAAGGAAAATTAGCCCCGAGATTTGTAGGACCATACCGAGTTTTGGAGCTTATGGAAGAAGTGGCCAACAAGTTGGAGTCACCCGAAGGACTGGCAGGAGCTCATGATGTGTTTCACGTTACACAGTTGAAGAAGTGCCATGCAGAGATGGCCAATATTCCCCTGTAAGGATGCTTGACCCTGGAAAGGATAATGATGTTCCACGAAGTGGAATATGGACTTCATAAGTATAAGTTTTTATCTCGGTATGAGGGATATCCCACGAGGATGAAGAGATAAATTACTATTGGATATAAAGGAGGTATGATGTCGGAAATATGGATCAATGGAAACTCCATGATGAGTCTGAGTAATCATGTCCTAGTTTGGTGCCAATAGAAGGAAGGAAGACAATACAATTGGATGGATTTAAGAATACTAGGAAGTTGGAAGTTGGAATAATGACCAGTTGCCCGATGATAAGTTCAATGACTACAAGTGATGAGATGGGCCATAACCCACAGGCCCCAAGACATGCCAAGAGGCAAGCACACTCTTGCTAAAGGAAAAACTTGGAAGAAGTTACGATTTTACCCACAGACGATTTTATATGAGTAACGCAAAACCTGAGAGTTGTCAAGGAATGATAGATGTTTGTTTGGCTTGCAGAATCAATGGATTCATCCGAACCTGGTTCATCGACAAGAGAAATTCTGCAATGCTTGTGAGGATGACCGAGTGTTAGAATGCGAGATTCACTAAACCGTATACAAGGTAATGATTTGGGTGCGGGATGGATTGATCACCATACCGACTTACTCTTATTATTCGCCTTGCTATATGGGATGGTAAATCTGAGTGACTTACCTATAGTAGAGAGACGATGATCAAAACTTTGTTTGAACCTTAGAATGGTATAAGCATTTTCCCCCTTGTACAAGGCAGTAGATGCCAAATCGTAGGATATATGGTGAGGATCAACCCAGACCCATTTCCTGCAGGAGAAACCATAATTGTTGACCACCATGAGATATTGATAGTTGTTTAGTATTGGCGCCAGACCCATCAGCTAAGAAGACCAAGTCTCAGAAGAACCTTACCAAGATGAAAGGACAAAAGAATTGAGGAAAGGGTTATGTCACTACCGGAAGAGCCAGAGGAGGAATTATCCTAAAGATCTGAGAAGACCGGCCGTGTCAAGAATAAGGATGGAGTATATGAGTATTGATGGGACCGTAACGATGTTTCAAAGGGTGGTAGCACCCCAAACCCCGGTGATGATCGATGGATTTTGAGAAGACCCCCAAAACCCTAACCTACTTCTTTCTAGCCTCTCCGAATCTCGAGGACGAGATTCATTTTAAGGGTGGTAGGTTTGTAACATCCCAAAATTCTGAATTTTGGAATGTTATAATAAATAGATAGATTTGATTGATTGTTGTGTGATTGATTGACTGAAAGTGAGTGATATTCGAAACTTTTGAAAGTTAAATGAGAGGGAATAAAAGGACTTTCCCAAACTTTCATCTTTGCTTTCTGATCTCCGTGAATTCAAATTCTTTTCATCACAAAACCCTGGAGAGAAGATGACATGACTTCTTCCATTTATTTAAATGAAAAGGGGTGTTGAAAATATTTGAATTTCATTTGAAAATATTTCCAAAACTTTATGCAACTCAATGATTTTCATGAGAGAAGATAAAATGACTTCTTCAAATTATATGAAATATGAGTTGGGAGTTTAAAAGGATCAAAATTTAAAATCCTTTTGAAATTATTTTCAATTTGGAGTTATATGGGTTTTATTTGAATTATTTTTCTCCAAAAATAAAATATATGGAAAATAGGGTAACATGATTCCCTACATAAGAAAATTGGAGAGAAATAAATTTGAATTAATTTTGGTATTATTAAAATGATTTTTACTGGATTTTATTAGACCAGTAGCACTCTTTGAATTATTTGAATTTGTGTGGATTTTATTTGGCATTATAAAAATATCCATGTTGTAGAAAATCATTTTCTGCAAGTTTTGGTATATTATATGCCTATAGTGTATTTTTATTTTATTGGTTTTTTCTGTAAGAATAGAAGTTTAAAAAAAACTCCCTTCCGCTGAACTGGGCCAACCCAGCTCCCAGGCCAGGCCATGGCCCAGCCCACGCCGCCGCCATCCCCGAGCTCCTGAGCGGGAGACCCGCCGCTGCACGACTCGCCGCCGCGCCGTGACCGCCTTGGCCTCCGTGCCCCCTCCTCCATGCCTCGACCTCCCCTCCTCCTTCGTAAGCGCCGCCCGGACCCTTCTCTCTCCTCTTTCGCCGCCTGCTGCCACATCGCCATCGCCGGCGCTCGCATCTCGCCGCCGCCGGCGAGATCCGCCACAACTGCGCCGCCACCACTTCATCGCCGCCTTGCCGCTGCACCCCCACCGCTCGCCTGCGCGCCGCCCGCGCCTTGCCCCGCGCCCGAAGCCGAGGCGCCGCGCCGGAGCCACCTCGCCTCGCTGCCGCCCGGTCCGCCGCCCCTCGCCGGACTCCCACCATCGCGGTAAACCTCCGCCGGTGTCGAACCCGTTGCGAACCGGTATAACCGCCGCCCGGTTTCCTCGGTTTTCCTTTTTAGTTCGTTTTTTCCCAAAAAAACCTAGGTTTGTTTTTAGGTTTATTAGTTAACGAACGTTTTCTGTTTAGCTAGTTTTAGTGAACGTTTTCGTTCTATAGATTTGTGTAGCGAACGTTCGTTATTTCGTCTTTTTTCCTTTTTCTTTTAATTTTGGCCAGGGACCCGTATGTATTTAGTTTCTTCATAGTTTAGTCCCTGATCTTCAAACTATCACATCTTTTTACTTGTTTATCCAAATTCAACAAAACCAACGCCCACGTCTTTGTTATGCCCCCCTCTTTCCAGTAATCCAACTCAAACATGTTTTTTGAAATTCTAAAATTTGAATTAGATCAGATTTAGATTCAAACTTCGTTTGATCATAACTTGAGTTTCGTAGCTCCGTTTGAGTCGATTCTTTTTGCAAATCAAAGATCTTGACCTAAACTTTCTGATAAGGCCAAATTCATATAATTTTGGTACTGTTAGAAATTGTTTTATGTTGCAAGAGTTATTTGCTTGGTTTTGAAGTTTTCTGAATCGTCTTCTTCGACCTTTCTGATCTTTTGAGTGATTGCTTATGTGTGGTTACTATTGCTTGCTTACGATAGATTGACCAGAGCGTGACGAGTAGAACTATCAAGAGTTATGAGTGTGAATCATCTTCATCAACATTGCAGGCAAGTTCACAATTTGATGATACCCCTTTATCACCCAGTTCTTATGCATTAGTTCCAATCCTCAAACATTGCATGGTTAGGATGTGATTTTAACATGTGGGTTGGGAAGTAGTTGATGAGGTAGAACCTATTGCTTTGTTACATTCAAACCCTTGGGAGTTACTTATCCGAATTTCTTATATTGCTATGCTATGCTCGTAGACGTGGTTTGGGTGAGTGAAATCCATGACAGATGTGAGATTGTTAATTAATGGTTCAACTTAACGTGGCAACTTAAATACACATCTGGGTGGATTGAGGCACCTGGGTATTCCAGCGATTGTCTGTATAGGCACCTGGGTATTCCAGCGATTGCCTGTTTTTCTTTATGGACCGCCACCCATGCTCAAAGGGATCATGAGATTATTCATACTAGAAACTTCCGTGTGTAGCCACAAGCTACTATGGGCTCTAGCATAGTTGATTAAGTCGTGTGAACTCTTGCAGTGGTAGACTAGCAGATGTAGGGGATGTAGGTGTACTGGTCTACCCATCGTAAGGTGCTAACGCTTCTGAAAGACTGTGTCTCGGTCATCCGTTTCTCCAACACCATGTAGTGCGAGAAATCCAACGGAGGAGATCGAGTCTTGTGGGGAAAACTGCGCAAACCTCTGCAGAGTGTATAAACTAATCATGATTAGTCGTGTCCTCGGTTATGGACGTCTTGAGTATCTAGTACTTGGATTATCATGTGAATCTCATCATGTGACTTTAATTAATTTTGTTGGGTTTTAATGATGATATTTAATTGGGATTGAGAGGGTGTCTACACTCTCAATGTTTAACAACCACCATGATAGTTAAATAAAATTTATTCCTTTGCAGTAGGGAAAATTGGCTTTTCGCAAAAACACTATAACCATAGAGCTTTTCCACCGGCCAAATATGCATGTAGTGATAGCCATTGTTCATCATTCTCTATGGTGTGAATTTGCCAGTACATTCAATGTACTGACCCTTTGTGGCTGCAACCTCTCGTGTTGCAGGACTTCTTATGACGAGTAAGTGATACGTTAGGGTTACGATTTCTACACTCAACTTTGCCGTTGGTGTTGATGGGAATCCACAACCTTGTTACTTCCGCCTTTTGGATTGAGATAATAGTATTTACATTATTTATACATGTGATTTACCTCTGTTATAAATCCTTGAGTACTGTGTGTGTCAGCAAACCGATCCAGGGATGACACTTAAGCACAGAGACTTGATCCATTCGGGTCGGGTCGCTACACATTTGAAGCACAAGAGCAAGGAGTTCATAATCAACACACCATCTATTACCTTTTGGAGAGTGGTGTCTCCTAGTTTGGTTAGGTGTCACTTGGGAGCCTCCGACAAGATTGTGGAGTTGAACCAAGGAGTTTGTAAGGGCAAGGAGATCGCCTACTTCGTGAAGATCTACCCTAGTGAGGCAAGTCCTTCGTCGGCGATGGCCATGGTTGGATAGACAAGGTTGCTTCTTTGTGGGTGGATCCCTCCGTGGACTCGCGCAACCGTTACCCTTCGTGGGTTGAAGTCTCCATCAACGTGGATGTACAATAGCACCACCTGTCGGAACCACGCCAAAAATCTCCATGTCTACATTGCGTTTGCTCCCTCCAAACTCCTCCCTTTACCTTCATATGCAATGTTTTACATTCCTCTGCAATACTCTTAGACTTGCATGTGTAGGTTGATTGCTTGACTTGTTCTAAGTTGCTAAATCTGCCAAGACTTAAAATTGGGAAAAGGCTAGATTTTTATATGGTCATGTAGTCTAATCACCCCCCTCTAGACATACTTTTGATCCTACAAGTGGTATCAGATCTTTGCTCTCCATTTGCCTTGATTTCCATAGATTTTGGTGATCATAGCCTTGGTTTCACAACCTAGGAGAGTATGGCGTCTAGCGACAGAAATTACCACCGTAGAGGTCCTTACTTTCATGGTACTAATTTTGCTAGTGGGAAACATAAGATGAAAATGCATATTCTTGGACATAACCCCGCCGTGTGGGCTATTGTGTGTACTGGTTTGCAAGGTGAATTCTTTGGTGGGAGAGAACCGAACCGTGAATCTAGCATGGAAGAGTTGAAGATGCTGCAATACAATTCTCAAGCTTAAGATATTCTCTTCAATGGATTGTGCCCCAAAGAATTCAACAAAATCAGCCGTCTTGAGAATGCAAAGGAAATTTGGGATACTTTGATTGATATGCACGAGGGTACCGACTCCATCAAGGAATCTAAATTGGATGTGCTTCAAAATCAACTTGACAAGTTCAAAATGAAGGATGGTGAAGGTGTCGCTGAAAGGTACTCTAGGTTTGATCTCATCACAAATGAGATTACCGGCTTAGGAAGTGTGGAGATGACCGATAGATTCATCATCAAGAAGATCCTAACGGCATTGGATGGAAAATATGATACCGTGTGCACATTGATCCAAATGATGCCCAATTACAAAGATCTCAAGCCAACGGAAGTCATTGTTGCTCATGAGATGTCACTCAAGGATAAGGAAGAGCTTCACAACAAGTCAAGTGGTGCTTACAAGGCCTCATGTGATGCTCCTACATCATCAAGTGAGAAACAAACCTTCAATGAGGAATTGAGCCTAATGGTGAAGAACTTCAACAAGTTCTACAAGAGTAGAAGCAAGGAAAGAAGTTCCTAGTCAAGGTCCTACAATGATAAAAGATATTCGAGTCGTGAACGTAATTGCTACAATTGTGGAAGACCCGGGCACTGCTCCAATGAGTGTACGTCTCCCTACAAAAGAAGAGAAGATTCACCCAAAAGGAGAAGTAGAAGAGAAGAATCACCTCCAAGAGAGAGAAGGAGTAGAGATGATCGTTATGCATGAAGAAGATCATGGAGAAGCAAGGATTCGGAAAGGAAGGACAAGTCATCAAGGAGCTACACAAAACGAAGACATCAAGCTCATGTTTGTGAATGGGTATCCGGCTCCGACTCCGACAATCACTCCGAGAGAAGTTATCACTCTGACTCTGAATATACTCAAGATGAAGGTGTTGCCGGTCTAGCACTTATGTCAACCAACTCCTATGACATATTTGACTCACCAAATGAAGGAATTGGAAGATGCTTCATGGCTAAAGGCCCAAAGGTATCACACCCCGAGTATGTTGATTTCAATAGTGATGAAGATGACTTGCTAGGTGATGATGATTTACTTGTCGGAAATTCTAGTGATGATAACTATGATGAAATTTCTATTAATCATTCTAATCAAGATAAAATGAATGATGGTGATAGGAAGGAGATTGAGCATCTAACTAAAGAACTAAACATTCTTAAGTTAGCTCATGAAACTACCTTCGAAGATCATCAAGAATTTTTAAAGACTCACGAGAAGTTACGCTTTGAAAAGCTCAACCTTGAGCAAGAGCATGGGTTCTTAAAAGCAATCAATGATGATCTTCACACGAAAAGTTCTTCTTACATTTCCAAGCATTTACTCTTGTCTACTTACATGCCACAAGTAAAATCTAGCAACAAGAGTAAGAAAGATTCTTCTTCTAGTAGTAACAATAATCATACTAAATCCAATGTTGTTGCTTCTTGTAGTTCTCTTGATTACACTAATGATTCTCTTAGCCAAGGTACACTTGAGCAAGAAAATAGCTTATTGAAGGGAATTATAGAGAAAGGTGTTTACAAGAGCCTTGCTGGGAGTAAGCAATTTGAGGAAATTGTACGCAAGCAAGGAAGGCACCGGAAGAATCAAGGTATTGGTTTTGAATGAAAGTTCAATGCCAATGGAGTTGAGTGGGATGAAGATCAATACCCTAAGACGAAGTTTGTTCCTCAACAAGAGAAGTATGATCCTACTTCCTTCCAAGGGACACAAGCTCAAGATGATCTTCCACCACAAGACCACAAGCACAACGGTAAGGACAAGCTTCAAGAGGAGATTGATGCATTTGAAGAAGCTCCTAAGGCCTTGGTCAAGTGGGTTCCCAAGACTACATCAAGTTCTACTTGATCAAGTACGACTACAACTCCAAGGATTCCCATCCAGATGATGTGGATCCCGAAGAAGAAGGACTAGGGAGTTCTTGAGGGTGACTCCGCCAAGATACTTCACTCATATCATTTTGGTGAGGACAAGAGCAAACACCTTTCACATCCTGCACTAGTTCAAGGAGTCAAAAACCCTCTTGTTGGTAAGACAAGGGACAAGGTAACCTATTGCTTTCATGGACATCGTCTTGTGTGAACATCACTCTATGTCTATGGATATCCTTGTTTGTTCCTTGTGGGACTAACCCGTGTAGGTATTGAAAGTGCAACTCACTCCAATGGATTGCTCCGAATGGTCTACATCAACATTGAGCATCCACATCTTCAACATCTACATGAAGTCATCATCGACAAAACCCAACATCTAGGGGGAGCTTTACTCTAATCAACTGAGCTAAAGCAACTCTAATGGTGTGAACACAACAATGCTTTATCTAAAAGTGGTAACCCCACTTTTTCTTAAACGATGAGTATGACCTATGATCAAATGTTCTCATTTGACTCCTACGTCAATATACTCATATATAGATGGCCTAGTCATTGCCAATTGCTAGATAGATGCTAGAGTGTTTGTGCATGCTTTGTCACATATTTCATTTGCTGTCTTATTGTGTGAGCATGTTGATTGCATATTTTACGCATTCGAGGACATCCATTTGTTGCTTTGACTGTTTGGCTTTTTCTCTTTTACCAAATGGATGGACAAGAATGCCTAAGAACTTCCTCTAGCTATCTATGCTTTTCTCATCTCAAACTCTATTCATGCTACATCACAAAATTTGATCAAGTAAAATTTGAACCACTCTGTGTGAGGAGCACTTGGAGTCCTCGATTCGTCATAGGCTTAAACTTCCAAAACCTCTCTGTGTGTTTTGGTCTGATCGATCCATCCACTTCGGTCACACTGAGTTCACTGAGTTGATCTAGGTTTTCAATCTCGGTGCAACCGATTTGAACTTTTCGGTCACACCGAGTTGCAGTAACCGCTTGCGATTCTGCATCTCGGTGCCACCGAGTTGTTCCACTCGGTCACACCGACAGGGTCGGGATATATAATCCCACAGGTGAGATTTTGGAAATTTCTTCAAAACTCCTCAGCCCGCGCGTGTCCTGTTCTGCCATCTCGGGTCTCCGGATCATCTCCTCGTCGCTAGTGACCTCTCACCACTGGTTTCCATCACTATCAATGGGATTCAACCCCTCTGTTGCCTCCGTAGCGAACTCGCCACCGAACTAGGGTATGAGTTCGATCTTATGTGCTAATTCCTTACTCCGATTCTTAGCACAATGCAATGCCATGTTCTCTGCCACGCATGAAATCAATCTTTCCAGAGAAAACATTCCTTAGATTAGGTTTGATTCGAAAACTTAGGGTTAGGTTTCCGTCGAACTCATCTTGTACCGACCGAGTTGTACAAATCGGTCTCACCGATTTGGCTTAGGCCATTGCACTTGCACTTTTTGGTCTAACCGAAAGTTGCAAATCGGTGCAGCCAAGTTTGACTCTTTGTGAAACCCTAGCAATCTCGGAGCCACCGTACTGTGACTTGGTCTGACCGAGTTCACTAGTTTAGACTCCAAAAGTTGCTTAGGTGTCACTGAGTTTAACAAACGGTAGCTCTGAAATGATTTCAGTGGAGAACTAAAACTAAGTTTTTGACTCATCTGTTTTGCAAAAGCTCTGCACTTTGTGATGCTCATCCACTCTACCTCATCTGTATATTTATTCACAGGGTTTGCTACCAGTTTGCTTGTTAGTATGTATGACCAGAGTGATAGCCAGAACAAATAAGAAGAGCAAGTGCAAATGAGTGAGGGCACTAGTCCCTCAAGCACCTATGATGATGGCAACAGGAGCATTCCAAACAATTTGCCCAAGGCAGCCACTAGATCAAGGAAGAAGAAAACCTCAGATTCTGAGGATGAGGACTATGTGGCTACAAAGGAAGAAGTTAGCTCCAAAAAGGAAGTGCTGAAGAAGGCATGCGGTACTGTTGCTACAACAAAGCCAAGATTGCATAAGAAGGCCCCTGCCAAGAGGGTGCCAACCTTAAAGGCCAGGGTCTCAACTGCTGAAACATCTAAGCCAACTGAAGAGCCTACTGGAGAGAGTAAGAAAAAGAAAGAGAGGGTCAAGAAGACCACTTCTAGAGTCATTGGTAGATCCTCTATAATGAGAGATCCAGCTGAAGAAGATGAAGAGGATGCTGCACTAGCACCCAAGTCCCAAAACCTTATGGGGGATGCTATTAAGTCAGGGGCTGCCCCTTCAAAGCCCAAGACTGCCCCCCAAGCTGCTACTCAAGCTCAAAAGACTTCTAAGCCCAAGAGAAGCACCAGGAACATTCCAGCTGAAGAGAAGAACAAGGCCCCAGTGCCTGAGATGGAAGAAGAAGATGCTGAAGCTCAAGTGCCCAGGAAACATAAACTAAAGATTCCAGATCACAATGACAGTCATCTAGTGGCAGAAGATATGAGCATCAGGAAGGATGCAGGTCTAAGACTTTGGAGACAGAGTGATCCATATGCTGTAAAAGGAGAACTGCAGTGGACTACTGGTTCCACACCAAATAACAACAAGATTTCTATGAAACCATTCTGCTGGACAAGAAGCCCATAGTATGTGATATGAAATGGGTTGATTGGGAATTAATTGATGAGAATGAAGCCTATTTTCCAGGAGTACATGAAAGCTTCAAAGCATGTGGAGTTGATCAGTTTGTGGGACAGGAGCTTACCAAATGGAATGATGAACTCATCATGCAATTCTACTCCACTGCTCATTTTTATCCAGATGGTAGGATTGTGTGGATGTCTGAAGGTACAAGGTACCAGTCAACTGTTGATGAGTGGGATAAGTTTATCAATGCCCCTAAACAGCATGAAGATGACTTGGATGTATATGCCAAGAAGAGGAAAGACCACAACTCTATGGCCAACATGTATAAAGAGATCCCAGACAAAGCATTGGATACACATAAATTTGGATATGTACATTACTTGTTGTCTGGTCTAGCTACAATCAACACTATATTGAGGCATACTTTGTTGCCTAAATCTGGAGATCACAAGATGACTATAGGCCATTAAATCAACTTGCTATAGATATTTGATGTACCTCAGAAATTCAAGGTCATGATTCTGATTGTTGAGACAATCAAGAGGACAGCTGCTGATCAAAAGAGATCTTGTGGGTATGCTCCACACATTTAGGTGCTCATCAACTCCAAGATGGGCAGAAGCACTTATTTGTTGGAAAAGGAGAACTTACATTTGAGACCAGAATTTGAGGATAACACAGTTGTAATGAATGAGGATGATCCTACATCCATGCAAGCACAAGAGAAGAGAGCAAAGGCAAAGGTTGAGAAGGCTGCAAAGATGCCAAGTGTTGAGGAGGCATCTCAATTTTTTCTGAAGTGAAAACAAGATCAACTTGCATATCTAATTCAATCAACTTTGAGGATTGAGAAGGGCTTGGCCACCCTTAACAAGAATCAGGAGAGCTTGGAGAAGATCATACAGACCAAATTTTATGATCTTGATCTTAAAGTAAGAAAGATGCAGTCAGCTGTTGAGCAGCTCCAGGAGGAAGCAGAGGAGAGGAAAGGGCAGGCTACTACATATGCTTTTCAGTGAGTGCCCAAAGGTCAGAGATCTGTTGCAGTGCCAGTGCCTGATACAAGGGCAGCTACTTCAGCACCAGCAACAACAACTTCAGTGCCACTCCACCAGTTCCAACAACATCAACTGATGCATTCGTCCTTGGATTTCTCTCTACACCACCTCCCGAAGATCAAGCCTAGAGAGACGCATAGCACTATGCATTTTCAAACTTTTTGGTAACTTGTTGCCAAAGGGGGAGAAGTGTATAGATCATAGGCTTCGTGAGAGAGTGCTTTGCTTCTTTGTCTTTCTTGCTATTTGGTTGATACTTTTGTGTGTGCTCATTTGATACTTTATGTCTGTGTGTGAGATACTTGTATGATCATGTGTTTGATCATATTCTACTTTAATGTTTGCATGGATGATATTATCTTTTATATATCCGTATATGATCATTCACTTTGCTTGGTGATGAGTGCATGTTTTAACTCCTATCATTTTGAGCGCTCCACCAAGATGTATGTGACATGGAAGAGTGACCCATGCTCCTAATCAATTGTGCATTTGCATTCAAAAGCAAATCTTAAATAATGCAAAAATTTAGGGGGAGCTCTTGCTTATCACATACTTCTCAAAGTGATGATGTATTTCAATCTTATTATCATTTGTCGAAGCTTTGATCTATATGTTGTCATCAATTACCAAAAAGGGGGAGATTGAAAGTGCAACTATCCCTCGGTGGTTTTGGTAATTCCTAACAACATATACCTCATTGAACTAATGCTATTTCAAGATGATCATTTCAGAAAGTTCAATGATTGGCATGGCATTGATTAGGAATGTAGACCCCTCAAAATGCTAAGGACACATATTGGTTCAAGCTCAAGACTCTACATTTTCATTTTAGTGATCCAAGATCACTTTGAGTCCATAGGAAAAGCCAATACTATTAAAAGGGGATGAGGTGTCGCTTAATGGCTTGCTTGCTCAAAATGCTTAGTGATATGCTCCAAAAGCTCTCAACCACTTTCTCATATCCACATATGTGCCAAACCAAAAGTCAAACTTGGCCCTACGGATTTGATCTATTCGGCGCCACCGAGTTCATTTGACATAGCCACTGCCAGAAACCCTAGTCACGTCGGTCTCACCGATAGGGATCTCGGTCTCACCGAGATGGGATTGCAAACTCTCTATTTCCCTTCATAATGTTTCGGTCCAACCGAGATGAGCGATCGGTCCCACCGAGTTCGCAATGCAAACTCTCTGTTTCCCTTTCGTAACATTTCAGTCTCAGTGAAATGAGCGATTCGGTCCCACCGAGTTTGCCTGACCAACTCTCTGTTTGCCTATTACCATAATCGGTCCCACTGAGTTTGTGTAATCTGTCTCACCGAGATTACATTATGCCCTAACCCTAATGAAATCGGTTCCACCGAGTTGACATGTCGGTCCCACCAAAAATCCTAATGTTCACATTTTGAACTAAATCAGTCTGACCAAGTTTTATGATTCGGTCCCACCGAGTTTGGTAAATTGTGTGTAACAGTTAGATTTTGTGTGGAGGCTATAAATACCCCTCCACCCACTCAGAACGTGCCTACAGTTCCAACATACATTTTCTGAGAAAGAACCACCTACTCATGTGTTGAGACCAAGATATTCCATTCCAACCACAAGAATCTTGATCTCTAGCCTTCCCCAAGTTGCTTTCCGCTCAAATCATCTTTCGACCAATCCAAATCTGTGAGAGGGAGAGTTGAGTGTTGGGGACACTATCATTTGAAGCACAAGAGCAAGGAGTTCATCATCAACCCACCATCTATTACCTTTTGTAGAGTGGTGTCTCCTAGATTGGTTAGGTGTCACTTGGGAGCCTCCAACAAGACTGTGGAGTTGAACCAAGGAGTTTGTAAGGGCAAGGAGATCGCCTACTTCGTGAAGATCTACCCTAGTGAGGCAAGTCCTTCGTGGGCGATGGCCATGGTGGGATAGACAAGGTTGCTTCTTCGTGGACCCTTCGTGGGTGGAGCCCTCCGTGGACTCGCGCAACCGTTACCCTTTGTGGGTTGAAGTCTCCATCAACGTGGATGTATGATAGCACCACCTATCGAACCACGCCAAAAATATCTGTGTCTACATTGCATTTACTCCATCCAAACTCCTCCCTTTACCTTCATATGCAATGTTTTACATTCCGCTGCTATAGTCTTAGACTTGCATGTGTAGGTTGATTGCTTGACTTGTTCTAAGTTGCTAAAATCTGCCAAGACTTAAAATTGGGGAAAGGCTAGATTTTTATTTGGTCAAGTAGTCTAATCACCCCCTCTAGACATACTTTTGATCCTACAGTCTTACCGATATTGAAGAGGGTTCTCTAAATTTGCACTTGGTGGATTCTTCTATTGAAAAACCTATGGGAAGAATTAATGATGTTCTTATTCTTGCAAATAGGAATTATGTGCCCATAGTTTTTATTGTTCTTGATATTGATTGCAATCCATCTTGTCCAATTATTCTTGGTAGACCGTGTTTACATACTATTGGTCCCGGGGTTTACGACAACACTTATAGTAGTGATTTGCTTTCTTATACTAACAGATCCCACAAAGGTTTTGTTGAGTTTTGTGTGATTGAAGTTTTCAAGTTTTGGGTGATATTACGATGGATGAAGGAATAAGCATTAGCAAAAGGCTAAGCTTGGGGATGCCCATGGCACCCCAAGATAATATTCAAGAAGTATCAAGCAACTAAGTTTCGGTATGCCCCAAGTGGCATCCCCTCTTTCTTCTAACAATCATCAGTATTTTACTTGAAACTATATTTTAATTCGTCACATATTATGAGTTTTGCTTGGAGCATCTTGTATGATATGAGTCTTTGCTTGTTTTGCTTTGTATTTTTAGTCATGAATCCTTGCTAGACACACCTATTTGAGAGACCCAAAACTATGCCATGACTTTTTAGAATTGCTCTCTATGCTTCACTTAAATCTTTATGAGCTATGGAATTCCTCTAGTGCTTCACTTATATCTTTTTGAGCACAGTCTGCTTTAGTATTTTTGAAGAAATGCTCTCATGCTTCACTTAGATTTATTTGAGAGTTAGTAATTTTTTTAAGAAATTCTGTCATGCTTCACTTAAATTATTTTGAGAGAAGAAATCTTTTTATGCTCATGCTCTTCACTTATATTTGTTTGAGCTATCAAAAGCAACATATGAAACTAGTCCCAAAGTGATTGTTGGTGCAACAAACCCTGGATCTATTGCCCAGACTGTGCACAGGAACGAGAGCAAGATTGAACCACCAGCCGAAGTCAGAGTACAAGAACCCAAGACATTCGAAGGACCAACATGCAGATCAGAGGGATGAAGATCAAACAGAGGAAACAAGATCGTCATGTAATGTTAAGAACCCCCCACCTGCAATATTATTTGCTTCATACTATCTGTTTGCAGGTACCTTTGAATGTATTTTTCCCATGAATGATTATCTCCGATAATTATTATCTTACAGGGAATAATATTTGCTCCTCGAAGAAGAACAGAAAATCATCATGATATGCCACCAAGGGGAGAAGTTCTTCAAGTACTAAATGACTTATTTTCGTTATAATTGGATATGTGTTGATTGTTATCCTTCATTATATAACCTTGCAGGAAGATAATGTGAGTCTAAACTAATATGCCTCACGTTGTAAAGGCCCTATAATTCCTTAACAAGTGTTTTCCCTCGCAATTATTTCTCGAATGATCTTCTGTGTTGCACGGAAACCACATTTAAAGCGTATCCATTCCGAGCAACATATTATTATTTTTTCTTGCTTTGATTATATCGAATATCTAACATGCAAAAAAATACATCTCGTATGGATTCAAATTGTCTTTTGAGGAAACCTTCATGATTATATCCCTAGTCACAAATCTCTTTGAGCATATCTTAAAAATCTAATTCTCTTCAAAGATTTTGTGACAGGAATCACCTCAGACACCGTCGAGTGCATTGATAGGAGTCAAGTATTAAATCATAGATCAATGTCACTTATACGAAGAATAATCTCATTTCCCTCCGGATCTTCATGCTTTGAAGCATAGATTAAGGGGGAGAATATTTTATCTTCGCAACTATCTCTCGTCTTTCATTATTCTTTGCATTTCATTCCATTATTTATCTATCCTTCGATGTGATATGTTTTGTCAACAATCGTCCAAAAAGGGGGAGATTGTTGGTGCACTATCTGCCTACCTTGTGTTTTGGAGATTGTTGATAGAAATAGGTATGGACTGATTTGTTTGCTAGTGCATACATAGATAAATAGGCCATACTCAACCGAAGAGAATGTTGTCTCCGGTGCTAAGTTTGAGGAACTTCACCAAAGTATATCTACATTGCAGAGAAGAACGAGTTGTATTTGTTGAAGTCATATAGTTGAGAAGATTGACGTGAAGAAATCGACCCCTCGAAAATTTACTACTGAGGCAAAGCTTTTGATTCGGTACTGCCGTCCGAAGAAATTGACTGCAGCGATGGAAGTCAAAGACAAAGTGAAGACGTAGTATTCATTTCATTGTTCTTCTTTCATTCCTTTGAGTCATAGGACCTCTGTACTATTAAGAGGGGTCAAGGTTCTCGATGCTTAGATCCGTGGTGATGCTTTGCCAAAACTTATGAAAGATGCGAGAGAAATCTCTTTGTTCTCCTAGCAAATACTTGTCAGCAACAGATTGTGATCTTCTTCGCTGCGAGAGATATGTCTCAGACTGAGGAGTTAGCATTACTTGCTCCGCAAGCAATGTTACCGGTGTGCTCAAATCCGACCGCTGGACTCATGTCGTTTAGCCATTGGCTAATCCTGATGTCTAATTTTGTCATTTCCCATCTGGGAAGGCTATGACTATAAATAGCCACCCCGCTCCAACATTGTCCTGTTGCTGCTTCGCTTGAGATTTCTGAAAAGATTGATTTGAGAAACCCCTCTCCAAGTGATTTGAGTTTAAGATCCACTGAGAGAGAAATCAAGAGCCCGAACTTAGACAGTGGTTTAGCATCACAGTAGTTCTGAGTGAGAGTTCTTGTACCTATTACTCTTGAGAGTTGCACACTCTCTAGACAGATAGGTTTTGGTTTGAGTGTTGAAGACTTGTTGTCTTCACCGAACCTGATCTTCAGCAACCAAGAGTGATTATGGTTCGCGAAGGTCGACCGAAGGTTTGGAGATCGCCGACAAGGATCTACCACGAGTGAAATCAACCCGAGTATGATCAGCTCTGTGTTGAAGGAGAATAGGGTGAAGAGAGTTTATCTTCCGTGTTAAGTCACAGCCCCTCCAACCAGACATGGCCCTTTGGCAGATGGGTGAACTGGTCTACCAAATCTGATTGTCGCCATCGAGCACCACTGGTTCATTCTATTTCACTGCATTTCCTTCAGTAGTTCTTATACATGCTTTGTGCCGATAGTTTATCTGATCATTTCATTATGTTGTCTACTTATATCATCACACTCATCATGTTTCATTCTCATTGCTTGTATTCACTCGTCTTTTCATATTCCTCGGCTCTCTTGTGAAATCATTCTTTGTGTGCTCCATGTTGTGTCGTGTTCTACTCCATTTGTTTGAACGCTCCATTACTCTCATCGTAGTTAAACCTGTCATTTCCCAAGCTCATACTTTTATTACATATTTCATCGAGGAATATGCTTCTGACGAACAAGATTTATTTAGTTCATTTCCTTCAATACTCTATTCCACTGTTGTGATTGGGATAAGTTTCAAGACTTTCGAAAGAAATTTTGAATCTTCCATTCACCCCCTCTGGTCGATATATGATACGTCTCCGCCGTATCTACTTTTCCTAATGCTTTTGCTCTTGATTTGGACTCTAATTTGCATGATTTGAATGAAACTAACCCGGATTAATGTTGTTTTCAGCAGAACTACCATGGTGTTGTTTTTGTGCAGAAATAAAAGTTCTCGGAATGGAACAAAACTTTTTGGAGAATTTTTATACAATAAAATAAAATTACTGGAGCCAAGAACCACCAGAGGGGGGGCCCTGGGTGAGCACAACCCATGAAGGCTCCCCCCTCTCCAGGCGCGCATAGGTGGGTTGTGCCTGATGCGGTTGAACTACGTCAGTATTTCCCCAAACAGGAAGGGATGATGTAGCACAACTACGGTAGGTATTTCCCTTAGTGATGAGACCAAGGTTGTCGAACCGGTAGGAGAACCAGGCAGCACCACGTAAACAACTCCTGCACATAAAGAACAAATGCTTACAAACCGACATAAGAGAGGGGTTCCCTCACGGGTAAAAAGGTAGGTAAAATTGTAGTAGATTGGATAAATTGATCTCGCAGACGTGAGATAAAATAAATAAATAAAAATTGCAGCAAGGTATTTTTGTATTTTCTGATGCATAGATCTGAAAGTAAAAGCAAATAAAAATATATCGTGAAGGCAAATATAATAAAGAATAGACCCGAGGGCCGTAGATTTCACTAGTGGCTTCTCTCGAGAAAAATAGCATACTATGGGTAAACAAATTACTATTGGACAATTGATAGAACTTCAAATAATCATGACGATATCCAGGCAATGATCATTATATAGGCATCACGTCCAAGATTAGTAGACCAACTCCTGCCTACATCTACTACTATTACTCCACACATCGAGCTATCCACCATGCATCTAGTGTATTAAGTTCATGGAGAAACAGAGTAATGCAATAAGAATGATGACATGATGTAGGCAAGATCTATTTATGTAGAAATAGACCCCATCTTGTTATGCTTAATAGCAACGATACATACGTGTCGTTTCCCCTTCTGTCACTGGGATCAAGCACCGTAAGATCGAACCCATCACAAAGCACCTCTTCCCATGGCAAGAAAAATTGATCTAGTCGGCCTAACTAAACCAAAGATTCGAAGAAGAAATACGAGGCTATATGTAATCATGCATATAAGAGATCAAATGACTTTCATGGATAAAAACATAGATCTGATCATAAACTCAAAGTTCATCGGATTCGAACAAACACACCGCAAAAAGAGTTACATCAAATTGATCTCCAAGAGACCATTGTATTGAGAATCAAAAGAGAGAGAGGCAGCCATCTAGTTACTAACTATGGACCCGAAGGTCTACAAAAAGACTACTCATGCATCATCGAAGAGGCACCAATGAGGATGATGAAGCCCTCCGTGATGGTGTTTAGATTGGATCTGGCGTTTCTGGGACTTACGGTGACTTGAATTGATTTTTGTCGACTCCCCTAGGGTTTTTGGAATATTGGGGTATTTATAGAGCAAAGAGGCAGTGCGGGAGGCCACCGAGGTGGGCACAACCCACCTGGGCGTGCCTTGGTGGGTTGTACCCCCCTCGGGGCACCCCCCAGGTGCTTCTCTGGCCCATTTGGTGTCTTCTGGTCCAAAAAAATCCACAAAAAGTTTCGCTGCATTTGGACTCCGTTTGATATTGATTTTCTGCGATGTAAAAAACAAGCAATAAGCAGCAACTGGCACTTGGCACTATGTCAATAGGTTAGTCCCAAGAAATGATATAAAATGACTGTAAGATAATGGAGTGGAAAGACAATGATGTATTATGATGATAATTTGTTCATGAGATAATGATGATGATTTATTATATCATTGGGTGAAAGAACCGCAGATTAGTTTCAAGTGGATGGAGCTAGTCCATGGTTCTTTCACCTAGTGATGTAATAACTCATTATGATGTAAAATCAATCTCTAATTTTCAACTGTATGAAAACTTGTGTAATGGTGTATGAAACGACATAAAATGAAAAAGAAATAGAATAAACAATAATAGTAGTAGTGCGGGAGTGGAGGCGCACTGCTAGTACTTAGCAGTTGCGCACTATTAAAAAAGCGATGCTACTAAGTACATATAGCAGTAGCGTGTGTTGACCAACACTACTGCTAACCTTTAACAGTAGCACCTTATTAGTAGCGCGGCAACCCGCGCTACTGATAGGCCAAAAACCAGCGCTACTGCGAGGCTTTTCCTAGTAGTGCCTAATATCTTTGCCGTACTCTCGTGCAATGACAAGTGAATAAACGCTCGTCTTTTGAGAATAACACATCTAGCATGGAAATATATCAGCCACCCCCTACTGTTTCATGAGTGGTACGAGCACACAAAAGAGAAATTTATTTTGAAAATTTGAGATGACACATACAAATTTGCTTAGAACGGCAAGAGAATACCGCATATAGGTAGGTATAGTGGATTCAATGGGAAAAAACTGGTTTAAAGGATTTTGGATGCACAAGTTGTGATCATACTTAGTGCAAATGAAGGCTAGCAAAAGATTGAGGAGCATCCAAGCAAGAAGCAAAAAATCTCATAAGCGAGCATTAAGCATAACTAACACCGAATAATGTACCACAAGTAGGATGTAATTTCATTGCATGACTATTGACTTTCATGCTTGCATATGGAATCACAAACCTGAACACCAATATTCTTACTAAAGCATAATTATTCATCAACATGACTCACATATCACTATCATCATATCTCAAAACTATTACAAGGAATCAAGTTTATTTTGTCCAATGATCTTCATGGAAGTTTTTATTATATCCTCCTTGGATATCTATAACTTTGGAACTATAGTTTCATATGTTGCTTTCAATAAGCTCAAACAAATATAAGTGAAGAACATGAGCATCATATTTCTTTCTCTCAAATTAATCTAAGTGAAGCATGAGAGAATTTCTCCAAAAATACTAAAGCACACCTTGCTCAAAAATATATAATTGAAGCACTAGAGCAATTCCATAGCTCATAAAGATTTGAGTGAAGCATAGAGAGCAATTCTAAGAAGTCATGGCATAATTTTGGCTCTCTCAAATAGGTGTGTCCAGCAAGGATTCATGACTAAAAATACAAAGCAAAACAAGCAAAGACTCATATCATACAAGACATGCTCCAAGCAAAACTCATGATATGTGACGACTAAAATATAGCTCCAAGTAAAATACCGATGGTTGTTAGAAGAAACAGGGGATGCTACTCGGGGGCATCCCCAAGCTTAGTTGCTTGATAATTCCTGAATATTGTCTTGGGGTGCCATGGGCATCCCCAAGCTTAGGCTCTTCTTACTCCTTATTCCTTCATCCATCGTAATCTCACCAAAAACTTGAAAACTTCAACCACAAAAAACTCAATAAAACGTTTGTGAGATCCGTTAGTATAAGAAAGAAAATCACTACTATAAGTACTATTGCAAACCCATTCATATTTTATTTTTGCATTATATCTACTATATTCCAACTTTCATATAGCTTATACCCTTAATTCATGCTCGTCCTCGAGTAGGTAAATGATAAAAGAAATAATTTATGAAGTGGGAATGCTAACAAGTGCACAAGTTTGATCAATGATAGTTCCAAACACTTTTTCTAGCATCATTATACATCATAAACAGTAGCTCATATCATAAAACTT
This sequence comes from Triticum monococcum, assembly GCA_034509565.1. Classification (NCBI taxonomy): domain Eukaryota; kingdom Viridiplantae; phylum Streptophyta; class Magnoliopsida; order Poales; family Poaceae; genus Triticum; species Triticum monococcum. The sequence goes on from CM067846.1 coordinate 187,917,494, forward strand.
CTTGTGCATGATCAAGTAGCAAGCTATTCACAAGTTAAAGTATAGACCATAAAATTCCTTGAAAACTAACAAACCATGTTCTTAGCCATCAAAGAATTGCAATTCATCTTATTTTCAGGAAGGGTCTTTTGAAAGTGCTAGTTATGGACTAGAGGGGGGTGAATAGGTGATTTTTATGAAAGTCTTCAATACACGAGGTCTTTGAAGACAAACAGATGAAATGAACCTATTGATATGCAGCGGAAGATAAACTACACTAGACAAGCCATAGTCAAGTAAGCAATATTGTGAACGAACGAAGACTATCCGCAGCTAGGTAGTATGGATCAGAATGGAAGACAATATGAAGCCAAACAGGTAATAGTCTGCGCATAGTGAATTCAAACAGACCAGGCAAGCAAGCAATGACTTCACGAAGACAAACTGAAATGTAAAGGAAGTGGGGATAGAACCAGTTGCCTAGTGAAGACAAGGATTTGGTAGCCCAGTTCCAGTTGTTGTGACAACTGTACGTCTGGTTAGGGAGGCTGAGATTGAACTCAGAAGACCGCGTCTTCACCTTATTCCCCTTGAGCTAAGGACACCCAGTCCTCGCCCAATCACTCTGGTAAGTCTTCAAGGTAGACTTCCGAACCTTCACAGACTTCGTTCACCGGCGATCCACAATGGCTCTTGGATGCTCAGAACGTGATGCCTAACTGGCTGGAGGATTCACAGTCCTCAAGTGTAACAAGCCTTCAGGTCATGCAGACTAAAAGAACTCAGTGATGCCTAACACTCTTTGGTTCTGGGTATTTTGGGCTTTGTCCTCGCAAGGATCTCTCTCTTGAAGGCTTCGGTGGTGGGTTGCTCTCAAACGACAAAAGCCATGCACTAACTCTGAGCTGCCACCAATTTATGGTGTAGGGGGTGGGCTATTTATAGCCAGGGCAACCCGACCTGATATGTTCGGAATGACCCTGGGTCACTAAGGAACCGACACGTGTCCAACGGCCGGGTTTCAAACACACGCGGTTGGGCTACAAGCAAAGCTAACTCATCCAGCTCTGGATAAGATTTGCTCTCATTGTCTTTGCACGGAGACATAGGATTTTGTTTGAGCATCACATCAGTCACTCTTACTTTGTTCACTTGGACCCCACTTAACAGTACGGTGGTTCTTGTGACTCAATAAAGAAGAAAAGGGAAATACGAAACAACTATGTCTTCGCACTCCCTAGTCTTCAAGTGAATGTCTTCACATGTCATTATGTTTTTTTGCGGGTACACATCTATGTAAGAGCTACTCAACTATCATATAGTCTTCCATGGTTGCTAATACTCAAAGCATATTTTTAGAACAAATAGGATCCGTCAAATACAGAGAAAGATAGGGGCTTAATGTTTCGCCTCCCAACTTATTTATCATATAGATAATTGTCATCAATAATAATTCATGATCAAATATATTTGAATGGCCATATATGCTTGGATCTTTCCCCACCACGTGACGCCAACTAAAGATTAATTGAGGTTGAAAATAGGAAGGGATACTATTGACTCTTGCATAAAAGTAAATGCATGAAAGTAAAAGATAGGCCCTTCGAAGAGGGAAGTAGAGGTTGTCATGCACTTTTAAATGTTGGATGTGCAAACCCTTAATGCAAAGGAAAGTCACGTTGTATTGCCCTTTGTGATAGCAACCTTTATTATCCAGTCTGTCGCTTTTATTTCTTTACGACCACAAGTTCATACAACATTTATTTTCCCCTATAATAAAATATCATACATATTCAGGAGCAATTTTTACTGCTTTTTGCACCAATGACAACTTACTTGAATGATCTTATTCAATCCATAGGTAGATATGGTGGACACTCATGGCATGAAACGGGGTTTAAAGGTTTTGGATGCACAAGTAGTATCTCTACACAGTACAAATTTTTTGCCTAGCAAAAGATCCTAAGCAAGCACCACATGTTAGAGGATCCATACCAATATAACTTCTATGCAAATATACCCAAACATAACTCATTACGTTGTCTTCCTTGTCCAAGTTCAACTAATTTGCTCAAGTTTGAAAATAATTAATGGGGCTGACAATGATAGAGGATGTCCAATATAGTATATTTATATGTGAAATCTCTCTTCCTTCAATATTCTTTCATGAATTGTACAAGTGACCAATGTTGAGTTTGCTAACTTTCAATAAATCTTACCACCTATACTCCTTATAAGTGAAGTCATTACTCCCCATGGGATAAGCATATGAAGCATATATAATTTCAGTTCTATGATATTCAATTCATTCAACCATTTACTCATAGGATATAAGTGAAGCACGTGAGTAAATGACAAAACTACTTCGGAAAGAATATAAGTAAAGAACAATGAGTAGTCAAATAATTAACTAGCCATGAGAGGAATCTCTCTCATTCAAGATTTCAGATCCAATGATTTTATTCAAACAACAAGTAAAATGAAAATACTCTCCAAGCAAAACACATATCATGTGACGAATAAAAACATAGCTCCGAGTAAGGTATACCGATGGTTTTGAAGACAAAAGAGGGGATGGCTTCCAGGGCGTCCCCAAGCTTAGGCGCTTGAGTCTTCCTTGAATATTACCTTGGGGTGCCTTGGGCATCCCCAAGATTACGGTCTTTCCACTCCTTATTCTGCTTGTATCGATATCTCACCCAAAACTTCAATCTCACAAAACTTAACGGAACTTCGTGAGATGGGTTATTATGATAAAAGAGTAAATCATTTACTTTGGTACTAACAAAGACAAGATTAATAATTGTTCTCACACAATGCCTACTATACCATATCATTTCTACAATTTATATTGAGCAATATAATCCATAGAAACTAGAAAACAAGAGAGCTATGCATTGAAAACAGAATATGCCGAAAACCGAGCAGTCTGTAATGATCTGAACAACAACCATACTTATGATACTCCAAAAATTCTGAAAAAGTAGGAAAACCTAGGAAATTTGTATATTAATCTTCTGCAAAAAGAATCAGTATTTTATCACGCTTCTGTTAAAAATGGAAAAAAATACTGGACAGGAAAGTTTCTGTTTTTCAGCAAGATCAAATCAACTATCACCGTAAGCCATCCCAAAGGTCTTACTTGGCACTTTATTGAAACAAATGCTATAAAACATGATTACTACAGTAGCTTAATCATGTGAACACACAAAAACAGTAAAGATAAATATTGGGTTGTCTCCCAACAAGCGCTTTTCTTTAATGCCTTTTTAGCTAGGCATGATATTATAATGATACTCTTCCAAGCCCAATTCCGATGATAGTCTTATTCATACTCCAAAAGATATAAGTAAAGTTCACGGAGCATTCTACAATTAATATGGATTTACCAACTTCCAAGCTCAAAATATATAAGTTAAGCACATGAAGCATTCTATAAAGCCGTACTCAAAATATTTAAGTGAAGCATAATAAAGAGCATAATATAAAGTCATACTCAAAAGATTTAAGTGAAGCACAAAGATCATTCTATAAAGCCACACTCAAAAGATTTAAGTGAAGCAAAAAGAGCATTCTACAAATCAATGAAGGGCTATCTTACACTAGCATGGATCATATAGGAAAATAAAAGAAAACTAAACTCAAAAGACACATATCATGTGAACAAAAGAAAAATCGAGGTATACTTGTTGAAGAAGAAAGATGGGATGCCAATTGGGACATCCCCAAGCTTAGATGCTTGAGTATCCTTGAAATATTTACTTGGGATGCCTTGAGCATCCCCGAGCTTGAACTCTTGTCTCTTCTTATTCTTCTCATATCGGTAACTCCTCGTTCTTCAAACACTTCATCCACACAAAACTTAACAAAAACTTTGTGAGATCCGTTAGTATAATAAAGAAAATTACTACATTTAGGTACTGTTGTAAACTCATTCCAATTTCATATTAGCATTATATCTACTGTATTCCAACTTCATCATGGTTCATACCCCCGATACAACCCATAGATTCATCAAAATAAGCAAACAACACATAGAAAACAGAATCTGTCAAGAACGGGATGGTCTGTAGCAATCTGGAACTTTCGTATACTTCTGTAACTTCAAAAATTCTAAAAAATTAGGAAAACCTAAAAATTTGCAGATCAGTATGGTGTCAGAATTTCAAGATTTTATCAAGCTCCGGTAAAAAACGAAAATTCAAACACTACAACAAAAGTTTCTGTTTTTCTGTTGCAGACACTATACAAGCAATTTAAACATTCTAAAGACAAACCATTACACATTATTTTTGTAATACAATTGATATATACAAGGGGATACTTATTTTTGAGAAACTTCCATGAAAAATTCTACATTTTTTCCCTGAGCATGAACACAAGTGTTCAAGGTCGACCCTAACTTCTCCAATGCATAACATTCCAATCACTTCTCTTTTCGAAAATAATTGTAGGCATAAGAGGCAAGTAATTTTTTTGTATTTTGCATTATTTTCATTTTTTTGTTTGTTTCACCCACAACTAAACAAAAACAAAAGGGAAAACAAAATCACCTTAGTGAAGAAAGCAAACAAGCACACATGAGAATATCAACCCCACGCTATTGCTCCCCGGCAACGGCGCCAGAAAAGAACTTGATAATCCCCAAGTGAAAGGAATCATCGTTGGAATTTCCAAAGGTGGAAGTGATAAGTATGGAGTGTTGAACCCACAAGGAGATAAAGGTAATATCAATATTCTCTCAAGTCCTATATGCCACTAATACGACTCTACGTACACCGAACGTTTGCTTCCATCTAAAATAAAATTATGTTTTGGGTATGAACATGATAACTTTGCATGATATCGGAGAACTAAAATATAAAAGTAGGTGCTGTTAATATAAAGTTAGAATATATTATACATGGTGAGTGTGGAATAATGATGGATCGGTGTGTGGAATTGTCCTAGGCAATTGTTAACAAGATCGGTAGTCATCATTGTAATTTTATATGAGGGAGAGGCATAAGCTAACATACTTTCTCTTCTTGGATCATATGCACTTATGATTGGAACTCTAGCAAGCATCCACAACTACTAAAGACCATTAAGGTAAAACCCAACCATAGCATTAAAGTATCAAGTCCCCTTTATCCCATACGCAACAACCCCCTTACTGGAGTTTATGATTCTGTCACTCAAGAAACCCACTATAAGCGAATCATGAACGTATTGCAACAACCTACAACGGGAATCCCTCACGTGTGCGTGGCACGGAAGGCACCATAGGACAGCACCAAAATAAAACATACAACTCAAACCAATCTAGATCATCAATCAACCCATAGGACAAAAGAATCTACTCAAAACATTATAGGATGGCAACACATCATTGGATCATAATATGTGGCAGAAAGCACCATGTTCAACTAGGGGATTACAGAGGGGTGCGGGAGAGTGGACCGCGTAAAAGAGATGAGGATGGTGATGTTGATGAAGGCGATCACTATCGGTGTCAAAACCGGCGGATCTCGGGTAGGGGGTCCCGAACTGTGCGTCTGAGGTTGATGGTAACAGGAGTCAGGGAACACAATGTTTACTCTGGTTCAGGCCCTCTTGATGGAGGTAAAACCCTACGTCCTACTAGATTAATATTGATGAGTATGAGGGTTACAAGAGTTGTTCTACCACGAGATCGTAATGGCTAAAACCCTAGAAGTCTAGCCTATCTGATTATGATTGTCCCTACGGACTAAACCCTCTGGTTTATATACACACACCGGAGCGAACTAGGGTTGTACAAAGTCGGTTACATAGAAAGGAAATAGTACATCAGGCCACCTAGCTTGCCATACACGCAAAGGAGAGTCCTATCCGGACACGGGAGAAAGTCTTCTATCTTGTATCTTCATGGCCCAATAGTCCGGCCCATGTCCAACAGGCCGCCCGCCCGAGGACCCCTTAGTCCAGGACTCCCTCAATAGCCCCCGAACTAGACTTCAATGACGAGATGTCCGAAGCGCTGATTTTCTTCGGCATTGCAAGGCGGGTTCCACCTCCGATTACTTCAAAGTCCCTGACTTAAAGAGTGGTATTCGGCTTTTCCATTTAATGTCGCGCCCATCAGCTTCCACGCCTTCCTGACTTCAGCTTCCACATGGCAAGAGAATACAAGAGGTTAGGGTATTTTTGCACATACCACCCGGGCCATACAAGAGAGGTGCCTATTTAAAGAGAATAGATCTTAGATCCATTCCACACCCTGTGAAAAAATCCCCAAAGCTCGCTAAGAGGAACACTCCAACATGGCTAGCGCTCCCAGCCCTTCCTCTCGTCCCCACGATTCCGAAAAAGGTGATTGGGAGAGATGTTCCGTATCTCACGGTTAGCTGGCGAAGCTGAAAAAATAGGGCTTTCTTCCTCCCGCGGATCTAGTCCCCATCTGAGAAGGATTGATGTCCTTCAACGGCGTGGTTCAGGCGGAGAATTTCCCCAATCCGTCCAGGGGGAATGAGTATGCTTCGTTCCCTTCTTACTAAGAGGTGTCGGATTTCCAATCCATCCCTTCCTATGAGGACTTCTGGAGTATTATGGCCTCCAACTGCACAGTTTCACTCCCATCTTCATGCTGCATATCATGGGTTATGTTGCTTTATGCGAGCTATTCCTGGGCTGTGAGGACCATTTTGAATTATGGAGAAAATTGTTCTGCCTTGTCCCTCGTAATTAAGGGGGGTCAATATTTGAAGTGGGAGGAGCCGAGGTATGGCGCATCGTCGGGAACGGATACCTGTCCGGCACACCGAATAAGGCTTCCGAAGAGTGGCCTTCCGAATGGTTCTATATTGATGACGTCGCTCTTCCTGACCTAGTCCGAATGGGTCTCCCCGAATTTTCAAGTGCTCTGTTGAAAAAACACCACAGCTGGCGCCCTTGGAGCCTCGAAGAGGAGGATAGCGCGGAAGTCAGACAGTTGATGGGCAAGATTAAGATGCTCGCCCAGTCCGGATTATCAATAATTGAGGTAATGGAATCTCCATAGTGCGGGGGGTCCAACCACTCCAATACAGAGGTCTTCCGATGTGGTACTATAATGGGGAAGATGATGCCTCACGCTGCGGTCGCAAGGGTCCGAAAACCCCCGCACTTTGGCCAAAATATTGACCGAACTATACAAAGGGGAGAAGGAGGAGTTCACTCGTATCCAATGTCGAGATGGATTTTCCATGTATAATCCTCCTAGCTGGGTGAGCTCCAATCCCACCATTTTACTCCTCTCCCTAAATCATTTTTGATGGATAGTAACCTATCCACTCGCAACAGGAATGGCGGAAGGCTACCGAGGCGATACATAGCCCCGCCCCCAGCTGGAGGTTCACAACCGGGACCTTGACCCTGGATTTGAAGAAGACCTGGACATATTTGTGGAGCTCGAGAATGGAGTATTCTATCAGATGAGCTATGATGGTACAGAAGTGCCTATCATCGCCGATTATCCCGGCCTCCTCCCTGCTTCGCTTGTAAGTAACTTAAGAAACACCTTCTTCGAAAGAGATTCCTTATTATGCCTCACCCACCGCACTATTTTGTATTCCAAAGGGGAGGCTCTCGACGTCACAACGTGTACCAGAAGCATCTCCGAGGAGAGCGGCGCCCACGCCGAGCACGTCTTCGGAGAGAAAGGCAAACGACAATACGACAGGACCTTCATCAAAGAGGTAAGGCTTTCTTTTTGAAAATTCATCTCCTGATCGCCACATCAAATCGTGATGCCATTCGCCGCATTCTATCAGGAAAAGTGTCTGCCGGACTATGTCCGGGGATCCTGCCTCCACTAGTCAGGTTCCAAACCCTGCCCTAAGGAAGGGGGCTGACACGTGAGTGGCACCAAACTGTCCTTCCGCAGACGATTCAGACAATATGTCCGTCAAGAAATTTGAAGTGGAGAGCGCCATGAATCATCGTCGTCGGAGGGCCGCTCTCCATGACCCCGACTTTTCAAAGGAGGCATTCGTTGCCTTCAGCTCGGACGATGCGTACATCCGAGCTGCTCGGGGTGGGCATGCCAGGGCCATGGACCAGCATCTAAAAGATATGTGAGTATGTGTAGATTTAATAATCATACACCCATAGCCCCCGATACTTAAAGCAGGTGATACAACTGATTTAAGGATCATTGTATGATCATGCACTTATGGAGAAGAATAGCCTGTTGTCTCAAGAGCTGGAAAAATGTCAGACTCAACTAACTGTGGCTACCACCGAATTGGAAAAATCCAAGGAGGCACCACCTGGTAATGTTTCTCCCTAGCAGAAAGAAGTATAATCATATACTAGTTATATTAACACTATTGAGTTTCTGCTGACAGAATCAGTAGAGCAACTGAGAGAGAAACTGAAGGACGCCCAGGCTGGTGAACAAGAGGCCAAAAGGCAACATGCGGCAGGCGAACGTGTGCTAACGCGGGCCAGGGATGAAAAGAACAAGCTGCAGTATTCCCATACCCAACTGGGCGAAGAACTAAAAGATGTTCGAGCCCAACTAGCTGATGCTGTCAAGGAGAATAGGAGCCTTCAAGGCGGCATATTCAGTATGCTATTCAAACTTGCCTCCCTATAATTCGGCGAGGGCCGGAACTGACAGATTTATGTTTGAAGGTATGCTGACTGGCCGTCCTGAGGAAGAAATGTCCGGATCTCAAGGCGACCTGCTACAAGAGCTGTCCCAGATGCATGACCGAGTTCGGCAGGCAATGCGTAGTGTTGCCAAGGCTTTATGGCCATCCGCCTCTCCTCTAGGAGGTATGGCAGAGCTCATGGAGCTGTTCAAAGGGGCACGGCGGCGTATTCAATTATGGAAGATATCAGCCTGTCAGGAAGGTGTGCGAGAGGCCTGGGCCATGGTTAAAACACGGTATACCAAGCTTGATCCGAATCATATGGCCCGGGTCGGACCGCTAGGGTCATATGGGAAAGAAAGTCCCGTTAATTTGGTATGTGACCAAGTAGAAGTAGCTGCCAAATATTCCCAACAGGATTGTAAGCTAGACAGCCTGTTGGACGGTATAGAGGAGGAAGTTTCTGAGTCCAAGTGACTATGTACTTTCCTTAATATATTTGTTCCTAGCCGGATTGTAAAACGATTGTCATGGTCGACCTTTTTGCTTTGACCTCTGGACCCAAAGGTGTGGAGTGTTTCTGAATACTCGAGCGGTAAAATAGACCGGGGTATGCGTGGAAACCAGGCGTAGGGGTCATACTTGCTTGAACAGACAAGTTGTATCCGGCTAGCTATGTTATATTGCATTGTGTTTGTAAGAAACATCTTCCAGAGAGAATAATTCCGTTAAGGGTTCCTTTCCCTGGGTGTGCATGCGTTAATATGCATGTCCGAACTGCGATTGAAAACATCACATTATAGGTAACATCTGGGGGTTCATAGTGGAAGAAATGTAAAACATCTTTAGTCTGCCTACCGAATATTCCGTTAAGAACGCTAGCTTTCGGCTTCACCCGGTCTGAGGTACACATCTGGATGACCCGGCAGTAACAATCGCAGAGATGCTCCTTTATGCCCTAGCCAAACTAACGATAACATAGGGCATCAGGAGCCAGACAACCCAGCTTGGCCAATATTTAAGTCATATCGATGCATATAATGGCGAAGAAAAGGTACATATGAGGAAAAAACGCATAATTGATGAGCTTGATGCTCGAAAAATAACAATAATAAGCTTTTGTGCAAGAAGCCCCCAGGTATAATGGACGTACACATTTCAGGATGTGTACATCATAGGTGTATGGTTTAGCCGCATGAAAGCTTTAAGGCTAATAAAAGAGGGCGAAAAGACAGGATAAAAAATAATGTAAACAATAGGGAGGAGGAATCAAACGAAGGGTTCGGCGCTAGGCATAGAATCTTCGGAGTCTGGCCGCATTCCAGGGGTTTGGTTCTAGGCGGTTGTCTGATGCATCACGCAGGTGGTACGCTCCTCTAGTGAGAACTTCATCAATGATGAAGGGACCCTCCCACTTAGGCTTGAGTTTGTCCTTTTTCTTCTCCGGCAAGCATAGAACGAGTTCGCCAACATTGTAAGTCTTGGCCCGTACTTCTCTGCTTTGATATCTGCGCGCTTGCTGTTCATAAAATGCGGAACGGGCTTTTGCAATGTCGCGCTCCTCCTCCAGGGCATCTAAGTTGTCCTGCCGATCAAGCTCGGCCTCTCTCTCTTCGTACATGCGCACTTGAGGTGAGTCATGAATAATGTCGCAGGGTAACACAGCCTCTGCGCCGTATACCATGAAGAAAGGTGTATATCCGGTAGTGCGATTGGGCGTGGTCTGCAGCCCCCAGAGTATAGAGTCGAGCTCCTCAACCAAGTGCTTGTCTGATTCTTTCAATGACCGCACTAGTCTGGGTTTGATGCCACTCATAATAAGACCATTGGCTCGTTCGACTTGACCGTTTGTTTGCGGATGATAGACGGAGGCGTAATCGAGCTTAATGCCTAGATTAACACACCAGGCTTTCACCTCATCGGCTGTAAAATTAGAGCCGTTGTCGGTGATGATGCTATGTGGGACACCATAACGGTGCACAACACCGGATATAAAGTCTATCACTGGTCTAGCTTCGGCTATTTTAACTGGTTTGGCCTCTATCCACTTAGTGAACTTATCTACCATAACTAGCAGATATTTTTTCTTATGGCTGCATCCTTTAAGGGGTCCAACCATGTCAAGCCCTTAGACAGCAAAAGGCCAAGTTATGGGGATTGTTTGTAGAGTAGTGGGTGGCATATGGCTTTGCTTGGCGAAAAGCTGTCATCCGACGCAACGTTGGACAAGGTCATGTGCATCTGCTCAAGTCGTCGCCCAGTAGAAACCTGTACGGAAGGCCTTGCTTACAAGGGCCCGAGCTGCAGCATGGTGACCACCGAGACCGGCATGAATTTCATCCAAGAGCTGCCGCCCCTCTTCCTTGGAGATACATCTTTGAAATACTCCGGTTGCGCTTTTCTTGTAGAGTTCTCCTTCGTGGACCTTATAGGCTTTTGAACGTCGAACAATGCAGCGAGCCTCATTCTGATCCTTAGGGAGCTCTTGCTGTTATGGTCGGATCCAGACTAACGTTGCCTCTCTCCCCTTGCCACACCACGGATGGCTTGAAAAGCCTTTCCAGAAAGATGTTAGGTGGGATAGGGTCGCGCTTGGCGCCGATGTGAGCAAGGACATCCACCGCTTGATTACTTTATCGAACCACATGGTGAAACTCGAGCCCCTCAAACCGAGCCGACATTTTGAGAACGTCGTTAAGGCAGGCTGCCATTTTCGGATCCTTGGAATCGAAATCTCCACTTATTTGAGATATCGCGAGGTTCGAGTCCCCGCGCACTTCCAGGCCTTGTATGCCCATGGAGACAGCCATCCAAAGACCATGCAATAAGGCCTCGTATTCGGCTGCATTGTTGGAGTCTGTGTATAATATTTGGAGTACGTACTGAACTTTATCTCGAGTGGGGGATGTTAAGACAACGCCCGCCCCTAAGCCTGCCAGCATTTTGGAACCATCGAAGTGCATGATCTAGTCGAAATATGTGTTGTACTCTTTAGGGAGTTTGGCTTCTGTCCATTCGGCAACAAAGTCTGCCCGTACTTCGGATTTGATGGCCCGGCGTGACTTATATGTTATATCGAATGGAAGGAGCTCAATGGCCCACTTGGCAATCCGGCCCGTGGCGTCGCGATTGTTTATTATGTCGTTCAATGGAACTTCGGAAGCCACCGTGATCGAGCACTCTTGGAAATAGTGTCATAGCTTCCGGGATGCCATGAAGACCACGTATGCTATCTTTTGATAATGAGGGTACCGGGATTTGCATGGAGTTAGGACAGTGGATACATAGTATACCGGCTTCTGGAGTGGGAATTTGTGTCCGTCCTCCTCTCGTTCGACGACGAGTACTGCGCTCACCACCTGGTGTGTTGCAGATATGTATAATAACATTGGTTCGCTGACGCTTGGCGCGGCTAGGATTGGGTTGCTTGCTAAAAGAGCCTTTATTTCTTCCAATCCAGCCGTTGTTGCATCTGTCCACTCAAAGTGATCGGTGCATCGAAGAAGTCGATAAAGTGGCAATGCTTTTTTTCCTAGTCTGGAGATAAAGCGGCTTAAAGCTGCCACGCATCCAACTAGTTTTTGGACCTGTTTAAGGTCTGTTGGTGTAGCCAATTGTGATAAATCTCGGATTTTGGCTAGATTTGCCTCGGTTCCTCTACTGGAAACAATGAAGCCCAGTAGTTTTCCAGAGGGGGCGCCGAAAACACGTTTTTTCTGGATTGAGCTTAATGTCATATGTCCGGAGATTGTCGAATGTGAGACGTAAGTCGTCTATTAATGACTCAACTCGCTTAGTCTTGATGATGACGTCGTCCACATATGTTTCAACTATCTTGCCAATTTGTTTCTCCAGGCATGTTTGAATCATGCGTTGGTAGGTGGCGCTGGCGTTTTTGAGCCCAAAGGGCATAGTGTTGAAGCAGAAAGGCCCGTATGGGGTAATAAATGTTGTTGTGGCTTGGTCGGATTCCTTCATTTTAATTTGATGGTATCCGGAATACGCGTCGAGGAAACACAGTGAGTCGTGTCCTACAGTGGCATCAATAATTTGATCGATGCGGGGGAGGGGGAATGGATTCATAGGGCAAGCTTTGTTGAGGTCTTTGAAATCGACGCACAAGCACCATGATTTAACCTTCTTAGTCACCATCACTAGGTTTGCTAGCCAGTCCGGATGTTTTATTTCTCTGAAGAATCCGGCCTCAATTAGCTTGGCTAGCTCCTCCCCCATAGCTTGTCGTTTGGGTTCGTAAAAGCATCGCAGTGTTTGCTTCCATGGCTTGTATCCCTTCAATATATTGAGGTTGTGCTCAGCCAACCTGCGTGGGATTCCTAGCATATTAGAAGGGTGCCAGGCGAATATGTCCTAGTTCTCACATAGGAACGCTCATAGTGCGGCGTCCACCATCGGGTCCAGCTGTGCACCAATGGAGGCTGTCTTCTTTGGGTCTGTCGAGTGGACTTGAAATTTGACTATTTCAACTGCTGGTTTGAAGGAGGTGGATTTGGAGCGCTTGTCGAGGATTACGCCGTCCCTGTCCACCGTTGAGCGCAGCGCAGTTAACTCTTCGGCTGTAAGGGGCTCAAAGAGTGCCTCAAGGGCTAGGGAGGCTGTTTTGTTTTCGGTGCGGAGGGCTATATCCGGATCACTAGCGAGAGTGATAATACCTTTGGGCCCGAGCATTTTGAGCTTCATGTACCCGTAATGAGGTATGGCTTGAAAGTGTGTGAACGCATCTCGCCCCAACAGGGCGTGGTATCCACTGTTGAAAGGGGCCACTTGGAAGGTTATCTCTTCGGACCGATAGTTCTCCAGCGTACCGAATACCACGTCATGTGTGATTTTCCCGCGCATCGTGCCAACCGACTGGGAATAATTCCTCGGAAGGTCGTGCTACTTTGCTCGATACGGCTCCTGTCTATTTCCATTTTACTGAGTGTATCCTCATAGATAAGGTTTAATCGCTGCCGCCGTCCATGAGCACCTTGGTGAGTCCAAAGCCGTCCACAATTGGATTGAGGACCAAGGCGGCTGGTGCCTAGACTGCCCGGGTTTTTGGTTCATCACTGGCATTGAAAGTTATGGCCATGTCGTTCCAAGGATTTATTGTTGCGACTTGACAGACTTCGGCGAGGTAGCGGAGTGCCCTTTTGCGCCGATTGTTTGAAGCGAAAGTGTCGAAGACCATCAATACTCTGCGGTCGTCATGTTCTGGGGGGAGTTGTTCCGAGGATTTTTTGGTGAGGATATCCTTGCTATTCTTGGCCACTTGCCGGAGTATCCAACATGCTCGAAGGCTGTGTGTGGGTATGGTATCCGATGTTGTGTGTATTTTGCACGGCCTATCGAGCCATCCCTCCAGAACGATTCCGCGCCACGTAATGGGTTTGGATTTCTTTACTGCTGTGTTGGGCGCCCCGTGAGGGTGCATCCTTTTTGTCCGGACGAAAGGTTGAGTGGGAGCTGGCAGTTCCCAACGAGCTTGCTGAGTTTTCCAGGCGCTTTCCATTGCGCGGTACTTATGTATTATGGTTGCCAAGTCGGCTAAGAGTAATACGTGACGACGGTTGATAGCATTGAGGAATCCTTTGTCCGTACAATTACTGTGGAATATTAAGATCGCGTCTTCATCGCGGCAATCTTTGATCTTGTTCTTGATAAGGAGGAATCTGGCCCAAAAGTGATGGACTGTTTCCTGAGACTAATGCCGTAGGTATGTGAGATCGCGTATATCTTGTTGGGTGGGTGGATTTAAACCCGAACGCTGGCCCAATTTGGGATTCGGAGTTTGAGAAATTTCCGAGCTTAATAGTTCGGGCTCCGAGAGATCGACCGATTTTTCAGGTCTACCGTCTGATTCCAAGTTCAAAGGACAAGGCATGTCGTTCTGTGGACAGGTATCCGGTGCTTCGAGCTCGGAGATCCAAACATAGTTTGTCCTCAGTATAGAGGGAGAGTTGTTGTTTTGCTCCTCCACTACCGATATCTGATGGGTGATCGATGGAGATTTGATTTCTCTCTGATCGGGTTTAAGCCCAATCCAACCATAGTCTGTAGCGACCCCAAGGCGGCAATGCGATCCAGGAGTTAATTCAAGGACGATAATTTCATTGGATCCATCTGTTTGGAGTATTCGGAGTCAATTTGGAGGCGATTTTCGATGACCCGAGAAGTCGTCGTCGGCTCACCGGCCGAACGGGCGGTCATGATAAAGCCACCCAACCGGAGGGTTTGGCCTAAGGCCAGGGCTCCATTGGCGGTGATGCTGTCCTTGATCACAAGACGAGCCATCAACCCTGACTTCGACGTCAAAGTGGAACTCTCAATGAAAGCACCAATGTAGGTGTCAAAACCGGTGGATCTCAGGTAGGGGGTCCCGAACTGTGCGTGTGAGGTTGATGGTAACAGGAGATAGGGAACACAATGTTTACCCAGGTTCGGGCCCTCTCGATGGAGGTAAAACCCTACGTCCTGCTAGATTAATATTGATGAGTATGGGGGTTACAAGAGTTGATCTACCACGAGATTGTAATGGCTAAAACCCTAGAAGTATAGCCTGTCTGATTATGATTGTCCCTACGGACTAAACCCTCCAGCTTATATAGATACCGGAGGGAACTACAGTTGTACAAAGTCGGTTACATAGAAAGGAAATAGTACATCCGGCCACCTAGCTTGCCATCTACGCAAAGGAGAGTCCTATCCGGACACGGGAGAAAGTCTTCTATCTTGTATCTTCATGGCCCAATAGTCCGGCCCATGTCCAACAAGCCGGCCGCCCGAGGACCCCTTAGTCCAGGACTCCCTCAATCACCGCGACGATGATTCCCCCGGTGGCACTTCGGCGCCACCGAAAGAGAGGGGGAGAGAGTCTCCCCCTTGTGCTTCCTCCTCCATGGCCTCCCCCTAGATGGGGAGAGGTCCCCCCTCTGGTCCTTGGCCTCCATGGCAATGATGGCCCCCTCCGGGATCCTCCTCCATGGCTTCCGGTGATGATGGCCTACTTTGGCAGGGTGCCAGAGAGGGCCTAGATTGATATTTCATGGCTACAGAGGATTAAGGCGGCCGAACTCCCATTCTAAGTTTATTTTCGGGGGTTTATGTATTTATAGGAATTTTTGGCGCCGGTTTCACATCAGGAGGGTCCATGAGTCAACGACAAGGGTGGAGCACCCTCCCAGGGGTAGGGCGCGCCCTCTACCCTTGTGGTTGGCTCAGGACTCTTCTGGCCCTACTCTTTTGCTTCGGGGGCTTCTTCTGGTCCATAAAAATCACCGTAAGTTTTCAGGTCATTTGGACTCCGTTCGATATTCCTTTTCTGGAACTCAAAAACAAGGAAAAAAGCAGAAACTGGCACTGGGCTCTAGGTTAATAGGTTTGTCCCAAAAATCTTATAAAATATAATACATTGCATATAAAACATCCAAGATAGATATTATAATAGCATCAATACTTCATAAATTATAGATACGTTGGAGACGTATCAACCCTCCAATACAAACCATAGATTCATCGAAACAAGCACACAACGCAAAGAAAACAGAATCTGTCAAAAACAGAACAGCCTATAGAAATTTGGATATTTCGAATACTTCTGTATCTCCAAATATTCTTAACAATTAGGACAACATGCGAAATTTTTATATTAATCTTCTGCAAAAAGAATCATCATTTCATCGCGCTTCTGTTAAAAATGAAAATTATTTTCCTGGGCGCAAAAGTTTCTGATTTTCAGCAAGATCAAATCAACTATCACCCAACATGATCCCAAAGGCTTTGCTTGGCACAAACACTAATTAAGACACAAAAAATACAATCATAACAATAGCATAATTGTGCAAACACTCAAGAGCAGAAAGAAAAAGACAAAAATAAATTTTATTCATTGGGTTGCCTCCCAACAAGCGCTATCGTTTTACGCCCCTAGCTAGGCATAATGCGAAGGATCTAAGTATTGTCATCTTTGTTTCTAGACCCATATGATGCCCTCATGATTGATTCATATGGTGTCTTAATTCTAGTTCTAGGGAAGTGTTTCATACCCTTCCTTAGTGCAAATTGAAATTTAATATTGCCTTCTTTCATATCAATCACGGTAACAACAGTACGTAAAAGCGGTCTACCAAGAATATTTGGACAAGAAGGATTGCAATCAATATCAAGAACAATAAAATTAGAGGGCACATAATTCCTATTTGCAAGAATAAGAACATCATTAATTCTTCCCATAATATTTTAATAGTAGAATCCACCAAGTGCAAATTTAGAGAACACACTTCAATATCGGTAAGACCGAACACATCACAAAAAGATTTTGGAATTGTAGAAACACTAGCACCCAAGTCACATAAAGCAAAACACTCATAATTTTTGATCTTGACTTTGATGTAGGTTCCCATTCATCATGTAATTTTCTAGGAATTGAAACATCTAATTCCAACTTTTCTGCTAAAGCTTTCATCATGTCATCAACAATATGTTTAGTAAAAGATTTATTTTGTTCATAAGCATGGGGTGAATTTATCATGGATTGCAACAAAGAAATACAATCAATCAGAGAGCAACTATCATAATTAAAGTCTTTGTAATCCAAAAGAATGGACACATCACTAGTTAAAGTTTAGAACTCTTCAAATCCACTTCTATCAATTTTCTCAACAAGATTTTCACCCTCCGAATTATCGGGACGCCTTCTAGCTAAAGTTGACACTTCTTCAGTCCCTTCATTATCAATCTTAATTTTACTAACCAAGGAATCAATAGAGGAAACATCAATCATTTTAAGATCTTCATCACTTTTATCTTATAACGAGATTGGTTTACCGGCCAATTGATTTACTAGGGTAGCTTGTGCATCGAATATTTTACCTAGCAAACTGATACGTCCATTTTGCATCATGCTTTCATATCAATATTTATTGCATTATGGGCTGTTATTACACATTATGTCACAATACTTATGCCTATTCTCTCTTATTTTACAAGGTTTACATAAAGAGGGAGAATGCCGGCAGCTGGGATTCTGGCTGGAAAAGGAGCAAATATTACAGACCTATTCTGCACAGCTCCAAAAGTCCTGAAACTTCACGGATGATGTTTTCCAAATATATAAAAAACATTGAGCGCAAGAACTTCACCAGGGGGGCCACACCCTGCCCACGAGGATGGGGGGCGCGCCCTACCCCCCTGGGCGCGCCCCCTACCTTGTGGGCCCCCTAGTGGCCCTCCGATGACCATCTTCTGCTATATGGACTCTTTCGATGGAAAAAAGTCATAAGCCATCTTCTCGAACAAAACTCCGCCGCCACGAGGCGGAACCTTGGCGGAACCAATCTAGGGTTCTGGCGGGGCTATTCTGCTGGGGAAACTTCCCTCCCGGAGGGGGAAATCATCACCATCGTCATCACCAACGCTCCTCTCATCGGGAGAGGGCAATCTCCATCAACATCTTCATCAACACCATCTCATCTCAAAACCCTAGTTCATCTCTTATATCCAATTCTTGTCTCCAAGTCCGGGATTGGTGCTAGTAGGTTGCTAGTAGTGTTAATTACTCCTCGTAGTTGGTGCTAGTTGGTTTAATTGGTGGAAGATCATATGTTCAGATCCTATATGCATATTAATACCCCTCTGATTATGAACATGTTTATGCTTTGTGAGTAGTTACTTTTGTTCCTGAGGACATGGGAGAAGTCTTGCTATTAGTAGTCATGTGAATTTAGTATTCGTTCGATATTTTGATGAGATGGATGTTGTCTCTCCTCTAGTGGTGCTATGTGAACGTTGACTACATAACACTTCACCATTGTTTGGGCCTAGAGGAAGTCATTGGGAAGTAATAAGTAGATGATGGGTTTCTAGAGTGACAGAAGCTTAAACCCTAGTTTATGCGTTGCTTCGTAAGGGGCTGATCTGGTTAGGTTTACCTTAATACTTTTGTTGTATTTGCGGATGCTTGCAATAGAGGTTAATCATAAGTGGGATGCTTGTCCAAGTAAGGGCAGCACCCAAGTACCGGTCTACCCACATACCAAATTATCAAAGTACCGAACGCGAATCATATGAGCGTGATGAAAACTAGCTTGACGATATTCCCATGTGTCCTCGGGAGCGCTTTACATCATATAAGAGTTTGTCCAGGCTTGTCCTTTGCTACAAAAAGTATTGGGCCACCTTGATGCACCTTATTTACTTTTGTTACTTGTTGCTCGTTACAAATTATCTTATCACAAAACTATCTATTACCACTTATTTCAGTACTTGCAGAGAATACCTTGCTGGAAACCGCTTATCATTTCCTTCTGCTCCTTGTTGGGTTCGACACTCTTACTTATCGAAAGGACTATGATAGATCCCCTATACTTGTGGGTCATCAAGACTCTTTTCTGGCGCCATTGCCGGGGAGTGAAGCGCCTTCGGTAGGTGGAATTTGGTAAGGAAATTTTATATAGTGTGCTGAAATTTACTGTCACTTGTTACTATGGAAAGTAATCCTCTGAGGGGCTTGTTCGGGGTATCTTCACCCCGAACAATAGAGCAAAGAGTTGCTCCTCAACCTACTGAACCTACTGAAATGAAAATGCTTGCTTTGACATTCCTTTGGGTATGGTAGAAAAACTGCTAGCCAATACATTTTTAGGAGATGGAACAAAACATCCTGATGAACATCTAATATATGTGGATGAAGTTTGTGGATTATTTAAGCTTGCAGGTGTACCCGGAGATGTTGTTAAGAAGAAGGTATTCCCCTTATCTTTGAGGGGAGATGCATCGACGTGGTATAGGCTATGTAATGATATGGAGTCTTGGAACTACAAACGATTGAAATTGGAATTTCATCAGAAGTTTTATCCTATGCATCTTGTTCATCGTGATCGCAATTATATATATAATTTTTGGCCTCGCAAAGGAGAAAGCATCGCTCAAGCTTGGGGAGGCTTAAATCAATGTTATATTCATGCCCCAATCATGAGCTCTCAAGAGAAATGGTTATTCAAAAATTTTATGCTTGGCTTTCTGATAACAATCACACCATGCTTGATACTGCTTGTGCTGGCTCTTTTATGATGAAGACTATTGAATTCAAATGGGATTTATTGGAAAGAATTAAACACAACTCCGAAGATTGGGACCTCGGCAATGGTAAGGAGTTAGGTATGATACTTAGTTTTGATTGTGTTAAATCTTTTATGGATACCGATATTTTTCGTAAATTTAGCACTAAATATGGACTTGACTCTGAGATAGTAGCTTCTTTCCATGAATCTTTTGCTGCTTATGTTGATCTCCCCAAGGAGAAGTGGTTTAAATATCATCCTCCCATAGAAGTAAAAGTACCTGCACCTATTAAAGTTGAAGAAAAGACTATTACTTATAATGATCCTATTGTTCCTACTTCTTATGTTGAGAAACCACCTTTCCCTGTTAGGATAAAGGATCATGCTAAAGCTTCAACTGTGGTTCGTAAAAGTAATATTAAAACATATACACCTCCTGAGCAAGTTAAAGTTGAACCTAATATTGCTATTGTTAAAGATCTCTTGTCTGATAATATAGATGGGCATGTTATTTATCTCTGTGATGAAACTGCTAGAGTTGCTAAACCCCGTGATACAGATAAACCTAGACCTGTGGTAGGTATGCCTATTATTTCTGTTAAAATAGGAGATCATTGTTATCATGGCTTATGTGATATGGGTCCTAGTGCTAGTGCAATACCTATTGACTTATACAATGAAATTATGCATGACATTGCACCTATTGAGTTAGAAGATATTGATGTCACAATTAAACTTGCTAATAGAGATACTATTTAACCAATGGGAATTGTTAGAGATGTTGAAGTCTTCTGTGGGAAAACTAAATATCCTGCTGATTTTCTTGTTCTTGGTTCCCCACAAGATAGCTTCTGTCCCATTATATTTGGTAGACCCTTCTTAAATACTGTTAATGCTACCATAGATTGTAAAAGAGATGTTGTTACTGTCGGTTTAGATGATATGACTCATGAATTTAATTTTTCTAAATTTAGTAGACAACACCGTGAAGAAGAATTACCTAGTAAAGATGAAATTATTGGTCTTGCCTCTATTACCGTACCTCCTAGTGATCCTTTAGAACAATATTTGCTAGACCATGAAAATGATATGTTTATGAATGAAAGAAGGGAATTAGATGAAGTATTCTTTAAATAGGAACCTTTTCTTAAACATAATTTACCTATTGAAATCCTAGGAGATCCTCCTCCACCCAAGGGTGATCCTGTGTTTGAGCTTAAACCGTTACCGGATACTTTTAAATATGCTTATCTTGATGAGAAAAAGATATATCCTGTTATTATTAGTGCTAACCTTTCAGAACATGAAGAAGAGAGATTATTGAAAATTCCGAAGAAGCACCGTGCTGCTATTGGGTATACTCTTGATGATCTTAAGGGCATTAGTCCCACTCTATGCCAACATAAAATTAATTTGGAAGAAGATGCTAAACCAGTTCGTGATCATCAACGCCGTCTGAATCCTAAAATGAAAGAAGTGGGAAGAAAGGAGATACTAAAGCTCCTTGAGGAAGTTATAATTTACCCCGTTGCTGATAGTCAGTGGGTAAGCCCTGTCCATTGTGTCCCTATTAAGGGAGGTATTACTGTTGTTCCTAATGATAAAGATGAATTGATTCCTCAAAGAATTATTACTGGTTATAGGATGGTAATTGATTTCCGCAAATTAAATAAGGCTACTAAAAAAGGTCATTACCCCTTACCTTTTATCGATCAAATGCTAGAAAGATTATCCAAACATACACATTTTTGCTTTCTAGATGGTTATTCTGGTTTCTGTCAAATACATGTGTCAGCCAAAGATCAATCAAAGACTACTTTTACATGCCCTTTTGGTACTTTTGCTTATAGACGTATGCCTTTTGGTTTATGTAATGCACCTGCTACCTTTCAAAGATGCATGATGGCTATATTCTCTGAATTTTGTGAAAAGATTTGTGAGGTTTTCGTGGATGACCTTTCCGTCTATGGATCTTCTTTTGATGATTGCTTGAGAAACCTTGATTGAGTTTTGCAGAGATGTGAAGAAACTAATCTTGTCCTGAATTGGAAAAAGTGCCACTTTATGGTTAATGAAGGTATTGTCTTGGGGCATAAAGTTTCTGAAAGAGGTATTGAAGTTGATAAAGCCAAGGTTGATGCTATTGAAAAGATGCCATGTCCCAAGGACATCAAAGGTATAAGAAGTTTCCTTGCTCATGCCGGGTTTTATAGGAGGTTC
Source organism: Triticum monococcum (assembly GCA_034509565.1). NCBI lineage: Eukaryota > Viridiplantae > Streptophyta > Magnoliopsida > Poales > Poaceae > Triticum > Triticum monococcum. Next base: position 187,939,350 of record CM067846.1, read on the forward strand.
ATTAAGGACTTCTCGAAAATTTCTCGGACCCTGACTAATTTATTACAAAAAGATATACCATTTGTCTTTGATGATGATTGTGTAAAAGCATTTGAAATACTTAAGAAAGCATTGATCTCTGCACCTATTGTTTAGCCACCTGATTGGAATTTACCCCTTGAAATTATGTGCGATGCTAGTGATTATGCTGTAGGTGCTGTTCTAGGACAAAGAGTTGATAAGAAACTAAATGTTATTCAATATGCTAGTAAAAATCTAGACAATGCTCAAAGAAATTATGCTACTACTAAAAAAGAATTCTTAGTAGTTGTATTTGCCTGTGATAAGTTTAGACCTTATATTGTTGATTCTAAAGTAACTATTCACAATGATCATGCTGCTATTAAATATATTATGTTAAAGAAAGATGCTAAACCTAGACTTATTAGATGGGTTCTCTTGCTAAAAGAATTTGATTTACATATTGTTGATAGAAAAGGAGCTGAGAACCCCGTTGCAGACAACTTGTCTAGGTTAGAAAATGTGCTTGATGACCCACTACCTATTGATGATAGCTTTCCTGATGAGCAATTAAATGTCATAAATGCTACTCATACTGCTCCATGGTATGCTGATTATGCTAATTACATTGTTGCTAAGTTTATACCACCTAGTTTCACATACCAGCAAAAGAAAAAGTTCTTTTACGATTTGAGGCATTACTTTTGGGATGACCCACATCTTTATAAAGGAGTAGATGGTGTTATTAGACTCTGTGTACCTGAGCATGAACATGAACAGATCCTACGCAAGTGTCACTCCAAAGCTTATGGAGGACACCATGCTGGACATAGAACTGCACATAAGGTACTGCAATCTGGTTTTTATTGGCCTACTCTCTTCAAGGATGCCCATAAGTTTGTCTTATCTTGTGATGAATGTCAAAGAATTGGTAATATTAGTAGATGTCAAGAAATGCCTATGAATTATTCACTTGTTATTGAACCATTTGATGTTTGGGGCTTTGACTATATGGGACCTTTCCCTTCCTCTAATGGTTATACACATATTTTAGTTGTTGTTGATTACGTTACTAAGTGGGTAGAAGCTATTTCAACTAGTAGTGCTGATCATAACACTTCTATTAAAATGGTTAAAGAAGTTATCTTTCCAAGGTTTAGAGTCCCTAGATATTTAATGAATGATGGTGGTTCACATTTTATTCATGGTGCTTTCTGTAAAATGCTTGCTAAATATGTTGTTAATCATAGAATTGCATCTCCTTATCATCCTCAGTCTAGTGGTCAAGTAGAGTTGAGTAATAGAGAACTCAAATTAATTTTGCAAAAGACTGTTAATAGGGCTAGGAAGAATTGGTCCAAGAAACTTGATGATGCATTATGGGCCTATAGAACTGCATATAAAAATCCTATGGGTATGTCTCCATATAAAATGGTCTATGGAAAAGCATGTCACTTACCTCTCGAACTAGAACACAAGGCTTATTGGGCTATTAAAGAACTAAGTTATGATTTTAAACTTGCTGGTGAGAAGAGTTTATTTGATATTAACTCACTTGATGACTGGAGAACCCAAGCCTACGACAATGCCAAGTTGTTTAAAGACAAGGTTAAAAGGTGGCATGATAAAAGAATACAAAAGCGTGACTTTAATGTAGGTGATTATGTATTGCTATACAAATCTCATTTAATATTTTTTGCAGGAAAACTTCTCTCTAAATGGGAAGGTCCCTACGTTATCGAGGAGGTCTACCGTTCCGGTGCCATAAAAATCAACAACTTCGAAGGCACAAATCCAAAGGTGGTGAATGGCCAAAGAATCAAACATTATATCTCAGGTAATCCCATAAATGTTGAAACTAATGTTATTGAAACCATAACCCCGGAGGAGTAGATAAAGGACACTTTCCGGAACATTTCAGACTCCGAAAAGGAATAGGTATGTGGTGTGGTAAGTGAACCGACTCCAAAACAGTTTTTAAGGCAATATTTCTCCGTTTTGGAATATTGGGAAAATAGAAAAATAAGCAGTAGTCCGGAAAGGACACGAGGGCCCCACGAGGGTGGAGGGCGTTCCCTACCCCCCTGGGCGCGCCCCCTACCTCATGTGCTCTCCGGACTCCGTTTTCTTACAGGACACGTATTTTGGTCGATAAAAAATCATTATATAACCTCCCGGCGGTTTTGACTCCCGTATCACGCAAAAATCTCATGTTTGTGTTTCGAGCTATTACTGCTGCAGATTAGAGCAGGATGTCTTTGCAAGAGTCAGTCGGGGAGAGCCGGGTGTCTCATCTGGCACCGGGCTTAACGACAAACAATCATGTTGGCCCCTTTGGGCCAGCAACGGAGGAAGAGATGGAGGCTGATTTTATGAGAATAGATGCTATGGAGGATCAAGAAGTCACTTCCTGCCTCCAAGCTGGATTCATAATGGGAGAACTGCAGAGCTCAGCTATTCCAAACTCGGTTATCCCTTCCAATGTTAGATTTCTTTCTTATGAGAATATGAAAAAGAGTGTCACTGGTTCTCCCGCAGCTATGCAGCACCCTTGGGTGCAGGGAGCTTTGGCTGTTACAGGAAAACTCTGAAAGGAAATAATGAATCTCAAGCAGAAAGTCAATAAGCTTGAGGAGGAGAATCGTATCTTGAGGGGCATCATCGCCAAGAACATCACATCACCATCCCCGAAGAGAGAGACATAATCACCTGGGTATGGGCCCTCCACTTGGCAACCGCCAAGCTTAGGGGAGTGCCCCGGTATCGTATCATCATCACTTTTATCTTTACCATTTTTCTTAGTTCGATCCTTTTGGTAATATTTTGATCTAGTAGAATAAAAGTTCTTAGTATGATCTAGTTGTGAGTTTTGCTTTCTGATCCTTCTATGTAATTGAGTCCATGAGCTATATAATAAAGATTAGTGTTGAGTCAAGGGCTTGCTTATTTTTGCCATGATCCCAAATAAAATAAAAGAATAGAGAAAGAAATAAAAAGAAACAAAGAGATCATGTGACTCTTATGGAGAGTAATGAGCTCACATAGAAAGAGTATGATGAATAAAAGTTACTAAGGGTTGACAAACATAGTTTTGGTCATCGTTGCAATTAATAGGAAGTAATAAAGAAAGAGAGGTCTTCACATATAAATATACTATCTTGGACATCTTTTATGATTGTGAGCACTCATTAAAATATGACATGCTAAAGAGTTGACATTGGACAAGGAAGACAACATAATGGGTTATGTTTTCTTACATCTAAGATAAATTATATTGTCTTGGATCCTCCAACATGTTGAGCATACCTTTCTCCCTCATGCTAGCCAAATTCATTGCACCAAGTAGAGATACTACTTGTGCTTCCAAATACCCTTAAACCAGTTTTGCCATGAGAGTCCACCATACCTACCTATGGATTGAGTAAGATCCATCAAGTAAGTTGTCATCGGTGCAAGCAATAAAAATATTGCTCTCTAAATATGTATGATTGATTGGTGTGGTAGAAATAAGCTTTATACAATCGTGTGATATAGACGTAATAAAAGCAATAGACTGCATAATAAAGGTCCATATCACAAGTGGCAATATAAAGTGACGTTCTTTTGCATTAGGATTTTGTGCATCGAACCATAAAAGCGCATGACAACCTCTGTTTCCCTCTGCGTAGGGCCTATCTTTTACTTTTATCTTCCACACTGCAAAAGAGTCATGGTGATCTTCACCCTTCCTTTTTACATTTTACCCTTTGGCAAGCACAATATGTTGGAAAGACCCTCGTATATATGGCTAATTGGATGTGGGTTTTCATGAACTCTTACTGTTGACATTAACCTTGAGGTAAAACGTTGGGAGGCAAAACTATAAGCCCCTATCTTTCTCTGTGTCCGATTAAAACTCCATACCCATAAGTATTGTGTGAGTGTCAACAATTGTGAAAGACTATATGATAGTTGAGTATGTGGACTTGTTGAAAAGATCTTATACATTGACTCTTTCCTATGTTATGATAAATTGCAATTGCCTCAATGACTGAGATTATAGTCTGTTAGTTTTCAATGAAGTTTACAATGCATACTTGATATTGATTGAATTATTACTCTAGCATAAGATATCATATGACAAGAATTATATAAGTTGCTGCTCTAAGAATGATCATGATGCCCTCATGTCCGTATTTTATTTTTATCGACACCTTCATCTCTAAACATGTGGACATATTTTTCGATTTGGGCTTTTCGCTTGAGAACAAGCGAGGTCTAAGCTTGGGGGAGTTGATACGTCCATTTTGCATCATGCTTTTATATCAATATTTATTGCATTATGGGCTGTTATTACACATTATGTCACAATACTTATGCATATTCTCTCTTATTTTACAAGGTTTACATAAAGAGGGAGAATGCCGGCAGCTGGGATTCTGGCTAGAAAAGGAGCAAATATTAGAGACCTATTCTGCACAGCTCCAAAAGTCTTGAAACTTCACGGATGATGTTTTCCAAATATATAAAAACATTGAGCGCAAGAACTTCACCAGGGGGCCACACCCTGCCCACGAGGGTGGGGGCGCGCCCTACCCCCTGGGCGCGCCCCCTACCTCGTGGGCCCCCTGGTGGCCGTCCGTTGACCATCTTCTGCTATATGGACTCTTTCGATGAAAAAAATCATAAGGCATCTTATCAGATGAAACTCCGCCGCCATGAGGCGGAACCTTGGCAGAACCAATCTAGGGTTCTGCCGGGGCTGTTCTGCCGGGGAAACTTCCCTCCCGGAGGGGGAAATCATCACCATCATCATCACCAACGCTCCTCTAATCGGGAGAGGGCAATCTCCATCAACGTCTTCAGCATTGGGAAGTAATAAGTAGATGATGGGTTGCTAGAGTGACATAAGCTTAAACCCTAGTTTATGCGTTGCTTCGTAAGGGGCTGATTTGGATCCATATGTTTCATGCTATGGTTAGGTTTACCTTAATACTTTTGTTGTATTTGCGGATGCTTGCAATAGAGGTTAATCATAAGTGGGATGCTTGTCCAAGTAAGGGCAGCACCCAAGTACCGGTCCACCCACATACCAAATTATCAAAGTACCGAACGTGAATCATATGAGCGTGATGAAAACTAGCTTGACAATATTCCCATGTGTCCTCGGGAGTGCTTTACATCATATAAGAGTTTGTCCAGGCTTGTCCTTTGCTACAAAAAGTATTGGGCCACCTTGCTGCACCTTATTTACTTTTGTTACTTGTTGCTCGTTACAAATTATCTTATCACAAAACTATCTGTTACCACTTATTTCAGTACTTGCAGAGAATACCTTGCTGGAAACCGCTTATCATTTCCTTCTGCTCCTCGTTGGGTTCAACACTCTTACTTATCGAAAGGACTACGATAGATCCCCTATACTTGTGGGTCATCACAAACTTTCAACAATATCATACTTACATTGGAGATTGCAAACTTCTCTACTAATATCATCAAGTTGTTTAGTTATAGCTTCCAGCACACTAGGGTGTTCCTTAAGTTCTTCGGTAAAATATTTATTGTGCTCAAATTGTGTAGTCATATATTCCTTAGTACTTTTCTCAATTTCAAGAAAAATATTGGGATAAGGAACATCATAATATTTTCTTTGGGGCATCATGACTATGCAAACAAGGGTGCACGCAAAAACAGATCTGATGAGAAAACGATGAACGAAAAAGAGGGCAAATAAAACGGCATTTTTTTGTGAAGTGGGGGAGAGGAAAACGAGAGGCAAATGGCAAATAATATAAATTGCAAGGAGATGAGATTTGTGATTAGGAACCTGGTAGATGTTGATGATGTCTCCCCAGCAATGGCGCCAGAAATTCCTTTTGATGCGGCTTGAACTACGTTGGTATTTCCCCAAAGAGGAAGGGATGATGCAGCACAACTATGGTAGGTATTTCCCTGAGTGATGAGACCAAGTTTATCGAACCAGTAGGAGAACCAAGCAACACCACATAAACAACTCTTGCACACAAAGAACAAATACTTGCAACCCGACGTAAGAGAGGGGTTGTCAATCCCTCACGGGTAAAAAGATAGGTAAAATTGTAGTAGATTGGATAAGTGGATCTCGCGGTAGCGCAAGATAAAATAAATCAATAAAAATTGCAGCAAGGTATTTTTGTATTTTTGGATTAATAGATCTGAAAATAAAAGCAAATAAAAATAGATCGCAAAGGCAAATATAATAAATAAGATACCCGGGCCGTAGATTTCATTAGTGGCTTCTCTGGAGAAAAATAACATACAGTTGGTAAGAAAATTACTATTGGGAAATTGATAGAACTTTAAATAATCATGACGATATCCAGGTAATGATTATTATATAGGCATCACGTCCAAGATTAGTAGACCGACTCCTGGGTGCATCTACTACTATTACTCTGCACATCGATCGCTATCCAACATGCATCTAGTGTATTAAGTTCACGGAGAAATGGAGTAATGCAATAAGAATGATGACATGATGTAGACAAGATCTATTTATGTAGAAATAGACCCCATCTTGTTATCCTTAATAGCAACGATACATACATGTCGTTTCCCCTTCTGTCACTGGGATTGAGCACCGTTAGATCGAACCCATCACAAAGCACCTCTTCCCATGGCAAGAAAAATCGATCTAGTCGGCCTAACTAAACCGAAGATTAGAAGAAGAAATACAAGGGTATAAGTAATCATCCATATAAGAGATCAAAGAACTCAAATAACTTTCATGGTAAAAACATAGATCTGATCGTAAACTCAAAGTTCATCGGATCCCAACAAACACACGCAAAAAGAGTTACATCAAATAGATCTCCAAGAGACCATTGTATTGAGAATCAAAAGAGAGAGAGGAAGCTATCTAGCTACTACTACGAACCCGTAGGTCTACAATGAACTACTCATGCATCTTCGGAGAGGCACCAATGAGGATGATGAACCCCTCAGTGATGGTGTCTAGATTGGATATGTGGTTTCTGGAACTTGCGGCGGCTGGAATTGATTTTCGTTGACTCGCTAGGGTTTCTGGAATATTGGGGTATTTATAGAGCAAAGAGGCGGCGCGGGAGGCCATCAAGGTGGGAACAACCCACTTGGGCGTGCCTGGGGGCCCAGGCATGCCCTGGTGGGTTGTGCCCCCCTCGGGGCACCCCCAGGTGCTTCTTTGGCCCATCTGGTGTCTTCTGGTCCAAAAAGTCCACAAAAAGTTTCGCTGCATTTTGACTCCGTTTGATATTGATTTTTTGTGATGTAAAAAACAAGCAAAAAACAAAAACTAGGACTTGGCACTATGTCAATAGGCTAGTCCCAAAAAATGATATAAAATGATTATAAAACATCCAAGAATGATAATATAACAGCAGGGAACAATCAAAATTATAGATACATTGGAGACGTATCAGTGCCCACCTGGTGGCCCCGCAGACCCTAACTCTGCCTCCTTAAATACCTATATTTGGAGAGAAAAATCAAGGAGGAAGAATTATCGTGTTTCACGATACGGAGCTACTGCCGCCTCCTGTTCTTCATTGGGAGGCATGATCTAGAGTCCGTTTGGGCTCCGGAGAGGGGGATCTTCGATCATCGTCATCACCAACCCTTCTCCATCGCCAATTCCATGATACTCCCCACTAGGAGTGAGTAATTCCTTCGTAGGCTCGCTGGTCGGTGAGGGATTTGGATGATATTCATCATGTAATCGAGTTAATTTTGTTAGGGCTTGATCCCTAGTATCCATTATGTTCTGAGATTGATGTTGCTATGACTTTGTCATGCTTAATGCTTGTCACTTTGGGCCCGCGTGCCATGATTTCAGATATGAACTGTTTATGTTTTCACCATTATATCTATGTTCTGGATCCGATCTTTCAAGTTATATGCACCTGCTACGTGTTATGATCCGCAAACCCCGGAGTGACAATAGTTGGGATACTTTCCGGTGATGACCGTAGTTTGAGGAGTTCATGTATTCACTATGTGTGTTTTTTGCGGGATGTATTCACTATGTGTTAATGCTTTGTTCCGGTTCTCTATTAAAAGGAGGCCTTAATATCCCTTAGTTTCCTTATGGACCCCACTGTCACGAGAGGGTAGGACAAAAGATGCCATACAAGTTCTTTCCATAAGCAGATATGACTATTTATGGAATACATGTCTACATTATATTTATGAACTGGATCTAGTTCTGTAGTGCCCTAGGTTATGACTATTATATTATGAATATCATCCAACGAATTCACCGATCCAGTGCCTACGAGTTTCCCATATATTGCTTTTGCTAACTTACTGTTTTTTTTGCTGTTGCCACAACTGCTACAAAATCTTTGCTATCACTGTTACTGTCACTATTATTGTTACCACTGCTATCAAAACTATCATATTACCGTGCTATTGATCATATTGATGCATACAATTAATCTCTAGGTGTGGTTGAATTGACAACTCAGCTGCTAATACTTGCAAATATTCTTTCGCTTCCCTTGTGTTGAATCTATAAATTTGGGTCGAATACTCTACCCTCGAAAACTATTGTGATCCCCTATACTTGTGGGTTATCAATATACTCTTGGTCCTAACATTTGTCCCAAAAAATGATATAAAGTTGCTATAAAATGAATATAAAACATCCAAGAATGATAATATAACAACATGGAACAAGAAAAAATTATAGATAGGTTGGAGACGTATCAACCGCTATCTGGGACAGAGATCAGATTTTGGCTGGATTAACCTCTATTCCTCTATGGGAGACAATAAATCCGAGAAGCTTGTCCACGGGTACTCCGAAAATACATTTGTCCGGGTTGAGCCGTATATCGTAAGTCTGCAGACTGTCGAAGGTTTGGCAGAGATCATCCACCAAGTGACTGTCATGCTTGGTTTTAATGACCATGTTGTCCACATATGCCTCGACGACTTTGCCGATTTGCTTTTCCAGACATGTCTAGATCATGCGCTGGTCAGTAGCACCTGCGTTTTTTAATCCGAAGGGCATGTTGTTGAAACAAAACGACCCATAGGGGGTGATGAAGGTTGCGGCCGCTTGATCGGACTCCTTCATTTTAATCCAATGGTATCCGGATTTGAAATAGAATTGAGGCTTTATTTAGGTCCTTGAAATCGATGCATAGCCGCCAGGATTTGTCCTTCTCAGGCACCATAACCAGATTAGCCAGCCACTCAGGATGTTTGATGTCTTGGCTGAATCTGGCGTTGAGCAATTTTGCTAGTTCCTCACCCATGGCCTAACGCTTGGGTTTAGAAAATCGGGTGAGTGCCTGTTTGATTGGCTTGAAGCCTTTAATTATATTCAGTTTGTGCTCGACTGGATTTCGTGGGATGCCAGGCATATCTGAGGGGTGCCAGGCAAAGATGTCCCAAGTTTCGTGCAAATTTTTTCGTAATGCCTCATCAACCATGGGGGCCAGTTGAGCTCCAATGGATGTTGTCCTGTTAGGGTTGGGATCCACTTGGAATTTAACGATTTCATTCACTGGCTTAAAAGATATGGATTTGGGCCTTTTGTGGAGGATTACATCGTCCTTATCCACCGCTGAACGAAGCACGGTTAATTCCTCGGCGGCGAGGGCCTCGGATAATGTTTTGAGGGCAAGTAATGTTGTTTTGTTCTCGGCCCGAAGAGCTCTATCCGGATCACTTCTTACCGAGATCACGCCTTAGGCCCTGGTATCTTGAGTTTCATATACCCGGCGTATGGTATAGCATGGAACCGTCTGAGTGTGTCAAGCCCCAATAAGGTGTGGTAACTGATGTGGAACGCCACAATGTGGAAGAGTAATTCCTCGGATCGATAGTTCTCGGGGGTTCCGAATACTACAGCGAGAGTAACTTGGCTAGTGCAGCGTGCATCTTTTCCGTGGCCGATCCGTCGAAAGGTGGTGTGACTTTGTTTGATGCGAGATCTATCAAACTACATTTTGTCCAAGGTGTCCTCGTAAATGAGGTTTAACCCACTGCCACCGTCCATTAGCACCTTGTGGAGTTGAAATTCGTCCACTATGGGATCAAGGACAAGGGTGGAAGGTGCTCGGATGGGGCAGCATCTTGGCTGATCTTCTTCGCCAAATGTAATAGGTGTGTCTATCCACGAGTTCGTTGCTGCCACATGGTGAACTTGACCAATCTCTCGAAGGGATATTTTCCTCTGATTTTTTGAGGCGTGCGTCTTATAGATCATTAGGATCTTTTGGTCATCATCCAAGGGCGCTGTTGGACATCTGTTTAGGTGTGAGACTCCGAGGATGGCTTCTCCACTCTTGGCAACTTGCCTGACCACCCAGCAGGCTCGTAGGCTATGGGTTGGGTTTGTATTAAGCAGGACATACTGTACAGGACATGTCTTGTCCAATAGTTCGTCAAGGACCATTCTGGATCATGTCAGTGGTTTCTTCTTTTTCTCGGATGACATGTGTTTAGCTGACCGACGAGAGTGTGCGCGCTTGGCCCGGGCTCGTCTGGATTCCTCGGCATGGATTGACTCCGTTTGCTCTTGTTGAGCCTACCAAGCATCCTCCATTGCGCAATATTTGCATACCAAATCTGATAGCTCAGAGAAATTTTGAATGTGATGATGGGGCGAGGGTGTTTAGGATGCCTTCGTCTTGGCAGTTATGTCGGAAGGTCGCCAGAATTTCCTGGCTGCAAAAGTCTACTATCTTGTTTTTGATGAGGAATCTAGTCCAAAACTGTCGGACTGTTTCTCCTGGTTGTTGTTTCACGTACGTTAGATCCCATATGTTGGGCTGCCCCGAGTTACTTTGAGAGTACTCGATGTGGGGGTGGGTGGGACAAAAAAATCGTCCCAGCGAGGTGTGAGACTAGAGTCTTAGTGGCCGAGTCTTGGGCCGACGTGGAATCCGACGTGCCTGGCTCTGGGTTCAGAATTTCAGCTGGGCACAATTAGTTAGGATCAAGGCCGCATGCTGAATCAGACTTTGGCTTTGGTCTCTCTCTGGAGCGGAGGTCGGAGTCTGAGCTAGAGGACAGAGCTAGATGATAGACGGTTTGCATCCCATCCGTTCTTGGCTCCAAACGTAGTAGGGGCGAGTCCTTAGCCAAGTCTATGACAGTGGTGACGAAGTGAGTGACGGGCGGCATGTAAATTTCACTATCGTCGGCTTTAAGTTCGATCTGATCATAAACCAAGGATTGGTCGTTGCTAATCTCCATGACCTGGATCTGATCTAGTATGCTGTTTAATAGTGAGATATCTGTCAGATCTAGGTTCTAGTAATTCTCGGGTCAGCTTTGATGCACTAAGAGCATTCGAAACCACCCTCGGGTCATGCTCGGCTGAGGCTGATCCTAGGCCGTCGAGCTTAGAGATCGGGCTCGAGCTTGAAGCCGAAATCAGAGTGGTGGCCGGCCCGATAGCTGGGTAAGCCGTACCTAAAGTCGGAGCCTCAGGGTTTGTGGGTCATTCGGGTGAAACCGAGAACCCTGTGAGGACAAGGTCTCCCCGGGAGTTAGTAAGGAACTCCAAATTTCCAAACCTGATCTCCTGTCTAGGAGAAAATTTGTTGAACCGGCCGAGAAGGCCGGTCGAATCAGCGTGTAGCATGATGCTGCCAATCGTGAAGAGATGGCCAGGAATGAAGACGTCCCTGCCACGGATGTTGTTGTTGATGACTAGGCGATCCATTGTGAAGGAAATATGCCCTAGAGGCAATAATAAAGTTGTTATTTTATATTTCCTTATTCATGATAAAGGGTTATTATTCATGCTAGAATTGTATTGATCGGGAACCTTAGTACATGTGTGAATACATAAACAAACATTGTGTCCCTAGTTGTCATTAGGAGAATGATGTGATGGACAAGACCCATCCGTTAGCTTAGCATAATAATTGTTCAGTTTTATTGCTATTGTTTTCTTCATGTCAAATACATATTCCTTCGACTATGAGATTATGCAACTATCGGACACCAGAGGAATACCTTGTGTGCTACGCCACAACGTAATTGGGTGATTATAAAGATGCTCTACAGGTATCTCCAAAGGTGTTTGTTGGGTTGGCATAGATCGAGATTAGTATTTGTCACTCCGAGTATCGGAGAGGTATCTCTAGGCCCTCTCGGTAATGCACATGATAAGAAGCCTTGCAAGCAAAGTGACTAATGAGTTAGTTGTGGGACGATGTATTACAGAACGAGTAAAGAGACTTGCCAGTAACGAGATTGAACTAGGTATGAAGATACCGACGATCAAACCTCGGGCAAGTAACATACCGATGACAAAGGGAATAACATATGTTATCATTACGGTTCGGCCAATAAAGATCGTCGTAGAATATGTAGGAGCCAATATGAGCATCCAGGTTCCGCTATTCGTTATTGACCAAAGAGGTGCCTTGGTCATGTCTACATAGTTCTCAAACCCGTGGGGTCCGCACGCTTAACATTCAATGATGATTTTGTATTATATGAGTTATGTGTTTTGGTGACCGAATATTGTTCAGAGTCCCGGATGAGATCACGGACATGACAAGGAGTCTCAAAATGGTCGAGAGGTATAGATTGATATATAGGACGATGGTATTCGGACACCGGAAGTGTTCCGGAGGGTACCGGGTACATATAGGGTCCCCGGAAAGGGGTTCCGTGCAGCCCCGGCAAAGATATGGGCCTAATGTGCCAAGGGAGGGACAGACCAGCCCACAAGGGGCTGGTGAGCCCCTCCACCAGGCCGGCCAGCCCTAGGGAAAGTAAAGGGGGGGAGGGCAAGTCCCTCCTTGCTTCCCCTCCTCAAGGGAGAAAGGAAAGGGGGGCCGCCACCTCCCCCTTCCTTCCCCTGGCGCCTATACAAGGAAGGGGGGGCGAACCAGTGCAGGAGCCCAACTGGGATTCGGCCCCACTTGGGGAACCCCTTGTCCTCTCCCTGTCCCTCCCACCTATATATATATATATGAGGAGGGGGCGCCTAGAACACATAGCATCAATTGTTAGCCGTGTGCGGTGCCCCTCCACAGTTTACACCCCCGGTCATATTCTAGCGGTGCTTAGGCGAAGCCTTGTGCGGATCACTTCACCATCACCGTCACCACGCCGTCATGCTAACAGAACTCATCTACTACCTCGACACCTTGCTGGATCAAGAAGGCAAGGGACGTCACCAAGCTGAACGTGTGCAGAACTCAGAGGTGTTGTATGTTCGGTACTCGATCGGTGGAGCGCGAATAAAGTTCGACTACATCAACCGCGTTGTGAAATGCTTCCGCTTACGGTCGACGAGGTTACGTAGACACACTCTCCCCCTCATTGATATGCATCTCCATGGATACATCATTGCGTGTGCGTAGAAAAAAAATGTTTTCCATGCAACGATTCCCAACAGTGGCATTGTGGGATGAAGCGGCCCGGACCAACCTTACATGACCACGCACATGAGACCGGTTCCACCGACATACATGCAACTTGTTTTGCATAAAGCTTGCTGGCGGGTGTCTGTTTCTCCTACTTTAGTTGAATCGAATTTGATTGTGGCCGGTCCTTGAAGAAGGTTAAAACATCAAACTTGATGAAACACCGTTGTGGTTTTGATGCGTAGGTAAGAATGGTTCTTGCTAGAAGCCTATAGCAGCCACATAGGATTTGCAACAACAAAGTAGAGGACATCTAACTTGTTTCTGATGACTTGTTGTGATGTGATATGGTCAAGACATGATGTGATAAATGTTATTGTATGAGATGATCATGTTTTCTAAGATATCTGACGACTGGCAGGAGCCTTATGGCTGTCTCTTTATTGTATGAAATGCAAACGCCATGTAATTGCTTTACTTTATCACTATGCGTTAGCGATAGTTGTATAAGCAATAGTTGGCGAGATGACCACGACGCTACGATCGAGATCAAGGTGTCGAGCCGGTGACGATGGAGATCATGACGATGGAGTGTTGGAACACGCAGTACGCTATGCTAGCGCCAAATAAATATTTCTACTGCGCACCCAAGATCATGCTGTTGGAAATAGATCACGGGATCGGGTACCACTAGACGCGCAGTCACCGCAGCGGAAGCATTGTTGGTGATGCGTGTAGCCGATCTCCCGGGCCGTCTCCTCCTAGCGTCGCCGATCTCCCGCGAACAGCGGAGACCCTTGAACGGTGAGCTCCTGTGAACGGCACCTCGCGGTTCCCTCGAACGGTTTGTCCACGCGCCAAAGATGCACTGCCTCCAAGGTATCCACATGTGCGGGGTGCAGCGGCAGGTGGCGGACTGCTAGGTCCGGTCGCACGTCATGGACGTGGGGAGTGGCAGTGGCTAACCAGGGTTAAAAAAGATTAACCCTAAGTGGTGCGCCCACTCCCCTTTATATAGACCTCCGAGGTGGGCTCAACACTTGAGCCCACTAGGAATCCACATCCATTTTCCACTCGGATCCTATCCAAATGGGCTGCAGCCCCTTAAGTGTGCGACCCTATAGGTTCACGTACGCATGGACACGACCAAGTCGATAGTTGGTAGCGGCTCCTAGCAGAACATGCCAACTCCCATGTGTGCGTAAAGTCGTTTGAAAAACCTCGACAATGTGGCATATGCAACATTCCTTTTGCCTCACGATATTAGTTGTCGATCTCAAGGCGAGTATTTTTCACCCTTGTGATAGCTCGACCTCTCTTCTCGAAACCGTGATACAGATTCCCGAACTGGGTTAACACTTAACCCAAGTCGCATGGCCACGCTTTCTAAATCTGATTACTCGAGAGGGCCCAGAGAATATCTCTCTAAATAGGAGGGGCAAATCCCATATTGGTCAACCATGTCTCGCGGCATGTCTCACGACTCACCCAAAAGCTACCTTTATAACTACCCAGTTACGAAGTAGTGTTTGATACACCCTAAGTGAGTCGATCCTCATCCTGAGAACATGTGAGGACCTCAGGTCTAGGACATGGCATAGACATTGTACTTGAGACTAACAAATGACTATGTCTCACTGCGTCTCAAAGTGGGTCTGTCCGACTCGGTGATCTCCATCCCCGAGTCCATACTATTGGTTTAGCATCTCCATGCACATGACTTGTGAAACATAGTCATCAACTGAGTCGTATACTAGTCAAGGATATGTGTCCGCATAACCTTATCAACTAGTGACCATTAGAACAATCACCATACAATACATAGTTCCACAAACAAGTCACATACTTATTGATACATATCATTGATGGTGTTCAAGGACAATACAAAGGACTCATGAATAGATATGGAAATATCATCATCACATGATTGCCTCTAGGGCACATCTCCAATAGTTTCCCACTTGCACTACAGTCAATCATTTAGGCATCGTATGCCCATGGAGCTCATGTGCGCCTCATGCTTCGACCGTGGGAGAGGCTTCATCAATGGGTTGGCAACATTTAAATCCGTGTGTACCTTACATATGTTTACATCACCTCTTTCGACAATGTTACGAATAAGGTTAATACGCCTGAGTATGTGTTGGGTTTTATGATGGTTCCGTGGTTCCTTGACTTGCGCGATGGCACCACTATTATCACAATAGAGGTCCAATGGCTTGTACGCGCTCTTAACCACACCAAGATCAGAAATAAAATTCTTCACCCAAACACCTTCTTTTGTAGCTTCAGAAGCCGCAATGTACTCGGCCTTTGTTGTAGAATCAGCTACCGTATCTTGCTTGGAGCTCCTCCAGCTCACTACTCCTCCACTCAGAATGGACACAAACCCAGATTGTGATCGACTATCATCCCTATCGGTTTGCAAACTAGCATCGGTGTAACTCTTCACAATGATCTCATCCTCACCTCCATAAACTAGGAACATATCCTTAGTCCTTCTGAAGTACTTAAGGATATTATTAACTGTTGTCCAGTGAATCTCACCTGGATCATCCTGGTATCTGCCCACCATGCTAAGAGCAAAGCTAACACCGGGACGAGTACATACCATAGCATACATGATGGACCCAACAGCCGAAGCATACGGAATCCCATCCATGTGTCTTCGCTCATCAGGAGTCGAAGGACTCTGAGTCTTGCTAAGACTAATGCCATGTGACATGGGCAAGAAACCCTTCTTGGCATCTTGCATGTTGAACCGCTTCAACACCTTGTCAATATACGCACTCTTGCTTAATCCAATAAGCCTTCTTGATCTATCCCTATAGATCTTGATTCCCAAAATATAAGCTACTTCTCCCAAGTCCTTCATAGAAAAACTATTTTTCAATAAGTCATTGACATATTCAAGCATTTGAACATCATTTCCAATCAATAATATGTCATCCACGTATAAGATCAGAAATGCAACTAAGCTCCCACTGACCTTCTTGAATACACAATGATCACAGTCAATCTTGATGAAGCCAAACTCTTTGACTGCTTCATTAAAATGAGCGTTCCAATTCCGAGATGATTACCTTAATCCATAAATGGATCTCTGAAGCTTGCATACCATGCTAGACTTCTTTGGATCGACAAAACCCTCAGGCTGTGTCATATACACATCTTGGGTTAAGTTTCCATTAAGGAAAGCCGTTTTGCGTTCATCTGCAATATCTCATAGTCGAAATATGCTGCTATAGCAAGAATGGTCTGAATTGAATTAGGCATCGCTACCAGTGAGTAAGTCTCATCGTAATCAACTCCTTGAACTTATCGATAACCTTTAGCGACAAGTCGAGCCTTACGGACTATGACATTTCCGTCCATATCAGTTTTCTTCTTAAAGATCCACTTGCACTCAATGGCTCAAACACCATCTGGCAGATCAACCAAGTTCCAAACTTGATTGTCATCCATGGACTTTAATTCAGATCCCATGGCCTCAAGCCATAACTCAAAATCAGGGCTCTCCATTGCTTCCGCATATGTAGTTGGCTCGTTATTCTCCAAGAACAACACATTGCAGTCATGCAAATTTTGTAACCTTTCCGACCTTCGTGGAACCGGCGTTGACTCCACCACGGGTTCCCTTACTAATTCCATTGTGACAGAACCACCTACCGGAATGTCCTTGTGTGGTTCTCGAATTTCTTTGAGTCGGACCGTCCTCCCACTAGCCTTCCAATTGAGAAACCCTTTCTCAAGAAAAACTCCATGTCTAGCGACAAACACTTTGCCCTCTTCACGGCTGTAGAAGTAATATCCCAAGGTTTGCCTTGGATATCCCACGAATATGCACTTGTCCGATTTGGGTGTGAGCTTGTCCGACTTGAGTCGCTTGACATATGCTTCACATCCCATACTTTCAGAAAAGACAAATTGTGGCTCTTCACAGTCCATATCTCATATGGTGTCTGATCTACGGACTTAGATGGTACCCTGTTTAGTGTGAAAGCTGCAGTTTCTAGAGCGTATCCCCAAAATGACAAGGGTAAATCCTACTGACTCATCATTGATCGGACCATGTACAACAGAGTCTGATTCCTCTGTTCCGACACGCCATTTCTCTGTGGTGTACCCGGAGGAGTCAGTTCTGGAACTATTCCACGACTCTTCATATGGTCATCAAGCTCCTGGCTCATATACTCACCACCATGATCAGATCGTAGAAGTTTGATTTTCTTGTCGAGTTGATTTTCCACTTCGTTCTGAAACTCCTTGAACTTTTCAAAAGTTTCTAACTTGTGCCTCATCAAGTAGACATATCCAAATCTACTCAAGTCATCGGTAAAAGTCACGAAGTATTGGAAACCACCTTTGGCTATTGTGCTCATTGGTCCACATACATCACTATGTATAAGTTCCAACAGCTCGGACGCCCTCTCACAACTCTTTGCAAAAGGAGTCTTAGTCATCTTGCCGAGTAGGCAAGACTCGCATGCCTCGGATGATTCAAAATGAAACAAAATTAGAAGTACATCATCATGGAGCTTCTTCATGTGCTTTTAACTAATGGGTCCTAGTCGACAATGCTAGATGTAAGTCGGATTTATCTCATTAGGCTTATGCCTCTTGACATTTATGCTATAGACTGATTCACCTTCAAGATCTAGATAAATAACCCATTCACAATAGGTGCAAATCTATGGAACATATTATTCAAGTAAATAGAACAACCATTGTCCTTAATACTGAATTCATAACCTTATCTCATCAAACATGAGGCAGAAATAATGTTTCGACTCAAAGCAGGAACATAATAACAATTATCAAGTTCCATTACAAATCCTGAAGGTAAATTAAGTTGCATAGGTGCCGACAGCCAATGCAGCAACTCTTGCTTTATTCTCGACGCGTATGTCAACTTCTCATGTTGCGACATTCCTAGTTCTTCTTAGCCCCTGCATCGAGTTGCATATGTGAACAACCGATTTGGTATCATATACCCAAGAGCTACTAGAAACATCAGCAAGATAAATGTCTATAACATATACAACAAGTGTACCTGAAGAAGAAGTCATACTTCCAGTATTCTTGCCCTTCTCGGCAAGCCACTTGTTGTAGTTCCTTTTCCAGTGTTCAGGTTCCTTGCAATGAAAGAAAATACTCCCTGAGGTCGTCCCTAACTTAGGTGCAGCGGCGGCCGTTGGAGTTGCCTCCTTCTCCTTGCCCTTTGCCTTAGCCTTTTTCTTGGACCAGCTCTTCTTGAACTTTGCCGAGTTCTGCACCATCAACACTTGATGATGCGTACCTTTCTTGATATCCTTCTCTGCCACCTTGAGCATCCCATGCAATTCAGTGAGCTTCTTTTCCATCCCATGCATATGGTAGTTCGAGATGAACAACCCATAGCTATCTGGAAGAGAACCCAGAATTGTATCTGTGGACAACTCGTCCCCAAGTGGGAAGCCCAACTGATCCAGAGCTTGCATGTACCCGATCATCTTGATCACATGTGGGCTCAGTGGATCAACCTCTTTCAACTTACAATGCATCAAGGATCGCCAGACATTGAACCTTTCGGTCCTAGCCTGCATTTGAAACATGCTCTTGAGGTTCTTGGTCATATCAAAAGCCACAATATTTTTGAACATCTGCTGCAAATCGGGCTCCATAGAAGCCAGCATGAGACAACTGATCTTGTTTGATTCATCAACAAGTTTCTGGTAGGCATTTCTGGTTGTGGCATTAGCATTATCGCAGGTTCCTCTGGAAGAGGATTCTCTATAACTTGTTCCTTTTTTCTCGTGCCTAAGAACAATTCTGAGGTTTCTATACCACGTGGTAAAGTTTGTTCCACTCAATTTATCTTTTTCTAGGATTGATTTCAACGCAAAAGGGGTAACTTGAGCAGGTGGTGCCATTGATCTACAACAGAAATATGCAAAACACTAAGACATGTATTCATGAAGAGTAATTCATATTAAACATAAGATCATTACTCCCATTAAAATCAACATCCCTCGGTTGATACTTAGTGATTCAAGATCCAAGATCAACATGTCGACTAGTGAACTTTTGCATCACCGCTAGAAGACAAGATCACTCGGTAAGCCACTATTGCTAATCGTATCTCTATATGACTCTGGTTGTTGGGGACATCTCATGCCGCGCCAACTCCTATGCCTCATGGCCCAAAACTGTTTTGATAGCCAAGATAAGTCAACCAATGCTTCACATGTACATGCCCGACACAAACCCATCACTTCAAGGAGATCTAGTGGCACCCTAATTTTATAGGCCCGCCACTAAATATACTTGACATGTGAAGGTGCAACAATTGGTGAGGCATTTAAAGTTGACATTCTTTGAGGGATCACCCTACTTAAAACATCTACCATGCAAAAGAAGGGTGCATAAAAGGGATAAACTTTCACAGGCAGTTTATTTATGTGTGATATGGTATAGCCCCCTTTTTCACAGCGCATGGTGATCTCTATCTCCACGTGCGTGGTATGCCCATGGTGATCTCCATCTCCATGCATGGTTGTCCTCGTGGTGATCTCCATCTCCACGCCATGGTGTCAACCGTCAAGTGTTACATAAGATACTATGCTATTACAAACTAATAGCTACTTCAAGCACTACAAAAAATACACTTCGACGTGTTTGTCACAGTAGGTCGCATTTTTTGTCATGCATGTACATCCATGATGATTTTATGACAGAATCAAGATAGTCATACCTGTGCTGTCTTAGAAGTGTTCCATGACATTACCAAAATTATCATCATGGAAGTGTCCACTTCCATGACGATAAATCGGGCGTCACAGAAGTGCTTTCGTCAAGGGTGACCGACAAGTGGCATCCACCGTAAAGGAACGCTGTTAAGCTATCGGGTAGGGTTTTGGATCCGATAACCCGTTAACAGCCCCGACCAATGGGGATTTTCCACGTGTAAAATCATCATTGGTTGGAGGAAACACATGTCGGCTCACCGTTGGGACAGATGTCATCCGCTCATTGGACCGAAGGCGCCTATGATACGGCGACACATGGCACGACCCAACAGAGGCCCATTCCTGTGAAAAGGCCGGCCCGTTTGACTTGGTAAAAAGGTGGTGGGCTGGCCCACGGAAAGCCTGTTAATGGCCTGTTCGCATATAGCCCATTTACAGCCCGCTAAGCCACGGCCCGTTACGCCCAGTAGCGTCATCTGGGTCGTCCAATATGATTAAGCCCGTTTTAACTTCCGGACCATGTGTGGCCCATGACTTCTTTCGGCCCATATGAGGACCTTTGTAACTCTTGGCCCATTAACGGCCCATGGTGAAACTGGCCCATAATGAACAGTGTATCACTTTATACCCATTAACGGCCCGTTATTCCATTGGGCCGTTTCTAGCCCAAGTTATCTTTCGGCCTTCTCAGGGCCCATTGATTCTTGGGCTCATTTGCAGCATTCGGTTACGTACGGCCCGTTACTATCATTTTCTCCTTGTGGGCCAAATTCAGCACGTCGTTACAGTCGGCCTGTTTGCGGACCGTTAATACATTGGGCCATTTTCATGTCAAAAAAACCTGTTGGGCTGTTTTCATAGAGTTATCAAATACGGCCTATTAACGGCCCGTTATGGTCCACGAATAGTACGACCCATGATTGGCGAAATGATAATACGCCCCGTAGAGGGCCCATGGATCCTATGGCCCATATGAGGCCCATGGATAGTACGACCCGTAGAAGGCCCATGGATCGTATGGCCCGTAGAAGGCCCATGGACCCTATGGCCCGTAGAAGGCCCATGGACCCTAAGGCCCGTATAGACGGCCGATGGATCCTACGGCCGGACGGAGGCCCATGGATCATACGGCCTGCAGGAGGCCCATGGTTACAACAGTCCGTGTGTTACCATGATTATTTTGGCCTAGTTACCAAAAATAGGCTATTGTGGCCACTAGAAAAAAACAGAAAAAGAACTGCGGTGACTACAAGCAAACAACTAAACAAGACAATAAGGAAATAAATAAGCAAGCAATTAACGCTAGCCTATTACCGCTATTACACATATTACATCCACTGGGCATCAAAGTTCACCACCAGTGCAAATATAGGGAACAAAGCTGCACATTACATACACTGGCTGTCAAAATTGGCCACCAGTGCAAATAAACGCGGCAGCAAAATAAGAGCATAACTGAAACAACTTCAGAAGAGCTCAAGAAACGTTATCCTGGGAATCCACCATTGTGGCAATAAGCTTAGCAAGCTGATTAGCTTTATCCTGTTTGGCGCTAAAATCCTCCAACCCTTGCTGTTGCACCAGAAAGTATGCATCTGAATGCTCCAGGGACTTCCGCAGTCCTTCCGCTTCTTGTCGCAGCACAGCTGATCGATGTCTATCAGCTTGTAGTTGAGACTCAAGAAACCGAACTGATTCAGACAGTGAGTTTGAATAGCTTGTGCAAGCGGTAGTGGCCAGTAACTCGAACACTAAACCAAGACAGGACTTTGGGGTTGTCTCGCTGTCTTCAAGATAGTCTTCCTTAGCTGTTTTATCAGCTTTGTTGGAGACCAACAAGGATGTGTCACTATCCTGAACCTTATATGCATTACTTCCTTTACCATTACTTAATAAGGCACTCTTCCCCAATATTCTGTTAGCATTCTAAAAGAAGAAACAAGCAGACACATAACAGGTTTAGCATGTCCTAGTATATGAAACTCATTTTGGTGAACTAGTTCATTAGTAAGGTGGACAGGATTAAACTACCAAGTCTTCTATTGCCAAGTACTAGTACATAATAAAAGCATCAAACAAACATATATCTATGTCCTATGGTCACTGCATTGTCTTGCCAAATCAAAATAGAAACACGGTTCAAATCATATCAGTTCAAGACAAAGCAGCAGTGAAAGAATACAAAGCGTGGAAAACTACACGGCACAACAAGATTTCAGATGGGTACCACGGGTCTACATGTACAACAACACTATTGGCTCTGTTGTGATGCTAATAATGTGCATGATATGAAAGTCAACTTTATACACAATTGAAATTGAAATCAACAGAGCTATTGATAAGAGCAAACCTGTTAAAGAAACATGCGTGAACATACCTGCTGTGCCATTGGAGTTTCGACTGGATCCTTCAATTTAAAAATAAGTTTGTATGAGTAAATACAGTGATACAAGAGCAAAGCGATCATAATTAAAAAAGGCGCGCCTAAGCGAGCGCTTAAGCACACCTAGGCTCTAGGCGTTGGCAAAATGCATTGCGCATAACTACGCATAATCTGTGCATAACTGCGCATAAGTATGCGCTTTGGTCAGTAAAGCGCAAGGCGGTGGCAAAATGCACAATTAACGCCTAGCGCTTTTTTGAACTATGATAGCAATGGAATCTTAAATTAGAACAGTTGTCCTTCAGGTTTAGGCACTTGTTCTACATGAACAGAGTACAGTAAGACGCAAGAATATAATACTTAAAATAGAAAATGAGCTCATAGACCTTACCACATTCTTGGTTTGGGACAAGTACAGAACAAGGCGTTCCCAGTCATCGTCCAGTAAATGTGTCTCAGGAGAACGTAAGGGAATTTGATGAGATTCTTTGTCGGTGAAGTACGTTTTCTTCAGGTAATTCCGATACTGCCACCAAGCATTCTTTAAGATAGCAGAGGTATTAGCACAGGTTACCTCATCCCGAGTTTCCAAATCGGTCCTTCTCTATAGAGAAAAGTGGGAAAATCTGATGTATTATAACAATCATGGAGGTAGGATGTATGGGACGAAGCAAAGTAATTGCCATGAATAACATTACTTACACATAACTCCTGGACAAACACCTACAACTGGCATTTTCCTTCATCTTCAGTATAATATTTCCAAGATGGGAAGATACGCACATAGGATTTAACAACATCAAATGTGATAGATGCTAAACTACGACTAGCTGGTTGTGCTTCCTCCACAGGAATAGGTGTACTAACTGATGGAGTTGGGGTTCGCCGTGATAGTACTGGCCCTTTGGGCACTAGAGCTGCCTTACTAACTGCTCTTGTTTGGGAGCTCTGTGGTGGAGATGGTGCTGTGTCAATAGGAACTAGGTTACTATCGGCTGGGGTTGGGGTTAGATTGGGTGAAGCTGGTTCTCTGTCCATCGCAGTAGGGGTACAATCTGCGAGAGTTTGGGTTATGTGTGGTAGGGCTGGTTCTTGTGCATGTACAACCGGGGTGCTATCACCACCAAGAGGTAGCACTGTTTTATTTGAAGACCATGTTTTTAGTCCGCTAGATACTGGCATCACCCGCTCCAATTCAAATGGCTGGTAAACAGGAAACATAGTTCAATGTACAAACATTGTATGAGAGACAGCTGCAATACATAGTGTGGAAAAAAGAGGGCATGAAATAGTTGATATATATATTGTTTAACTAAAATGGATAACATGACATAATTTCACATATATGATGTCTATCTAAACTGGATAGCATAGCATAACATAATTCAAAGATATGGTGAATAACTAAACATGATCGCATGACATAATTCACCTACATGTTATCTAAGTAATCAGGATCGCATCATTTAATTCACATATGTTCTTTATATGCTAAACAGAGGGCATTCGATATGATGTCTAAACTAAGAACATGGTGTTGAATATTGTGTATATGATGTCTAAACTATGCAATGCAAGACACCGTATGCATGATATGAGCAGTATAACCATGCCAAGTAAGAGCATACACCTCAGTGGGGGAATAGGACTGGTCATATGTCTCTGAATCCATCTCTGAGGAGCTATCGGGGCCCAACAAGAGATATGCTTCGATAGGTAGCACTGTCTGCTCTGAAGGCTTTGTTTTCACTCCAGATTTTTCCATCTCCCACCCAAATGGCTGATTCACAGGAAGAGTAGTTCAATGTACAAACATTGTCGACAAATGGAAATGTAATGAAGGAAAGGATGGGCAAGATATCATTCAAATATATGATGCCTGGTTAAACAGGATGGCATTGCACATTTCACATATATTATGGATGGCTAAAAGACATGAGACTGCATAATTCCCATATATGATACCGAAACTAAATAGGTGGCATTACAGAACATGTCTAAACTAAGCAGATGACATATATGATGTCAAAAGTAGGCACTTCAAGGCAACATATGCATGATATGACTAACATCATCATGCCAAGGTAGAGCAAACACCTTGGGGGGTAAATAGGAGTGGTCAGCGGCGACTGAATCCGCCTCAGAATAGATATCTTCCTCTGGATTACAATCTGGAGAGGGGTGGGGAGGGTTTGCCATTGAACCCACCATGGAGCGATGTCTGCATGACATTGTATTGCCGCGCAACTCTTCTCTTTTTCTCTACATGTTCAGCATGACTGTGTACAATATCTGACATGCATACAAAAGAAATATGGTGAGATTATGTAAGGAGAGCACGCAGAAATTTAGAGTGATGGTAACAACTAGTGGATCGACGTTTTTCCGTCGAACCAAAATAGCCCTAATGGATCGATATGAATGTATAGTAATAAGTGATGCAACAAGTGTACAACCTCTTTGCCGTAGCCGTGTCGACCTCAGCATCATTGGGTTGGTCGCTGAAGCAGTTGAGGCAGAGGTGGCTATCAGAGGTGTGGAGGAAGATCTGAGGAATCTATAGACGGCGTCCAGGGCACTGCTCTCTTGTGATGGATCGTTCTGTCGTTGGAGTAGCTCTGGTGAGCCGTAAGACGTCAAGGCTGAAGCAGCACAAGACAGACATCGTCAATCTCAAGTGGGATTCTAATAGCATCTCCAATAGATGATGTAAAATTGATGTAAAATTAACATCACCAAAAACCACCTGACTACAACAGATGAGGCAAAAACTGTTGACTCTGAACTTAACTATCGAAACTGAAATTTACTGTGGAATCTGAATGCTACTGTCGAAACTGAACGAAATGGTAGCAGAGAGGCACTTGACATGTAGTTTAGGGAGGGCCTACAGTTCATCTTCAACCTGCACCCCCCTGAGCCGCCAGCCGCCACCGGCCGAACCGCCGGCCCCAGCGCCGCCTCGCCACCCCGAAACAACTCGCCACCGCCGCCCCGGCTAGCCCTCTAGCCCCCCTGCCCCCACCCTGAACCCTAAGATAGATAGTGGGGTACCTCTTCAGCGAGCCCCTGTCCCCGCTGCGGGTGGTTCTTCCTTAACTCCGGCGAGCCCCCCAACCCCTGAAAACCGACTGACCCAAAAGTCGATTCAGTCGACTGAAGTGTGGCTTAATCGGAGCAGAGTAGAAGCACGAGCGAGGGGGAGAGCAGCAGCATCAGCTGGGCGAGCGAGCGATCGAGCAAGAGCTGGAGCAGCAGCTGTAGCGCGAGCGAGCGAGCGAGAGCCGGACAGCAGCAGATCCGGCTGGTATGGACGCTGCCGCCGAAGGGGCCTCGCATTGGGGGAGAGCCGCCATGGAGATGTCACCCGCGGCACCGGCTTCAAGGTAGCCACTCCATGGGGGTGCGAGATGGAGCACCGTCGGCACCGGGAGGTTGAGTTAAGGAGAAGGTGCGATGCGATGAGTGTACAACCTCTTTGGTGGCACCGAGTAGGCCTCGGCTTCGTCCGAGGAGTCGATGAGGATGCTGCTGTTCTGGTGGAGCAGGTTAAGGCGGCGTTGTGGGGATGGAGCAGCCGTGATAGATGAGGCGATCGTCGAAGCAGCTCCTTGGAGGTGAAGTACGGGGCGGCTGAACTGGCGGGACGGCGAGATGGACGACGGATCCTTATCCGTGGAGGTGGACAAGGGACGTCGAGCTGTTGCGGTGGACGACGTCGTCGGGGAAGAGGCTCCGGCTGGGCAGCGGCGACGTGGCGGGCGGAGGAGGGTGGGGTTTCGCGGCTGGAGCGGAGAGGTTATGGCGGCCTGGGATTTCGAATGGCGAAAAGAGGGTGATGGGAGGGGGTGAAGCATGACTTAGGGACGCGCTTGTCCAAAATGTAGGGTGTGTTACAAAAGTACCCCCCACCAATTTGAACTAGCGGCCCTTTCAGCTCAGGGTTAGAAGGGGGATTTCGCGTGCCATGATTTGGCAGCTGGAGGGAGTTTTCGCGCGCGTTGTAATTTCAGGATAGCAAGGCGCGGGTTGTGAAGGCGCCAGTTTTGGGAGTACGATATCTGAATTTTCGGGATATAACAAGACGCGGGTTAAATTTTAGGGAGAAGCCTAACGTGTAGTAATATTGTACTTGTACGTACCAAATCAATTCGCACTTCCCTCAACCAAAAAGAAAACGAAAAAAATAAAACTATTCACACCACACAAAGAGAGAGTCTTGCCCCGTTTTACTATACAAATGCTATTCAAAGCTACTCCCTCCTTCCATCTATATAGGGCCTAATGCATTTTTCGATGCTAACTTTTACCAAATATTAGAGCAATGATATATGACATGCAACTTACACAAAGCACACCGTTAAATTCGTTTGTGAAAGGTTCTTTCAATGATATAATTTTCACATTGTGCATGTCATGTACTATTAATCTTGTCAATAGTCAAAGGCCGTGTTAAAAATCTCATTACACCCTATATGGATGGAAGGAGGGAGTATGAATCCATGTTATGTCCGATGAAATTTTTTCTCTTGCTGTATAATGCATGTAACCTACTCATACCAACATTTTAGTGCATTCCAAATGTCTATACTACCGCTGCAATTCGAACTAAATTTGAATTCGTTTCTCTATTTCAATAAGAATCTACAATCATGATTGTTGCCAACTTCAACCATCATAGTTTCCTTGCTATCCGCCAGATATAAATCGGACGGCCTATAATGCAGGATGGCAGGCACACCATCATCAACAACTCCGTTTTTTAATAAGAGTAGAGATAAAATATATTAAATGTAGTATAACATGTTCATAACCACACCATGTGTATCACCGTTATATATATTTACACATGCGTCGGTTTGAAACACTATGATAAATTCTTCAAATATCCTAATTTGCTTTTTATAATGAAGTATATATGCTCTCTATTCGTCTTTTACACCCACACAACCCTCTTATCTTTGTAGCTAGCACTAACTTTCTCTTGTGCATGCACACGCCCGCATCCCTCTCACCCTCCCTCAACATTCTCTAGCTCCATCGCGCAAATTCGTCTTTTCACTTTAGGTCGTTCACCTATGGTGTGTGTAGGCCCCCCAGCTCCTTCTTTACGGCACACATCGATCGATATGCCTCTCTAGCCAGGTGTGCCTAGCAAAAACACAAGCTTCCCCTCTTCTCTTGTCACCGTCCATGCCTCACTTCCACCACTCTTTTCATCGTTCTCGTACTCGCACACTCCTCCCCCCTCGATATAGTATGCCTCTCGTACCACCTCCTACATGCATCCCTCTCTCTCTATCCTTCTCCTCTTGCCTCATTTTCTTCTAACACACACATGCATGTATACCGATCGATCTCCCAACATATACCTAGATCGACTTTAACTACCCCCCATCAATCGACGTACCTCACAAGTTATGTCTCTCCTTTCTCTAACAAAGGGCGATTGATCTTCCTATGTAGTTACGTCTGCTTACCACAGCCACATCGTCCCCCCTCATCATTCGTGCATGCCTCCAGACCCGTCTCTCACATGCACGTGCACAGACAACAAGCAGCCATCTCCTCTCTTATTGATATTGCGGGCGTGCCCTCCGTTTTTCTAGCAAGCCTATCCCACCATTTGTTAGAAGCAACTCCACTACCACCCCCTCCAACACTCTAGCTCTGTCTCTCTCCCAACCTTATTCCTCTCCTACACATATGAATGGATGCCGATCGATCTCCCTTAATACATGAGCCAGATCGATCTCCTTAGTACATGAGGTAGGCATCTCTCCTCCTCCACACATATACCAGCCATTGTACCTCTATAGTTAATTGGGCCTCCCTCTTCCCCCACCACACACTGATAGTCGAGCGCTGCAGGTAGGTATCCATGCCATAGAGACAAACTACACATGTCCCATCTCACGTTCCACTAGGCCAGCCACTCTATATCTTTCACGTGGGCACACACAAATTCGATGGCACTCTTTATCGATTGCGCATGCACACACACACACACACACACATCATCCCTCTCTTCGATTCTATGGACACCTCAAGCCGATGATACCTCCACTCTCTTCTCGTGGATCGCCCCCTCTATATATATGTTATATCCAGGACTCTATTTCACACACATTGCATATGTTACATTCTTTGATTGACCCCCCCCCCCAAAAAAAACTCTCAAGAACCCACACACTATATCTCTCTAGGTTTGTATCTCTCTCACACGACCCCACGTAGGTGGTGTAAGTATACAAGAAGAGAATAGGTGCACCGTGCACATTCTCACGCTTCGTGCCTAGCCACACCGGCGCGGGTACACGGTGGAGCTCATTTCTTTACGAAATGGCAGCCCACGTGCTAATTTGAACGCCTGTAGCAGTTGTTTACCTAGGGAGGTCGTGTACCACGCGTGCACGAAACAAAGTTCGACTTGACGCGTTGCCGCGTTATTTTTAAATAAAGTTATAGCGCTCAATGGCACGTACACAGAATATAAAACGATTTTTATGGAGAAAAAGGTAGTCCGCTCACTATATACAATGGAGCTTGCCTGCCTGGTTTGTCGCTCTTCAGAGTATCTCACACAAGGCTGCGGTGGCCTCTCTCTCTCTCTCACCGTTGGTCACTGATCCGGCCGCATCCCGTCCGCCGAGGGAAAGGGAGTGTGGTGGCCCCCCTCTCTCTCACCGTTCGTCACTGATCCGGCCGCATCCCGTCGGTCAGGGGAAAGGGAGGAAGTGCATCGTTTCTCCGTTCGACGGCGCCGAGGCAGCACGCCCCGATCTGCGGTACACGCCGTTCTCTCTGACCAAGCTCTGGCGCGGCAGGGCTTATGCCACCTGCTCGCATATTCTGCCCGCCGCCACTCACCTAGTTACATCCCGACAACCTCCAGGTATCCCTTCCGGCCTTGCCCCACTGCCCATCTTCCCACGTCGCTGCATGTGGATCTTCCATAGTTCTTTGCCCAAAATGTAGCTCGTCCGGCGTACTTTCCATATTGCATTCTCGTCCTCACACCGTTTTAGACAAACACAACCGTGTTGTTATCTTCCCTTAGGACAAGGAATATGCTTCTTTTTTGTCGTCGCATGTGTCATCAACTATTATTGGCCAGTAATTGTTTCCTTTCTACCTCTTTTTTGCAAATAGGGCTATCCATTTCACCTCGTTGCTATTGCGACCTTTTGGTGAACTGCACAAATCACTTTTTTCTTAAGAGTGTTTTGTGCAGTTGTAATAAATGTCACACGGGCAACGTCTCTACATTTCAGTGCGACTGCACAAAGGGAGATTGGTTTTGCTTTATCCTCCTCATCCAACTCCGAGCCTAATCTTCTCCAACCAGTTAGTCTTAAAAGAGACTGCGAAGGTGACCGACTTCTATTTGTGTGTTTATTGTTTCATCAGCAGTCCTCTATTATCGTAATCACACTTAATATCTTTGGAATAGGGACGCTTAGCTCTATTTTAGTGGAACTGCACAAAATGATCGAAATGTTGCATGCTCCAGACAGCTACTTTTTTCCCAACATGCCTTGTTGATTTAGATAGAGTTGGGGGGACGTTGTTGCCAATGAAAGCATGGATCGATTTTAATTTAACACCTTCTCACAACTCTGTCTTCAGTTGTGATGTAATTATTAGGTCTGATCTGCTAATAATTGACATGCATTAGCAAGGAAGTTAGTTTTTTATTGTTTCCAAAAGAGCATCGATGGCAAGACACGCGAAACAAAAGCTGAAAGCTCACACCATTGTACAATTTCATGTCGCTGGAAAATTATTTGTATAGTACGTCAATTATGTAAACAAATGATGGAAGCTTGATAGCATTGCCAGAAGCCTCTTCATCATCCGGGTCCATGTGCCATGCACAAAATTATACTCCTTCGTTCCTAAATATTTGTCTTTTTACAAATTTCAAACGGGCATATTTTAGCGTGTAGATTCACTCATTTTTCTTCGTATGCGTACTCCCTCCGTTCCTAAATATTCTATTCGTCTTTCTTGAGATTTCATCAAGTGACTACATACGGAGCAAAATGAGTGAATCTACACTCTAAAATATGTCTATATACATCCGTATGTGCCAGTCCATTTGAAATCTCTAAAAAGACAAATATTTGAGTAGTCACTCGTTGAAATCTCTAGAAAGACAAATACTCCGGAGTATATTTAAGAATCGAGGGGGTAGTGCACAACCGCATGGGAGACTCAGCCCGGTCGTTGCGCCGCATTAATAGTGAGTAATGATCATTCAAATCATAAGCCCCACCTTTCCCACTGTAAGTTGCTCTGAAGAAGCAACCATCAATATGCTGTTCTTTGAATCCGCTCATACTACTCCATCCGTCACTGTTTATACAACGCACTTCAGAAAAAAGAAAAAAAACTGTGGGACCAAGGCGACTAGCGATCGGCCTGAAAAATAGCATTGGTAGTTATAGCATGGCATCTATTACTAGAGGGAATAATGCGTACACACATGCATGCAGTGCTTCCACCCCGGGTACACACATGCATGCACTTACTCCACTCCGTAGTAGTATAGTACATGGAGAGAAAATTGTGGACTTGATTGCGGTTACCATGCCCTAATTAATTGAGCATTACACCAAACGCATCTAAAGTCTCTCTGGTGGTGGAAATGCATTGAGAGAAATGCATCATAATGAAGCGCGCCCTGTAAACTATGACGGAGGGAGGAGTAGTATGAAGGTGCAAAACCAAGTACGTGTATGGCCAGTTGGTCAACGCACCTCCTCTTGGCATATCACTGACATGTGGGACAGGAGTGTGAGCAAACCGATCTTAATTGACGACAAAGAGCCAACACGCAGTTCCTTGAGAGAGATGAGGAGCGAGAACACACAGACGGGCTCGCACGGAGGCCAAGATATATTCGAGCATGGTTGGTTGATCGATATCATTCATTACATGTTGGGCTGCCTTTTTCCGCCCTTCTCCGGAATAAACATGTACTTTATCAGAGATAAAAAAAATAAGAGTACAGACACTCCACCATGCGGTTCTAGTAGTAGTAGTACTCGTACTACTACGCTTGGCTCTTCGCCCCTTCGTGAAGTCGAACAATGATGGTACTCCGCATGTTGGGTACTACAGTGTATGCCTCTGACAATCTGACACCGAATGGACTGATGCATGTCCACCGAGGGTAGGTTGCATTAGTCAAAAGGCGTAAGCGAGCTTCACCTTGTCCTACAAGCTTCTCCTCATTCTGCGAGTTGACGGGACACACCAAAAAGTAATGGTAGTCCATACTACCTCCTCTCTGGTTAATATGGCTTAATTTCAAACAAGATAAATACACTGTCTGTCAGTGTATATTTGTAAAAATACGGTCAGTGGACTTCATAATACGCTCATTGCGCTCAATATATATATTTTTCGGTGTTTATACGGTCACTAGCTCATCCTGACTGAGTATGTGTGTGCATGCACATGTAGGTTGAGCACTTGAGCGTGACTGTGTGTGTTCCGTCGTGTGCTCGGACATGCATGCATTAGGGCGTCGCGCGCGTTTTTGCGTCCATGTGTACGTGTGACTGTTGCATACACAAAGGGGGAGTACGTGTAGGCGCCACTAAGGAGCAGTCAAATCACATAGTAAGTTAGTTGGAAGAAGCAACCATCATTTCACTCTTGAATGACATGTATGCAATATAAAATGGTTGATATGGAGAGAAAAAGAAAACCACTATATATACACTAGCAGGAGCCTAAGCTACAAGCATGCTTGCTTAGGTTGCTCTCTTCACAAGCATAGAACGACGGGCCTGATCCCGCAGCTGGGGGAAGGGAACAATATTCTGCGTAGACGTGGTCGACATCGGCGAGGGAGAAAACCCAGAGTCGGTGCGTCCCAAATGGGGGGTCACCGCGGTATGGGCCGATGCCGTGTCCCAACCGCCCTTCTAGCTACAGCCCGACGTCCCAGGTAGTCCATCTTCCTTTTGGAGCCGGCTTGCTCCACTACTGTAGCTCCATCTCCATGTCGATCTTTCTCTACTTCTACCATCTTCTACTTGTGATGAGTTTATGTCTCATGAACTAGTGCCAGTACTATTATTCTAATCACACTTCTTCAATATCTTTGCCATCACGGATGCTCAGGTCGATTTTAGTGGAACTGCACAAAAGCATCGTATGATCCGAGGGTGCCAGCCGTCTTTCCTTCGACGGGTTCTACCTGGACAGGAAATTAAATCATGTTTAGGGTTTAGGGTTTAAGTCATAGTGACCCCATCAGTAGTTTTTCTTTCGTACACGCTCTCACAACTTTTTTCTTTAGTTGTGAAGTAAATATTGGCTATGATCTGTGAATCATTGAGATGCATCAGCATGCGTGTTAGTTTTCCTTTGTATTTGATGGAATGTTGTAACGGGGCAACCTTGGAATAGGAATGAAAATGGAGTGGAAAGTTTCCGTTTTTCCGGAGAAAAAATGGAAACGGAGAGAAACCAACGTTTCATTTCGTTGGATCGCGCCATCGAGCAAAACCAACGTTTAAATCACGTCTGTCGTGTTTGTGTCTCACCCTCCTCCACGGCTCGACCCCACACGGTCGCTCGGCATGCCACTGATCGCAAACCGAGTATACGATAACTTTCCCGCCTGCTTGTCGATGGATCGCGCCATGGAGTACTAGCACTACTGGAAGAGATTGACGAGTTGGGGGAAGACTGCCAGCTGTAGCACGGACTGCCAAGAACTTTTTACTTGCATGTTGTAGCCGGCTATTGCGACCTTTGAATGCAAAGTAGCCGCGTGCACCCGGAAGCGGCGCGGCCGACGCTCTCTCGGCCGGCGCGCCACTTCAATGTCGGCGCCAGTGAGAGGTCGCGTCCGCTCTGGCCGGGCATGAATGGGGCACTGACCGTTTCGAGCGGGAAGCACGCGCGGGTGATGAAAAGGGTTTGGGTTGGTCAGGACTGGCCGTGGCAGCGGTCCGGACATGCGCAAACAAGAGATGATGCACGTTAATATTGCCGCGTATATAATTAACAACGTAAATAATGTGCCAGTTGGAAAAATATGATTGGAGATGGAGATGGAAATGGAATTTTACGTAAACACGGATATGCATGTCTCTGTCTATGTGTGTGTGCGCGACGACTCTCGCGATCTGGAAGCGGGGGTGTGTTTTTGATCGAGTTTTCTTTCTTGTTACGTTAGAAAATCAGTTTGTCTAATTCACATCTAGATGTTATTTAAGGATATCACATCTAAGCTCCCACAGGTATATAATGTAGCAACAAGAAACAAATAAAAACTAGGAAAAAATAGACCACAAACAGAGTGGACATCAACTTAGATGTGACATAACTATGTCACATCTAGATGTGTCCTAGACAGACCCTTAAAAATTGTTCGCCAGTTTTCGTTTCTTTTTTCCGGGAACGCGCGTATTCTATTTAAAACCACTGCTATGGAGAGATTTTTTACTCCATTATAGCCTCTTGTTCGATAGAGTTTCTCGCATCTCGCTCTCTCACCCTCTCCATATCAAAATAAGATGACAGTGTCCACTCTATCTCTCTCCTCACCGGTGGTCACAAATCTGGCCGAATCCCGTCCGCCGCGGGAGGTGAGGAGGTGCAGCGTTGACGTTGTCGCCATCGGCGACGGAGGAAGCCAATGCGCACCGTCCTCTCGGAGCCGGCGCTGGCGCGGACGAAGATCCTCCGCGCCCTTGTTTGCTGCCGTCGTGTGGGCAGATCCCGCCCGCCCGCCTAAACGACATCTCGCCCACCTGAGGTATAACTTCTTGTACTGGTCCAGCTCCCCAGGTCGCTGCGTGCGGGTTTTCTTCTATGCGACTACTCCCCAGCTCCCCATGCATAGTAGCAAGGGTTCATCGGCTGGTCCAACATCACCTACTAGTACTATTATAGAGGAAATTCCACTCGAAAAGTTGTCCTAATTTATGCCTCGGTGGAGGTATACATGTTGTTTCGACAAAAAGTACATGGTGGTTGTGCGGTCATTGTCCATATGGTGGTAGTACTATCACTGGTTAAATGAAGAAATGCTTTTTTTCTCGGGTATCCTGGTTTAGTTCCCATCAAGATAATTATGATGCTTCTGTTTGTTGGTGTACTTTTCATTAATTCTTATTGACAATTGAGATGTCGTTGCTAACCCTTTTTTATATTTTTGGAAACAGTGATGTGTGTCTCCATAGCCGGGCATGTCTTCCTCAATTTTAGTGGAACTGCACAAAATTGGATGGCCATTGTTGTTCCGCCTCACTGTCCTCTGCCATGTGGTTCTTCCTTCCTCGAGCTTGATTACTGAGAAGAAACAGACCACAGTGAGGATTTGTCGAACTTCATAGGTGCCTCACCCAAACTTGATGCCAAATGGATGATGCATCACCACGATGACCTATCGATGCTCATGGTTGCGCCTCATGGTTGCATCGGCTGGTGAAGCTGATCGATTTTCAATGAATAACAAGTTGTCTTCCATCAGTGCTCTTTGCTTGTTATGCACAAAGATGATATCCTTCATCAGTTCACCTTGGTTGCGTTGGAGACGCAGTCGTCTTTCACGTTGGTGCAATTTTATCACACAATTGGCTATGAACCAAATGTTTCCTCGAAGAAGGATCGACGTTGGTACTAAGAGCATAAGTTTTGTATTGATTTCTAAGCCTTCTCACAACTTTGTCTCCAGCTCCCCTGTAACTTTATTTGTCCATCTATTAACTTTGATTTAAAAAATGGTGTGGACTAAAAACCCGAATGGACGTAGTAGCCCTCCATTTTTATTTACTCCGCATATTAGATTTGACCGAAGTCAAACTTTGTAATACTCTCAAACCTTTCCAATAATTGAAATTAAAATTCTTTATTTGTACACACTCTCACACGTTTCCGATAATTTGGCGCATGTGTGGTTGTTCACTTAAGGGAGGGTAGTGTACCACACGTGAAGGACAGGAAGTGCGACCAGGACGCGTGGGCATGGATCGTTAGTTCATCAGAAGTAGTACTAGTTTTCTTCACTGTACATTAAATAAAGAGTTTCG
The DNA here is from genome assembly GCA_034509565.1 of Triticum monococcum. Lineage (NCBI taxonomy): Eukaryota > Viridiplantae > Streptophyta > Magnoliopsida > Poales > Poaceae > Triticum > Triticum monococcum. Next base: position 187,974,856 of record CM067846.1, read on the forward strand.
TTTCGTACTTAAACAATTTAAAACGATTGTTATGGAGAGAATAAGAAAACCACTCCACTATATATTAGTCGTATACACGAGAGTACTATATCGACGCAGCTTCATTGACTTAGTGCACCTGCCTTTGGATTTATGATAGGTGGGCCCAAAATGTGGCTGGCTCACCTGTCATACAGCCAAAAGTAGGTGCAGTGAAGGCACCAGAGCTCAGACCGTACTACAGTACTATATATATATATAAGCGGGAGCCTCAGCGCTTGTTCGCTAGGGTTTGCACTCTCCACACGCTCGCCGCACTACATATATGTTACACGCTCGAGGCTCAGCGTTCATTTGCTAGGGTTTGCTATATTCACAGTCTCTCACCCTCTCTTCACCAGATCTAAACAAGATTGAGTTGACCAGATCTAAACAAGCGTTAATTGTTGCTTATAGGGATATCAAAATTAAAGCTCGGTTTTATTCCGACTTCGATTTTAGTTGAACCGCACAAAAGGAGCCAATGTGTAAGGCAAACTACTGCATTACTGGGTCCAGTTTGTCGTTCCACTTTGCAGAAAGAAGCAGTCACTGTTTGCGCTACATTACAGAAGGAATGACCGAGAAGCTTTACAGAGTATTATTATACACCGGTGACATCACTAGTCTGCACAAACCATTGGCAATTTAACAACACGTGGAGTGCCCTGGGCAAAAAGTGCCCAAACATGTACAAGAAGCTACGACAGGACTCCACGATCATAGGCATTACATATTTTGAATGGGAAAAGCTTGTCAAAGTTTAATCATTGATGTTAGCAAGAAGACGTTAGTTTAATATGGAAAACCTTGTCAAAATTTGCTCATTGATGTTAGCCAGAAGACATGCATTTCATATTTTTGAGTGGGATGCCCTTGCCGTGAGCAGCGTCGAGTGTTTTTTCCTATTCCTGTGTTCAGTTTAGAAGTAAATAGTTACTCTGTTGAGATATTCCTGTGTTAAGAGTTTGTTCTGAATATTGTCTATGTAATGCTAGGCCTTGTGTTTGATTGCAAAGTTGAGCTTGGAATGTTGTGGCATGCGGCATCACGAGCTATTCACCGTGCCTCCTGAGAATAATGCTTCATATTGTTTTGCATGTCGATCCAATGCCAGTGATTTGCTTGTTAAGAAGATCATCCTCTTATGTTGTTTCTGTGCTTAAGAAGTTCATCGTATGATGTTTCATTCATAGCCTATACGACAAGTCGGGTAGGTTAGTCGTGAAACCATATGATCTTCCGACCAACTCATGATATTAGGCCGTGATTGGATCGTCGTTTTCCAACCAAAACCGCTTGTAAAATTGACGCTTGTAAATCAAAGCAGATGGTCTCAGGCGAAGGCGCTTGGTTGGTTGATTTTGACTAGTAAAATATCGGAAGTACTTCACACACGATAAAAATGCTGAACGACACTCGGACGATTGCTAATCCAGCCGTTAGCTGCTGTTTCAGCCTTGCCCATGGATGGCATTATACGCACGTCGTGTATGTATCGTCTGGTAATGTCGTCCATATAGCAGTGCTCGTAAAATATACACTGGTCTCTCAAATTACACGCGTAAGCCGCCGGTTTTACTTATAGACCTGGGGCCCACGGTTTCATTACGCCTGTATTTTACGTGTTGTTTCCGATGACGAGTAAATTACACTTGTATGTTAATACAGGTTTGAAATAAACCAGAGCTCCCAAGCGCGGCCTTACCGTTTCATGTCGTCTTAGTTTCTTGAAGGTGCTCATAGGTGTCCGATGATCCTGGCTTCCTGAATGAGCAGCGGGCGCTGTATCAGACCATCCGTAGGGCCCGCGAGGCCCTCTCCATTGTCGTTCGAGCTATTGCGCTCGCTGTGGCGCTGAGCATTGTTAACATCGTCAACGAACATGAGGATTCAGGAGATGACTTTATTTTGACTGGATGACACTAGGGACCCACTAGGGCCATAGCCGTACGTACGCAAGTGCCTCCTTATTATGTACAACTATATTTTTTTGCTTTCTCCTGGTTTCCTGACATCACGGTCCCACACCATTGTCAACCTATGTAGTCAATATAAATGAGAGAACTGCACAAGGTGCGGCCGACAGCTGGGACCAAGCAGCTCGAGCAGTATTTGTGTTTTTGATGCGTGAGCACTACAGAGTTTTTCTTGGTGATGATTTCGTTGTTGTTCAGAGGAGAGCAGGGTATTAACTGGGCGGCCTGTGGCCCGTCTAGCCTAGGCCAGATATCCAGCCCAGATACTAATTTTTCAAGATGAAAATGGCTAGCCCAATTATACGTCTTTTTGAGGAATACCCAGGCAAGGTCAACTTGTTATTCTCCGCCCTGCTGGGCTATAAATCTTTCCTAGGAGGGATGCATTAGGCTTAACAGGAAAATGGGCTTTAAAAATAATAACTGGGATGTAATTATAAAAACTGAGCACTAACTTTAAAAAATGCACGAAACACGAAATTAGTTTATAAAATATTATTTATGGATTTTGAAAATCTTAAATTTTCATTGTTGCGCGTGCAATGTTTCGTTGGATTTTTATGTAATACAAATTTATATTTAATCTGACTAGAAATTTCGGGATAGAAATATTTCGGATCCCATCAAAATATGGGAAATTTTATTGAATTATGTCTTCGACAGTTGGTTGAAAATATTAATCGTTGTCCTAGCTAGAAAATGGGTTCTACTTTTAACAAACTGTAAATGGGCTGTTTTAAATTCCATTAGAATTCAAAAATGGGCCGTACATTCTTACAAAACGCAAATGGGCTATAAGTTCTCTGCCACACACTTGTGGGCCTACTAAGTGACGCGTCCCCTAAAAAAAGTTGACGCGTATGCAGGGCTTTGTCAACTTATTATAGTCAACACACGGTTCTAGCAGAAGTGGCCGTTGGATGTCTATCCAACGGATGTCGTGCTTCTTCTTCAATCTCGGATATTCTTAGCTTCGGCCGCCCAAAAAATGATTCCTCCCCTTGACATCTGGGGCGCACTGTTTCGGAGGCTGACCTGTGGTCCTACTAAGTTGGAGCGTACCAAGTGATTTGTCAACTTAGTCAATATAAACAATTCTAGCTTCAGTGGCCGTACGATGTCCATCCAATGGTCGTAGTGCTTTTTCAACCTCTGGTCTTCTTGGTCCAGCCGCCCAAAGCAGCGCCGGTCGTGCCGCCTGCTCCTGCCTCTCGTGGCCGGCTGTACTTCCGCGGAGGCCTCACCGCCCCCATACTACTCCCACCGCTGGCCTGGCCATCCCTCCACTCACCCACACCCCCTGTTATTCTGCGGCGACGGCAGCCTCACACCGCAGCCGAACCAGTGAACGCTCGTACTCCTCTCCACGTGGGCATCCACTACCGCATCTTTCCCGGCTCTGCGTCGTCCCCTTCCTAGGCCTCGCCGTCGTTCACCGCCGTGGTGCTCTCGGCGCGACGTGGTCAATGTGGTCAATGACCGACTTCCATCGAAAGAGTACTGTACGTGGAGAGGCTGACAGCTGGGTCCACGGCAGCCACAAGGAAGTGCCTCCTTATTACGCGGAAAATAATTATTCCTCCACCTGACAGCAGGGACCCACCGGACGGGCAACCAGTATTTTGCAAAAAAAAATCGTTTCCCCATGACTGTTGGGACCCACCGAACGGGCCATCGTATTTTGCAAAAAAATGCCCCCCCCCCCCGCTGTTAGCTCGGACCCACCGGAAGTGCCTCCTTATTACGCACAAAAAAATGAATACTCCCCCGGCTAGGTGGGACCACCTTGGTGGGAGGCTGACTTGTGGGCCCACTAAGTTGACGGGGACGAAGGGCTTTGTCAACTTAGTCAATATGAACGATTCTAGCTCCAGTGACCGTACGATGTCCATCCAACGGCCGTAGTGCTTCTTCAACCTCTGGTCTTCTTGCTCCAGCCGCCCAAAGCAGCACCGGTCGTGCCGCATGCTCCTCCCTCCCGTGGCCGGCTGTGCCGCCGCAGAGGCCTAACCGTCCCCTACTATTCCCACCGCTGGCTAGGACCTGCAGCGACGAGAGCCTCGCACCACAGCCGAACCAGTGAACCCTCGTACTCCTCTCCGCGCGGGCTTCCACTGTCGCGTCTTCCCGGCTCCACGTCGTCCCCTTCCTAGGCCGCGCCGTCATCCACCGCCGTGGTGCTCTCCGCGCGGCATGGTCAACGTGGTCAAGGAACGACTTCCATCGGAAGAGTACTGTACGTGGAGAGGCTGACAGCTGGGTCCACAGCCACAGCACAATTTTTTGTGATTTGCCAAGTAAGTCGCTTTGTCAGGCCTGTTGGGCTGCAAATATTTCAAGACGAGGAGAGCTTTCATTCGGCTAGCCGAGAAAATGGCCCATCAGTAATGCGAAATGGGTTGTATATTTTTAAAACACATCAAACCGGCAATTAGTTTCAAATATCTTTTTTTTCATTTCAAGATTTTAAATTACATTAATTTTTATGCGTGGAGAATTTGTTGGATTTTATATTGATATACATTTGTTTTTAAAATTAGTTTGAATGTGAGTCGAAATTTCGGGATTAAAAACAGTTCGGACCGCACCGAAATATGCAAAATTTCGTATAATTTTTTAACGGTGGCCACAATATGAGCTGTAATGCTAACAAAAAGAATATGGGCTCCAAAAAAACCTTAAGAATTAGCAAATGGGCTGTAAATTATTAGAAATAATGGAAGATGGGATGTATGTTGTTTTCCATAGATTTGAGGCTTTCTTAAAAAAAGGTTGACGCACAAGCACTGACTGTTGGATGTCCATCCAACGGCCGTCGTGCTTCTTCAGTCTCTGCTCTTCCTGCTCCAGCCGCTCAAACAAGCGCCGGCGGCACTGCCTGCTCCCTCCTCCCCGCGGCCGGCTGTGCTGCCGCGCAGGCCTCACCGCCCCACCGTACTCCCGTCGCTGGCCTAGCCATCCCTCTACTCACCCACACCTTCTGTTATTCTCCGGCGACGGCAGATGAACCAGTAAACCCTCGTACAGTCGTACTCCCCTCCGTGTGGGAAATAACTGCCGAGTCTTCCCTGCCTCCGTGTCGTCCCCTTCCTAGGCCTCGCCGTCGTCCACCGCCGTGGTGCTCTCGGTGCAGCGTGGTCAATGTGGTCAACGACCGACTTACATCGGAAGAGTACTGTGCGTGGAGACGCTGATAGCTGGGTCCACGGCCGTAGCAAGGAAGTGCCTCCTTATTACACGCAAAATAATTATTCCTCCACCTGACAGCGGGGACCCACCAGACGGGCCATCGTATTTCGCGAAAAAACATTTCCCCCAGACTGCTAGGACCCACCAACTACACCTTCACACGCAAGGAAGTACGTCCGGGAAAAAAACAAAACGATTCGCCCCGCTGACTGCTGGGACCCACCAGCTACGTCTTCGCACGCAAGGAAGTGCCTGACAGTCGGGACCCACCTGGTCGAAGCGTACGTAGCGTTGTCATTCTGGTCGCGAACGTGTACACACATATATACTGGTGGATGTAGTGGCGCGCACGTGTCGTACTAGAGGCGCGCACGTAGCATGTACACGTATGTACAATGGCCAGGGTGCAAGAAAGAAAATACGGCCACGTATGTGTACATACGGGCGGGGTCTAGAACGCCTACTCACGCATAAGTACGGCGAGGGCTTGTTGACATGGCTGGGTCGGAACGGAGAAACAACATCGTCATCGTGTTCATGGGGAGGCAACGGAATGCGCCGTGTTCATCGGGAGGTAACGGAACGCATGGGAGCCAACCGACTGGGTCGGAACGGAATGTGTGTTCGTGTTCATCGGGAGGGCCTGGACGAAACAAGCGATGGAAACAAGGCCTAGTGTACCGCAGAACGGAGGAAACAGCCTTGTGTTCGACCGGCCACGTTCGAAACGGGATCCTGTTCATCGGGAGGGGTCTGAGGTACCACAAAATGACGATACGGACCTCCTACGGTCGAAACGGGGGTCCTGTTGATCGGGAGGGGTGTGGCATACCGCAAAATGGACGAAACGGACCTCCTACAATCGAAACGAGGGTCCTGTTGATCGGGAGGGGTGTGGCGTACCGCAAAACGGACGAAACGGACCTCCTACGGTCGAAACGGGGGTCCTGTTCATCGGGAGGGGTGTGGCGTACCGCAAAACGGGACTCCACGGGATACTGTTCATCTCCACCGTCGAACTCCTCCAGCCTCCACAGCCTCCTGTTCATCCAGCCTCCACCGCGCGCTACTCCACCCGCTACTGTTCAACCACCCCTCCACCGTCTACTATTCATCCAGCCCTCCACACCACGGGGTCCTGTTCAACCACCCCTCCACGGGCACCCCTCCACCGTCTACTGTACATCCAGCCCTCCACACCACGGGGTCCTGTCCATCCAGAGGCAACACCACCGCTCACTATTCATCCAACCCCCCACCCCCCGCAATGCTCACTGTTCATCCAATCAATCGGCTTCAGTTAGCAGCAGTAGCGAAAGAGTCGCTTGATCGGGTTCAGTTAACAGCCATCGATCGATTGCTCGGGTTCAGTAATGCGTAGCCTGCAGTGCAATCGCTCGGGTTCAGTTAGAGCCCAACGCCTCGCTCGGGTTCAGTTAGAGCCAACGCCTCGCACACATGCACATACGTGTACGAGAGAAACGCACATCGCTCGGCACCTGACCTCCCACCGTAACCGGGAACTCCTCGAAATTTTCCTCGCCCTCGCTTCTACCATGGTTTTTTCCGTCATGGACGGCCCAAAGAATGTCATGCAGCTGTGTCTCCGGCCCGCCCAAGACGAAAAGCCCATTTTCTGTCATGATTTTTTGTCATAGAAGTAGGAGCCCACCACATCTATGATGATACTGGGTTTTGTCACAATTATAATCATAGAAGTGTCATATGTATGACATAAAAAAATTCGTTCGGCCCAAAATGTCACGGATGTGTCTTTTTTTGTAGTGAAGTAAATTACATTACATGGCTTCTCATGTTGACATGCAGATCATTAATACAATAATGGGACAACCATATGGCTCCTGCCGGTTTCCGCACCCATGACACGCAGGTCATGAAAAAATAATGTACAAGCAACATTCATGGGATATACCAAATCACAAGCATTCCCTGCAAAAACGAGTCAGGCATTCTACCGCCGAAGATAAAACCTCCCGAAACTCTATTTTCCAAGCAGATTTTGGCCTAGCTAGAAGCGCCAAAATCTTGTTTCTAAATTTAGCCGCGAATCCAACTTTTCGTTAGCTTCAGTTTGACAGGTTGTGAAGCAAAAACGGAGTTCGTATGCAAGAGTTACAGCCGTTTTACCGAGATCACTCCAACAGATTTCAACACTGTGGAAATCACATTTCCATGGTGTTGATCTATGTTCTGGTTCGGCCAATCTCATTGATCTTCATGTGCTGCATCTGGATTTACGTTCCACTGTCTACCCCGATGGCGGAAACCGACCGGTAGGGGTAACTCGTGTCACGACCTCTGCGCCACGATCACGGAAACAAGATCATGAAACCAACCTCCAATACTAACATGTGCGGCCGATCTCGTCGACCTGCACTTGAACCGATCTACATATCTCATATGCATATCGTCGAATCTATCACCACACAGCGAAGGCTCTGATACCACTGTTGGAACACGCGACATGCTATGCTAGCGCCAAATAAAATTTTCTACCGCGCACCCAAGATCATGCTGCTAGAAATAGATCATGGGATCGGGTTTCCCACTAGAAGCGCAGTCACCACAGCGGAAGTAGAGTTGGTGATGCGTGTAGCCGATCTCCCAGGCCATCTCCTCCTAGCATCGCTGATCTCCCGTGAACGGCACCTCGCAGTTCCCTCGAACGGTTCGTCCAAGCACCGTAGATGCGATGCCTCCAAGGTATCCTCATGTGCGGGGTGTGAGGGAGTCCTGGACTAAGGGGTCCTTGGGCATCTGGCCTGTTATCCATGGGCCGGACTGGTGGGCTGTGAAGACATGAAGGCCGAAGATTGTACCTGTGTCCGGATTGGAATCTTCTTGGCATGGAAGGCAAGCTTGGTGACCGACTATGAAGATTTCTTCTTATGTAACCGACTCTATGTAACCCTAGATCCCCCCCGGTGTCTATATAAACCGGAGGGGTTAGTCCAGAAAGGACATACTCATTACCATAGTCATACAGGCTAGGCTTCTAGGGTTTAGCCATTACGATCTCGTGGTAGATCAACTCTTGTAACACTCATATTCATCAAGATCAATCAAGCAGGACATAGGGTATTACCTCCATAGGGAGGTCCCGAACCTGGGTAAACATCGTATCCCCCGGCTAAAGAAAAATACCCCATAGTTAATGAAAGAATAGATCAAGATTCTACTAGAATCGATAAACTTGAGGGAATTATCACCAACTTGGGGTCCGCTTTTTCTTCTGTTAAAGATACTCCAAATCCTCCTACCAAAATTGCCAAGCTTTTTTATGTTCCTAAAAATAAGGGTGAATCCTCTAGTAAGGAAACTGCGGATCTAAAATCAATAAGTGTTCATCCCAATCTTTTTGCTATCATTAAGGAACCTTTTTCTATAAATGACTTTCTTGATTTTGTGCCTAGGAGTTTGATAATTAATAAAAATAAAGAAACTCCTAGGGGTTATAGGTGTCTTATTGAAGAATTTCCCACCAAAGATGACAATACCTAGATCTATCCTTGCTTTTATGCCTAGCTAGGGGCATTAAACGACAACGCTTGTTGGGAGGCAACCCAATTTTATTTTTATTCCTTGATTTTTGCTTATTTTTAGTAATAAATAATTTATGTAGCCTCTGTTTTGGTTGTGTTTTTTGTGTTTAATTTGTATTTGTCCCAAGTAGAACCGTTGGGAAGACTTGGGGAAAGTCTTTTTGATCTTGCTGTAAAAAACAGAAACTTTAGCGCTCGCGAGAACTGCTGCCATTTTTATTTGGAAAGTGATATTTAGTTAATTCTTTTTCAGATGATTAATAGATAAATTCGTCAAGTCCAGTAATTTATTTCAGAATTTTTGGGTTCCAGAAGTTGCGCTAGCTACAGATTACTACAGACTGTTCTGTTTTGACAGATTCTGTTTTTCTTGTGTTGTTTACTTATTTTGATGAATCTATGGCTAGTAAAAGAGTTTATAAACCATAGAGAAGTTGGAATACAGTAGGTTTAGCACCAATATAAATAAATAATGAGTTCATTACAGTACCTTGAAGTGGTGTTTTGTTTTCTTTCGCTAACGGAGCTCACGAGATTTTCTATTTAAGTTTTGTGTTGTGAAGTTTTCAAGATTTGGGTAAAGATTTGATGGATTATGGAACAAGGAGTGGCAAGATCCTAAGCTTGGGGATGCCCATGGCACCCCAAGGTAAAATGCAAGGACACCAAAAAGCCTCGGCTTGGGATGCCCCGGAAGGCATCCCCTCTTTCGTATTCATCCATCGATAACTTTACTTGGAGCTATATTTTTACTCACCACATGATATGTGTTTTGCTTGGAGCGTCTTGTATGATTTGAGTCTTTGCTTTTTAGTTTACCACAATCATCCTTTCTGTACACACCTTTTGAGAGAGACTCACATAATTTGAAATTTATTAGAATACTCTGTGTGCTTCACTTATATCTTTTGAGCTATATAGTTTTTGCTCTAGTGCTTCACTTATATCTTTTAGAGCACGGCGGTGGTTTTATTTTATAGAAATAATTGATCTCTCATGCTTCACTTATATTATTTTGAGAGTCCTTTAGAACAACATGGCAATTTGCTTTTAGGCATAATAAAAACTTTCATATAAGTGCATTGAATACTAAGAGAAGTTTGATACTTGATGATTGTTTTGAGATATGGAGATAGTGATATTAAAGTTGTGCTAGTTGAGTAGTTGTGAATTTGAGAAATACTTGTGTTGAAGTTTGAAAGTCCCGTAGCATGCACGTATGGTAAACGGTGTGTAACAAATTTGAAACATGAGGTGTTATTTGATTGTCTTCCTTATGAGTGGCGGTCGGGGACAAGCGATGGTCTTTTCCTACCAATCTGTCCCCCTAGGAGCATGCGCGTAATACTTGATTTTTGATGACTTGTAGATTTTTGCAATAATTATGTGAGTTCTCTATGACTAATGTTGATTCCATGGATTATACGCACTCTCACCCTTCCATCATTGCTAGCCTCTTCGGCACCGTGCATTGCCTTTTCTCACCTTGAGAGTTGGTGCAAACTTCGTCGGTGCATCCAAATCCCGTGATATGATACGCTCTATCACACATAAGCCTCCTTATATCTTCCTCAAAACAGCCACCATACCTACCTATTATGGCATTTCCATAAACATTCCGAGATATATTGCCATGCAACTTTCCACCGTTCCGTTTATTATGACACGCATCATCATTGTCATATTGCCTTGCATGATCATGTAGTTGACATCGTATTTGTGGCAAAGTCACCATTCATAATTTTTTCATACATGTCACTCATGAGTCATTGCACATCCCGGTACACCGCCGGAAGCATTCATATAGAGTCATATCTTGTTCTAGTATCGAGTTGTAATCATTGAGTTGTAAATAAATAGAAGTGTGATGATCATCATTAATAGAGCATTGTCCCAAATAAAAAAAGAGAAAGGCCAAAAAAGAAAAAAAAAGAAGGCCCCAAAAAAGAGAATAATAAAAAGGGGCAATGCTACTATCCTTTTTCCACACTTGTGCTTCAAAGTAGCATCATGATCTTTACAATAGAGAGTCTCTTGCTTTGTCGTTTTCATATACTAGTGGGAACTTTTCATTATAGAACTTGGCTTGTATATTCCAACAATGGGCCTCCTCAAGTGCCCTAGGTCTTCGCAAGCAATAAAGTTGGATGCACACCCACTTAGTTTATTTTGTTGAGCTTTCATACATTTATAGCTCTAGTGCATCCATTGCATGGCAATCCCTACTCCTTTCATTGACATCAATTGATGGGCATCTCCCTAGCCCATTGATTAGCCGCGTCGATGTGAGACTTTCTCATTTTTTGTCTTCTCCACATAACCCCCTTCATTATATTCTATTCCACCCATAGTGCTATATCCATGGCTCACGCTCATGTATTGCGTGAAAGTTGAAAAAAGTTTGAGATTACTAAAGTGTGAAACAATTGCTTGGCTTGTCATCGGGGTTGTGCACGATAAGAGCATTCTTGTGTGACGAAAATGAAGCATGACCAAACTATATGATTTTGTAGGGATTAACTTTCTTTGGCCATGTTATTTTGAGAAGACATTATTTCTTAGTTAGTATGCTTGAAGTATTATTATTTTTATGTCAATATTATACTTTTATCTTGAATCTTTCGGAACTAAACATTCATGCCACAATAAAGAAAAAATACATTGAGAAATATGTTAGAAAGCATTCCACATCAAAAATTCTTTTTATCATTTACCTACTCGAGGACGAGCAGGAATTAAGCTTGGGGATGCTTGATATGTCTCCAACGCATCTATAATTTTTGATTGCTCCATGCTATTATATTATCTGTTTTGGATGTTAATGGGCTTTATTTTACACTTTTATATCATTTTTGGGACTAACCTATTAACCGGAGGCCCAGCCCAAATTGCTTTTTTTGCCTATTTCAGTGTTTCACAGAAAAGGAATATCAAACGAAGTCCAGACAGAATGAAACCTTCGGGAACATGATTTTCTCAACAAACGTGATCCAGGAGACTTGGAGTGGCATCAAGAAACAATCGAGGAAGCCACGAGGCAGGGTGGCGCGCCTACCCCCCTGGGCACGCCCTCCACCCTCGTGGACCCCTCGTTGCTCCACCGACGTACTTCTTCCTCCTATATATATCCACGTACCCCAAACATCTAGGAGCACCATGAAAACCTAATTCCACCGCCGCAACCTTCTGTACCCTAGAGATCCCATCTTGGGGCCTTTTCCGGAGCTCCGCCGGAGGAGGCATTGATCATGGAGGGCCTCTACATCAACTCCATGGCCTCTCCGGTGATGTGTGAGTAGTTTACTTCAGATCTGCGGGTCCATAGTTATTTGCTAGATGGCTTCTTCTCTCTCTTTGGATCTCAATACAAAGTTCTGTTCGATCTTCTTGGAGATCTATTCGATGTAATCTTCTTTTGTGGTGTGTTTGTCGAGATCCAATGAATTGTGGGTTTATGTCAAGTTTATCTATGAACAATATTTGAAGCTCCTCTGAATTCTTTTATGTATGATTGGTTTATCTTTGCAAGTCTCTTCGAATTATCAGTTTGGTTTGGCCTACTATATTGATCTTTCTTGCAATGGGAGAAGTGCTTAGCTTTGGGTTCAATCTTGCGGTGTCCTTTCCCAGTGCTAGCAGGGGCAGCAAGGCACGTATTGTATTGTTGCCATCGAGGATAAAAATATGGGGTTTATATCATATTGCATGAGTTTATCCCTCTACATCAAGTCATCTTACTTAAAGCATTACTCTGTTCTTATGAACTTCATACTCTAGATGCATGTTGGATAGCGGTCGATGTGTGGAGTAATAGTAGTAGATGCAGAATCGTTTCGGTCTACTTGTCACGGACGTGATGCCTATATACATGATCATACCTAGATATTCTCATAAATATGCTCAATTCTATCAATTGATCGACAGTAATTCGTTTACCCACCGTAATACTTATGCTCTTGAGAGAAGCCACTAGTGAAACCTATGGCCCCCGGGTCTATCTTCCATCATATTAATCTTCAAACACTTACTTATTTCTATTACCGTTTATTTTCCTTTGAATCTTTATTTCTCTTTATCATAAAAATACCAAGATATTATCTTATGATATCTACCAGATCTCACTCTCCTAAGTGACAGTGAAGGGATTGACAACCCCTTTATCGCGTTGGTTGCGAGGTTCTTATTTGTTTGTGTACGTGCGTGGGACTCGAGCATGATCTCCTACTGGACAGATACCTTGGTTCTCAAAAACTGAGGGAAATACTTATGCTACTTTACTGCATCACCCTTTCCTCTTCAAGGGAAAACCAATGCAGTGCTCAAGAGGTAGCATCATCTCCTGCTATAAGTTCCGGACCTTGTACGCTTGCGGACACCGAGCTAGATCGGTTATCGATCTTCGAGATTCAGCGCCGCAGACGTTTTTCAACACTCACCTTTGGGCGATGTGCTAAACTCTTTAAAGAACCTATCATTCACGGGAGACTTGCAGCCGAACTATGTCCGGCTCGAACTAGGGGCTGACGATGGAGAATTTCGCTTCCCACCCGCCACCCACTTTATAGCTACCGTCGAGGACTTAACCGACATGCTGGATTATGACTCTAAAGACATCGACGGTATGGACGACGATGCTGTTAAGGAGCAAGGCCAAGACCCGCAACTCACGGGACATTGGACGGCCACCTCTTCATACGATGTGTACATGGTTGATACACCTAAAGAATCAAGCGGCGATGACAAAGAAGACCCAAATGTGAATAAACCTTCTGAGACACAGTCCAAGCGCCGGCACCCTAAACGCCGCTCTAATCCATGCCACTCAAAAGATGGCAACACTGGCACCGGAGAAAATAGCACTCCGGACGACGCCGAAAACAACAAAGACCCTGTTGGAGCAGCATCCGAACAGGAGGAACAGGACAATGAGCAAGCTAACCCTGATAAACAGGACATGCCGAGTGACCCAGATGATGATAGTTATCGTCCACCCTCCGAGGATGATGAGAGCCTCGGCAGCGAGGATTTCATCATGCCTGAGGCACCCCTAGAGCAGGAGCGCTTCAAGCGCCAGCTGATAGCTACTACAAGAAGCCTAAAGAAGAAGTAGTAGGAGCTCCAAGTCGATCAAGACCTACTGATTGATAGATGGACCGATGTCTTGGCAGCCGAAGAAAATGGCCTCAAGTGCCCAGCCAAGAGTTACCCAAAGCGCAGACTCCTACCTCAGTTCGATGAGGAGGCACCAAATCCCATACTGTAACATCCCAAATTTTCAATTTGGAATGTTATACATAGATCATCATGCATATCATATTTTCTTGCATTTTGGCGATCCTAGAAATTTCACGCAACTCAAGGACCCTCAAAGAGAGTTGGAGATTTCGTCTTTTTCATATTTGAGTCTTCTCAAATTTTGAAGAAAGGATCATTGGTTTTTATAGGAGTTTCATTTGCCTTTTATGTGGATAGGGAAAAATGCGTGTTTTAAAAATTTGCATTTTAGGCCCGGAGAAATGTTCATTTTGTTCGACTCATTTTTAGGAGTCGGGGAAATTTACTTTATTAGATTTGGAGTTCATTTAGATCTCTTTCTGTTTTTTTTTCGGGCGCGGAACCGTTTAAAAGAGCTCTAGCGACTTGGGCCAAAGGCCCAAGCCAGCGAGCCGGCCGGCTCCCAGGCCAGCGAGCACTGCGCCAGGCGCCCAGGCGCAGGAGGCCACCGCCGCCATTGTCTCGTTTTAGGTTTCCTAGTAGGACTTGTTTCCTACTTTCGTTTTTTTTCTAGATCTCTTTTTCCCTCTTTTCTTTCCTAGTCCTAGTCTAATTCCTTGACCCCTATCCCAAGTTTTCCCCTCCCCTCCCCAATATAAATACTCCCGCACCCCCCTCTAAATCCTCATCAAACCAAAGCCCCAAAGGACCACCGCGCCCTCACCCGTGCCGCGCCGCCTAGTGCCCCGCCGCCCCGCCCATCACCACCCGCGCGCCGCCCAAAGCCGCCGCCCGCGCCGCCCATCACCACCCGCGCCGCCGCCGCACCTTGCCGCCGCCCCACGCTCACGCCGCCGGAGTTCCTCGCTGGAGACTTCACTGGAGGTAGCCCCGCGCTACATCTATTCTTTCATCGGATCGTTTTCTTCTAATCGTTCCGATTCTTTTTCTCCGATTCGTTTTTCTTCGCTAAACCGTTCCGGTTTTCTAGATCGGTTTTACGATCGGTTTTCTTCTACGAAACCCTAGATCGGATCCGTTTCTTTTTCGATTTAGTTGCCCGAGATCGTTCGCCGGACCATTCATACTAACGAACGTGATCACCGGATTTCTTCTAGGTTAACGAACGTCCGTTCGTTCAACCGTTTTTCTTTTTCTTTCCGCTGAATTTATTCTGTGATCGCGATCTTAGATCCGATCTTCTTTCTAGTCTATCTTCTCGCTCGTTTATCGGAATCAGGTGATTCAAGCGCCTGGAGTTTCGTTTCGAAACCGCCGTTCCGACTAATCAACTTTAACTAAGTTTTGCTATGGTAAAATTTGACCTAGTTTCAACTTGCTAGAACCGAGTTGTTTTCCGTCGTTTGTTTTCGGTTTTTTCTTTGTTCGGTTCTTTCTCTCTTTGCAACTGGAGTTCTTAAGTTGAACTATCTGGTTCGATCTCTTGTTCGAGTTTTACCTGTGCATTAGATGAGTACTTATTGTATGCTTGTTGTTTGTCTGTGATAGATTACCCGGATTGCGCCGCTTGTTACTTCGAATCTCTAGGACTCGCGGATCATCAGCAAGGCAAGTAACACTTTGATCATACCTTTTCTACAACCCAGTTTTATTGCATTAGATCCATCCTCACACATTGCATGATTGGGATCTAATTAAATTGTGGGATGGGAAGTAGATGAGGTAGTACCTATTACCTGTTACTATGAAACCTTTGGGAGTTACTTCTACGTTTTCTTATTATGCCATGCTATGCTAGTAGACGTGGATTGGGTGAGTGATATCCATGACAGATGTGAGATTGATAATTTTAATGGTTTATCTAAGGTGGCAACTTAAACACGCATCTGGGTGGATTGAGGCACCTGATGTCTATCAGGACTTGCCTGTTTTTTTGGACCGCCACCCAGGCTCAAAGGGATCATAAGATCTTTCATGCTAAATACTTACGTGTGCAGCCACAAGCCATTATGGGCTCTGGCATAGTTGACTAAGTCGTGCTAACTCTTATTGGGGTAGACTAACAGATGTAGGGGATGTAGGTGGTACGGTCTACTCCGTCGTAAGGTGCTAGCGCTTCTGAAAGACTATGTCTCGGTCATCCGTTTCTCAAACACCAGTAGTGCGAGAAAACCAACGGAGGCGATCGAGTCTTGTGGGGAAAAGTGCGCAAACCTCTGCAGAGTGTAACAAACTAATCATGATTAGGCGTGTCCCCAGTGATGGACAATCTTGAGTATCTAGTACTTGAATATCATGCGAATCTCAACATGTTACTTCTAATTAATGTTGTTGGGTTTAATTGTTCACTTTTAATTGGGATTGAGAATGCTGTCAACCATTCTCAATGTTTAACAACCACCATGATAGTTAAATAAATATATTCCTTTGCAGTAGGGAAAAATTGGCTTTACGCAAAACAGTAACCATAGAGATTTCCACCAGCCAAATATGCATATAGTATAGCTGTTTCAATCCATTACTCTCTATGTGTTATCTTGCCAGCATATTCCATGTGCTGACCCGTTTCGGGCTGTAACGTTAATGTTGCAGACTTTTCAGACGATGATTGAGGTGTTTCTTAGGTTGTGGTTCTATACTCAGTGATTCCGTTGGAGTTGATGGACCCATTTATCTTCCAAGTCTTCCGCTGTTATCGACACTAGATGGCCTTAAGCCATATTTATTGTAATAAGTTCTCTTCGGAGACATCGTTGTAATAAGTGTGTGATCGCTACTCTGCTATAAATCCTTCGAAGTACTGTGTGGTGTCAGCATTACTGATCCAGGGATGACACCGGAGCACAGAGATCAGACTGTTTGAGGTCTGGTCGCTATAGAGATGGTATCAGAGCACATGCAGACTATAGGACACGACCACTAAGTTAAAGCCATAGATCACTATTCTCTCCTCATTTTCTAACTCCTCATCTTTTCTACTCTTTAGGATGAAGGACGCGAAGATTAAGTACGCTTAACCGGATGAAGGCACACCTTTTGGATTTCACTTGAAGGAAGTCACCAAGTACCTAAACATTGGATTACCAAGTTTCATGGGAACCTTCAACGCCACTTTGCCTGAAGAGGAGCGCTGGAAGATTCAAGCTCACGTTCCGGGAAGGACATTCGCGCCAATCACGATGCCCATAGATAGTGTTTTCAATGCACCAACTTGGAGTCTAGGAAGGAGCATGGCAGCCCATATTACCATAGGACGCATTGGAGAAGTTTATCAAGAAGACCTCAAGAACACTATCTACCAGATTTGTGGACGCCGAGATGAACAATGGGAGTTAGTCAGCACCAAGAAGGATAAATCCATTGCAGCATTCATCCAGGAGTTAAACCAGCACATTCGACGCCACGAGAACCAGATGTGCAATGATATGATGGAGTTGAAGAATGCGAAGACAAGGATCATCGAGCTAGAAGGAGAACTGAAGGCTACACGCAAGGACTACATGGACGAGATCGTAGCTCTAGCAAGACACAACATCGACCTTAAGCAGGAGATTGAAGAACTCAAGAGGAAGTTAGCATCCAAGGAGGAAGACGAGTACGTCGCATTCCCAGATAACTACATCATCATCGACGACACCGATTCGGATCCAAGTGAACCCGACTTTGAAGACGAAGCTAGAGCGGACATCATGGAGTCTTCCACCGGTTCAAATTTCTAGATGACCACCAGATATTAGTAGTATTTCCCCCATGTAAACACTATAGTTCAAGCACTTTTGCGATAGCTAGATCGATTGTAAGCCCTTGTTTGATTGAATGAAGTGATTTTGTGTGAATTTGCTCATGTGCATTGGGGTAGTGTTTTCTCTTTAGACCTCATTCTATTCTTATATCTCTTCTTTTCTAAACCCTCAGATGCCTCTGAGACGTGACCCCGGATTTACCATTAAGGATTGGTAACTATGTTTTTCCCTTAGACCTAATAGTATTGGAATCTCAAGGATTGGATGTGATATCAGGCATGGATTGGTTGTCGATGTATGGAGGAAACATCGATTGTGCTAGTAAGTCAATTTTGCTTACCACGCCGGAAGGAAGAAGGATCAAGTATGTATCCCGACATGTGCCAAATAGGACACAAGTAAATTGCCTGACAGGAGTCGTGCAGGAAGAAGTACCAGTGGTAAAGGATTTTCTTGATGTATTTCTGGAAGAATTGCCAGGCATGCCACCGGATAGAGACATTGAGTTTTTGATTGAGTTAATACCAGGCACTGGACCAATATCAAAGAGACCATACCGGATGCCAGCAAAGGATTTGGTAGAAATTAAGAATCAGATTAAGGAGTTATTGGAGAAAGGTTACATTCGCCCAAGTTCTTCTCCTTGGGGATCACCCGTACTTCTAGTGGAGAAGAAGGATGGATCATTAAGGATGGTTGTTGATTACCGTGGATTGAACGAAGTAACCATCAAGAACAAGTACCCACTGCCAATGATTAATGATCTGTTTGATCGTTTCCAAGGAGCTAAAGTGTTTTCCAAGATCGATTTGCGATCAGGGTACCACCAGTTGAAGATTCGGGAACAGGATATTCCTAAGACGGCTTTCACCACGAGATATGGACTATATGTGTATACCGTTATGTCATTTGGATTGACTAACGCGCCTGCCTATTTTATGAACATGATGAACAAAGTGTTTATGGAGTTTTTGGATAAGTTCATCGTAGTGTTCATTGATGATATCCTGGTTTATTCGAAGAATGAAGAAGAGCATAAGGAACATTTGCGTTTGGTTTTGGAGAAACTAAGGGAACATCAGTTATATGCCAAATTTAGCAAATGTGAGTTTTGGTTGAAGGAAGTAGGATTCCTCGGACACGTTATATCCGGAGAAGGGATAGCAGTTGACCCCACAAAGGTTGAGACCGTAACCGAATGGGAAGCACCAACGACAGTTGGAGAGATCCGGAGTTTTCTTGGACTTGCGGGATACTACCGGAGATTCATTGAGAACTTTTCAAAGATTGCGAAGCCTATGACGGAGTTGTTGAAGAAGGAAACTAAGTTCAATTGGACTGAGGAGTGTGAGGCTAGTTTCTAGGAGTTGAAGAAACATTTGGTTACCTCACCAGTATTGATTTTGCTAGATCAGACCAAGGATTATGAGGTGTATTGTGACGCTTCACGTCGAGGACTTGGAGCAGTGCTTATGCAGGAAGGAAGAGTTGTTTCATATGCTTCACGACAACTGAAGCCTCATGAGTTGAATTACACCACACATGATTTGGAGTTAGCAGCTGCAGTGCATGCATTGAAGACATGGAGACATTTCCTCATTGGAAATCATTGTGAGGTGTACATGGATCACAAGAGTTTGAAGTACATTTTCACGCAGAAGGAGTTGAATCTCAGACAAAGGAGATGGTTGGAGCTCATCAAGGATTATGATATGAGATTGCATTATCATCCCGGAAAGGCTAATGTAGTAGCTGACGCATTGAGCCGCAAGAGCCATGTCAATACGTTAATGACGGGAAGTATACCCAAGGAGTTCGCAGAAAACCTTCGTGAACTAAGTTTAGAGATAGTTCCGAAAGGCTATGTAGCAGCATTAGAGATTCAGTCAACATTGATGGATAAAATCAGAGAAGCTCAGAAATCTGACAAGGAGATTTCTGCTATAAAGGAGAAACTAAGCAAAGGAAAAGCAAAGGGATTTCGTGAGGATGAGCACGATACACTATGGTTTGAGGACCGTGTTTATGTGCCAAATGACCCAGAGATCAGGAAGTTGATTTTGCAAGAGGCACATGATTCACCCTATTCGATTCACCCAGGAAATACCAAGATGTATTTGGATTTGAAGGAGACATTCTGGTGGACCGGAATGAAGAAGGATATTGCAGCATATGTAGCAGTTTGTGACGTATGTCATAGAGTGAAGGCAGAACATTAGAAGCCATCCGGATTGTTGCAACCATTGCCGATACCCGAATGGAAGTGGGATAAGATAGGCATGGATTTTTATCACAGGACTACCCAGGATGAAGGCTGGATATGACTCGATATGGGTAGTAGTTGATCGTTTGACGAAGGTAGCACATTTCATTCTAGTCAAGACCACTTACACCAGTGCTAAGTTGGCAAAGATATACATGACGAGGATAATTTGTTTGCATGGAGTTCCAAGGAGTATTATATCAGACAGAGGAACCTAGTTTACCTCAAAGTTTTGGAATCAGTTGCATGAAACTTTGGGAACCAGGCTAGAGTTCAGCACCGCTTTTCATCCACAGACAGATGGACAGACCGAGAGAGTCAATCAGATTTTGGAAGATATGCTGAGAGCTTGTGCACTAGATTATGGATCTAGTTGGGACGATAATTTTCCGTATGCGGAGTTTTCGTATAACAACAGTTACCAAACCAGTTTGAAGATGGCACCTTTCGAAGCTTTGTACGGAAGGAGGTGCAGGACACCGTTGTCATGGGACGAAGTTGGAGACCGTCAATTCTTTGGACCAAATTTGATTAAGGAGTCTGAACAGAAGGTGAAGTTGATTCGCGATAGACTCAAGGTAGCCCAGTCCAGGCAGAAGAGCTACACAGATTCTAAACGCAAGGAGACAGTTTACGAAACCGGAGACAGAGTGTATCTCCGAGTATTCCCACTTCAAGGAGTTAAGCGCTTTTGAGTTAAGGGAAAATTAGCACCGTGTTTCGTTGGACCGTATAAGATCTTGCAACATATGGGAGAAGTCGCGTATAAGTTGGAATTACCAGAGGGACTGTCAGGAGTTCATGACGTATTCCATGTTTCTCAGCTGAAAAAGTGTCACGCCGAGATGGCGGAGGTACCGTTAAGAGATATAGTACCGCTTGAAGCGATTCAGTTGAAGGACGACCTAACGTATGAAGAGAAACCAGTCAAGATTCTCGAGTATGCCAGCAAAGTTACTCGTAGCAAGGTTATCAAGTTTTGCAAAGTTCAGTGGAACCACCACTCAGAGGATGAAGCCACCTGGGAGAGAGAAGAAGATTTGCTCAAGGACCACCCTCACCTATTTTCTAGCCAACCCGAATCTCGAGGGCGAGATTCATCTTAAGGGGGGTAGGTTTGTAACATCCTAAATTTTCAATTTGGAATGTTATACATAGATCATCATGCATATCATATTTTCCTGCATTTTGGCGATCCTAGAAATTTCACGCAACTCAAGGACCCTCGGAGAGAGTTGGAGATTTCGTCTTTTTCATATTTGAGTCTTCTCAAATTTTGAAGAAAGGATCATTGGTTTTATCGGAGTTTCATTTGCCTTTTATGTGGATAGGGAAAAATGCGCGTTTTAAAAATTTGCATTTTAGGCCCGGAGAAAAGTTCATTTTGTTCGACTCATTTTTAGGAGTCGGGGAAAATTTACTTTATTAGATTTGGAGTTCGTTTAGATCTCTTTCTGTTTTTTTTCCCGAGCGCGGAACCGTTTAAAAGAGCTCCAGCGACTTGGGCCAAAGGCCCAAGCCACCGAGCCGGCCGGCTCCCAGGCCAGCGAGCGCTGCGCCAGGCGCCCAGGCGCAGGAGGCCACCGCCGCCGTTGTCTCTTTTTAGGTTTCCTAGTAGGACTTGTTTCCTACTTTCGTTTTTTTTCTAGATCTCTTTTTCCCTCTTTTCTTTCCTAGTCCTAGTCTAATTCCTTGACCCCTATCCCAAGTTTTACCCTCCCCTCCCCAATATAAATACTCCCACACCCCCCCTCTAAATCCTCATCAAACCAAAGCCCCAAAGCACCACGGCGCCCTCACCCGTGTCGCGCCGCCTAGTGCCCCGCTGCCGCGCCCATCACCACCCGCGCGCCGCCCAAAGCCGCCGCCCGCGCCGCCCATCACCACCCGCGCCGCCGCCGCACCTTGCCGCCGCCCCACGCCCACGCCGCTGGAGTTCCTCGCCGGAGACTTCACCGGAGGTAGCCCCGCGCTACATCTATTCTTTCATCGGATCGTTTTCTTCTAATCGTTCCAATTCTTTTTCTCCGATTCGTTTTTCTTCGCTAAACCGTTCCGGTTTTCTAGATCGGTTTTACGATCGGTTTTCTTCTCCGAAACCCTAGATCGGATCCGTTTCTTTTTCGATTTAGTTGCCCGAGATCGTTCGCCGGACCATTCGTCCTAACGAACGTGATCACCGGATTTCTTCTAGGTTAACGAATGTCCGTTCGTTCAACCGTTCTTCTTTTTCTTTCCGCTGGATTTATTCCGCGATCGCGAGCTCAGATCTGATCTTCTTTCTAGTCTATCTGCTCGCTCGTTTATCGGAATCTGGTGATTCAAGCGCCTGGAGTTTCGTTTCGAAACCGCCGTTCTGACTAATCAACTTTAACTAAGTTTTGCTATGGTAAAATTTGACCTAGTTTCAACTTGCTAGAACTGAGTTGTTTCCGCCATTTGTTTTCGGTTTTTTCTTTGATCGGTTCTTTCTCTCTTTGCAACCGGAGTTCTTAAGTTGAACTATCTGGTTCGATCTCTTGTTCGAGTTTTACCTGTGCATTAGATGAGTACTTATTGTATGCTTGTTGTTTGTCTGCGACAGATTACCCGGATTGCGCCGCTTGTTACTTCGAATCTCGAGGACTCACGGATCATCAACAAGGCAAGTAACACTTTGATCATACCTTTTCTACAACCCAGTTTTATTGCATTAGATCCATCCTCACACATTGCATGATTAGGATCTAATTAAATTGTGGGATGGGAAGTAGATGAGGTAGTACCTATTACCTGTTACTATGAAACCTTTGGGAGTTACTTCTATGTTTGCTTATTATGCCATGCTATGCTAGTAGACGTGGATTGGGTGAGTGATATCCATGACAGATGTGAGATTGATAATTTTAATGGTTTATCTAAGGTGGAAACTTAAACACACATCTGGGTGGTTGAGGCACCTGATGTCTATCAGGACTTGCCTGTTTTTTTTGGACCGCCACCCAGGCTCAAAGGGATCATAAGATCTTTCATGCAAAATACTTACGTGTGCAGCCACAAGCCATTATGGGCTCTGGCATAGTTGACTAAGTCGTGCTAACTCTTATAGGGGTAGACTAGCAGATGTAGGGGATGTAGGTGGTACGGTCTACTCCGTCGTAAGGTGCTAGCGCTTCTGAAAGTCTATGTCTCGGTCATCCGTTTCTCAAACACCAGTAGTGCGAGAAAACCAACGGAGGCGATCGAGTCTTGTGGGGAAAAGTGCGCAAACCTCTGCAGAGTGTAACAAACTAATCATGATTAGCCGTGTCCCCGGTTATGGACAATCTTGAGTATCTAGTACTTGAATATCATGTGAATCTCAACATGTTACTTCTAATTAATGTTGTTGGGTTTAATTGTTCACTTTTAATTGGGATTGAGAATGTTGTCAACCATTCTCAATGTTTAACAACCACCATGATAGTTAAATAAATTTATTCCTTTGCAGTAGGGAAAATTGGCTTTACGCAAAAAAGTAACCATAGAGCTTTCCACCAGCCAAATATGCATATAGTATAGCTGTTTCAATCCATTACTCTCTATGTGTTATCTTGCCAGCATATTCCATGTGCTGACCCGTTTCGGGCTGCAACGTTAATGTTGCAGACTTTTTAGACGACGATTGAGGTGTTTTTTAGGTCGTGGTTCTATACTCAGTGATGCCGTTGGAGTTGATGGACCCATTTATCTTCCAAGTCTTCCGCTGTTATCAACACTAGATGGCCTTAAGCCATATTTATTGTAATAAGTTCTCTTCGGAGACATCGTTGTAATAAGTGTGTGATTGCTACTCTGCTATAAATCCTTCGAAGTACTGTGTGGTGTCAGCATTACTGATCCAGGGATGACACCGGAGCACAGAGATCAGACTGTTTGAGGTCTGGTCGCTACACATACTTCCCTCGCGTAATGCGGAACGACCACCATAGGGTCGGTATAGTGCGGCAGACCGACCCCCCCCCCCCCCCGTGGTCGGGATAAAACAACAACTCAGGCCGAACAACAAGCGGCCCCACCGCCTCGCAAAAACAGGGACAATAGGGAACGACACACCAGATCAATTTACGGATCGCGAGGACGCTTCCCCACTCGGGATGACACCCACCTACTCGGACGTGACAAACTTAATTACAGTCGGGATGATAACCGCAGACGAACTTCATCGGAGGTGCGCCGTGACACGGCCCGCTATAGAGGCGCCACACACCCTCTCTGCTTCACGAATGAGGTGCTGGATCACGAATTCCCTGAGGGGTTCAAGCCCGGCAATATTGAATCATATGACGGAACAACTGATCCCACAGTGTGGATCGAAGATTTTATTCTCCACATCCGCATGGCCCGAGGAGATGACATCCACGCTATCAAATACCTCCCATTCAAGCTCAAAGGACCAGCTCGACACTGGCTGAACAGCCTGCCTAGAAATTCCCTTGGCAGCTAGGAGGACTTGGAAGAAGCCTTCCTCAACAACTTCCAAGGTACATATGTCCGGCCACCCTATGCCGATGACCTAAGCCACATAGTTCAACAACCTAGAGAATCAGCCAGAAAATTCGGGACTAGGTTCCTAACCAAAAAGAATTAGATTGTTGACTGTCCAGATGCCGAGGCCCTAGCGGCCTTTAAACACAGCATCCATGACGAATGGCTAGCCCACCACCTCCGCCAAGAAAAGCCAAGGTCCATGGCAGCCCTCACGGCACTTATGACCCGCTTTTGCGCGGGAGAGGATAGTTGGCTGGCTCACAGTACAAACACAGCCAACGAAGCAGGCCCCTCCGAGGCCAAAAACAGCACCAGCAAGCTCCGGTGCAACAGACACAAGCGCCGAAGCAATGGTGATAACACCGATGACACCACAGTTCACGCCGGATTCAGCGGCTCCAAATCCAACCAGCGAAAGAATCCCTATAAAAGGAACGGCGGAGGACCATCCAGCTTGAACTGCACACTGGATCGTCCGTGCCAGATACATGGCACCCCAGACAAACCGGCCAACCGTACTAACAGAGATTGTTGGGTGTTTAAGCAAGCCAGCAAGGTAAATAGCGGAAACAAGGAAGGGGAATCGTAGAGCGAGGACGATCACGAGGAACCCCGACAGCCGAACACTGGGGGTAGAAGAAATTCCCGCTTCAAGTCAAAACGGTGAACATGATATATGCTACACACATCCCCAAAAGGGAGTGCAAGCGCGCACTCGGGGACGTTTATGCGGTAGAGCCAGTCGCCCCAAAATTCAACCCATGGTCGTCATTCCCGATCACCTTTGATCGTCGTGATCATCCAACTAGCACCCGTCACGGTGGTTCGACTGTATTGGTACTTGACCCAATCATCGACGGATTTCACATGACACGAGTCCTAATGGACGATGGTAGCAGCCTCAACCTGCTCTATCAAGATACAGTACACAAAATGGGCATTAACCCCTCACGAATCATGCCCACGACAACTACCTTTAAAGGAGTCATACCAGGCGTAGAGGCCCGTTGTACGGGCTCAATCACACTGGAGGTGGTCTTCGGTTCCCCGGATAACTTCCGAAGCGAAAAGCTAATCTTCAATATCGTCCCCTTCTGCAGCGCTACCACACACTGCTCGTACGAACCGCGTTTGCCAGATTCAACGCGGTGCCACATTATGCTTATCTCAAGCTCAAGATGCCCGATCCACGCGGCATCATTATAGTAAATGAAAACTTGGAACATTCCCTTCGCACAGAGGAGCATACTGCAGCCCTAGCAGCAGAAGTACAGAGCGTCCTTCTCAAGAGGCACCATAATTCGGCCGTCGAGCCCCTGGACATCGATAAGAAGGTCCGGACTACACTACAACAAGGTAGCTCGGTTCGTCAAGAGCTGAATTAGTAAATTCGGCCTCCGTCCCAGCCCCGATGAGGAAATGGCATCCATACCACGCGTACATAACTACGCACTCAAAACCCCATGGGTACTGACGGAGGCATAACTCGCTCGCGATCCACAGTGCGGCTTGACCGACCTTGGATTCACACGCTTTTATTTTTTCTTTTTATTATGGGTTTTTTCTCTTTTCGAGGTCTATGTGTATGACCCATTTGCAGAACACACCAAGGAGGCAAGGAGCTCTGGCATACAAGGGAATCCCCAGGTGGTCTCTATTAAATGATTGTCATACTTGTTTTACATACCCGCACGCAGCTCGCCCTTGGTTGGGGCATGTTAAATAGCCTTACCTGCTTATTACATTACTTACATAAAGTACGCCTCGACGTACTAATTACATCACAATGGTGAATAAATCGTGGCGTCAACTTATTACTTAATCTTCCTGTTCCTCACCTTTGTATATATTACTTATTGCACACGTATGCCATGGTACGTATTACTGCGCCAGGGGCTTCATTACACCCCGCATTACGGCAATAAAAGTCCGAACACTTTTCCTGTATAGTTCGGCACCCCGAACTTATAGCATTATATGCATCGGCTCCGAATCATGTCTTTGGTCAATAGTTGGGTTTCCCGGCTCATGTGCTTACTACCTTACGTTCTGTTATATCGGCCTGGGTAGTAAAGGGAGAACTAGTACGATTGTGTCCCGGTTCTTCCGGACGAGCACCTCGGTAGAGAAAGCCGAAACCTGACTGTCATGATGCGGCGAGAGTTGGTCTGCTGTTCGAGAGGTTCCAAATTGTTAGAGATTTTTCCGCTTATTGCGAAGAATCGGTTCCTCCGATTAGGCGTGTACAACGCCCCTAGTTCGACCTTCCGAATACCAGGGGCTTCGCCAACTTTCTTAATTGTCAAACTCCTATGGCTAAGTGAGGGCGGTAAAGGCCGCATAGTCTGATTGCCTTGTTCGTTGCGCTAAACACCTCCTTTAAGGACCAGAATGTGGAGTAAAGAGTGTTTAGATTTATCCCGAACACCCCCGTACTATCTACGTGGGGGCAGAAGCCGACGACTAGTCAACCCTCAGATTTCATAAACGGCCGCACGGGAGGTAAACTGTAAAATCACAAGCATTATAATACATAACATCATTGTTCCATATTACAGGACAGGATAATACAAATGTTCTCATGGGAATATGACATCCTTCGAACATTGCTCCACCACAAGGCGAGACCCCTCCAGGACGCCATCAAAATAGAGCTCGGGTCGATGATGCTCCTTGCCCTCCGGCGGCCCCTCGGTCATCAGCTTCTTGGCATCAAGCTTTGCCCAATGCATCTTGATGCGGGCAAAGGGCATATGTGCACCCTCAATACAGACCGACCGCTTCACGGCTTCGAGCCGTGGCCAGGCACTTACAAGCCGCTTAACAAGTCTGAAGTAGCTACTAGGCATAGGCTCGGCAGGCCACAGTCGGACTATCAGGTCCTTCATGGCTAGCTCTGCCGACTTGTGCAGCTCGACCAACTACTTTAGCTAGTCGATGAAGGGCAACGGATGTTCGGGTCCAAGATATTGGGACCAGAATAGCTTCTCCGTAGACATCCCTTCTTCGGCTCTGTAATGCTCGGCAACATCTGATATACTGCGCAGCAGATCCGTAAACGCCCTTGGAAAACCCAAATTCGGATAAGTACAAGGAAAGTTTCTTCTGCATACTTGCTTTGCATGGTGAAAGAATTACCCGCCGCAATCTCTTGGCCGCCTGAATTTCCTGGAGGGTGTTCTAGGCTTCGGCTCGTGCATCCTGTGCGCTCTAGCGGGACTTCGCTAGTTCAGACTCTTGCACCTTACAATCACGCTCCAAGGACTCAAATCTCTCGATCGCGCCCTCGAGCTGTTGCTGCGCCTCGCCAACCTGGGCCTCGTGCTTCTCGCGCGCGGCGCGTTCCTTGGCCGCTTTGTCCTCGGCCTCGGCTAATGTACCCACAGGTTACTGAATACCTTGGCTATCCTCCAGCTGCTTCTTCATGAGGCCGAGCTCTTCCTCGGCCCGCTCTAGTTTCCGCTTCAGTCCGGAGACCTCCGCATCATTAGTGGTGGCAGCCTCTAGCGATACCTGCTTATTCACATAGACAACTTATGTTAGACTCCTGCGATGTTTCTTCTCGATCCTCTGTTCGGCCTTTTCTTTCTGAACACCGAACAGAGCATCAGGGGCTACTGTCTATACTGTGATATTCTTCCTACAAACGTATTACTTACCTTAAAGCCTAATAGAAGGCTAGTGCAGGCTTCGGTCAGTCCGTTTTTTACAAACTGGACCTTCTCTATTACCGTGCCCATAAGGGCGCGGTGTTCATCCACAATACAGGCGCCTCGTAGCACCTCCAGCAGATTATCCCGTGCCTCTGGTTGGATAGAGGTCACCGGCGGAACAGGCACATTCCCTCCTTTTGGGGAATGCCGTTCGCTGGACTCCGGAGCCGCGTGGATCTTCGGAATGGTATCTGGCCCAAGTCCGAAGGGAACTCGGCCCCCGTCACCAGTCCCCATAGGGACTTTTCCCCCCATGTGTCCGGCGACTGAGGAATCATCCCGGGGCGCCACCCTGATGATTTCCGGAAGCCCCCCTCCGGTCGGGGAAGGTCTTTTGCGACACCACCTCGTCGTCACCCTTAGGAGAGACGGAATGAGCAGGTGGCGGAGACATGCTACCCATCTCCTTTGAGTCTAGCGACCCCTCTGTCGAGGATCGAGGGGAGCCATCGCGTGGTGGACTGCAATAACAAGGTTTAAGGTATATCAATATTACGAACCAGGAAGGCCAGACGTTTTCGGATTCTGGTACTTATGAGGCAGCCCGAGGCTTGGTTTGGCAAGGTCGCTCCGGACTGCTATCAACATCCCACACAGAGTTATCCGTGAGGGAGCCTCTAACCCTCTCAGGCGCTTTTGCCTTTGGATCTGCGGGCGCCGCTCTCTTCTTCCTCCCCATTTCAGGTGGGGAGTCGCTTTTCTCTTCCTCTTCGTCATCATCATAGCGGACGAAGAGGAAGTCTCGTCTTCAGACATCATGTCCAGAGTGCCTTTTTGGCGAGGGCCCTTTTTGGCCCCTTTGGCCGCTTTCTTGGCCGTCTTCTCCAGCACCTCATAAGGTGCTGGAAAAAGCATTTTCGTAAATAATGGGACTTGGTCTTCGGGCACCGGAGTCGGATAGTTAATCCCCTCCGCTATCTTGATCCAGGCCTGAAAACACGGGTAGGAAAGCTTAGGCTTTTTCTCAAAATCTGCTAGTAAAGGGTACGCCTTGAAAACATTAAAAGAGCTTACCGGGTTAGCCTGGCGTTTTAAGCTAAGCCCGTGATCTTCGGTCATGGGCGGTGGCATCTCGCCGACCTTGAAGAGCACTTTCCAGATTTCTTCGTGTGTCGTGCCGAAGAGCTCTAGTAGCGTCTGGTGCTTGGCCGGATCTTACTCCCACATATAGCAAGTCCGGCGTTGGCACGGAAGGACCCGACGAATGAGCATGACCAGGACCATGTTGACAAGCTTGATCTTCCTATCTATCATGCTCTGGATGCACATCTGGAGCCCAGTCAGCTCGTCCGAGGGACCCCAGGTTAGGCACCACTCTTGCCAGGAGGTGAGCCGCATCGGGATTCCGGATCGGAATGCGGGGGCCGCTACCCAGTTGGCGTCACGCGGCTCGGTGATATAGGACCACCCCGATTGCCACCCTTTCACCGTCTCTGCAAATGAGCCTTCGGGCCAGGTAACGTTGGGCATCTTGCCTACCATGGCGCCTCCGCACTCTGCTTGTTGACCGCTCACCACCTTCGGCTTCACATTGAAGGTCTTCAGCCATAGGCCAAAATGAGGCGGGATGCGGAGAAAGGCCTCGCACACGACAATGAATGTCATGATGTTGAGGATGAAGTTGGGGGCTAGGTCATGGAAGTCTAGCCCGTAGTAAAACATCAGTCCATGGATGAAGGGGTGAAGAGGGAAGCCCAACCCATGGACGAAATGTGAGGAACACAACCCTCTCATGGGGCTCTAGAGTAGGGACGATCTGTCCCTTGGCCGGGAGTCGGTGAGTGATCTCCTTGGCCAGATATCCGGCCTCCCGGAGCGCCTTGATGTCCCTCTTCTTGACGGAGGAGGCCATCCACTTGCCCCCAGCTCCGGATCCGGACATCTTTGGAGTGCTTTCTCGGGCAAGGGAAAAGCTAAAAGCTTGGGCGCTAGAGCTCAGGGACGGAACGACTGAGGAGGAGCAGGGGTGTGGGTAAAGAAAGGGAATCCTTATCCCCTTATAGAGGCCATGAATATCAAGCGTCTCCCCACTCGCCTTAAACTCGCCTATTCCCAAGGGCCGTGCAAATGGCACGGTTGGGTCGCCCACGCCTGTATTGATGAGAATCCCGTAATAAGGGGACACGATCTCTGCTTCGATAAGACGTTCCAATGGCAACCGCGTCTCGAAACATGGAGCGACAAACGAAAAACGGTTCGAAATTATGACCGGACAGACGTGAGGTCATCAGCAGATTAGACTCGTGTAAAAATATATATTCTCTTCGCGATCATGTATGGTGTGTGTGACAGGTCCGGATACTATCATCGCATCCGAAGACTACCTTGAAGTTCGGATAGAAGGGAACCTTCCTTGCAATGCCGAAGACAATCTGCGTGCCGGACTCCTCGTCATTGAAGCCAGGTTCAGGGGCTACTGAGGGAGTCCTAGACTATGGGGTCCTCGGGCGTCCGGCCTGTTATCCATGGGCCGGACTGGTGGGCTGTGAAGACATGAAGGCCGAAGATTGTACCTGTGTCCGGGTTGGAGTCTTCTTGGCGTGGAAGGCAAGCTTGGCGACCGACTATGAAGATTCCTTCTTCTGTAACCGACTCTATATAACCCTAGATCCCCCCCCCCCCCGGTGTCTATATAAACCGGAGGGGTTAGTCCGGAAAGGATATACTCATTACCATAGTCATACAGGCTAGGCTTCTAGGGTTTAGCCATTACGATCTCGTGGTAGATCAACTCTTGTAACACTCATATTCATCAAGATCAATCAAGCAGGACATAGGGTATTACCTCCATAGGGAGGGCCCGAACCTGGGTAAACATCATGTCCCCCGTCTCCTGTTACTATCAATCCTAGACACACAGTTCGGGACCCCCTACCCGAGATCCGTCGGTTTTGACACCGACAGGGTGCAGCGGCAGGCGGTGGACTGCTAAGTCCGGTCGCACGTCATGGACGTGGGGAGTGGTGGTGGCTAACCAGGGTTAGAAAAGATTAACCCTAAGTGGTACGCCCACTCCCCTTTATATAGACCTCCGAGGTGGGCTCAACACTTGATCACACTAGGAGTCCACATCCATTTTCCACTCGGATCCAATCTGAATGGGTTGCAGCCCCTTAAGTGTGTGACCCTATAGGTTCACGTACGCATGGACACGACCAAGTCGATGGTTAGTAGCGGCTCCTAGCATAATGTTCCAACTTCCATGTGTGTGTAAAGTCATTTGACGAACCTCGACAATGTGTCATATGCAACATTCCTTTTGCCTCACGATACTAGTTGTTGATCTCAAGGCGGGTATTTGTCACCCTTGTGATAGCTCGACCTCTCTTCTCAAAACCGTGATACATATTCTCGAACTGGGTTAACACTTAACCCAAGTCGCATGGCCATGCTTTCTAAATCTGATTACTTGAGAGGGCCCAGAGAATATCTCTCTAAATAGGAGGGGCAAATCCCATCTTGGTCAACCATGTGTCGCGGCATGTCTCACGACTCATCCGAAAGCTACCTCTATAACTACCCAGTTATGGAGTAGCGTTTGATAGACCAAAAGTGAGTCGATCCTCATCCCGAGAATATGCGAGGACCTTAGGTCTAGGACATGGCACAGACATTGTACTTGATACTAACAGATGATTATATCTCGCCGCGTCTCAAAGTGGGTCTGTCTGACTCGGTGATCTCTATCCCCGAGTCCCGAGTCCATACTATCAGTTTAGCATCTCCATGCACATGACTTGTGAAACATAGTCATCAACCGAGTCATATACTAGTCAAGGATATGAGTCCACATAACCTTATCAACTAGGGACCATTAGAACAATCACCATACAATACATAGTTCCACAAACAAGTCACATACTTATTGATACATATCAATCATGATGTTCAAGGACAATACAAAGGACTCATGAATACATATGGAAATATCACCATCACATGATTGCCTCTAGGGCATATCTGTTGGGGAACGCAATATTTCAAAAAAAATACCTACAGTCACGCAAGATCTATCTAGGAGCCGCATAGCAACGAGAGGGGAGAGTGTGTCTACGTACCCTCGTAGACCGAAAGCGAAAGCGTTTAGTAATGGCATTGATGTAGTCGAACGTCTTCATGATCCAATCGATCCAAGTAGCGAACGCATGGCACCTCCGCAATCAGCACACGTTCAGCTTGATGTCATCCCACTAACTCTTGATCCAGTTGAGGCCGAGGGAGAGTTCCATCAGCACGACAACATGGTGACGGTGATGATGAAGTTAGCAACGCAAGGCTTCGCCTAAACACTACAACGATATGACCGGGGTGTGTAACTGTGGAGGGGGGCACCACACACGGCTAAAAGATCAACTTGTGTGTCTTTGGGATGCCCCCTCCCCACATATATAAGGGGGAGGAGAGGAGGCTGGCCCTACAAGGGGGTGTGCCATGGGGGGAGTCCTACTTGGACTCCTAGTCCAAGTAGGATTCGGTCCCCCCCCCTTTCCTAGTCCAAGTAGGAGAAGAAGGGAAAGAGGAGAGAAGAGAAGGAAGGAGGGGGGCCGCCCCTCCCCTTGTCCAATTCGGACTAGGCAAGGGGAGGAGCGCCACTGCTGGTCGGCCCTTTCTCTTCTCCACTAAGGCCCATTGTGGCCCATTAATCCCCTGGAGGGTTCCAATAACCCCCCGGTACTCCGGAAAATGCCCGAACCTATCCAAAACCATTCTAGTGTCCAAACACAACCTTCCAAGATATCAATATTTATGTCTCGACCATTTAGAGACTCCTCGTCATTTCCGTGATCTCATCTGGGACTCCGCACAAACTTCAGTTCATCAAAACACAAAACTCATATTACAAATCGTCATCGAACGTTAAGCGCGCGGACCCTATGGGTTCGAGAACTATGTAGACATGACCGAGGCACATCTTCGGTCAATAACCAATAGCAGAATCTGGATGTTCATATTAGCTCCTACATATTCTACGAAGATCTTTATCGATGAAACAACATAACAACAGACGTTGTTCCCATTGTCATCGGTATGCTACTTGCCCGAGATTCGATCGCCGGTATCGTCATACCTAGTTCATTATGCTAAGCTAATGGATGGGTCTTGTCCATCACATCATTCTCTAATGATGTGATCCCGTTCATCAAATGACAACACATGTCTATGGCTAGGAAACTTAACCATCTTTGATTAATGAGCTAGTCAAGTAGAGGCATACTACACTACTAGGAAAAGGGCTATAGCTAATATGGACATTAATGGTGCACCATGTATGTGGTGTGCCACTACTATATAGAAGTGGCGCACCAGATACAGGTGCGCCATTAGTGTCCTCATTACTAATGGCGCATCAGACACACGGTGCGCCATTACTAACAATTTTTATTATTTTTATTTTTCCAAAACTAGTAATAGCGCACCAAGGCACAATGCGCCATTACTAGTTGAAACTAGTAATGGCGCATCAGTGTATAGTGCGCCATTACTAGTTCAAACTAGTAATGGCGCACCACAACCATAGTGCGCCACTACTAACATTTTTTTATTTTTTTGCAAAAACTAGTAATGGCGCACCACATAACAGTTGTGTCATTAGTAACAAGGGTTACTAATGGCGCATTGTTAGGTGGTGCGCCATTACTAACTTTCTTTGCACCCCCCCTGGACCACCTTTTCAGTTTTAGAAAAAATAAAAGAAAATGATGGAAATGTCAAAAATATAAAAGAAAATAAGTTTCCCATGTGATATGTGGTCTAAGTGAACAAAGGTATATTTAATATACATGTTCACTACAAAAAAATACACTTCCGTGATGATATGTGTTTGTCACAGTAGGTCGCTTTTCTTGTCATGCATGTACATCCATGACAAATTTATGACAGAATCAAGATAGTCATACCTGTGCTGTCATAGAAGTGTTCCATGACATTACCAAAATTATCATCATGGAAGTGTCCACTTTCATGACGATAAATCGCGCGTCACAGAAGTGCTTTCGTCAAGGGTGACCGACACGTGGCATCCACCGTAACGGAACGCCGTTAAGCTATCGGGTCGGGTTTTGGATCCGATAACCCGTTAACAGCCCCGACCAATGGGGATTTTCCACGTGTAAAATCATCATTGGCTAGAGGAAACACGTGTCAGCTCATCGTCGGGACAGATGTCATCCACTCACTGGACAGAAGGCGCCTATGATACATCGACACGTGGCACAACCCAACAAGTTTAAATGGGCCGGCCCAACTAAAGGCCCACAAGATTTGGTGGACCATAATGGGCCGGCCCAGCTAAAGGCCCATGAGATTTTGCGGACCATAATGGGCTGGCATAGCTAAAGGCCCACAAGATTTCGTGGGCCATAATGGGCCGGCCCAGGCACAGGACCACAAGATTTTTGTGTGCCATAATAGGCCGGCCCAGGTAAAGGCCCACAAAATTCTCGCGGATCATAATGGGCCAGCCCAGCTAAAGGCCCATGAGATTTCGCCGACATTAATGGGCTGGCCCAGCTGTAGGCCCACAAGATTTTGAGGACCCTAGTAGGCCGGCTCGTTAACTGGTTGCCATGTTTTGGTCCAAATGCCGGCCCATATTTGATACGGTCTATTAATGGCCTTCCACGCTCCGGGCCTAATAGTGGCCCATACGAGATCCGGCCCGTTAAAAGCCTACCATGTTCTGGGCCAAATTACGGCCCAGATCAGGTCCGGCCCTTTAAGAGGTTTTGGGCCTAATTATGGCCCATATCAGATTCGGCCCGTCAACTGGACACTATGCTTTTGGGCCCACTTGCTAAAGGCCCACTTAGTAATTCGGCCTGATATTAGTTTTGGCCTGTTAAGGGCCCGTTTAACATTTCGGCCCTATATTAATTTCATCCTGTTAAAAGCCCGTCATATAGTTGGGCCTAACTACGGCCCGGTTTGCATCCGGCCTGCTCACAGCCGATATCTGATTGGGCCAAACAAGGACCGAGACAAATTTTCGGCCTGTTAAAAGCCCGTGATTTGATTCGCACAATCATGGGCCGCGGTTCATTTCGGGCTGCTGCCGGCCCGTTAGCTGATCGACACGTTTCAGGCCCAACCTACATCGTGATTGCATGACGGCCTGATTATGTACCGTAATTTTATGGTTTGGCCGGTTTACTGCGAAGACAGGATATATATACAGTAAAATAACTGCAGCATCATGAATAAGAAAAAACCTATACTATACAATAAAGAAATTACGGCATATTACATCCACTGGGCATCAAAGTTTGCCACTATGATAATAAAGCACAAGCAGACAGCAGATTACATACACTGGGCATCAAAGATCGCCACTAGTGCAAATAAACACACCGACAAAATAATATACAAAACCGACAGCACTTCAATAGAGTTCAAGAAAGGTTAGCCCTGCTGGGGAGCTGCAGCGCAAGCAGCTGAGCAAGATGATGAGACTGCGCTTGTTCAACACTTATATCTTCCTCAGTCTGAAAGATAAACAAGCAGACAGATGACAAGTTTTGCACATAAAAGTATCAGTGCTGACAATTCATCACATTTCTTACTGACGAATAAAGTGACACAGTTTAAATTTGCATTAACACAATATGGTATTGTTCTGGTCAAGACATGGCAGGAAATGACATTGTGAAGGAGTTGGCAGCTTCACGACACCACTGGATTACAGATCAAGAACTCATAAGTATCAATGGTTAGTGTGCTGTCAATTTATACCATTTCAGATTGGCAAATAAAGAGACGGTTTAAATAATAGTAGAATGATATGACATTTTTCATAGTTAAGACATTGCAGAATATGACATTGTGCTGTAGTGGGTAGGTTCACCACACCACTAGATTACAGATGAAGAACAAAAGCATACGTGCAGTGCAAAAGAAGATCACTTGCTTTGTATAGTTTAATTTACATGGTATGAAGAAGGAACACGGTTGACGAACTTTTGTTTATGAACTACATATAATAAACTTTAAACAAGTAATTTGATGCAAACACCAAAAATAAACAGCTATTGTAGTCATGCCTAACCAAATATATACAACAAAGTTTGAAGGCTTGAGATGGACAAACTTACATTATTGGTGAAGACAGGCTCTATAAAGGCCTTGTCTATGCTGATGGGAGGGCAATTCAAGAAGTTTACCACATAATCTTCTTCAAAAGCATTGCCTTTATTCTACATTTTGTTAAGAGTAAATATAGATGTGATAATATACGAAAAAATGGAGAATATTTAAGATAAGATGAAGAGTGATGCTACATAACCAAGTAGTTGTAAATGTAAGTGCAGCGATATAGGCAAAAGGTACAACCAAGAGCAATGCATAGCTAAACTTCTTCAGTACCAACCTTATGGTAAGAGTAAATATAGATCTGATGTGTAGAAAATGGAGGGCAAAGGAAAATAAGCTGCAGAGTGATGGTACATGAACAACTATCTTTCATTATAAGTACACTGATAAAGGACATCATGTACTTACAAGAACAATGCAGAGCTAAAAAAACATTGGCATTGGATATATTCTACACTAATGTAACCATTCATACAGATCAGATAATTTGGAGCGAACAAATGATAAGCAAGCTATCATGCATACTGCTGTCACATAATGAACCAGGTATGTATGCAAGTACAGTGATACAGGACAACAGGTACTAACAAGAGCAAAGCAGTGGGCAGCATATTTGAACTATCCTGTCGTTCTTGTCAAACCAGAATTCTTCTTCGAGCAGATTTCTTGCAAAAAAGATCCGTAAGGCACATGCGAAAAAGTAGAAGTTCAAATTGTCATATGATTTCATAGACAGTACCTCATCCTGGGAACGAGACCAGTGCATAACAAGGTTTTTCCATTCAATGTCTTCTAAATTTAGCACAGGAGACTTCACCAGGAATTCGTTTATAGACTTGCCATCAAAGTGTGATTTCCTCAGGTAACACCGATACTGCTGCAATGCTTCCTTGAAGCACAAGCAAGCTTTGCTCATCATGACTATCCAGATTGACCCTCGCCTAGTTACAACAATGTAATGTAAATCATTGATGTGTTCAATCAGCAAAAATAGGAAAATAATAGCCTTGAATAATAGCACTTACACGTAAGTTGGACAGGAAGATGTGAAAATGGTGTTTGTCTTCACAGTAATCTTCCCATGATGGGAATATATGCATGTAGTCCCTAACAACATTGAAAGCATTGTCTTTTAAACTAGGAATAAATGGAATGGGGTTCCAATCTGCAGGAATTGGCCGTCTCTACAGTTGGGATAGGTCTTCGGCTGGTGGACTTGCTGTACTTTTTGCTGGAGTGGGATTTTTCTGTGTTACAGCTGGTGTTATGGCAAATGAAATCGGTATACCTTTTGCTGAAGTGCAGGTCCTGTGTGGTGGGGCTAGTGGTGTGGCCAGTGAAGTATGGGTACAGTCTGCTGGAGTCGGTCCTACGTTTTGTGTCACTGGTTGTACAGCCAATATAAGTGGGGTGTTGTCTGATTTCTCCAGCACCACCATGTTTTTCAAGGACTTTGCTGGTGCTCCTTCAGGTTCGGCAATCACCCTCTTCCTTTTTGATGTCTGATGCACAAGAACAACATTTGAGTGGAAAAACATGGTATGATGACAGATGGAATATGTATTGATAATGGATGGCATGGCATCTTGACATATATGATGAGTAAACTAAGCAGATGGCGGTGCAACAAAGTAGAAGAAATGCAATACAACATATGCAAGATACCCGCAATCAATAAAACATTGCCAAATTAGAACAGGCACCTTGATGGGTGAACAGGACAGGCCATCTGCCTTTGACTCCTCGAGGTTAGAATAGTCATTAGGATCATATTCTAAACAAGAATCAATAGGTGGGGAGCGTATGAGTTTCATTGCATCCAGAATGGCACTCAATGCCTTCGTGCCAATTTTGTAAGTCATTGAAGTGTTTAGCTTCAAGAGTGGACTGCTGCTAGTGCGACACAAAGCAGCTACACAGATCATAGTGTAGATATAACGGGAAAACCTTAAGCATCAGAGTAAAATCACCAAAGTGGAACTTGCTGGAATATATGTGCTAGTATTGCCGGTATGGCTAGAAAGGCTTTGGATACCAGCTCTCTTCAAGTGAAGGTGCGGTACTGTTAATATCAATGTAACTCTCAAAGGCGACACAGCTCCCCGATTTCCTTACTATTCTTATAGGATTCAAGTGGGCATGGCACTACAAATCCTATTCCTATGTTTACAAGATCCTACGAATCAAAGAGGCTCAAAGTGTCCATCACAACCGACCGTATAGACCTCTACACTGCAAATGTCCCTACTCATCTTCAGTACAAGGAACATATTGTACTACTATCATACTCCCTCCATTCCAAAATATAAGTCTTGGTAGAGATTTCCACTATGGATCACATACAGATGTATCCAGGTACATTTTAGAGTGTAGATTCACTCATTTTGCTCCATATGTAGTCTATGGTGGAATCTATACAAAGACTTGTATTTAGGAACGGAGAGAGTGCATATTAAAGAAGAATGGAAGAGGAACATGGTAAAGAAGAGCAAGCAGATTTTGGATAATAAAATGTTGGTTGCGCAGTGCCCACACATGATGAACCAGAGCACATTAAGAATGCAAGTCCTAGATGTCTCTCGACCATTTTAGGCGGTTGGATGAAGATCCTACGTCTCCTAACCCTTCTTCTTCCTCGTCTCTGATTCTTCCCATACAGAACACCGGACGAGCCGCCGGCGGGACCACCGGCCCCCACCGCTTGTGTTCCTCCGCCACCCCCACCCCCACCCCCAACCCCCACCTGTGTCGAGTTTTCTTCATTCGGTGAGGCCCCACAACCACCCGAGCCCCTTCGATCGCACCGGCGAACTCCAACGAGCTCTGAAAAATCGACTCACCCAATTTTGAAATTTAGTCTACTGTGATTTAACTAGTGTGGACTATAAAAGGGGAAAACAATAAGCATTGCAAGTATGGTGTTGAGCGTGCCATGGCGGATCTAAAGGTGCAAACCGGACAAAGGCAACTTCGCAACCAAGACAAGAAATCAGAGTAAAGTAGTGGCGATCTATTTTCTTGCTGCGATAAATAAGTTGAGCAGATACGAAAGAGTACCGCCTCTGGTGCGGCGCCGTGTAGGCATCTGCTGAGAATTTCACGGTGCTGCGGTAGCGATGACTGTCGGTGGTGTGGGAGCAGATCTAGGAGGGTAGACGGTGGCGGCGGGGCGTGGTGGATGAGACGGCCGTAGGAGCGGCGCCAGCAAGGTGGACGACGGCGGGGATGAAGTGAGAGGACGGGATGCAAGGATCCCGGTCTGATGCCATGGATGAGAGAGGTCGATCTCTTTTAATGGACGGCGGCGTCGAGGTATCAGCTCCGGCGTGGTGGAGGAGGACGGCGGTGGATGGGGTGGCGGACAGCGGCGGACGGAGGAGGGTGGCGTCGAGGTATCTCTCTCTCTCTCTCACACACACACACAAACACACACACACATGCAAGCACGCACGCCCCCCCCCCCACACACACACTAAGACTCCATCTCTCTCCCTCTCTCACACACACACAAACTAAGACTCCATCTCTCTCTCCTCTCTATCTCTCTCTCACACACACACTAAGACTCCATCTCACACACACATGCTCTAGGCGGAGCATTTGTTCCTACCACCCTTCATCCAACCTTACCCGTATGATAAACAATCACCTTTATTTACTTGCATAACATGGACAAATTCCACTTTACTTTAGTAGTCAGCAAGCTTATCATCTGTACCCTTATAAAAAATGAGTTGGTGGTGATGGTGTGCCTGCCATCTTGTAATACAGACCGTATGATCTATATCTGAGGATAGAAAGCAAACTATGATAATTTTACAAAAGATACCGGCACCTCTCTCCACATCATTATCTCTCGCAACCTCATTGCTCAGCAATCAAAAAAGGAATAAGTCTCTGGAACAATCTAGCATGCATGGTGGCCGCTGCCACCTGCCGGCGCCGTCCATCCCCATGCCTCCGCCCATTCCGACCACCAGTCACCACCACGCTCCACTCCTCCTCGCCTTATCTCTCATCTTTCATTTTTTTGATGACGTTCTCGAGATACCAGTTTTCCGATAAAATTCTTGAGATATCACTGGTTTTTACACATGGGATTACTCCTGCATGGGTCAATCACAATAGGTGTTCTGTAAAAAATGCATATTGATGTTCCGTGCAATGCACGAGAATCTTGCTTGTAATTATATAACGCAAATCACGAGCAGGAAGTGACATTTTTTGACACAACCACGTTAATGTCAGGACCCCGATTCCAAGCCACATCGATCTAGCCGGTAACACCTCATATCACTTTGCGGCCTCACGCACGGTATCCCACGGGTGTCGCCTTACCATGGCCCGGGACCGTTTGCGCCTTTTGGCTCATGTATATGATAGTGTCGCTAGCATCCATATGACAGAGAACCCGGGCCGACATGGCTAGTCGTGAACCCAAAGCGGCACAGACCTATGGAGACAGGCATACATGAATCACATCTAGCATGTCGGTCATCAGCGAGTGATTCCGGGCTATAGCACTGGGCTAATAGGACTCCGGGGAACCCGGGCTGTAGCAGGCTAGGCATGACTCCGGAAGTCACCGCGTGACATTTCCCCGAAGGGACAGACATAGGAACGACGTGAAACACATGCCGGCCAGTCAAGTGTCCTGAGCAGTAGTGCTGGGCTAGCAGGACTCCGGTGAACCGGGCTGTAGCGGCCTACTATGGCTCGGGGAACACTAGACTACATTTCCCCATAAGAAGGCTGCCAAGGATAAACAACTAGATTGTCGGATCCCACTCATACCAAGCATTTCAATCATACATACAATATGCCCGATATGAGTACATACAACATGGCATCACAACAAAACTCTACAACTCAAGTACTTTATTTAAAGGCTCCAGAGAGCCATACATAACATGTTCATACAGATAGGGGTCACATGACCCGACACTCAAGTCATACAATCATACAAGCACAAGCGGAAGCAACTAGTCTGAGTACAGACACTAGAAAGAAAGAAGGCTTCTCAAAGCCTGATTATCTACATAGCCTCCATGGCCAGGATCACCACCTGGGTGGCTAGTCACTCGTCGACGTCAAGGTCTACGTAGAACCCATCGGAGGGGGCGGTGTTGTCGTCTGAAAACAGTAATTAAGCAAACATGAGTACAAAGGTACTCAGCAAGTCTTACAACAGAACCTACTATACATGCTTATTCTCAAGAAGGTGGTGGGGTTATTGCAGCAAGCCAGCTTTGACTCTTGGCTAAGCTATCCTACGGAACTCCACTAGTAAAATAGTTTTCGCACACGAGACCACTACTCACCAGCACAATACTCCACCGGGGATCCTCCCTCGTCATCCTACGAGAGGGTCATCCTCGGTACTCACACTTATCTTGAGTCTTTTAGTAGTATCCATTAACTTGTCTATGAACTGTATAGGCAACCAAGTAGTCCTTTACCGCGGACGCGGCTATTCGAATAGTTTTATGCCCTGCAGGGGTGTACTTCTTCATACACGCTTTCACCACTTACCGCCGTTTACATGACATGTACTCGGCAACCTTCAAGCGGAAGCCCAGCGAGGGTGTCGGCCATGGCCTACCTAAACACTTAAGTCTCTAGTCCAGGTTTATCGCTTGTCCAGGTTCCATCCGCAGGGAGTCCGTCCGAGGTTTCCACATACGGCCCCGAACGATGTGAACAGGGTCCCGAGACGCCAAACGGGCGCCCAGCATACCCGGCCACAGTGTATCTACCGCAACATAGCCCACCCCTAGGGTCAGCGCTACGCACGGCCGCCAACACATAACCTACAAACACCAGAAACTATTTGCAACTCCTGGACAGAGTACTAGGGTGATTAAGAAGCCGAGAGGGCCCATTGGTTTTGGGACCAATGTATGGTAGTAACTGCATCTTAAGTCACACATACAGATCTCAGTTCTTATGGACGGCCTCAATGAAACAACCCACCATGTACTCCTACATGGCCTCTCATCGATACCAAAACATGTTCAACACATTCCTCATATTACCGACATAATCATATCACTCTAGCCCATCACCCAGATGAACCAGACCTGACAGAACTCTAAGCATAGCAGACATAGCAAGGTAGGAATCACATACATGGCTCAATCAACTCCTACACATGCTAGTGGGTTTCATCTAGTTACTGTGGCAATGACAGGTCATGCAGAGGATAAGGGTTCAACTACCGTGGCACATAGCAGTTTGAATTGCGAGGTCTTAATGCAGTAAACAAGAGCAGAAGCGAGAACATGGGTTGCATCGGAATGATCAATGGGTTGCTTGCCTGTTGTAGAGGTAGTAGGGTACTGCCCTTCAGACGGATACTCGGGGTTATCCTCGGAGGTAGAACCTACCACGAAAGACACACGGAAACATAATCAACACATGGCAATATGCAACAATATGATGCATGCTATGACATGGCAAGATGAAAGTGTCTTGGCCTAATGCAAGCTAAAACAGAAGGGGATGAACTCATTTGAATCAAAGATTCAATTATTAGCTCATTAAACATGGCTTTATTAGTGCATTACCTTATTCTGCTTAAACAGCAAGGCTAACTTGTTTTGTCATGCATGAAACCATTACAGATGGATAGATTGAATTTTTCTGATCATTTTTCATATATAAATCTTTGCATTTGGAGCTATGGTTGATTTTCTATGATTTTTAGAAGTTTTGATTATTTTCTGGATTTCCTATTAAAGAATAAATCCATTAATTGAATTAATGCGTCAGCACTGCATCACTGTGACGTCAACGGGTCAAAGGCGCCAGCCCAGGTCAAACCTGACTGGTGGGCCCCTTCTGTCAGTCTCTCAGCTAACTAATAGAGTTAGTTAGTGTTTAGTTAGCACTAAACTGGGTTAGTTAGGCTCTGGGCCCACATGTAAGTGAGAGAGGGTTAGTTAACAACGTCATTAACATCTAACAGAGTGGTTAGCTCTAATTTAAACTAATCTCAATTAGTTAGAAGCCAGCCCCACATATCAGTGTCTCAGACAGAGTCAAACTGGGGTCAAACCCCTGGTCAGCGGGGTTAATCCCGCCGGCGTTGAGTCGCCGGCGAGGCGGAGACGGCGAAGAGCTTCAGAAATCGCCCACAGGCGATCAAATCGACCGCGGTTTGGTCCTACGCATAGCTGGGGCTTGCACACATCTAGTAGGGCAAGTGGGAGGAGCTGGGGTGGAGCGAGCTCGCCGGAATCGAGCTCGTGGCGGCGGCCGGAGCTCGGCCGTTGGTGGTTTTGCTGCTGTAGCAAGCTAGGGGGGAACGGACGTTCCAGCGAGGCGCTACGAGGTGTGGTGAGTGCGTTAGGCACCCACGCTTGACCAAATGGCCACCGGAGTGACGCCGGCGTCGAGCTCGCGCGGCGGCGTGCTACGGTGAGAAAGGGGCGGAGTCTACGTCGAGCACATGAAGCAGGGAAGAGGGGGGTCGATAGAGGAGCTCACGGCGGTTGCAGAACGCGTCTCAGCGGGCTTGGGGGAGGTTGGACATCGTCGGGGCGTTGCCGGCAATCTCGGCGGACCAAGGAAGAAGAAGGCGTCGGGGAGGCGCTTGGAGGCGTCCAGCGTCGCGTGAGTCAATGAGGAGGTCGAGGACGACAACGCGGAGTTAATGGGCTTGTCGGAGGGGGCGAGTGGGTGGCTCTGGTGATGACTACGGCGAACGGCGGCGAGGGTCACGCTCGGCCATCGCGGGAGAGGGTGAGGGAGACGAGGGGGAGAGTGAGGGAGGAAGAGAGGGGAACGTGGGGGTCGGTGTGGCACCCCTGGACGTCCCCACGGCGTTGGCAGAA
Source organism: Triticum monococcum (assembly GCA_034509565.1). NCBI lineage: Eukaryota > Viridiplantae > Streptophyta > Magnoliopsida > Poales > Poaceae > Triticum > Triticum monococcum. The sequence goes on from CM067846.1 coordinate 188,018,928, forward strand.
GCAGGAGGTGGCCGGCGTGTGGCTGCGGGCGCCGGCCACGCGCTCCTCGTCCTCCTGGCGGGAGGAGGAGGACGACTGGCAAGGCCAGTCGGCTGGGCCGAGCCAGGTGGGCTGGGCCAGCACAGGTGAGGCCCAGGTGGTTTCCCTCTCTCTCTTTTTTTGATTTGTTTCTGTTTTCTATTTTTTTCTTCAACTGTTGGGCTTTATTAAAAATACTAAAACATTTCCAAAAATCCTGGAAATAATTGTGGGCTCTGTTTAGAATATTTCCAACAGCAAACATTTATTTCCAAAATTATTTGAGCATTTAAATGCCCAAAATCAGATACTTATGATTTAATTCAATGACCTTCTATTGACCTAGAAAATTGTGCACCAATTTTGCCAGAGGTTCTAACCCAAGACAAAGAGGGTGAACTTTTTAGAAGGGCATTTCAGGTTCATTGAAAATAATTTTAGTAAACCCTAGTTGTTTCCAGGGGGTGTTGGGGGTTCTATCATCCCCATTTCAAACTTAAAAGGAAATTAAAGATGATGCCCACTCTAATGCTTGAACTAGCTGGGGTGTGACAACTCACCCCCACTCAAAAGAATCTCATCCCGAGATTTAGGATCCTCCGGAAAGCAGGTGGGATACTCGAGTCGAAGACGATCCTCCCTTTCTGAAGTGGCTTCTTTCTCGGAATGGTGTGACCATTGAACCTTGAGAAACTTGATATTACGACGTCGAGTGGTACGCTCGGCTTGATCAAGGATACGAACGGGATATTCCCGATATGAGAGGTTATCTTGTAGATCAAGCGTTTCGTGGTCCACTCCACGGATAGGATCCGCGAAGCAATGCCTGAGTTAAGAAACGTGGAAGACATTGTGAACTCTAGAAAGATGCAAAGGTAGTTCCAATTGGTAGGCAACTTCTCCTCGTTTGGCAAGAATGCGAAAGGGTCCAATGTAACGAGGAGCCAATTTGCCTTTGATACCGAAATGATGGGTTCCCTTTAACGGAGTAACCCGAAGGTAAGCCTTCTCGTCGACTTCATAAGTCATAGGCTTATGTTTACGATCATATTGACTCTTTTGGCGAGATTGGGCTGTTTTCAATTTCTCACGAATAACGCGAACCTGTTCTTCTGCTTCCTAAATCATATCCGAACCAAAGAGTTGTCTTTCCCTGGTTTCTGACCAGTTAAGAGGCATTCGACATTTTTGTCCATAGAGAACCTCGAAGGGAGCTTTGCCCAAGCTAGCTTGATAACTATTGTTGTAAGCAAACTCCGCGAATGGAAGGCATTTCTCCCAACCCATTCCGAACGAGATGACAGAGGCTCGGAGCATATCTTCCAGAATTTGATTGACTCATTCTACTTGACCACTTGATTGAGGATGGAAGGCGGTGCTAAAGGAGAGATGAGTCCCCATAGCATTTTGGAAACTTTCCGAAAATCGAGAGGTGAAAAGGCTCCCACGGTCTGAGTTAATTTCCAATGGGACACCATGAAGAGACACTTTTCGGGAGATGTATAATTCGGCTAGCTGGCTAGCAGTGATACTCTCACGAATAGGTAGAAAGTGGGCTACCTTGGAAAGTTGGTCGATCACGACGAAGATGGCATTATTCCCTCTCTTGGTCCTGGGAAACCCAGTGATGAAATCCATACTGATTTTATCCCATTTCCATTCAGGAATAGCCAAAGGTTGAAGGGTGCCAGCAGGCCGTTGATGCTCTGCTTTAACACGACGACAAACGTCGCAATTAGCAATGTATTAAGCGATTTCTCTCTTCATCCTAGTCCACCAAAACCTCTGGCGTAGGTCTTGATACATTTTAGTACTACCGGGATGAATGGTGAGAGGGGATTCATGAGCTTCCTTAAGGACCAGTCGCCTCAGGTTTCGTGCCTTTGGAACCACTAGGCGATTTCCAAAGTATACGACACCTTGATCATCAATGGAGAAACAATTCGCGACTCCTTTCTTAATGTTTCTCTTAATACGGGAGATTCCCGGATCTACCTTCTGTGCCTTGATGATCTGATCCGTAAGGGTAGGTTTCACCACCAGGGTAGATACGAATCCTCGAGGAACAATGTGAAGATTAAGCTTACAAAATTGCTCATGGAGAAGTGATTGACTTTGTTGTAACATCAGGTTGTAACAATAGGACTTACGGCTTAGCGCATCAGCCATGACATTGGCTTTGCCCGGGGTGTAAGTTATTCCTAAGTCGTAATCCGAGATCAACTCGACCCAATGTCTTTGCCTGAGATTCAAATCTGGTTGGGTGAAGATATATTTCAAACTTTGGTGATCGGTGAAGATCTCGCAACGATTACCGAGAAGGTAATGTCGCCTAGTTTTAAGTGCATGGACTATAGCCGCAAGCTCTAGATCATGTGTGGGATAATTTTCCTCATGTGGATGTAATTGCCGTGAAGCATAGGCAATTACCTGACGATCTTGCATGAGTATGCAACCTAGTCCTTGTCGCGAGGCCTCGCAATAGATAATAAAGTCCTTGGAGAAATCGGGTGGTACCAGTACGAGAGAAGATGTCAGGCGTCTTTTCAGTTCCTGAAAGCTGAACTTGCACTGTGGAGTCCACTCTAACTTTTTATCTATCTTGAGGAGTTCATTTAGAGGTTTAGCAACCTTGGAGAAATTCTCGACGAAGCGGCGGCAATAGCTCGCTAAGCCAAGGAAGCTTCGAACTTGCGTGACCGTCTGAAAGTGCAACTATCCCTAGGTGGTTTTGGTAATTCATAACAACATATAGCTCATTGAGCTAATGCTATTCCAAGATGATTATTTTAGGAAAGCTCAATGATTGGCATGGCATGGATGGTGAAAGTGGAACCCTCAAAATGCTAAGGACAAAGCATTGGCTCAAGCTCAAAAGCTCAAGACTCTTCATTTTATATTTTAGTGATCCAAGATCACATTGAGTCTTTAGGAAAAGCCAATACTATCAAGGAGGGATGAGGTGTTGCTTAATGAGCCTCTTGCTTCATGTGCTTAGTGATATGCTCCAAAACCCCCAACTACTTTCCCATATCCACATATGACCTAAACCCTAAGCCAAACTCGGTCCTACCGATTCTTCCTATCCGGTGCCACCGAGTTTCACTTGTCATAAGCCACTGCCAAACCCTAGCAATTCGGTTCTACCGATAGGGATCTCGGTCTCACCGAGATGGGATTGCAAACTCTCTATTTCCCTTTCGTAACTTTTCGGTCTCACCGAAAGAGCGGATCGGTCCCACCGAGATTGCAATGTAAACTCTCTGTTTCCTTTTTGTAACTTTTCGGTCTCACCGAAAGAGCAAATCGGTCCCACCAAGTTTGCCTGACCAACTCTCTGGTTAGCTAGTTACCAAAATCGGTCTCACCGAGATTACGTTATGCCCTAACCCTAACAAAATCGGTCCTACCGAGTTGCATGTCAGTCCCACCGAAAATGTCTAACGGTCACTAGGTTTACCTTCTCGGTCCGACCGAGTTTGTTGATTCGGTCCCACCGAGATTGGAAAACTGTGTGTAACTGTTGGATTTTGTGTGGAGGCTATATATACCCCTCCACCTCCTCTTCATTCATGGAGAGAGCCATCAGAACACATCTACACTTCCAATTCATATGTTCTGAGAGAGAACCACCTACTCATGTGTTGAGACCAAGATATTCCATTCCTACCATATGAATCTTGATCTCTAGCCTTCCCCAAGTTGCTTTCCACTCAAATCTTCTTTCCACCAGATCCAAATCCTATGAGAGAGAGTTGAGTGTTGGGGAGACTATCATTTGAAGCACAAGAGCAAGGAGTTCATCATCAACACACCATTTGTTACTTCTTGGAGAGTGGTGTCTCCTAGATTGGCTAGGTGTCACTTGGGAGCCTCCGACAAGATTGTGGAGTTGAACCAAGGAGTTTGTAAGGGCAAGGAGATCGCCTACTTCATGAAGGTCTACCGCTAGTGAGGCAAGTCCTTCGTGGGCGATGGCCATGGTGGGATAGACAAGGTTGCTTCTTCATGGACCCTTCGTGGGTGGAGCCCTCCGTGGACTCGCGCAACCGTTACCCTTCGTGGGTTGAAGTCTCCATCAACGTGGATGTAGGATAGCACCACCTATCCGAACCACGGGAAAAACATCCGTGTCTCCAATTGCGTTTGAAATCTCCAAACCCTTCCCTTTACATTCTTGCAAGTTGCATGCTTTACTTTCCGCTGCCAATATACTCTTTGCATGCTTTCTTGAATTGTGTGATGATTGCTTGACTTGTCCTAGAATAGCTAAAATCTGCCAAGAACTAAAATTGGGAAAAGGTTAAGTTTTTATTTGGTCAAGTAGTCTAATCACCCCCCCCCCTCTAGACATTCTTTCGATCCTACAAGTGGTATCAGAGCTTTGGTCTCCATTTGCTTTGATTTCCATAGCTTTTGGTGGTCATAGCCTTGGTTTCACAACCTAGGAGAGTATGGCATCTAGCGAGGGAAATTATCACCGTAGAGGTCCTTACTTTGATGGTACTAATTTTGCTAGTTGGAAGCATAAAATGAAAATGCATATTCTTGGACATAACCCCGCCGTTTGGGCTATTGTGTGTGTTGGTTTGCAAGGTGACTTCTTTGATGGGAGAGAACCAAACCGTGAAGCTACCGCGGATGAGTTGAAGATGTTGCAATACAATGCTCAAGCTTGTGATATTCTCTTCAACGGATTGTGCCCCGAAGAATTCAACAAAATCAGCCGTCTTGAGAATGCAAAGGAAATTTGGGACACTTTGATTGATATGCACGAAGGTACCGACACCGTCAGGGAATCCAAATTGGATGTGCTTCGAAGTCAACTTGACAAGTTCAAAATGAAGGATGGTGAAGGTGTCGGTGAAATGTACTCTAGGCTTGCTCTCATCACAAATGAGATTGCCGGCTTAGGAAGTGAAGAGATGACCGATAGATTCATCATCAAGAAGATTCTAAGAGCCTTGGATGGAAAATATGATACCGTGTCCACATTGATCCAAATGATGCCCAATTACAAAGATCTCAAGCCAACGGAGGTAATTGGAAGAATTGTTGCTCATGAGATGTCACTTAAGGATAAAGAGGAACTTCACAACAAATCTAGTGGTGCCTACAAAGCCTCGTGTGAAGCCCCTACATCATCAAGTGAGAAACAAAACTTCAATGAAGAATTGAGCTTAACGGTGAAGAACTTCAACAAGTTCTACAAGAGTAGAAGCAAAGATAGAAGCTTCAAGTCAAGGTCCTACAATGACAAAAGATCTTCTAGTCAAGAGCGAAACTGCTACAATTGTGGAAGACCCAGACACTATTCCAATGAGTGTACGGCTCCCTACAAGAGAAGAGAAGACTCTCCAAAAAGAAGAAGCAAAAGAGAAGAATCACCACCAAGAGAGAGAAGGAGTAGATATGATCGTTATGGACGAAGATACTCATGGAGAAGCAAGGATTCGGAAAGGAAGGAAAAATCATCAAGGAGCTACACAAAACGAAGACATCAAGCTCATGTTGGTGAATGGGTATCCGGCTCCGACTCCGAAAGCCACTCCGAGAGAAGTTATCACTCTGATTCCGAATATACTCAAGATGAAGGTGTTGCCGGTCTAGCACTTGTGTCAACCAACTCCTATGACATATTTGACTCACCAAATGAAGGAATTGGAAGATGCTTCATGGCCAAAGGTCCTAAGGTAACACACCCCGAGTATGTTCATTTTAATAGTGATGAAGATGACTTGTTAGGTGATGATGATTTACTTGTTGACAACTCTAGTGATGAATACTATAATGAAACGTCAATTAATCATGCTAATCAAGATAAAACGAATGACAATGATAAGGAGAAGATTGAGGCTCTAACTAAAGAACTAAACACTCTTAAGTTAGCTCATGAAACTATCTTCGAAGATCATCGAGAACTTTTAAGAGCTCATGAGAAGTTACGCTTTGAAAAGCTCAATCTTGAGCAAGAGCATGAGTTTTTAAAGGCAATCAATGACGATCTCCGCAAGAAAAGTTCTTCTTACATTGCCAAGCGTTTACTCTTATCCACTTACATGCCTCAAGTCAAGTCTAGTAACAAGAACAAGAAAGATTCTTCCTCTAGTAGTAATAATGATCATGCTAAACCCAATATTGTTGCTTCTAGTAGTTCTCTTGATTCCACTAATGATTCTCTTAGCCAAGTTACACTTGAGAAAGAAAATAGCTTATTGAAGGGAATTATAGAGAAAGGAGTGTACAAAAGCCTTGCCAGGAGTAAGCAATTCGAGGAAATTGTGCGCAAGCAAGGAATGCACCGGAAGAATCAAGGTGTTGATTTTGAACGGAAGTTCAATGCCAATGGAGTTGAGTGGGAAGAAGATCAATACCCCAAGACAAAGTTTGTTCCTCAACAAGAGAAGTATGATACTTCCTTCAAGGGGACACGAGCTCAAGATGATCTTCCACCACAAGACTACAAGCAAAAAGGCAAGGACAAGCTTCAAGAGGAAATTGATGCATTTGAAGAAGCTCCTAAGACCTTAGTCAAGTGGATTCCCAAGACTACTTCAAGTTCCACTTCATCAAGTACGACTACAACTCCAAGGATTCCCATCAAGATGGTGTGGATCCAAAAGAAGAAGAACAAGAGAGTTCTTGAGGGCGACTCCGCCAACATACTTCACTCTTATCATTTTGGCAAGAACAAGTGCAATCAACTTCCACATCTTGCACTAGTTCAAGGAGTCACAAACCCTCTTGTTGGTAAGACAAGGGACAAGGTAACCTAAAAGTTTTCATGGACATCATCTTGTGTGTGCATCACTCTATGTCTATGGATATCCTTGTTTGTTCCTTGTGGGACTAACCCATGTAGGTATTGAAAGTGCAATTCACTCAAATGGATAGCTCCAAGTGATCTACATCAACATTGAGCATCCACATCTTCAACATCTACATGAAGTCATCATCGACAAAACCCAAGGTTAGTTCATCCCTCTTAGGGGGGATATCACATCTAGGGGGAGCTTTACTCTAAGACTTGAGCTAAAGCAACTCTAAAGATGTGAACACAACAATGCTTTATGTAAAAGTGGTAACCCCACTTGAGCTTAAACGATGAGTATGACCTATGATCAAGTGTTCTCACTTGACTCCTAAGTCAATATACTCATATATAGATGACCTAGTCATCGCAAATTGCTTGATAGATGCTAGAATTGGTTGTGCATGCTTTGTCACATATTTCAATTGCCATCTTATTGTGTGAGCATGTTGGTTGCATATTTTACTCATTCGAGGACATCCACTTGTTGTTTTGATTGCTTGGTTTTATTTCCTTTTGCCAAGTGGATGGACAATAATGCCTAAGAACCTCCTCTAGCTATCTATGCTTTTCTTGTCTCAAACTCTATTCATGCTACATCACAAAATTTGATCAAGTCAGATTCGAACCATTCTGTGTGAGGAGCACTCGGAGTCCCCGATTCGTCATAGACTTAAACTTCCAAAACCTCTTTGTGACTCTCGGTCTGACCGATACCCCACTTTCGGTCTTAACGAGATCATTAAGTTGATCTATGTTTTCGATCTCGGTGCAACCGATTTGAACCATTCGGTCACACCGAGTTGCAATAACTGTATACAGTTTTACATCTCGGTGCCAACGAGTTGTTCCACTCGGTCACACCGACAGGGTCGGGCTATATATAGTCACGGGCAAAAATTTGGAAATTTCTCCGAACCCCTTCGCCCGCGCGATAGCTCGCTCTGCCAACGTGGTCTCCGGATCGTCTCCTTGCTGCCAGCCGCCTCCAGTCGCTGGTCTCCGTCGCTGTCAACGGGAATCAACGCCGCCGTTGCCGCTGTAGCGAGTCTCCGCCGAACTAGGGTATGGACTCGATCTTTGTGTCATTCCCCAATCCGATTCCTAGCACATTGTGATCATAATTATTCTTGCCACGTTTGATAAACTTCTATCCAGTCAATGAACTCGTAGATTAGGTTTGATTCGAAAATTTTAGGGTTAGGTTTCTGCCGAAACCATCTCGGACCCACCGAGTTGAAAAACTCGGTCCCACCGATTTGGCTTATGCCATTGCACAAGTGAGACACGGTCTGACCAAGTATTACTAATCGGTGTGACCGATTTTGGAACTTTGTGAAACCCTAGCAGTCTCGGTGCCACCGAACTGTGACTCGGTCTGACCGAGTTCACTAGTTTAGGTTCCAAAAACTGCTTCGGTATCACCGAGTTTAAAAATCGGTAGATCCGAAATGCTTTCTGTGGAAAAATAAACTAAGTTTTTGAATCATTCTTTTGCAAAAATCTCTGCATTTTGTGATGCTCATCCACTCTACCTCATCTATAAACTGTTCACAGGGTCAGCAGTCAGCTTGTTCATCATGTCAGACCAAAGTGATAGCCAGAATTTGTCAGAGCAGCAAGTGCAAATGAGTGAGGGCACTAGTCCCTCCAGTTCTTCAGATGATGGCAGCAGGAGCACCCCTAGCAACCTGCCAAAAGCTGCCACAAGACAGAGGAAGAAGAGAACTTCAGATTCTGAGGATGAAGATTATGTGGTAGAGGAAGAGGAAGCCACATCAAAGAGAACTATGCTCAAGAAAGAATATGGCCCAGCACAGAACATAAAGCCAGGGATGAAGGTCAAAAGGCCAGCAGGCAGGCAGCCTATGCCAAAGGCCAGAGCCTCAACTCAAATTCCTGAGAAGCCCACTCCCATAGAGCCAGCAGCTGCAGAAGGAAAGAAAAGAAAGGAGAGGGTCAAGAAGACCGTAGCCAAAGTGCTTGGTAAGGCTTCCATCATGGAAGAAGAGGAAGAGGAAGAAGAGGTTGCTGCACCAGCACCTAAGGCACCCAAGCTGATGGGTGATGCCATAAGATCAGGAGCAACTGCTTCCAAGGCCGAGCCAGCTCCAAAGCCAAAACCAAAGAGGAATACAAGGAGCATACCTGCAACTGAGAAGAACAAGGCCCCGGTGCCTGAGACTGTTGTTGAAGAAGATGATGAAGAGCATGTTCTGAGAAAGCTCAAGCCCAAGATCCCAGACCACAATGATGCTCATCCTGTGGCTGAGGATATGAAGCTCAGAAGAGACTCAGGGCTGAGGAAGTGGAGAGAAGTAGATCCATATGCTATCAGGAGAAGGACTGTTGTTGATTACAGGTTTCACACCAAGGAACAACAAGATTTCTATGAGACAGTGCTGCTCGATAAGAAGCCCATTGTTTGTGACATGAGATGGGTCAACTAGGAATATATCAAGGAAAATGAAGAGCACTATCCTGGAGTGCAAGACAGCTTCAATGCTTGTGGAGTAGCTGACTTTGTTGGGCAGAAGCTCACAAAGTGGAATGAGGAGCTTATCATGCAGTTCTACTCCACAACACATTTTTATCCAGATGGGAGGATTGTTTGGATGTCAGAAGGTACGAGGTACCAATCTACAGTTGCTGAATGGGCACAGCTTATCAATGCCCCAGAGGAGCATGAGGATGACTTGGATGTCTATTCCAAGAAGAAGATGGATCATAACTCAATGTCAAACATGTACAAGGAGATCCCAAATGAAGCACTTGATACGTTCAAGTTTGGCTCAGTGCATTATCTTCTGTCAGGGCTGCCAACCATCAACTGGATTCTTAGGCACACACTTTTGCCCAAGTCTGGAGATCACAGGATGATCAGAGGTCATGCCATTAACTTGCTACATATCTTTGATGTGCCTCAGAAATTCAAGGTCATGAGCCTCATGGTAGAGGCAATCAAGAGGACTGCAGCAGATCAGAAGAGGAGCTGTGGATATGCCCCTCAGATCCAGATGTTGATTAACTCAAGAATGGGCACAGACACATACTTGTTGGAAAAGGAACATTTTCCTATCTATCCAGAGTTCAAGGACAACCAAGTTGTGATGACCAAAGATGAACCATCTTCAGCCCATGCACAAGCCAAGAAGGAGAAGGCGATAAAGGAGAAAGCTGCCAAGATGCCAACTCAAGAGGAGGCATCTGAGTACTTCTTGAAGACCAAGCAAGAGCAACTCAGTTACTTGATTGCATCCACCCTGCGGATTGAGAAAGGACTAGCCACCCTAACTCAGAACCAGGCAAGCCTAGAGAGAATCGTAGAACAAAAGTTCTATGACTTGGATATCAAGGTGACAGAGATTCAGACTACAGTGGAGCAGCTCCAAGATGACATGCAGGAGAGGAAAGGGAAGACAACCACTGATGCCTTTGCCAGAGTGCCACGAGGTCCGAGGTTGTCTGCAGTGCCAGTTCCTGACACAAGAGCAACCGCCTCAGCTCCAGCCGCAGCACCAGCCCAACCTGCTCCAGCATCTACTTCAGCTCCAACTCCAACCACGTCTACGGAAGCCTTCGTCCTTGGAGTGATCCGGACTCCACCACCACCTGAAGATCAAGCCTGAGTGTCGATTTAGCACTATGCATTTTCTAGGAACTTTTTGGTAACTTGTTGCCAAAGGGGGAGAAAATGTATAGATCATAGGCTTCGAGAGAGAGTGTTGCTTTTCTCTCTTGCTTTATTTGGTGGTTTTTCGAACTTTGTTTGCTTTTGAGTGCTCGAGATACTTTGATATGCTTGTGAGACATTGATGATCATGTGTTTGATCATAAGCTACACTTAACGCTTGGTGAATGCTATTATCTTATCTATCTTATGTGATCATTCACTTTTCTTGGTGATGAGTGCATGTATTTCATTCTTATCATTTTAAGCGCTCCACCAAGATGTATGTGACATGGAAGAGTAACCCGTGACTCTAACTCCTTGTGCATTTGCAGTCCAAAGCAAATCTTAAATATGCACAAATTTAGGGGGAGCTCTTACTTATCACATACTTCTCAAAGCGACGATGTAATTCATTCTTATTATCATTTGTCGAAGCTTTGATCTAAATGTTGTCATCAATTACCAAAAAGGGGGAGATTGAAAGTGCAACTATCCCTAGGTGGTTTTGGTAATTCATAACAACATATAGCTCATTGAGCTAATGCTATTCCAAGATGATTATTTCAGGAAACCTCGATGATTGGCATGGCATGGATGGTGAAAGTGGAACCCTCAAAATTCTAAGGACAAAGGATTGGCTCAAGACTCTTCATTTTATATTTTAGTGATCCAAGATCACATTGAGTGTTTAGGAAAAGCCAATACTATCAAGGAGGGATGAGGTGTTGCTTAATGAGCCTCTTGCTTCATGTGCTTAGTGATATGCTCCAAAACCCTCAACTACTTTCCCATATCCACATATGACCTAAACCCTAAGACAAACTTGGTCCTACCGATTCTTCCTATCCAGCGCCACCGAGTTTCACTTGTCATAAGCCACTGCCAAACCCTAGCAATTCGGTTCTACCGACAGGGATCTCGGTCTCACCGAGATGGGATTGCAAACTCTCTGTTTCCCTTTCGTAACTTTTCAGTCTCACCGAAAGAGCGGATCGGTCCCACCGAGATTGCAATGTAAACTCTCTGTTTCCTTTTTGCAACTTTTTGGTCTCACCGAAAGAGCAAATTGGTCCCACCGAGTTTGCCTGACAAACTCTCTGGTTAGCTAATTACCAAAATCGGTCTCACCGAGTTTGTGTAATCGGTCTCACCAAGATTACGTTATGCCCTAACCCTAACAAAATTGGTCCTACCGAGTTGCATGTCAGTCCCACCAAAAATGTCTAACGGTCACTAGGTTTACCTTTTTGGTCCGACCGAGTTTGTTGATTCGGTCCTACCGAGATTGGAAAACTGTGTGTAACGGTTGGATTTTGTGTGGAGGCTATATATACCCCTCAACCTCCTCTTCATTCGTGGAGAGAGCCATCAGAACACATCTACACTTCCAATTCATATGTTCTGAGAGAGAACCACCTACTCATGTGTTGAGACCAAGATATTCCATTCCTACCATATGAATCTTGATCTCTAGCCTTCCCCAAGTTGCTTTCCACTCAAATCTTCTTTCCACCAGATCCAAATCCTATGAGAGAGAGTTGAGTGTTGGGGAGACTATCATTTGAAGCACAAGAGCAAGGAGTTCATCATCAACACACCATTTGTTACTTCTTGGAGAGTGGTGTCTCCCAGATTGGCTAGGTGTCACTTGGGAGCCTCCGACAAGATTGTGGAGTTGAACCAAGGAGTTTGTAAGGGCAAGGAGATCGCCTACTTCGTGAAGATCTACCGCTAGTGAGGCAAGTCCTTCGTGGGCGATGGCCATGGTGGGATAGACAAGGTTGCTTCTTCGTGGACCCTTCGTGGGTGGAGCCCTCCGTGGACTCGCGCAACCGTTACCCTTCGTGGGTTGAAGTCTCCATCAACGTGGATGTAGGATAGCACCACCTATCCGAACCACGTGAAAAACATCCGTGTCTCCAATTGCGTTTGAAATCTCCAAACCCTTCCCTTTACATTCTTGCAAGTTGCATGCTTTACTTTCCACTGCCAATATAATCTTTGCATGCTTGCTTGAATTGTGTGATGATTGCTTGACTTGTCCTAGAATAGCTAAAATCTTCCAAGAACTAAAATTGGGAAAAGGTTAAGTTTTTATTTGGTCAAGTAGTCTAATCACCCCCCCCCCTCTAGACATACTTTCGATCCTACACCGTCTCAGGTGGAGTCCAATCAAGGACGGCTTGAACTCGCTCGGGATTGACAGCAATACCCTTGCCAGAGATTACATGGCCTAGATAGGTCACTTCTAGCAACCAAAATTAACACTTGGAGAATTTGGCATAAAGGCTGTGCTCTTGAAGTTTCATCAATACCAGCCTTAGATGTTTGGCATGTTCCTCTTCATTCCTGGAGTAGATGAGTATGTCATCGAGGTATACTACGACAAATTTATCCAAATACTCCATGAAGACCGAGTTCATTAACCGAGAGAAGGTAGCTAGGGCATTGGTTAAACCGAAGGACATAACGGTGTACTCGTATTGGCCATAACGAGTAACAAAGGCCGTTTTGGGAATGTCCCCATTTCTGATTTTGATATGATGGTAGCCTAACCTCAAATCCATCTTGGAAAAGACTGAGGATCCAGCGAGCTGATCATACAGATTGTTGATCCTAGGAAGCGGATACTTGTTCTTGATGGTGACCAAGTTGACAGGTCGATAATCTACAACCATTCAATCTGTTCCATCCTTCTTCTTGACGAAGAGGACGGGGCAAGCCCAAGGAGAGGAACTAGGACGGATGAAACCCTTTTTCAAGGACTCATCGAGTTGGTTCTTAAGCTCGGCTAGTTCTAAGGGTGCCATCTTGTAGGGTCTTCTAGAAATTGGAACGGTTCCTGGAACAAGGTCTATCACAAACTCGACATCCCTTTCAGGTGGAACACCTGGCAGTTCTTCTGGAAAGTCTCAGACTACCGGAACATCCTCAAGGTCTGGAAGGGGGTTGGCATTTAGGGAGTAAAGCTGGCGCTTGGCCACTCGAGTTAAGACATTGACTGTCTTGCCCGATGGGTGAGTAAGTTGAACGGTTCTAGTGGCACAATCAATCTTAGCATAATGAGCTGACATCCAGTCCATACCCAAAATGATGTTTATGTCCGAGGACTTGAGAGCTACTAAGGATGCAAGGAAGACAAGTCTATCGACAAGAATTTCGTTCCCATGGCTTACTCTAGAAGTTTGCCATCTAGAGCCAGGAGTTTGAATTTCCATGGTAGAGGGCATGTCACAGAATGTCATGTTGTGCAATCGAGCATAGTTCTCGGATATGAATGAATGAGATGCTCCAGTATCGAAAAGAACAGATGCCGGATGGCAGTTAACAAGGAGCGTACCAAGGACGACGTTGGGATCCTCATGAGCCTCCTCGGCTGAAACATAGTTGACATGGCCACGGGCAGTAGTGACCGGCTTGGCGTAGAATGTCTTTCCCGCGCGCTTACCATGGCCAACGGACTTTCCAGTTTGATTGGGGTTGTTGTTCTGGGGACACTCTCGGCTATAGTGACCCGGCTCTCCACACTTAAAGCATGTCACCATATTGGGGCGTGGAGCAGCGTTATCAGCGGGGCCACCATAGGGCTTGGGCGGTGCGAATTGCTGGTTGGGATGAGGCACCTCAAAGGATGGCCACGGAATGAACCTGGGTGGCAATGCCGTGCTTGGGATCCACACCCGGCGCTTCTGAGCTCCAGAGCCGGATGAAGAGCCAAAATCAAGGGAGTGCTTGCGTGAAGCATCATAATCAGTCTGGCCTGTCTCAGCACTGATGGCTTTATTGACCAACTTCTGAAAGGAGGTGCACTCGTGCAAATGAAGATCGCGGCGAAGCTCAGGGCTAAGTCCCTTGCGGAACCTTGCCTGCTTCTTAGCATCAGTAGATACCTCTTCAGGGCATAACGTGCCAGATTCCCAAATTCACGACTATATGCATCCATAGTCAGTCTTCCTTGGGTGAAATTGCAGAACTCCTCCCTCTTGCGATCCATAAGACCTTCCGGAATGTGATGCTCACGGAGAGCCTCACTGAATTCAGCCCAAGTAGTAATTTGGCCGACCGGGCACATAGCTTCGAAGTTTTCCCACCAAAGGCTAGCAGGGCCTTCAAGATGATAGGCAGCATAAGTAACCTTATCGGCTTCGGCTACGTTGGCAGAATGTAGCTTGTGGGTAATGCTGTGAAGCCAGTCATCCGCGTCGAGGGGTTTGACGGAATGGTTAAACTTTGGTGTGTACAGCTTGATAAAGTCATTAATTGACACCAAGTCATTTCGCGGGTGGCGTGCAGTGTTCTGCACAATCCGCTCCAGCAGGCGGTTAGTCTCACGCTTGTTTCTTTCCGCCTCCAGCATTACTTCGGCCAGAGAAGGCGGGTGAGGCAGATTTTCACCCCTAGCTGCACTGGCTTCCCCCTGCTCCGGGGTAGCAGGGTTGCTGCGGGTGTTGACCATCCTAGGAGAAAACAAGACAACGGTTTAGATAAGGATGGCTCAAGCTTAGCAAGGAAGTGCAGAATGTAATGGATAACACGGAATGCAGAGATGTTCATCTGTATGTCATGGTAATATAAAACTGCCATATATATACCAACGGTCATACACATCATACATAGTTTAGTACAAGCCCAGGCTACAGTACAACTATGATGAAAGACGTTACATCTCATCGGAGGCATTCCAAGCTCCTATACATTATTTGTCTACACCTCCGGAATTGATTACACACAAAGTCATATTCCACAAGTCACGCAGGACAGTGGAGATACAACTACTACAATACTAGTGATACTACTACTAACTCAGACAGCTCCGTAGTAGTCCTCATAGAAGTCACCTCCATAGCCTGGAAGTTCAACGTGATCATCCGGGAACAGACGGTCCTGAGGAGCCTGTGGACCATAGGGGCTAGGATGAGGTCTTGGACCAACAAACGGTGGCCTGCGGGGACCACGGGGTGGGGTGATGCCTCCCACATCGCGCCAATCCACCATGTCTGGCAGAGCAGATCTCACAGGATACAGATCCCTTGTATCCATACATCCATCTTGCACCGCAGGTGCAAACCGAGTCAATGTGGCCCAATGATCAGCACGGGTATTGAAAAGCTCCAGCCTCAAGGCCCGATTCTCTCGGTCCTTATCTTCGAGCATCTCAGCAGTGGTACGAGTTAATGAGTCCTCCTGAGTGGAGTCAGCATAGATAGCCTGAAGATACCCTTGCGCTCCTGGAAGTGAAGCTGGCATGTAACAGAAGTCGGTGTTCCGAAGCAGGCCAGTCCGGACTCGCATGATGGTCATCATGGAATAGGCAGCATCCTGCACGGCCATCTCAACAGTAACCCCGAGTCCATAGGAACAGTGAAGGGGCTCGGTAGATCCAGGATAAGAAGGAAATATCCTGACGGTGCAGAAATATTGGCTTTGATTAAAGTCGCGGAATTGCTCTTCGGCGGTGTATTCGGGATACCAACGGTAACCCGTCTCGATCATTACCCGGACTAACATAGCAGTATGACCGGGCACGTCGAGGCACCGGGTCAGGCGAACCACTTGGTTTTGAGCACGGTTGGCCATCTGAAAGCACAACCACAATGCAAAAACATTAGAATTTCTAGGGAAAATTGGACAGCATAACAGTTGTAAATGCTCAAAAAAAGGTTTGAGACATCCGCAACAGTTTGCAATACCACTCAACAACATCACATCATGGTTCTGATTCAAATAGCAACCATACTAAAAGTAGTAGCAACTGAATTGGGGCTTGTAACAACAATCCTATAAGCTACTACGGATTAGTAACACGTGAACCTGATAGAAGAAGAGAGCCAAGACCTTAACCCACGTTGAATGAGAAGAGAATGACTCAGATCAGAGGCATAGGGTAAAGTAGTAAAAGAGCCTTATGTTCCCTCCCACAATCAATTCCCCTACATATAACTAAAGCATTTCGAGACTCGACATCGACCAGTTTGGCTCAACGTACCTACAGGCAGTCCGGCTCTGATACCAATGCTGTCAGGACCCCGATTCCAAGCCACATCGATCTAGTCGGTAACACCTCATATCACTTTGCGGCCTCACGCACGGTATCCCACGGGTGTCGCCTTACCATGGCCCGGGACCGTTTGCGCCTTTTGGCTCACGTATATGATAGTTTCGCTAGCATCCATATGACAGAGAACCCGGGCCGACATGGCTAGTCGTGAACCCAAAGCGGCACAGACCTATGGAGACAGGCATACCTGAATCACATCTAGCATGTCGGTCATCAGCAAGTGATTCCGGGCTGTAGCACTGGGCTAACAGGACTCCGGGGAACCCGGGCTGTAGCAGGCTAGGCAGGACTCTGGAAGTCACCGCGTGACATTTCCCCGAAGGGACAGACATAGGAACAACGTGAAACACATGCCGGCCAGTCAAGTGTCCTGAGCAGTAGTGCTGGGCTAGCAGGACTCCGGTGAACCGGGCTGTAGCGGACTACTATGGCTTGAGGAACACTAGACTACATTTCCCCATAAGAAGGCTGCCAAGGATAAACAACTAGATTGTCGGATCCCACTCATACCAATCATTTCAATCATACATACAATATGCCCGATATGAGTACATACAACATGGCATCACAACAAAACTCTACAACTCAAGTACTTTATTTAAAGGCTCCAGAGAGCCATACATAACATGTTCATATAGATAGGGGTCACATGACCCGACACTCAAGTCATACAATCATACAAGCACAAGCGGAAGCAACTAGTCTGAGTACAGACACTAGAAAGAAAGAAGGCTTCTCGAAGCCTGATTATCTACATAGGGCCCTCCATGGCCAGGATCACCACCTGGATGGCTAGTCACTCGTCGACGTCAAGGTCTACGTAGAACCCATCGGAGGGGGCGGTGTTGTCGTCTGAAAACAGTAATTAAGCAAACATGAGTACAAAGGTACTCAACAAGTCTTACAACAGAACCTACTATACATGCTTATTCTCAAGAAGGTGGTGGGGTTATTGCAGCAAGCCAGCTTTGACTCTTGGCTAAGCTATCCTACGGAACTCCACTAGTAAAATAGTTTTCGCACACGAGTCCACTACTCACTAGCACAATACTCCACCGGGGATCCTCCCTTGTCATCCTACGAGAGGGCCATCCTCGGTACTCACACTTATCTTGAGTCTTTTAGTAGTATCCATTAACTTGTCTATGAACTGTATAGGCAACCAAGTAGTCCTTTACTGCGGACGCGGCTATTCGAATAGTTTTATGCCCTGCAGGGGTGTACTTCTTCATACACGCTTTCACCACTTACCGCCGTTTACACGACATGTACTCGGCAACCTTCAAGCGGAAGCCCAGCGAGGGTGTCGGCCACGGCCTACCTAAACACTTAAGTCTCTAGTCCAGGTTTATCGCCTGTCCAGGTTCCATCCGCAGGGAGTCCGACCGAGGTTTCCACATACGGCCCCGAACGATGTGAACAGGGTCCCGAGACGCCAAACGGGCGCCCAGCATACCCGGCCACAGTGTATCTACCGCAACATAGCCCACCCCTAGGGTCAGCGCTACGCACGGCCGCCAACACATAACCTACAAACACCAGAAACTATTTGCAACTCCTGGACAAAGCACTAGGGTGATTAAGAAGCCGAGAGGGTCCATTGGTTTCGGGCCCAATGTACGGTAGTAACTGCATCTTAAATCACACATACAGATCTCAGTTCTTATGGACGGCCTCAATGAAACAACCCACCATGTACTCCTACATGGCCTCTCATCGATACCTTTACCAAAACATGTTCAACACATTCCTTCTATTACCAACATAATCATATCACTCTAGCCCATCACCCAGATGAACTAGACCTGACACAACTCTAAGCATAGCAGGCATAGCAAGGTAGGAATCACATACATGGCTCAATCAACTCCTACACATGCTAGTGGATTTCATCTAGTTACTGTCGCAATGACAGGTCATGCAGAGGATAAGGGTTCAACTACCGTAGCACACAGCAGTTTGAATCACGATGTCTTAATGCAGTAAACAAGAGTAGAAGCGAGAACATGGGTTGTATCGGAATGATCAATGGGTTGCTTGCCTGTTGTAGAGGTAGTAGGGTACTGCCCTTCAGACGGATACTCGGGGTTATCCTCGGAGGCAGAACCTACCATGAAAGACACACTGAAACATAATCAACACATGGCAATATGCAACAATATGATGCATGCTATGACATGGCAAGATGAAAGTGTCTTGGCCTAATGCAAGCTAAAACAGAAGGGGATGAACTCATTTGAATCAAAGATTCAATTATTAGCTCATTAAACATGGCTTTATTAGTGCATTACCTTATTCTGCTTAAACAGAAAGGTTAACTTGTTTTGTCAAGCATGAAACCATTACAGATGGATAGATTGAATTTTTCTGATCATTTTTCATATATAAATCTTTGCATTTGGAGCTATGGTTGGTTTTCTATGATTTTTAGAAGTTTTGATTATTTTTTGGAATTTCCTATTAAAGAATAAATCTAGTAATTGAATTAATGCGTCAGCACTACGTCACTGTGACGTCAGCGGGTCAAAGGCGCCAGCCCAGGTCAAACCTGACTGGTGGGCCCCTTCTGTCAGTCTCTCAGCTAACTAATAGAGTTAGTTAGTGTTTAGTTAGCACTAAACTGGGTTAGTTAGGCTCTGGGCCCACATGTCAGTGAGAGAGGGTTAGTTAACAACGTCATTAACCTCTAACAGAGTGGTTAGCTCTAATTTAAACTAATCTAAATTAGTTAGAAGCCAGCCCCACATATCAGTGTCTCAGACGGAGTCAAACTGGGGTCAAACCCCTGGTCAGCGGGGTTAATTCCGCCGGCGTTGAGTCGCCGGCGAGGCCGAGACGGCGGAGAGCTTCGGAAATCGCCCACAGGCGGTCAAATCGACCACGGTTTGGTCCTACGCGTAGCTGGGGCTCGCACGCATCTAGTGGGGCAAGTGGGAGGAGCTGGGGTGGAGCGAGCTCGCCGGAATCGAGCTCGTGGCGGCGGCCGGAGCTCGGCCGTTGGTGGTTTTGCTGCTGCAGCAAGCTAGGGGGAACAAACGTTCTAGCGAGGCGCTACGAGGTGCGGTGAGTGCGTTAGGCACTCGCGCTTGACCAAATGGCCACCGAAGTGACGCCGGCGTCGAGCTCGCGCGGCGGCGTGCTATGGTGAGAAAGGGGGGCATCTTCGGCGAGCAAACGAAGCAGGGAAGAGGGGGATCGATAGAGGAGCTCACGGCGGTTGCAGAACGCGTCTCAGCGGGCTCGGGGGAGGTCGGACGTCGTCGGGGCATTGCCGGCGATCTCGGCGGACCGAGCAAGAAGAATGCGTCGGGGAGGCGCTTGGAGGCGTTCGACGTCGCGTGAGTCGATGAGGAGGTCCAGGACGGCAGCACGGAGTTAATGGGCTTGTCGGAGGGGCGAGTAGGTGGCTCTGGTGACGACTACGCCGAACGGCGGCGAGGGTCGCGCTCAGCCATTGTGGGAGAGGGTGAGGGAGACGAGGGGGAGAGTGAGGGAGGAAGAGAGGGGAACGTGGGGGTCGGCGTGGCACCCCTGGACGTCTCCAGGGCGTCAGTAGAAGCAGGAGGTGCCGGCGTGTGGCCGCGGGCGCCGGCCACGTGCTCCTCGTCCTCCTGGTGGGAGGAGGAGGAGGACTGGCAAGGCCAGTCGGTTGGGCCGAGCCAGGTGGGCTGGGCCAGCATAGGTGAGGCCCAGGTGGTTTCCCTCTCTCTCTTTTTTTGATTTGTTTCTGTTTTCTATTTTTTCTGCAACTATTGGGCGTTATTAAAAATACTAAAACGTTTCCAAAAATCCTGAAAATAATTGTGGGCTCTGTTTAGAATATTTCCAACAGCAAACATTTATTTCCAGAATTATTTGAGCATTTAAATTATTTTATAGCATTTAAATTATTTTATAGCATTTAAATGCCCAAAATCAAATACTTATGATTTAATTCAATGACCTTCTATTGACCTAGAAAATTGTGCACCAATTTTGCCATAGGTTCTAACCCAAGACAAAGAGGGTGAACTTTTTAGAAGGGTAATTCAGGTTCATTGAAAATAATTTTAGTAAACCCTAGTTGTTTCCAGGGGGTGTTGGGGGTTCTGTCATCCCCATTTCAAACTTAAAAGGAAATTAAACATGATGCCCACTCTAATGCTTGAACTAGCTAGGGTGTGACAGTTAACATGGCCACATAAATCACTAGCTAAAGTAAATACCATTATACTTATATCCCGATGCAAAAGGTTGAGTACATGTCCGAAGAGTAGAGTCGCACACATGCACTCTGTCTCTCAGAATCTCTCTCACACACACACCAGTTATGTGACACCCACTTAAGCAGACACGTATGTTACAATTTGTGCACCCGCGGGTACACGTGATGCTGCGCATTTATTTAAGCTGGAAGGCGAACCCAAACAGTAGATGCATTCATTCCCCTCCCGCCGCCTCTTCTCAGGTCGCCGTCGCCCGGTAGCCATGGGTCGGCCGAAGGTAACAACATACGCCATACTCCCGCCAGAGCGGCGCTTTAATATGGAAATTTTAGTGGTCATGCATGCATCTTTTTGTGCTAGCACTCCTATATAAGGGTTGACCGGTCGCTTCCCGCGGACGTGCGCGGGCGGTGGAAGAGGAAGGTGAAGGGATGTGGGCTGTGGAGTAACGTTTTTACCACAATTTCTTAGGAAACTGAGTGCAATAATTGAGTAGTTTTGCAAACTACCAGTACTACACCTGAAACGGTTCAAAACCTATACTCCCTTGCCAGCGCGCGCTTCCCGCATGAAACGGTCAGCGTCCCCCTGGAGCGTCAGTGCCGCATTAATGCCCGGCCAAAGCGGAGGCGACCTCTCACTGGCGCCGGCTTTGAAGTGGCGCGACGGCCGAGAGAGCGCCGCTTCCCGGTGCACGCGACTGCTCCGCGTCGAGACTGGCCATAGGCCCTGTTTAGATCCATGGGTTAGAGTTAGTTTGAGCTAGTTGGGGCTCAAATAGCCCTAAACTATCCAAGCATGAGGGTTTAAATTGGAGCAAGTTGCACCGAACCCACCAAAAAAACTATCCCACCCAAGATGTGCTAACTGGAGATAGTTCTCATTGGGACCACTGAAAAATCACTTTTCTCTCTCCATGAAGTGCATTTATTGTCAATCTAACCCTGTCACCCAAACACCTCTTTGGCTACAGTTAGTTCAGGGTTAGTCATGAGTTAGTCTAACCTCTAGCTAAGTTAGAGTATCAGACAGGAGCAGTATAGGACATGCAAGTTGCTCAAAGCATACAAGCAAATTCGTACGTGAAAGGATTCTTTCTTTTTGAAAACGGAACGTGAAAGGATTTTTTTTAGAATGCTCTTGGCATGTCGCTAACATGTGATAGTTAACCGACCTCAATAGACGGTAGAAACGCCAGCCCGCTGCACTTTGATAGAGACAAGGAGGGAGAAGCGATACAGGCTGCTGGATTACTAGAGATAGGTGTCGCACGGAAGCCAAGAAATATGGTGATAGCGTGGGTTAGCCATGTACTAGTATGATACTACACTGGGCTGCCGTGTTTCGTACTCTTCCAGTCCACTGTGGAGATGATTGGTTAATTTTATATCGCTGAATAATATTAAATATTATGAGTGTAGACGCTCCACCACGAGGTTCCTTGCTCCTTCTCGGTCGTCCGGAATCTATGTTCTTCCACTCTATTTTTTTACGTGAGCCTTGTTCATCCTTTTGCCAACACGCGAGACATCTAGCATCAAGGTGCATGTGTTATGCAAGGATCGTTCCATCTATATGAAGAACATGTGGGACTGGAACTACGAGACGAACATGTACTCAGGAGTGGACGTACGAACCTGAGTAATGTAGCGCAGTAAGTGAAGTAGAAAGGCACAAATGGTATGAACATGCGTGGCATATAGGGTGCGTTTGGTTGCATTCTCGTCTCAGCATAGTTGTTCCCTCTTCATGCATGCTCAACTCAACACCCCTCTTCATGCATGCTCTCTTCATGCATGCTTCTAGTGTATTTGTGCTAAACTAGTGTGGACTCATGCACCCTCCATACACTCTACCAAACACCCAAAAGTAGGTCGAGAAGGGAACTCTTGGGTGGCATTTGTCTCTTACTACGTACTACCACTAAATGTTGTACATGCAATGCACGGTGATGTTATGGAGTACGTGCCTAAGTACTCTACTACTACTATATTAGTTGGAGGAACATATTAACTTTTATATTTGTTTACGTGTATGCCCCGAGACCTTCCAACTAGACGTGTCTTTGTCTCCAGGTCGCACTTTGTATCGTTCATACCACTAAGTACTACTACGTGTGGTCTCCGACCCGGAAGTGGAAGAAGTGGAGACGCTCTACCACGCTGTTTTTTTACGCTAGGCTCTACCATGTTGTTCATAACCCACTCCTTTCGCTGACGTGTGGGACATCCAGCACGTGCCGTGTTTGGCACCCTTCGTCGTAAGAGTTGAAACACTAGCATTCATCAGAAATAAAAAATAATTATAAATCGGCAGTGATACTATTTTTTTGTGAACCAATCAGCAGTGATACTATACCACGAAGTTTCCTTGCTCCTCGATATCGGAAAGAATACTTTCGTTCGCCAACATGTGGGACGTCGACCATCCTGGTCCACTTGCCATGCACGCAGAACCCCAAGGGAGTCACCCAGGTCGTCGCGCCGCAGTAACAATGACTAATGAGCCGTCAAATCACAGCCCCACTTCCCACTTTGAAGTTGCTTGGACGAAGGAACCATCATGACTTTGTTGAATTCCGCTTCCTGAAGAAAACTACTATACCAGCAGTACTGCTAGCTACAGTAGTTACTCCAACAGAGGCCTCCTTTCGTTCATAGAATAGGAATATGAAAATCATATGAAGTGAGATGACATGCATCTCAATTCCTATAGAGAAAGAGATGCCATTTGATGCTTAGGATAGGAATTTTTCCATTTAGTCTAGGCTAATGTACTGGTAATTTGCTCTAAAAACTACAATAGTACTAGTACATGCTCGTACTCAGACACACACACACACACTAACTACTAGTACTACTACTTCTCACATGCTAGCCAGACGCCGTCGTTCTCCTTCACGGCTTTGTCGGCGACACCCCACCGTGCTTGGATCTCCGCCGACCTCTCTGCAGCAGCGCGTGCGTCCTTTTCTTTCTTGCGGCAGTGGGCCTCTCTTTTCTTGAGTGCTTTCTGACTTTTCCGCTCCCTCTGTGCGGCTTTGGCCGCCTCTTGCTCTACCGCCCATTCGGCCTTGGCATATTCCAATTCCTCCCACATAGTTGTGAGGTCGCGAGCGGCGATGAACTCGGCACGGCGGGATGCCATCTTTTCCCTACCATTTTGTGTGCGGTCGTGGGCAGCGAGGAACTCGGCGCGGCGGGATGCCATCGCTGCCTTACCGGTTAGTGTGCGGTGTGGTGGCATGAACAACGCTTGGTGAGAGCTCTGGGGTGGAGTGGCCGGACAACCGTATAGTGCATTGGTTTGTCAAGAGCTCAAGCACAGAAGACGAAGCAAATTTGGATTCCCCTTCAATCCTGGTCATTTATTACCGAGTAAAATGCATTGGCGGTCATCGAACTTGTCTTGATAGCTCACTTTGATCATTGTATACGAGATATGGTGATTATACGGTCACTGGCTCAGCATATAGCTCCGAATTTGTCTGGTTGACCAGTCAAACAGTCCGCATGCGCCTCATCAGCTCATGTTCTTTATCTATCTACGCGGGCCTACCTGTCAATGGAGAAAGAAATATTGTAAAAACCAAAATTATGCTAGAGTCCGGACTGCTTTCGGAGCCCGCTCTCACCGCCCTGGCCCCTCAAGACGCCAGCTGCCCGCCGCATGCATTCATAGCAAGTAGTACTCCTTATGTGGAGGAGAGAGAGGCATTGACAAAGTCAAGGAGTGGGCTCTGCAAGAGCCCGTCTCTACACGTGCTCCTAGGTATAAAAAAATAATTCTAAAAAAGGCATAAAAACAATTGTGTCTTAAAAAATAAAGGTAAAAAACATTTGAGAGGAAATAGATAGAGAGAAAGTGAGAAAAGGATGTAACCTGGGCATTACATGAGGAAGGAGGGAGTGGTGCACATGCCAAGTTCACTGGGCTACCGTGTTTCACACTCCTCAGTCGTAACAGTGGATACAATAGCTTTCATCAAAAATAAACAATGAATAATCATTGCTCGTCCTCTATATCGGAAAGAATACTTTCATTCGCCGACATGTGGGACGTCGACCATCCTGGTCCACCTGCCATGCACAAAATTATCCTGGTCTACCCCGGTCGTATCGCAGGCCCAACCTTTCCCACTGTAAGTTGTTCGGACGAAGGAACCATCATGACTTCGTTGAATTCTGCTTCTTCAAGAAAACTTACTGTACCTGCAATACTGCTACCACACACGAAGACTAGACGGCACTGTACCACGTCATATAACTGAAACCCACTAGGGCAAACTAGCCCGCCTAGGTCATCTATTTTGGAACGGAGGGAGTACGTCTCTGCACTGCTATGATTTTGTGTTGCACGTCATATCACTAAAACCCACTAGGCCAAACTAGCCTGCCTAGGTCATCGATCGCTAAGCCTACAATTTTAGGAGCTAGGGCTATTGGTCGATCGACGAGGGATAAGTATAAGCGTACCACGAGCTCATCAGCCCCAACGTTTCTCTTCGGTGAGTGTTTTGCAAGTACTATAGCTCGCACAGTAGCTAGCCTACTAACACCAAGAATCATCAAACAAGCCATGCTGATATGATAAACAGCTCAAACTTACATCTAATCATGCCATATGTTACATCAAAAGCTGGTGAGGATACATCTGTTTCCATAACCCGGAGAGGGTTCGCATGATTCACTATCAAACAAAAGTAGCAAGATCCGCCCACACAAGACAGTGCACTAGCCCTAAGATGGTCTGATAACACGCATCGTTCTGGTAATTAAACACAGGGCAATGCAAACTACCCTAAAGGATTAGCCCGACCAACTATTTCTTGTCATCGATCTCTCGGGCAATGACCACAGCACAGACAGCGCCATGGGAATCGATTTCTGGGGCGATGTCCGCAGGACTGACTGCGACATCAGAATCAATCTCTGGGGCGATGTCCACAGGATGGACAGCGGCATCGGAATCGATCTCCGGGAAGATGCCAACAGGACGGGCCACGACATCAGAATCATCAAGGACGTCCACCAGCACCTGCACAACCCTAACATATTAGCAAGCACATTGCAAATAATCAAAAACCACAACTATGGTAATAAGCCATTATTTTTTACCTTGTGCAGCTCACGGGGGGGGGGGGGGGGATCTCATCCCTCCGGGGGCCATCTCCTCATCCTCGATGGTGGCCGTCACCTTGCCAGGGGAATACTGCTTCTCAACGGTGACTATCTCCTCAAACTCGGTCTTGAGCCTCACAAAGGTGGAAATCAGAGTTCCTGGGGTAGGCACAGTGGGGCCCTTGCCTTTCTTCCAACTTCCTTTGAGGAGTTCGTCCGCCAACGTCCTCAACTCTTTGGCCAATGCTTGTTTCTTGGAGTTCTTCGTCTCCATGGGTTGGCCCACCAACATGGTCAACTCGTTGGTCGGTGCTCGCTTCCTGGAGATCGTTGTCTCCAGTGGGTTGTCAGCCGGCAACTCTTTGCCTAGTGCTCCAGGATCCATCAATGAACTGAAACAAAAAGCAATCAAAAGGAAACCACAATCACAATGAAAACGGGAAAAGAATAGGATGTGAGAATCGGTCGGTGCTTCGCAAAAAGAAGATTCTTGGAATGAAAATATAGCAGCATAACTGATTCGCCCACCTTTCCTTCATCGGTACAGAAGAAAAATGGCAGAAGTGAGTAGCCTGGAGTGAGGTTTTCTTCAAGAAAGGGAAGAAAGGGCTTGAACGAGCGTTCTAGTGAAATGATGGTTGCTTCGTCCAGTCCAACTTGGAGGCCAACTTACCACTGCTGGTAAAGGTGTGGGTCATGACGGCCACACCGGGGTTATAGGTGAGTCTCGACTGTAGCACCTCGCTGTGATTTGGTGGATGGCACGCGGGCCCAGATGCTTCGAAATGTCCTGCATGTAGATAGAGCGGCTAGTCATATAGGAGTGCTCAATATTGTGCACCACGACCAAGGCGGAGAGGAAAACGAGAGAACTACATAATTAATGCATGAGTTTAATTAGGGTAGTTTTGTAAAGTATAGATACATTCCTCCAATCGCAAAATGCCTTGGTTCATGAGATTTGAGATTTGAGCCCTATAAACTAGAAGGGAGGGAGTACTGCACACGATGTAGTCTAGTCACTTGTTGAAACCTCTAGAAAGGCAAATACTCCTTTCTGGGTTACAGGGCTATACTACTCCCTCCGTCTAGGTGTGTAAGTCATCTTAGGCTAGCCATAGTGGGAGTAACTTAGCTAGTAACATAGCGCACTCCAAGAATTTTTTGCTTATGTGGCAAGTAATTAATGAGAGGTGGTAACATAATATGTTACTGTAACATAGCACTTTTCAAGATAAGATGAGTCTACAAGCTAATAAATGAAGCCATCTAAAATACTACTCCCTCCGTCCGGAAATAGTTGTCATCAAAATGAATAAAAGGGGATGTATCTAAATGTATTTTAGTTCTAGATACATCCCTCTTTATCCATTTTGATGACAAGTATTTTCGGACGGAGGGAGTACTATTATGTTACTTTGCATTATGAAGGTAGTAATTTAGGCTAGTGTCATATGCATGACACTAGTCTAAGTTACTCCCCACTATGACCAGCCTTACGAAAACCAAATAGTCCCAAAACACTTAGGCGTGGTGCATTAACTTCTACCTTGTTTCTTGTTTCTTGACATATCAACCAATAAGAGATGAGAGGTGTGCATGCTTTTAATGACTTGCAATGGCTAGTTCATTGCATGCAATGCTATTAATTAGCAAATAAACATTGGTGACCCCAGGAGGAAACGGTGCTAAGCGCGTGGACCTATGCAGAATGAGTATCAACCAATGGATAATGGAGTTTAATTGTTAAACAATAGCAATTTTGTCTCATGCAAGAGCCTGGCTAGTACTCCAAGGAACCGCACCACGCGAGCGTTCGCAACTGCCACGTTCGGGTTGCGCTTGGCTCTTCGCCTCTTCGAGAAGACGAACAATAATGATTACTCCTACTTCTACAGTATCGAATCCACTGCTGCATGTCCATCCACCTCGTGCGGGAGGGATAGCGAAAGCTTCAACTTACTGCTCATGCCTTTGCGTCCATGACAGGTGGGCCCAACAGGTGGTTGGCCCTCCTGTCATGCAGCCAAAGGCAGGTGCAGTTAAGGCACCGGAGCTTAGTCCGCGAGGGAGAGGGTGTTGTAGTAATGAAATTTCTCGGTCTTGTACGAGTTGATGAAGATAGGGGTTGCTTGCTTGCTAGGGTTGCTCACTACGTATATATAGGTCGGAGCCTCCGCGCTTGCTTGCTAGGGTTGCTCTATTCACACACTCTCATCCTCTCCAGATTTAAACAAGATAGGGGTAGTAACACTGTCTTTCTCCCTTCAAAAAACACTGGCTTTCTATCCTCACTGTTGGTTACAGATCCGAACGTATCCCCCTCCGCCGTTGAAGGGGAGGAGGGGCAGCATTTAGGCCGTCGTCGACAGCGAGGGAGGAGACCCACTGCCGGCCGCACCATTATCTCTAGCCAAGCGTCGGCGCGGGAGGTCCTCCGATCCCTTCGTCGTTGCCTGTGGGCGGATCCGGCCTCCCGCCGCCCACGTATCCACATCCCGATGACCTTCAGGTATATCTTCGTTCGAAACCGCCTTAGCTCTACATCCCCAGCTCGCTACGTCGCTGCATGTGCATCATTTTCTACCTCTCAGCCCCTCTCGATCGGATGGTCCAACATCACATTTTTTTCTTCTATTGTTAGAGGTAAAGCTACTTCATGGAGTCGAATCTTGTCCTCCCTCCATCCGAAAATACTAGTCATTGAAATGGATGTATCTAGATGTATTTTAGTTCTAGACACATCCATTTTGATGACAAGTAATTCCGGACGGAGGGAGTACTTGGTTCAAACAAGAAATAAAGTGGGGGTGGGGGAATTTAGTATGTACATCGGACTTGGTACAAACAGGAAAGAAAGGGGGTGAAAGTAGTACAGACTGGTCATCCAACCGGTCTCTTGGTCGAAAAGGGAAATATAGGGGTAAAGCTGTACACAGTGGTATGACCAGGACTAGATTAGCTATCCACACATAGGAGTAGGTGGCTAGAGTGAACAAAAATGGGACCAACCCAGATATGTTTCTTGGATGTTTGTTTCTTGGGGCAACAAACTATGAATCACCACTTTATGCCCCTGTTGACGTACATGGTGCTGGACTGCTAGTGCACCCACTGTTATAAGCCATGACAAGTTTAGCCAAATGTTTTTGCATGTAATTGTTTGAGACTCTGACTGTTTCCTCTATGCCTTTTTGTGCAAACAGGGATATCCAATTCACCTGGTTGCTATTGTGACCTTTTGGTGCACTGCACAAAACTCTTCTTAAAAGAAGTGACTTTTGTGTTGTTTAACTGGAATGTCAGAATGGAACAGTTGGTTCATTTTGGTGGAACTGCACAAAGGGAGATCTGTGTTCCAATCCTCATCATCCATATTGGCGCCATAACCTTCCTTTAGGTAAGAATGATATTTAATGCATGTGTTCATCTCTATTTTCCGACTGCCATGAGAAAATAATGATGTTTTTACTAGTACACTTGTACTCCCTCACTGACAAAACCAATTCTGAATTAGAAGGCCAATCATGTACTTGGTTTCACCAACTGGTGAGGAGAAAGAGAAACAAAGCATGAAGAAGAAGAAGAAGAAGAATAAACAGTGCCAATGCGATCTTGCTGAAGCCAGAGGCCTCAGTCGAGGCCATTCAAGGGCTCCGGCAATGACTACCTTACATGTGAGACGATCCTCCAGGGAGCCCTTCCACTTCTGCTGTCTCACTTAATTAATTAGGAGTACTTAAGTACCACTAATTTATTACTGCCTAGTTTTCCTGTTGGAGTTAAACAAATCTTTAGTAGGACCCTATGCTGAATCATGTACGTGTGTATGGTTGTCTATGGAGGTGAATCATGTGGTGGAGTAGGGAGGGAATATTATTAGTGTCATGACATAATAGTGCTATTGTTTTGCATGCCAATTTATTGCCATTGGTACAATGAGGCAATGTTTTGCGTATTGTCCATCATGAATTTGATGCTACTGGTTGTGTAATATGCTAATGTCTTCCTATCCTTTCTCACTAAGCTAATGAAGGTTTCACCTTGTTCCTACTTGTGCAAATAGGGATCATGTTGTGCCAATCATACATTAAATGGAACTACACAAGACAATACAATGAACTGTATCCCAGCCAGCGCTTTAACTTTGCTGGAAGTTCTTGATAATCTTTCGATATAATCTCAGCACTGGTAAACAAGAGTGATTTCAACCATACATTTGAAGCGCACAAAAATATATACTATTGTGTGATTCCAGTGACTGCTTAATCATCTCTTATGGGACTACATGAATAAGCTTTTTTTCTCAGGATGGTACGGGCCTAAGGCCTTCATCCATATTAGTTTGCTGTCATCTCTATTTGTATCGTGCTACTGTCATGAGAAACTCCTTTATCTTTGCACATTAAAGTTTTGCAACCTATGATAAATGGCAATGCTTTGAGTGTTGAGTTGAGCTAATTGGCACTGATTAAATAAACTAATACCTCTCTTTAAGCAAGACTACTATGTTGCTAACTTTACCCATTAAGATAATGAGGGTGCTTCTATTTGTTAGTGTATGTTTCATAAACTAGTCTCACTATTACAGTAATCTCACTCTCTCAATATATGTGCCAACAGGGATGCTCGATTTTGGTGGAACTGCACAAAAACTTTGGGTGCTTCATTGCCTCGATAGCTTCCGTCTGTCGGCGTTCTAGGAACGGGGGTCCCCAGACTTGCCTGCCTACGGCCTGCGGCATGGCTCAAAGGAGGCCCAGCATGGCCCATCTTCATCAACACAAGACTCAAGACCCTCGCGAGGGGCCAAGCCTCGCGGGGCGGACGACACGGCGCATCCTCAGGCGCAGCCTCCTTAGGCTGGCTCGCGAGGAGGCGGAGAAATCAAGGCGGGGTACCTCGCGAGGTGCCAATGACGCAAGCCATGACGACTCAGGGCGCCAGGTGGGCGCCAGCGCGCGCAGCGTCCTTTCCTCTTTGGTGCAAAGGGGGCAAGCGCAGCCGCGGAGTACCGAGGCATCAGGCAAAGGTTGCCATTTCGGTGCAACGAGACCAAGACCAGGAGGACTACGAGACGGAGGTCACCATGGAGCCCAGCACGACGTCACCGCAGAGTCTTTCGCAGGCGAAGACCAACTTTAGTCAGGATAAGTGTACTAGATGTTCCCCTTCGAATTGGCCAATTGTTGGCGCCCTTCCCGCTCAATATTTGGGAAGAGGCCCAGGGCCTTTGCCTATAAATAGGACTAGCCACCCCCAGGGTAGAGGCATCCGAAAAGGGGGCGAGGAAAAGAGAGAGAGAGAGAGAGAGAGAGAGAGAGAGAGAGAGAGAGAGAGAAGGGTGACCGAACTCCTCCTAGCAGTTCGTTGCCCCGGCCAAGAACAGACCCTCGCAAGGCTGTTCTTCCTTGTATTGTTCATCATCACCAGCCCCAGGAGGCAATCCACCAACCACACACTGGAGTAGGGTATTACACCACAACGGTGGCCCGAACCAGTATAAACCTTGTGTCTCTTGTGCAGTTCTTTTAGTAGTTTAGATCTTTGTGAGACGGGGAGGTAGAAGGCGTGATCTCCGCGCGCACCCCAGTGTTCGAGCCTTAAGGGTTTGCCAGAACCCGTGATCCGACATTTGGCACGCCAGGTAGGGGTGCGCCGGAATCTGTCCTCCACCACTCCGTTCTCCTCCGACCGCCGCGTCCATGTCCGACGCTCGTCGGGCCCGCGCCGAGCGCCGGGCCGCCATCACTTCCCGCGTCGCCCAGACGGCCCCCGTCGGTGGGCGTCCTCATCGTTCCCCATCGCCCGCCGTCAACGCCGCCATCGGCCCGGCGGGGGGCGAGCAGCAAGCATCATCTCAGCATCCATTCGTGCGCCAAGACGGCTGCACCGCTACTCCATCGCTCGCACCAGCTGGCTCTTCGTCCCACGCGCTCCGCGCACCCTTGGAGGCTCGAGCTGCGCTCCTCGCGGCAAACGAGCTCCTGCGCTACCACCCCATCGACGACGTCTACGAGGAGTGGCTCGACCGCGTCGCCGAGCTCGTCCGCGCCGTCCGTTCCTCTGCGCCACACCCCGCCCCGCGTGGGCAACGAAGCTCCAGAGGCGCACCAGCCGCCTCCTCTCCAAGAAGATGCCATGGCTCCAAGGCGCGTGGCCCCTAGGCGGAACCCGCTCCGTCAGGTGCCAGCGCAACAAGAACGGAGCTGCCAAGAAGTCCCTCGCCCGCAAGGAGCTGCCCGGGTGCTCCCTGCTCCGGCACGCCGCGACCCTGCTCCAGCTCCGGCACGCCAAGACCCCGCTCTACTCCTAGCTGCAGCGCGTGGGGACCCTCAAGACCAAGCTCTCCACCAGCCGAAGCCTTTCGTGGCCACCGCCGGCTGCCGCGCCTACACCACCGAGCTGCGTAGTGTCGCGTGGCCCGGCAAGTTCAAGCCAGACCTGCCTCCTCGCTACGACGGCACAACTGATCCCGCGGAGTTACTCCAGCTCTATGAGCTGGGCATCGAGGCTGCCAGCAGGGATGAAAAGGTCATGGCGAACTGGTTCCCCATGGCGCTCAAGGAAGGAGCTCGAACCTGGCTCCTGAATCTGGCTCCGGGCATGATCTCCTCCTGGGACCAGATGCGCACCCGCTTCATCGCCAACTTCCAAGGTACTCGCGACCGGCCACCCGCCTTGAGCGACATGCGCCGCATCAAGCAACAACCCAGAGAGACCCTGCAAAAGTACATCCAGCGCTTCAACAGTGCGCGCCTCAAGATCCCCAAGGTGTCCGAGGAAGCCATCATCTCGGCCTTCTCCGATGGCGTGCGCGACGTCAAGATGAAGGAGGAGCTGGCGATGCACGAAGACCTCTGCACCTCCCTGGAGCTGTTCAACTTGGCGAACAAGTGCGCCAGGGCTGAGGAGGAACGTCTCTCCCTCCTCGAGCTGCCTGCCGCGGACCCAGAAGAGAAGAAGCCCAAGGCCAAGGACGTGAAGCGCAAGGGGGCTGCCGTACTCGCCGCAGAACCAGACACCAAGCGGGGCAAGGATCTGCCCGAACCCTCCAGGGGCAGCCGGTACTGTGTGTACCACGACCTCCACACCCACAACACCAACGAATGCCAAGAACTCCGCGCCGTGCGAGAAGGAAGGATCGGCCATCGCCCTGACCGTGCTGACCGGGGCTACGGCTGAGGAGGAGGAAGAAACCCAGGACGCTGGGAAGATCGTGGCCCGCGCTAGGGGTGGCGCGACCAGCCTCGCGAGGACCGCTGGCGGGACCTGTCTCGCGAGGGGGACTGGAGGGATCAGCCTCGTGAGGATCGCCCTCATGGCAACGCAGGCCTACCTCCGCTGCCGCCTCAGCCAAGGAGGAACGAAGACCACCATCAAGACGAGGGGGCTGGGGGCTTCCAAGAGCCGCGCGCAATCGCCTGCATCCTGGGCGGAGCTCAAGCCCCAGCCTCTCAACGTATCTTCAAGCAGTTTGCCCGCGAAGTGAATGCAGTTCTCCCCAAGATCGAAGCAACGCGCCCCCTCAGGTGGTCGGCGTGCGCCATCACGTTCAGCTCAGCAGACCAGCTCAAGTGCGCGGCCACGGCCGGAGTCCTCCCGATGCTTTGCTCCCCAGTCATCAGCAACGTGCTGGTCACCAAGACCCTCATCGACGGAGGGGCGGGGCTCAACATCCTGTCCGTGGAAACATTCAACAATCTCCAAGTACCCTATGACCAGCTTCAGCCAACCAAGCCCTTCTCCGGAATCACCGACGGTTCCACAGTCCCGATCGGGCAGGTCCGCCTCCCTGTCACGTTCGGGGCTCGCAACAACTACCGCACCGAGCTCATCGACTTCGACGTCGCCCACATCCGCCTGTCGTACAACGCCATCCTCGGGTACCCAGCGCTGGCCAAGTTCATGGCCGTGACTCACCACGGCTACAACGTCCTCAAGATGCCAGGAAGTGGCGGCGTCATCACGGTGCCTTGTGAAGAGAAGGATGCAGTGTGTTCCCTGGAGCGAGCCTATCAGGCCGCGTCGCTAGAAGACCCAAATCGCGGAAGCAGGAGGCTTCCTGAGACCACCCCCAAGAAGAAGATTCAGGGCCCGTGTCAGCCCAGGGGGACCCCCATCCATCGCATAGGAAAGCGCGCCCGGCGCCCTCCTCAGGGCAGGGCTCGGGGGCTCTCACCTGGAGAGCCAACGACCTAGCAGGGGTCACGAGGGAGGCGCTTGGGCACCATGTGGAGGCGTGCTTCGAAGCACGTTTCCCTCGAGAAGGAGCCAGGCAAGGAAGGTCAGACCAGCAGGAGTTCGTTAACAAGGCCATTCAAGAACTACAAGAGTCAAGGATCATGAGAGGTTGCCGCCGTCTACCAGCTGTGGCCCCACATCCAGGCGAGGATGGTGGGCTGCACGTCTGCATCGACGTACCAGGGCTCAATCAGATCGCCACGACGGAGCGTCTTTGGCCCTCACGAGTGGGGCGCTGCGGGGGTCCACCCCACAACTATGTTCGCATGCCTTGTGGCCTGCCGAGCATGGCTGCGGCGTACCGGCGCCTCATGAGGGGCATCATGGAGGCTCAGGAAGACAGGCGTTCCACAGCCCTGGCAGAGATGAAGACAGTTCGCGAGGAGCCACCAGTGCCTCCGGAACCTCCCGGCTGTTGGGGAACGCAGTAATTTCGAAAAATTTCCTACGCACACGCAAGATCATGGTGATGCACAGCAACGAGAGGGGAGAGTGTTGTCTACGTACCAACGCATACCGACTGCGGAAGCGATCACACAACGTAGAGGAAGTAGTCGTACGTCTTCTTCCCGATCCGACCGATCCAAGCACCGTTACTCCGGCACCTCCGAGTTCTTAGCACACGTTCAGCTCGATGACGATCCTCGGGCTCCGATCCAGCAAAGCATCGAGGAAGAGTTCCGTCAGCACGACGGCGTGGTGACGATCTTGATGTACTACCGACGCAGGGCTTCGCCTAAGCACTACAACGGTATGATCGAGGTGGAATTTGGTGGCAGGGGGCACCGCACGCGGCTAAGGAACGATCTCAAGGATCAACTTGTGTGTCCTGGGGTGTCCCCTGCCCCCGTATATAAAGGTTGGAGGGAGGGGGGCTGGCCGGCCAGAGAGAGGGAGGCGCAGGAGGAGTCCTACTCCTACCGGGAGTAGGACTCCCCCCTCCAATCCTAGTCCAACTAGGAATCCTTTAAAGGGGAGAGAGAGAGAGAGAGGTGGCCGGCCCCTCTCCTAGTCCTAATAGGACTAGGGAGAGGGGGGAGGCGCATCCCTATGTGGGCTGCCCTCTCACCTTTCCACTAAGGCCCATGTTGGCCCATTTGGCTCCCGGGGGGTTCCGGTAACCCTCCCGGTAATCCGGTAAAATCCCGATTTCACCCGGAACACTTCCGATGTCCAAACATAGGCTTCCAATATATCAATCTTTACGTCTCGACCATTTCGAGACTCCTCGTCATGTCCGTGATCTCATCCGGGACTCCGAACAACCTTCGGTACATCAAAATGCATAAACTCATAATAACTGTCATCGTAACGTTAAGCGTGCGGACCCTACGGTTCGAGAACAATGTAGACATGACCGAGACACGTCTCCGGTCAATAACCAATAGCGGGACCTGGATGCCCATATTGGCTCCTACATATTCTACGAAGATCTTTATCGGTCAGACCGCATAACAACATACGTTGTTCCCTTTGTCATCGGTATGTTACTTGCCCGAGATTCGATCGTCGGTATCCAATACCTAGTTCAATCTCGTTACCGGCAAGTCTCTTTACTCGTTCCGTAATACATCATCTCACAACTAACATATTAGTTGCAGTGCTTGCAAGGCTTATGTGATGTGCATTACCGAGAGGGCCTAGAGATACCTCTCCGACAATCGGAGTGACAAACCCTAATCTCGAAATACGCCAACCCAACATCTACCATTGGAGACACCTGTAGTACTCCTTTATAATCACCCAGTTACGTTGTGACGTTTGGTAGTACCCAAAGTGTTCCTCCGGTAAACGGGAGTTGCATAATCTCATAGTTATAGGAACATGTATAAGTCATGAAGAAAGCAATAGCAACATACTAAACGATCGGGTGCTAAGCTAATGGAATGGGTCATGTCAATCAGATCATTCTACTAATGATGTGACCTCGTTAATCAAATAACAACTCTTTGTTCATGGTTAGGAAACATAACCATCTTTGATTAACGAGCTAGTCAAGTAGAGGCATACTAGTGACACTCTGTTGGTCTATGTATTCACACATGTATTATGTTTCCGGTTAATACAATTCTAGCATGAATAATAAACATTTATCATGATATAAGGAAATAAATAATAACTTTATTATTGCCTCTAGGGCATATTTCCTTCAGTCTCCCACTTGCACTAGAGTCAATAATCTAGTTCACATCGCCATGTGATTTAACAGCAATGGTTCACATCACCATGTGATTAACACCCATAGTTCACATCGTCATGTGACCAACACTCAAAGGGTTTACTAGAGTCAGTAATCTAGTTCACATATCTATGTGATTAACACCCAAAGAGTACTAAGGTGTGATCATGTTTTGCTTGTGAGATAATTTTAGTCAACGGGTCTGTCACATTCAGATCCGTAAGTATTTTGCAAGTTCTTTTTCTACAATGCTCTATACGGAGCTACTCTAGCTAATTGCTCCCACTTTCAATATGTATCCAGATTGAGACTTTAGATTCATCTGGATCAGTGTCAAAAACTTGCATCGACGTAACCCTTTACGACGAACCATTTTTTTGTCACGTCCATAATCAAGAAACATATCCTTATTTTACTAGGGATAATTCTGACCGCTGTCCAGTGATCTACTCCTAGATCACTATTGTACTCCCTTGCCAAATCAGTGCAGGGTATATAATAGATCTGGTACACAGCATGGCATACTTTATAGAACCTATGAATGAGGCATAGGGAATGACTTTCATTCTCTTTCTATCTTCTGCCGTGGTCGGGCTTTGAGTCTTTACTCAACTTCACACCTTGTAACACAGGCAAGAAACTTTTTCTTTGACTGTTCCATTTTGAACTACTTCAAAATCTTGTCAAGGTATGTACTTATTGAAAAACTTTATCAAGCGTCTTAATCTATCTCTATAGATCTTGAAGCTCAATATGTAAGCAGCTTTACCAAAGTCTTTCTTTGAAAAACTCCTTTCAAACACTCCTTTTATGCTTTACAGAATAATTCTACATTATTTCCGATCAACAATATGTCATTCACATATACTTATCAGAAATGTTGTAGTGCTCCCACTCACTTTCTTGTAAATACAGGCTTCACCGCAAGTCTGTATAAAACTATATGCTTTGATCAACTTATCAAAGCGTATATTCCAACTCCGAGATGCTTGCACCAGTCCACAGATGGATCGCTGGAGCTTGCACATTTTGTTAGCACTTTTCGGATTCACAAAACCTTCTAGTTGCATCGTATACAACTCTTCTTTAGCAAATCCATTAAGGAATGCAGTTTTGTTTATCCATTTGCCAGATTTCATAAAATGCGGCAATTGCTAACATGATTCGGACAGACTTTAAGCATAGATACGAGTGAGAAAATCTCATCGTAGTCAACACCTTGAACTTGTCGAAAACATTTTGCGACAATTCTAGCTTTGTAGATAGTAACACTACTATCAGCGTCCGTCTTCCTCTTGAAGATCCATTTATTTTCTATGGCTTGCCGATCATCGGGCAAGTCAACCAAGGTCCATACTTTGTTCTCATACATGGATCATATCTCAGATTTCATGGCTTCAAGCCACTTTGCGGAATCTGGGCTCACCATCGCTTCTTCATAGTTCGTAGGATCATCATGATCTAGTAGCATGACTTCCAGAACAGGATTACCGTACCACTCTAGTGCGGATCTTACTCTGGTTGATCTACGAGGTTCAGTAGTGTCTTGTTCTGAAGTTTCATGATCATCATCATTAGCTTCCTCACTAACTGGTGTAGGTGTCACAGAAACATTTATCTGTGATGTACTACTTTCCAATAAGGGAGCAGGTACAGTTACCTCGTCAAGTTCTACTTTCCTCCTACTCACTTCTTTCGAGAGAAACTCCTTCTCCAGAAAGTTTCCGAATTTAGCAACAAAAAGTCTTGCCTTCGGATCTGTGATAGAAGGTGTATCCAATAGTTTCCTTTGGATATCCTATGAAGATGCACTTCTCCGATTTGAGTTTTGAGCTTATCAGGATGAAACTTTTTCATATAAGCATCGCAACCCCAAACTTTAAGAAATGACAACTTTGGTTTCTCGCCAAACCATAGTTCATAAGGCGTCGTCTCGACGGATATAGATGGTGCCCCTTTTTAACGTGAATGCAGCTGTCTCTAATGCATGACCCAAAAACAATAGTGGTAAATCGGTAAGAGACATCATAGATTGCACTATATCCAATAAAGTACGGTTATGATGTTCGGACACACCATTATGATATGGTGTTCCAGGTGGCGTGAGTAGTGAAACTATTTCACATTGTTTTAACTGAAGACCAAACTCGTAACTCAAATATTTGTCTCCGCGATCAGATCGTAGAAACTTTATTTTCTTGTCACGATGTTTTTTCACTTCACTCTGAAATTCTTTGAACTTTTCAAATGTTTCAGACTTATGTTTCATCAAGTAGATATACCCATATCTGCTTAAATCATCTGTGAAGGAGAGAAAATAACGATATCCGCCACGAGCCTCAATATTCATCGGACCACATACATCGGTATGTATGATTTCCAATAAATCTGTTGCTCTCTCCATAGTACCGGAGAACGGTGTTTTGGTCATCTTGCCTATGAGGCACGGTTCGCAAGTACCAAGTGATTCATAATCAAGTGGTTCCAAAAGCCCATCAGTATGGAGTTTCTTCATGCGCTTTACACCGATATGACCTAAACAGCAGTGCCACAAATAAGTTGCACTATCATTATTAACTTTGCATCTTTTGGTTTCAATATTATGAATATGTGTATTATTAAGATCGAGATCCAATGAACTATTTTCATTGGGTGTGTAACCATATTAGGTTTTATTCATGTAAACAGAACAACAATTTATTCTCTTACTTAAATGAATAACCGTATTACAATAAACATGATCAAATCATATTCATGTTCAACGCAAACACCAAATAACACTTATTTAGGTTTAACACTAATCCCGAAATTATAGGGAGTGTGCGATGATGATCATATCAATCTTGGAACCACTTCCAACACACGTCGTCACTTCACCCTTAACTAGTCTCTGTTTATTCTGCAACTCCCGTTTCGAGTTACTACTCTTAGCAACTGAACTAGCATCAAATACTAAGGGGTTGCTATAAACACTAGTAAAGTACACATCAATAACATGTATATCAAATATACTTATGTTCACTTTGCCATCCTTCTTATCCGCCAATCACTTGGGGTAGTTCCGCTTCCAGTGACCAGTCCCTTTGTAGTAGAAGCACTTAGTCTCAGGCTTAGGATCAGACTTGGGCTTCTTCACTTGAGCAGCAACTTGCTTGCCGTTCTTCTTGAAGTTCCCCTTCTGCCCTCTGCCCTTTTCTTGAAACTAGTGGTCTTGTCAACCATCAACACTTGATGTTTTTCTTGATTTCTACCTTCGTTGATTTCAGCATCACGAAGAGCTTGGGAGTTGTTCCCGTTATCCCTTGCATATTATAGTTCATCACGAAGTTTTGCTAACTTGGTGATGGTGACTAGAGAATTCTGTCAATCACTATCTTATCTGGAAGATTAACTCCCACTTGATTCAAGCGATTGTAGTACCCAGACAATCTGAGCACTTGCTCACTAGTTGAGTGATTCTCCTCCATCTTTTAGCTATAGAACTTGTTGGAGACTTCATATCTCTCAACTCGGGTATTTGCTTGAAATATTAACTTCAACTCCTGGAACATCTCATATAGTCCATGACGTTCAAAACGTCTTTGAAGTCCCGATTCTAAGTCATTAAGCATGGTGCACTAAACTATCAAGTAGTCATCATATTGAGCCAGCCAAACGTTCATAACGTCTGCATCTGCTCCTGCAATAGGTCTGTCACCTAGCGGTGCATCAAGGACATAATTCTTCTGTGCAGCAATGAGGATAAACCTCAGATCACGGATCCAATCCGCATCATTGCTACTAACATCTTTCAACATAATTTTCTCTAGGAACATATCAAAATAAACACAGGGAAGCAACAACGCGAGCTATTGATCTATAACATAATTTGCAAAATACTACCAAGACTAAGTTCATGATAAATTTAAGTTCAATTAATCATATTACTTAAGAACTCCCACTTAGATAGACATCCCTCTAATCCTCTAAGTGATCACGTGATCCAAATCAACTAAACCATAACCGATCATCACGTGAGATGGAGTAGTTTTCAATGGTGAACATCAATATGTTGATCATATCTACTATATGATTCACGCTCGACCTTTCGGTCTCCGTGTTCTGAGGCCATATCTGTATATGCTTGGCTCGTCAAGTATAACCTGAGTATTCCGCGTGTGCAACTGTTTTGCACCCGTTGTATTTGAACGTAGAGCCTATCACACCCGATCATCGCGTGGTGTCTCAGCACGAAGAACTTTTGCAACGGTGCATACTCAGGGAGAACACTTCTTGATAATTTAGTGAGAGATCATCTTATAATGCTACCGTCAATCAAAGCAAGATAAGATGCATAAAAGGATAAACATCACATGCAATCAATATAAGTGATATGATATGGCCATCATCATCTTGTGCTTTGTGATCTCCATCTCCGAAGCACCGTCATGATCACCATCGTCACCGGCGCGACACCTTGATCTCCTTCGTAGCATTGTTGTCGTCTCGCCAATCTTATGCTTCCACGACTATCACTACCGCTTAGTAATAAAGTAAAGCATTACATCGCGATTGCATTGCATACAATAAAGCGACAACCATATGGCTCCTGCCAGTTGCCGATAACTCGGTTACAAAACATGATCATCTCATACAATAAAATCAGCATCATGCCTTGACCATATCACATCACAACATGCCCTGCAAAAACAAGTTAGACGTCCTCTACTTTGTTGTTGCAAGTTTTACGTGGCTGCTACGGGCTTAAGTAAGAACTCATCTCACCTATGCATCAAAACCACAACGATAGTTCGTCAAATAGACTCCGTTTTAACCTTCTCAAGGAACGGGCGTAGTCACACTTGGTTCAACTAAAGTTGGAGAGACAGTCTTCCGCAAGCCATCTATGTGCAAAGCACGTCGAGGGAACCGGTCTCGCGTAAGAGTACGCGTAAGGTTGGTCCGGATCGTCTCGTCCAACAATACCGCCGAACCAAAGTATGACATGCTGGTAGGCAGTATGACTTGTATCGCCCACAACTCACTTGTGTTCTACTCGTGCATATAACATCAAACCATAAAACCTAGGCTCGGATGCCACTGTTGGGGAACGTAGTAATTTCGAAAATTTTCCTACGCACACGCAAGATCATGGTGATGCACAGCAATGAGAGGGGAGAGTGTTGTCTACGTACCAACGCAGACCGACTGCGGAAGCGATCACACAACGTAGAGGAAGTAGTCGTACGTCTTCTTCCCGATCCGACCGATCCAAGCACCGTTACTCTGGCACCTCCGTGTTCTTAGCACACGTTCAGCTCGATGACGATCCTCGGGCTCCGATCCAGCAAAGCGTCGAGGAAGAGTTCCGTCAGCACGACGGCGTGGTGACGATCTTGATGTACTACCGACGCAGGGCTTCGCCTAAGCACTACAACGGTATGATCGAGGTGGAATTTGGTGGCAGGGGGCACCGCACACGGCTAAGGAACGATCTCAAGGATCAACTTGTGTGTCCTGGGGTGTCCCCTGCCCCCGTATATAAAGGTTGGAGGGAGGGGGGCTGGCCGGCCAGAGAGAGGGAGGCGCAGGAGGAGTCCTACTCCTACCGGGAGTAGGACTCCCCCCTCCAATCCTAGTCCAACTAGGAATCCTTTAAAGGGGAGAGAGAGAGGTGGCCGGCCCCTCTCCTAGTCCTAATAGGACTAGGGAGAGGGGGGAGGTGCAGCCCTATGTGGGCTGCCCTCTCACCTTTCCACTAAGGCCCATGTTGGCCCATTTGGCTCCCGGGGGGTTCCGGTAACCCTCCCGGTAATCCGGTAAAATCCCGATTTCACCCGGAACACTTCCGATGTCCAAACATAGGCTTCCAATATATCAATCTTTACGTCTCGACCATTTCGAGACTCCTCGTCATGTCCGTGATCTCATCCGGGACTCCGAACAACCTTCGGTACATCAAAATGCATAAACTCATAATAACTGTCATCGAACGTTAAGCGTGCGGACCCTACGGTTCGAGAACAATGTAGACATGACCGAGACACGTCTCCGGTCAATAACCAATAGCGGGACCTGGATGCCCATATTGGCTCCTACATATTCTACGAAGATCTTTATCAGTCAGACCGCATAACAACATACGTTGTTCCCTTTGTCATCGGTATGTTACTTGCCCGAGATTCGATCGTCGGTATCCAATACCTAGTTCAATCTCGTTACCGGCAAGTCTCTTTACTCGTTCCGTAATACATCATCTCACAACTAACATATTAGTTGCAGTGCTTGCAAGGCTTATGTGATGTGCATTACCGAGAGGGCCTAGAGATACCTCTCCGACAATCGGAGTGACAAACCCTAATCTCGAAATACGCCAACCCAACATCTACCATTGGAGACACCTGTAGTACTCCTTTATAATCACCCAGTTACGTTGTGACGTTTGGTAGTACCCAAAGTGTTCCTCCGGTAAACGGGAGTTGCATAATCTCATAGTTATAGGAACATGTATAAGTCATGAAGAAAGCAATAGCAACATACTAAACGATCGGGTGCTAAGCTAATGGAATGGGTCATGTCAATCAGATCATTCTACTAATGATGTGACCTCGTTAATCAAATAACAACTCTTTGTTCATGGTTAGGAAACATAACCATCTTTGATTAACGAGCTAGTCAAGTAGAGGCATACTAGTGACACTCTGTTGGTCTATGTATTCACACATGTATTATGTTTCCGGTTAATACAATTCTAGCATGAATAATAAACATTTATCACGATATAAGGAAATAAATAATAACTTTATTATTGCCTCTAGGGCATATTTCCTTCACCGACGCCCCGGGGCCTGGGGGCTCGTGAGGATCGGCTTCCGCAGCCCACCGAGTCTGCTGCACCAACGCCATGTCACACCCTGATTTTCATGCCACAACACTTAAGCTATTTAATAATGATAAAATGAGGTTTTACAAAAACTTTTGAGTGTTTTGGACTTTGCTTGATTTGGATTTTGTGTGTTGTTTGCAAGTGCTCTAAAAATCAAATAAATCCTCCAACTCTTATACTCCTTCTCCTTGATCCAAGACCTTTTCCCAATGATCATACCATGTGTATAGAGCAATATACTATTTTCTTACAAAAATAATTTGGCCAAAAAGTATTTTTAAAAATTAGTTTTCCAAAACCCCTTGAATTGAGATTTGCACTGCAAGTACTTGATTTGAGGTGTGAAAAACCTTTCCAAAAATTTATTTGAAACCTATTAGATATAGGACTCCCATAAACCACAAAAGTATAATTTTAAAAAGTTATTTTCTTATTTTATTTAAAAGCTTTTTCTTAAGGCCAGAAATGGTCTTTAATAGGGAAAAATTATTTTAATGTTTCAAAAATATTTGAGAAAATTTAGGGAAACTCAATGGACATATATTGTCCATATATAAGAGTTTCAACACATGGTCATGTTCAAATATTGGTCAAATCCCTCAAAAACCATTTCTGCCCATTTCAAGGATTTGAAATATTTCTACAGGAAATATTTTCATAAAAATCCAAGAAAATTCCAGCCTATCAAATATGACATGTTTGATGATCTTGACAAGTACCATGTCATGGAGAATAGTATAACCCCATGAAACTCTCTCAAAACCACTTCTGTCCTTTTTCAAGTTTGAACAACTTTGCATTGTCAAACATGTCCAAATGCTGGCAAACTTGGTGCACATGCTCAAATGGTCTAATTATTCATCTCTACCAAATGGCACAATTTGGAGAGAATGTTATCTTGACCAAAGAGCCCCAAAACCCTCTCTGACCAGAATCAAATTTGAACAACTCTACATTGGCAACTTTCTCCTTTTCATCTCAATTTTTGTGGTCATGTTCAAATACTCAAATGATGACACTACACCAAGTGGTGCATCAAGGAGAATTGATTTACATGACTAAATCTTGGTAAAGCCATTTCTGCTAATTTCTAGGGTTTGCCAAAGTTACATTGGCAACTTGTCTCAAATGAGCTCAAATTTGGTGGCACACCCTATTTCTAAGTGTCATTCCATCCTGTTAAGTATCATGGCAATTGGAGTTCATTTGCTTGCCCAAACCATTATCAAACACCTTCTGACATTCTGCAAAAGCCACTGTTTTGACCCCTTCCACTATTCTTGGTAAGCTCCACTTTTTACCACATCCCCTCCTAGTCCCCTTGCACCTCCTGTAGCAATGGCAAACCCATAGCTCAATTATTGGAAGGGTAAAACCCCATTTTCTCTCTCTGGATAGCCCCAATTCCCTCTCTCTCAACCTCCCTCCTCACTCTAGTGGATCCCCAGGGCATCCAAGGCCACCACCCCTTTGTTTACTCCTCCCCTGACCCCCTGGACACTAGTGGCCACGCCCTGGGCGCCAAAAATATGCC
This sequence comes from Triticum monococcum, assembly GCA_034509565.1. NCBI lineage: Eukaryota > Viridiplantae > Streptophyta > Magnoliopsida > Poales > Poaceae > Triticum > Triticum monococcum. Next base: position 188,063,635 of record CM067846.1, read on the forward strand.
AATGCCAGCCATATGCGTGCTCTGGAGCGCGCTACAGTGCACCAGGGCACTGTAGCCGCGTCCTACCCGAGGCTTCTAACCACCTAGGGGCCCTCCCCTTGTGTCCCCCGAGGCCGTCTCGGCGTCCGGGACACGCAAGACGGTCGGCCCCCTCCTCCTTCTCCCTCCTGTTGCCTCCTTTCGCACGCGCACCGGCCGCCCGAGAGCTCCAATGGCCGAGCTCACACGCGCGATGCTCTGGTCCTCCCCCGCTCCTTCTCTCCCTTCCCCTGGCCGTAGACCATCTCTACAAACGCTCCGGACACGCACACACGAGCCCCCGTGACCCCAAGCAACGGCAACGACCTCGCCAGCGCACTCGTCCACGGTGCACCAACGCCCCGCCATAAAAGGCCGTCCCAGGCCCTCCTCTCTGCTCCGTTCGCTCTCTCTCTCTCTCCCGTGCACCCCCTGGACCAGGCCATTCCTCCTCCCGCGCCCTCCAACCTCGTCCATGGCCGGAGTGCCATCGTCGGCCTCCTCCTAAATTCGCGCTCCATGGCCTCTCCCCTCCCCTTTAGACTCCACTAGAGCACCTCCAGCATCACCGCGGTCCTCCCCCGTGCTCCTTGACCTTCTCCCGGTGACCATAGCGCCGTGACCACCATTGCCGTCAACGTCGCCCGCCGCGGCCGATGGTGCGTCCGCAACCGGCCTCCCCTGCGGTCATGGCGTAGCTCGGCGGGTGCGGAATGACCTCCTGAGCCCTCCAGTGTGCGGGGCGTCGACGGAGGTGGCCCGTGCCGCCCGGGAGAGCGCCGGCGCCGCTCGGCCTCGCCTCCCCTGCCTCTGCTCTGTTCGAGCGGGAGGTAGGAGACGGCCTGAGCCCCGGGCCCCGCTCGTCAGTGACCCGGTGGGCGGACCCCACCCGTTTAAGTGGAGACGGCTTCCGGCGTTGCCGTCTCCCTCACACGAAGGCGTATTTCCAGGAAGCCGCCTCCGACGTGGCCCCTGTGCGCCTGTGGCCGAGCCGCTGGGCCGGCCCAGTGGTGTCCTGCTGCTATCTCCCGCCCACTGCGCAGGATAAGGGTAAAACCCTTTCTCTTTTCTTTTTCTTTTTCTGTAGACTTCAAAAATCCATAAACAATTCAAAATAACTCCAAATTTGATGATTCAAATTTCTTGTGACTCCATAAATCATGATCTACCTGTTGGTGCTATTTGCACATTTTTCCAAAAACTTTCCCTTCACAAATATTTATCAAATCTCATTTTTCCTATTTCTGTGATGAACTTTAGAAAATCGCAGGGAGCCCATCTTTGATCCAAATGCCATGATTCAAATTCCTAGATGTTTCTAAGTTCAAAACTTAGTTTTTGAACATTTTTGCTAATACTTTCTGTATCACCTCAAATAGTGGTCTATTTCTTCATATTTGTCAACTTTGTAAATTCTTAGGAAAATCATTTGAACTCCAAATCCAGTGAAACCAATTCCTAGATGCTTCTAAAATCATCCTTTGTTAAATGGGTACCTTTTCTCATTTTTCAAAAATGTGTTTCTGACCACTTCTTGCAATTCCATAAACCCCTTGATTCCATCATATCAAAATGTTTAGAAATATCCATTGATCCACTTCCAATGAAATCACCTTGGTCATTCCTCATATGACCACAGGCATCCTAGAAAAGTCCAACTCTTATTTTTAGAGCACTTTTATTTTCTACCTTGTTGTGTTGCTTATTGTGGTTGCTTTCGACGATAGTTGACGAAGTAGACGAAATGCTCGGAGTTGGACTAGAGATATTTGAAGACCTCGAAGACTTTGTTAAAATAGGCAAGCAGCCCTTTGACCATGTTTATGAAACCCTTTTTATGCATTTCATATAGCACGTTATTATTGTTGCATCGGAAGCTTGATGAGAGGGGAGCCACTTTGGTGGGTTTCCCTCGTCTCCTCCTTATTAATACTTGCATTTGTGCATGACCCTACCTCCTTATGAGGGTTATGCCAGTGGGAATAGATAGGATGCTAAGTAGTGCTACGCAAAAAGGGACGGGTATATGCATGGTGATGAAAGCAAAGTATTTTCAAAGGACTTTTCGAAAACCCCGTCGGGTGCCACTTATGCCCGAGGGAGATGATGAGTTGGGTGACCACTTGATGACGAAGTGGTGTACCATGGCAAGTGTGTGTGTTGTTTTTCGAAAACGGATTAGATTTAAGATTTGTCGACTGTCCCAACCTTACATGCGCAACCACTCTACCCTTATATGGGAAAGGGCATTATTGATTACCTAGGCCGATACTAGCTTGGTGCCCGCATTACTAGTGACGGGAGGGTTGTTGGTGCACTCTCTCGGGACGGGGTCGTGCCAGGTAGGGCGGCCATGACTGTTTTCACAGGGCACCGGATACACCGTTGGTACCCCGTGCCAGTGGTACGTGATGAATATAGGAGCGAGGCTCCACAATTTCAAGTTGTGAAATGTTGGGCACGGGGGTTACTACCAATCGAGTGGACTCCATGTTAGTGTCGTCTAGGGAAAGATAGTGATCGGGTGCTTACCCCGGGTACTTGAGGTACTGTGGGTCGTGGATGACACAGAAGTTCCCCGGATCTTGTGGGTAAAGTGTGCAACCTCTGTAGAGTGTAAAACTATTCGAATAGCCGTGTCCACGGTCAAGGACAGTTGGGCGGTGTTGCTTAAACTACATCCACATGTTTTCGAACCTGTGTGAGTATTTGAATAAATGGGAAGAACTGCTCGGGTCAAGTCAGAAGACTTGACATGATTGAGTTGGGTTGGTGCCCACTCCTTTTATGGTGATACCACTACTTGGGTCTAGTCAAAGGACTTGACATGATTGAGTTGGGTTGGTGCCCACTCTATCTATGTTGATATCTGTAACCTGTTCTTATGGTTACTCAAATTCTCCTGATGCATGTCTTACGAGTTGTTGAACATGTCATGGCACTCAAAACTAGCTTTCTGCTAAAATTTACCTATATCATGCATTGTTGTACCTTGAACCAAAACATGGGTTGCTTGCGAGTACATTCAAAGTACTCATTGGCTTGCCACTGGTTATTTTATTGGCCAGGCATGAAAGAACAGGATATGATGAAGAATACTTCGGTGACGAACATGTGAGCTAGGACGCTTCCTAGTCAGAATGCCTGTAGGGTCAAGGCAGATGGCATGGGTCCAAGTTGTCGATGAAGATTTCCGCTGCGATGTTATACTCAAGACTTGACTGTAATGGTCCTACTTGTGTAATACGGTATGTATGGATGTAAGACTCTTGTTATTCAGCTTCTGTGTGTTCAGTGAGCATTGATCTCTGGGATCACTGTACACTTGCATTCGGTGATCACGACTTATGAGTCGGGGTCCCCACACGCCACTTCGCCGACGACATCCTCAGGTGACATCTTTCAAGCTTCATTCCCAGCTGGGGGCGCCCTCCCAGGGTTGCATCACTCCCAGGCCGCGTGGGTCCGTCCCTGCGGCATGTATCCCCTTTATTTTTCGGTCGTTAGTTTGCCTTGTTGGGGGCGCCCCTCGGGCTGCATCATCCCCAAGCCGCTCGGGCTAGGCCCAGCGGCATGTATCTCCCTCGCGTTTATTTCCAACTATGCATTGCCTATCACGCTTGATTGCTTGATGCCTGTCCGCGGCATCCCTTCTTCTCCATGTAGGCCACTTGCACGTTAAAGGCGGGGGTGCCTGAGCATCGCGACTCAGGGCTCTTACTGGCTCTCCAGCCCTCACCCTTTGGCCTTGTCCACGGCATCGCGACCTGGCATACCAGCAACGGCTGAGACAAGCTCGAGGGCCGGGACCCGAGGACGTAGAGTACCGGCATCTAACCAAATTTTGCAGGGACACATCTCAAGATACGACCCAGTGCCAGGCGCAATCCGCCTAGAGGTAGGGCCTCGTGAGTCCCGCGCTAGCTCACGGGCGCCCTGATACACCTCACCTACTCCAACCAGCGAGCTCTTGAGTGACTAACGATCGACAAATGACTGCCATGGCAACCCCATCTTCTTTCTGTGATAAACCTGCAGGATCCTTGGAGGGAACTGCGCTAGCCAAGGCCCTCACGGAGTTCCCTTCACCCTCGCCCGCGCGAACCGCTTGCATGTTAAAGGGGGGGCGCCTGAGCATCGCAACTCAGGGATCTTACTGGCTCTCCGGCCCTCACCCTCTGGCCTTGTCCACGGCATCGCGACCTGGCATACCAGCGACGGCTAAGACAAGCTCGAGGGCCGGGACCCGAGGACGTAGAGCAGAAAGGGGAGCAGAGGCGAGGGAGAAGGGGCGCGTGAGGACCTCGCCGAGCAACTCCGTCCCAATTACCCCACGGACCCGACGATGCGCTGGGGGCGATCCCCGATCCTCAAGATAAGTCACCACCCAAAGCACTGGCTACCGTGGCACTACCCCCGCACCTAAAGCAATTCCGTACTAGCAACATTGCTTCCCTTTCTCACCAAGCGACGGCTGCTTGGGCGCCAAAGGGGACCTCCTGAGCATCGCGACTTAGGGGCTCTTACCGGACCCCGGGTCGCTCACCTCCTGGCCTTGACCACGGCATCGTGACCTGGCATACCAGCGACGGCTGACGCCGCCTTAGGACTGGGACCTGTCGACGCAGAGCACCAAGCCCTCGCGAGCTGCGAAAGGGAGGACTGAACTACAACGGAATTTGCGACTCGCACAGATCCATAGCAAAGGTTATGTATTAACAAACGGGACTACAGGCACCTTACAAGCCCCCGTGGGGCGCATTTTGATTCCTCGCAGGGAACGGATCCTAAGGGATGCTAACTACACGAGCTCCTGCAAAATATGCCATCATCAACAGTGGGCCGTCAGGCGCCGGCGCCAACCCCATCCAGATCAGGGTCGGCGACGGCCTGACAAGCCCGCCCTGCTCTGGGAGCGGCGCCGACTCGGGGGCTCGTAGCTGTCGTTGCTCGTCTCCGGAGTCGCGAAGATTTCGCTGGAGTCACTGGACCCTCCGGCGCCTCCGCCAAGGGAGCGGTCGACGGGCCTAGCCCTCACCAGGGCAAGGTCCTGGCCACCTCTCCTGGGGCAACACTCCAGTCGGCGCCCGTTCGTGCCGAAGACCTTGAAGAACATCACCGCAGCGCCATCGTACTCCAGGTGGACCACGAAGACGCCCCTTTCCCTGCAAACCCGGGCGATCTCTCTCCAGCCACGGGACATGTAGACCTCGCCCGGGGCGGCGACCACGACCTCTGCCTCGGTCGTGAGGGCGCTGCAACCAGCGTGCTGCAGCCAGAGCTCCAGGGGCCCTCCTGGAGGGATGATGGAGGCGAAGAAGGGAGGCAGACGGATCCAGGACTGGAGAGGAATGGCGACGTGGAGCATGAACTCTTGGGAGGAGCCCTCGGCATGGACTCCAGGAGGAACAACCCACGCCTTCACCACCCGACGGCGCCTACGACGGCGCTGACCGCGGAGATCGGCGTCGACACCTTCGGGGCCCTCGATGTGGGCATACAAGGGAAGTGGGAACCCCGGCGGAGCCCGCTCGCACCAGGGCCTCGGCACCGCCTGACGGTCTTCCTCGCCCCGGCTGCAAAGGGCGAGCCGTTTCTTTGGCGGGAGCGGGTCTGGCCCCTCTCGAGGAGCCTTTCCCTTCTCCGCTGCAGAGAACCGGTGGATCGGAGCCATCGCAGCAAGACGGAGCAAGGATCGGGAAGAAGGAGAAGCCAGGAGGAATGGACTGGAAGGGCACGCACAGCTTCGTACTTATAGCCGGCGAAGACCAACCGCCGGCCTCCACGATCACAGGTAATCATGACACGATTTGCATGCAGGGACTTGTCCACCTCGCGCGACCACCGAGGCGTCGTGGGGAAGTGGAGACGCCCACGTCCCATCAACCGCCACGCGGCGCCCAAGGCCGCAGGCTGTTAGGGCCCACGGCGCTTCGCCCTTGCCCTTTCGCCTCTCGGCACGGCCAAGTCCATGCACGCCTTGGGCCCGGGGGCTACTGTCGACGTTCTGGGAACGGGGGTCCCCAGACTTGCCTGCCTGCGGCCTGCGGCGTGGCTCAAAGGAGGCCGAGCATGGCCCATCTTCATCAACACAAGACTCAAGACCCTCGCGAGGGGCCAAGCCTCATGGGGCGGATGACACGGCGCATCCTCAGGCGCAGCCTCCTCAGGCTGGCTCGCGAGGAGGCGGAGAAATCAAGGCGGGGTACCTCGCAAGGTTCCCATGACGCAAGCCATGACGACTCAGGGCGCCAGGTGGGCGCCAGCGCGCGCAATGTCCTTCTTTCCTCTTTGGTGCAAAGGGGGCAAGCGCAGCCACGGAGTACCGAGGCATCAGGCAAAGGTTGCCATTTCGGTGCAACGAGACCAAGACCAGGAGGACTACAAGACGGAGGTCACCATGGAGCCCAGCACGACGTCACCGCAGAGTCTTTTGCAGGCGAAGACCAACTTTAGTCAGGATAAGTGTACTAGATGTTCCCCTTCGAATTGGCCAATTGTTGGCGCCCTTCCTGCTCAATATTTGGGAAGAGGCCCAGGGCCTTTGCCTATAAATAGGACTAGCCACCCCCAGGGTAGAGGCATCTGAAAAGGGGGCGAGGAAAAGAGAGAAAGAGAAAGAGAGAAGGGTGACCGAACTCCTCCTAGAAGTTCGTCGCCCCGGCCAAGAACAGACCCTCGCGAGGCTGTTCTTCCTTGTATTGTTCATCATCACCAGCCCCAGGAGGCAATCCACCAACCACACACTGGAGTAGGGTATTACACCACAACGGTGGCCCGAACCAGTATAAACCTTGTGTCTCTTGTGCAGTTCTTTTAGTAGTTTAGATCTTTGTGAGACGGGGAGGTAGAAGGCATGATCTCCGCGCGCACCCCAGTGTTTGAACCTTAAGGGTCTGCCAGAACCCGTGATCTGACACCGTCTTTTCCTGTTAGTTGCTAAACTCCGCATGCTTTCTTCCTTTGCTATCAGTCTCTTGGCTTATCTCGGCTTCCAGTCAAAGGAAATAGTAATTGATATGCTACCTCACAAAGGTTGGTACTGGTCTTTATCCTAATTATTGTGCCTGTCATATGTATTGGTAATTTGGTATTGTGCTACTGTTTGCTGATTTCATAAAGGAGTAATTTGGAGCTTGAACTCGCAGGCAAATCATTACATCGGGTGATTTCAGTAGAACTGCACAAAATGATCAGATGGACAGGTACTTATGCTCCTGCTATGTACTCCAAAGTTCACTCAGACAAGCATCGATGTTGACAAGAAGTGCCTATATTCATTCGAGTATCAACCGGCGTCAACCAATTGTCAAACTCCAAGTGTTAGGAGAGTGAATGCCAAAAATATTGCGTGGTGCATAGCCCAGAAAAACACAGTCCAGTCTTTGGTCCCAACTTGTGCCTTTTGGTTATCGGCACATATGGTAGCGAACTATATGGCATGGAGTCTAAAGATTCCAGACAAGTTGGTTGATGCATATATTCATCTGGCACTTAATTAGTCTGCACGCCAAGGATGCTCCATTTCAGTTGAACTGCACAAAAAATTTGGGTGGTTCATTTTCTCAACCGCCTCCTTTCTCGTCTTCAATGTATAATTTTGGCGAGATACAGGACCAAGATGACCCAGTAAACTGATTGGATGAAAGTAGTGGCCAAGTTGCTCAAACCTCCTCGGGCACAAGGCCACTATTTGAGGATAAACCTACAAGCAAAGTTCAGATTGTCTGTGCTGCCTCTTATGTACTCGAAAGTTTACTCGTACAAGAACTAATTTTAGCAAAAAGTACCTCCGATTGAACACCGTTTACCAGTCTGTACCCTAGGTAATTAAAGTTCGTCCATGTATCATATTGGCTGTGATCTCAATCATTTGGATGCATAAACATACTGAACATGCGTATATCTGAATCTTTTTGTAAATTATGTATGAATATTGTCATGTGATCTATCAATCATTTGGATGCATAGATATGCTGAGCTTGTGTATATATGAATCTTTTGAGTTGTTGATTGTGAATGTTGGCTATGGATATGAACGTGTCCTGTGAACCTGAGTTTGATATGAATGTTTACCTTTTCTATTGTATTTGTGTGTGAACTTGTTAGTATGCCTACTATGTGGTATAAAACGTAGGTCTCTTATAAAAGTAATGCCGTGTCCAATTTATGTTTTCCCTTCTAACCACCACGGCTGTGCTGCCGCGCACCCAAACCAGTGAAGTTTCCCACTCCTCTCCATCTGCAACTCCACTGCAGCTTAATAAGTAGTAACGTCTTCGGTTTTAGCCCGGTTTTCCATAGATTAACCAGGCAATTCTGTTCTTCTTAATTAATCGACGAGGCAATTCTTTTGCCTCCATTTCGAAAAAAATCAGTAACGTCTAACTGAGCCAGTTAGTTATATGCGTACACTTGGTGTAGTAGGATCTTTATTTAGTTTGATGCATACATTTGTTCTTTTTTGGTAGCCCTTTTGTAATGATGGATGATGTTTGGTTTGGAAGAGAGAGCTGCGTCTTCACTCTTCTGGTTGCTTACTGCTTCTGTTGCACCCCCAGCCCTGCTTGCTGCTGCTGCTATTTTCAATGTACAATCAGTAGTATATTTCGTCTATTGGTTGAATAAATGTGTTGTTAGAATGACAAACACAATGTTTTGGAAGTCGTTGCACGGTTCGATACTTTAGTGCCCCGTACCATACGTAGCGCATACTATTTATTGTACGGAACACAATTTTTTTTTGAAACTCGGAACACATTTTCCACTTGTTGATAACATGCAACCCACTGATGAAGGCCCAATAGAGAAGCCCATTATTAACTGGAAGGGAGGCTCTCACATGAATCCGTCCCAGGTACATGCTCATGGTCCCCTAAACATAAATAAGTAAATAAATAAAGCTAAATGCTCGTGCACCAGTTCTTTGCGAAAATAGGTAGCCCAGTATTTCTTTTTGAAGAATACCCAAGCTAGGCCTATTTGTTTTCTCCGAATTACTGGGCTGCAAATCTTTCAAGACGAGGAGGGATGCATTCTGGCCTGGCTTAAGAGTATGGTCAATGTCTGTTAAAAGTAATATCAAAAGGGGTTGAAAATTCCAAAAAATTTATAGCAAATGGGATATAAGTTTCTTTTTTTGTTTTTGTTCTTCACTGATATCTTATACGTATTTCATAGGATATAACATGACATAGTACTAATTTATTTTTACATTTGTTTTAGTGTGGCTATTAATTTTTGGATTAAGAATATTTCGTTCCCCAGCAAAAATTTGTGAATTTTCAAAATTTCCCACATATTTAGTTAATTTTTTGACCCTGGTACTGACCAGAAAATGGCCAGCAATTCTAAAAACAGAAAACGGGCTGCAATAAATTCCATATGAATTAGAAAATGAGTAAAAATTATAAAAATAATAGCAAATGGGCTGTACACGCCACAGATTTCGAGGCTGACTTGTTTACGCAAGGCTTTGTCAGTGAACACACGATTCTAGCAGCAGTTAGTGTTGGATGTCCATCCAACGGCCGACGTGCTTCTTCAATCTCTGATCTTCCTGCTCCAGCCGCCTAAACTAGCGCCGGCGGGACTGTCTGCTCCCTCCTCTTGTGGCCTACTGTGATGCCGCGCAGGCTTCCCCGGCCCACCCTACTCCCTCCGCTGGCCTGGCCGCACGCAATCAACTGCCTCCTTATTACGCGAAAAAAATGATTCATCCCACTGACATCTGGGGTGCACTGGTTGGGAGGCTGACCTGTGGGCCTACTAAGTTGACAAACGATTCTAGCAGCAGTAACCGTTGGATTTGAATCGAACGGTCCTGCTGCTTCTTCAATCGCTGCTCTTCTTGCACCAGCCGCCCAAACCAGCGCCGGGGAGACCGCCTGCTCCTGCCTCCAGTGGCCGGCTGTGCTGCCGATGAGACCTCATCGGCCCCCTACTACTCCCACCGCTAGCCAGGCCCTGCGGCGACGGCAGCCTCACACCGCAGCCGAACCAGTGAACCCTCGTACTCCTCTCCGCGTGGGCATCCACTGCCGCATCTTCCCCGGCTCTGCGTCGTCCACTGCCTTGGTGCTCTCGGTGCGGCGTGGTCAACGTGGTCAACGACATTCCATCAGAAGAGTACTGTACGTGGAGAGGCTGACAGCTAGGTCCATGGCCACAGCCCAGTTTTTTGTGATTTGCCAAGTAAGTCGCTTTGTCAGGCCTATTGGGCTGCAAATCTTTCAAGACGAGGAGAGCTTTCATTCGGCTGGCCGGGAAAATGGCCCATCAGTAATGAGAAATGGGTTGTACATTTTTAAAACACATCAAACCGGCAATTAGTTTCAAATATCTTTTCTTCATTTCGAGATTTGAAATTACATTAATTTTTATGCGTGGAGAATTTGTTGGATTTTATATTGATATACATTTATTTTTAAAATCAGTTTGAATGTGAGTCGAAATTTTGGGATTAAAAACAGCTCAGACCGCACCGAAATATGCAAAATTTCATATAATTTCTTAACCGTGGCCACAATATGGGCTGTAATGCTAACAAAAAGAATATGGGCTCCAAAAAAACCTTAATAATTAGCAAATGGGCTGTAAATTATTAGAAATAATGGCAGATGGGTTGTATGTTGTTTTCCACAGATTTGAGGCGTTCCTAAAAAAAGGTTGACACACAAGCAGTGACTGTTGGATGGCCATCCAACGGCGGTCGTGCTTCTTCAATCTCTGCTCTTCCTGCTCCAGCCGCTCAAACAGGTGCCGGCCGGACTGCCTACTCCCTCCTCCCCGCGGCCGGCTCTGCTGCCGCGCAGGCCTCACCGCCCCATCGTACTCCCATCGCTGGCCTAGCCATCCCTCTACTCACCCACACCTGCTGTTATTATCCGGCGACGGCAGACAAACCAGTAAACCCTCGTACAGTCGTACCCCCCTCCGCGTGGGAAACAACTGCCGAGTCTTCCCTACCTCCGTGTCGTTCCCTTTCTAGGCCTCGCCGTTGTCCACCGCCCTGTTGCTCTCGGCGCGGCCTGGTCAACATGGTCAACGACCGACATGCATCTGAAGTGGACTGTACGTGGAGAGGCCGACAGCTAGGTCCACGGCCGCACGCAAGGAAATGCCTCCTTATTACGTGCAAAATAATGATTCCTCCACCTGACATCAGGGACCCACTGAAAGGGCCTCTATATTTCGCGAAAAAGACGTTACCGCCGCTGACAGCTCAGACCCACCAGCTATATCTTCGCACACAAGGAAGTGCCTCCTTATTACACTCAAAAAAATGAATACCCCCTGCTAGCTGGGACCCACCTTGGTGGGAGGCTGACTTGTGGGCCTACTAAGTTGACGGGGACGGAGGGCTTTGTCAACTTAGTCAATATGCACGATTCTAGCTCCAGTGACCGTACAATGTCCACCCAACAGTCGTAGTGCTTCTTCAACCTCTGGTCTTCTTGCTCCAGCCACCCAAACCAGCGCCGGTCGTGCCTCGTGCTCCTGCCTCCCGTGGCCGACTGCGATGCGGCGGAAGCCTCACCGCCCCCTACAACTCCCACCGTTGGCCAGGCCATCCCTCTACTCACCCACACCCCCTATTATTCTGCAGCGATGGCAGCCTCACACCGCAGCGAACCAGTGAACCCTCGTACACCTCTACGCGTGGGCATCCACTGCCGCGTCTTCCCCGACTCCGCGTCGTCCCCTTCCTAGTCCTCGCCGTCGTCCACCGCCCTGGTGCTCTCGGTGCGGCGTGGTCAACATGGTCAAGGAACGGCTTCCATCGGACGTGGACTGTATGTGGAGAGGCTGATAGCTGGGTCCATGGCCGCAGCAAGGAAGTGCCTCCTTATTATGTGCAAAATAATTATTGCTCCACCTGACAGCGGGACCCACCGGACGGGCCACCGTATTTCGCGAAAAAAATGTTTCCCCCTGATTGCTGGGACCCACCAGCTACATCTTCGCACGCGAGGAAGTGTGTTCGGGCAAAAAATCAAAACGATTCGCCCCCTGTCTATTGGGACCGACCAGCTACATCTTCGCAGGCAAGGAAGTGCCTGACAGTCGGGACCCACCTGGTCAAAGCGTACGTAGCGTTGTCATTCTGGTCGCGAACGTGTACGTACATATTGGTCGATGTAGAGGCGCGCACGTGTCATAGTAGAGGCGCGCATGTGTCGTAGTAGAGGCACGCATGTAGCATGTACATGTACGTACAGCGGCCAGGGTGCAAGAAAGAAAATACGGCCACGTATGTGTACATACGGGCGGTGTCGGTGTCAAAACCGGTGGATCTCGAGTAGGGGGTCCCGAACTATGCGTCTAGGTCGGATGGTAATAGGAGGCAAGGGACACGAAGTTTTACCCAGGTTCGGGCCCTCTTGATGGAGGTAAAACCCTACGTCCTGCTTGATTAATATTGATTATATGGGTGTTACAAGAGTAGATCTACCACGAGATCAGAGAGGCTAAACCCTAGAAGCTAGCCTATGGTATGATTGTATGTTGTGATTGTTGTCCTACGGACTAAAACCCTTCGGTTTATATAGACACAGGAGAGGGTTAGGGTTACACAAGGTCGGTTACATAGGAGGAGATATCCATATACATATTGCCTAGCTTGCCTTCCACGCCAAGTAGAGTCCCATCCGGACACGAGACGAAGTCTTCAATCTTGTATCTTCATAGTCTAACAGTCCGGCCAATGGAGATAGTCCGACTGTCCGGAGACCCCCTAATCCAGGACTCCCTCGGTAGCCCCTGAACCAGGCTTCAATGACGATGAGTCCGGCGCGCAGTTGTCTTCGGCATTGCAAGGCGGGTTCCTTGTCCAAATTCTGTGTACCTGTCGAAATAATGTCCGGTTCCTTGTGACGGTTTGTACTCCTTGGCTTCTACGCCCAATAATGGCCACTTTCCACGTGTCGAGCGAATGTGAAGAACCAGGGTGTTTTCACATTTACCCCCTAGCTATGTAAATGAGCCGCCTATTTAAAAAGACGAGAATTCAGATCCAAATCACATCATCCTCCCTTTCCGAGTCTTCATCGGAGCGTACACGACAGAGATCCATTCCGCCATGGCCGGTCGACGCAGCGCCTCCTCTCGCACCACTAGTTCCAAGCCTGGAGATTGGGAGAGATGTTCCATCCTGTACAGCAAATTGGTGATGCTTCAGTCCAAGGGATTTCTTCCCCCAGCGTACCTGGTCCCGGTTTGAGCCGGGCTTGCCACCTACAATGGCGGAGAGCAAGCGGAGATCCGTCCCAATCCCTCCAAGGGAGAGCGGGTATGCCTTGTCCCTTATCTGGTAAGAGGGCTCGGATTCCCAATTCATCCGTTTCTCCAGGGGCTTCTGGAGTTCTATGGCCTCCAGCTGCACAACCTTACACCTGCCTCCTTGCTGCATATCGCGGGATTTGTAGCCTTTTTTGAGTTATTTTTGGGCTGTGAGGCTCATTTCGCTCTGTGGAAGAAGTTGTTCTGCCTTCTGCCCCGTTCTAAGAAGGGATCAATATATCAAGTGGGCGGAGCCGAAGTGTGGCGTATTACCGGGACCGGATACCTGTCCGGGACCCTGAAGAAGACGTCCGAAGACTGGCCTTCAGAATGGTTTTATATAGAAGATGTCCCCCTTCCGGACCCTATTCGGATCGGCCTTCCTAAGTTTGACAACGCCCCTTTGAAGAAGCGCCGGAGCTGGCGTCCACGGAGCCCCCTGGAGGAAGACGACCGGGACATTCTTTATTTGATGAGGCAGATAAGCTCTTTAGCTCGATCCGGATTGACCATGATCGAGGTCATGGCTATATGCATTATGCGGTGGGTGCAGCCGCTCCAGTATAGAGGCCACCCCATGTGGGATTTCAACGGGGAGGATGACGCCACCCGCCACGGTCACAAAGGGCCGGGATCGGCTGCTGATCTAATAAAGATCTTGTCCACTTTGTATAAGGGAGAAGAGGATGAATTCCTCCGTGTCAACCCACAGGGCGGGTTCTCTATGTACAATCCTCCGAGCTGGGTAAGCGGAGACTTTTTCTCGCCCATCCGTTTCGTATTCCCGTAGTTTAAGTATTCATTCTGGCAATTTCATCGCAGGAGCTACGCCAGGCAGTAAAGGAGATAAACAGCCCTCCTCCACAGCCCGAGGACCCTGGACGGTCCCTTGACCCGGACTCCCAGGAGGATCCGGACATATCCGTGGAGCTGATCGATGGGGTTTTTTACCAAGGGAGTAATGACAATACCTTGGTGGCCATTACGGCCGATTACCCTGGGCTAGTTCCAGCCTCACAGGTGACTGAGACCGAAGTCCCAGCACTTAAAAAGGGATCTATCTTTGTGCTCTCTCTCTCTTTTATTGTCGTATAACAGCCGTGTCTTGCAGGGGAGGTCCTTGAGGCAGAAGGCCCATCCTGTGGTGACTAGCCAGCAAGGGGTCGCTAGGCCAGGCAGGCTAAAAAGATCTGCAGTCCGGATTGAGGCACCGGCGCAGCGGTATGGCGCACCGTCTTTATTGCAAGACATTAGTTATAGAGGTATATTAACGCCCATGCTTTCTTTTCAGGAAAAAGAGCACTCGCCGGACTATGCCCGGAGAGGCTACCGATCGCGCCTCCACAAGCCAGGCTCCAAGGCCGGACTTAGAGGTGGGAACGAGTACAAGGTGTGCGCCGGGTGCTCCTTTGACAGAGGATATGGATAGACTGTCCGCCACCCATTCCGAGGTGGAAAGTGCCATGAACCACAGGCATCGCCGGACTGTTCTTCGTGACGCTTGTTTCTCCCAAGAGGCATTAGATGCCTTCAACTCGGGAGACGCGCACCTCCGTGCCGCTCAAAATGGTCTAGCCAGAGCCACGAAGCAGTATGTAAAAGACATACGGGTGAGAAAATTTGATGATTATATATATATATCAGTAGCCCCTGAGACTCGAAACAGTTAGGATAACTGATTTAAGGATCATTTGTTATGTAGGTTCTTACAGAAAAGAATACTCAACTGTCCCAGGAGCTGGAAGAGTGCAAAGCCCAACTCCAGGCCGCAATGGCTGCAACAGGGGAGCCCAAAGAGACCCCCTCTGGTAACATATCCATCAAATGATAAGTATCATATTAGAGTGTGGCTTTATATGCAGATCTGACGATAAAATTGCAGATGACGCTGGAGTGAATCCGGATAAGCAACAACTCATACGCCAGCTGAAGGCCGGTGAGAGCGTGCTTACAACGGTGAGGCGGGAGAAGAATGATCTCCAAGATGCCGACACCAAGCTGGGCGTGGAACTAAAAGATGTTCGTGCCCAACTGTCGGACTCTGTTAAGGAGAATCAGCGGCTTCGACGCGGCATATTTAGTAAGTGCTTGAACGAACTTTGAAAAAGAGTTCGGCGAGGAAGCTGGCTGACAGAGTTATGTCTGTAGGTATGCTAAAAGGTCGTCCTGCCGAGGAGATGCCTAGTTCAATGGGTGATCTTCTTCCCGAGCTCGCACAGTTGCACGAACGAGTACGGCAGGTGATGCAAGGCATTGCCCAGGCCTTGTGGCCGTCCGTCTCCATACCCGAAGGCCTTAGAGAGCTTGCAGAAAAGCTGAAGGGAGCACGGCGGCGTTTCCGATTATGGAAGATATCGGCCTGCCGTCAGGGCACCAGGGAAGCTTGGGCAATGGTGAAGACACGGTACACGAAGGCTGACCCGAACCACATGGCCGAAGTCGGACTTGTGGGGCCCGATGGCAAGGAGATCCCTGTGAATTTAGTGTATGGCCAAGTAGAATTGGCCGCAAAGTATTCCCAACAGGACTGCAGACTAGACAGCCTATTGGAGGGCATTGAAGAGGAATTCAACCAGTCAAATTGACTATGTAATTTTAAAGAGACATATATGATGTCTTCTAGCCGGATTGTAGATCGTTTGTCGTGGCGGACCTTTTCGCTTCAACCTCGGGACCCGACAGTCTGGAGTGTATCCGAGTACCCTCTCGGTTATATAAGAACCGGGGCATGCGTGGAGACCAGGCGTAGGGGTCATTAGTGCTTTATCAGACAAGTGCCCAACTAGTTATGTTATATTACATGGGTAGTAAGAAACATCTTCCAGAGAGAATAGTTCCGTTAAGGGTTCCTTTCCCTGGGTAGGCATGCCCTAAAGTGCATGTCCGGACTGCGACAAGAAGCACAGTGAAAATGTCTAGGGGCGGATATGGATAATAAATAAATGTCATCTTTTGTTCACCGACCGAATATTCTCTTAAGAACGCTAGCTTTCGGCTTCATCCAGTCTGAGGTACACGTCCGGCTGACCCGGCGGTAACAATCGCAGAGGTGCTCGCCTTATGCCCTAGCCGAATTAACGGGAATGTAGGGAATAAATACAAGAGCCAGGCAACCCAGCTTGGCCAAAACTTAAGTCCTATCGATGCATATAATGGTGAAAAAAGGTACATGCAGAAGTATAACACATGTGTTGGGTGTGGGGCCCAGGTAAATAATTTAAGCTTCTGTGAGAGAAGCCCCCAGGTATGAAGAGTGCGGCTAGCGCATCTATGATGTATTAGTGAGGCACAAGGTGATCCTTGAAGGCCTAGGGAAATAAAAAGGGAGAAAGGGAAACAAGACAGATGATGCATATGCAGAAAAGGACGAAGGGGGGACTAACATAAAGTCCGGAGCTAGGCGTAGAATCTTCGGAGCCTGGCTGTGTTCCATGGGTTCGGCTCGAGTCGACTGGTTGATGCATCCCGCAGTCGGTACGCTCCACCGGTCAGAACTTGGTCGATAATGAAGGGACCTTCCCATTTGGGCTCAAGCTTGTTTTTTTTCTTATCCGGCAGCCGTAGAACTAGTTCGCCAACGTTATAAGTATTGGCCCGTACTTCTCTGCTTTGGTATCTGCGAGCCTGCTACTGGTAAAATGCGGAACGGGCTTTGGCTACGTCGCGCTCTTCCTCCAATGTGTCCAGACCGTCCTGCCGATCGAGCTCGGCTTCTCTTTCTTCATACATGCGCACTCGAGGTGAGTCATGAATTATGTCACAGGGCAGGACTGCCTCTGCGTCGTACACCATAAAAATGGTGTATATCTGGTAATACGATTTGGCGTGGTTCACAGTCCCCAGAGTACGGAGTAGAGATCCTCTACCCAGTGCGTATTGGACTCTGTTAAGGAGCGCACTAATCGGGGTTTAATGCCGCTCATTACAAGACCATTTGCTTGTTCGACTTGACCGTTGGTTTGTGGGTGATAGACTGAAGCGTAATCGAGCTTGATGCCCATTTTGTTGCACCAGAGTTTTACCTCGTCGGCCATGAAGTTCGTGCCGTTATCAGTGATGATGCTGTGGGGGACGCCGTAACGGTGTACAACCCCGGATATGAAATCTATCACTGGTCCGGATTCGGCTGTTTTTACCGGTTTAGCCTCTATCCATTTGGTGAATTTATCCACCATGACCAATAAGTATTTTTTTCTTGTGGGTTCCCCCTTTAAGGGGTCCGACCATGTCAAGCCCCCAGACCGCGAAGGGCCATGTAATGGGGATAGTTTGGAGGGCGGTGGGTGGCATGTGGCTTTGATTTGCAAAGAGCTGGCAACCGGTGCAATGTTGGACCAAGTCCTGTGCATCTGCCCGGGTCGTTGGCCAATAAAATCCTGCGCGGAAGGCCTTGCTTACAAGAGACCGGGCTGCGGCGTGATGGCCACCGAGTCCGGCATGAATTTCTGCCAAAAGATTCCGCCCTTCCTCTTTGGAGATACACCTTTGAAGGACTCCGGTAGCGCTTTTTTGTACAATTCTCCCTCGTGGACCCTGTAGGCTTTGGATCGCCACACTATGCAGCGTGCCTCATTTTGGTCCTCCGGAAGTTCCTGTCTAATTAGGTAGGCCAGGAATGGTTCTGCCCACGGGGCAATAATGGCCATTATTTCGTGGGATGATTCTGTTATTTCGGTGGCGGAGCCTCCGATTGTATCAGAGAGTTCGGTATCGGGTATTTTGGCCGGGTTCGGACTGTTGTTACCGGTGTCCCCTTCCCATGCTACGGATGGCTTGAAAAGCCTTTCCAAAAAACGTTGGGAGGGACCGCATCGCGTTTTGCGCCAATGCGGGTGAGGATATCCGCCGCCTGATTGTTTTCCCAAGCCACATGGTGAAATTTGAGCCCCTCGAACCGAGCTGACATTTTTAGGACAGCATTGCGATAAGCGGCCATTTTTGGATCCTTGGCATCAAAGTCTCCATTTATTTGGGATATCGCGAGGTTTGGATCCCCGCGCACCTCTAGGCGTTGAATGCCCATGAATACTGCCATCTAGAGACCATGTAGAAGGGCCTCATATTCGGCTGCGTTGTTGGAGTCCGTATACATTATCTGCAGTACGTATTAAACGGTGTCTCCTGTTGGGGATGTCAAAACGACGCCAGCCCCCAGACCAGCCAACATTTTGGAGCCGTCGAAGTGCATGATCCAGTTTGAATATGTGTCGTACTCTTTAGGGAGTTCGGCTTCCGTCCATTCAGCGACGAAGTCAGCCAAAACTTGCGATTTAATAGCTCGCCGTGGCTTGTAAGTTATGTTGAACGGGAGGATCTCAATGGCCCATTTGGCAATCCGGCCCATCGTGTCGCGGTTGTTTATAATATCGTTAAGTGGTACTTCCGAGGCTACCGTTATCGAACACTCTTGAAAGTAGTGTCGCAGCTTCCGGGATGCCATGAATACCGCGTACGCTATCTTTTGATAATGCAGGTACCGTGATTTGCATGGAGTAAGGACAGTGGACACGTAGTAAACCGGCTTTTGAAGGGGAAATTTATGTCCGTCCACTTCTCGCTCGATGACAAGCACTGCGCTTACTACTTGATGAGTTGTCGCAATGTATAATAGCATTGGTTCGCCAATGTTTGGCGCGGCCAGGACTGAGTTTGTTGCCAATATGGCCTTTATTTTGTTGAGTCCGGCCGTGGCGGCGTCCGTCCACTTGAAGTGTTCGGTGCGCGGAGGAGGCGATAGAGGGGTAATGCCTTTTCTCCCAAGCGGGAGATAAAGCGGCTTAGAGCCGCCACGCATCCAGTTAATTTTTTTATTTGTTTGACGTCTGTTGGGGTAGCCAACTGTGACAACGCTCGAATTTTTGCCAGATTAGCTTCAATACCTCTACTAGAGACAATGAATCCCAGGAGCTTTCCTGCTGGTACGCCGAAAACGCATTTTTCCAGATTGAGCTTGATGTCATATGTTCGGAGGTTGTCGAATGTGAGCCTCAAGTCGTCTACTAGAGTTTCGACATGCTTGGTTTTAACGACCATGTCATCCACGTATGCCTCCACTGTTTTGCCGATCTGGTTTGCCAGGCATGTCTGAATCATGCGCTGATATGTTGCACCGGTGTTTTTTAGCCCGAAGGGCATTGTGTTGAAGCAGAATGGGCCGTATGGTGTGATGAATGCCGTTGCGGCTTGGTCTGGCTCTGCCATTTTGATTTGATGGTAGCCGGAGTATGCGTCGAAGAGTTTCCTCATGGATGAGGTATAATCCGCTGCCGCCATCCATGAGTACCTTGGTGAGTCGAAAGCCGTCCACAATTGGACTGAGGACCAGTGCGGCTGGTACTCGGGCTGTTCGGAATTTAGGTTCATCACTGGCATTGAAGGTAATAGCCGTGTCGCTCCAAGGATTTGTTTCTGCTATGTGGCAGATTTCGGACGTGATGCAGAGTGTTCGCTTCCGTCTATTATTTGACGCGGAGGTCTCAAAGACCGTTAAGACCGTATTGTTGTCCTCGGGGTGGTGCTCTGTGCTTTTTGGGAGGAGTAGATCCTCACCACTTTTGGCCACCTGCCGGAGTATCTAGCATGCTCTAAGGCTGTGCGTTGGTATCGCATCCGCTGTACTATGAATTTTGCAGGGTCCGTTGAGCCATCCCTCCAGTACGGTTCCTTGCCCCGTAGAGGGCTTTTGCTTTTTGGTAGTTAACCCAGGTGTATTGTGATAATGCACCCTTTTATTTTGGACTGGGTTTGTATTTAGGGCCAGATTATCCCAAAATTTTATTTCGGTTTTCCAGGCGCTTTCCATCGCACAGTACTTTCGTACTATGGACACCAAGTCGGCAAAGCGTGTAATTTCACGACGACTTATGGCGTTGAGGATTCCCTTGTCCGTGCAATTATTGCAGAAGAATGAAATTGCGTCTTCCTCGCGGTAGTCCTTTATCCTGTTCTTGACCAAGAAGAATCTGGCCCAGTAATGGTGTACTGTTTCTTCGGGCTCTTGCCTGATTTGGGATAGATCGCATATGTTTGGGTGGGTGGGTGGAATTGAATCCAAATCCTCACCCAATCTGAGGCTCAGTGGCCAAGGAGTTTCCGAACTCGAAAGTTTGGATTCTTGGATGTTTTCCGGTAAATCTAGCCCGCTACCTGATTCTAGGTTCAGGCTTTGAGTGACATCCTCCCCTCCGCGGGTATCCGGCTTGGAGGGATCGGGAATCCGGACGTAGCTAGTCCTTAAGATGGATGAAGGGTTGCCGCATTGTTCTTCCACCACTGCAACGTGATGGGTGACCTGGGGAGAGTTAATTTCTCTCAGATCGGGTTTAGGCCTAACCTGATCATAGTCTGTAGCGACTCCCAGGGCGGCGATGCGATCCAAGAGCTCATTCAGGGAAGAGAGCTCCATTGGATCTAACTGCTCGGCGAGTTCCGAGTTGATGTGAAGATTGCTTTTGATGACCCGAGAAGTCATCATCAGCGTAGCGGCCGAACAGGCGGTCATAAGAAAACCACCTAGCCGGAGAGTTTGGCCGATAGCGAGAGCTCCCTCAGCGATAGTGTCGTCTTTAAAGACGGGACGAGACATCCTTCCTGGTGGCGACGGCACAGCGGAACTCTCAATGAAAGCACCAATGTCGGTGTCAAAACCGGCGGATCTCGGGTAGGGGGTCCCGAACTATGCATCCAGGCCGGATGGTAACAGGAGGAAAGGGACACGAAGTTTTACCCAGGTTCGGGCCCTCTTGATGGAGGTAAAACCCTACGTCTTTCTTGATTAATATTGATGATATGGGTGTTACAAGAGTAGATCTACCATGAGATCAGAGAGGCTAAACCCTAGAAGCTAGCCTACAGTATGATTGTATGTTGTGATTGTTGTCCTACGGACTAAAACCCTTCGGTTTATATAGACACCGGAGAGGGTTAGGGTTACACAAGGTCGGTTACAAAGGAGGAGATATACATATACATGTTGCCTAGCTTGCCTTCCACGCCAATGAGAGTCCCATCCGGACACAAGACAAAGTCTTCAATCTTCTATCTTCATAGTGTAACTGTCCGGCCAATGGAGATAGTCCGGCTGTCCGGAGACCCCCTAATCCAGGACTCCCTCAGGCGGGGTCTCGAACGCCTACTCGCGCATACATATGACAAGGGCTCGTGTACATGGCTGGGTCGGAACATAGAAACAGCGTCGTCGTCGTGTTCATGGGGAGGCAACGGAATGCTTCGTGTTCATGGGGAGGCAAAGGAATGCGTCGTGTTCATCGAGAGGGCTTGGATGGAACAGGCGATGGAAACGAGGCATGGCGTACCGCAGAACAGAGGAAACGGCCTTGTGTTCGACTGGCCACGTTCGAAACGGGATCATGTTCATGGGGAGGGGTCTGGCATACTGCAAAACGGAGGAAATGGACCTCCTACGGTCGAAACGGGGGTCCTGTTGATTGGGAAGGGTGTGGCGTACCGCAAAACGGAGGAAACGGACTTGTGTTGGAGCGCTACGATCGAAACGGGGGTCCTGTTTATCGGGAGGGGTGTGGCGTACCACAAAACGGGACTCCACGGGATACTGTTCATCTCCACCATTGACCCCCTCCAGCCTCCCCGAGCTACTGTTCATCCAACGTCGACCTCCTCCAGCCTCCACCTGCGACTGTTCATCCACGGGCTCCTGTTCGTCCAGCCTCCACCGCGCGGTACTCCACCGGCTACTGTTCAAGCACCCCTCCATCGTCTACTGTTCATCCAGCCCTCCACACCACGGGGTCCTGTTCAACCACCCCTCCACGGGCACCCCTCCACCGTCAACTATTCATCCAACCCTCCACACCACGGGGTCCTGTTCAACCACCCCTCCACTGTCTACTATTCATCCAGCCCTCCACACCATGGGGTCCTGTTCATCCACCCCTCCACGGGCACCCCTCCACCGTCTACTGTTCATCCGGCCCTCCACCATGCCACGGGGTCCTGTTCATCCAGAGGCAACGCCACCGCTCACTGTTCATCCAAACCCCCCCCCCCCCGCAACGCTCGCTTTTCATCCCATCGATCGGCTTCAGTTAGCAGCAGTAGCGAAGGAATCACTCGATCGGGTTCAGTTAACAGCCATCGATCGATCGCTCGGGTTCAGTAACGCGTAGCCTGCAGTGCAATCGCTCGGGTTCAGTTAGAGCCCAACGCCTCACTCGGGTTCAGTTAGAGCCAACGCCTCGCACACACGCGCGTACGTGTACGAGAGAAACGCGCATCGCTCGTCCCCCGACCTCCCACCATAACCAGGAACTCCCCGAAATTTTCCTCCCCCTCGCTTCTACCACGGTTTTTTCCGTCATGGACGGCCCAAAGAATGTCATGCAGTTGCGTCTCCGGCCCGCCCAGGACGAAAAGCCCATTTTCTATCATGATTTTTTTGTCATAGAAGTAGGAGCCCACCACATCTATGATGATACCGGGTTTTGTCACAATTATCGTCATAGAAGTGTCATATATATGACAGAAAATAATTTCGTTCGACCCAAAATGTCACGGATGTGTCTTTTTTTGTGGTGGTTATTGATGTGTATTTTACTAGTGTTCGTAGCTACCCCTAGAGGAATCGACGAAATATTCATCCAGCCGCCGCAGAGTCTAGAACCACCAGATCGAATCTACACACCATCTCGGATGGGGTTCACCACCTCCATCTGTGCCTCTCCGATGATGCGTGAGTAGTTCTTTGTAGACCTTCGGGTCCATAGTTAGTAACTAGATGGCTTCATCTCTCTCTCTCTCTCTCTCTATCTCTTGATTCTCAATACAATGGTCTCTTAGAGATCCATATGATGTAACTCTTTTGCGGTGTGTTTGTTGGGATCGATGAACTTTGAGTTTATGATCAGATCTATCTTTTTATATCCATGAAAGTATTTGAGTTTCTTTGATATCTTTTATGCATGATCTCTTATAGCCTCGTATTTCTTCTCTGATATTTGGGTTCTGCTTGGCCAACTCAATCTATTTATCTTGCAATGGGAAGAGGTGCTTTGTAGTGGGTTCGATCTTACGGTGCTTAATCCCACTGACAGAAAGGGAACCGACCCATATGTATCGTTGCTACTAAGGATAAAACGATGGGGTCTATCTCTACATAGATAGATCTTGTCTACATGTCATCGTTCTTATTGCATTACTCCATTTTCCATGAACTTAATACACCAGATGCATGCTAGATAGCGGTCGATGTGTGGAGTAATAGTAGTAGATGCAGGCAGGAGTCGGTCTACTAATCTTGGATGTGATGCCTATATAATGATCATTGCCTGCATATCGTCATGAGTATTTGAAGTTCTATCAATTTCCAAACAGTAATTTGTTAACCCACCGTTTGCTATTTTTCTCGAGAGAAACCACTAGTGAAATCTACGGCCCCCGGGTCTCTGTCTCATATTATTTGCCTTTGCGGTCTGCTTTTATTTTCAGATCTATTAATCCAAAAACCCAAAAATGCTTTGCTACAATTTATTCTTACTTATTTATTTGGTGTCCGATCTATCAATCTACTACAAATTTACCTCACGTCCATTTGCCTATCTTGAGGTGCCGTACCCCGGAAGGGATTGACAACCCCTTTAACATGTCGGGTTGCGAGGATTTGTTATCTGTGTGCAAGGGTTGTTTATGTTGTGTTGCTTGGTTCTCCTACTGGTTCGATAACCTTGGTTTCATATCTGAGGGAAATACCTACCGCCGATGTGCTGCATCATCCCTTCCTCTTTGGGGAAATACCGACGTAGCTTCAAGCGACATCAAAAGGAATTTCTGGTGCCGTTGCCGAGGAGGATCTTCAACATATACCAGGTTCCTAATCACAAATCTCATCTCCTCACAGTTTACATTATATGCCATTTGCCTCTCATTTTCCTCTCCCCCACTTTGCAAAAATTTGCCGTTTTATTTGCCCCTCTTTTCCGCTCACCGTTTTCTTGCTAGATCTATCCGTGTTCTTGCTTCCTAGCCATAATGGCTAGTGTGCCTCCTCCTCCTTTGTCACCAGATTTTGAAGTGCTTTACTTCAAGCAAAGGAAAGGAGATAATTTGAAATATGCTTAGTATAGGCTTATGGAATCGTATCGTATTTCCAATCTAAAGGGGGACGCTAAGGTTTTGCTTCGTAATTTTTACATAGGATTGGCTTTGCATCATAGACAACTCCTAGATTTTGCCGCTAAAGGGAATTTTATTGACCTTGATGCCAATGCTACCTATGAAATTTTAGAAGGAATTTTGGGGATTCCACCTCAAAAGAAGGGGTTTACTTTCACCCAGAGGGAATTCAAATGCTGGACAAACTTGGTGATTTGCATAAACACATGGTTAAATTACAAAAATATAACGAACCCCTCAAACATCTCAATGGTAGTATCAATCGCATGAATACCCTTATTACTCTTTGTAACAAGCGATTGAATATTTTGGATCTAAAGATGGTTTCTTTTCTGGAAATTTTGGGGAAGCGTAAAGAGCCTCTCGGGTTTGAGAAAACCCTTACAAAAGTTACCAAAACTTCATATGACAAAACTTAGATCCTTGCTTTATGCCTAGCTAAGGGCGTGAAACTATAGCGCTCCTTAGGAGGCAACCCAATGAATAAAATTTATTTTTCCTTTTTGCTTCCTTTTTTTGAGTGTTAACATAATTATTCTACTTTCATGATTGTGTTTTTATGTCTTAATTAGTGTTTGTTCCAAGTAAAGCCTTTAGGGTCTTCTTGGGTGATAGTTGTTTGATCTTGCTGAAAAAAAAGAAACTTTTGCGCTCACAAAATAAATTTCATTTTTTACCCGATAACGATAAAATACCCATTCCACTTCCAGTAGAACTATATACAAATTTCTCAGGTCGTCCTAATTTTTCAGAATTTTTGTAGTGATAGAAGTATTCGAAATAGTCAGATTGCTACAAATGGTTTTGTTTTGACAGATTCTGTTTTCTTTGTGTTGTGTGCTTATTTTGATGGCTCTATGGTTTTCTTTGATGAGTTTTTGCCATAGAAAACTTGGAATACCATAGATATAATGCAAGAACGAAATATGAATTGGTTTGATACAGCACTTATAGTAGTGATTTATTATTCTTATACTAACGGATCTCACGAAGGTTTTGTTGAGTTTTGTGTGATTGAAGTTTTCAAGTTTTGGGTTATCTTACGATGGATGAAAGAATAAGGAGTAGAAGATCCTAAGCTTGGGGATGCCCCGGCTGTTGGGGATGTAGCAGAATTTTAAAATTTTCTACGCATCACCAAGATCAATCTATGGAGTCATCTAGCAACGAGGGAGAGGGGAGTGCATCTACATACCCTTGTAGATCGCGAGCGGAAGCGTTTAAGAGAACGGGGTTGATGGAGTCGTACTAGTCGTGATCCAAGTCACCGATGACCTAGCACCGAACGGACGGCACCTCCGCGTTCAACACACGTATGGTTGGGAAGACGTCTCCTCCAACTTGATCCAGCAAGGGGGAAGGAGAGGTTGATGGAGATCCAGCAGCACGACGGCGTGGTGGTGGAAACAGTGGTGATCTCGGCAGGGCTTCGCCAAGCTCAACGAGGGGGAGAGGTGTCACGGGAGGGAGAGGGAGGCGCCAGGGGCTAGGGTGCGGCTGCCCTCCCTCCCCCCCCCCCCCCCCCACTATATATAGGACCACTAGGTGGGCGCCGGCCCTAGGAGATGGGATCTCCAAGGGGGGCGGCGGCCAAGGGGGTGGCTTGCCCCCCAAGCCAAGTGGGGCGCCCCCCACACCTAGGGTTTCCAACCCTAGGCGTAGGAGGAGGCCCAAGGGGGGCGCAACAGCCCACCAGGGGCTGATTCCCTTCCCCACTTCAGCCCATGGGGCCCTCCGGGATAGGTGGCCCCACCCGGTGGACCCCCGGGACCCTTCCGGTGGTCCCGGTACAATACCGATGACCCCTAAAACTTTCCCGATGGCCGAAACTGGACTTCATATATATAATTCTTCACCCCTAGACCATTCCAGAACTCCTCGTGACGTCCGGGATCTCATCCGGGACTCTGAACAACTTTCAGGTTACCGCATACTAATATCTCTACAACCCTAGCGTCACCGAACCTTAAGTGTGTAGACCCTACGGGTTCGGCAGACACGCAGACATGACCGAGACGACTCTTCAATCAATAACCAACAACGGGATCTGGATACCCATGTTGGCTCCCACATGCTCCTCGATGATGTCATCGGATGAACCACGATGTCGAGGATTCAATCAATCCCGTATACAATTCCCTTTGTCAATCGGTACGTTACTCGCCCGAGACTCGATCGTCGGTATCCCAAACCTCGTTCAATCTCGTTACCGGCAGGTCACTGTACTCGTACCATAATGCATGATCCCGTGATCAACCACTTGGTCTCATTGAGCTCATTATGATGATGCATTACTGAGTGGGCCTAGAGATACCTCTCCGTCATACGGAGTGACAAATCCCAGTCTCGATTCATGCCAACCCAACAGACACTTTCGGAGGTACCTGTAGTGCACCTTTATAGTCACCCAGTTACGTTGTGACGTTTGGCACACCCAAAGCACTCCTACGGTATCCGGGAGTTGCATAATCTCATGGTCTAAGGAAATGATACTTGACATTCGGAAAAGCTATAGCAAACGAACTACACGATCTTTGAGCTATGCTTAGGATTGGGTCTTGTCCATCACATCATTCTCCTAATGACGTGATCCCGTTATCAATGACATCTAATGTCCATAGTCAGGAAACCATGACTATCTTTTGATCAACGAGCTAGTCAACTAGAGGCTCACTAGGGACGTGTTGTGGTCTATGTATTCACACATGTATTACGATTTCCGGATAACACAATTATAGCATGAACAATAGACAATTATCATGAACAAGCAAATATAATAATAACCATTTTATTATTGCCTCTAGGGCATATTTCCAACAGTCTCCCACTTGCACTAGAGTCAATAATCTAGTTACATTGTGATGAATCGAACACCCATAGAGTTCTGGTGTTGATCATTTTTTGCTTTACGGAGAGGTTTAGTCAACGGATCTGCTACATTCAGGTCCGTATGTACTTTACAAATATCTATGTCTCCATTTTGAACACAATGGAGTTGAAGCGACGCTTGATATGCCTGGTCTTCCTGTGAAACCTGGGCTCCTTGGCAAGGGAAATAGCTCTAGTGTTGTCACAGAAGAGAGTCATCGGGCCCGACGCATTGGGAATGATTCCTAGGTCGGTAATGAACTCCTTCACCCAGATTGCTTCGTGTGCTGCCTCCGAGGCTGCCATGTACTCCGCTTCACATGTAGATCCTGCCACAATGCTTTGCTTGCAACTGCACCAGCTTACTGCCCCACCATTCAAAATATACACGTATCCGGTTTGTGACTTAGAGTCAGCCAGATCTGTGTTGAAGCTAGCATCGACGTAACCCTTTACACGAGCTCTTCGTCACCTCCATAAACGAGAAACATATCCTTAGTCCTCTTCAGGTACTTCAGGATATTCTTGACCGCTGTCTAGTGTTCATGCCGGGATTACTTTGGTACCTTCCTACCAAACTTACGGCAAGGTTTACATCAGGTCTGGTACACAGCATATCATACATGATAGACCCTATGGCAGAGGCATAGGAGACGACACTCATCTTTTCTCTATCTTCTGCCGTGGTCGGGCATTGAGCCGTGCTCAATCTCGTACCTTGCAATACAAGCAAGAACCCCTTCTTTGACTGATCCATATTGAACTTCTTAAATATCTTGTCAAGGTACGTACTCTGTGAAAGACCAATGAGGCGTCTCGATCTATCTCTATAGATCTTGATGCCTAATATGTAAGCAGCTTCTCCAAGATCCTTCATTGAAAAACACTTGTTCAAGTAGGCCTTTATGCTTTCCAAGAATTCTATATCATTTCCCATCAACAATATGTCATCCACATACAATATGAGAAATGCTACAGAGCTCCCACTCACTTTCTTGTAAATGCAGGCTTCTCCATAAGTCTGCGTAAACCCAAACGCTTTGATCATCTCATCAAAACGAATGTTCCAACTCCGAGATGCTTGCACCAGCCCATAGATCAAGTGTTGGAGCTTGCACACCTTGTCAGCATTCTTAGGATCGACAAAACCTTCCGGCTGCATCATATACAATTCTTCCTTAAGGAAACCATTAAGGAATGCCGTTTTGACGTCCAGTTGCCATATCTCATAATCATAGAATGCGGCAATTGCTAACATGATTCGGATGGACTTCAGCTTCGCTACAGGTGAGAAAGTCTCATCGTAGTCAACCCCTTGAACTTGTCGATAACCCTTAGCGACAAGCCGAGCTTTATAGATGGTTACATTACCATCCGCATCTGTCTTCTTCTTAAAGATCCATTTATTTTCTATGGCTCGCCGATCATCGGGCAAGTCAGTCAAAGTCCATACTTCGTTTTCATACATGGATCCTATCTCAGATTTCATGGCTTCCAGCCATTTGTCGGAATCTGGGCCCGCCATCGCTTCTTCATAGTTCGAAGGTTCACCGTTGTCTAACAACATGATTTCCAAGACATGGTTGCCGTACCACTCTGGTGCGGAACGTGTCCTTGTGGACCTACGAAGTTCAGTAGCAACTTGATCTGAAGTTTCATGATCATCATCGTTAACTTCCTCTCTAGTCGGTGCAGTCACCTCAGGAACAATTTCCTGAGCTGCGCCACTCTCCGGTTCAAGAGGCAATACTTCATCATGTTCTACTTTCCTCCCACTTACTTCTTTCGAGAGAAACTCTTTCTCTATAAAGGATCCATTCTTGGCAACAAAGATCTTGCCTTCAGATCTGAGGTAGAAGGTATACCCAATAGTTTCTTTAGGGTATCCTATGAAGACGCATTTTTCCGATTTGGGTTCGAGCTTTTCAGGTTGAAGTTTCTTGACATAAGCATCGCATCCCCAAACTTTTAGAAACGACAGCTTAGGTTTCTTCCCAAACCATAATTCATACGGTGTCGTCTCAACGGATTTCGACGGAGCCCTATTTAAAATGGATGCGGCAGTCTCTAAAGCATAGCCCCAAAATGATAGCAGTAGATCGGTAAGAGACATCACAGATCGCACCATATCCAATAGAGTGTGATTACGATGTTCGGACACACCATTATGTTGAGGTGTTCCAGGCGGCGTGAGTTGTGAAACTATTCCACATTTCCTTAAGTGCGTGCCAAATTCATGACTCAAGTATTCCCCCCCATGATCTGATCGCAAGAACTTGATTTTCCTGTCACGTTGATTCTCAACCTCACTCTGAAATTCCTTGAACTTTTCAAAGGTCTCATACTTGTGTTTCATTAAGTAGACATACCCATATCTACTCAAGTCATCAGTGAGGGTGAGAACATAACGATAGCCACCGCGAGCCTCAACACTCATTGGACCGCACACATCAGTATGTATGATTTCCAATAAGTTGGTTGCTCGCTCCATTGTTCCTGAGAACGGAGTCTTGGTCATTTTACCCATGAGGCATGGTTCGCACGTGTCAAGTGATTCGTAATCAAGAGACTCCAAAAGTCCATCTGCATGGAGCTTCTTCATGTGTGTTTGACACCTATGTGACCAAGGCGGCAGTGCCACAAGTATGTGGGACTATCATTATCAACCTTACATCTTTTGTTATTCACACTATGAATATGTGTAACATTACGCTCGAGATTCATTAAGAATAAACCATTTACCAGCGGAGCATGACCATAAAACATATCTCTCATATAAATAGAACAACCATTATTCTCGGATTTAAATGAGTAGACATCTCGCATTAAACGAGATCCTGATACAATGTTCATGCTCAAAGCTGGCACTAAATAACAATTATTGAGGTTTAAAACTAATCCCACAGGTAAATGTAGAGGTAGCGTGCCGACGGTGATCACATCGACCTTGGAACCATTCCCGACGTACATCGTCACCTCGTCCTTCGCCAGTCTTCGCTTATTCCGCAGCTCCTGCTTTGAGTTACAAATGTGAGCAACCGCACCGGTATCAAATACCCAGTAGCTACTACGAGTACTGGTAAGGTACACATCAATTACATGTATATCACATATACCTTTAGTGTTGCCAGCCTTCTTGTCTGCTAAGTATTTGGGGCAGTTCCGCTTCCAGTGACCACTTCCCTTGCAATAAAAACACTCAGTCTCGGGCTTGGATCCATTCTTTGGCTTCTTCCCGGCAGCTTGCTTACCGTGCGCGGCAACCCCCTTGCCGTCCTTCTTGAAGTTCTTCTTACCCTTGCCTTTCTTAAACTTAGTGGTTTTATTCACCATCAACACTTGATGTTCCTTTTTGATCTCCACCTCCGCTGATTTCATTATTGAATATACCTCAGGAATGGTCTTTTCCATCCCCTGCATATTGAAGTTCATCACAAAGCTCTTGTAGCTCGGTGGAAGCGACTGAAGGAATCTGTCAATGACCGCATCATCCGGGAGATTAACTCCCAGCTGAGTCAAGCGATTATGCAACCCAGACATTTTGAGTATGTGCTCACTCACAGAACTATTTTCCTCCATCTTACAACTGAAGAACTTGTCGGAGACTTCATATCTCTCGACCCGGGCATGATCTTGGAAAACCATTTTCAGCTCTTCGAACATCTCATATGCTCCGTGTTGCTCAAAACTCTTTTGGAGCCCCGGTTCTAAGCTGTGAAGCATGCCGCACTGAACGAGGGAGTAATCATCAGCACGTGACTGCCAAGCGTTCATAACGTCTTGGTTCTCTGGGATGGGTGCGTGACCTAGCGGTACTTCTAGGACATAATCTTTCTTGGCAGCTATGAGGATGATCCTCAGGTTCCGGACCCAGTCCGTATAATTGCTGCCATCATCTTTCAGCTTGGTTTTCTCTAGGAACGCGTTGAAGTTGAGGGCAATATTAGCGTGGGCCATTTGATCTACAAGACATAATTTAAAGATTTTAGACTAAGTTCATGATAATTAAGTTCATCAAATAAAATTATTCAATGAACTCCCACTCAGATAGACATCCCTCTAGTCATCTAAGTGAAACATGATCCAAGTCAACTAGGCCGTGTCCGATCATCACGTGAGACGGACTAGTCAACATCGGTGAACATCTTCATGTTGATCGTATCTTCTATACGACTCATGCTCGACCTTTCGGTCTTCCGTGTTCCGAGGCCATGTATGTACATGTTAGGCTCGTCAAGTCAACCTAAGTGTATTGCGTGTGTAAATCTAGCTTACACCCGTTGTATTCGAACGTTAGAATCTATCACACCCGATCATCACGTGGTGCTTCGAAACAACGAACCTTTGCAACGGTGCATAGTTAGGTGGAACACTTTCTTGAAATTATTACGAGGGATCATCTTATTTAAGCTACCGTTGTTCTAAGCAAATAAGATGTAAAACATGATAAACATCACATGCAATCAAATAGTGACATGATATGGCCAATATCATTTGCTCCTTTTGATCTCCATCTTCGGGGCTCCATGATCATTGTTGTCACCGGCATGACACCATGATCTCCATCATCGTGTCTTGTTGAAGTTGTCTCGTCATCTATTACTTCTACTACTATGGTAAAGTAATTACATGACGTTTATGTTGACACGCAGGTCATAAATAAATTAAGACAAGTCCTATGGCTCCTGCCGGTTGTCATACTCATCGACATGCAAGTCGTGATTCCTATTACAAGAACATGATCAATCTCATACATCACATATATCATTCATCACATCCTTTTGGCCATATCACATCACACGGCACATGCTGCAAAAACAAGTTAGATGTCCTCTAATTGTTGTTGCAAGTTTTTACGTGGCTGCTATAGGTTTCTAGCAAGAACGTTTCTTACCTACGCCAAAACCACAACGTGATATGCCAATTTCTATTTACCCTTCATAAGGACCCTTTTCATCGAATCCGATCCGACTAAAGTGGGAGAGACAGACACCCGCTAGCCACCTTATGCAACTAGTGCATGTCAGCCGGTGGAACCAGTCTCACGTAAGCATACGTCTAAGGTCGGTCCAGGCCGCTTCATCCCACGATGCCGCCGAATCAAGATAAGACTAGTAACGGCAAGTAAATTGACAATATCTACGCCCACAACTGCTTTGTGTTCTACTCGTGCATAGAAACTACGCATAGACCTAGCTCATGATGCCACTATTGGGGAACGTAGCAGAATTTTAAAATTTTCTACGCATCACCAAGATCAATCTATGGAGTCATCTAGCAACGAGGGAGAGGGGAGTGCATCTATATACCCTTGTAGATCGCGAGTGGAAGCGTTCAAGAGAACGGGGTTGATGGAGTCGTACTCGTCGTGATCCAAATCACTGATGACCTAGCGCCGAACGGATGGCACCTCCGCGTTCAACACACGTACGGTTGGGAAGACGTCTCCTCCAACTTGATCCAGCAAGGGGGAAGGAGAGGTTGATGGAGATCCAGCAGCACGACGGCGTAGTGGTGGAATCAGCGGTGATCTCGGCAGGGCTTCGCCAAGCTCAGCGAGGGGGAGAGGTGCCACGGGAGGGAGAGGGAGGCGCCAGGGGCTAGGGTGCGGCTGCCTCCCTCCCCCCCACTATATATAGGACCCCTAGGCGGGGCGCCAGCCCTAGGAGATGGGATCTCCAAGGGGGGCGACGGCCAAGGGGGTGGCTTGCCCCCCAAGCCAAGTGGGGCGCCCCCCACCCCTAGGGTTTCCAACCCTGGGTGTAGGGGGAGGCCCAAGGGGGGCGCACCAGCCCACCAGGGGCTGGTTCCCTTCCCCACTTCAGCCCATGGGGCCCTCCGGGATAGGTGGCCCCACCCGGTGGACCCCCGGGACCCTTTCGGTGGTCCCGGTATAATACCAGTGACCCCCGAAACTTTCCCGATGGCCGAAACTGGACTTCCTATATATAATTCTTCACCTCCGGACCATTCCAGAACTCCTCGTGACATCCGGGATCTCATACGGGACTCCGAACAACTTTCGGGTTACCGCATACTAATATCTCTACAACCCTAGCGTCACCGAACCTTAAGTGTGTAGACCCTGCGGGTTCGGGAGACACGCAGACATGACCAAGACGACTCTCCGGTCAATAACCAACAGCGGGATCTGGATACCCATGTTGGCTCCCACATGCTCCTTGATGATCTCATCGGATGAACCACGATGTCGAGGATTCAATCAATCCTGTATACAATTCCCTATGTCAATCGGTACGTTACTCGCCCGAGACTCAATTGTCGGTATCCCAATACCTCGTTCAATCTCGTTACCGGCAAGTCACTTTACTCGTACCATAATGCATGATCCCGTGATCAACCACTTGGTCACATTGAGATTATTATGATGATGCATTACCGAGTGGGCCCAGAGATACCTCTCCGTCATACGGAGTAACTAATCCCAGTCTCGATTCGTGCCAACCCAACAGACACTTTCGGAGGTACCCATAGTGCACCTTTATAGTCACCCAGTTACGTTGTGACGTTTGGCACATCCAAAGCACTCCCACGTTATTCGGGAGTTGCACAACCTCATGGTCTAAGGAAATGATACTTGACATTCGGAAAAGCTATAGCAAACGAACTACACGATCTTTGAGCTATGCTTAGGATTGGGTCTTGTCCATCACATCATTCTCCTAATGATGTGATCCCATTATCAATGACATCTAATGTCCATAGTCAGGAAACCATGACTATCTTTTGATCAACGAGCTAGTCAACTAGAGGCTCACTAGGGACGTGTTGTGGTCTATGTATTCACACATGTATTATGATTTCCGGATAACACAATTATAGCATGAACAATAGACAATTATCATGAACAAGGAAATATAATAATAACCATTTTATTATTTCCTCTAGGGCATATTTCCAACACCGGCATCCCAAGCTATTATCCAAAAATGAGCAACCAACTAAGCTTGGGGATGCCCCCGAGTGGCATCCCCTCTTTCTTCTAACGACCATCGGTATTTTACTCGAAACTATATTTGTATTCGTCACATACTATGTGTTTTGCTTGGAGCATCTTGTATGATATGAGTATTTGCTTGTTTTATTTTGTGTTTTAAGTCTTGATCCCTTGTGGGACACACCTATTTGGGAGAGCCAAAATTATGTCATGACTTGTTAGAATTGCTCCCTATGCTTCACTTAAATTTTTATGACCCATGAACTTGCTCTAGTGCTTCACTTATATCTTTTTGAGCACGGTGTGCTTACTATTTTTGAAGAAATGCTCTCTTGCTTCACTTAGATTTATTTGAGAGTTAGTAAAATTTTCAAGAAATTCTCTCTTGCTTCACTTAAATTAATTTGAGAGAAAGAAATATTATGCTCATGATCTTCACTTATATTTGTTTGAGCTTGTCAAAAGCAACATATGAAAATTAGTCCCAAAGTGATAGATATCCCAGAAGGATATAATAAAAACTTTCATGAAGATCATAGGACAAAATAAACTTGATTCTTACTAATAGTTTTGAGATATGATGATGTGATATGTGAGTCATCTTGATGAGTAATTATGCTTTAGTAAGAATATTGGTGTTAAGGTTTGTGATTCCCTATGCAAGCACAAAGGTCAATAGTTATGCAATGAAATTATATCCTACTTATGGTGCATTATTCGGTGTTAGTTTTGCTTAATGCTCGCGTATGAGATTATTCGTTTCTTGGTTGGTCGCTTCTCAATCTTTTGCTAGCCTTCATTTTGTACTAAGTATGATCACTACTTGTGCATCCAAAAACCTTTACCCCAGTTTTGCCACATGAGTCCGCTATATCTACCTACATACGGTATTGTTTTGTCTTTCTAAGAAAATTTGCATGTGCCATCTCTAATTTTCAAAAATAAACTCTCTTTTGTGTGTTTGTTTCGCTCGCGGAGCGGTGAGGGGTGGCTAATATTTTCCAGGCTAGATGTGTTATTCTCAAGATGAGTGTTTATTCACTTTTCATTGCACGAGAGTAAGGCAAAGGTATTAGGGATGCCTAGTCCCAAAATTCAAAAAAGAATTTACTTTATGTTGTCAAATAATAAATTCCTTGGAAAGGGTTGGTATGGAGGGCAACCGTGGATACGGCTAGCCATGGAAAGTGAAAGTATGGTGGAAAAAGGAATAAACTTTATTTTCTATTTGGGAACCGCCTATGATATATCTAAGCATGTAAAGTATTGGGAACTCTAAGTCGTTTTTGTCGGTGGGATGGATACACCTCCCAAAATGTTTTTATCTCTAAGTTTTTCGCTTTGAGCTCTAGCACCTCTACAAATCCCTACTTCCCTCCGCGAAGGGCATATCTTTTACTTTATGCAATTTTTATTTTGAATTTGAGTCACCATCTTCTCTTATAAAAGCACCAATTAGGAGACAATATGATCGTACTTGAGTATTGGACATAGCTAATATGCAAGTGTGTTTCATGAATGGATCAATGGTTGAGCATGATGGGCTAGGGATAGCTTATTTTAGCGTTGATATTTTCAAAGACATGGTTGCTCGTTGATATGATTGAGTATTTAAATTATCATGTCAAAACTAGACTATTGCTTTGAAGAATATAAATATCCAAATGTCCAAGTTATAAAGAAACAAATATGGTATGACATGTTAGGCAACATTCCACATCAAAAATTCTGTTTTTATCACTTCCCCTACTCGAGGATGAGTAGGAGTTAAGCTTGGGGATGCTGATACGTCTCCAACGTATCTATAATTTTTTATTGTTCCATGATGTTATATTATCAATCTTGGATATTTTATAATCATACTCATTTTATATCATATTTTGGTACTAACCAATTGACATAGTGTCAAGTGCCAGTTGATGTTTTCTCCATGTTTTTTACATCATAGAAAATCAATATCAGACGGAGTCCAAATGCCATGAAACTTTACGGAGAATTTTTATGGGCCAAAAGGAACACAACGGTCCCTCGCTGCGCCTGGGGGGTGCCTCGAGGGAGGCACAACCCACCAGGGCGCGCCAGGAGGCCCAGGCATGCCTTGGTGGGTTGTGCCCACCTCGGGTGCCCCCCGGAGCGCCTCTTTGCTTTATAAATACCCCCAATATTTCCAGAACCCTTGAGAAGTCGACGAAATATTCATCCAGCCGCCGCAGAGTCCAGAACCACCAGATCGAATCTAGACACCATCTCGGATCGGGTTCACCACCTCCATTGGTGCCTCTCCGATGATGCGTGAGTAGTTCTTTGTAGACCTTTGGGTCCGTAGTTAGTAGCTAGATGGCTTCATATCTCTCTCTTGATTCTCAATACAATGGTCTCTTGGAGATCCATATGATGTAACTCTTTTGCGGTGTGTTTGTTGGGATCAATGAAATTTGAGTTTATGATCAAATCTATCTTTTTATATCCATGAAAGTATTTGAGTTTCTTTGATCTCTTTTATGCATGATCTCTTATAGCCTCGTATTTCTTCTCCGATATTTGGGTTCTGTTTGGCCAACTTGATCATTTTATCTTCCAATGGGAAGAGGTGCTTTGTAGTGGGTTCAATCTTACGGTGCTTGATCCCAGTGACAGAAAGGGAACCGACACGTATGTATCGTTGCTACTAAGGATAAAACGATGGGGTCTATCTATAAATATATAGATCTTGTCTACATCATGTCATCGTTCTTATTGCATTACTCTGTTTCTCCACGAACTTAATACACTAGATGCATGCTGGATAGCGGTCGATGTGTGGAGTAATAGTAGTAGATGCAGGCAGGAGTCGGTCTACGAATCTTGGACGTGATGCCTATATAATGATCATTGCCTGGATATTGTCATGGGTATTTGAAGTTCTATCAATTTCCCAACAGTAATTTTTTCACCCATCGTTTGTTATTTTTCTCGAGAGAAGCCACTAGTGAAACCTACGGCCCCCGGGTCTCTTTCTCATATTATTTGCCTTTGCGAACTACTTTTATTTGCTTTTATTTTTAGATATATTCATCCAAAAACCCAAAAATACTTTGCTGCAATTTATTCTTATATTTGGTGTTCGATCTATCAATCTACTACAAATTTACCTCACGTCCGTTTGCCTATCTTGAGGCGCCATACCCCGGAAGGGATTGACAACCCCTTTAACACGTCGGGTTGCGAGGATTTGTTATTTGTGTGCAGGGGATGTTTACGTTGTGTTGCTTGGTTCTCCTACTGGTTCAATAACCTTTGTTTCATATCTGAGGGAAATACCTACCGCCGTTGTGTTGCATCATCCCTTCCTCTTTGGGGAAATACCAACGTAGCTTCAAGCGACATCAATGACTTATTGGAAATAATGCATACCGATGTATGCGGTCGAATGAGTGTTGAAGAATGCGGTGGGTATCGCTATTTTCTGACCTTCACGGATGATTTGAGTAGGTATGGGTATATCTACTTGATGAAACACAAGTCTGAAACATTTGAAAAGTTTAAAGAATTTCAGAGTGAAGTGGAGAATCATCGTAACAAGAAAATAAAGTTTCTACGATTTGATCGCGGAGGCGAATATTTGAGTTACTAGTTTGGCCTTCATTTAAAACAATGTGGAACTGTTTCGCAACTCACGCCACCTGGAACACCACAGCGTAATGGTGTATCCGAACGTCGTAACCGTACTTTATTGGTTATGGTGCATTCTATGATGTCTCTTACCAATTTACCACTATCGTTTTGGGGTTATGCATTAGAGACAGCCGCATTCACGTTAAATATGGCACCATCTAAATCCGTTGAGACAACACTGTATGAACTATGGTTTGGCAAGAAACCTAAGTTGTCGTTTCTTAAAGTTTGGGGTTGCGACACTTATGTCAAAAGTCTTCAGTCTGATAAGCTCGAACCCAAATCGGAGAAGTGCATCTTCATAGGATACCCTAAGGAAACAATTGGGTACACCTTCTGACACAGATCCGAAGGCAAGATCTTTGTTGCCAAGAATGGAACATTTCTAGAGAAGGAGTTTCTCTCGAAAGAAGTGAATGGGAGGAAAGTAGAACTTGATGAGGTAACTGTACCTTCTCTCAATTTGGAAAGTAGCATATCAGAGAAATCCGTTCCCGTGATGCCTAAACCAACTAGAGAGGAAGCTAATGATGATGATCATGAAACTTCATGTCGGGGATATAACAATTTGTGTAAGCCGCCCTGGAGGGGCCGGGTTATGAAAATAGGATTATCATGCAAAGCCCAGGATCAATCATGAAGATGGCGGTTCAGTAAAGGGTCTAAATCCCACGGGCAACTTATGGCCCGTAGTGATAAACCGTCGTAGTGGCGTGACTTGTATCATAAGGTAGAATTAACTAGTCACTGAGATGGACACTGTTTATGAGCCGGCCGGGACTCTGTAGGCCACCAGGCGTCAACCCATGTATATAAGGGGACGACCCGGTGGCGGCTTACGGGAAGAAAACAACCAAGTCGATAACCAAGCCGGCGAGTTGAGCCTCTTGGAGATTGAAACTTCAGCAATACCAATCCCAACTAGACGTAGGCTTTTACCTTCATCGTAAGGGGCCGAACTAGTATAAAAAACTCTCTCGTGTGTCCTTTGTCCCGATTAACCCCTTTAAGCTTCCTAGTGCAATGGCCCTATGACTAAGTCCTTGCTCTAGGACATCTACCGTGTCAACTCCATGACAGTTGGCGCCCACCATGGGGCCAGCGCACGGTGGATTTGAGTTCTTGAAGGGCAACTTCAAAGGGCTCAAGGGATACACTATGGGCCGGATGAACAAGAGTCATCGCGGCAAACTCTACATCGACGACGAAGGCTGGGGCCCCGAGGCCGGCTCGATCGAGTACGGGTACCGGGTCCCCTTCGGCAGAATTCACGTCTTCAACGGCCGGATCGGCGAGTCAGGCCCTGAGCCAGACGTCCACACCAACCTCATCGAAACGGCTCAGTGCGCCGGGTCCGCCCGTGTTCAATCTGTCGTGCAACATGCCTTCGTAGGCTGCATCCATGGTGGTGAATACTCCGAAGGATCGATGGAAGGCGGGGAGACGACCATCTGCTCTGATACTACATCATCAACAGGTGAGACAGACTCATTGTACCAGCTACAAGACGGCATGCTCGGGGGTTGTTCCGATGGAAGCAGTATTCCGGACCCCCTTGAGCCACCGAATTGGGCCGGAGTCTTCATGGCGGGGACGCAGCCCGGGCAAAACTCCACCGCAGCGGCAGCAACAGCTACTGGGTTGGCAGCAGCCAGCTCAGGAGACCCCACGCGCCCCCTGGCTCAGGTTCTAATGGACCTCATGGATAGGCTGACGACTCTGTTAACCGCTGTGGTAGATCTGGCGGATAAAACCCAGCACGACGCAGAAGTGGCACGCGTGCGGGAGGAGATGGTGCAAGCTAAGGAAAATCTAGCCGTCGAGTAAACCCGGATGGCAGCAGAACGAGCAGCTCTGGATGCTCGTGCTCAGCAACTTCAAGCAGAAACTTTCTAGCTCTCGGGGGATCTTAACGCATCAAACGAAGTCATGAGGAGGCATCAGAAAACTCAGCCGCGTCTACCTTTAACGCTGGATCCGAGGAACCTGTTCCATACACCTGGGGCTGGGGGGAGCAACCCGTCGGAGGCAAACCGGGTCACGACACCCGACGCACCAGTTCAGCCATGCACAATGGAGCCACCTCGTATAAATACAGCTCCTCCTTGTTATGTATCAACGCCTCCGGGTCACTTCTCTGACCCTATGGAAAACCTCATCGCAGCGTCGGCTCGTTTGGCGACTCTCCCAATGGAAGGCGACTCGCCAGCAGAAATTGAAACCCGGAGGGTAAGAGAACTACTTCAGACAGCTCTGGCCCAGCAGTATGCATACTCCTACAGTCGAGACATGATTCATTCAACTCCTCGCCCAAGCCGGTGCCCGAGTTATAGTAGGCACATGGAGTCTGCAAAGATGTCAAGTAATGCTCAACGCCACAACCGGCCATATAGGCATGAGCCGGTGCGAGCTGGAGCCCTTAACTTGGCGGATCAGGAGAGGATTCGTCAAGAGGCGGAACGGGCGGCTCAGATAGCGGCAGAGCAGGCGGCTCACCAAACCTTTCCGGTTTATCCAGCAACCTCGGTTGAGGTAGGAGTGGCCACAAGAACCGGAGGCGTGCCTTGCCTGGTCCCAGCCATACGCAATGAGCGGTTGCCCAAGGATTTCAAGGGGTCTCGTAAGGTGCCTAATTACATGGCTGACCTACAGCCAGGGGCTTGGATTGAGAGTTATGAGATGGCTATGGAGCTGTTGGAAGTTAGTGATGCTGCAATGGCCAAGTATTTTACCATGATGTTGGATGGAACGGCTCAAACCTCGTTGAAGGGTTTGCCACCCAATTCTATTGGCTCATGGGCAGAGTTGAAAGCACGGTTCATCCAGAACTTTAAGGACACGTGTAAGCAGCCAATGTCGATTGTGGACCGACCAATTGCAAGCAAGAGGATGGTGAATCTACAAACCATTGGGTGCACCGGGTCAAGGAGATAATACATTCATCTGATAAGATGGATGCCGGCTCAGCAGTTTTGATATTGGAGAAAAATTGCCGTTTTGAACCTCTGAAGCAGAAGTTGGGGCGGCTTAAACGTGATTGTAATGACATGGGAACGTTGATGGCGGCTCTTGTCAAGTATGCCGATTCTGATACCACCAAGGACCGGTGTCTGACGAAGAAAAGGCAACGAAGGGAAAGAAGAACGGCAATGGCAAGGGTCACCAGCATAACCCAGCGAATCAGGGAGGTAATAAACGTAAGGCTGATGAGTTTGTTGCTAATACTAATGCGCAGGGTGGTAATCAGTGGCGCAAGGGCAGACAACCCCCTCGATCGGGCGGGTCAGGCCCCACCCTTGAGCAGTTGTTGAATGAACCTTGTCCAAAACACGGCACCCGGGAGAAACCAGCCACCCACTTGTAGAAGGATTGCACGATCATGAAGGCATTTAAAAATTCAAATGCATTTGATGGGGGTCACAGCCCAGGTGGCGGCTCAGGTGGAGGCGGCTTTCAGGGCCCGGGCGCCGGTTCAAGCGGAGGAGGTTTTCACGGTCAGGGTTATCCTCGTCACCAAGGAGGATATAATCAGCAACACGGCCAAGGGAATCAGCAGCAGCAGCAATCCGGCTATCAGATCAACCCGAAGCAGTTGAGTAGTAGACAGTATCATGTCTATACTACCAGTTTATGTAAGAGGGACCAGAAACTCGACAAGAGGGCCGTTAATGCCGTTGAACCGGCAATTCCACGTTATCTACGTTGGTCGGAGCAGCCTATTGTGTGGAGCAGAGAGGATCACCCGCCCCGGGTTGATAATCCGGGTCACTTGGCTTTGGTAGTGGCACCTCAGGTTGGTGGGTACAAGTTTACTAAGGTGCTCATGGACGGAGGCAGCAGCATCAACATCCTCTACTATGAGATGTTCCGCCGGATGGGATTGATGGATAAAAATCTTAAACAATCCAACACTGTTTTTCACGGTGTGGTACCTGGTAAATCGGCATACCCAGTTGGTAAAATTGAGCTGGAAGTAGCCTTTGGGGACGAGTATGACTCTAGAGCGGAAAAATTAACCTTTGAGGTGGTTAAGATCAAAAGCCCATATCATGCTCTGTTTGGGCGGCCGGCTTATGCCAAGTTCATGGCTCGTCCGTGTTACGTATATTTGCAGCTCAAGATGCCGGGTCATAAAGGCACCATTACAGTACATGGGAGCAGGAAGATAGCCTTGGAATGTGAAGAAGGTGATGCTGCCTATGCTGAATCTGTTTGCGCAACAGAGGAGTTCAAATTTTACAAGGATATTGACCCGGCAGACATGACGTCATTAAAGAAACCAACGATAGAGCATGAGCCGGAGTTGAAATTCAAATCAGCTGATGACACTAAGATGGTTGACTTTGTACCTGGCGACTCATCCAAACAGTTCATCATCAGGGCAAACTTGGATCCAAAATAGGAAAGCGCGCTCATCGAGTTCATCCATGAGAACCGGGACATCTTTGCATGGAAACCTTCAGACATGCCGGGTGTCCCGAGGGAACTCGCTGAGCACACTCTTAATATCGATCCAAAGTTCAAACCTGTCAGACAGTTTC
Organism: Triticum monococcum; assembly: GCA_034509565.1. Classification (NCBI taxonomy): domain Eukaryota; kingdom Viridiplantae; phylum Streptophyta; class Magnoliopsida; order Poales; family Poaceae; genus Triticum; species Triticum monococcum. The sequence goes on from CM067846.1 coordinate 188,106,103, forward strand.
TCCAACGGTTCAATGAAGAAAGGCGCAAGGCCATTGGGGAAGAGGTGGCCCGGCTCTTGGCAGCCGGGTTCATTGTGGAGGTCTTTCACCCCGAATAGTTAGCTAACCCGGTGCTTGTACTCAAGAAGAATGGCACCTGGCATATGTGTGTGGATTACACAGATTTGAACAAGGCTTGTCGAGCTGATCCTTTTGCTCTCCCCCGTATTGATCAGATCATTGATGCTACGGCGGGTTGTGCATGGTTGAGTTTCCTAGATGCGTATTCCGGTTATCATCAGATTAAGATGGCAGTCATTGATGCTTTTATAACTCCTTTTGGAGCTTTCTGCTATATGTCTATGCCTTTTGGGCTTAAGAGTGCCCAGGCGACTTACCAGCGGTGTGTGCAGAATTGTCTTCACAATCAAATTGGGTGCAATGTTCATGCTTATGTGGACGATATAGTAGTGAAATCCAGGGAAGAGGAAACCTTGGTCACGGACCTGAAAGAGACTTTTGATAATCTCCGGGTTTACAAAATGATGCTTAACCCGGCCAAGTGTGTTTTTGGAGTGCCAGCCGGCAAGCTCTTGAGTTTTTTGGTGTCTAACCGAGGTATTGAAGCTAACCCGGAGAAAATCAAGGCAATTACATCCCTGGCCAAACCAACCTGCATCAATGATGTTCAGCGGCTGGCGGGTCGTGTGGCTGCTTTGAGCCGGTTCATAAGCCGGTTAGGGGAAAAGGCCATGCCTCTGTATCAGTTGATGAAGAAAACGGATGTTTTTGTTTGGAGTGATGCAGCGAATGCTGCTTTTGAGGATCTGAAGGCACAGCTGGCTGAGCCGCCGGTCCTGGCTGCTCCAATTGAGAAAGAGCCGCTATTGTTATACATGGCTGCCAACTCACGGGCTATTAGTTTGGCTATTGTGGTAGAGCGCAAGGAGGCTGGCAAAGAGCATCCGGTTCAGCGGCCAGTTTATTATGTCAGTGAAGTGCTAATTGAGTCTAAGCAACGATATCCACATTGGCAGAAGCTTGTTTATGTGGTGTTCATGGCGAGCCGGAAGCTTAAACATTACTTTCAGGGACATCCAATCAATGTGGTTAGCTCTCCTCCTTTAGGAGATATTATTCAAAACAGAGAAGCCACGGGGCGAGTCGCCAAGTGGGCAATTGAGCTTGGGTCTCATGGGTTGAAGTATGTTCCACGTACTGCAATTAAATCTCAAGCCCTGGTCGACTTCATCAATGACTGGACAGAGATGCAGATGCCAGAAGAGAAGCCAGACAACACGTATTGGACTATTCATTTTGATGGATCCAGGCAATTGGAAGGCTTGGAGGCTGGAGTCATGCTAACTTCCCCACGAGGTGAAAAAATTTGTTATGTGTTACGGTTGATGTTTCCTTGCACTAACAACGCAGCAGAGTATGAAGCCTTGCTCCATGGTCTTCGAGTGGCAAAAGAGATGAGCTTGAGCCGGGTCAGATGTCTTGGTGATTCGGATCTAGTGGCTCAACAGGTATCTGGCAAGTGGGATTCCAAAGACCCTCTCATGGCGGCTTATCGCCGAGAGGTTGATGCTGTTGCAGGATATTTTAAAGGTTATCAGGTGGAACACATTGACCGTCGAAAGAACGAAGCAGATGATGCTTTAAGCCGGCTGGGGTCTCAGCGTAAGCCGGTGCCACCTAACACCTTTTTGGATGTTTTGCATAACCCCTCTGTCAAGTTGCCCACAGAAGAAGATTTAGCTGTTCTTGACCCGAAGGCTCAGTTGGTGGCGGCTCTTCATGTCATCCCAGATTGGACGGTGCCTTTCTTGGCTTACATGACCCGGGGAGAGTTGCCAGCGGATGAGACCCTGGCTCGACAGATAACCTGGCGATCTAAGTCCATGATGATTTCAGATGGAGAGTTATTTCATCGCAGTGTTTCCGGAGCTTTTCAACGGTGTGTTTCTCCTGAAGAAGGTCAAGAAATCCTTCATGAGATCCATGAAGGCGATTGTGGTCATCACGTCGGGTCAAAATCTTTAGTGGCCAAGGCATTTCATCACAGTTTTTACTGGTTGACGGCTCACGCTGATGCGGAAGATCTGGTCAGTAGATGTGATGGATGTCAGAAATTTGCACGACGAGCACATGTGCCGGCTCAAGAACTCCGGATGATTCCAATCACTTGGCCATTTGCGGTTTGGGGACTTGACATGGTGGGACCTTTCAAGAGGTCTAAGGATAAAAAGACGCATCTCCTGGTGGCAGTTGATAAATTCACCAAGTGGGTTGAGGCGGGGCCTGTGAGCAATTTTGACTCAGCCACGGCGGTTCAGTTCATGAAAAAAGTGATCTGCCGTTTCGGTTTTCCACACAGTATTATCACAGACAATGGCACCAATCTGTCTCAAGGGGCTATGGAAGAGTTCTGTCAATGAGAACACATCTGGCTTGATGTTTCTTCTGTAGCTCATCCTCAATCCAATGGTCAAGCTGTGAGAGCCAATCAGGAAATTTTGAAAGGGCTCAAACCCCGGCTCATGGTTCCTTTACAACGAACGCTGGGTTGTTGGGTAGAGGAATTACCCTCGGTATTATGGAGTATCAACACTACGCCCAATAGGTCTACGGGTTACACACCTTTCTTCAATTGCCTAGTGACCTCCGTCATGACTCACCCCGTGTGATGGCTTATGTTGAAGCTAATAATGAACAAGCCAGACAGGATGCACTTGACTTGTTGGATGAAGAGAGAGACTTAGCAGCAGCCCGGTCAGTGATTTATCAACAAGACCTGCGCTGATACCACATCCACTGGGTTAAGTCCAGGACTTTTCAGGAAGGCGACTTGGTGCTCCGGCTCATCCAGGATCTCTCAGATGCACACAAGTTATCCTTACCTTGGGAAGGACCCTTTGTGGTTAGTAAGAATTTAAACAGCGGGTCATATTACCTCATTGACGTTCGAGAGCATGCAGACTCATGTAAGTTGGAGGAGGAGACCCGCCTTGCTCAACTTCGGCCGTACTACACCTGAGCCACCGGCTCTCCTCATGTACATACGTTCACATTGTATATACCATGATAACCAATAAAGTAAGACCATCGGTCTCTTTTATTTTCAAAGATTATGCATCTTTGTTAAATCTTATTTTTCAAATGACTATTAAGGAGCTGATCATATTTGAATCAAGTTTACCCTTATTGTCCGGCTTATGATCGTATCCAAATCTAAGCTGTAATATCATGGTCACTTGGGGGCTTCCTGTTCAAACATAGGTCGTATTCGAACCAAAGAGAACATAGCTGTCGTAACCCTCTTGATCGGCTCAAGGCCAAACTCACTTGGGGGCTTCTTGATCGTATCTGAATCATAGCTTAACCCCTCTTGAGTCCGACTTGGATCGTATTCGAATCAGGGTCGTTAAAAACCTCTCAAGGTCATTTGGGGGCTTCCTGTTCAAACATAGGTCATATTCGAACCAAAGAGAACATAGCTGTCGGTACCCTCTTGATCGGCGCAACGCCAAAGCCACTCGGGGCTATACGGTCGTATTCAAACCTTAGCTTAACCCCTTTGGTCCGGTTTACTGGTCGTATTCGAATCAGAAACCCCCCAACCTTTTTGAATACAAGATTAAATTATGCTTGTTATTTATTGCTTGCCTTTTAGTTTGTTGTTGTCTCAATATTACAAATAAATTAGCCTGGTCTTCTTCACCGGCTCACTTATTGGACAACACAGCCGCCTAGGTCATTCAAGCCGGTGGTTCAAGGATCAAAAGGTATGAGCTACTAAGGTATAATGATCATTGCATTAACTTTTCATAAATATTGAGTTATCAAATTCAATCACCCGGATTATTTAAACCGGCGATCTAAGGATCAACAGGGATAAGGTATGGTCATTACTTATACATACTTACCCGCTGTGTTAGCCAAAAGGTTCGTATTAGCCCTTATCTTTTATTTGTCTCTGCTCTTATCGAGATAAATATATTGGCTCTACATTCGGTGTTTAAACCCATTTGGTTCTAAACCGCCATGCCAGTCTTTTCTTTGTATTTACAGGAACAGAGTTCAAACATTGCAGAGACAAGCGTTAAGCGACGCATAAGTAAGCATTAAACATTGGCATCTGGAAATACAAATTCACGGATAAGTATTTTATGCGTGATGGCACAAGCAAACTTGCAGTGTTTTAACAGCTAAGCTATTACAAGGCTTTATAGAGCCCATGAAGATGTTCATTGTCCCTCCCTAGCCGGTTCACCATCTTGAGTCTGCTGGCAGTTGGGTTTTGACCAATCGAAGCCGTTCATGGCGACAAATTCCGCTTCGTCGTCAATCAGGCCGACCGGGTCAACCTTCAGGGCAAATGTATCTTCTCTCACTGGTGGGATCAAGTCTGTTACTTTATATGAGGGAGGGGCCATCTTCTTATTCTCACTATCAAAACCCGGCTGGTACTTGTCCACATTGGTGTCATCTCCAAGACTAGTCGCCTGAGGCCAGACTTTGCGAACGCAGGCTATAAAGTCATCTTGATCAAAAGGAGACCCGTCCTCCTTCACGGTAGGATAGCCCCTTGCCACGTCCGCTGGGTCTAGGTCTGGCACCCAAGCCTTGGAGCAGCTTAGGGCAGTCAAAGCTCCGGCTCGTGCGCAGGAGCGTTTTACTTCTTGGAACCTGGCAGGAAGGATGGACAGCTTCTTCAGGACGTCACTCAGCCGGTTAGGTCCTTGATTAGCAGGAGAGATGGCAGCCAGAGCCCGTTGTGCACCGATATACAATTGTTCAACTAAAGTGTATACTACCTTCAGTTTAATCAACGGGTCTTGGCTCAAATTTTTACTTCGCGGACCTACATATATTTTTAACAGAGTCAGTTGGCGGATTATACTCCGGTTTGGCAAAAAATATACGAAAGGTCAAATCAGGCAGCTTACCAAAGATAGCAGCGACCATCTGAGACACCCGGCCCTTTAAACCGTTCATCTCTATTGAAATTTCTTTCAGAGTTGTTTCGGCTGTCTCAGCTCGTCAGGTTAGAAGTGTTTTCTCATTTTCCCAAGTTTTCTCCTTGGCCGCAAAGCTGGTCTTCAAATTTTCCCTTGCAGAAAGGCTTATTTGCAGGTTGGAGGTGGAAGATTTGATTTCTGACTCCTGACTCGCCAGCCGGGTCTTTGCGTCAGTCAATTGAGAGTTCAATTCAGATAAGGCATTTTGTGAAACGTTCAGATACGTCAAGACTTGGTTTCAAATTCAAATATCCAAATTCAAGATTCAAGTCTCAAGTACTTTACGAATAAACCACTTGACACTTGGGGGCTAATGTATGCCAAATCAAATTTTTACGTCTCTACAAACATATTTAAAGTCCCAAGTCCTTTACAAAGTAACAGCACTTGGCACTTGGGGGCTAATGTACGCAGTTCAGCAAGTTTATCAAGGTTAAAACCAGAGTGTTAAGTACTTTGAAAACAGTTTTCAATTCTAAAGTACCGATTCATTAATGATCAAAATAAACCGGTCCTTGGGGACTATAGGTGAAGTTTTTGTTCTATCAATATCAGGCAAAGATTCAGAGGTAAAAGTCTCAGCCTATATTTTAAGTCTACAGGATATTCCGTTTCTCTCATAATCTGAAGACTTGGGGGCTGAGGGAATGTTAGTAAACCGGAAACAACGTACCTCATACTTCAACTGAAGCTGCTTGACCATCTCGATCTCAGACTCATGACTGGAGTGTACATGACTGAGATAGCCGGATAAGATATCACTGGCATTGAGACGGTCATAGTTGTCAACGTCAAAGCGAACCTTCTGCCTCTCCAATGCCTCTTGCTTTGCTGTACACCGAGCTAGCACCCTTGGGTTCCCCGGTTCAACAAAGCGGCTCCCAGTAATTTGAACATCTTGAGCACGTGGAGACGGCGGGTCGGTTGAGCTTGACGGTCCAGCTGTGGAAGGATTCATAGTGGCTTTGTCAAGAGACGGCTCCGGAGGATTTGCTTCATTGACAATAGGCGGATCTTCTGGGGCGTCAGTTAATGGAGAAGGCGGCCTAGCCAGGTCAGATGCCAGCACTGGCGGGTCTTCCGCCCGTTTTGCTGCCTTCGCCTTCTTGGATTTAGCCTGGCCGCTAAGGAAAAAATATTGCAGGATTGTTAGCATCAAGATACAATTGAGCAACCCGGAAGAAAAGAGGATTTCTGACTACCCAGGAGCAGTCTTGAAAGCCGGAAATTGTGTTTGTGATGAGTCGCCTGAGGAACGAGACACCTCCTGAAAAGATAAAAGAAAGGAGTTAAAAAGGAAATACAAGGAGCAGGATTCATTAAAACGGGTTTAAAACAGCAATAAGTAAACCTCGTTCGGGTGTTTCCGAGGGGTCTGTTGAAGGACGACAGCCGGTTCATCTTCAATCCCAACTTCACGGTGGCTTTCATGTTGCTGCTTTTTCAAATGAAAGTTGGGATCCAAGTGAGCTAAGGGGTTAGAAAACCTTACTTTACGGATCACTCGTCGAACTTTGTGTCTTGGTAAGGGCTCTGAGTCGAAGGAAATGATAGCTACCTCTGCTTCCCCGTCCTGACTGGCCCTAGTGTCATCCCAGTAAGGATCAGTGTCAGTAAGATTGTTAAAAAATTGGACAAGGGAATCAAGGGCTACCTCCGAGTCAGACGTGTCATCAAGTTTCATTAAATCTTCAGCAGTGGTCTTCTTTTTCTTCTTCGATCTCCAGGTCGATTTCTTGGCGTTCATGGCAGCGAGTTTCACCTTCTTGACAGCTTTGTGATCATATTTCACTTTCCAAAAGTCAGAGTTGGCCTACAAAGACAGGAGGAAGGATCAGTGATAAACAATACGGCTGGACAAAATACAAAGGAAAAAGATCAGAATATCCTTACTTCTGGTATCGGGTTAAGTTTACAGAAGGGATTTAACCCAACAACACTGCAATGTTCATACTTCGCATTCAACAGAAGGTTTGACATTGCGACAATGTCCTCCTTGGTTAATTGAACTGGGTATGACGAAGAGAGTCATCCGGGTCTCCACCATATTCATACATCAATTTTGAACGACGGCTTAATGGAATAATCCGCCATGAGATCCAGCAGCGGGTTAGGTCGACTCCGGTTAAACCGTTCCCCAACAAACCGTTGATTCTTCTGATAGATGGAAGCAGCTTCTTGCGTTCAGCAATGGTAAGTTTGTCTGGCAGTGCGAACTTGGAGTCAAGACGATCGGGGCGGTAACCCGGCAGTGGCTTCTCGTTGGCGAGTGAGATGTCCTGACAGTAAAACCAAGTTTGGTTCCAATCCTTTGGGTGACTTGGCAAAACTATGAGAGGGAAGACAACACCCTGCCGGCGCTGAATTGAGATGCCTCCAAGCTCTAAGCTAAGGTCGTTGGTGCACTCGTTCTGTCGGTTCAGATAGAAGTATTCTCTAAATAGTTCCAAAGTCGGCTCTTGCTGAAGATATACCTCACAGAGCACTTGGAAGTTACAAATATTGGATATGGAATTGGGCCCAATGTCCTGAGGATGGAGTTTGAAAAAGTGAAGAACTTCTCTGAAAAACTTTGAAACAGGCGGTGAGAAGCCACGGTTCATGTGGTCAGTAAAGACGATCACTTCGCCGTCTTTTGGATTGGGTCATTCTTCTTCTGGTTCAGGAGCACGATCAGACATGATGCTTTTTTAGGGCAGAAACCCGATGAGGAAGAACTCTTTTAAACGATCCTCAGTTATGATTGAGGGGACCCAATTGCAGATGGTGGGTGTCTTTGACGGCATGATGTGCAAGGGGCTGAAAAAGAAAAAAAACAACATGTCGGTTCAGTTTATGGCAAAATTAACAGTTAAAGGTTGAAGGTGTAAAACAAGTAACGGCGGCTTAACTAAGGGCTAATGACATATAAGGAAAAGAAAGCCGAAGTGGTAAGCCCCCATGAGTACAGATTTTCTCAGAAAGCAGATCCAGCTAAGTGTTGGCATAAAGAAGTTTCACCAAGCTATCATTATTATTTTGGATCAAATGGCTGTCCCAAAAAGAAAATATTCTAGACCTAAAAATCCAGTACATATAAGCTCGTCAGCTATAACGAAGCATCTATACAGGAAAAAGGGGTCTATTTGCATTTAAAATGGGTGCGAAACAGCTATCGCGTAGTTCTACACTATCTGACGATCAGGAAAGGGCATCGGAGGTGAAATCTGTCAAGGGTCTGTAACGGGCGGCGACGAACACCGACGAACTCGAGAAGCCGTAATGCAGATCTAAGGCGGAGAAGGAAAGGGACTTACGGATGCAGAGCTGCTGCGGAGGTTCGTCGCGTTTCTCTGGTCAAATCAGGTCGATGCAGCGGCCTGAGGTGGAGAAGACGAGGAGATCTGCGGCGGCGGTGGCGGCAGAGCTCGAGTGGCAGCGAAATAGTGAGAGGAGGAAGACGACCGAAGGGGGGATGAAAAAGACCTAGGTCATGCTTATTTATAAGGAAAGGCTGGCTGAGATGGCGCGAGAAACGAGGAGACCGAACATCATTATCCATCAACTCCGACGCCTCGGTTTTCGGGATGGTCAGTAAAGGAAAAGATCCGTTGAGGATATGACGGAGTAAAAGAAAAATGAATTTAATGGAGATGACGTCACGGTGGGTTACCGTGGATCCAGAAGATGATGTCACGGCGGGTTATAACTTATGCACACACAGAAGACAGAAGGCTTGTTTCTTAAGGTATTTTAAGATTGACATGAACCGGTTCAAATCAATCTGGGGCCTAATGTTGGGGATATAACAATTCGTGTAAGCCGCCCTGGAGGGGTCGGGTTATGAAAAGAGGATTATCATGCAAAGCCCAGGATCAATCATGAAGATGGCGGTTCAGTAAAGGGTCTAAAGCCCACGAGCGACTTATGGCCCATAGTGATAAACCGTCGTAGTGGCGTGACTTGTATCATAAGGTAGAATTGACTAGTCACCGAGCTGGACACTGTTTATGAGCCGGTCGGGACTTTGTAGGCCACCAAGCGGCAACCCATGTATATAAGGGGACAACCCGGTGGCGGCTTAGGGGAAGAAAACAACCAAGTCGATAACCAAGCCGGCGAGTTGAGCCTCTTGGAGATCGAAACTTCAGCAATACCAATCCCAACTAGACATAGGCTTTTACCTTCATCGTAAGGGGCCGAACTAGTATAAAAAACTCTCTCGTGTGTCCTTTGTCCCGATTAACCCCTTTAAGCTTCCTAGTGTGATGGCCCTACGACTAAGTCCTTGCTCTAGGACATCTGTCATGTCAACTCCAGGACACTTCAGATCAAGTTACCACTAGACCTCGTAGGTCGAACAGAGCACGTTACACACCAGAGTGATACAACAATCCTCTCCTGGAAGTCATGTTACTAGACCATGGTGAACCTACAAACTATGAAGAAGCTATGATGAGCCCAGATTTCGATAAATGGCTTGAGGCCATGAAATCTGAGGTAGGATCCATGTATGAGAACAAAGTGTGGACTTTGGTGGACTTGCCCGATGATCGACAAGCTGATATGTCTCCAACGTATCTATAATTTTTTATTATTCCATGCTATTATATTATCTGTTTTGGATGTTTTATATGCATTAATATGTTATTTTATATTATTTTTGGGACTAACCTATTAACCTAGAGCCCAGTGCCAGTTCCTGTTTTTTCCTTGTTTTAGAGTTTCACAGAAAAGGAATACCAAACGGAGTCCAAACGGAATGAAACTTTCGCGATGATTTTTTTTCGGACCAGAAGACATCCAACGGGCTTGGAGTGCACGTCAGGAAAGCCACGAGGCGGCCACAAGGTCGGGAGGCGCGCCTAGGGGGGTAGGGCGCGCCCCCACCCTTGTGGGCCCCTCATGACTCCACCGACCTATTTCTTCTGCCTATATATTCTCAAATACCCCAAAACCTTCCAGGGGAGCCACGAAACCACTTTTCCACCGCCGCAACCTTCTGTACCCGTGAGATCCCATCTAGGGGACTTTTCTGGCATCCTGCTGGAGGGGGATTCGATCACGGAGGGCTTCTACATCAACACCATTGCCTCTCCGATGAAGCGTGAGTAGTTTACCATAGACCTACTGGTCCATAGCTAGTAGCTAGATGGCTTCTTCTCTCTCTTTGATTCTCAATACCATGTTCTCCTCGATGTTCTTGGAGATCTATTCGATGTAATACTTTTTTGCGGTGTGTTTGCCGAGATTCGATGAATTGTGGATTTATGATCAGCTTATCTATGAATATTATTTGAATCTCCTCTGAATTCTTATATGCATGATTTGATATCTTTTCAAGTCTCTTCAAACTATCGGTTTGGTTTGGCCAACTAGACTGGTTTTTCTTGCAATGGGAGAAGTGCTTAGCTTTGGGTTCAATCTTGTGGTGCTCTATCCTAGTGACAGAAGGGGAACTGACACGTATTGTATTGTTGCCATTGCCATCGAGGATAACAAGATGGGGTTTTCATCATATTGCTTGAGTTTATCCCGCTACATCATGTCATCTTACTTAATGTGTTACTCTGTTCTTCATGAACTTAATACTCTAGATGCAGGCAGGAGTCGGTCGATGTGTGGAGTAATAGTAGTAGATGCAAGCAGGAGTCGGTCTACTTGATACGGACGTGATGCCTATATTCATGATCACTGCCTTAGATATCGTCATAACTTTGTGCTTTTCTATCAATTGCTCGGTAGTAATTTGTTCACCCACCGTAATATTTTCTATTTTGAGAGAAGCCTCTAGTGAAACTATGGCCCCCGAGTCTATTTTCCATCATATAAGTTTCTGATCTACAATTTTATTTTCCTATTTAATTTCTTGCAATCTTTTACTTTCCGATCTATAAACCAAAAATACCAAAAATATTACTTTACCGTTTATCCATCTATATTAGATCTCACTTTGCAAATAACCGTGAAGGGATTGACAACCCCTTTGCCGCGTTGGGTGCAAGTTGGTGTTTGTTTGTCCAGGTATTCGATGGCTTGTGTGTTGTCTCCTACTGGATTGATGCCTTGGTTCTCAAAAGCTGAGGGAAATACTTACTCTACTTTGTTGCATCACCCTTTCCTCTTCAAGGGAAAAACCAACGCAAGCTCAAGAGGTAGCAGGAAGTATTTCTGGTGCCGTTGTCGGGGAGATTTACGCCAAGTCAAGTCAAGATTTGATCTCCCATCAACTTGCCAATTTCTGGCGCCGTTGCTGGGGAGATCTATGCCAAGCCGAGACATACCAAGTACCCATCATAAACTCTCATCCCTCGCATTACATTATTTGCCATTCGCCTCTCTTTTTCTCTCCCCCACTTCTAAAACAATTTTCAAAAAGTTTTGCCTTTTCTTCGCCCCTCTTCCATCCTTCTTTTCCGCTTGCTTTTTGTGTGCTCATGTGTTGGATTGCTTGCTTTGTCATGATGGCTCAAGATAATACCAAATTGTGTGACTTTTCCAATACCAACAACAATGATTTTATTAGTACTCCGATTGCTCCCGATACTAATGTGGAATCTTTTGAAATTAATACCGCTTTGTTGAATCTTGTTATGAAAGATCAATTTTCCGACCTTCCCAATGAAGATGCCGCATCCCATCTTAATAATTTCATTGATTTGTGTAATATTAAAAATAAAAAAGATGTGGATAATGATATTGTTAAATTGAAGCTATTTCTGTTCTCACTTCGAGATCATGCTAAAACTTGGTTTTCATCTTTGCCTAAAAATAGTATTGATTCATGGAATAAGTACGCAGACTCTTTTATTTCCAAGTATTTCCCTCCCGCTAAAATCATCTCCCTTAGGAACGATATTATGAATTTTAAGCAAATTGATCGTGAACATGTTGCACAATCTTGGGAGAGAATGAAATTGATGATACGAAATTTCCCTACTCATGGTTTGAATTTGTGGATGATTATACATTTTTTTATGTTGGATTGAATTTTGCTTCTAGCAATCTTTTAGATTCGGTCGTGGAAGGTAATTTTATGGAAATTACTTTAGGAGAAGCTACTAAAATCCTAGATAATATTGCGGTTAATTATTCTCAGTGGCATACCGAAAGATCTTCCACTAGTAAAACAGTGCATGCTATAGAAGAGAATAATGTTTTGAGTGGAAAGATGGATAAGCTTACGAAATTATTTGCTAGCAAGAGTGCTCCTACTGATCCTAATGATATGCCTTCGTCTACTTTGATTGAGAATAATAATGAATCTATGGATGTTAATTTTGTTGGTAGGAACAATTTTGGTAATAACGCGTATAGAGGTAATTTTAATCCTAGGCCGTTTCCTAGTAATTTCTCTAATAATTATGGTAATTCCTACAACAATTCTTATGGTAATTATAATAAGATTCCCTCTGAATTTGAGAATAGTGTTAAAGAATTTATAAGTTCACAAAATAATTTCAGTGATTTGATTGAAGAAAAAATGCTTAAGATTGATGATTTGGCTAGGAACATGAATAGAATTTCTCTTGATGTTGATTCTTTTAAACTTAGATTTATTCCACCTAAGCATGATATCAATGAGTCTCTCAAATTCATGAGAATTTCCATTGATGAGTGCAAAGAAAGAACCGCTAAGATGCGTGCTAAAAAAGATTGGTTTATAAAAGCGTGTTCTTCTAGTTTCCGTGAGAATAATGTTGAAGATCTTAAAGTGATTGATGTGACTCCTATTGAAATTTCTTTTCCAATATAAATCTTGATAAAGATGGGACTGGAGATGAGTCAACTTTAGCTAGAAGGCGTCCCAATGATTCAGACTTTTTTAGATCTTGATGCAAAAATTGATAAAAGTGGGATTGGAGAGGTCAAAACTTTAAGTAGCAATGAACCCACTCTTTTGGATTTCAAGGAATTTAATTATGGTAATTGTTCTTTAATAGATTGTATTTCCTTATTGAAACCCATGTTGAATTCTCCTCATGCTTATAATCAAAACAAAGCTTTTACTAAACATATCGTTGGTGCTATGATGCAATCTTTTGAAGAAAAGCTTGAATCCGAGGTTTCTATCCCTAGAAAACTTTATGATGAGTGGGAACCTACTATTAAGATTCAGATTAAAGATTATGAATACCATGCTTTGTGTGATTTGGGTGCTATTGTTTCCATGATTCCAAAAAAAATATGTGATGTGTTAGGTTTCCGTGAATTTGATTATTGTTCCTTAAATTTGTGTCTTGCGGATTCCACTATTAAGAAACCTATGGGAAGGATTAATGATGTTCTTATTGTTGCAAATAGGAATTATGTGCCCGTAGATTTCATTGTTCTAGATATAGATTGCAATCCTACATGTCCTATTATTCTTAGTAGACCTTTCCTTAGAATGATTGGTGCAATTATTGATATGAAAGAAGGAAACATTAGATTTCAATTTCCGTTAAGGAAAGGCATGGAACACTTTCCAAGAAAGAAAATTAAATTAACTTATGAATATATTATGAGAGAAACTTATGGATTTCATGCCAAATATGATAATACTTAGATCTATCCGTGTTTTATGCCTAGCTAAGCGCGTTAAACAATAGCTCTTGTTGGGAGGCAACCCAATTTTATTTTTGTCCTTGCTTTTTAGGTCCTGTTTTGCATTAAGTAATTTATATAGCCTCTGGTTAGATGTGGTCTTATGTTTTAATTAGTGTTTGTGCCAAGTAAGACCTTTGGGATAGCTTACGGTGATAGTTGATTTGATCTTGCTAAAAAACAGAAACTTTTGCGCCCAGGAGACTAATTTTCATTTTTAGCAGACTGATTCTTTTTGTAGAAGATTAATAAAAAAAATCTTAGGTTGTTCTAATTTTTCAGGATTTTATGAGTTACATAAGTATTCGAAATCTCCATATTTCTAGAGACTGTTCTGTTTTTGACAGATTTTTTTCGCGTGTTGTTTGCTTATTTTGATGCATCTATGGCTAGTATCGGGGGGTATGAACCATGGAAAAGTTGGAATATAGTAGATATTACACCAATATAAATAAAGAATGAGTTCACAACAGTACCAAAAGTGGTGATTTATTTTCTTATACTAACGGAGCTTATGAGATTTTCTGTTGAGTTTTGTGTTGTGAAGTTTTCAAGTTTTGGGTAAGGATTTGATGGACTACGGAATAAGGAGTGGCAAGAGCCTAAGCTTGGGGATGCCCCGGAAGGCATCCCCACTTTCGTCTTCGTCTATTGCTTCTACGAGCAAGCCAGCTATCCTCTCCCGCGCAAAAGCGGGTCATAAGTGTGGTAAGGGCTGCCATGGACTTCGGCTTTTCTTGGCCGAGGTGTCGGGCGAGCCACTCATCTCGGATGCTATGTTTGAAGGTCACGAGGGCTTCGGCGTCCGGACAATCCACAATCTAGTTCTTTTTTATTAAGAACCTGGTCCAGAGCTGTCGGGCTGATTCTCCGGGTTGCTGGATTATGTGACTAAGATCATCGGCATCTGGGGGCCGAACATAGGTACCTTGGAAGTTGTTTCTGAATGCGTCCTCCAAGTCTTCCCAGCTACCAATAGAGTTTTCTGGTAGGCTGTTCAGCCAGTGCCATGCTGGCCCCTTGAGTTTTAGGGGGGAGTACTTGATGGCATGTAGATCATCAACGCGTGCCATGTGAATGTGGAGAAGAAAATCTTCAATCCATACTGCAGGATCTGTTGTGCCATTGTATGATTCAATGTTGACGGGTTTTAACCCTTTTGGGAAATGGTGCTCCATTACCTCATCGGTGAAGCATAGGGGGTGTGCGGCGCCTCTGTATCGGGCAACGTCATGGCGCAGTTTGGATGAAGTCTGTATGCAGTTTTCGGCCCTGGTGGGGTTGTGTTTGTCGTGCCAGGCCTGATGGCCGTCTTCTTGCGCTTGGGCATGCCCCCTTGATCTGTAGATTGACTTGGTCTGGCCGGCTCTATTGTCCAGGTCCTGACGTAGGTCATTAGTATATCCCTAAGCTGTTGTTTCTCTGCTTTTACGGTGAGGTGGTGCGGGCTGGTGTTCGGCTTGAGTTGCCGTTCTGTCCCGGCCACGTGGTGGTCGGTCAGGTCTGTCAGCCACGTTACACGCGGGTGGTATGGGCTCCAGCGCCTCATCGTCGAATTGGGGAAGCCGTTTACGCTTCACGTAACTCTTTGTTGGGCATTCGAGGCCGTATTCTTCGGCTACCAAGACATTAGTCCATCTGTCGTTGAGCAGATCTTGGTCAGCTTGAAGATGCTGCTGCTTTTTCTTTAGGCTTCTTGCAGTGGCTATTAGCCAGCGCTTAAAGCGCTCTTGTTTGAGGGGTTCCTGTGGCACGATGAAATCTTCGTCGACGAGGCTCACGTCGTCCTCGGAGAGTGTTAGATAGTTGCTATCCTCTGAGTCTTCGTTCCCTTCTTGATCATCAGGGTCAATTTGCCCATCCTCCCGATCATCCTATTCGGATGTTGGTTCGATGGGGTCTTCTTGGTCCTTGGTGTTTTCCAGAGTGTCATTGTCTCCGGTGCCGGTATTGCTGTCTTTCCCGTGACGCGATTTAGAGCGGCACCGCTGACGTCAACGCTTTGGTGGTATCTCAGGAGGTTCGTCCTCGAATGGATCCTTTTCATCATCGCCGTCGCCTTCTTTAGGTGTGCCCACCATGTACACGTCGTATGAGGAAGTGGCCGTCCAGCGTCCGGTGAACGTTGGGTTTTGGACCTGCTCCTCTCTGGCATCGTCGTCCATACCGTTGATTTCTTCAGAGGCATAGTCGAGCATGTCGGTTAGATCGTCGACATTGGCTATGAAGTGGGTGGTGGGTGGGAAGTAAAATTCCCTATTTTCAGCCCCTAGTCCGGGTTGGGCGTAATTCAGAAGCGGTTCCTCTGTGATGGCGAGGGATCACATTAAGTCCAAAGCCTTGTTTAAGAGCGAGGTTTGGATGGGGACAGAAGTTCCTGGGCCGAGCTTGCATGACGCGGACTTCAAGGATTCAGAGCCAGTGTCCGAAGAAGAGTCCGGTCTTGAGATGACCGCCAGTGACACTATTGTCTCCGGTTCTCCAGTGTTGAGGTCTATGGCCGTAGAGGGTCCGACGGGCTCTAGACTCCCGTCTTCGGACCTGGTGACGCGCTCCGGATCTAAGGCCGGAGCGGTGGCTGGGGCCGCAAATCCTTGGAAGATCAAGTCTCCTTGGATATCAGCAACATAGTTCAGATTTCCAAAACTGATCCGGTGACCAGGGGCATAGCTGTCGATCTGCTCTAGGTGGCCAACCGAGTTGGCACGCGGTGCGAAGCCGCCGAATACGAAGATCTGGCCGGGGAGAAAAATCTCCTTCACGGCAAAATTGTTGTAGATGATCGATGGAGCCATCAAGCATTTCGACGATGGCACAGTGCAACTCTCAATGAAAGCACCAATGTCGGTGTCAAAACTGGCATATCTCGGATAGGGGGTCCCGAACTGTGCGTCTAAGGATCGAGGGTAACAGGAGGCAGGGGACACAATATTTACCCAGGTTCGGGCCCTCTTGAAGGAGGTAATACCCTATGTCCTGCTTAATTGACTTTGATGAGTATAGGGGTTACAAGAGTTGATCTACCACGAGATTGTAATGGCTAAACCCTAGATGTCTAGCCTGTATGATTATGATTGCCCCTATGGACTAAACCCTCCGGTTTATATAGACACGGGAGGGGGCTAGGGTTGTACAGAGTCGGTTTATAGAGAAACAAATCTTCATATCTGAACGCCAAGATTGCCATCCACGCAAAGGAGAGTCCCATCCGGACACGGGGGAAAGTCTACTATCTTGTATCTTCGCAGCCCATTAGTTCGGCCCATGTTACATAGCCCGAACGCCCGAGGACCCCCTTATCCAGGACTCCCTCAGTGGCAATTTCTGATAATGTTGTCGTGGCGACCGTTTTAAAAACGTTGTTGTGGCACCACTTTTAGAAAACATTGTCGTTGGACGGAAATTTCAGCACCTCCTTCATGCGCCTGGTACACCTTATCCACGTCGGGGGTCGTCCGTGTACACTTGCCACCATCGCCTATAACCTGTAGGAGATCTCTACATCTTTTACATTAAAGTGGCAATCTCGTGGCTCTAGCCATCATGCCATGACGCACAGGCCACTTAACATTAAAACATATAACCATCTCATACATAAACTCATTATCATGACGAAGGCTATACCACATCATATGCAAACCTGTAAAACTACGTGGATGCTAGGGTTTTCGGATAACACTAACTACATATGTGCACAATCAAGGCGATAATCTTGTTGCTAGATTAACTTTTGGGGTGTGTGAGGGAAGAGATTTAATTAAAAATCTCTAGCCCCACACTAAACTTCATCAAATTCACATGACCCCCTAGAAGATCATTCATCTTCATCGCCCTCTTGTGTACGCAATGGTTCACTATTCTTGACTATGATGAAGCCCAAAGAACTGTTAGCAGATCGTCGACAGCCAGAGCCGACCGATTGTCAGAACTTTATACAAAGCTACATCATGCCGTCAATGAACTGAACCGAAGCAACACTCGAGCAAAGCATATCAAGAACATCAAACCCTTGCATCCACATGTGATCTAGATCGAAACTTGCTTCTACTCATAGAACCGCTCATGATGCCACTGTTGGGGAACATAGTAGAAAACGGAAAAATGCCCTACGATCACCCAAGAACAATATGAAGATGCATATAAGGTTTGGATCAACGATCGTTACCGACTTCGGAGTGCAGCAGAATTAGATGAGTCGGTGTAAATCGTACATGGAGTCCCTCGAACCATAAATGACGATCCCGCGAACCGCCCTCGAATGATCCCGCAAATGGAAGACCGAAATCACGGCCTCTCTACTTGGTTGCAAGCGTACGGTCTTCACGATCCCACAACGCTTCGCCATCGAGAGCTAATCATCGCCGGAGAATTAGAGGGAGGAGATTAGAACCACTCTGGGCTTCTAATTATGAGGATTAGAGGAACTAGGTCTAGCTGTATCAACTAGGATCAACTAGAACTAGAACTAGATGAACCACTGTTATATTTGTGTCGAATATTATGTACGCAAGGGGTTACATGGACTTGGAGTTGTAATTGGTGTGGTTAGGTATGAGTTGTGTAGGAGTCGGACACTTGTATCCTAGGCCTCTTATATACGAAGGGGCACCACACGTTGTAACCCATGACGACTTGATAGCAACAGGTACGCGGGGGAGCCGACGGCTTGTGTCGGCGCCCGGGCGGCCGGTGTTGCGGTATCTTGGGGAGGAGCGCCCGTAGTCATGCCCCGGGGATGTAGCCATATCGGTGAACCTCGTTAACAAATATCGTGCCTCGGTGTGTCGTCTATGATCTTGCATTAGCGTTTTATTCTAACAACCACATGAGGCTCCAAAACTTGTGTGTTCCAAAGGGCAAAATCCTCTAGTATATATAGGTTAGAGGGGAGAGGACCTAGTGCGCCGGCCAAGGGGGAGTTATAGGACTCCTCCCCCCACTCCAATTCAGCCTCCCACTGAGCCTTCACTATTGGGTCATGGTGACCAAATATTCCTTCCACCACTTGGTCTTTTAAGGCCCATTGATATTAAATTAAATATAAAAGCCTCCTAACAATTACTAGAGCCTTTTATTGTTAATTTAGCATCCCACAAAACATTTTCCACCTATATATTATTTATTGGTAATACCTGGTATTGCCGATAAGCTCTGAAACCCTTCCCGTGACCCCGAAACGCTTCTGATTCCTCTTGAAACTATTCTGAATTAATGAAACAATTTCACAAATAAATACTTGATACTTTGGTTCTAATAACACTCCGCGGATCATGATTACCTTAATCTTGTGACCTTGTAGGTTCCCTAAATCATAGACATGAACGAAACCCCTTTGCACAATGGTCGATAGTGCAACCGTGGGTGTCCATATCAATCCCTATGATTACACGGATGACATTCGAGTGAATGGTTATCATGTGATGTTCCCTTTGCTTCGTGATACTTTACAAAACCCGAGGTGAGATGTCTCGGTATCCTCTTGAGTGATACACATGCTCACTATACCAGTCTCCTCGTTGCCGGTTTTGTTCTTCTTTCTCGTTGTCGTGTTTCGGCATCCCCGTGACTTAGTCACCTATGTCTGGCCAGACGATGATGGATGTCGTCACACCGAGAGGACCCTAAGAATATCTCTCCATTCTCGAAGGAGCAAATTCCACTCTCGAGCTATCGAGTCTCTTGTCAGACTTTCCGATGAACTTGTAAGTTGCCGTTATGGTCACCAAGTTACTGATGATGTTTCAGCAAACCCAAAGTTCATCATACGGTAAGAAGTGATTACGATACTCTCTTGGTCTAAGGAACTAAAACACATGTTAACACTCCGCGTTATAGTAATTAACTTGTGACGATATCATCTCAAAGTATAACAAACAAGTTTGGCCGATTCAATATGATCGTTCTTCTAATGTCATATTCTCAATGTTGTTTTAGAACTATCATTACACTTAATGATATCCTAAGATCCAAAAAATGTGATCACCAACAACACTTGAGCTAGTCTTCGAGGCAAGATTGAGGAATCTTATTTTACCGTTTATCATTCCACACGTGCATATGAGTTTTCCACTGAATCGCATATTCCAGGACCATAGCAGTTATAGCATAGAATATACTCTTAATTTTGAACAGAGAAATATAATAATACAATAGTATTGCCTTTAAGACATATTTCCAACACCGGCCACTTTTACATTATTTTCGTATGACTAAAAACTTTTCTTACACTTATAAATACAATTAGTTCCCTAGTCATTCATCATTATCACCAAAACCCACATAGAGGCTAAGATGTCATTTCGGTTTATCATATCATAGTCGAGCAACCACAAGCTTTCCTGATACATGCGAACTGATCTTCTATCAATGGTACTTTGGGCTCTTTGATTTGAGGGATCACGAAATCACAAGAATAAAAAGTGCATGACTGCAACGTCATGCCCACTCGAATATTGCATGAATGTATTTGCCTTAGTTTTTGTTCGATTGAAAAACTTGAAACACAAAAGAGTTTTTCCAAAAGGTTTGAGTGAATGAAAATTTTCAAATGTAATGTAAAAGGATCCTTTGAAAAAAAATCTTTAGGACTCGGCAATACAGATCACACGACTGATATAGAGTTTTTTTTTCTTCTTCTAAAGATTCCAATTCTCCAAAGTTGATATGAAAATCCTTCCTGTGAATGAAAGAGACCCGATCGATGTCTGTTATCGCATGAATCGGCCGGTTTGTTCGAAACTCTTGAATGAAATTGTCAAATCAAAGGTATAATTTCTGTTCCCCTTTTACTAGATACCACATTAGTGTCATCTCGTCTATTGCTAAATGTGGTGTATTTTGTGAAGTAAATAGTACTGTAATCCTTTTTGGGGGGAGAATTCACTACGGCCTATCATGTCGATTTCAAGCTGCCTGTTAGAATAAATCCGAGACACTCTGTTGATCATCCGAGTATCAAGCAATCACACAAGCACTACACCGAGATTTGTTAACGAGGTTCACCGATATTGCTACATCCCCGGGGCCTGACTATGGGCGCTCCTCCCCATGACACTGTCACAATACCGCACTCGGGCGCCCTGGACACCGGCACATACCGCCGGCTTCCCCTGCGTTCCGGTGCTATTATGTTTCGACAGACTACACCGCCGACTTCCCCTGCGTTCCGGTGCACCAGGGCCTTTGCCCAGCATGTTGCGCCTGCAAGGCCCTGGTGCAGGTTGACTAGCGGGAGCGTGTTAAGGACAGGTGCAGCCCGTGCGTGGCCGAGGTGCACGGGAGCACCAGCAATGCGTGGCTCAATTGTAGCTTGGTGCACGGGAGCGTGGTGTCGGAAGCTAGCAAGGATGCGGGAGCTGATCTGTACGCAGGCTGGACAGCCATGAGAGATTTGTTTAAAAAAAAGTAATCTGCAACACTATGGTATTACGTGGCTTTGGATGCAACATGATTAAAGAAAAGGAGTGATGGGAGTTATGGATATATGGTGTACCATGAAGACTACCATGAAATCCGGTTTTCTTTTGGAAGTGTTGAGAATCGCGCACGGGATTTTACCAGGAGGTTGGCAGGTTGACGATGTGCGTACAAGGCTCAGAGGAGTCTGGAGTGCGTCGTGACAGGATCATGCAAACACAGGGCGTCAAGCAATGCACGGAGATGTGCGGGCGAACACGATGCAGGGTGAAGCATGGTTGCAGTCGGATAATTTCGGCTGGGTCGGACTGGACTGTCTGACGGACCGACATGGATGTTGGTTAAAGCAGAAGACGGCGGTGATTTCAGTGACGACGACATAGGAGCGTGATGCTGATGGTGGCCGACTTCTGGGGCGTGGAAACACGTGGTGCAGGCCTGAGGGCTTGTGCGGCTTCGACAGACTATGGCGCAGGGTTGATTCAAGACGGTGCACATGAGAGCTTGGAGTCGACAGGGCGCGGGAGGGTGGCACGTACAGCCACCATGGAGTCATGTTGAAGGTGGAGCTGGAGTCAGACGGAAGACTTCACTCTGTGCTGATGGAGGGGCTACGGCGTAAGAATTCGGAGAGTCGAAGCCTATTTGAGTGGGATAGTGAGAGACACGTGGATCGGATTGGGTACCAGTGGTCTGATGGAGACGTGATACTCTGCATCGGTCGGTGATGATCGGTGGTTCTCTGTAGTAGGGGTTTGAGTGATGTGGGTCCGCGGCCCTAGAGACTCGACCAGGACAACAGAGACTCGGCGCGGTGATAGCGGCGAGGCGTGCGGTAAGCACGGGACACAGCGACAGGCCAAGGCACTGGTGGTCGGACATGTGGTCAGACAAATTGTGCAAGGGGTGCTGAAGCAGTGTTGACGAGTACCAGATTCAAGTTGGTGACTGGGTCTATCGGTGCTAGTTGATGGACAGGAGTTGACCATGGAGAATCTGAGAAAGTGGCGGAGAGTCTGAAATTGTCAAAAGCTGAGAGAATACATGGCCGTATATTTTGTGGCGTTCATGCACATGGCAAAGTGCGGATGACAAGGCATAAGGAGGCGGAGTGCTATAGCTATGTGACATGTCAGAGACTATCCGGGAAAAAAGGATGAGACAACTGTGAATTTGACTCAAAGTGACATAGGGCGACGGTGAAATTCCTTCAAGTTTCAGGCAGACGGTCATAAAAGAGCGGTGATGTTGAGTTCAGGTAACTCTTATGTGACACCCAATATGTGAGGTGTTCATTTTCACGCAGATTAATGATCAGTGTGTGATGGCGTTGAGCGGATATTCCGAAAGTTGAGAGCACAAAGTAGAGTAACGAGGAACTTAATTTTTACTCGAGTGTTGACTATGATGAAGACGAGAAGAGACTACAGTTGCAGGTGGAGTCACAT
This sequence comes from Triticum monococcum, assembly GCA_034509565.1. NCBI lineage: Eukaryota > Viridiplantae > Streptophyta > Magnoliopsida > Poales > Poaceae > Triticum > Triticum monococcum. The sequence goes on from CM067846.1 coordinate 188,128,535, forward strand.
GGAGTTTGGGAGTAGCAGCAGTGCTCATGGCGTATCTCAAGTCCAATGTACATGAAGGTTCGACGCATAGATGAATCCAAGGTGGTGAAGAATATTCGCCAAGGTGGAGTTTGTTAGAGTTGTGTCGAATATTATTGTACAAGTTAGGTTATAGTTGGACTTGGTTTTGGACTGTGTGTAGACAGGGTAGGAGTTGTGTCCTAATAAAAGACTTGTATCTTAGGCTTTTCATATATAGCAGGGATAGACACACAATGTAACACTGCCGGCCGTACTCGTCCTGACACCGACTGATCGCTAGCCCAGCCACTGGCGAACTAACACGCATCCTATTCCCCAGATCCTCCTCTTCCGCTCTAGCAGCGCACTGCTCCGACGGATTTTGGAGGGTTTGAAGAGAGACAAGCTTGGATAATCCAGTCCATGTGTATTTTGTGCTGGCGGCTGCGGAACCGAGATGGGTTTCCCCTCCACCTCTTGTCCCGACGCTCGCACCACCTTCACAGGATCTACCCGGTGGAATCCGCCACTCACGGCCACGGACGGCAGGCAGTGGTGTGGTGGCTCCCCCCACTCCGCCCTCAGCTCACCTCTCTCTCCCTCGCCCCGCCCCCACTCTACAATAAGTAGCTTATCGCCTCAGGATTACACGGCCACGCCGCGGCAGCGAATCCCCACCTCCCATGGCCACCACCGCCCTCCTCCTCCGCGCCCACCACGCCTGCCGGCCGCCGCCGCCGCCCGCGCCGCCGGGGCGGGCGGCGATCGTGTGCAGGGCCACGGCGTCCGTGTCGGCAGGGCAGGCGCTGCGCTCGCTGGCCCCGCCGCCGCGGCCCGAGCTGCTCTCCCTCGACCTGCCCCGCTACGACCCGGCGCGCTCCCGGCCCGTCGACCTCGCCGTCGTGGGCGGCGGGCCCGCGGGGCTCGCCGTGGCGCAGCGCGTCGCCGAGGCGGGCCTCTCCGTCGTCTCCATCGACCCCTCCCCGGGCCTCGTCTGGCCCAACAACTACGGCGTCTGGGTGGACGAGTTCGATGCCATGGGCCTCTCCGACTGCCTCGATACCGTCTGGCCCTCCGCCTCCGTCTTCATCGACGACCACACCTCCAAGTCGCTCCACCGCCCCTACGCCCGCGTCGCGCGCCGCAAGCTCAAGTCCACCATGATGGACCGCTGCATCGCCCACGGCGTCCGCTTCCACCAGGCCAAGGTCGCCAAGGTGGTCCACAACGAGGCCTCCTCCCTCCTCATCTGCGACGACGGCGTCGCCGTCCCGGCCACCGTCGTCCTCGACGCCACCGGCTTCTCCCGCTGCCTCGTGCAGTACGACAAGCCCTACAACCCGGGATACCAGGTCGCCTACGGCATCCTCGCCGAGGTCGACGAGCACCCCTTCGACATCGACAAGATGCTCTTCATGGACTGGCGCGACTCCCACCTCCCCGAGGGGTCCGCGATCAAGGAACGCAACAGCCGCGTGCCCACCTTCCTCTACGCCATGCCCTTCTCGCCCACCAGGATCTTCCTCGAGGAGACGTCGCTGGTCGCGCGCCCGGGGCTCTCCATGGACGACATCCAGGAGCGCATGGCCGCGCGGCTGAGGCACCTGGGAATTCGCATCAGGAGCGTCGAGGAGGACGAGCGCTGCGTGATCCCCATGGGCGGGCCGCTGCCCGTGCTGCCGCAGAGGGTGGTGGGCATCGGCGGCACGGCCGGGATGGTGCATCCCTCCACAGGGTACATGGTGGCGCGCACATTGGCGACCGCGCCCATCGTGGCAGACTCCATCGTGCGGTTTCTAGACACCGGCAACGGCGGCATCGCCGGGGACGCGCTCGCCGCCGAGGTGTGGAAGGAGCTGTGGCCGACGGACAGGCGGCGGCAGAGGGAATTCTTCTGCTTCGGCATGGACGTCCTGCTCAAGCTGGACCTCCAAGGTACACGACGCTTCTTCAACGCGTTCTTCGACCTCGAGCCGCACTACTGGCACGGCTTCCTCTCGTCGAGGCTGTTCCTGCCCGAGCTCTTGATGTTCGGGCTCTCGCTGTTCGCGCACGCTTCCAACACATCGAAGCTGGAGATCATGGCCAAGGGCACCGTGCCTCTTGCCAAGATGGTCGGCAACTTGATACAGGACAAGGATAGATGATGACTTAGAGGGTATGTATGTACCTGCATTTCTCATCTCAAGATCTTCATGGGGGTCTTTGATTTTGGCATAGCTTTTCTCAAATGTACGTATCTATGATGGCAAAGAGGAGGATTTAAATAGCACTGCTAGCAACAGCAGCTTAGGACCTCCAGAGAGATGTAACAATACAATTCTTGCTGCTGCTACGTACGCTATTGGGATGTATAGTTCATATACTGAGGTATCGCTCACTCCATGTATTATATGTCATGGTGGACAAACACAGATCAAAGTTTTCCCATAAATTACTTACAAAAGGTCGCATAATCATAGAAATTTTAGCCTATACAGTAAGAACATGAAGTAGGATGGAACGCAATGCCAAGGAAAAGGTATGTACTTGTTTGACATCCAACAAAGTTATCCTGTTGCATTAACATTTCTTTTCTCTACCCCGACTAACATGCTGTACACGCCCTTGATTTGAGAACACAGTTTAACTGTGAAGTAGACTACCCGAACAAAATGAAGAGAAGAATGAGCACAATTGAACAATGTAAATACCAAAATTATCTTCTCAAATTCATTTGATCCTCAACCGTCTGAACAACTCATGTATCCAGTTCATGTGCAGTCACCCAATTCTTGTATTTGTCCCTCAGACCTCCTTTTCACTTTTGCCATTCAAGAAAATGCTCAGAAGGAAATGTCTCTCGCATCTCCTTCGCGTTCTGGAGCTCTGTAAGAAAACCCAAGTTCCTCGCCTGATTGCCGCCTTACTATGCTAGCTCTCTGCATCAGGCGCACAAGTTGCTGGACAACCTCAGACATAGGAGGACGGAACTCTGGCTCCGGCTGCACAAAGAAATCACAGAAACAATTATTAGGTATTAGGATATGCCCCTGACATGAAATACATGAGGCAAAATATGCCAAGAATAAATTCTAAGAAATGAGCCAGGGTAACTTTATGACACATGCATTTGCTTTGTAAATCGAAGCAACTCAAACATAGATCAAGTAATTTAGTACTTGCAATATTAATCAGATTAGCCACGTAAGATTGCAAGAATTTGAATAAACTATAAGACTATTTTTTCTTCTTTTATAAATAAGGGTGTGTCTAGGGCACATCTAGATGTGCTCTAGTTATTGCACATCTAAGTGAGTGAATTAAGCATAGAGAGAAAGAGAAAAAATAAAAAGAAAATATCTACACGAATCTCAACATAAGATCAATGACATAGGACTTAGATGTGCAATACTTATAGCACATCTAGACTTAGATGTGCAATACTTATAGCACATCATGTGCTTTAGCAAAACTGTATAAATTGTTAAATGCTGCCATACAACTGAATATCTGTCCCAAAGAAAGACGGTACCTGAACACAGAGTGCAATTATGTCTGCAAAGCGGGAGAGTGATTTCGCAGGGTACATTCCGTTCAATGCTGGATCAACCATCTTAGAAAGTGCATCGATGTCATGAAGCTGAGGCGTAGCCCATCTAACAAGAGACTGTTCTGACCTCTCTCTAGAACTGCAACAGCCGTCCAAAGGTCATTTTTACTAATTATAAGGTGTAACACAACAGGATCAGAATAGAAGCTAGAGGGTATATACCTGTCTAGTGGCTTCCTTCCGGTCAATAGCTCTAGCATCACTACTCCAAAACTGTACACGTCACTCTTTACAGTATAAATTCCTGACATGGAAAACTCTGGGGCACTGTATCCAAATGAGCCAACCACTTCAGTAGAAACCTGGAACGACAAACCAAGTAGTTAGTGCAGGTTACACCTACAGGTGCCATTTGATAACTATCTCGGTACTTGGATGTATTTGTGATACTTGCCTGTCTCTCGGTATTGGGTGTCAAGGCAGCGAGCCCACAGTCAGATAAATGTGCATTATGCTCTTCATCAAGTAGGATGTTTGCTGACTTAAAATTTCTATGAACAACAGATGGCAAGCACACCTCATGCAGGTATCTATACAAAGATTTGGAAAACGTTAACATTATATGTGTCATCCACTAGAACCTTCAGAAATAGCAAGGGATTAAAGTAACTTACTCTAATGCCCGAGCAGTGCCTAGTGCTATTCTTACACGGATGTTCCATGTAAGTCTTCTGCTCATCTCATCAGAGAAGTGCAGCATATCATGCAGCGTTGCATTTCCAATGTACTCATAAACAAGAAGCCTTTGCGCATGCTCCACACAGTACCCTGTAAGTGGCACGATGTTTGGATGCCTAAGTCGTGACATACTTGATACAACCTCAAGGAAATCATCTTCTTCCTGCAAGGAAATAGCGGCACTGTCTACCTTCTTAACAGCCATAACCTGCAAAAGTGGCATAGAATTCAGCTGGAGTGCACAGCATTACAGAGGGGGAAAAGAGGAAGAGGGTGTATGTATTAAAAACCTCTTATATTCTTACATTTGATGCATTTTATAGTAAACATGCTAGAAAACAATAATCGCCTGGGCAGTGTAACCAATTCTTATTTGATTAACCATGGTAAATGAATAATCTGCTATATTCATAATGCTCAAGTTCAAAATGCATAAAATAGTTTCGCACTCCAGATTGGCAAAAAATGGGAATAGAGCTGATTCAGTCACCCACAAACTTGACGTTTATGAGTAATAACAAGGACTTGTTATTCCACCAGGGTTCTATAACTCATTTAAAACGGCAGGAAGCATATTTTACCTTTCCATTGGGGAAATCAGCCTTGTAAACACGACCAAGTGAACCCTCTCCCAGAAGGGAATCTTGACAGAAGCTACTCGTCGCAACTTGGAGGGAAGCCACGGTGTAAGGTGTTGCAGTTATGGGAACCTTTGTCTTTCTCATAGAACCAGTTTTACCATAAACCCTCTCGGGAGTCATTTTCTCAGCAGGCAGGACTTTCATAGCCGTATTTTCAAGACCTTGCTCTGGGATTTCCCTGTTAGATACTACAAAACAAAAACACAGATGGAAGGTAAAAATCTGAATTATGACTGACAGAGTGTGCAATCAATTCAAGATTATCAAACGAGCGAAATTGGGGGGGGGGAGGGTTTGCAGTTTTTATGTGCCACCATTAGATCTATTGAGTGCATATTACAGACTATCTAAGATTTCAAGCTCTTCACTACTAGATTTAGTGCCGTGCCTCAAAAACTAGTTGCAAAACTAAACTGATCTTGATGTCAAAGGCTAGTAATGTACTACCTTGTGCCGGAGGTTGCATCGTGAATCGTAGTGTGCCATGTGAGTTTTGATTATGCAGGCAAAAGGCACTAAATGACACTTAGGCTCTACGGATGGTCAGAACTCAATTATCTTACAATGATATGGCTTGGCCTGTGAAACTGGGTTATTGAAGGTAGAAGAACATGATTTTCATTACTGATACATACACCGGTTTCGGACCCAATCAAACAGCACTCAGTTTTACGGTTGCCTTAAGCTAACGTCAGTATCTCAGCTGATTGAAAATAGCATAAGATTATACTAGTAAAATACAGCAGCAAGAAAACATGCGAGCATAAGAAAGTGCAGTACCTTCCTCTATGTTCACTGATAGTGGACCTACAAAATCTTTGGATTCCGTGCTGCTATCATCCTTCCTTTTCCGAGATTTGCGAATGCATAATACCAAAAGAAGAACCACACACAAAGCAGCAAGTACTGAGCCAACAATTATCCCCACAAGCGAAGCTGTCTGCAGACCATTCTTGCCACCTTGACCAGTGGAGCTCTCAGAGCCTTTTGGGGCATTTCCACTTCCCCCAGAACGGTTAGGACGACTGCGCGGCTTTCTAGGGGGTGGTGGCATGAAAGGTGGTGGTGGAGGAGCAGGTCCATTCAGGAATGAGTTTCCGTTAAGTCTACAGTTGTAATTGCAACAAGTTATTAGAATGTTCTACCAAGGATATCCACTAAGCCTACAGAGAAGAGAAGAGAGGGGGGGGGAGTAAAGCGTTCTGGGGCATACATCACGTCTGGGATTGAGCTGAATTCTTTTGGTATCCAGCCACTGAAATTGTTGTTTGCAATGTTTCTGTCAAAAATGAAAACTAGGTTAGCATTTTATCAAGCAAACAACAGGACGAGTTAAATTGCTGCCTGAAAATGAAAACTCGCTTACAGGGTAGTAAGGCCTAAACCACTTAGAACGTTGACAGAACCTGTTAACTGATTGTTTTGCATATAGCTGCAAAATGTGTTAGAATGTTGCAACCAGGGCTAAAAAGTTGAACATAAAGTCAAATTGTGCTCTTAAGAAAATCACTCAATACTTACAGACTAGAAATATTTGATAGAGAGCCAATAGAAGTTGGAAGATCCCCTGTCAGTTTGTTGAAAGACACGTCCCTGTAGTGCAGTATAAATAGCATTAGATGGATTTATGGAACTAAAGGTAAGAGTATGTACGTCAGTACCAACCAGAAGGTGAATTTATGACCATTACATGTTTGAAGGGTACAAGTGCATGTCAAACAGAGATGATTAGGTAGTAGGGGTAGTGAAAGGATTGTACTGAGAAGGGATGGGTGCCCTCTGTGACAGGGTGGGAATGAGATGCTGGGAGATGGGACTATGGGAGTTATTGGTGGATTGAGAGGGTTTCATATGAACTGTGAAGCCAGCAAATGAGTTATATTAATTTACATCATCTATGCTCTTAAAAAATGAAGTTTGAACTATATTGGTTCCAGAAGACATAGGTGCCACGTTGTGGGAAAAGTATCCGGAAAGTGTGTGGATGACAAAATTGCCTAATCACATTTTTATAAATTCATAGTAGTTTGCAAAAAAAAGAGCAGAGTTTGAAGATGCCTTACAACTCTGAAAGTGAGCTGAGGTTTCCAAACAAATCGCCTATTTGTTGAGCCAGTGAGTTGTGGCTGAGATTGCTGCATAGAAAGGTTAACCGCGATCAGACATTGCCAGCAAAACTGAATGCTAACACATTCATAGTCGTGCATATAAAACCGAAAAAGTTGCGAGGAACGTATTTTCTTACAGGTACTCAATTGCAGCCATGTTGGATATGGAGTATGGGAGATTGCCAGAGAAATTATTGGTCGCCAGATTCCTGCATCACCACATTCAGAGTGAAACCACCGACACAAACAAATGCAGTAACAGATTATGCCAGGTAGGATACATACAGATATGTGAGATTCGGTGGCAGCTGGTAAGGAATTGAACCTTGAATCTGGTTGTTGCTCAAATCCCTGCAAGTAACGGAACGGGGGGTCAACATGATGCACAAAGAGAAGAAGAAAAACGAGAACAGTGGGCGAGTTGTGGGGAGCTCTCACAATGTTTTGAGTGAGAACAGATTGGAGAGCTCGTAGCCCAGAGAGCCGTTCAGCCCTGTCCCGGGAAGCTTGCTGTTGGATACGAGACAAGAAGCACGGGCTTAGGATGCACGGGGTACTGGCAAAAATCAATCACCGGCCGAAAAGAAAAACAAATCAACGGGTTGAGGCGTGCGAGAATGGATGCTTACATTTCGGTGACGCCCGAGCCGGTGCAGGAGACGCCCTGCCACCCCGCGCCGCAGGGGTCGCCGCCGCCGCCGGCCGACCAGCCGGCCAGCTGCGGCGGGCTGTTCCAGGAGGTGTAGAGATTCCCCAGAGCGGCCGCTGCGGGGACCCAGGCATCATTAATTATCGCGCCCACCGACACGCGCGCGAGAGATCAACAGAAAAAAAAAAGTCGGGATCGGAAGCGGAGACGTAGGCGGAGGCGCTCACCGTCGGAGGACTCGGTGGTGGCCCCCGCGGTCGCCGCCGCGAGGGCGACGAGGAGCCCGGCCAATGCGGCCGCCGCCATCCCCCGCCCGCTCCCCCAGCACCAGCAGCGAGACTCTCGCTCTCTCTCGCTCTCGCCTGACAAAACCCACGCGCCTTTCCCGGGGGCCTCCTCGGTGGCTTGTAACGGTAGGCCAGGCCAGGCGGCTAGGACACGGGAATCACCATGGGCGCGGACGGATGGCTTCTCTCTCCTCCCACTCACCGAGAGCAGCGGCAGGGCAGCGCAGCGGGGTACAGCTAACGTGCGCGGCGCAAACAGCTAGCCAGGCAGCGGAAAGAGGAGAGAGAGGGGGGGTGCATTGCGTCGTCCCGGCAGCAGATTTGGATGCGGCGTGGCAATGGGGTCGGCAAGACTTAACTCCTCTCTCTCTCTCTCTCTCTGCTCGCGTCTTAAATTTTGGTTGGGTTCTGGGTTGGCTCGCTCGCTCGCTCTTGGCTCCCAGCGCTTTTTACCCAAAAAACGGGGGCAGGTGAAAGAAAGGTGAGCGCGAGGGCGAGGCTGCCGGTGCTCGCGAACGGCGTGGGCGAAAGCGATTCTTTTTTGTCCTACAGTGATTTTGTGCTTTGTGTTTGACTGAAGAGGCCAATAGTAGTTAACTTGGTCAAATGAGATTCTTCCGTTGCTTCCGCACCCTTTCCACACAGGCTTTACTTGCGTGCCGTACGCCCCTGCCTTCGTTAACCACAACAAAGTTACAAGGTCGCCCGTTAATCACTTTGTTCGTGAGAAAATGGCTAATTTAGTTCGAATGTTTACTATCGGTTCATGGTCCACCTTTTTTCAGAACCGTTGAGATCGGTGCTTCACTTGGAGACACTGGGTTGACTATTGCTGTCATGTAGTAAGATGAACTAAGGTGGGCCCACCCTGCTAACCCAGTGTGGCCCGATCCGATCAGATCCGATCCACTTGCGTCCCTGGTACTCGTTGCGGTGAACCAGCTTGACTGAGAATGATGTACACGTTGAAAACATATGTCTCTCACATGCTAAATTCCAGGCTGTGTTTGGTAGATCCTGCCGGTGCCCAGTTGGGCGGACGCTGCATTTCGAGTAATTATCGAGTTGCCAGTTACAACTCGCCATTTGTTCTTTTAGAGCATCTTCACTCGCGTCCCCAACAGATTTTTCAGGGCAACTTTTTTAACGCCGGTGTCAAAAAAAACCACTCAGTTGCGTCCCAGGATGCCGAAATCTGCCGGCTCGGTTCTTTTTTTAGCCCGGCAATTCTAGACCGTGCCTAGCGCACTTGTGGGCTCCGGCAGAAGGGAGAAACGCATCTGGGCCACAACTGTCAAGCGAAAACGCATCTTGCGCGTCCAGATTCGCCCCCTCTCCCCCGCGCCTTGCCGATCCCGCCGTCGCCCACCCACCTACCGCCTAGATAAGCCATTCCCCGTCGAAAAAGAGAGAGAGTTTCGCCGCGGCATCCTCCACCCCGTTCCTGGGCAAGCTTTTCGGCGCTCCCGCCGCACAGGGCTGGAGTACCGGCGGCTGCACGCCTACCACGCCCGTCAAGTGTTCGGCGATTTGTCTGCTCGGCGATGGACTCAGACGACGAGGAGGCGCTCGCAGCGCTGCTGGAGGAGGAAGCTGAAGCCGACGCCCAGGACGAAGAGCATCTCATGGTCCTCGTCGCCCTGGCCAGCCTGCTCTCAAGCAACGAAAAGCCTCGACGAGGTGGCTCGGCGCCGGGCCGGATGAAGGCAAAGAATCGGCACCAACTGGAAGGCTATTGCTTGCTCTACTCCGACTTCTTCGTCGACGCTCCACTGCAAGGCAAAAAGGTATTTCGGCGTCGTTATCGGATGAGCCGAAAGCTCTTCCTCGGGATTGTGAATTCCATCCGAAAGTTCGACAGCTACTTCAAGTGCAAGAAGGATTGCACCGGCACACTTGGATTCACCTTAATCCAGAAGTACACGACAGCTATGAGGATGCTTGCATACAGAGCTCCCGGCGATTCACTGGAAGACTATGGACGCATGGCCGAGTCCACTACCATTGTGTGTTTCTACAAGTTATGCAGGGCGGTGGTGATAGTGTTTGAACCGCAATACTTGCGATCACCCAATGGCGAAGACACTGCTCGGATCTTAGCACAGAATGCAGCAAGAGGATTTCCAGGGATGCTTGGAAGCATCGACTACATGCATTGGAAATGGAAAAACTGTCAATTTGCTTGGCAAGGGATGTATAAAGGCGCCAAAGACGGTTGCAATGTGGTACTTGAGGCAGTGGCCACACACGACCTATGGATTTGGCACTTCTTCTTTGGTATGCTAGAAACTCACAATGACATCAACGTACTGCAGTGGTCCCCTGTCTTTGCTAAGCTTGTTGAAGGTCATTCTCCTCCGGTGAACTTCGAGAGCAATGGCGACACTACAACAAGGGATGTCACCTAGCAGATGGCATCTATCCGAGATTGTCCACATTGTTGGTGAACGTCGTAATTAAAACAATCCTATGATCATGCAAGATTTAACTAGGAGATGCATAACAACAAGAGGGGGGAGTGTGTCCACGTACCCTCGTAGACCGAAAGCGGAAGCGTTTAATAACGCGGTTGATGTAGTCGAATGTCTTCACGATCCAACCGATCCAAGTACCGAACGTACGGCACCTTCGTGTTCAGCACACGTTCAGCACGATGACGTCCCTCGAGCTCTTGATCCAATACAGGGTCAAGGGAGAGTTTCCTCAGCACGACGGTGTGGTGACGGTGTTGATGATGTGATCCGCGCAGGGCTTCACCTAAGCACTACGATAATATGACCGAGGTGGTAAACTGTGGAGGGGGGCACCACACACGGCTAAGACAATTGAACTTGTGCCTTTGGGGTGCCCTCTGCCCACATATATAAAGGAGGGGGAGGAGGGAGAGGGAGAAGGAAAGAGGGGGGTGCGCCCCTCCCCTTGTCCAATTCGGATTGGGGCAAGGGGGGCGCCCCACCTCCTGTGGCCTGCCTCCTCTCCTCCACTATGGCCCATTAGGCCCAATAACTTTCCCGAGGGTTCCGGTAACCTCCCGATACTCCAGAAAATCCCCGATCTTCTTCGGAGCCATTCCGGCGTCCGTATGTAACCTTCCAATATATCAATCTTTAGCTCTCGACCATTTAGAGACTCCACGTCATGTCCATGATCTCATATGGGACTCCGAACAAACTTCGGTCATCAAAAACACATAACTCATAATACAAATCGTCATCGAACGTTAAGCATGCGGACCCTACGGGTTCAAGAACTATGTAGACATGACCGAGACACATCTCCGATCAATAACCAATAGCGGAACCTGGATGCTCATATTGGCTCCTACATATTCTACAAAGATCTTTATCGGTCAAACCGCATAACAACATACGTCATTCCCTTTGTCATTGGTATGTTAGTTGCCCGAGATTCGATCGTCGGTATCTTCATACCTAGTTAAATCTCGTTACCGACAAGTCTCTTTACTCGTTCCGTAATGCATCATCCCGCAACTAACTCATTAGTCACATTGCTTGCAAGGCTTATAGTGATGTGCATTACCGAGAGGGCCCGGAGATACCTCTCCGATGCACGGAGTGACAAATCCTAATCTTGATATATGCCAACTCAACGAACACCTTCGGAGACACCTGTAGAGCATCTTTATAATCACCCAGTTATGTTGTGAAGTTTGATAGCACACAAGGTGTTCCTCTGGTATTCGGGAGTTGCATAATCTCATAGTCAGAGGAACATGTATAAGTCATGAAGAAAGCAATAACAAAAAAACTTAACGATCATTATGCTAAGATAATAGATGGGTCTTGTCCATCACATCATTATCCTAATGATGTGATCCTGTTCATCAAATGACAACACATGTCTATGGTCAGGAAACTTAACCATCCTTGATTAACGAGCTAGTCAAGTAGAGGCATACTAGGGACACTATGTTTTGTCTATGTATTCACACATGTATCAAGTTTTTGGTTAATACAATTCTAGCATGAATAATAAACATTTATCATGATATAAGGAAATATAAATAACAACTTTATTATTGCCTCTAGGGCATATTTCCTTCAGTCTCCCACTTGCATAGAGTCAATAATCTAGATTACATAGTAATGATTCTAACACGCATGGAGTCTTGGTGTTGATCATGTTTTGCTCGTGAGAGAGGCTTAGTCAACGGGTCTGTAACATTCAGATCTGTATGTATTTTGCAAATCTCTATGACTCCCTCCTTGACTTGATCGCGGATGGAATTGAAGCTTCTCTTGATGTGTTTGGTTCTCTTGTGAAATCTGGATTCCTTCGCCAAGGCAATTGCTCCAGTATTGTCACAAAAGATTTTCATTGGACCCGGTGCACTAGGTACTACAACTAGATCGGATATGAACTCCTTTATCCAAACTCCTTCATTTGATGATTCCGAAGCAGCTATGTACTCCGCTTCACACGTAGATCCCGCCACGACGCTCTGCTTAGAATTGCACCAACTTACAGCTCGACTATTCAATATAAATATGTATCCGGTTTGTGACTTAGAGTCATCCGGATCAGTGTCAAAGCTTGCATCGACATAACAATTTACAACAAGCTCTTTGTCATCTCCATAAACGAGAAACATATCCTTAGTCCTTTTCAGGTATTTCAGGATGTTCTTGACCGCTGTCCAGTGATCCACTCCTGGATTACTTTGGTACCTTCCTGCTAAACTTATAGCAAGGCACACATCAGGTCTGGTACACATCATTGCATACATGATAGAACCTATGGTTGAGGCATAGGGAATGACTATCATTTTCTCTCTATCTTTTGTAGTAGTCGGGCATTGAGTCTGACTCAACTTCATACCTTGTAACACAGGCAAGAACCCTTTCTTTGACTGATCCATTTTGAACTTCTTCAAAACTTTATCAAGGTATGTGCTTTCTGAAAGTCCAATTAAGCGTCTTGATCTACCTCTGTAGATCTTGATGCCCAATATATACGCAGCTTCACCGAGGTCTTTCATTGAAAAATTCTTATTCAAGTATCCTTTTATGCTATCCAAAAATTCTGTATTATTTCCAATCAATAATATGTCATCCACATATAATATTAGAAATGATACAGAGCTCCCACTCACTTTCTTGTAAATACAGCCTTCTCCAAAAGTTTGTATAAAACCATATGCTTTGATCAAACTATCAAAGCGTATATTCCAACTCCGAGAGGCTTGCACCAGTCCATAAATGGATCGTTGGAGCTTGCACACTTTGTTAGCACCTTTAGGATCGACAAAACCTTCTGATTGCATCATATACAACTCTTCTTCAAGATATTCAATAAGGAATGCAGTTTTGACATCCATTTGCCAAATTTCATAATCATAAAATGCGGCAATTGCTAACATGATTCGGACAGACTTAAGCATCGCTATGGGTTAGGTCTCATCGTAGTCAACTCCTTGAACTTGTCGAAAACTTTTTGCAACAAGTCGAGCTTTGTAGACAGTAACATTACCGCCAGCATCAGTCTTCTTCTTAAAGATCCATTTATTTTCTATGGCTTGCCGATCATCGGGCAAGTCAACCAAAGTCCACACTTTGTTCTCATACATGGATCCCATCTCAGATTTCATGGCCTCGAGCCATTTCACGGAATCTGGGCTCATCATCGCTTCCTCATAGTTCGTAGGCTCGTCATGGTCAAGTAACATGACTTCTAGAACAAGATTACCGTACCACTCTGGTGCGGATCGTACTCTGGTTGACCTACGAGGTTCGGTAGTAACTTGATCTGAAGTTTCATGATCATTATCATTAACTTCCTCATTAATTGGTGCAGGAATCACTGGAACTGATTTCTGTGATGAACTACTTTCCAATTCGAGAGAAGGTACAATTACCTCATCAAGTTCTACTTTCCTCCCACTCACTTCTTTCGAGAGAAACTCCTTTTCTAGAAAGGATCCATTCTTAGCAACGAATATCTGGACTTCGGATATGTGATAGAAGGTGTACCCAATAGTCTCCTTTGGGTATCCTATGAAGACACATTTCTCCGATTTGGGTTCGAGCTTATCAGGTTGAAGCTTTTTCACATAAGCATCACATCCCCAAACTTTAAGAAACGACAGCTTAGGTTTCTTGCCAAACCACAGTTCATATGGTGTCGTCTCAACGGATTTAGATGATGCCCTATTTAACGTGAATGCAGCCATCTCTAAAGCATAACCCCAAAACGATAGTGGTAAATCGGTAAGAGACATCATAGATCGCACCATATCTAATAAAGTACAGTTACGACGTTCGGACACACCATTATGCTATTGTGTTCTAGGTGGCGTGAGTTGAGAAACTATTCCACATTGTTTCATATGAAGACCAAACTCATAACTCAAATATTCATCTCCAAGATCAGATCGTAGAAGCTTTATTTTCTTGTTACGATGATTTTCCACTTCACTCTGAAATTCTTTGAACTTTTCAAATGTTTCAGACTTATGTTTCATTCGGTAGATATACCCATATCTAATCAAATCATCTGTGAAGGTCAGAAAATAACGATACCTGCCGCGAGCCTCAACACTCATCGGACTGCATACATCAGTATGTATTATTTCCAATAAGTTAGTTGCTCGCTCCATTGTTCCGGAGAACGGAGTCTTAGTCATCTTGCCCATGAGGCATGGTTCGCAAGCATCAAGTGATTCATAATCAAGTGATTCCAAAAGCCCATCAGCATGGAGTTTCTTCATGCGCTTTACACCAATATGACCTAAACGGCAGTGCCACAAATAAGTTGCACTATCATTATTAACTTTGCATCTTTTGGCTTCAATATTATGAATATGTGTATCACTACAATCGAGATTCAACAAAAATAGACCAGTCATCACGGGTGCATGACCATAAAAGATATTACTCATATAAATAGAACAACCATTATTCTCTGATTTAAATGAATAACCGTCTCGCATTAAACAAGATCCAGATATAATGCTCATGCCCAACGCTGGCACCAAATAACAATTATTTAGGTCCAAAACTAATCCCAATGGTAGATGTAGAGGTAGCGTGCCGACGGCGATCACATCGACTTTGGAACCATTTCCCACGTGCATCGTCACCTCGTCCTTAGCCCATCTTTGTTTAATCCGTAGTCCCTATTTCAAGTTGCAAATATGAGCAACAGAACCAGTATCAAATACCCAGGTGCTACTATGAGCATTAGTAAGGTACACATCAATAACATGTATATCAAATATACTTTTCACTTTGCCATCCTTCTTATCCGCCAAATACTTGGGGCAGTTCTGCTTCCAGTGACCAGTCCCTTTGAATTAGAGGCACTCAGGCTTAGGTCCAGATTTGGGTTTCTTCCCTTGAGCAGCAACTTGCTTGTTGTTCTTCTTGAAGTTCCCCTTCCTCCCTTTGCCCTTTTTCTTGAAACTAGTGGTCTTGTTAACCATCAACACTTTATGCTCCTTCTTGATTTCTACCTCCGCACTCTTTAGCATCGCGAAGAGCTTGGGAATAGTCTTCTCCATCCCTTGCATATTATAGTTCATCACGAAGCCTTTATAGCTTGGTGGTAGTCATTTCAGAACTTTGTGATTGACACTATCATTAGGAAGATTAACTCCCAGCTGAGTCAAGTGGTTGTGGTACCCAGACATTTTGAGTATGCGTTCACTGACAGAACTATTCTCCTCCATTTTGGAGCTATAGAACTTGTTGGAGACTTCATATCTCTCAACTCGGGCATTTGCTTGAAATATTAACTTCAACTTCTGGAACATCTCATATGCTCCATGACGTTCAAAACGTCTTTGAAGTCCCAATTCTAAGTCTTAAAGCATGGCACACTGAACTATCTAGTAGTCATCAGCTTTGCTCTACCAAACGTTCATAACATCCGGAGTTGCTCCTGCAGCGGGTCTTGCACCTAGCGGTGCTTCCAGGACGTAATTCTTCTGTGCGGCAATGAGGATAATCCTCAAGTTACGGACCCAGTCCGTGTAGTTGCTATCATCATCTTTGAACTTAGCTTTCTCTAGGAACGCATTAAAATTCAAGGGAACAGTAGCACGGGCCATTGATCTACAACAACATAGATATGCAAAACTATTAGGTACTAAGTTCATGATAAATTAAAGTTCAATTAATCATATTACTAAAGAACTCCCACTTAGATAGACATCCCTCTAGTCATCTAAATGATCACGTGATCCCTATCAACTAAACCATGTCTGATCATCACGTGAGATGGAGTAGTTTTCAATGGTGAACATCACTATGTTGATCATATCTACTATATGATTCACGTTTGACCTTTCGGTCTTAGTGTTCCGAGGCCATATCTGCATATGCTAGGCTCGTCAAGTTTAACCCGAGTATTTTGCACGTGCAAAACTGGCTTGCACCCATTGTATGTGAACATAGAGCTTATCACACTCGATCATCACATGGTGTCTCGACATGACGAACTTTAGCAACGGTGCATACTCAGGGAGAACACTTATACCTTGAAATTTAGTGAGAGATCATCTTATAATGCTACCACCATACTAAGCAAAATAATATACATAAAAGATAAACATCGCATGCAATCAAAATATGTGACATGATATGGCCAACATCATCTCGTGCCTTTGATCTCCATCTCTAGAGCACCGCCATGAACTCCATCGTCACCGACTTGACACCTTGATCTCCATCGTAGCATCGTTGTCGTCTCGCCAACTATTGCTTCTACGACTACCGCTACCGCTTAGTGATAAAGTAAAGCAATTACATGGCGATTGCATTTCATACAATAAAGCGACAACAATAAGGCTCCTGCCAGTTGCCGATAACTTTACAAAACATGATCATCTCATACAACAATTTATATCTCATCACGTCTTGACCATATCACATCACAACATGCCCTGCAAAAACAAGTTAGACGTCCTCTACTTTGTTGTTGCAAGTTTTACGTGGCTGCTACGGGCTTCTAGCAAGAACCGTTCTTACCTACGCATCAAAAACCACAACGTGGTATAGTGATATTATTACAATTCCTACAAGCATATATTCCTCCCTCATAATAATTTTCAGTAGCATCATGAATGAATTCAACATTATAACCATCACATAAAGCATTCTTTTCATGATCTACAAGCATAGAATTTTTATTACTCTCCACATAAGCAAATTTCTTCTCATGAATAGTAGTGGGAGCAAACTCAACAAAATAACTATCACGTGAGGCATAATCCAATTGAAAGTTAAAATCACGATGACAAGTTTCATGGATATCATTATTCTTTATATCATACATGTCGTCACAATAATCATCATAGATAGGAGGGATGCTTTCATCATAATAAATTTGCTCATCAAAACTTCGGGGACAAAAAATATCATCTTCATCAAACATTGCATCCCCAAGCTTGTGGCTTTGCATATCATCAGCATCATGGATATTCAAAGAATTCATACTAACAACATTGCAGTCATGCTCATCATTCAAATATTTAGTGCCAAACATTTTAATGCATTCTTCTTCTAACACTTGAGCACAATTTTCAGAATCCTTATTTTCACGAAAGACATTAAAAAGATGAAGCATATGAGGCAACCTTAATTCCATTTTTTGTAGTTTTATTTTATAGACTAAACTAGTGATAAAACAAGAAACTAAAAGATTCAATTGCAAGATCTAAAGATATACCTTCAAGCGCTAACCTCCCCGGCAACGGCGCCAGAAAAGAGCTTGATGTCTACTACACAACCTTCTTCTTGTAGACGTTGTTGGGCCTCCAAATGCAGAGGTTTGTAGGACAGTAGCAAATTTCCCTCAAGTGGATGACCTAAGGTTTATCAATAAGTGGGAGGCGTAGGATGAAGATGGTCTCTCTCAAGCAACCCTGCAACCAAATAACAAAGAGTCTCTTGTGTCCCCAACACACCCAATACAATGGTAAATTGTATAGGTGCACTAGTTCGGCGAAGAGATGGTGATACAAGTGCAATATGGATGGTAGATATAGGTTTTTGTAATATGAAAATATAAAAACAGCAAGGTAACTAATGATAAAAGTGAGCGAAAAGGGTATTGCAATGCGTTGAAACAAGGCCTAGGGTTCATAGTTTCACTAGTGCAAGTTCTCTCAACAATAATAACATAATTGGATCATATAACTATCCATCAACATGCAACAAAGAGTCACTCCAAAGTCACTAATAGCGGAGAACAAATGAAGAGATTATTGTAGGGTACGAAACCACCTCAAAGTTATCCTTTCTGATCGATATATTCAAGATTCCGTTGTAAAATAACACGAAGCTATTCTTTCTGTTCGATCTATCCTAGAGTTTGTACTAGAATAACACCTTAAGACACAAATCAACCAAAACCCTAATGTCACCTAGATACTCCAATGTCACCTCAAGTATCCGTGGGTATGATTATACGATATGCATCACACAATCTCAGATTCATCTATTCAATCAGCACAAAGAACTTCAAAGAGTTCCCCAAAGTTTCTACCGAAGAGTCAAGAAGAAAACGTGTGCCAACCCCTATGCATAAGTTCACAAGGTCACGGAACTCGCAAGTTGATCACCAAAACATACATCAAGTGGATCACGTGAATATCCCATTGTCACCACAGATAAGCACATGCAAGACATACATCAAGTGTTCTCAAATCCTTAAAGACTCAATCCGATAAGATAAATTCAAAGGGAAAACTCAATCCATTACAAGAGAGTAGAGGGGGAGAAACATCATAAGATCCAACTATAATAGCAAAGCTCGTGGTACATCAAGATCGTGCGAATCAAGAACACGAGTGAGAGAGAGAGTGAGATCAAACACATAGCTACTAGTACATACCCTCAGCCCCAAGGGTGAACTACTCCCTCCTCGTCATGGATAGCGACGGGATGATGAAGATGGCCACCGGAGAGGGATTCCCCCCTCCGGCAGGGTGCTGGAACGGGACTAGATTGGTTTTCGGTGACTACGGAGGCTTGTGGCAGCGGAACTCCCGATCTAGGTTATTTTTTGGAGGTTTCAGTATTTATAGGAATTTTTTGTGTCGGGAACAAGTCAAGGAGGTGCCCGAGTCGTCCACGAGATAGGGCAGCGCGCCGGGGGGGTAGGGCATGCCCCCACCCTCGTGGACGGCCTGGGACTCTTCTGGCCCAACTCTTTTACTCCTGGGGCTTCTTTTGGCCCACAAAAATCATCAAAATTTGGCACGTCAATTGGACTCCATTTGGTATTCCTTTTCTATAAAACTCAAAAACAAGGGAAAAACAGAAACTGGCACTGGGCTCTAGGTTAATAGGTTAGTCTCAAAAATCATACAAAATAGCATATAAATGCATATAAAACATCCTAGATGGATAATATAATAGCATGGAACAATAAAAAATTATAGATACATTGGAGACGTATCAGTAAGCAGACTGACAATTATCGCCCACAACTCTTTGTGTTCTACTTGTGCATATCATCTACGCATAGACCTGGCTCTGATGCCACTGTTGGTGAATGTAGTAATTCAAAAAAAAAATCCTATGATCACGCAAGATCTAACTAGGAGATGCATAGCAATGAGAGGGGAGAGTGTATCCACGTACCCTCATAGACCGAAAGAGGAAGCATTTAATAACGCGGTTGATGTAGTCGAATGTCTTCACGATCCAACCGATCCAAGTACCGAACGTACGACACCTCCGTGTTCAGCACACGTTCATCATGATGACGTCCCTCGAGCTCTTGATCCAGTAGAGGGTCGAGGGAGAGTTTCGTCAGCACGACGATGTGGTGACGGTGTTGATGATGTGATCCACGCAAGGCTTCGCCTAAGCACTACGATAATATGACTGAGGTGGTAAACTATGGAGGGGGGCACCGCACACGGCTAAGACAATTGATGTTGTGCCTTTGGGGTGCCCTCTGCCCGTGTATATAAAGGAGGGGGGAGGAGGAGGCCGGCCAAGGGGGAGGCGCGCCAAGGGGGGAGTCCTACTAGGACTCCAAACCTAGTAGGATTCGCCCCCTTTCCTTCCAACGGAGAGGGGGGAAGGGGAAAGGAGGGAGAGGGAGAAGGAAAGAGGGGGGCCGCGCCCCCTCCCCTTTCCAATTCAGATTGGGGCAAGGGGGGTGCGCCCCACCTCCTGTGGCCTGCCTCCTCTCCTCCACTATGGCCCATTAGGCCCAATAGCTTTCCCGCGGGGTTCCGGTAACCTCCGAGTACTCCGAAAAATCCCCGATCTTCTTCGGAACCATTCCGGCGTCCGTATGTAACCTTCCAATATATCAATCTTTACCTCTTGACCATTTCGAGACTCCCTCATCATGTCTGTGATCTCATCTGGGACTCCGAACAAACTTTGGTCATCAAAAACACATAACTCATAATACAAATCATCATCTTAAGTGTGCGGACCCTACGGGTTCGAGAACTATGTAGACATGATCGAGACACATTTCCGGTCAATAACCAATAGAAGAACCTGGATGCTCATATTGGCTCCTACATATTCTATGAACATCTTTATCGGTCAAACCGCATAACAACATGCGTCATTCCCTTTATCATCGTATGTTACTTGCCCGGGATTCGATTGTCGGTATCTTCATACCTAGTTCAATCTCATTACCGGCAAGTCTCTTTACTCGTTAATGCATCATCCCGCAACTAACTCATTAGTCACATTACTTGCAAGGCTTATAGTGATGTGCATTACCAAGAGGGCCCAGAGATACCTCTCTGATGCATGGAGTGACAAATCCTAATCCTGCTATATGCCAACTCAACAAACACCATCGGAGACACCTGTAGAGCATCTTTATAATCACCCAGTTACATTGTGACATTTGATAGCACACATAGTGTTCCTCCGATATCCGGAAGTTGCATAATCTCATAGTCAGATGAATATGTATAAGTCATGAAGAAAGCAATAGCAATAAAACTAAACGATCATTATGCTAAGCTAACGAATGGGTCTTGTCCATCACATCATTCTCTAAGGATGTGATCCCGTTCATCAAATGACAACACATGTCTATGGTCAGAAAACTTAACCATCTTTGATTAACGAGCTAGTCAAGTAGAGGCATACTAGGGACACTCTGTCTATGTATTCACACATGTACTAAGTTTTTGGTTAATACAATTCTAACATGAATAATGAACATTTATCATGATATAAGGAAATATAAATAACAACTTTATTATTGCCTCTAGGGCATATTTCCTTCACATATTTGTGAAGACTATCTCAAACCCTGTGCTAGGAGGCAAGAACTCCCACTTTGCGAAGGTTCATGAGGCTTGCAGGAAGGATGTCGAGCGGGCATTTGGTGTGGTGAAATCTCGATTTGCTGTTGTCCGGTACCCTGCTCAGACCTGGTCGAAAGATCAAATGTGGGAGATCATGACTTGATGTCATCTTGCACAACATGATCATTGAGAGTGAGCAGGAAGAGCCAATGTTTGACACTGAACCATATTACAGGTAGGGTTTGATGACCCACAAGTATATGGGATCTATCATAGTCCTTTCGATAAGTAAGAGTGTCGAACCCAACAAGGAGCAGAAGGAAATGATAAGCAGTTTTCAGTAAGGTATTCTCTGCAAGCACTGAAATTATCGGTAACAGATAGTTTTGTGATAAGGTAATTTGTAACGGGTAACAAGTAATAAAAGTAAATAAGGTGCAGCAAGATGGCCCAATCCTTTTTGTAGCAAAGGAAAAGCCTGGAGAAACTATTATATAAAGGAAAACGCTCCCGAGGACACATGGGAATTATCGTCAAGCTAGTTTTCATCATGCTCATATGATTCGCGTTCGGTACTTTGATATGTGGGTGGACCAGTGCTTGGGTATTGACCTTCCTTGGACAATCATCCCACTTATGATTAACCCCTCTTGCGAGCATCCACAACTACAAAAGAAGTATTAAGGTAAACCTAACCATAGCATGAAACATATGGATCCAAATCAGCCCCTTACGAAGCAATGCATAAACTAGGGTTTAAGCTTATATAACTCTAGCAACCCATCATCTACTTATTACTTCCCAATGCCTTCCTCTAGGCCCAAACAATGGTGAAGTGTCATCTAGTCAATGTTCACATGACACCACTAGAGGAAAGACAACATACATCTCATCAAAATATCGAACGAATGCCAAATTCACATGATTACTTATAGCAAGACTTCTCCCATGTCCTCAGGAACACACGTAACTACTGACAAATCATATCGATGTTCATAATCAGAAGGGTATTAATATGCATAAAGGATCTGAACATACGATCTTCCACCAAATAAACCAACTAGCATCAACTACAAGGAGTAATCAACACTACTAGCAACCCACAGGTACCAATCTGAGGTTTTTGGGACAAAGATTGGATACAAGAGATGAACCAGGGTTTGAGAGGAGATGGTGCTGGTGAAGATGTTGATGGAGATTATGTTGGGGAACATAGTAATTTCAAAATTTTCTTACGCACGCGCAAGATCATGGTGATGCATAGCAACGAGAGGGAGAGTGTTGTCTATGTACCCTTGTAGACCGACAACGGAAGCGTTATGACAACGCGGTTGATGTAGTCGTACGTCTTCACGGCCCGACCGATCAAGCACCGAAACTACGACACCTCCGAGTTCTAGCACACGTTCAACTCGATGACGATCTCCGGACTCCGATACAGCAAAGTGTCGAGGAAGAGTTCCGTCAGCACGACGGCGTGGTGACGATCTTGATGTTCTACCGTCGCAGAGCTTCGCCTAAGCACCGCTACAATATTATCGAGGAGTATGGTGGAGGGGGGCACTGCACACGGCTAAGAGAACGATCACGAAGATCAACTTGTGTGTCTAGAGGTGCCCCCTGCCCCCATATATAAAGGAGCAAGGGGGGAGGCCGGCTGGCCCTTGTGGGCGCGCCAAGGAGGAGGAGTCCTCCTCCTAGTAGGAGTAGGACTCCCCTCTTTCCTACTCCTACTAGGAGGGGGAAAGGAAGGGGGAGAGGGAGAAGGAAAGGGGGGCGCCGCCCCCCCTCTCCTACTAGGGCCCATAAAGCCCATTACTTCTCCCGGGGGGGTTCCGGTAACCCTTCGGCACTCCGGTTTTCTCCGAAATCACCCGGAACACTTCCGGTGTCCGAATATAGCCGTCCAATATATCAATATTTATGTCTTGACCATTTCGAGACTCCTCGTCATGTCCGTGATCACATCTGGGACTCCGAACAAACTTCGGTACATCAAAATATATAAACTCATAATATAACTGTCATCGAAACCTTAAGCGTGCGGACCCTACGGGTTCGAGAACTATGTAGACATGACCGAGGCACGTCTCCGGCCAATAACCAATAGCGGAACCTGGATGCTCATATTGGCTCCCACATATTCTACGAAGATCATTATCGGTCAGACCGCATAACAACATATGTTGTTCCCTTTGTCATCGGTATGTTACTCGCCCGAGATTCGATCGTCGGTATCTCAATACCTAGTTCAATCTCGTTACTGGCAAGTCTCTTTACTCGTTTCGTAATACATCATCTCGCAACTAACTCATTAGTTGCAGTGCTTGCAAGGCTTATGTGATGTGCATTACCGAGAGGGCCCAGAGATACCTCTCCGACAATCGAGTGACAAATCCTAATCTCGAAATACGCCAACCCAACATGTACCTTTGGAGACACCTGTAGAGCTCCTTTATAATCACCCAGTTACGTTGTGACGTTTGGTAGCACACAAAATGTTCCTCCGGCAAACGGGAGTTGCATAATCTCATAGTCATAGGAACATGTATAAGTCATGAAGAAAGCAATAGCAATATACTAAACAATCAAGTGCTAAGCTAACGGAATGGGTCAAGTCAATCACATCATTATCCTAATGATGTGATCCCGTTAATCAAATGACAACTCATGTCTATGGTTAGGAAACATAACCATCTTTGATCAACGAGCTAGTCAAGTAGAGGCATACTAGTGACACTCTGTTTGTCTATGTATTCACACATGTATTATGTTTTTGGTTAATACAATTCTAGCATGAATAATAAACATTTATCATGATATGAGGAAATAAATAATAACTTTATTATTGCCTCTAGGGCATATTTCCTTCAGTCTCCCACTTGCACTAGAGTCAATAATCTAGTTCACATCTCCATGTGATTTAACACCAATAGTTCACATCACCATGTGATTAACACCTATAGTTTACATCGACATGTGACCAACACCCAAAGGGTTTACTAGAGTCAATAATCTAGTTCACATCGCTATGTGATTAACACCCAAAGAGTACTAAGGTGTGATCATGTTTTTCTTATGAGAGAAGTTTAGTCAACGGGTCTGCCACATTCAGATCCGTAAGTATTTTGCAAATTTCTATGTTAACAATGCTCTGCACGGAGCTACTCTAGCTAATTGCTCCCACTTTAAATATGTATCCAGATTGAGATTTTGAGTCATCTGGATCAGTGTCAAAACTTGCATCGACGTAACCCTTTACGATGAACCTTTTGTCACCTCCATAATCGGGAAACATATCCTTATTCCACTAAGGATAATTTTGACCAATGTCCAGTGATCTACTCCTAGATCACTATTGTACTCCCTTGCCAAACTCAGGGCAGGGTATACAATAGGTCTGGTACATAGCATGGCATACTTTATAGAACCTATGGCTAAGGCATAGGGAATGACTTTCATTCTCTCTCTATCTTCTGCCGTGGTCGGGCTTTGAGTCTTACTCAATTTCACACCTTGTAACACAAGCAAGAACTTCTTCTTTGACTGTTCCATTTTGAACTACTTCAAAATCTTGTCAAGGTATGTACTCATTGAAAAACTTATCAAGCGTCTTGATCTATCTCTATAGATCTTGATGCTCAATATGTAAGCAGCTTCACCGAGGTCTTTCTTTGAAAAACTCCTTTCAAACACTCCTTTATGCTTTGCAGAATAATTCTACATTATTTCCGATCAACAATATGTCATACACATATACTTATCAGAAATGTTGTAGTGCTCCCACTCACTTTCTTGTAAATACAGGCTTCACCGCAAGTCTGTATAAAACTATATGCTTTGATCAACTTATCAAAGCGTATATTCCAACTCCGAGATGCTTGCACCAGTCCATAGATGGATTGCTAGAGCTTGCATATTTTGTTAGTACCTTTAGGATTGACAAAACCTTCTAGTTGCATCATATACAACTCTTCTTTAATAAATCCATTAAAGAATGCAGTTTTGTTTATCCATTTGCCAGATTTCATAAAATGCGGCAATTGCTAACATGATTCGGACAGACTTAAGCATAGATACGAGTGAGAAACTCTCATCGTAGTCAACACCTTGAACTTGTCGAAAACCTTTTGCGACAATTCTAGCTTTGTAGATAGTAACACTACTATCAGCGTCCGTCTTCCTCTTGAAGATCCATTTAATCTCAATGGCTCGCCGATCATTGGGCAAGTCAATCAAAGTCCATACTTTGTTCTCATACATGGATCTCATCTCAGATTTCATGGCCTCAAGCCATTTCACAGAATCTGGGCTCATTATCGCTTCCTCATAGTTCGTAGGCTCGCCATGGTCAAGTAACATGACCTCCAGAACAGGATTACCATACCACTCTGGTGCGGATCTCACTCTGGTTTACCTACGAGGTTCGGTAGTAACTTGATCTGAAGTTACATGATCATCATCATTAGCTTCCTCACTAATTGGTGTAGTAGTCACACGAACAGATTTCTGTGATGAACTACTTTCCAATAAGGGAGCAGGTATAGTTACCTCATCAAGTTCTACTTTCCTCCCACTCACTTCTTTCGAGAGAAACTCCTTCTCTAGAAAGGATCCATTCAAAGCAATGAATATCTTCCCTTCAGATCTGTGATAGAAGGTGTACCCAACATTTTCTTTTGGGTATCCTATGAAGACGCACTTCTCTGATTTGGGTTTGAGCTTATCAGGTTGAAACTTTTTCACATAAGCATTGCAACCTCAAACTTTAAGAAACGACAGCTTAGGTTTCTTGCCAAACCATAGTTCATACGGTGTCGTCTCAACGGATTTAGATGGTGCCCTATTTAACGTGAATGCAGCTGTCTCTAATGTATAACCCCAAAATGATAGTGGTAGATCGGTAAGAGACATCATAGATCACACCATATCTAATAAAGTACGGTTATGACGTTCGGACACACCATTACACTGTGGTGTTCCAGGTGGCGTGAGTAGTGAAACTATTTCACATTGTTTTAACTGAAGGCCAAACTCTTAACTCAAATATTTTACCTCTGCGATCATATCATAGAAACTTCTATTTTCTTGTTACGATGATTCTCCACTTCACTCTGAAATTCTTTGAACTTTTCAAATGTTTCAGACTTGTGTTCCATTAAGTAGATATACCCATATCTGCTCAAATCATCTGTGAAGATCAGAAAATAATGATACCTGCCACGAGCCTCAATATTCATCGGACCACATACATCAGTATGTATGATTTCCAACAAATCTGTTGCTCGCTCCATTGTTCCAGAGAACGGAGTCTTAGTCATCTTGCCCATGAGGCATGGTTCGCAAGCATTAACTGATTCATAATCAAGTGATTCCAAAAGCCCATCAACATGGATTTTCTTCATGCGCTTTACACCAATATGACCTAAACGGCAGTGCTACAAATAAGTTGCACCATCATTATTAACTTTGCATCTTTTGGTTTCAATATTATGAATATGTGTATCACTACGATCGAGATCCAACGAACCATTTTCATTGGGTGTGTAACCATATAAGGTTTTATTCATGTAAACAGAACAACAATTTATTCTCTTACTTAAATGAATAACTGTATTGCAATAAACATGATCAAATCATATTCATGCTCAATGCAAACACCAAATAACACTTATTTAGGTTCAACACTAATCCCAAAAGTATAGGGAGTGTGCGATGATGATCATATAAATCTTGGAACCACTTCCAACACACATCGTCACTTCACCCTTAACTAGTCTATATTCATTCTGCAACTCCCGTTTCGAGTTACTATACTTAGCAACTGAACCAGTATCAAATACCGAGGGGTTGCTACGAACACTAGTAAAATACACATCAATAATCTGTATATCAAATATACCTTTGTTCACTTTGCCATCCTTCTTATCCGCCAAATACTTGGGGCAGTTCCGCTTCCAGTGACCAGTCCCTTTGCAGTAGAAGCACTTAGTCTCAGGCTTAGGTCCAGACTTGGGCTTCTTCACTTCAGCAGCAACTTGCTTGCCGTTCTACTTGAAGTGCCCCTTCTTCCCTTTGCCCTTTTCTTGAAACTAGTGGTCTTGTCTACCATCAACACTTAATATTTTTCTTGATTTCTACCTTCGTTGATTTCAGCATTACGAAGAGCTTGGGAATCGTTTCCGTTATCCCTTGCATATCATAGTTCATCACGAAGTTCTACTAACTTGGTGATGGTGACTAGAGAATTCTGTCAATCACTATTTTATCTGGAAGATTAACTCCCACTTGATTCAAGTGATTGTAGTACCCAGACAATCTGAGCACATGCTCACTGCTTGAGCTATTCTCCTCCATCTTTTAGGCAAAGAACTGTCAGAGGTCTCATACCTCTCGACACGGGCATGAGTATGAAATACCAATTTCAACTCTTGGAACATCTTATATGCTCCATGGCATTCAAAACGTCTTTGAAGCCCCGATTCTAAACCGTTAAGCATGGTGCACTAGACTATCAAGTAGTCATCATATTGAGCTAGCCAAACGTTCATAACGTCTGCATTTGCTCCTGCAATAGGTCTGTCACCTAGCGGTGCATTAAGGACATAATTCTTCTATGCAGTAATGAGGATAATCCTCAGATCACGGATCCAATCCGCATCATTGCTACTAACATCTTTCAACTTAATTTTCTTTAGGAGCATATCAAAAAAATAAAACAGAGGAGCTAAACGCGAGCTATTGATCTACAACATAGATATGCTAATACTACCAAGACTAAGTTCATGATAAATTTAAGTTCGATTAATCATATTACTTAAGAATCCCACTTAGAATGACATCCCTCTAATCTTCTAAGTGATCACGTGATCCAAGTCAACTAAACCATGTCCGATCATCACGTGAGATGGAGTAGTTTCAATGGTGAACATCACTATGTTGATCATATCTACTATATGATTCACGCTCGACCTTTCGGTCTCCGTGTTCCGAGGCCATATCTGTTATATGCACCCATTGTATTTGAGCGTAGAGCCTATCACACCCGATCATCACGTGGTGTCTCAGCACGAAGAACTTTCGCAACGGTGCATACTCAGGGAGAACACTTGTACCTTGGTAATTAGTGAGAGATCATCTTATAAAGTTACCGACGAACTAAGCAAAATAAGATATATAAAAGATAAACATCACATGCAATCAAAATATGTGACATGATATGGCCATCATCATCTTGTGCCTTTGATCTCCATCTCCAAAGTATCGTCATGATTTCCATCGTCACCGGCATGACACCATGATCTCCATCATCTTGATCTATATCAATGTGTCGTCAAATGGTTGTCTCGCCAACAATTGCTCTTGCAACTATTGCTATCGCATAGCGACAAAGTAAAGTAATTATTTGGCGCTTGCATCTTATGCAATAGAGAGATAACCATAAGGCCTTTGCCTATTGCCGATAACTTCAACAAAACATGATCATCTCATACAACAACTTATATCTCATCACGTCTTGACCATATCACATCACAACATGCCCTGCAAAACACAAGTTAGACGTCCTCTACTTTGTTGTTGCAAGTTTTACGTGGCTGCTACGGGCTGAGCAAGAACCGTTCTTTACCTACACATCAAAACCACAACGATAGTTTGTCAAGTTGGTGCTGTTTTAACCTTCGCAAGGACCGGGCGTAGACACACTCGGTTCAACTAAAGTTGGAGAAACTGACACCCGCTAGTCACCTGTGTGCATAGCACGATGGTAAAACCAGTCTCGCGTAAGCGTACGCGTAATGTCGGTCCGGGCCGCTTCATCCAACAATATCGCCGAACCAAAGTATGACATGCTGGTAAGCAGTATGACTTATATCGCCCGCAACTCACTTGTGTTCTACTCGTGCATATAACATCAACGCATAAAACCTGGCTCGGATGCCACTGTTGGGGAACGTAGTAATTTCAAAATTTTCCTACGCACACGTAAGATCATGGTGATGCATAGCAACGAGAGGGGAGAGTGTTGTCTACGTACCCTTGTAGACCGACAGCGGAAGCGTTATGACAACACGGTTGATGTAGTCGTACGTCTTCATAGCCTGACCGATCAAGCACCGAAACTACGGCACCTCCGAGTTCTAGCACACGTTCAGCTCGATGACGATCCCTGGACTCCGATCCAGCAAAGTGTCGGGGAAGAGTTCCGTCAGCACGATGGCGTGGTGACGATCTCTATGTTCTACCGTCGCAGGGCTTCGCCTAAGCACCACTATAATATTATCGAGGAGTATGGTGGAGGGGGGCACCGCACACGGTTAAGAGAACGATCACGAAGATCAACTTGTGTGTCTAGAGGTGCCCCCTGCCCCCGTATATAAAGGAGCAAGGGGGGAGGCCGGCCGGCCCTTGTGGGCGCGCCAAGCAGGAGGAGTACTCCTCCTAGTAGGAGCTCCTACTAGGAGGGGGAAAGGAAGGGGGAGAGGGAGAAGGAAAGGGGGGCGCCGCCCCACCTCTCCTACTAGGGCCCATAAAGCCCATTACTTCTCCTGGGGGGGGGGGGTTTCCGGTAACCCTGCAGTTCGGATTTCTCCGAAATCACCCGGAACACTTCCGGTGTCCGAATATAGCTGTCCAATATATCAATCTTTATGTCTTGACCATTTCGAGACTCCTCGTCATGTCCGTGATCACATCCGGGACTCCGAACAAACTTCGGTACATCAAAATATATAAACTCATAATATAACTGTCATCGAAACCTTAAGCGTGCGGACCCTACCGGTTCGAGAACTATGTAGACATGACCGAGACACGTCTCCGGTCAATAACCAATAGCGGAACCTGGATGCTCATATTGGCTCCCACATATTCTACGAAGATCTTTATCGGTCAGACCGCATAACAACATACATTGTTCCATTTGTCATCGGTATGTTACTTGCCCGAGATTCGATCGTCGGTATCTCAATACCTAGTTCAATCTCGTTACCGGCAAGACTCTTTACTCGTTTCATAATACATCATCTCGCAACTAACTCATTAGTTGCAATGCTTGCAAGGCTTATGTGATGTGCATTACCGAGAGGGCCCAGGGAGTGACAAATCCTAATCTCGAAATAGCCAACCCAACATGTTGAAGGAAATATGCCCTAGAGGCAATAATAAAGTTATTATTTATTTCCTTATTTCATGATAAATGTTTATTATTCATGCTAGAATTGTATTAACCGGAAACATAATACATGTGTGAATACATAGACAAACAGAGTGTCACTAGTATGCCTCTACTTGACTAGCTCGTTAATCAAAGATGGTTATGTTTCCTAACCATGGACAAAGAGTTGTTATTTGATTAACGGGATCACATCATTAGTTGAATGATTTGATTGACATGACCCATTCCATTAGCTTAGCACCCGATCGTTTAGTATGTTGCTATTGCTTTCTTCATGACTTATACATGTTCCTATGACTATGAGATTATGCAACTCCCGTGTGCCGGAGGAACACTTTGTGTGCTACCAAACGTCACAACGTAACTGGGTGATTATAAAGGTGCTCTACAGGTGTCTTCAAAGGTACATGTTGGGTTGGCGTATTTCGAGATTAGGATTTGTCACTCCGATTGTCGGAGAGGTATCTCTGGGCCCTCTCGGTAATGCACATCACATAAGCCTTGCAAGCATTGCAACTAATGAGTTAGTTGTGAGATGATGTATTAAGGAACGAGTAAAGAGACTTGCCGGTAACGAGATTGAACTAGGTATTGGATACCGACGATCGAATCTCAGGCAAGTAACATACCGATGACAGAGGGAACAACGTATGTTGTTATGCGGTCTGACCGATAAAGATCTTCGTAGAATATGTAGGAGGCAATATGGGCATCCAGGTCCCGCTATTGGTTATTGACCGGAGACATGTCTCGGTCATGTCTACATTGTTCTCAAACCCGTAGGGTCCGCACGCTTAAGGTTTCGATGACAGTTATATTATGAGTTTATGAGTTTTGATGTACCGAAGGAGTTCGGAGTCCCGGATGAGATCGGGGACATGACGAGGAGTCTCGAAATGGTCGAGACGTAAAAATCGATATATTGGACGACTATATTCGGACATCGGAAAGGTTCCGAGTGATTCGGGTATTTTTCGGAGTACCGGAGAGTTACGGGAATTCGCCGGGAGAAGTATTGGGCCTTATTGGGCCATACGGGAAAGAGAGAGGGGCTGCCTAGGGCAGGCCGCCCCCCCCCCCCAAGGCCTAGTCCGAATTGTACTAGGGGGAGGGGCTGCGCCCCTTCCTTGTTTCCTACTCCTACTACATGGAAGGACTCCTAGTTGGACTAGGAAAGGGGGAATCCTACTCACGGTGGGAGTAGGACTCCCCTAGGGCGCGCCATAGAGAGGGCCGGCCCTCCCCTCCTCCACTCCTTTATATACGGGGGAAGGGGGCACCCCATAGACACACAAGTTGATCCACGTGATCTTATTCTTAGCCGTGTGCGGCGCCCCTGCCACCATAGTCGATAATATTGTAGCGGTGCTTAGGCGAAGCCCTGCGACAGTAGTACATCAAGATCGTCACCACGCCGTCGTGCTGACGGAACTCTTCCCCGACACTTTGCTGGATCGGAGTCCGGGGATCGTCATCGAGCTGAACGTGTGCTAAAACTCGGAGGTGCCGTAGTTTCGGTGCTTGATCGGTTGGGTCGTGAAGACGTACGACTACATCAACCAAACGCTTCCATTGTCGATCTACAAGGGTACGTAGATCACACTCTCCCCTCGTTGCTATGCATCACCATGATCTTGCGTGTGCGTAGGAAAATTTTGAAATTACTACGTTCCCCAACAGTGGCATCCGAGCCTAGGTTTTATGGTTTGATGTTATATGCACGAGTAGAACACAAGTGAGTTGTGGGCGATATAAGTCATACTGCCTACCAGCATGTCATACTTTGGTTCGGCGGTATTGTTGGACGAAGCGGCCCGGACCGACATTACGCGTACGCTTACGCGAGACCGGTTCTCCCGACGTGCTTTGCACATAGGTGGCTTGCGGGTGTCAGTTTCTCCAACTTTAGTTGAACCGAGTGTGGCTACGCCCGGTCCTTGCGAAGGTTAAAACGGCATCAACTTGGCAAACTATCGTTGTGGTTTTGATGCGTAGGTAAGATTGGTTCTTGCTTAAGCCCGTAGCAGCCACGTAAAACTTGCAACAAACAAAGTAGAGGACGTCTAACTTGTTTTTGCAGGGCATGTTGTGATGTGATATGGTCAAGACATGATGCTAAATTTTATTGTATGAGATGATCATGTTTTGTAACCGAGTTATCGGCAACTGGCAGGAGCCATATGGTTGTCGCTTTATTGTATGCAATGCAATCGCGCTGTAATGCTTTACTTTATCACTAAGCGGTAGCGATAGTCATGGAAGCATAAGATTGGCGAGACGACAACGATGCTACGATGGAGATCAAGGTGTCGCGCCGGTGACGATGGTGATCATGACGGTGCTTCGGAGATGGAGATCACAGGCACAAGATGACGATGGCCATATCATATCACTTATATTGATTGCATGTGATGTTTATCTTTTATGCATCTTATCTTGCTTTGATTGACGGTAGCATTTTAAGATGATCTCTCACTAATTATCAAGAAAGTGTTCTCCCTGAGTATGCACCGTTCCGAAAGTTCTTCGTGCTGAGACACCACGTGATGATCGGGTGTGATAGGCTCTACGTTCAAATACAACGGGTGCAAAACAGTTGCACACGCAGAATACTCAGGTTATACTTGACGAGCCAAGCATATACAGATATGGCCTCGGAACACGGAGACCGAAAGGTCGAGCGTGAATCATATAGAAGATATGATCAACATAGTGATGTTCACCAATGAAACTACTCCATCTCACGTGATGATCAGACATGGTTTAGTTGATTTGGATCACGTGATCACTTAGAGGATTAGAGGGATGTCTATCTAAGTGGGAGTTCTTAAGTAATATGATTAATTGAACTTAAATTTATCATGAACTTAGTCCTGGTAGTATTTTGCAAATTATGTTGTAGATCAATAGCTCGTGTTGTTGCTTCCCTGTGTTTATTTTGATATGTTCCTAGAGAAAATTGTGTTTGAAAGATGTTAGTAGCAATGATGCAGATTGGATCCGTGATCTGAGGTTTATCCTCATTGCTGCACAGAAGAATTATGTCCTAGATGCACCGCTAGGTGACAGACCTATTGCAGGAGCAGATGCAGACATTATGAACGTTTGGCTAGCTCAATATGATGACTACTTGATAGTTTAGTGCACCATGCTTAATGGCTTAGAATCGGGACTTCCAAGACATTTTGAACGTCATGGAACATATGAGATGTTCCAGGAGTTGAAGTTAATATTTCAAGCAAATACCCGAGTTGAGAGATATGAAGTCTCCAACAAGTTCTATAGCTAAAAGATGGAGGAGAATCGCTCAACTAGTGAGCATGTGCCCAGATTGTCTGAGTACTACAATCGCTTGAATCAAGTGGGAGTTAATCTTCCAGATAAGATAGTGATTGATAGAATTCTCTAGTCACCATCACCAAGTTAGTAGAACTTCATGATGAACTATGATATGCAAGGGATAACGGAAACGATTCCCAAGCTCTTCGTAATGCGGAAATTGATGAAGGTAGAAATCGAGAAAAACATCAAGTGTTGATGGTAGACAAGACCACTAGTTTTAAGAAAAGGGCAGAGGGAAGAAGGGGAACTTCAAAAAGAACAACAAGCAAGTTGCTGCTCAAGTGAAGAAGCCCAAGTCTGATCCTAAGCCTGAGACTAAGTGCTTGTACTGCAAAGGGACTGGTCACTGGAAGCGGAGCTACCCCAAGTGATTGGTAGATAAGAAGGATGGCAAAGTGAACATAAGTATATTTGATATACATGTTATTGATGTGTACTTTACTAGTGTTTATAGCAACCCCTCAGTATTTGATACTAGTTCAGTTGCTAAGATTAGTAACTCGAAACGGGAGTTGCAGAATAAAGACTAGTTAAGGGTGAAGTGACGATGTGTGTTGGAAGTGGTTCCAAGATTGATATGATCATCATCGCACACTCCCTATACTTTCGGGATTAGTGTTGAACCTGGATAAGTGTTATTTGGTGTTTGCGTTGAGCATGAATATGATTTGATCATGTTTATTGTAATACGGTTATTCATTTAAGTAAGAGAATAAATTGTTGTTCTGTTTACATGAATAAAACCTTATATGGTTACACACCCAATGAAAATAGTTCGTTGGATCTCGATCGTAGTGATACACATAATCATAATATTGAAACCAAAAGATGCAAAGTTAATAATGATAGTGCAACTTATTTGTGGCACTGCCGTTTAGGTCATATTGGTGTAAAGCGCATGAAGAAACTCCATGCTGATGGGATTTTGGAATCACTTGATTATGAATCACTTGATGCTTGCGAACCATGCCTCATGGGCAAAATGACTAAGACTCCGTTCTCTGGAGCGAGCAACTGACTTATTAGAAATAATACATACTGATGTATGCGGTCCGATGAGTGTTAAGGCTCACGGCAAGTATCGTTATTTTCTGAACTTCACAGATGATTTGAGCAGATATGGGTATATCTACCTGATGAAACATAAGTCTGAAACATTTGAAAAGTTCAAAGAATTTCATGAAGGAAATATGCCCTAGAGGCAATAATAAAGTTATTATTTATTTCCTTATATCATGATAAATGTTTATTATTCATGCTAGAATTGTATTAACCGGAAACATAATACATGTGTGAATACATAGACAAACTTAGTGTCACTAGTATGCCTCTACTTGACTAGCTCGCTAATCAAAGACAGTTATGTTTCCTAACCATGAACAAGGTGTTGTTATTTGATTAACGAGGTCACATCATTAGTTGAATGATCTGATTGACTTGACCCATTAGCTTAGCACCCGATCGTTTAGTATGTTGCTATTGCTTTCTTCATGACTTATACATGTTCCTATGACTATGAGATTATGCAACTCCCGTTTACCGGAGGAACACTTTGTGTTCTACCAAACGTCACAACGTAACTGGGTGATTATAAAGGAGCTCTACAGGTGTCTCCAAGGGTAGATGTTGGGTTGGCGTATTTCGAGATTAGGATTTGTCACTCCGATTGTCGGAGAGGTATCTCTGGGCCCTCTCGGTAATGCACATCACATAAGCCTTGCAAGCATTGCAACTAATGAGTTAGTTGCGGAACGATGTATTACAGAACGAGTAAAGAGACTTGCCGGTAACGAGATTGAACTAGGTATTGGATACCGACGATCGAATCTCGGGCAAGTAACATACCGATGACAAAGGGAACAATGTATGTTGTTATGCGGTCTGACCGATAAAGATCTTCGTAGAATATGTAGGAGCCAATATGGGCATCCAGGTCCCGCTAGTGGTTATTGACCGGAGATCTGTCTCAGTCATGTCTACATTGTTCTCGAACCGTAGGGTCCGCACGCTTAACGTTACGATGACAGTTATTATGAGTTTATGCATTTTGATGTACCGAAGTTAGTTCGGAGTCCCGGATGTGATCACAGACATGACGAGGAGTCTCGAAATGGTCGAGACATAAAGATTGATATATTGGACGGTTATATTCGGACACCGGAAGTGTTTCGGGTGATTTCGGTGAAAACCGGAGAGCCGGAGGGTTACCGGAACCCCACCGGGAGAAGTATTGGGCCATATGGGCCTTAGTGGAGAGAGAGAGGGGCTGCAAGAGGTGGGCCGCGCGCCACCTCCTCCCTGGTCCGAATTGGACTAGGAGAGGGGGGCGGCGCCCCCCCCCTTTCCTTCTCCCACTCCACCTCTTTCCCCCTCCTAGTAGGAGTCCTACTCCTACTAGGAGGAGGACTCCTCCTTGGCGCGCCACACCTGGCCGGCCGGCCTCCTCCCCTTGATCCTTTATATACGGGGGCAGGGGGGCACCTCTAGACACACAAGTTGATCATTGAGATCGTTCCTTAGCCGTGTGTGGTGCCCCCTGCCACCATATTCCACCTCGATTATATTGTAGCAGTGCTTAGGCGAAGCCCTGTGACGGTAGTACATCAAGATCGTCACCACGCCGTCGTGCTGACGGAACTCCTCCCCGATGCTTTGCTGGATCGGAGCCCGGGGATCGTCATCGAGCTTTACGTGTGCTAAGAACTCGGAGGTGCCGGAGTAATGGTGCTTGGATCGGTCGGATCGGGAAGACGTACGACTACTTCCCCTACGTTGTGTCAACGCTTCCGCAGTCAGTCTGCGTGGGTACGTAGACAACACTCTCCCCTCTCGTTGCTGTGCATCACCATGATCTTGCATGTGCATAGGAATTTTTTTGAAATTACTACGTTCCCCAACATTTCAGAGTGAAGTGGAAAATCATCATGACAAGAAAATAAAGTTTCTACGATCTGATCGCGGAGACAAATATTTGAGTTACAAGTTTGGTCTTCAATTAAAACAATGTGGAATAGTTTCACAAACTCATGCCACATGGAACACCACAGCATAATGGTGTGTCCGAACATCATAACCGTACTTTATTGGATATAGTGCAATCTATGATGTCTCTTACCGATCTACCACTATCGTTTTGGGGTTATGCATTAGAGACAGCTGCATTCACGTTAAATAGGGCACCATCTGAATCCGTTGAGACGACACCGTGTGAACTATGGTTTGGCAAGAAACCTAAGCTGTCGTTTCTTAAAGTTTGGAGTTGCGATGCTTATGTGAAAAAGTTTCATCTCGATAAGCTCAAACTCAAATCGGAGAAATATGTCTTCATAGGATACCCAAAGGAGACAGTTGGGTACACCTTCTATCACAGATCCGAAGGCAAGACATTCGTTGCTAAGAATGGATCCTTTCTAGAGAAGGAGTTTCTCTCGAAAGAAGTGAGTGGGAGGAAAGTAGAAAACTTGATAAGGTAGTTGTACCTTCTCCCTTATTGGAAAATAGTTCATCACAGAAATTTGTTCCTGTGACTACTACACCAATTAGTGAGGAAGCTAATGATGATGATCATATAACTTCAGATCAAGTTACTACCGAATCTCGTAGGTAAACCAGAGTGAGATCCACACCAGAGTGGTACGGTAATCTTGTTCTGGAAGTTATGTTACTAGACCATGACGAACCTACGAACTATGAGGAAGCGATGATGAGCCCAGATTCCGCGAAATGGTTTGAGACCATGAAATCTGAGATATGATCCATGTATGAGAACAAAGTATGGACTTTGATGGATTTGCCCGATGATTGGCAAGCCATAGAAAATAAATGGATCTTCAAGAGGAAGACGGACGCTGATAGTAGTGTTACTATCTATAAAGCTAGAATTGTCGCAAAAGGTTTTCGACAAGTTCAAGGTGTTGACTACGATGAGATTTTCTCACTCGTATCTATGCTTAAAGTCTGTCCGAATCATGTTAGCAATTGCCGCATTTTATGAAAGCTGGCAGATGGATAAACAAAACTGCATTCCTTAATGGATTTATTAAAGAAGAGTTGTATGTGATGCAACAAGATGGTTTTGTCAATCCTAAAGGTGCTAACAAAATATGCAAGCTCCAGCGATCCATTTATGGACTGGTTCAAGCATCTCGGAGTTGGAATATACGCTTTGATAAGTTGATCAAAGCATATAGTTTTATACAGACTTGCGGTGAAGCTTGTATTTACAAGAAAGTGAGTGGGAGCACTACAGCATTTCTGATAAGTATATGTGAATGACATATTGTTGATCGGAAATAATGTAGAATTATTCTGCAAAGCATAAAGGAGTATTTGAAAGGAGTTTTTCGAAGAAGGACCTTAGTGAAGCTGCTTACATATTGAGCATCAAGATCTATAGAGATAGATCAAAACACTTGATAAGTTTTTTCAATGAGTACATACCTTGACAAGATTTTGAAGTAGTTCAAAATGGAACAATCAAAGAAAGAGTTCTTGCCTGTGTAACAAGGTGTGAAATTGAGTAAGACTCAAAGCCCGACCACGACAGAAGATAGAAAGAGAATGAAAGTCATTCCCTATGCCTCAGCCATAGGTTCTATAAAGTATGCCATGCTATGTACCAGATCTATTGTATACCCTACACCGATTTTGGCAAGGGAGTACAATAATGATCTAGGAGTAGATCACTGGACAGCGGTCAAAATTATCCTTAGTGGAATAAGGATATGTTTCTCGATTATGGAAGTGAAAAAAAGGGTTCGTCGTAAAGGGTTACGCCGATGCAAGTTTTGACACTAATCTAGATGACTCTAAGTCTCGATCTAGATACATATTGAAAGTGGGAGCAATAAGCCAGAGTAGCTCCGTGCAGAGCATTGTTGATATAGATATTTGCAAAATACTTACGGATCTGAATATGACAGACCCGGTGACTAAAATTATCTCACAAGCAAAACATGATCACACCTTAGTACTCTTTGGGTGTTGATCACATAGTGATGTGAACTAGATTACTGACTCTAGTAACCCTTTGGGTGCTGGTCACATATCGATGTGGACTATGGGTGTTAATCACATGGTGATGTGAACTATTGCTGTTAAATCACATGGCGATGTGAACTAGATTATTGACTCTAGTGGAAGTGGGAGACTGAAGGAAATATGCCCTAGAGGCAATAATAAAGTTATTATTTATTTCCTTATTTCATGATAAATGTTTATTATTCATGCTAGAATTGTATTAACCGGAAACATAATACATGTGTGAATACATAGACAAAGAGAGTGTCACTAGTATGCCTCTACTTGACTAGCTCGTTAATCAAAGATGGTTATGTTTCCTAACCATGGACAAAGAGTTGTTATTTGATTAACGGGATCACATCATTAGTTGAATAATCTGATTGACATGACCCATTCCATTAGCTTAGCACCCGATCGTTTAGTATGTTGCTATTGCTTTCTTCATGACTTATACATGTTCCTATGACTATGAGATTATGCAACTCCCGTGTGCCGGAGGAACACTTTGTGTGCTACCAAACGTCACAACGTAACTGGGTGATTATAAAGGTGCTCTACAGGTGTCTCCAAAGGTACATGTTGGGTTGGCGTATTTCGAGATTAGGATTTGTCACTCCGATTGTCGGAGAGGTATCTCTGGGCCCTCTCGGTAATGCACATCACATAAGCCTTGCAAGCATTGCAACTAATGAGTTAGTTGTGAGATGATGTATTACGGAACGAGTAAATAGACTTGCCGGTAATGAGATTGAACTAGGTATTGGATACCGACGATCGAATCTCAGGCAAGTAACATACTGATGACAAAGGGAACAGCGTATGTTGTTATGCGGTCTGACCGATAAAGATCTTCATAGAATATGTAGGAGCCAATATGGGCATCCAGGTCCTGCTATTGGTTATTGACCGGAGACGTGTCTCGGTCATGTCTACATTATTCTCGAACCCGTAGGGTCCGCACGCTTAAGGTTTCGATGACAGTTATATTATGAGTTTATGAGTTTTGATGTACCGAAGGAGTTCGGAGTCCCGGATGAGATCAGGGACATGACAAGGAGTCTCGAAATGGTCGAGACGTAAAAATCGATATATTGGACGACTATATTCGGACATCGAAAAGGTTCCGAGTGATTCGGGTATTTTTCGGAGTACCGAGAGTTACGGGAATTCGCCGGGAGGAGTATTGGGCCTTATTGGGCCATACGGGAAAGAGAGAGGGGCTGCCTAGGGCAGGCCGCGCGCCCCCCAAGGCCTAGTCCGAATTGTACTAGGGGGAGGGGCTGCGCCCCTTCCTTGTTTCCTACTCCTACTACATGGAAGGACTCCTAGTTGGACTAGGAAAGGGGGAATCCTACTCCCGGTGGGAGTAGGACTCCCCTAGGGCGCGCCATAGAGAGGGCTGGCCCTCCCCTCCTCCACTCCTTTATATACGGGGGCAGGGGGCACCCCATAGACACACAAGTTGATCCACGTGATCTTATTCTTTGCCGTGTGCGGCGCCCCTGCCACCATAGTCCTCGATAATATTGTAGCGGTGCTTAGGCGAAGCCCTGCGACAGTAGTACATCAAGATCGTCACCATGCCGTCGTGCTGACAGAACTCTTCCGACACTTTGCTGGATCAGAGTCCGGGGATCGTCATCGAGCTGAACGTGTGCTAAAACTCGGAGGTGCCGTAGTTTCGGTGCTTGATTGGTCGGGCCGTGAAGACGTACGACTACATCAACCAAACGCTTCCGTTGTCGATCTACAAGGGTACGTAGATCACACTCTCCCCTCGTTGCTATGCATCACCATGATCTTGCGTGTGCGTAGGAAAATTTTGAAATTACTACATCCCCCAACACATGTACCTTTAGAGACACCTGTAGAGCTCCTTTATAATCACCCAGTTATGTTGTGACGTTTGGTAGCACACAAAGTGTTCCTCTGGCAAATGGGAGTTGCATAATCTCATAGTCATAGGAACATGTATAAGTCATGAAGAAAGCAATAGCAATATACTAAACGATCAAGTGATAAGCTAACGGAATGGGTCAAGTCAATCACATCATTCTCCTAATGATGTGATCCCGTTAATCAAATGACAACTCATGCCTATGGTTAGGAAACATAACCATCTTTGATCAACGAGCTAGTCAAGTAGAGGCATACTAGTGACACTCTGTTTGTCTATGTATTCACACATATATTATGTTTCCGGTTAATACAATTCTAGCATGAATAATAAACATTTATCATGGTATGAGGAAATAAATAATAACTTTATTATTGCCTCTAGGGCATATTTCCTTCAGATTGACGCCCTCCCACTGAGACGATCGATGGTGATGATTTCCCCCTCTCGGAGGGATGTTTCCCCGGCAGAACAGCTACGTCGGAGCGCTAGATTGGTTCCGCCAAGGTTCTGCCTCGTGGCGGCGGAGTTTCATCCCATGAGCTTGCTTATGATTTTTTTCTCAGACGAAAGACTTCATATAGCAGAAGATGGGCACTGGAGGCCTGCTAGGGGGCCCATGAGACAGGGGGGTGCGTCTAGGGGGTAGGGTGCGCCCCCACCCTCGTGGCCAGGGTGTGGGCCCCTCTGGTTAATTCTTTCGCCAGTATTTTTTATATATTCCAAAATGTGCTCCCGTGAAGTTTCAAGACTTTTGGAGTTGTGCAGAATAGGTCTCTAATATTTGCTCCTTTTCCAGCCCAGAATTCCAGGTGCTGGCATTCTCTCTCTTCATGTAAACCTTGTAAATAAGAGAGAAAAGGCATAAGTATTGTGACATAATGTGTAGTAACAGCCCATAATGCAATAAATATTGATATAAAAGCATGATTCAAAATGGATGTATCAACTCCCCCAAGCTTAGACCTCGCTTGTCCTCAAGCGGAAGCCGATAACGAAAAATATGTCCACATGTTTAGAGATAGAGGTGTCGATAAAATAGAATACGGACATGAGGGCATCATGATCATTCTTATAACAGCAACATATATATATATATATATATTGTCATATGATTTCTTATGCTAAAGTAACAATTCATTCACAATTTCAAGTATGAATCAGAAACTTCATTGAAAACTAACAAACTATAATCTCAGTCATTGAAGCAATTGCAATTTATCATAACATTGGAAAGAGTCAATATAAGAGCTTTTCAGCAAGTCCACATACTCAACTATCATTTAGTCTTTCATAATTGCTAACACTCACGCAATATTTATGGGTATGAAGTTTTAATCAGACAAAGAGAAAGATAGGGGCTTATAGTTTTCCATCCTAACCTTTTACCTCAAGGGTAATGTCAACAATAATAGTTCATGAAAACTCACATCCAATTAGCTATATATATCAGGATCTTTCCAACACATTGTGCTTGCCAAAAGATAAAATGTAAAGAGGAAAGGTGAAGATCACCATGACTCTTGTATGAAGTATAAGACAAGAATAAAAGATAAGACCTTCGCAGAGGGAAGCAGAGGTTGTCATGTATTTTTATGGTTGGATGCACGAAATCTTAATGCAAAAGAACGTCACTTTATATTGCCACTTGTGATATGGACCTTTGTTATGCAGTCCGTTGCTTTTATTTCTTCCACATCACAAGATCGTATAAAGCTTATTTTCTCCACACTAATAAATCATACATATTTAGAGAGCAATTTTTTATTGCTTGCAACACTGATAACTTACTTGAAAGATCTTACTCAATCCATAGGTAGATATGGTGGACTCTCATGGCAAAACTGGGTTTAGGGATATTTGGAAGCATAGTAGTATTTCTACTTGGTGCAAAGAATTTGGCTAGCATGAGAGGGAAAGGCAAGCTCAACATGTTGGATGATCCATGCCAATATAATTTATTTCGGATGTAAGAAAACATAACCCACTACATTGTCTTCCTTGTCCAACGTCAACTTTTTAGCATGTCATATTTTAGTGAGTGCTCACAATCATAAAAGATGTCCAAGATAGTATATTTATATGTGAAAACCTCTCTTTCTCTATTACTTCCTATTAATTGCAACGACGACCAAAACTATGTTTGTCAACTCTCAACAACTTTTATTCATCATACTCTTTATATGTGAAGTCATTACTCTACATAAGATCCATATGATCTCTTTATTTCCTTTTTTATTCTTTCTCTTCTCTTTTATTTTTATTCCCTCAAGATCATAGCAAGATAACCAAGCCCTTGACTCAAGACTAATCTTTATTATATATATAGCTCACGGACTCGATTACATAGAAGGATCATAAAGCAAAACTCAAAACTAGATCATACTAAAACTTTATTCTACTAGATTAAAATATTACCTAAAGGATCGAACTAAGAAAACAGTAAAGATAGTAGTGTGATGGTGATACGATACCGGGGCACCTCCCCCAAGCTTGGCAGTTGCCAAGGGGAGTGCCCATACCAGATACTTAGTTCTCTTTTGTTGGTGAAGGATATGGTGGTGATGATGGATAGTCGCACATCGAGCGTAGGAGATCCTCCAATTTGCGGATAATGCCCTTGAGTGCAATGATATGCTCCTTCAACAAAATATTTTCACGTGTGAGATACTTGTTTTGTATGCAAGCTAACTCAATCATCTTGAAAGCTTCAATCTCTGTTGGAGTAAGAAGATTGTGATGAGGTTGAAGGATGTCTTCGTCTTCTACTACTGGAACTTGATCCTCCATGGCCTTCTTGATCCCATCATCCTTGTTGATCTCCCCGGGTTCTTCTCTCTTCAGCTCTATCTTCATTAGCCAAGCATCATTGCCCTCATTGTTGAAGGAGGGGGACGACATGATGCCTGGCCTTGACAACTCTGGCAGAAAACAGCTCAAAACAAAAATAGAGGATAATTGCGTGGTACGGTGGGCAAAACCTTCGGGAGATTATATAATGAATTTTTACCGACCAAAAGAAGTATCGTGCAAGAAAATAGAGTCCGGAGGGCACACAAGGTGCCCACGAGGCAGGGGCGCGCCCAGGGGGTAGGGCGCGCCCTCCACCCTCGTGGATGCCTCGTGTCCCTTTCGGACTACTTCTTACTTTCCTATTTTCTTAAATATTCCAAAACGGAGAAAAATTGATATTAGAATTGTTTTGGAGTCGGTTTACTTACCGTACCACATACCTCTTCCTTTTCGGAGGCTGAAACGTTCTGGAAGGTGTTCCTTATATACTCCTCCGGGGTTACGGTTTCAATGACATTAGTTTCAACATTTATGGGATTACCTGAGATATAATGTTTGATTCTTTGACCGTTCACCACCTTCAGATTTGTGCCTTCGAAGTTGTTGATTTTTATGGCACCAGAACGATAGACCTCCTCGATTACGTAAGGCCCTTCCCATTTAGAGAGAAGTTTACCTGCAAAAAATCTTAAATGTGAGTTGTATAACAAAACATAATCACCTACATTAAACTCACGCTTTCGTATCCTTTTGTCATGCCATCTTTTAATTTTTTCTTTAAACAGTTTGGCATTTTCATAAGCCTGGGTTCTCCATTCATCAAGTGAGCTAATGTCAAAAAGCCTCTTCTCACCGGCAAGTTTGAAATCATAATTGAGCTCTTTAATGGCCCAATATGCCTTATGTTCTAGTTCGAGAGGTAAGTGACATGCTTTTTCATAAACCATTTTATATAGAGACATACCCATAGGATTTTTATATGCAGTTCTATAAGCCCATAATGCATCATCAAGTTTCTTGGACCAATTCTTTCTAGGTCGGTTAACGGTCTTTTGCAAAATTAATTTGAGCTCTCTATTACTCGGTTCTACTTGACCACTAGACTGTGGGTGATATGGAGATGCAATTCTATGATTAACATCATACTTAGAAAGCATTTTATGAAAAGCGCCATGAATAAAGTGTGAACCACCATCAGTCATTAAGTATCTAGGGACTCCAAACCTCGGAAAAATAACTTCTTTAAGCATCTTAATATAGGTGTTATGATCAGCACTACTAGTTGGAATAGCTTCTACCCACTTAGTAACGTAGTCAACAACAACTAAAATATGTGTATACCCATTAGAGGAAGGAAACGGTCCCATGTATTCAAAGCCCCAAACATCAAAT
This sequence comes from Triticum monococcum, assembly GCA_034509565.1. Lineage (NCBI taxonomy): Eukaryota > Viridiplantae > Streptophyta > Magnoliopsida > Poales > Poaceae > Triticum > Triticum monococcum. Next base: position 188,173,369 of record CM067846.1, read on the forward strand.
GGTTCAGTAACAAGTGAATAATTCATAGGTATTTCTTGTCGTCTACTAATATTTCCAATTCGTTGACATTCATCACAAGACAAGACAAACTTACGTGCATACTTGAAGAGAGTAGGCCAATAAAAACCGGATTGCAATATCTTATGTGCAGTTCTATCTCTAGCATGGTGCCCTCCATAAGCCTCGGAGTGACACTTGCGTAGGATCTGTTCCTGTTCATGCTCAGGTACACAACGTCTAATGACACCATCTACTCCTTCTTTATAAAGATGTGGGTCATCCCAGAAGTAATGTCTTAACTCATAGAAACACTTTTTCTTTTGTTGGTATGTGAAACTAGGTGGTATAAATTTAGCAACAATGTAATTAGCATAATCAGCATACCATGGAGCAGTATGAGAAGCATTTATGACAGCTAATTGGTCATCAGGAAAGCTATCATCAATGTGTAGTGGGTCATCAAGAACATTCTCTAACCTAGATAAGTTGTCTGCAACGGGGTTCTCAGCTCCCTTTCTAACAATAATATGCAAATCAAATTCTTGTAGTAGGAGAACCCATCTAATAAGTCTAGGTTTAGCATCTTTCTTTTCCATAAGATATTTAATAGCAGCATGATCATTGTGAACAGTTACTTTAGAATCAACAATATAAGGTCTGAACTTATCACAAGCAAATACAACTGCTAAAAATTCTTTTTCAGTAGTAGCATAATTTCTATGGGCACTGTCTAGAGTTTTACTAGCATATTGGATAACATTTAATTTCTTATCAACTCTTTGTCCTAGAACAACACCTACAACATAATCACTAGCATTCCACATAATTTCAAAGGGTAAATTCCAATCAGGTGGGTGAACAATAGGTGCAGAAATCAAGACTTTCTTAAGTATTTCAAATGCTTCTACACAATCATCATCAAAGACAAAAGGAACATCTTTTTGTAAGATATTAGTCAGAGGCCTAGAAAATTTAGAGAAGTCTTTAATGAACCTCCTATAAAAACTAGCATGACCAAGGAAACTTCTTATTACTTTGATGTCCTTAGGACACAACATCTTTTCAATAGCATCAACCTTAGCTTTATCAACTTCAATACCTCTTTCATAAATTTTATGCCCCAGGACAATACCCTCATTAACCATAAAGTGGCACTTCTCCCAATTCAAGACAAGATTAGTTTCATCACATCTCTGCAAAACTCGATCAAGGTTGCTTAAGCAATCATCAAAAGAATTTCCATATACAGAAAAATCATCCATGAATACCTTAACAATCTTTTCACAAAAGTCAGAGAATATAGCAGTCATACATCTTTGAAAGGTATCAGGTGCATTAGATAAACCAAAAGGCATACGTCTATAAGCAAAGGTACCGAAAGGGCAAGTAAAGGTGGTCTTTTCTTGATCCTCTTTTGACACAGGTATTTGAGAGAAACCAGAATAACCGTCTAGAAAGCAAAAATGTGTACATTTGGATAATCTTTCTAGCATTTGATCAATAAAAGGTAAAGGGTAACGATCCTTTTTAGTAGCTTTATTTCATGTGCGGAAATCAATTACCATTCTACAACCGGTAACAATTCTTTGTGGGATCAATTCATCTTTATCATTAGGAACAACAGTAATACCTCCCTTCTTAGGGACACAATGGACATGACTTACCGACTGACTTTCAACAACGGGATAAATTATACCTACCTCCAGAAGCTTTAGTATTTCTTTTCTTACCACTTCTTTCATCTTAGGATTTAACCGTCATTGGTGATCAACAACCGGTTTCACGTCTTTCTCCAATTTTATTTTGTGCTGGCATAGAGTGGGACTAATGCCCTTAAGATCATCAAGAGTATATCCAATAGCAGCACGGTGCTTCTTCAGAGTTTTCAATAATTTCTTTTCTTCATGCTCTGAAAGGTTAGCACTAATAATAATAGGATATATCTTTTTCTCATCAAGATAAGCATATTTAAGAGTATCAGGTAATGGCTTAAGCTCAAACACGGGATCACCCTTAGGTGGAGGAGGATCCCTTAGGATTTCAACAGGAAAGTTGTGTTTAAAAATAGGTCCCTGTTTAAAGAATACTTCATCTATTTCCCTTCTTTCATTCATAAACATATCATTTTCATGGTCAAGCAAATATTGTTCTAAAGGATCATTAGGAGGCACGGTAATAGAAGCAAGACCAATAATTTCATCTTTACTCGGCAATTCTTTATCATGGGGTTGGCTATGAAATTTAGCAAAATTAAGCTCATGAGACATATCCCCCAAACCAATAGTAACAACATCCTTTTTGCAATCTATCCTAGCATTAACAGTATTCAAGAAGGGTCTACCAAATATAATGGGACAAAAGTTATCTTGTGGGGAACTAAGAACAAGAAAATCAGCATGATATTTCACTTTCCCACACAAGACTTCAGCATCTCTAACAATCCCAACTGGCGAAATAGTGTCTCTATTGGCAAGCTTAATTGTAACATCAATTTCCTCTATCTCAGCAGGTGCGATATCATGCATAATTTCTTTATATAAGGAATGAGGTATTGCACTTGCACTAGCACCCATATCACATAAGCCATGATAGCAATGGTCTCATATTTTAACAGAAATAACAGGCATGCCTACAACAGGTCTATGTTTATTTTTAGTGTCAGGTCTAGCAATTCTAGCGGCTTCATCACAGAAGTAAATAACATGCCCATCGATATTATCGGCCAAGAGATCTTTAACCATAGCAATACTAGGTTCAACTTTAATTTGCTCAGGGGGTGTAGGTGTTCTAGTATTACTCTTACGAACCACAGTTGAAGCTTTAGCATGATCCTTTATTCTAACAGGGAAAGGTGGTTTCTCAATATAAGTAGTAGGAACAACAGGATCAACATTATAAGTGATAGTATTTTATTCAACTTTAATAGGTGCAACTACTTTTACTTCAATGGGAGGCTTATATTTAAACCACTTCTCCTTAGGGAGATCAACATGAGTAGCAAAGGATTCATAGAAAGAAGGTACTATCTCAGAGTCAAGTCCATATTTAGTGCTAAATTCACGGAAAACATCGGTATCCATAAAAGATTTAACACAATCAAAATTGGGTGTTATACCTGACTCCTTACCTTCGTCGAGATCCCAATCTTCAGAGTTGCGTTTAATTCTTTCCAATAAATCCCATTTGAATTCAATAGTCTTCATCATAAAAGTACCAGCACAAGAAGTATCGAGCATATGGAGCGATAATTGAGAGAAAGCCGAGCATAAAAATTTTGAATAATAATTTCTCTTGAGAGCTCATTATTGGGGCATGAATATAACATTGAGTTAAGCCTCCCCAAACTTGATAAATTCTTTCTCCTTCGCGAGGCCAAAAATTATATATATAATTACGATCACGATGAACCAGATGCATAGGATAAAACTTCTGATGAAATTCCAATTTCAATCGGTAGTAGTTCCGTGATCCCATATCATCACATAGCCTAAACCATGTCAATGCCTTTCCCTTCAAATATAAAGGGAAGACCTTCTTCTTGATAACATCCTCGTGCATACCTGCAAGCTTAAATAATCCACATAGATTAGGTGCAAATTGGGATGTAATGTTCCATCACCTGTGAAAGGATTAGCTAGCAGTTTCTCTATCATACCCGAAGGAATTTCAAAGTAAAAAATTTCAGTAGGCTGAGGAGCAACTCTTTGCTCTACTGGTCGGGGTGGAGATACCCCGAACAAGCCCCTCAAAGGATTATGTTCCATAGTAACAGGTGACAGTAAATTTCAGCACACTATATAAAATTTTCCTTGCCAAATTCCACCTACCAAAGGCGCTTCGCTCCCCGGCAACGGCGCCAGAAAAGAGTCTTGACGACCCGCAAGTATAGGGGATCTATCATAGTCCTTTCGATAAGTAAGAGTGTCGAACCCAACGTGGAGCATAAGGAAATGATAAGCAGTTTTTAGTAAGTTATTCTCTGCCAGCACTCAAATTATCGGTAACAGATAGTTTTGTGATAAGTTAATTTGTAACGGGTAACAAGTAATAAAAGTAAATAAGGTGCAGCAAGATGGCCCAATCCTTTTTGTAGCAAAGGACAAGCCTGGACAAAGTCTTATATAAAGGAAAACGCTCCTGAGGACACATGGGAATTATCGTCAAGCTAGTTTTCATCACGCTCATATGATTCACGTTCGGTACTTTGATAATTTGATATGTGGGTGGACCGGTGCTTGGGTACTGCCCTTCCTGGACAATCATCCCACTTATGATTAACCCCTCTTGCAAGCATCTGCAACTATAAAAGAAGTATTAAGATAAACCTAACCATAGAATGAAACATATGGATCCAAATCAGCCCCTTACGAAGCAATGAATAAACTAGGGTTTAAGCTTCTGTCACTCTAGCAACCCATCATCTACTTATTACTTCCCAATGCCTTCCTCTAGGCCCAAACAATGGTGAAGTGTCATGTAGTTGACGTTCACATGACACCATAATAACCCACAAGTATAGGGGATCAATTGTAGCCTCTTTCGATAAGTAAGAGTGTCGAACCCAACGATGATATAAATGTAGAACAAATATTCTCCCATGTTCTATCGACCACCAATACAACTCTACGCACGCTTAAAGTTCGCTTTACCTAGAACAAGTATGAAACTAGAAGTACTTTGTAGGTGTTGTTGGATAGGTTTGCAAGATAATAAAGAGCGCGTAAATAAAAAGTAGGGGCTGTTTAGATGAAGACACAACTAAGTTAGTTTTAGTAGAGAGCTTGTTGTCACACAAGAAAGTTATTTGTCCCTAGGCAATCGATAACTAGACCGGTAATCATTATTGCAATTTTATTTGAGGGAGAGGCATAAGCTAACATACTTTATGTTCTTGGATCATATGCACTTATGATTGGAACTCTAGCAAGCACCCGCAACTACTAAAGATCATTAAAGTAAAGCCCAACCATAGCATTATAAGGCATCAAGTCCTCTTTATTCCCATACGCAAAAAACCTACTTACTCGGGTCTATGTTTCTATCACTCACACCACCCACCATAAGCAAATCATGAACATATTACAAACCCTATAGCGGGGAGCCCTCAAGCTTGCGCGACACGGAGATCACCATAGGACAGCACCAATAATAAAACATGCAACCCAAACCAATCACGATCATCAATTAACCCATAGGACAAGATGGATCTACTCAAACATCATAGGATAGCCATACATCATTGGGAAATAATATATAGCGTTGAGCACCATGTTTAAGTAGAGATTACAACGGGTAAAAGAGGGGTTACACCGCTGCATAGAGGGGGGAAGAGTTGGTGATGATGGCAGTGAAGTTGTTGATGTAGATTGCGGTGATGATGATGGCCCCGGCGGCGTTCCTACACCACCGAAAGAGAGGGGGAGAGAGCCCCCCTTCTTCTTCTTCTTCTTCTTCTTCCTCCTCCTCCTCCTTGACCCCCCCTAGATGGGAGAAGGGTTTCGCCTGTGGTCCATGGCCTCCATGGCGGCGTAGGGGCGAGAGCCCCTCCGAGATTGGATCTGTCTCTCTGTTTCTGCGTTGGCTGATTCTGCCCTTTCACCGTTTCTTAAATTCCCGGAGATCCGTAACTCTGATTGGGCCGAATTTTGGGCACAATTTTTATCCAGATATTGGCTTTCTTGTGGCGAAAGAAGGGCACCAACTGCCTTATGGGGTGGCCACGAGGGCCCAGGGCGCGCCTGACCCCCTGGGACGCGCCCCCTGCCTCGTGGCCCCCTCGGGCATCGTCTCGCGTTGATTCTTCTTCCCAAAAATCACATATATTCCAAAAAAATCTTTGTCAGTTTTTATCCCGTTTGGACTCTTTTTGATATGGGTTTTCTACGAAACAAAAAACATGCAATAAACATGACCTGGCACTGGGCACTGGATCAATATGTTAGTCCCAAAATAGTATAAAAAGTTGCCAAAAGTATATGAAAGTTGTAGAATATTGGCATGGAACAATCAAAAATTATAGATACGATGGAGACGTATCAGCATCCCCAAGCTTAATTCCTGCTCGTCCTCGAGTAGGTAAATGATAGAAAAGATAATTTTTGATGTGGAATGCTACCTAGCATAATCTTGATCATGTAATGTAATCATGGCATGAATATTAAGACACGAGTGATTCAAAGCAATAGTCTATCATTTGGCATTAAGATAATAATACTTCAAGCATACTAATAAAGCAATCATGTCTTTTCAAAATAACATGGCCAAAGAAAGTTATCCCTACAAGATCATATAGTCTGGCTATGCTCCATCTTGACCATACAAAATATTCAAATCATGCACAACCCCGATGACAAGCCAAGCAATTGGTTCATACTTTTGACGTTCTCAAACCTTTTCAACTTCCACGCAATACATGAGCGTGAGCCATGGACATAGCACTATAGGTGTAATAGAATATGATGGTGGAGGTTGTGTGTCGGTGTACTAAAGTAGGGGTACCTTAGTATCCCGAACTTGTGCACGGGCAGTCGCAGCAACCCACGGCAAGGCTTGCCGGGCGACCGCCAAGACCCTCTGTGGTTCCTTTGGGGCCATTCAAGAACAAAGTATCCAAGAGCAAAACAAGGCCTCGGCAAGAGGAGCTTGCCGGGAAGGAGACAAGACCCCGGCAAGAGGAGCTTGCCGGGAAGGAGACGAGGCCCCGGCAAGAGGAGCTTGCCGGGAAGACAACCAAAGCATCTCAAGAAGCTCGCTGCAGCGCACTGCGCGTCCCGACAAGACCCGGTGAGCGACAAGCTCCCGGACGCGACAAGGCAACATCCGCGGCAAGGCACTTGCCGCGGCAAGCTACTACTCCGCAGCCCGCGCTCCAGCTCACCCACCAATGTGTCGCTCTGGGACCGCTCCTGGCGTACGTGGCGGGAGGCTGTGCAGCCGGGGGCATGCGGTGGCAAGCAAGTGCTGACAAGATAGCCATCGTGGCAAACGGTGGCGTTCCTAGCGATCCCTCTCTGTACCGTCTAGGTGACACAGACAGGCATTTAATGCCCTTGTCCCCTGCCGTCAGGGTTAGGTATGATACGACTGTTGTAGGCGGTGGAGCCAACTACCACCTCTTTTACATTTTTACCCCCACCTCTGTTGCCACCTGTCGGTGACCCCTTAGACATATAAAAGGAGGCCCATGCGCAACAGAGAGGGGAGGATGGCCATTCTCACGCTCGGTCTCGCCAGCTGCTGGAGCGTACTGTAGCACTCATCGCTCTCGAGCAAGAACTCAATACAACCACCAAAGCAGGAGTAGGGTTTTACGCATCCGTGCGGCCCGAACCTGGGTAAATCGACCGCTCGCTTGTGCGTTCGCCTCGATCTTCTCTTTGTGCATCCACCGCCCCCTGCCGAACCGAAAGGGGCTCGGTCTGCCGATCCCCATAGGTGTACATGGGATCAGCAACCCCCGACATCTTTGGCGCGCCAGGTAGGGGGTGCGTCGAGGTTGTGCGAACCTGATCCGGCGTTCGCACGAGCCAAATCTTCATCCTCTTCATCAACATGCCGCCGAAGAAGAAGGCTTCGGAGGTAGCCGCTCCGTCTGCGCCAATCCCACCATCGCCAGAGCGAACGACTGGTGGGGTAGGCGCCGGCGGAAGAGCGGGCGACGACGGGGGGACTCATGGTGCTGCCGGGTCCAAGGACAAGGCTGCACCGCACGTCGGCGGCGCGGTCGCCTCCCACAACGACCGCGCGCACTCCAAGACCTCGGCATCCGTACACGCACCGCGCCCGTCCCAGGAGGCGCGGGACCAGCAGCGTCATGGTACCCACGGTACCCTACGTCTGCTGGGCCAAGATCAAGCTGGCGGACCCCGGAGTGCTCAGGACCAGCATACACGCCAACATGCTGGCGTGAGCGTGGCGCGGTCGCTTGGACGAGATGTTGCTCCCTCTAACGTAGTTAGGGGTCCGAGCATATCTCGTTACTCGCACCGTTCGCCGCCGCCGCCCGCCTCTTTGGCAGAGGCTTTGGCACGGAGCTGCCGGTGGTTCTTTGGTCGATCAGAATGACGCCAAATCGAGCCACCGGCCGGACACCTTTTGCTCTAGTCTGTGGAGCAGAAGCAGTTATCCCCACGGAACTCATATACGGGTCACCTCGAGTGCTCGCTTATGATGAGCTTGAGCAAGAGCGGCTGCGTGAAGATGACGCGCTGCTCCTTGAGGAAGATCGTCTTCAGGCTGCTGTACGAGCTGCTCGCTACCAGCAAGCTTTGTGCCGCTACCATAGCCGCAAAGTTAACGCCAGAAGTTTCGAGGAAGGCGACCTTGTTTCTTTGGCGTGATCAGTCCGCCAAGATTTCCAACAAGTTGACGCCGAAGTGGGAAGGCCCTTACCGGGTGAAGCGAGTCACTAGGCTTGGCGCTGTCCGCCTTGGGACCGAAGATGGCGTACCAGTGAGCAACTCCTGGAATATTGAGCATCTTCGCAAGCTTTGCCCGTGAGGCGCGGTTGTCAGACCCTGTTCGGCAACCACCCATTTGTACAAGTCTTGCCGCTGTTGCATGTAATCCTTTGTACAAAGCCGGGCGCAGACCCCGTGCATAAAGATTATGTGCTCAGCACATACCCCCGGTAAGCAAAAAAAATGAGCCACAGGGCTCCATAACTTTATTTTCTCTTCTCTCTTTTCTATTAAGGAAAGCAAGGGTCCCTCACGCACAAGCTTGCCGGGGGGGGGGGGGAGGAGGAGATAATGTGTGGACCGGCCGACGCTCAAGAAGGTTCTGCCTTACCGGGAAAGCAAACAAAAGAAAAAGATAAGTGCCAAAGTTTGAGCAATCAGATTTCCTTTAAGTTTTTAAGTTATTTTCCTTGAACGACTCCGCCTTGTATGGAAAACCTGTGCGCGGAGGAACCGACTCGTGGTTAGCCGCACCCTTACTGTTGTTTCGAGCCCGCTCAACAACTTAAGCGAGCCGCGGCTAGCTGCGACAAGGTTTCTTGTCGACGCGGGCACCAACCAACTCGTAGCTAAGTTGCGCCCTTATTGTTGTTTTGAGTCCGCTCAACAACTTAAGCGAGCCGCGACTAGCTCTGCGATGAGGTTTCTTGCCAACTGTGGCACTGCCAGCGGGCTGCTGATGTTCCGCACTCAGCGCTCGCGGCAGAGGAGCCCGCGCTGACAAGTTCCCTAAAAGTGTAGGGTAAAAGCATACAAGGGAAAGAGTCAAGTAAAGGAAATAACATAGCAATTACTACCCAATATAGAAGTATATTACAGAATAACTTGTCGCAGCTCTAACAGACTGTTTTTCATAACATGATTGACAGTGACAAGGAAAGAAGAAGATAAATGGCCTAGTCTACACGGTCGCCTTCGACCCTCCTGATTCCGCTCACCTTGTCCACAATAGGTGCGACAAGGGCCTTGAGCTCCTCCAGATCAGCATCTGGCAGCAGGCTTCGGAGGAAGTTGTTGAGGCGGAGGCCTGGGTTGCGGAAGGCCACCTTCATCAGCACCTTCTGGAGAGCTCCCGCGCAGATCTTACGCGACTCGTTGGCGAGCTGCTTTGGGAACTGCTCCCGGAGTCGCTGGAGCGCCGTCGCCACGCCCTTGAAGAACAGAGTAAGCTTGGCGCTGGGTTGGAGGTTCTCGTCGGAGGAGTACCTGAGATCCACCATCCCCAACTGCGCCAGCTCCTTGTCGACATCCGTGGCGACGTCCACCAGACCCTCCGTCCAATGTTCCACATCCTCTGACAAAGTCTTCCGGGTGGCGGCGGCCTTCGCCAGCAGCACCTTGCCGGCCTTGACCTCCTTCTTCAGGGCCGTCTCCTGCTCCTTGGCGCCGTACAGAGATTTGGTCAGGGCCGCCAGCTTCCCTTCGAGATCAGCGTTGGAGTTCTTGGCGGCGTCCAGTTCCTTGCCCTTCTCGGCGAAAAGGGCCTGTAGCTCCGAATAGCTGTTGGCGTCCCTCTCACGCTCGAGCTTGAGCGCGGCAAGCTCTTCACCGCTCGCTTTGAGGTCCGCCTCCAGCTGCGTCACCTTCAGCTCCAGCTCAGCCTTGGCGGCCTCGGCAGCTGCGACGGCGTCTTCGGCCTGCTTGACGGCTCCGCCAACCGCTCGCTCGCGCGCGGCAAGTTCCTCCTCGTGGCTGTCGAGGTGGACCTTCCGCTGCACCAAGTCACCCTCCTGCGAAGACAGCTTCTCCGCGGCAAGCCGTTGGCGCTCTTTGACGTCGGCCTTCTCGAGGAGGAAGGCCTGCTGCGCTTCGGCAAGTTGCTCCCGCTCCTTTGCCAGGGAGCGGAGAGCTTCCTGATTGGCGCCTCGGAGCTCTTCTGCGCGCTTCTCGATATCAGCGCCAGCCTTCGCCATGAGTGCTTCGCGGGACTCCAGCTTGGCCTGCCGGGTGCGGTAGAGCGCCACTAGCTTCCGCAGCAGGCGCTCCTCTTCAGGATCACCGCTGCTGCTGCTTGGCGCGTCAACCAGCTTCAGCCCGGCAGAGACAAGCACCTCTCCGTCGAGCATCTCCCCCTCGATCGGCGCCCTGGAGCTTGACGCCCAGGGGAGGCTGATGAAGATGTTCTCACCGGCCTTCAGGTAGATGCCAGGTTGGGGCTCTTCGGAGCCTGCCGCAGCGGCAGCGGCGGAGGAGTCGGTGGTCGGAGTAGCGCCTGGCGCTCCTGTGGACTCCGGGTCGTCAGTACGACCGCCAGACTCCCCGCCCGCCTCCACGGCGGCAGCCCTGGCGGCCTCCTCGCCGGTGCCGGCTGCTTCCTCGGCGGTGGCCTCCGTCTCCATCGGCTCTGCAGCAGATGGATCTGATGGCCGGAAGAGGGGAGAAGATTCAAGCAAAATTCGAGCAAAATCCAAGAGGAAGTTGATTTCTGGTGACTATCTTCCGGCAGAGCTTCCCGAAGCCGCCACCAAGAAGGTCCCCAAGATCGACGCCAAGAATGCTGAGGAGTAGTCTGCTCCGGCAAGCCCCAGGGTTTGTTCCGTTGAAGCAGATTCTCCCGACAAGTTTTGCTTCGGCAAGCTTGGCGGGGAACGTCAAGCTCCGGCAGAGCCACGGGCTCTTGCCGTAGAAGCGGACGTTCCCGCAGCAGCAGATGTGCCTTTAGTCCTTGTTGTCGAGCCACAGGCTCCAAAATGGGTGCAGCAGATTGTCCGTTTCCTTCAGACAGGAGAGCTTCCCGAGGAACCAGAAGAAGCGGAAAGAGTAGCCCGGCAGTCTAGTATGTACCAGTTTGTCGACAACACACTGTGCAGAAGAAGACTCAATGGTGTGAAATTGAAGTGTATTCCTCGAGAAGATGGACAGAAGCTGTTGGTAGAGATACATGGAGGCATATGTGGTCACCACATTGGCGCGAGAGCTCTTGTCGGAAAAGCATTTCGGCAAGGCTTCTTCTGGCCGACAGCCCTCCAGGATGCAACTTCACAAGTAACCAAGTGTGAAGCGTGCCAGTTCCATTCCAAGCAGATACACCAGCCAGCTCAAGCTCTCCAGACGATCCCTTTATCCTGGCCATTCTCGGTCTGGGGGCTCGATATCCTCGGCCCCTTTCCCCGAGCTGTCGGGGGCTTTGAGTACTTGTACGTCGCAATCGACAAGTTCACAAAGTGGCCGGAAGTGGAACCAGTGAGGAAGGTGATAGCACAGTCAGCAGTCAAGTTCTTCAGGTCAATTGTCTGCCGTTTCGGAATCCCCAACAGGATAATCACCGACAACAGTACATAGTTTATGAGCCGCATCTTCATGCAGTACGTCCAAGATCTTGGCGCCAAGGTCTGCTTCGCTTCTGTTGCTCACCCGAGAAGCAACGGCCAAGTGGAGAGGGCAAATGCTAAAGTGCTGCGCGGGCTCAAGACCAGGACTTTCGACAGGCTGCACAAGTGCGGACGCAACTGGATCGAGGACCTGCCGGTGGTTCTTTGGTCGATCAGGACGACGCCAAATCGAGCCACTGGCCAGACACCCTTCGCTCTAGTCTATGGAGCGGAGGCAGTTATCCCCACGGAACTCGTATACGGGTCACCTCGAGTGCTCGCTTATGATGAGCTTGAGCAAGAGCAGCTGCGGCAAGATGACGCGCTGCTCCTTGAGGAAGATCGTCTTCAGGCTGCTGTGCGAGCTGCTCGCTACCAACAAGCTTTGCGCCGCTATCATAGCCGCAAAGTTAACGCCAGAAGTCTCGAGGAAGGCGACCTTGTTCTTCGGCGCGTTCAGTCCGCCAAGAATTCCAACAAGTTGACGCCGAAGTGGGAAGGCCCTTACCGGGTGAAACGAGTCACCAGGCCTGGCGCTGTCCGCCTAGAGACCGAAGATGGCGTACCAGTGAGCAACTCCTGGAATATCGAGCATCTTTGTAAGTTTTACCCGTAAGGCGCGGTTGTCGGACCCTGTCCGGCAACCACCCTTTTGTACAAGTCTTGCCGCTGTTGCATGTAATCCTTTGTACAAAGCCAGGCGCAGACCCTGAGCACAAGTAAATGAAGCGCTGGCGCCCAGAGTTATAGCATGCATGCTAGGTCGAGTTGGGTCCTTGGTTAGGGTTGATAGTGCTTAACAGCGGCTAACCCCTAACTTAGAGGTCGAGTGTGCGTCCCTTTGCCTTTCTTTCATTTCCTTTGATTCGCAGGGCTCGCATATCCTTGCCGGACCGCCTGGGCACGAAAAGGAGAAGAATGACGTGCCAGCATCTGGGCCCCGGCAAGCCAGTGTTGCCGGGGGCCGCAAGTACCAAGGTTCACCCACGGCAAGCCAGAGTTGCCGGGGGCTGCAATATCAGATAAGTCTTTCATCCCTCTTCATGCATTCTCTTATGGACTGGGGAATACGAGACCTCGTTTCTTCCCGAAAACTACCGTGCTCCCTTAGCTCTAGGCCCTAGGGCTCGTTCCTGGGGCCAAGTTTTGGTCGTAGTCGCAGCAGGAAAGGGATAAAACGAGGGGCCGCACCCGCCTCGTCCCTGCCTCCGTCAAAAGCGTGAGAAAGGTCGAGCGACGTGGGAAGACAGCAGGGCATGTTGCCGGGGAAGGAGTGTCTATCGGAAAGATACCAAGGATTTGCTCCTTGACGTGGGTTCTACCCGCGAGACAAATGACCCGGCAAACATCCCCTTTTCATTAAAAAAACATTCCACGCAGGTACAGTCCATAGAGGATGAAAAACATGAAAGAGAGGATTACAAGTTTTAAATGCAACTAAGGCCCGAAGGCTTACAAATTAAAAAGATAAGATGCCCGTAATCCTTTTCTTGTCCCTCTCTTCAGGAGGTAGGTCAAGGAGGCGAGAAGGGCAAAAGGGGCGCCTAGGCGAGCTACGGGTGCCAGAAGACACCAAGAGAACATCCCGGGGGTCGTCCGAAGGCTGGACGGTGACGGCGGCGCCGGAAGCAGGGCTCGAAGACGAGGCGGCAGGACGTCAGCACGCTGTCGAGGGCACCACGCCCTCGTACTCTGTCTTGACGGCCTTGCCGCCAGCCCTCTTCCTCTTCTGCAGCCTCACTACGCCAGCCGCCCAAGGAGACGACCCCGGGGAGTTCAAGGAGCTGGCGACACGGATGATGGGGTCGCCGGTGCCGCACGGAGCGGCGCCCGACACCTAGTCGGACCCGTCGTCCTGCCGCCCGCTACCCTCGTCGTCGTTGTCGCTCCCCTCCTCGTCACTCTCGCTCGAGGAGGGGCCTTCGCTATCGGAGGAGCTGTCCACGCAGCACTTCGCCCGAGTGCGGAAGCACCCAAAGACCTTGACGGAGAGGAGATCGCCCTCCATCAACTCAAAATGGAGGGTGAGCCCCGCCGTCAAGCTGTGGATACGGGCGAACGTCTTCCACCCTCGACCAAGATACATCACACCGGGGGCTGGGACTTCAACGCGGACTCGCGTGCCGCTGATCCCACAGCCCCTCATGTGCAGTCTCAGTGTCTTGGGCGGGTCCAACTCCATCGCACCCGCAAACGGAGCTGGGACTCGGAGTCGACGACGAGGCGCCCGGCGCAGCCTGACGAAGAACTCGCAGGGGTCGTCCCCAACATGGACCCCCGTGGGAAGAGGAGCCGCCGGCGGAGGCGAAGCCGGCGCATCGCCCTGTCCACCTCTTCCCCGAGCGCCGCGGCCTCGTCCTCGACCTCGTCCACGACCTCGCCCCCTCCCTCTTCCCCTTATGGCTGGCTCCGCCACCACGGGTGCGGGAGAGGGAGGGATGCGCTGTCTGGCGGCGACCCTCGCCGCCACTGATGAAGGACCAGGGTTCCCTTTCTCCATGGCGAATGAGAGAAAGGGGAGCAGGAGCTGAAGGAAGGAGAAGATGAGAGAATGCGGGCTTCCGTCCTCCCCTCCCGCTCTTTATAAAGGAGCGAGGTGGGGACTCGGCCGCCCCGCTCAGCGAATCAAGACGCGGGAAGGCAGGGAGCTGGGGCCGACCCGCTGCCTCGACCCACGACGGCCCCGTTTCCCGCCTCCGTCGTCCGCGACCCCAAGTGCATGGGAGCCGCGTGGCAGGCGTGCAGAACCGAGGCGACGGATGGGGCGGCCTCTCCCCACCCCGTGATCATGGGGAGTGGGCACCTCGAAAACCGCCCATGATCTCTCCCACGATGCCGCATTTGACGCATGCCGTGCGGGGAGGGCGCAGTGGATGCGGAGTGAGTTATGGCGTGACCTAGGTCGCGCGTGCCCATGCACTGTTTTGGGCCTGGCCCAATAGTGCTCGGCATCGTGTATGGCCCAGGCCCGGGGGCTCCTGTCGGTGTACTAAAGTAGAGGTACCTTAGTATCCCGAACTTGTGCACGGGCAGTCGCAGCGACCCGCGGCAAGGCTTGCCGGGCGACCGCCAAGACCCTCCGTGGTTCCTTTGGGGCCATTCAAGAACAAAGTATCCAAGAGCAAAACAAGGCCCCGGCAAGAGGAGCTTGCCGGGAAGGGGACAAGACCCCGGCAAGAGGAGCTTGCCGGGAAGGAGACGAGGCCCTGGCAAGAGGAGCTTGCCGGGAAGGAGACGAGACCCCGGGAAGAGGAGCTTGCTGGGAAGACAACCAAAGCATCTCAAGAAGCTCGCTGCGGCGCACTGCGCGTCCCGACAAGACCCGGTGAGCGAGAAGCTCCCGGACGCGACAAGGCAACATCCGCGGCAAGGCGCTTGCCGCGGCAAGCTACTACTCCGCAGCCCGCGCTCCAGCTCACCCACCAACGTGTCGCTCTGGGACCGCTCCTGGCGTACGTGGCGGGAGGCTGTGCAGTCGGGGGCATGCGGTGGCAAGCAAGCGCTGACAAGATAGCCATCATGGCAAACGGTGGCGTTCCTAGCGGTCCCTCTCTGTACCGTCTAGGTGACACAGACAGGCATTTAATGCCCTTGTCCCCTGCCGTCAGGGTTAGGTATGATACGACTGTTGTAGGCGGTGGAGCCAACTACCACGTCTTTTACATTTTTACCCCCACCTCTGTTGCCACCTATCGGTGACCCCTTAGACATATAAAAGGAGGCCCATGCGCAACAGAGAGGGGAGGACGGCCATTCTCACGCTCGGTCTCGCCAGCTGCTGGAGCGTACTGTAGCACTCATCGCTCCCGAGCAAGAACTCAATACAACCACCAAAGCAGGAGTAGGGTTTTACGCATCCGTGCGGCCCGAACCTGGGTAAACCGACCGCGTCGCTCGTGCGTTCGCCTTGATCTGCTCTTTGTGCATCCACCGCCCCCTGCCGAACCGAAATGGGCTCGGCTCGCCGATCCCCATAGGTGTACGTGGGATCAGCAACCCCCGACATTGTGTGGAGAAGACAAAAAGGAAGAAAGTCTAACATCGACGCGGCTAATCAATGGGCTATGGAGATGCCCATCAATTGATGTCAATGCGAGGAGTAGGGATTGCCATGCAACGGATGCACTAAGAGCTATAAGTGTATGAAAGCTCAAACTGAAACTAAGTGGGTGTGCATCCAACTTGCTTGCTCATGAAGACCTAGGGCATTTGAGGAAGCCCATCGTTGGAATATACAAGCCAAGTTCTATAATGAAAATTCCCACTAGTATATGAAAGTGATAACTCAAGAGAATCTCTATATGAATAACATGGTGCTAGTCTGAAGCACAAGTGTGGTAAAAGGATAGTAACATTGTCCCTTCTCTTTTTTTTTGTAGGCTTCTTTGGCCTCTATCTTTGGGGGGGGGCTTCTTTGGCCACTTTTATTTTGATCATGGGATAATGTTCTAATAATGATGATCATCACACTTTTATTTACTTACAACTCAATATTATAACTCGATACTAGAACAAAGATATGACTCTATATGAATGCCTCCGGCGATGTACCGGGATGTGCAATGATCTAGCGTAGCAATGACATCAAAAAATGGACAAGCCATGAAAACATCATGCTAGCTATCTTACGATCATGCAGAGTAATATGACAATAAATACTCAAGTCATGTATATGATGATGATGGAAGTTGCATGGCAATATATCTAGGAATGGCTATGGAAATGCCATAATAGGTAGGTATGGTGGCTGTTTTGAGGAAGATATAAGGGGGCTTATGTGTGACAGAGCATATCATATCACGGGGTTTGGATGCACCGGCGAAGTTTGCACCAACTCTCGAGGTGAGAAAGGGCAATGCACGGTACCGAGAAGGCTAGCAATGATGGAAGGGTGAGAGTGTGTATAATCCATGGACTCAACATTAGTCATAAAGAACTCACATACTTACTGCAAAAATCTATTAGTCATCAACACAAAGTACTATGCGCATGCTCCTAGGGGGATATATTGGTAGGAAAAGACCATCGCTCATCCCCGACCGCCACTCATAAGGAAGACAATCAATAAATACCTCATGCTCCAACTTTGTTACATAACGGTTCACCATACGTGCATGCTACGGGAATCACAAACCTCAACACAAGTATTTCCACAATCCACAACTACCCACTAGCATGACTCTAATATCACCATCTTTATATCGCAAAACTATTGCAAGGAATCAAACATATCATATTCAGTGATCTACAAGTTTTATGTAGGATTTTATGACTAACCATGTGAATGACCAGTTCCTGTCATCTCTCTAAATAGATATAAGTGAAGCAAGAGATTTTAATCCTTTCTACAAAAGATATGTCCACGCTCTAACAAATATAAGTGAAGAAAAAGAGCATTCTACAAATGGCGGTTTTCTATGTGAAGAGAAACACGCAATCCAAACTTCAAAAGATATAAGTGAAGCACGCGAAGCATTCTATAAAGCCATACTCAAAAAATATAAGTGAAGTGCAATGAGCATTCTATAAATCAACCAAGGACTATCTCAACTGGCATGGTGCATAAAAGAAAAGTGAAAACTAACTGCGAAAGACGCTCCAAGATTTACGCATATCATGTGACGAATAAAAATATAGCTCCAAGTAAAATTACCGATGATTGTTAGAAGAAAGAGGGGATGCCTTCCGGGGTATCCCCAAGCTTGGTTGCTTGGAAGTCCTTGAATAATTTCTTGGGGTGCCTCGGGCATCCTGTAACGCCCTCGATGCGGCTATATGTCCCACGTGTCGAAGCACGACTTAGAGGCATAACCGCATTGAAAGCAATGTCACAAGTGAGGTAATCTTCACACAACCCTTGTAATACATAAGGGAAAAGATACATAGTTGGCTTACACTCGCCACTTCACACAATACATGAATAAAGCATTACATCATCCAGATACAATCAGGGTCCGACTATGGAACCAAAATAAAAGAAGACTACCCCAAATGCTACACAGATCCCCGATCATCCCGACTGGGCTCCACTACTGATCAACTGGAAATGGAACAACATAAAGGACAAGATCTTCATCGAGCTCCTCCTGAGCTTGGTTGCGTCATCTGCACGATTCAACGGCACCTGCAAGCTGGTTTTGGAAGTATCTGTGAGTCATGGGGACTTAGCAATCTCACACCCTCGCGATCAAGACTATTTAAGCTTATGGGTAAGGTAAAGGGTATGAGGTGGATCTGCAGCAAGCGACTAGCATATATGGTGGCTAACATACGCAAACGAGAGCGAGAAGAGAAGGCAAAGCATGGTCGATAAAAGTATGATCAAGAAGTGATCCTAGAACAACCTACGTCAAGCATAACTCCAACACCGTGTTCACTTCCCAGACTTCGCCGGAAAGAGACCATCACAGTTACACACGCGGTTGATGTATTTTAATTAAGGTCAACTTTAGGTTTTCTACAACCGGACGTTAACAAATTCCCATCTGCCCATAACCACGGGCACGTCTTTCGAAAGTTCAAATCCCTATAGGGGTGTCCCAACTTAGCCCATCACAATCTCTCACGGTCAACGAAGGATATTCCTTCTAGCGGGAAGACCCGATCAGACTCGGAATACCGGTTACAAGACATTTCGACAATGGTAAAACAAGTCCAGCAAAGCCACCCAGATGTGCCGACAAATCCCGATAGGAGCTGCACATATCTCGTTCTCAGGGCACACCGGATGAGCAAGACGTCGGGCGGGCCAGCCCAGAGTTGCCCCTGGTAGCTCCGGACATCGCTCAGTTGGACCAACACTTAGAGAAGCACTGGCCCGGGGGGGGGGGGGGGGGGGGTTAAAATAAAGATGACCCTTGAGCCGGCCGACTCAAGGGAAAGAAAAAAAGGCTAGGTGGCAAATGGTAAAACCAATGTTGGGCCTTGCTGGAGGAGTTTTATTCAAGGCGAACTGTCAAGGGGTTCCCATTATGACCCAACCGCGTAAGGAACGCACAATCTAGGAACATGACACTGATATGACGGAAACTAGGGCGGCAAGAGTGGAACAAAACACCAGGCATAAGGCCGAGCCTTCCACCCTTTACCAAGTATATAGATGCATTAATTAAATAAGAGATATTGTGATAACCCAGCAAAATCCATGTTCCAAACATGGAACAAGCTTCAATCTTCACCTGCAACTAACAACGCTATAAGAGGGGCTGAGCAAAGCGGTAACATAGCCAAACAATGGTTTGCTAGGACAAGGTGGGTTAGAGGCTTGGCTCAACAATATGGGAGGCATGATGAGCAAGTGGTAGGTATCGCAACATAGGCATAGCAAAAGAGTGAGCAACTAGCAAGCAAAGATAGAAGTGATTTCGAGGGTATGGTCATCTTGCCTGAAATCCCGCAAGGAAGAAGAACGAGTCCATGAAGAAGACAAACGGACATAGACGAACGGGTCCTCACAAACGCGACGTTACCAGAACCAACCCGAAGAAGCAAACACCGGAAAGAAGCACACAACATAGTAAACAAACCACACATGAACATGGTATGATATGCGGGATGCGATATGCGATGCATATGCAAGATTTGACGAGGAATGATTGAACCTGGCCTCAACTTGGAAATCCAAGAGTGCCACTGGAAAGATGAGGTGATTTCGGTTGAAATCGATATAAAGATCACCGGAATCGGATGCACGGTTTGGAAATGGCAAGCAAAACAAATATGCCACCGGTCTGTAATAAACAGCAAGTAGCCACCTAAATGCTTCAAGATAATTATGCTATAGCATTCAAACATGGCAACAAAATACATGGCAGGGATCCACTCATGATGCTTAACAAAAGATGAACAGTGAGCTATAGCCAAATCATCCATTAACAGGTTCAAACAAGCATGGAAAAAGTGCAATTGATAAACAGGTTTCAGACTTAGTGAAATTAACACTAGTCTGGAATTTCAGATGAGGTAGCACACTTTGGAGCATGAAAACTAGATGCTACAGGAACTTAACATGGCAAAGCAAGGCATGACATGAAGCTACTCAAAGAGCTTAACAAAAGTCCCTTAGTGACCTTGAGCCAAAAGGGATCAGAAAATACAATTGCAAGCATGTGAACATGGCAAAAACATAATTAGATCTCAGACTTAGTGAAAAACTGGAGCATGCAAATCAGATATCAAGTAGGCATGTTTACGAGCTCGATGCACTCACTACAGAGCAAGGCATGACAAACTAAGCGTACCCCCATCAAGAATACATATTATATAAGGTAGATATGGCAAGAACAACAACATAGCATGTACGGATCAACAACAACATCCTCGGCAAAATCGCTAACAAGTAGACAATCTGCCCAGATTCACGAAATAGCAAAAGTAGAGCTCGATTGACTCAAGCTAGGGTGCTCCATAATTGCAAACAAAGACATGGATGGATAGAGCACTACAAGATTAACAAATCATCCTTACTGATCATCCTCAAAAGAGGCACAGATCACTAGGAAACAACATGAACATATGGCATATTGATAAAAACAGATCAAGGACTTAGTGGAATTGCAAAGTCCCTGAAATCAGCATTAACGAATGCACCACTTTGCAAGCTTGTGCTAGTCACCACACACATCACAAAAATACATGGCAAGCACCTCTGTAAAGATGGCAAAGCATATAACAAAACACGTGTAGAGCTCAGGAGCATATCATGCACACATTAATCATGGCAAAAATGACTAATAGCTATTTGGTGCAACAGATCCGACAATTAACTCAAATAGCTCTCTCCCAACAGCATTTCAGGCATCAAGATGAGCTCAAATGAAAATGATGCAATGAGATGAAATGATGTACTCTCTGAGGCGAACATTTTGATATGCTAGACGCCCAAAACGGACCTACGGATGATGAATTATGACACGATGAACATGGGCATTTGAAACATGAAAATCTCGGGGACTTAGTGAAATTTATACCTCCGGAGAAAGTCAACGGGACGGAGCGGTGCGGGACGGCTCGGTGCAGATCTGAGATGGGCGTTTGGATGCCGGAACTGGTGGATCTCATCCACCCGGGCGGATATTGCCGGAGAATGGCCGAAGTTGGCGGGGGTGGCCAGATCTGAGGCGAGGACGAGCTCCGGTGGCCGGAGCTGGTGCAACCGCGGCGCGGGGAGGCCATGGCAGCGGGCGGCGCAGCGGGGAACGGCGGCTTGAGGCGCGTCGGTCTTCGGCGGCGGCGGAGCACGCCGGGCGGCGCGGGCGTGCGGCAGTTCCTCGGGCAGCGCGGCGGGAAGATGGGCGGCGGCGTCGAGCAGAGACGCGAGGAGTCGAGCGGCGGTCGCCTCCGGCAGGCGGCGGCGACGAGATGGGCTCGGGGGCCCGATCCGGGCCCTGGCGGGCCGGGCGTGGTGCGGGAGGAGAGATAGGGTGGCGAGATGACATGGCGGCGGGGGATTGGCTGAGGAGGCAACGCGGACATGTCCGGCGGCGACAGAGATTTGTCCGGGCGCGAGGAGGATGAAGCTAGGGTTAGGTCTGCACGAGAATTTCGGAGGGAGACACATATATATAGGTAGAGGGAGCTAGGAGACTCCAAAAGAGGTGCGGTTTTCAGACACACGATCGTGATCGAACATTCCAGATGATGGAGAGGGTTTTGGTGGGTTTTGGGCCAAATTGGAGGGGTGTTGGGCTGCAACACACACGAGGCCTTCTCGGTCCCTCGGTTAACC
This sequence comes from Triticum monococcum, assembly GCA_034509565.1. Lineage (NCBI taxonomy): Eukaryota > Viridiplantae > Streptophyta > Magnoliopsida > Poales > Poaceae > Triticum > Triticum monococcum. The sequence continues at coordinate 188,194,866 of CM067846.1, forward strand.
GTTGGAGTATCAAACGAAATCCAAATGGTACGAAACTTGACAGGCGGTCTACCGGTAGTAAACCCAGGCCGCTTGACAAGTCTCGGTCCAATCCAGAAATGTTTAACCCACGCACACGAAAAGAGGTAGAAAGGGACACCGGGTGACATAGGAGCGCCGGATTGCAAAACGGACAACGGAGAAAATGCTCAAATGCATGAGACGAACATGTATGCAAAAGAAATGGACATGATGACATGATATGCAATGCATGACACGCAAGCAATGACAAGGCAACAACAGCGAATAACTGGACGACACCTAGCACATCGGTCTCGGGGCGTTACACATCCCCAAGCTTGGGCTCTTGCCACTCTTTATTCCTTCATCCATCGTGATCTCTCACAAAACTTGAAAGCTTTAATCACACAAAAACTTAACAGAAAGTTCGGTAAGATCCGTTAGCATAATAAAGCAAATCGCTACTCTAAATATTGTTGCAAACCAATTCATATTTTGTTTTTTCATTGTAGCTACTGTAATATAACTTTTACATGGCTTAATCCACTTATAGAAATCGATAGTTTCATCAAAACAAGCAAACTATGCATCAAAAACATAATCTGTCTAAAACAGGACAGTTTGTAGTAATCTGAACATTCACCATACTTCTTTTACTTCAAAAATTCTGAAAAATAGGAAAAATAAACAATTTGTATAGAAAGACAGTGCAAAAAGTTTTAGAACCGTTTTATGTTCCAGTAAAAAAAAAGTAAAATCGCGCACTACAGCCAAAGTTTCTATTCTGCACCACACAAGCCAACAAACAATGTAAACATCCTAAAGGCAAATCTTGGCACATTATTTTTATAATACAATGGAATTGTAAAAGGGGATAACTATTTTTGTTGAAAAGTTTCTGTAATCAAGATTCACAAAGTTTCCGTAAGCATGAACAAAGTTCAAGGAGCTCCCCTGTTCAACAATGCTTGTCTCTCTCACTTTCACTTTCCTTTTTGAAAAGTTTTGGGTTCCCCACTTTATTTTTTGTTTTTAAACTATATAAAAGCAATCAACAGAAATAAATGACTCTCTAAAACTTCCAGGTTGTCTCCCTGGCAGCGCTTTCTTTAAAGCCATTAAGCTAGACATAAGGTGCTCAAGTAATGAATCCACCCGGATCCCAAGGTATATCAAAGCCAATTTTAATTAACAATGATTTGTGATTTAGTAGTGAGAACATAGCAACATATATCATGTAATGATGAAGTCTAACTCTCTTCCTATGCATCGGCATGTCATAAAAGAACAATTCATTCACACATAGTAAAGGCCAATGCATAGTATAAACAGTTTCTTGCAATTTTATCATATTGGAAACATGGAGAGGCGGAGATGTAGTTCCTCTCTCATAATAATTGCAAGTAGGAGCAGCAAGCACATGCATATTATATCTATCAAAATCATCATGTGTGGTAGTGAAACGCAACCCATCAGTATAATCCTTAATAAGGGCAAACTTCTCCGATATAGTGTAATCGGGAGAATTCAAAAAGATAATAGGACTATCATGCGTGGGTGCAATAGCAACAATTTCATGTTTAATATAAGGAACTATAGCAAGTTCATCTCCATAAGCATAATTCATATTGGCATATTGGCCACAAGCATAGCAAGCATCAAGTTCATCAAAAAGGGATATTTCAAACCAATCAATAGGATCATAGCAATTATCACGACATTCATCCTTCGGTAAGAACGAAGAGACATTAAATAATATATGAGTTGGAGAGTTACTCTAATCAGAAGGTGTGCATGGGTAGCTAATCCGATCTTCCTCCTTTTGTTCTTAGCTCTCCTCATCATCTTTTTTATCCAATGAGCTCACAGTAACATCAATTCCTTCTTCCATAGACTCCTGCAAAATATTAATCTCTTCTTGGACAGCGGAGGAATCCTCAATATTTGGTTTAACATAGGCATTAGAAGCATAATTATCATAACAATATTTAAGTATGGCAAAATTTTCAGATTTGTAAAGAGTAGCATCATACTTTCCATTCAAAGAAGCAATTTCATAAGCACCCTTAAAAGCAACAAATTCTTCAATTTATTGAACATCATAGTAATTATAAACACCCTTAGCTTACGAAGATATGATTCCATTATCACTAAACTCACATTGGTAGGGAAGGTGTTTCTTAGGGTCTTCAGAACAACAAGTAAAATCATATATTTCACATAAATTCCAAGCATAGCATTGCAAACGATGAATTTGATCCAGTAAAAGTTTCCCTTTTTCAGATATGTGGTGTCGCACATAAAACTCATGCTCATCTAAAGATTTGCCCTCAACTAAGCTAGTTGGGGTTTCAGCCCGAGCACATAGGGACCGAAGATGATCCAAGTAAAAAGCTTCAGTAGTGTGATAGATTTTGAGTGGTTCTTCAACTATTGGTTCAGTAGGTACCGCTATTTTTTTTGGTATTTTGCATTTTCTACCCATAACTAAAGATAGAAAACAAGAGCACAAAATAAAAACTACTTAGTGATAAAGCAAACAAGCACACACGAGAATATTCACCCCACGCTATAATTCCTCGGCAATGGTGCCAGAAAAAGGTCTTGATAACCCACAAGTATAGGGGATCAATTGTAGCCTCTTTCGATAAGTAAGAGTGTCGAACCCAACGAGGAGCTAAAGGTAGAACAAATATTCCCTCAAGTTCTATCGACCACCGATACAACTCTACGCACACTTAATGTTCGCTTTACCTAGAACAAGTATGAAACTAGAAGTACTTTGTAGGTGTTGTTGGATAGTGAAAGTGCGTTATATCGACTAGAGGGGGGGGGGGTGAATAGGCGATTTTTATGAAATTCTTCAAAACATGGAAGTTTCGAAGACAAACGATAGAAATAAACCTATTACCATGCAGCGGAAGTTAGACTACACTAGATAAACCATAGTCATGTATTCAATGAAGTGAAAGGACAATGACTAATAGTAGCTAGGTAGTAAGGATCAGGCAGGAAGATATTAAGAAGCCAAACGGATCACACAGTCACTCAGTGAAGACAAAAGATAGAGCAAACATACAATGACTTCACACAGAGTAACAGTAAGTAAAGAGAGGGGAAGGATGAAACCAGTGACTCGTTGAAGACAAAGATTTGTTGGACCAGTTCCAGTTGCTGTGACAACTATACGTCTGGTTAGGGCGGCTAGGTATTTAAACCAAAGGACACACAGTCCCGGACACCCAGTCCTGAACACGCAGCTCAGGACACCCAGTCCTCACTGTATTCCCCTTGAGCTAAGGTCACACAGACCTCGCCCAATCACTCTGGTAAGTCTTCAAGGTAGACTCCCAAACCTTCACAGACTTCGTTCACCGGCAATCCACAATGTCTCTTGGATGCTCAGAACGCGACGCCTAACCGGCTAGAGGATGCACAGTCCTCAAGTGTAATAAGTCTTCAGATCACTCAGACAAGAAGACTTAAGTGATGCCTAATTCTCTTTGGCTCTGGGTGGTTAGGGCTTTATCCTCGCAAGGAATTCTCTCTCAAAGGCTTCGAAGTGGGTTTCTCTCAAACGACAAAAGCCGTACTCTGAATCTGAGCAGCCAACCGTTTATGGTTGTAGGGGGTGGGCTATTTATAGCCACTAGGCAACCCGACCTGATTTGTCCGAAATGACCCTGGGTCACTAAGGAACTGACACGTGTTCCAACGGTCAGATTTCAAACTCACATGGCAACTTTACTTGGAGTACAAGCAAAGCTAACTTGTCCGACCCTGGACAAGATTTGCTCTCATAGTCTTCACTCGAAGACATAGGTTTTTGTTTAAGCATCACTTCAGTCATTCTGACTGGTTCTCTTGGACCCCACTTAACAGTACGGCGGTTCCTATGACTCAACACAGAAGAAAAAGAACTACGAAAGATCTAAGTCTTCGAGCTCCATAGGCTTCATGCGGTGTCTTCTCTTGTCATAGTCTTCAATGTGAATATCTTCATATACCACCTTTGACATCAATGTCTTCATACATTTTTAGGGGCCATCTCTGGTGGGAAAACTGAATCAATGAGGGACTTCTACCTGTGTTATCCTACAATTCTCACAAACACATTAGTCCCTCAACTAGGTTTGTCGTCAATACTCCAAAACCAACTAGGGGTGGCACTAGATGCACTTACAATCTCTCCCTTTTTGGTGATTGATGACAAACTAGTTGAAGTTTTCAACGGGGAATATAATGTGTGAAATTGTAAAGGATAAGGAATTGTCTTCATAAGTTACAAGGGCTCCCCCTGAAGATGTGCATATAAGTAATTTGCTTTTGGAATGCAAATGCACATGGCAGGTTGTGTTTGTGGAGATCCACTTCAACTTATGATGACAATCCACTATGCATGTGAAAGTATGTGAAGATAATGACATGCATAATGGAAAATGGACGTCTGCAGAATGATCTAAGTGCGGAATTTATCGTCGCGCATGCGGAATTTATCATCGCAACACAAGGTAGCAAATAGGTAGCAGACGACCATCAAGTTTAAGTGTTACAACTCAAAGAACCAAATGTTTGAAAATGAGAGTTGTAAGCACGAAGCAAAATATAAAACACCCTCCCATATGGACTCGCTTGAAGACTATCAAACTCATATGCTTCTCCCCCTTTTGTCAGTAAGGACCAAAAAGGTTTGAAGACATAGAGCCTCTACTCGTTCCCATGAGGAGTAGGTGAAGCAGCAGGGTCGTTGATGGTGTTTGGCGGTGCAGACGAGCTTGGAGCAGTGTCGACGTGTGTTGAAGGAGGCGGCAAAGAAGTAGCATCGTCTTCATCCTCGATCACTCTGGCATTCACGATTGCAGTAGAGGAAGAGAACTCAGAGTCTTCAAGTGATGGAGTTCGTTGCAGCACAGCCCTGCGAGGAGGTGTGGAGTCAAACTTGAAGCGCTCAGTGAAGCCATCCTCTTGCAGATCATCTTCAGAACACAGCAGCGTCAGCCCTTTCCATGTGCGTCGAGATGTTTCATGAGCAACAAAGGCGTTCTTGGAGGCAAGATTGTGAATGCGATTAACATCCACCAAGAGGCTTTGCATTTGACACTTTAGCCAGTCATGATGCCTATCCTGTTTCTGATGAAGGGCCACCAGAAGCTCTCGGTCATTGAGGACACGGGTGCGCTTCTTGGGTCGTTGAGCAATGGTGCTATCCGTGGCTTCAGTAAGAGCAGGATGCGGTGCATGGGTAGTGCCAGCCAAAGGATACACACGTGTTACTGCTTCAACGCCTTCAACGTTCTGAGAGAAACTTTGATGCTCTGCATTCTGAAGACTTAGAGGTTCCTTGGCAGGCTCAGGATATATGGCTTCAATAGATATATCCACATCAGGCAAAAAGATCCGATGATTGCGGGCAGATGGCTGATATGAGATAGCAGAGTGAAGTTTGATCAGCCGCATCACCCAAGGGGCGTAGAACTTCAACCCGAACAGATCAGAGCCAGATGCAGCAAGTTGGTGAATGAAGAAATCCTGTGTATTGAAGCATTTTCCATGAAGAATATAGAAGACCAAAGTCTTCATTGCACCTTCCAGCTGGGCGGGAGAATGTCCTTTGATTGGCCAGAGAGTTCGCCTTATGATATGATAAATGGTCCTTGGCAGATACTCAAGGTCTTCAACAAAGAACGCCGTGGGATAAGCAGCATCTTGGGGCAATGGCTTCATCATACTGAGCATCTGACTCATATTGGGTTCAATCTTCTGAAAGATGCTCTCAACAGCTTCACTGTGAAGCTGACAGCCATGCTCATAGAGATCGCCAGGAGTGGGCAAGCCAGTGAGCTCAATGATGTCAAAGGCTTTGGCTTTGTGATGAACTTTTCCAGTCATCCACTCCAGGACCCAAGTCTTTGGATCTCTGTTATACCCGCGGATGTGAAGTGTGGCATAGAACTGGAGCAGCAACTCTTCATTCCAATGCTCTTGGTCAGTGACGAATGGCAGCAGCCCAACTTCCTTGAAGCAATCCAAAGCTTCTTCCAGACAGGGCAGACCAGCTATAGCTTCAATGTCAAGGCGCTTGTGTGGGAAGATGCGACCTTGGTTGTAAAGAATGCATGAGTAATAGCTTCGCTGTTGATAGCTCCAGAACCGATCAAATGATATTCTTTCCCTGGAGTAGGGGTTCCTGGAGCTATTGAAGAATGTGTTGTCTGCTCTGAAGCCATTGATGTTGAAGGAGCCAGGTGCTGATGCAGGACCTGGTAACCTGGGCAATCTTGGGATTGGCTTCTGGACCTGAGGCCTGTGGTCAACATGATAGTCGAATTGGGGACCGGCAGCAGACGCAGGAACAGAAGCAGCAGGATCAGTGGCTTCGCTGACTTCTGGTGCTGTTGGGGGTGAGGGCTCCACATTAGCTTCAGCCATGACGGCATCAGTGGCTTTGGTGGTGTTGGTGGTGGCAGCCTCTAGATTTTCAACCTCCACTTGATGAGCTGGAGGGTCGGTCACGATCACGTTCTCCTCGAGAACCGCTTCTTGGTGGGGCAGGGGAGTAGCAGCTTGTGGAACTTCTTCTTCCGCGGCTGATGCAGCCGGATTGTCTTCAACAGAGACTTGAGGCCTTGGACCTTTGCGAAGCCTGCGCAACGCGGGCGACGCTTGTGGAGCTGGAGTGGGCTGGGCCTCATAGTCTTCTTCCTCTTGTGGGCGATCCGCCCATGAAGCATCCTGTGCCATTGGCGTCAGTGGACGACCAATGCTGATGAGTTCGCTGTTTTCAAGATGAGGAAGAACTGCACCATCTTCTACATGGTCATGTTAACCAATGTCTTCCGCAGTGATGGGATTAGCTGCTGGAAAGTCTTCAGCTTCATGAGCCTCTTTGGAAGCAGGCTCATGGATTGTCAGTTGGTGTTCAGCTTCAGGATAGACCATTGAAATGGGTTCAACTATCAAAGGCTCTGTGAGAGCAGCCCGTTCCTTCTTGGTCTTTCGTTTCTTCTTGGAGGGGGTAGTAGGAGAGGCTTCAGGATGTTTCCTCTTCCTGGCTTCAGCCTCAGCAGTCCTTGTCTTCTTGAGCTCTGAAGCGGTTAACCGGCTTTTTGGCTTCGAGCCAGTCAATCTAGTTGGGAAGACAATCGGAACTGCTTCCTGCCTTGGTGCGTCGGGTTCAGCCGTAGCAGGCTTCTTCTTCTTCTTCTTCTTTGCGGCCATCCTGGGGTCAATGCCAGGACGCCCAAGAGCCTTACGCTTCTCAGCCTCATTGTAGGCTTGCACACATCTGTCAGCCAGAGCCTTCATGCGCTCACGCGAACCCTGAGCTTCTGCACGTTTCTTCAGAAAGGCTTCCTTGAGCTCGTGCATCATGATCTTGAAGTTCTTCACTTCTTGCACACTGAGCTTGGCCATATGCTTCTTGAACTGACCCTTTTCATAGTCAATCTTCTGCTTCAGTTCAACAACGCGCTGGGTGATGGCTAGCTCTGAAGCAATGGCGCCTTGGAAGGCGACACTAAGGCCAATGGGTAGCTGCAGATCATCAAAGCTGATGTTTGGCGTGTCAAACCACTCGTCAATGAAGTTGTGGATGATGGTTACATGAAAGAGAGACAGATCATTGAAGATTTCAGCTTCTTCTTTGCTCTTGATGAGTTGCTCAAGAGCATCATCTGCAAGATCTTCATCACTTGACAGATCAATGTCATCATTGCGCAGAATGGCAGCAGCTGTTAGCTCTTGGCCGGTGTGTGGCAGAGGCATCTTGGCCTTCTGGGGCTTGGAGATGCGTGATAAATCTTCGGACTGCACACTGTCTTCAGGAGGTGCAGTTGCCAGTGGCTTCGCCCTTGAGATTTTTGGTGAAGGGGCAGGCTTTGAAGCTTTGGGCTTCTTCAACTTCTTTGGCGTTGGCGCTGCAGGCGCTTCATATGATTCAGCGTCAGCTGCAGGCTCATTCACGTCTGTCCCTTGAACCAAGATATGGGTGATGAGTCCTGCAAGGTTGTAGAAAGGACCGACGACATTGGGTTCCGCATCGCGTGTGCCGTCAGCCCTTGGAGCAGAAGGACCAGGGTTGAAGTCTAATCCAAAAGACTTCTTGTTCTGCTTCGCTGAGTTCTTGGCAAACTGGAAGTTGCGCTGAACAGATTGTCATCACGGCACCATAGTAGTGATGATGGGTGTGCATCTGCAGGCTGTGGCCCACGGACCATGCAGGGATAGAAGCCTTGTTCAATGGCTTCTTCTCTGGACCTGGGTTGAAGATTCTTGTATAGGATGTCTCCCCACGGTCTCTTGATGGCATTTTTCTCAGCATATTCCTGGGTCACAAACCGGTATTTGAACCATTGTTCTGCCCAATATCTTCGAATCCATTGGATTTGGGTCATGCGCTGATTATAATCCTCTTCAGGATCTGTCTTGTAAAGCTGTGAGAGGTCATCAGGCAAATCTCTTGATGTCCCCCCACGACGCTGTCTGCCACCATTCCTTACTGATTTCTCTGCATCCATGAACTTCAAACTGAAAGGCTTCAAAACGTTCAAAGGCTTCAAAGGTTTTCGCTTGCTGGACAAACATGAACTGGCTTCGGGAGAATTTATATGATGCTGTAAGAATTCTGCAAATGAATGCAGACTATGAGAACCAAGGGATTCTCCCATGGACATGTACCTGTGACAGCATTAAGGTGCGAGGGAAGGGGAAGAGGTCATATGCATTCTCAGAAGATTTTGAAGATAAATCAGTTTAGAAGACATTGACCTCATCGTGCGAAGACATTCACTCATAGATAAGGAGTTGGTTCCAGATTTGTACGAATCCAGAGATCAGTACAAGTGAGGAATCTAACTACTTGTGAAGCATAAGTGAATATACTAGGCATGTTATGAGATGCAGTAGGAAAGAGATCCAACTTGTGTGAATAGAAACTTCTTATTGTAGAAAGTGACAAAGTCATAGGATCAAAAGGGGCCGTAAAAAGAAGTTTTATTTACACACTGGGAACTGCTAGACGGAGTGGAAGAGGAGGCCGAGCAGTTCGATCTTCCGTGCCCTAACTTGACGACGGAGGACACCTACGGCGACGGCAGAGAGGACGATGTCTGCGGTCGGCATGAAGACAGCGTCGGAGAGGTTGCAGCAGTGAAGCGCTTCGTCGCCGGTGTCGTCGAGGGCTAGCGGTGACGCTAGGGTTCGTGCGAGAGTGGAAGAAGAGATAATGACCGCTGTGAAGGGTGTATTTATAGGTACAGGGGCGGCACTGCGTTATTACACAGGTGCCCCTGGCGATTCACATCTGAGGAACACATGGCCATCATGCAGTATATTGGGGTTTGTTCCACGTCTCACGCATGCCTGGATTGTTGGGTGGTCGTTCCTGCTTCTCCGGGTTTCATGTGGAGGAATGAGCATTGAAAACGGACTTAATGTTTGTCTCTGTATCTTCTGCTGACAAGGACGCAGAGAAGACATTCGACAGTTTCAATAGAATGCATATGATTTGGAGAGATAGAGTTTGAGATAGAGAGCACAGAGAGGTTAGGGTCCGATCACATTCACTTAGATCAAAAGATTCAACAAGAAGACATAGCTATAAGTGAATGTTGTAGAGGACAGAACACTGGTATATATATATATAATTAACATAGTGAAGATAATCATGAAAACATGTTGAGATTGAAACCAAACCAAATGTGAAGACATAGCAAGGTAACGCCATGAGTGAAACACTTCAAATAGAACATTTGGTGGTGGCGTTACCCACCGTATAGGAAGTATTAGACCCAGACACGGCGCACAAATATCGTGGCGCTCCGAAGTCAAATTCCACATTAATGTATTCACACTTAGAATGTATGTCTTCATTGATTGAATATATACTTTACTTCGTGTGTTGCACATCCAAGTCATCAATATGCCTAAGTGTTAGGATGTGTGCCCGATCACAGGACATTTGAGGATTCCAGGATATTTAGCTCACACCGTAACTTGCAAAATCTCTTCTCATCCAAGGGCTTGGTGAAGATATCTGCCAATTGCTCTTCAGTGTTGACGTGTATGATATCAATATCTTCCTTCACAACATGATGTCTGAGAAAGTGATGACGAATTTCAATGTGCTTTGTCTTCGAGTGCTGAACAGGGTTGTTGGCCATCTTGATGGTGCTTTCGTTGTCACAGTAGAGTGGCACTTGCTTCAGATGAATGCCATAGTCCTTGAGGGTTTGCTTCATCCACAGAATCTGAGCGCAGCAAGATCCAGCAACAATGTATTCAGATTCAGCAGTGGATAGAGATACATAGTTCTGCTTCTTTGAAGACCAACATACAAGTGATCGTCCCAGAAAATGACATGTGCCTGATGTAGACTTGCGATCCACCTTGTCACCAGCATAATCAGCATCCGAGAATCCAACCAGATCAAACTCTGAGCCCTTTGGATACCATAATCCTAGAGTTGGAGTGTGAGCCAAATATCGAAGAATTCGCTTCACAGCTAAGTGATGCGACTCCTTTGGTGCCGCTTGAAATCGAGCACACATGCAAACACTAAGCATAATATCTGGCCTAGATGCATATAGATAAATCAAAGAAGCAATCATGGAGCAGTATATCTTTTGATCAAACTGTTTACCATTGTCGTCAGGACCCAGATGATGCTTGGCTGGCATTGGCGTCGTGAACCCTTTACAGTCTTGCATACCGAACTTCTTAAGGCAATCTTTGAGATACTTCTCTTGAGATATGAAGATGCCGTTGCGTTGCTGTCGTATTTGAAGACCGAGGAAAAACTTCAGCTCTCCCATCATGGACATCTGATATTGCTCTTGCATCATATATCCAAACTCTTCACTGTACTTCTGATTGGTGCAGCCGAAGATAATGTCATCCACATATATTTGGCACACAAACAGTTCACCATCATATGTCTTCGTGAAGAGAGTGGGTCGAGGGAACCAGGTATGAAGCCTTTGCTCTTCAGGAAGTATTTGAGTGTGTCATACCAGGCCCGAGGGGCTTGTTTGAGGCCATACAGTGCCTTGTTGAGCTTGTATACCATATCAGGATGTTTTGGATCTTCAAAGCCAGGTGGTTGTGCAACATACACTTCTTCTTCAATCTTTCCATTGAGAAAGGCGCTCTTCACATCCATTTGATAAAGAAGTATGTTGTGATGATTTGCATAGGCCAGCAGTATGCGTATGGCTTCAAGTCTAGCCACGGGAGCAAATGTTTCATCGAAGTCAATGCCTTCCACTTGAGTATATCCTTGAGCAACTAGACGAGCTTTGTTTCTGACAACTTGACCATGCTCATCTTGCTTGTTGCGGTATATCCATTTTGTGCCTATTATGTTGTGCTTCCGAGGATCAGGACGCTTAACCAGTTCCCATACATTATTCAGCTCAAACTGTTGAAGCTCTTCTTGCATAGCTTGAATCCATTCAGGTTCCATGAAGGCTTCTTCCACTTTCTTGGGTTTTGTTATTGAGACGAATGCGAAGTGCCCATAGAAATTTGCCAGCTGGGTTGCCCTGGATCGAGTGAGCGGACCAGGTGCATTGATGCTGTCAATTATTCTCTCAATCTGCACTTCATTGGCAACACGAGGATGTACAGGGCGAAGACTTTGCTCTTGCTGATCATTGTCATTGTTGGAGGGATTGTCTTCAGGTTGAGCATTGTCTTCAGGTTGATCTGGTGCGGAGATGATGAGTTCCTCTTCAGGATGAGCTTCAGAAGGTATAATTTCTCCAGTTCCCATTAGCTTGATTGATTCACTGGATGGAACTTCATCTAGCACATTTGGCAGGTGCTCTCTTTGTGAACCGTTAGTCTCATCGAACCGCACATCCACGGTTTCAACCACTTTATAATGAAAGAGGTTGAAGACTCTGTAGGAGTGCGAATCCTTTCCATATCCAAGCATAAAACCCTCATGTGCTTTTGGGGCAAACTTTGAAGTGTGATGTGGGTCCTTGATCCAGCACCTTGCACCAAATACTCTGAAGTAACTGACATTTGGCTTCTTGCTAGTGAGGAGCTCATACGATGTCTTGTTCAGAAGCTTGTGAAGATAAACACGATTGATTGTATGGCATGCAGTATCAATAGCTTTAGGCCAGAATTTTCTTGGAGTCTTGTATTCATCTAGCATTGTTCTGGCCATCTCAATGAGTGTTCTATTCTTGCGTTCGACGACGCCATTCTGCTGTGGCGTGTATGGGGCTGAGAATTCATGTGTGATGCCCAAGGTATCAAGATATGTATCAAGCCCAGTGTTCTTGAATTCAGTGCCATTGTCACTTCTGATGTGCTTTATCTTGGCGCCATAGTTGTTATTGCTCGATTGGCGAAGCGTCTGAAGACATCCTGCACTTCAGTCTTGTAAAGGATTATATGCACCCAAGTGTATCTAGAATAATCATCAACAATGACGAAGCCATAGAGACAAGCAGTAGTAGTAAGAGTTGAGTAATGAGTGGGACCGAAAAGATCCATGTGAAGTAGCTCGAAGGGTCGAGTAGTAGTCATGATTGTCTTCGAGGGATGCTTGGCCCTCATCATCTTTCCTGCTTCACAGGCACCACATAAGTGATCTTTCTTGAACTTGACGCCCTCGATGCCTATGACATGCTTCTTCTTTGCAAGGGTGTGGAGGTTCCTCATGCCAGCATGCCCAAGCCTCCGATGCCAGAGCCAGCATTCTGAAGCTTTTGCTAGAAGACATACGGCAAGCTGTGGTCCTGCTGAGAAATCTACCACGTACAGATCGTCTTTCCGATACCCTTCAAACACTAGAGACTTGTCAGATTCCATTAGAACAAGGCAACGATATTTTCCAAATATTACGATCATGTTCAAATCGCATAGCATTGAGACAGAGATTAAGTTGAAGCCAAGGGATTCAACAAGCATGACTTTATCCATGTGTTGATCCTTTGAGATTGCAACTCTACCTAGACCCAATACCTTACTTTTACCAGTGTCAGCAAATGTGATGTGGCTCTTGTCGGAAGGACGTAAGGTTGAGTCCATCAGAAGGCTTCTTTTGCCAGTCATGTGATTTGTACACCCACTATCAATAATCCATTCTGTAGACACTGGTGTCGTACCCTACAGTGCAGTTAGGGGGATAGGCTTCACGAAGAGAGTTGTGAAGCAAAAACATTTGACGAACCAGTGGGTTATGAAAGCTTAGATCCAGATTAGGACTGATAGGGAGAGTAGCAAGCGATTCAGGAACGAAGTACATAGTAAGACCATTCGGGCATTTGATCTTGCGCCCTACAAGATGTTTAAGGTCCCCAGCGATAGCGTCAGAAGATTTTGGTTTTCTGCTGGAGACCTTTCCCTGCAAAAGAGAGTTAAGCCTTCTTAACCACCCACATCTTCAAGTCAAGGATGGCTTAGAAGCGATAAGTCTAAGTGCAGCGTCTGAAAACTTTGGCTTTGGGGCTCTAGCAAAAAGTCTTGCAGGTGGATAATAATACTCATAAGAATAAGCAGAATAGTTTTTGGTCTTATGAACATGGCGGTTCGATGAACCGCGCTCATATTCATAGGCCTGAGTATGGTTTCCCTGCAAAACATTTGCATTAGTGCGACTCAGGTGAGTCCTCTGTCTGTATGAAGCCTTTGGGCCATATGAAGCCTGTGGTCTAGGGTTTGTCTTCTTCATCTGTGGTGTCATGATGACATTCACAGGAAGATTTTCCAAACACCTTTTGGGCACCCAGATCTTCTTCATAGGCGGTCCATTCCTGCAGTTAGTACCAATGTACCTGGCAAACACTTCACCATTCTGATTCTTAAATAGTTTATAGTTTGCATCAAAGGATTCATCAATGACAATGGGGTTAGCACAAGTGAAGCCAAATAGACTGGATGGATCTGCTGAAGGTTCCTTTGCAGCAACCCATGTGGTTTTGGGATACTGCTCGGGTTTCCAGTAAGAGCCATCAGCATTCATTTTCCTTATGAACCCAACACCTTCTTTCCTCGGGTTTCGGTTCAGAATCTGCCTTTTGAGGACATCACATAGTGTCTGATGCCCTTTAAGACTTTTGTACATCCCTGTTTCAACCAATGTCTTCAACCTAGCATTCTCATCAGCAATCGCAGTAGTATCCTCAGTAGAGGGGTTAGTTACCACATCAACAGTTGAAGATATTGCAACAGTAGCAGCAGTAGAACATTCAGCAACAGAAGCAGCATTATCACGCTCAATGCATTTAAGACATGGTGGTTCAAATCCTTCCTGAGCGGAACTGATCTGTTCGGCGCGAAGTGACTCGTTTTCCTTTTGAAGATCTTCATGAGCCGCTCTCAATTTCTCAAGATCTTGCTTCCTTTGAAGATAATCATAGGAAAGCTTTTCATGAGTTGTTGAGAGTGTTTCATGACGACTTTCAAGTTCCTCATACTTAACGTGAAGATTTTTTATGTCTTCAATTAAGGATTCAGATCAATTCATTTCAGCGCCCAACAGATCATCGCTTTTGTCTAACAGTTTTTGAATATGTTCCATGGCTTTCTGTTGTTCAGTTGCAATTTTAGCAAGTGTTTTGTAGCTGGGTCTTGAATCACAATCAGAGTCATCGTCACTAGATGTTTGATAGTGAGTAGCGCGTGTGTTTACCTTGGCACCGCGTGCCATGAAGTAGTAGGTAGGAGCAGAGTCGTCCTTGTCATTTGCATCGGCGTTGGTGGTGAAGTCATTGTCTTCGGTGTTGAAGATGGACTTGGCAACGTATGTTGTAGCCAGACTTGCAACACCAGAATCAGACTCCTCCTCAGACTCCACCTCCGCCTCCTCAGACGCGGACTCCTCCTCTCAATCCATTTCCTTGCCAACAAACGCACGTGCCTTGCCAGATGAGCTCTTCTTGTGTGATGAAGACTTTGAGGAAGACTTGGAAGAAGACTTTGAGTATTTCTTCTTCTTCTTGTCGTCAGAGTCATATTCCTTGCTCTTCTTCTTCTTTCTGTTCTCATTGTCCCACTGCGGACACTCAGAGATGAAGTAGCCAGTTTTCTTGCACTTGTGACATGTTTTCTTCTTGTAGTCATGAGCAGAAGCTTCATCATTCCTTGAGCTTGATCGTGAAGACTTTCTGAAGCCTTTCTTCTTGGTGAATCTTTGGAACTTCTTTACAAGCATAGCAAGTTCCTTTCCAATGTCTTCAGGATCGTCAAAGCTGCTGTCAGATTCTTCTTCAGATGAGGAGACAGCTTTTGCCTTCAGGGCACGAGTTCGCCCATAGTTTGGACGTAGATATCTCTTTTCTCAGAAAGCTGAAACTCATGTGTGTTGAGCCTCTCAAGTATGTCGGACGAATCGAGTGTCTTGAAATCAGGTCGTTCTTGAATCATCAGGGCTAGGGTGTCAAACGAACTGTCAAGTGATCTCAGTAGTGTCTTGACGACTTCATGCTTGGTGATCTCAGTGGCGCCGAGGGCTTGAAGCTCATTTGTGATGTCAGTGAGTCGGTCAAATGTGAGCTGGACATTCTCATTGTCATTTCGCTTGAAGCGGTTGCGAAGAACGCTGATTCTCTGATCTCTCTGGGTTGAGACACCTTCGTTAACCTTGGAGAGCCAGTCCCAGACCAGCTTAGATGTTTCCAAAGCGCTCACACGGCCATACTGTCCTTTGGTCAGATGACCACAAATAATGTTCTTGGCAGTAGAGTCCAGTTGAACGAACTTCTTGACATCAGCAGTAGTGACACCTTCTCCAGCCTTGGGAATGCCGTTCTTGACGACATACCATAGGTCGACGTCAATGGCTTCAAGATGCATGCGCATCTTATTCTTCTAGTAGGGATATTCAATTCCATCAAAGACGGGGCACGCAGCGGAGACTTTAATTATCCCTGCAGTCGACATAGCTAAAACTCTAGGTGGTTAAACCGAATCACACAGAACAAGGGAGCACCTTGCTCTGATACCAATTGAAAGTGTGTTATATGTTGGGGAACGTAGTAGTTTCAAAATTTTTCCTACGCACACGCAAGATCATGGTGATGCATAGCAACGAGGGGGAGAGTTTGATCTACGTACCCTTGTAGATCGCAACGGAAGCGTTGACACAACATAGAGGAAGTAGTCGTACGTCTTCTTCCCGATCCGACCGATCCAAGCACCGTTACTCCGGCACCTCCGAGTTCTTAGCACACGTACAGCTCGATGACGATCCCCAGGCTCCGATCCAGCAAAGCTTCGGGGAGGAGTTCCGTCAGCATGACGGCATGGTGACGATCTTGATGTTCTACTGACACAGGGCTTCGCCTAAGCACTACAACGATATGATCGAGGTGGAATATGGTGGCAGGGGGCACCGCACACAGCTAAGGAACAATCTCAATGATCAACTTGTGCGTCTAGAGGTGCCTCCTGCCCCCGTATATAAAGGATCCAAGGGGGAGGGCCGGCCGGCCAAGGAGGAGTCCTACTCCTACCGGGAGTAGGACTCCCCCCCCTCAATCCTATTCCTAATAGGATTCCGAGAGAGAGAGAGAGAGAGAGAGAGAGAGAGAAGGGGGCCGACCACCTATCCTAGTCCTAATAGGACTAGGGGAGGGGGGGCGTGCAGCCCACCTTGGGCTGCCCCTTTCACCTTTCCACTAAGGCCCAATAAGGCCCATATGGTTCTCGGGGGGTTCCGGTAACCTCCCGGTACTCCGGTAAAATCCCGATTTCACCCGGAACACTTCCGATATCCAAATATAGGCTTCCAATATATCAATCTTTATGTCTCGACCATTTCGAGACTCCTCGTCATGTCCGTGATCACATTCGGGACTCCGAACAATCTTCGGTACATCAAAATGCATAAACTCATAATAACTGTCATCATAACGTTAAGCGTGCGGACCCTACGGTTCGAGAACAATGTAGACATGACCGAGACACGTCTCTGGTCAATAACCAATAGCGGGACCTGGATGCCCATACTGGCTCCTACATATTCTACGAAGATCTTTATCGGTCAGACCGCATAACAACATACGTTGTTCCCTTTGTCATCGGTATGTTACTTGCCCGAGATTCGATCGTCGGTATCCAATACCTAGTTCAATCTCGTTACCGGCAAGTCTCTTTACTCGTTCCGTAATACATCATCCCGCAACTAACTTATTAGTTGCAATGCTTGCAAGGCTTAAGTGATGTGCATTACTGAGAGGGCCCACAGATACCTCTCCGACAATCGGAGTGACAAATCCTAATCTCGAAATATGCCAACCCAACATCTACCTTTGGAGACACTTGTAGTACTCCTTTATAATCACCCAGTTACATTGTGATGTTTGGTAGTACCCAAAGTGTTCCTCCGGTAAACGGGAGTTGCATAATCTCATAGTCATAGGAACATGTATAAGTCATGAAGAAAGCAATAGCAACATACTAAACGATCGAGTGCTAAGCTAATGGAATGGGTCATGTCAATCAGATCATTCAACTAATGATGTGACCTCGTTAATCAAATAACAACTCCTTGTTCATGGTTAGGAAACTTAACCATCTTTGATTAACGAGCTAGTCTAGTAGAGGCATACTAGTGACACTCTGTTTGTCTATGTATTCACACATGTATTATGTTTCCGGTTAATACAATTCTAGCATGAATAATAAACATTTATCATGATATAAGGAAATATATAATAACTTTATTATTGCCTCTAGGGCATATTTCCTTCAGTCTCCCACTTGCACTAGAGTCAATAATCTAGATTACATAGTAATGATTCTAACACCCATGGAGGCTTGGTGCTGATCATGTTTTGCTCGTGGAAGAGGCTTAGTCAACGGGTCTGCAACATTCAGATCCGTATGTATCTTGCAAATCTCTATGTCTCCCACCTGGACTAGATCCCTGATGGAATTGAAGCGTCTCTTGATGTGTTTGGTTCTCTTGTGAAATCTGGATTCCTTTGCCAAAGCAATTGCACCAGTATTGTCACAAAAGATTTTCAATGGACCCGATGCACTAGGTATGACACCTAGATCGGATATGAACTCCTTCATCCAGACTCCTTCGTTCGCTGCTTCCGAAGCATCTATGTACTCCGCTTCACATGTAGATCCTGCTACGACGCTTTGTTTAGAACTGCACCAACTGACAGCTCCACCATTTAAAGTAAACACGTATCCGGTTTGCGATTTAGAATCGTCCGGATCAGTGTCAAAGCTTGCATCAACGTAACCTCTTACAGTGAGCTCTTTGTCACCTCCATACATGAGAAACATATCCTTAGTCCTTTTCAGGTATTTTAGGATGTTCTTGACCGCTGTCCAGTGATCCACTCCAGGATTACTTTGGTACCTCCCTGCTAAACTTATAGCAAGGCACACATCAGGTCTGGTACACAGCATTGCATACATGATAGAGCCTATGGCTGAAGCATAGGGAACATCTTTCATTTTTTTTCTCTATCTTCTGCAGTGGTCGAGCATTGAGTCTGACTCAACTTCACACCTTGTAACACAGGCAAGAACCCTTTCTTTGCTTGATCCATTTTGAACTTCTTCAAAATCTTTTCAAGGTATGTGCTTTGTGAAAGTCCAATTAAGCGTCTTGATCTATCTCTATAGATCTTTATGCCTAATATGTAAGCAGCTTCCCCGAGGTCTTTCATCGAAAAACTTTTATTTAAGTATCCCTTTATGATATCTAGAAATTCTATATCATTTCCGATCAGCAATATGTCATCCACATATAATATCAGAAATGCTACAGAGCTCCCACTCACTTTCTTGTAAATACAGGCTTCTCCAAAAGTCTGTATAAAACCAAATGCTTTGATCACACTATCAAAGCGTTTATTCCAACTCCGAGAGGCTTGCACCAGTCCATAAATGGATTGCTGGAGCTTGCACACTTTGTTAGCTCCATTTGGATCGACAAAACCTTCCGGTTGCATCATATACAACTCTTCTTCCAGAAATCCATTCAGGAATGCAGTTTTGACATCCATCTGCCAAATTTCATAATCATAAAATGCGCAATTGCTAACATGATTCTGATAGACTTAAGCATTGCTACGGGTGAGAAGGTCTCATCGTAGTCAACCCCTTGAACTTGTCGAAAACCTTTTGCAACAAGTCGAGCTTTATAGACAGTAATATTACCGTCAGCGTCAGTCTTTTTCTTGAAGATCCATTTATTCTCAATTGCTTGCTGATCATCGGGCAAGTCAACCAAAGTCCATACTTTGTTCTCATACATGGATCCCATCTCAGATTTCATGGCTTCAAGCCACTTTGCGGAATCTGGGCTCACCATCGCTTCTTCATAGTTCGTAGGTTCATCATGATCTAGTAGCATGACTTCCAGAATTGGATTACCATACCACTCTGGTGCGGATCTTACTCTGGTTGATCTACGAGGTTTAGTAGTATCTTGTCCTGAAGTTTCATGATCATCATCATTAGCTTCCTCACTAATTGGTATAGGTGTCGCAGAAACAGTTTTCTGTGATGTACTACTTTCCAATAAGGGAGCAGGTACAGTTACCTCGTCAAGTTCTACTTTCCTCCCACTCACTTCTTTCGAGAGAAACTCCTTCTCTAGAAATGATCCATTCTTAGCAACGAATGTCTTGCCTTCGGATCTATGATAGAAGGTGTACCCAACAGTCTCCTTTGGGTATCCTATGAAGACACATTTCTCCGCTTTGGGTTCGAGCTTATCAGGTTGAAGCTTTTTCACATAAGCATCGCAGCCCCAAACTTTCAGAAACGACAACTTTGGTTTCTTGCCAAACCATAGTTCATAAGGCGTCGTCTCAACGGATTTTGATGGTGCCCTATTTAACCTGAATGCGGCCGTCTCTAAAGCATAACCCCAAAATGATAGTGGTAAATCAGTAAGAGACATCATAGATCGCACCATATCTAGTAAAGTACGATTACGACGTTCGGACACACCATTACACTGTGGTGTTCCGGGTGGCGTGAGTTGCGAAACTATTCCACAATTTTTCAAATGTACACCAAACTCGTAACTCAAATATTCTCCTCCACGATCAGATCGTAGAAACTTTATTTTCTTGTTACGATGATTTTCAACTTCACTCTGAAATTCTTTGAACTTTTCAAATGTTTCAGACTTGTGTTTCATTAAGTAGATATACCCATATCTGCTTAAATCATCTGTGAAGGTGAGAAAATAATGATATCCGCCACGAGCCTCAATATTAGTTGGACCACATACATCGGTATGTATGATTTCCAATAAATCTGTTGCTCTCTCCATAGTACCGGAGAACGGTGTTTTAGTCATCTTGCCCATGAGGCACGGTTCGCAAGTACCAAGTGATTCATAATCAAGTGGTTCCAAAAGTCCATCATTATGGAGTTTCTTCATGCGCTTTATACCGATATGACCTAAACGGCAGTGGCACAAATAAGTTGCACTTTCATTATCAACTCTGCATCTTTTGGTTTGAACATTGTGAATATGTGTATCACTACTATCGAGATTCATCAAAAATAGACCACTCTTCAAAGGTGCATGACCATAAAAGATATTATTCATATAAATAGAACAACCATTATTCTCTGATTTAAATGAATAACCGTCTCGCATCAAACAAGATCCAGATATAATGTTCATGCTTAACGCTGGCACCAAATAACAATTATTTAGGTCTAATATTAATCCCGAAGGTAGATGTAGAGGTAGCGTGCCGACCGCGATCACATCAACTTTGGAACCGTTTCCCACGCGCATCGTCACCTCGTCCTTTGCCAGTGTTCGCTTAATCCATAGTCCTTGTTTCGAGTTGCAAATATTAGCAACAGAACCAGTATCAAATACCCAGGTGCTACTGCGAGCTCTAGTAAGGTACACATCAATAACATGTATATCACATATACCTTTGTTCACTTTGCCATCCTTCTTATCCGCCAAATACTTGGGGCAGTTCCGCTTCCAGTGACCAGTCTGCTTGCAGTAGAAGCACTCAGTTTCAGGCTTAGGTCCAGACTTGGGCTTCTTCTCCTGAGCAGCAACTTGCTTGCTGTTCTTCTTGAAGTTCCCCTTCTTCTTTCCTTTGCCCTTTTTCTTGAAACTAGTGGTCTTGTTGACCATCAACACTTGATGCTCCTTCTTGATTTCTACCTCCGCAGCTTTCAGCATTGCGAAGAGCTCGGGAATAGTCTTGTTCATCCCTTGCATATTATAGTTCATCACGAAGCTCTTGTAGCTTGGTGGCAGTGATTGGAGAATTCTGTCAATGACGCAATCATCTGGAAGATTAACTCCCATCTGAATCAAGTGATTATTATACCCGGACATTTTGCGTATATGCTCACTGACAGAACTGTTCTCCTCCATCTTGCAGCTATAGAACTTATTGGAGACTTCATATCTCTCAATTCGGGCATTTGCTTGAAATATTAACTTCAACTCCTGGAACATCTCATATGCTCCATGACGTTCAAAACGTCGTTGAAGTCCCGATTCTAAGCCGTAAAGCATGGCACATTGAACTATCGAGTAGTCATCAGCTTTGCTCTGCCAGACGTTCATAACATCTGGTGTTGCTCCAGCAGCAGGCCTGGCACCCAGCGGTGCTTCCAGGACGTAATTCTTCTGAGCAGCAATGAGGATAATCCTCAAGTTACGGACTCAGTCCGTGTAATTGCTACCATCATCTTTCAACTTTGCTTTCTCAAGGAACGCATTAAAATTCAACGGAACAACAGCACGAGCCATCTATCTACAATCAACATAAACAAGCAAGATACTATCAGGTACTAAGTTCATGATAAGTTTAAGTTCAGTTAATCAAATTACTTAAGAACTCCCACTTAGATAGACATCCCTCTAATCCTCTAAGTGATCACGTGATCCAAATCAACTAAACCATAACCGATCATCACGTGAGATGGAGTAGTTTTCAATGGTGAACATCGTTATGTTGATCATATCTACTATATGATTCACGCTCGACCTTTCGGTCTCTGTGTTCCGAGGCCATATCTGCATATGCTAGGCTCGTCAAGTTTAACCTGAGTATTCTGCGTGTGCAAAACTGGCTTGCACCCGTTGTAGATGGACGTAGAGCTTATCACACCTGATCATCACGTGGTGTCTGGGCACGACGAACTTTGGCAACGGTGCATACTCAGGGAGAACACTTCTTGATAATTTAGTGAGAGATCATCTTATAATGCTACCGTCAATCAAAGCAAGATAAGATGCATAAAAGGATAAACATCACATGCAATCAATATAAGTGATATGATATGGCCATCATCATCTTGTGCTTGTGATCTCCATCTCTGAAGCACCGTCATGATCACCATTGTCACCGGCGCGACACCTTGATCTCCATCGTAGCATCGTTGTCGTCTCGCCAATCTTATGCTTCCACGACTATCACTACCGCTTAGTAATAAAGTAAAGCATTACATCACGATTGCATTGCATACAATAAAGCGACAACCATATGGCTCCTGCCAGTTGCCGATAACTTGGTTACAAAACATGATCATCTCATACAATAAAATTTAGCATCATGCCTTGACCATATCACATCACAACATGCCCTGCAAAAACAAGTTAGACGTCCTCTACTTTGTTGTTGCAAGTTTTACGTGGCTGCTATAGGCTTAAGCAAGAACTCATCTCACCTACGCATCAAAACCACAACGATAGTTTGTCAAATAGACTCCGTTTTAACCTTCTCAAGGACCGGGCGTAGCCACACTTGGTTCAACTAAAGTTGGAGAGACAGTCGCCCGCAAGCCATCTATGTGCAAAGCACGTCGAGGGAACCGGTCTCGCGTAAGCGTACGCGTAAGGTTGGTCTGGGTCGTCTCGTCCAACAATATCGTCGAACCAAAGTATGACATGCTGGTAGGCAGTATGACTTGTATCGCCCACAACTCACTTGTGTTCTACTCGTGCAAATAACATCAAACCATAAAACCTAGGCTCGGATGCCACTGTTGGGGAACGTAGTAGTTTCAAAAAAATTCCTACGCACACGCAAGATCATGGTGATGCATAGCAACGAGGGGGAGAGTCTGATCTACGTACCCTTGTAGATCGCAACGGAAGTGTTGACACAACGTAGAGGAAGTAGTCGTACGTCTTCTTCCCGATCAGACCGATCCAAGCACCGTTACTCCGGCACCTCCGAGTTCTTAGCACACGTACAGCTCGATGACGATCCCCGGGCTCCGATCCAGCAAAGCTTCGGGAAGGAGTTCCGTCAGCACGACGGCGTGGTGACGATCTTGATGTTCTACCAACGCAGGGCTTCGCCTAAGCACTACAACGATATGATCGAGGTGGAATATGGTGGCAGGGGGCACCGCACACGGCTAAGGAACGATCTCAATGATCAACTTGTGTGTCTAGAGGTGCCCCCTGCCCCCGTATATAAAGGATCCAAGGGGGAGGGCTGGCCGGCCAAGGAGGAGGGCGCAGGAGGAGTCCTACTCCTACCGGGAGTAGGACTCCCCCCTCAATCCTATTCCTAATAGGATTCCTCGAGAGAGAGAGAGAGAGAGAAGGGGGCCGGCCACCTCTCCTAGTCCTAATAGGACTAGGGGAAGGGGGAGGCGCGCAGCCCACCTTGGGCTGCCCCTTTCACCTTTCCACTAAGGCCCAATAAGGCCCATATGGTTCCCAGGGGGTTCCGGTAACCTCCCGGTACTCCGGTAAAATCCCGATTTCACCCGGAACACTTCCGATATCCAAATATAGGCTTCCAATATATCAATCTTTATGTCTCGACCATTTCGAGACTCCTCGTCATGTCCGTGATCACATCCGGGACTCTGAACAATCTTCGGTACATCAAAATGCATAAACTCATTATAAGTGTCATCGTAACGTTAAGCGTGCGGACCCTACGGTTCGAGAACAATGTAGACATGACCGAGACACGTCTCTGGTCAATAACCAATAGCGGGACCTGGATGCCCATATTGGCTCCTACATATTCTACGAAGATCTTTATCGGTCAGACCGCATAACAACATACGTTGTTCCCTTTGTCATCGGTATGTTACTTGCCCGAGATTCGATCGTCGGTATCCAATACCTAGTTCAATCTCGTTACCGGCAAGTCTCTTTACTCGTTCCGTAATACATCATCCCGCAACTAACTTATTAGTTGCAATGCTTGCAAGGCTTAAGTGATGTGCATTACCGAGAGGGCCCAGAGATACCTCTCCGACAATCGGAGTGAAAAATCCTAATCTCGAAATATGCCAACCCAACATCTACCTTTGGAGACACTTGTAGTACTCCTTTATAATCACCCAATTATGTTGTGATGTTTGGTAGTACCCAAAGTGTTCCTCCGGTAAACGGGAGTTGCATAATCTCATAGTCATAGGAACATGTATAAGTCATGAAGAAAGCAATAGCAACATACTAAACAATCGGGTGCTAAGCTAATGGAATGGGTCATGTCAATCAGATCATTCAACTAATGATGTGACCTCGTTAATCAAATAACAACTCCTTGTTCATGGTTAGGAAACTTAACCATCTTTGATTAACGAGCTAGTCTAGTAGAGGCATACTAGTGACACTCTGTTTGTCTATGTATTCACACATGTATTATGTTTCCGATTAATACAATTCTAGCATGAATAATAAACATTTATCATGATATAAGGAAATATATAATAACTTTATTATTGCCTCTAGGGCATATTTCCTTCATTATATCGACTAGAGGGGGGTGAATAGGCGATTTTTATGAAAGTCTTCAAAACATGGAAGTTTCGAAGACAAACGATAGAAATAAACCTATTACCATGCAGCGGAAGTTAGACTACACTAGATAAACCATAGTCATGAATTCTATGAAGTGAAAGGACAATGACTAATAGTAACTAGGTAGTAAGGATCAGGCAGGAAGATATTAAGAAGCCAAATGGATCACACAGTCACTCAGCGAAGACAAAAGATAGAGCAAACATACAATGACTTCACATAGAGTAACAGTAAGTAAAGAGAGGGGAAGGATGAAACCAGTGACTCGTTGAAGACAAAGATTTGTTTGACCAGTTCCAGTTGCTGTGACAACTATACGTCTGGTTAGGGCGGCTAGGTATTAAACCAAAGGACACACAGTCCCGGACACCCACTCCTGAACACGCAGCTCAGGACACCCGGTCCTCACCGTATTCCCCTTGAGCTAAGGTCACACAGACCTCACCCAATCACTCTGGTAAGTCTTCAAGGTAGACTCCCAAACCTTCACAGACTTTGTTCACCGGCAATCCACAATGTCTCTTGGATGCTCAGAACGCGACGCCTAACCGGCTGGAGGATGCACAGTCCTCAAGTGTAATAAGTCTTTAGATCACTCAGACAAGAAGACTTAAGTGATGCCTAATTCTCTTTGGCTCTGGGTGGTTAGGGCTTTATCCTCGCAAGGAATTCTCTCTCAAAGGCTTCGAGGTGGGTTGCTCTCAAACGACAAAAGCCGTACTCTAAATCTGAGCAGCCAACCGTTTATGGTTGTAGGGGGTGGGCTATTTATAGCCACTAGGCAACCCGACCTGATTTGTCCGAAATGACCCTGGGTCACTAAGGAACTGACACGTGTTCCAACGGTCAGATTTCAAACTCACACGGCAACTTTACTTGGACTACAAGCAAAGCTGACTTGTCCGACTCTGGACAAGATTTGCTCTCATAGTCTTCACTCGAAGACATAGGTTTTTGTTTAAGCATCACTTCAGTCATTCTGACTGGTTCTCTTGGACCCCACTTAACAGTACGGTGGTTCCTATGACTCAACACAGAAGAAAAAGAACTACGAAAGATCTAAGTCTTCGAGCTCCATAGGCTTCATGCGGTGTCTTCTCTTGTCATAGTCTTCAATGTGAATATCTTCATATACCACCTTTGACATCAATGTCTTCATACATTTTTAGGGGTCATCTCTGGTGGGAAAACCGAATCAATGAGGGACTTCTACCTGTGTTATCCTGCAATTCTCACAAACACATTAGTCCCTCAACTAGGTTTGTCGTCAATACTCCAAAACCAAGTAGGGGTGGCACTAGATGCACTTACAGATAGGTTTGCAAACTAATAAAGAGCAAGTAAATAAAAATTAGGGTATGTTTTGATGAAGACACAACTAAGTTAGTTTTAGTAGAGAGCTTGTTGTCACACAAGAAAGTTATTTGTCCCTAGGCAATTGATAGCTAGACGGGTAATCATTATTGCAATTTTATTTGAGGGAGAGGCATAAGCTAACATACTTTCTATTTTTGGATCATATGCACTTATGATTGGAACTCTAGCAAGCATCCGCAACTACTAAAGATCATTAAGGTAAAGGCCGACCATAGCATTATAAGGCATCAAGTCCTCTTTATTCCCATACGCAAACAACCTACTTACTCGGGTCTGTGTTTCTATCACTCACGCCACCCACCATAAGCAAACCATGAACATATTGCAAACCCTACAGCGGGGATCCCTCACGCTTGCACGACACGGAGAGCACCATAGGACAGCATCAATAATAAAAAATGTAACTCAAACCAATCACGATCATCAATTAACCCATAGGACAAAACGGATCTACTCAAACATCATAGGATAGCCATACATCATTGGGAAATAATATATAGAGTTGAGCACCATGTTTAAGTAGAGATTACAACGGGTAAAAGAGGGGTTACACCACTGCATAGAGGGGGGAAGAGTTGGTGATGATGTCGGTGAAGTTGTTGATGTAGATTGCGGTGATGATGATGGCCACGACGGCGTTCCTGGGCCACCGGAAGAGAGGGGGAGAGAGCCCCTCTTCTTCTTCTTATTCCTTGACCTTCCCCCTAGATGGGAGAAGGGTTTCCCGAGATTGGATCTGTCTCTCTGTCTCTCTCTGTTTCTGCGTTGGCTAATTCTGCCCTTTCACCGTTTCTTAAATTTCTGGAGATCCGTAACTCCGATTGGGCTGAATTTTGGACACGATTTTTATCTGGATATTGGCTTTATTGCGGCGAAAAAGGGCACCAACTGCCTTACGGCGTAGCCACGAGGTCCCAGGGCGCGCCTGACCCCCTGGGGGGCGCCCCCTGCCTCGTGGCCCCCTCGGGCATGGTCTCACGTTGATTCTTCTTCCAAAAATCACATATATTCCAAAAAAATCTTTGTCAGTTTTTATCCCGTTTGGACTCCGTTTGATATGAATTTTTTGTGGAACAAAAAACATGCAACAAACAGGAGCTGACACTGGGCACTGGATCAATATGTTAGTCCCAAAAATAGTATAAAAAGTTGCCAAAAGTATATGAAAGTTGTAGAATATTGGCATGGAACAATAAAAAAATTATAGATACGACGGAGACGTATCAAACCACTAGAGGAAAGACAACATATATATCATCAAAATATCAAACGAATACCAAATTCACATGACTACTATAGCAAGACTTCTCTCATGTCCTCAGGAACAAACGTAACTACTCACAAATCATATTCATGTTCATAATCAGAGGGGTATTAATATGCATAAAGGATTTGAACATAGGATCTTCCACCAAATAAACCAACTAGCATCAACTACAAGGAGTAATCAACACTACTAGCAACCCACAAGTACCAATCTGAGGTTTTGGGACAAAGATTGGATACAAGAGATGAACTAGGGTTTGAGAGGAGATGGTGCTGGTGAAGATGTTCATGGAAATTGACCCCCTCCCGCTGAGAGGATCGATGGTGATGACGATGGCGATGATTTCCCCTGCAGAACAGCTCCGCCGAAGCCCTAGATTGGTTCCGCCAAGGTTCCGCCTCGTGGCGGCGGAGTTTCGTCCCGTGAGCTTGCTTATGATTTTTTTCAGACAAAAGACTTAATATAGCAGAAGATGGGCACCGGAGGCCTGCCAGGGGCCCCACGAGACAGGGGGCGCGCCTAGGGGGGTAGGGCGCGCCCCCCACTCTCGTGGCTAGGGTGTGGCCCCCCTCTGGTTAATTCTTTTGCCAGTATTTTTATATATTCCAAACATGCTCCCGTGAAGTTTCAGGACTTTTGAAGTTATGCAGAATAGGTCTCTAATATTTGCTCCTTTTCCAGCCAAGAATTCCAGCTGCCGGCATTCTCCCTCTTCATGTAAACCTTGTAAAATAAGAGAGAAAAGGCATAAGTATTGTGACATAATGTGTAGTAACAGCCCATAATGCAATAAATATCGATATAAAAGAATGATGCAAAATGGACGTATCAGGGTCCTCTTGCCCAAGTTGATCACCACCTACCGGCAACCTAGACTGCATTCCTCAATATGCGTTAGGAGGTCCGAGACTCACTGGTGCATCAACAACAGCAGTAGGATCTGGTGGAGGACCTATGGAAGCTCAAGGGCAACGCCTAACTCGACGTGTGATGAAATATGTGTTTTTATTTGTTGAACTATATAATTTGTATTGAACTATTTGATTTCTATTGATTTTCTGTGATGAACTATGTGATAAAAAATAGTTTATGTTGAATTTGCGCCGAAGCACGCCAAATACGGGACGAAATTGGCAATTTGCGCCGATAGTGGGCCAACTTGCGCGGAAAATGGGCTGAAAAATGGGCCAATTTGCGTCAAAAGTGGGCCGAAATCGGCGCCTGGGGGCGGCGGCTGGTACCAGATCGCCCCCAAGCCGATATTTTAGCCGGCGCGCCCCCAAGGTGGTGCTATTTCTAGCCCGAGAGGGGGGGGGGGGGAGGGTGGAATGAGTAGAGACGCTCTTATATTAGAATAGAGTACTTTGTTGCAAGGTGGGGCACAGTTAGCTATGGAATCAAGAAGATGACTACTGCATCTCTAAAAATAACAACATGGGTACTACGAGGGGATTAATAATGCGTGCATGTGAGGAGGAGTTGAAATTTTGTTTACAATATTATGTGTCATTGAATCTGTGGTTTTAATAGTTCGTTTATGACTGTATTTTAAGATGTGGCAGCAGCCAACAGGGTACCTCGCTGGTTCCTGATTTTTTTTCTAGAAAACTAGATAATTACCGGGAGGGAGCATAAAATATTCTAGTAGGTCAATCTATATGATCTACATGTCCATATTAATTTGATTGTGTAAAAGAAACACGTTTCATAAGCACTTATTCCCTCTGTAAAGAAATATTGGGAGTACCAAATTAGCAAAGAAAACAGAAAAAATGTGGCAATAATAAGAGGTGAGACAATTGAGACGGTTTATAGCAGAAAAATAGGGGGGGGGGGGGGGGGGGGTGCTTGCAATGCAGAATCCTAGCATGTTCAAGACTTCCTCTCGCCTTTATGGAAATTATATAACGCTCAGAGCTTTTATACGTTCTTCGGCCGAGCGAAAATAGTTGCACCCCTCTGTTTGAAAGTAAATTCAACTTTTGGCCTCCGATGTACCTAAGTGTTGTAGATTGATGGTTTAAATTTATCTTCATTTTTGTACTCCCTCCGTTCACTTTTATAGTGCCATATAATTGTGCGTTGTTTTGTTTTGTAGCCCAATCATGATATCTCTAGCCCTCTTGTCAGCCGCATCGATGCCCCACTGCAAAATATTGAAAACAAATTACATGAATTCTCATAAAATGTTAAAAAATAAATCATATGATACTCATTTTAACTCGATGCAAGTGGCATTTACCACTTCAGTGCAACTATAAATTCCCAGTTCAATTCTTTAAAGAAAAATGCCATGCCATAATTTGAGTTATACTTCTTTTTTATGGGGAAAAGTATTCCCTGGTTTAGATTTAAATTGAGTGATATATGAATTTTCCATGATTGTATAGGTTTTTGTAACCAACTTTTAAATATTTTTGTGATGTGGCATCCAAGCAACAGCCTGACGACTCTGGCAAGTGGGTCTGAGATGTGAGCTTAATTAGGGTCGAACGGGATATTGCATGACTGAGGGCTGAAAGAAAGAAAAATCTCGCATTTTATTGTACATCGTAAAATAGGAAGAGAAACGTGAAATTTTCTTTACATTTTTTCGGGCAAAATTTTATTTACCGTTTGTACTTCCATCCTACTTCTAGAGTGATGGCATGTATACCATATTAAAAAAAACATCTAGAGTGCAATTAGTAGACATGTCGTAGCATTTCACTGGGATTATTTGGCCAATTTTTTGCTCATCCGATTGTCATGCTTAATCTATTTATATCATGATTCATCTATCACACGTTTTTAATAACTTGTATGAAAAAATACTCAAATATTCAACATATATCCCAATTAAGAAAGGGTTAGCAGATTCAAAAGTCAATAGAATGCTACCCGCATAAAAAGCCAAGCATTTCTTTTTTAAGTGGGAACATGAGAGAGGTGAGTGGACAGCCATTCCTTCAATGGTTGAAACGACGGGTATCTCGCATTCTTGTCCATTTTGTCTTGTGTCGGCAAAGAAATAGAAAGAAGCGAACAAGATTGTGGTCGGCTGTTTGGTACTCCCTCCGTCTTATAATGTTAAACGTTTTTTGACACTACACTAGACAGCGAACATGACAATGTTAGGCAGCGAATTGAAAGTGAAAGAGAAGTGCTTAGGAACCAATAGCTGGGATATTAGCACGGTAAGATTAATAAAAGCTTCACAGTCCGGAGGCGACGGCGAGAATCCAGTAACAGAAGGAATTGTATTCCGGTCTGGATCAAGCATCCGTGGCATGCTGACGCTTGGAGTCGGAGTGCATTCTCTCACATTTTGTTTCTTGGACGCAGTTGACTATATTTTGAACTCGTACCTTGAGTTTGAAGATCTTATTCGACGTGGTCCTAACCGGCGGTCTTACTGGACGTTGGCACTTGGACGTTGACACGTCGCTCCGGCCCTTTTTTATCCGAGGCTGGCACAGGCGACCTGTCTTGGTAGCTGGTAGGCGGTGAGGCTAGAGGTAGGCGTGGTTAGGTTTTAGTTATGCTTGACGAGGACCTGTGGTGCTAAACTAGCTTGGCGCTCATCGTCGACAGGACACCGAGGACGAGGATGAGGACAGGGTATCAAATCACAGAGAAACTGACAAACAAACCAATGCTACTCCGTATAAGTTTGTTGTGGCTTCAACGGTGACCATAATAAGCTAGCAACATTCATTCAGAAAAATACTACTCCTCAACACGGGCGTCGTCGGTGCCATGTTGGTCAGAGACTGTTAATTTGAGCTCGTGGGCATTAGAGAAACGGACTCATGATCCTCGACTGCAACCACGAGCGGCATCAAATCCGCGGTTCTATCTCAGTTATTATACACGCCCTCAACCTCGAGCACCAAAGCGACGCGTCCATCCCGTTCAAAACCTGGAGCCTGCTTCTGAATCCTGGAGCAATTAACCACCACACACGCACGGCGTGAGCCCGTGCTGCCCATGACCATTATCTTGTACTAACACATTTACACCCTGATTCCACCATTAACCTTCTCCGTGTCTGTGTCGCCGAGCAACCATGCGCTTTCTTTCCCCTCGTGCAGTCTCCCGGTCCAGGGCCAGACTGGACAGAAGCCAACCTTTCCGCAACTACACCTTCCTGAATCATTACGCCATTATTCACCCGTTCTGCACAGTTTCTGCTTGGACCGTTGCATCCACGATGCATAATGCATTCAGACGCGTCTGCTCCTCCGCCCCCCTGATGCAATGCCGCTGTCCGCGCAAGTATCCAACCAACCACTCGCGGCCAAAACTTGAACCCCGGAAATCATTATCGGCAGCTCATCAACCCCCACCCACCAAACCTACCCGAGGACGGATGGACCATCAGCGGCAGGTTTGTTTTCCTTCATTCCTTCGTCCGTTTCGTCCGTTGATTCAGGTGGCTGTTTCTGTACGCCTCTGTCTGTTCATTCCGATTCGGAAAATAACCGAGGTTGGGGCGTTGGGCTGAGGTGAGGTGAATCCATGATGGGAGCCGAGACCGACCAGGTGGCGATCGGGCCCACATGCACGAGACGCGGCAGAATGATGCGTCGTCTGCTTGCGAGGGCATGATCCAGCGATCAGACCGTGTGAGGCTGTTTGTGTGTGCCATCATTGGGGTGTTCTGATCTGAGCCATGGCGCATGCACGTTGGCGATGCCGCTGATCATGCACTGTTTGGTGTGCTGTACTGCCTGCGCTCTGTGCTCATTTTTTCTACAGAAATGCAGGGCCGTCTCTGCCTCATCAAAGGCTCAAGCCAGATCCGAGGGGATTATTTTTAATACAATATTTTGTAGTACTGTAGTTCATGTGTTCCCCCTTTCTTGCCTAGGTTTTTCCTTCTGCAGCCAGTGTGGTGGTTTGATCTTCTAGTACTATCTGTAATTGCTAATCAACGACACGATACAGAAAATGAAAAAGGGATGCTTGGAAAAGAAAGCCACGTGTTTATATTAGTAGGGGCTCAAAAGAAAAACCAGGTTGGTGAGGCATGTGACGAGTTTTTATTTCTTGGATGGAAAGTGGCCGGCTGTACACACATTAAATTATTTTTTTGCATGATAATACATGTCTAATTCATATTATAAAGAACAAAGTACAAATCACGTAAAGATCGACATGATAAAACTAAAAAGATAGCAGAAATCATAAAGATGCACACAAGATCAGAAAAAAGACGTACAGATAAAAAAGGCATGGATAAGCAGATCCTATACATACACTCGTCCGTATTGTTAGAGTTGTGTCGAATATTGTGTATAAGATAGGTTATAGTTGGACTCTGAATTGTATTGTGTTTAGATAGGATATGGAGTCGTGTCATAGTAGGACACTTGTATCATAGGCCTCTCATATATAGCGGGGCTAGACACACGATGTAACTTATGCCAACATAATAGCACCGGAACGCAGGGAAAGCCGGCGACATGTGTCGGTGTCCAGGGCGACCGGGTGCGGTATTGTGACGGTGTCATGAGGAGGAGCGCCCATAGTTAGGCCCTGAGGATGTAACTATATTGATGAAACTCGTTCACAAATTTCGGTGTCGTGCTCGTGTGATTGTTTGGTCCTTGGATGATCAACGGTATACCTTGAATTTATTCTAACAAGTCATAAGCTAGGTTGTTCGAAGGGTGTTAGCTGTTGATCTAGAGGAAGTGAAGCCGAGAGATCGTAGTTGTGGAGTTAAAACCGATCGACGGATCGGAACGGTGCAAATGAGATATGTTCGGAGTATGTGTTTTTGGAATAGCAATCTGAAGCACTTGCAGCGTGTACAAAGCAATCGAGATCGATCTCGGCGAGTTTGGCAGGTCTCAAATTGTGTGGGTAGGTAGGCGTGCACAGCCGTAGCGGTGCACACGGCTCAGCGCAAGACGTGTGGGAGGCGTCGGCTCGTGGACGTGGCAGGCTGGCTGGGCCGGCCCGAGTCCGTGAGTTGTTCTGCTGGTCTGGAGGCATACCTGCTGTACAAGGAGCTGCATGAGATTTTTCTCCAAAAATAAAAGGAGCTGCAGGAGATTTGTTTGAGAAAAAAAGAGAAAGGACTGAGTCCTCATGTGACACAGAGAGGCAGGAGCAAATCAAATTGGTGAAGAAAAAACACGTGCCAGCATGGGAATTGAGCTAAGGATATTTTTCACACGGTCAGCTATACGAAGAACCATGGCACTAATGGGTATCTGAGTTTGAGGTGAAGAAGTTTAATGGGACATAAAACCTTGGGTTATGGCAGATAAGGATGAACAATTTGTTGGTGCAATAGTGATGCTTGAAGGTGTCGCAGGAAGTCAGGTTAGCTGAGATGGAATTATCATGCGATGGACGAAAATTCACAAAAGACGATTTGGGAGCTTTGAGCGTGTCATACAGTCGAACGAGTTCGGCTGGGTCGGACTAGGTAGTCTGACGGATCGACGCAAGTCGGTTGGTACACAAAACGGTGGTGGAACCGGCGACGACGACATAGGTGCGTGATGCTGATGGTGACCGACTTCTGGGCATGAAAACATGCGGCACGGGCCTGAGTGCTTGTGTGGCTTCGACAAGACTATGACGTGGGGTTGATTCAAGATGGCGTATGCATGTGAGCTTGAAGTCAATGGGACGCGAGGGTGGACTAATCATCTACCATGGAGTCATGTTGAATGTGGAGCTGGAGTCTGGAAGACTTCACTCGGTGCTGATTGAGGGGTGTAAGTGCATCTAGTGCCACCCCTAGTTGGTTTTGGAGTATTGACGACAAACTTGGTTGAGGGACTAATGTGTTTGTGAGAATTGCAGGATAACTCAGGTAGAAGTCCCTCATTGATTCGGTTTTCCTACCCGAGATGACCCCTAAAAATGTATGAAGATATTGAAGTCAAAGGTGGTATGTGAAGACATTCACATTGAAGACTATGACAAGAGAAGACATCGCATGAAGACTATGGAGCGCGAAGACTTAGTTGTTTAGTCATTCTTTTTCTTCTTTGTTGAGTCATAGGAACCACTGTACTGTTAAGTGGGGTCCAAGTGAACCAGTCAGAATGACTGAAGTGATGCTTAACAAAAATCCTATGTCTTCGAGTGAAGACAATGAGAGCAAATCTTATCCAGAGCTAGATAAGTCAGCTTTGCTTATAGCTCAAGTAAAGTTGCCATGTGTGTTTGAAATCTGGCCGTTGAAACACGTGTCAGTTCCTTAGTGACCCAGGGTCATTTCGGACAAATCAGGTCGGGTTGCCTAGTGGCTATAAATAGCCCACCCCCTACACCATAAATTGGTTGGCTGCTCAGAGTTAGTGCACGGCTTTTGTCGTTTGAGAGCAACCCACCTCGAAGCCTTTAAGAGAGAAATTCTTGCGAGGACAAAGCCCTAAACACCCAGAGTCAAAGAGTGTTAGGCATCACTTAAGTCTTCTTGTCTGTGTGATCTGAAGACTTATTATAGTTGAGGACTGTGAATCCTCCAGCCGGTTAGGCGTCGCGTTCTGAGCATCCAAGAGTCATTGTGGATCGCCGGTGAACGAAGTCTGTGAAGGTTTGGAAGTCTACCTTGAAGACTTACCAGAGTAATTGGGCGAGGACTGGGTGTCCTTAGCTCAAGGGGACTAAGGTGAAGACACGGTCTTCTGAGTTGAATCCCAGCCTCCCTAACCAGACGTACAGTTGTCACAACAACTGGAACTGGTCCAACAAATCATTGTCTTCAACAAGCCACTGGTTCTATCCTTCCCATCTTTTTATTTGCAGATTGGTCCTTGTGAAGTCATTGCCTGTTTGCATTATCTATTTGTCTTCATTGTGTGACTGCTTGTTCTGATTGGCTTCATACTATCTTCTATCCTGATCTGTACTGCCTAGCTGCTATTAGTCTTTGTGCTTTAATTTCATTAAATACTTGACTATGGCTTGCTTAGTGTAGTCTACCTTCCGCTGCATGGTAATCGGTTTATTTCTATAGTTTGTCTTCGAAACTTCCATGTTTTGAAGACTTTCATAAAAATCGCCTATTCACCCCCCTCTACTCGATCACTAGCACTTTCAATTGGTATCAGAGCAAGGTACTCCCTTGTTTTGTATGATTCGGTTTAACCACCTGGAGTTTTAGCTATGTCGACTGCAGGGATAATCAAAGTCTCCGTTGCGTGCCCAGTCTTCGATGGAACTGAATATCCCTACTGGAAGAATAAGATGCGCATGCATCTGGAAGCCATTGATGTCGACCTCTGGTATGTCGTCAAGAATGGCATCCCCAAGGCTGGTGAAGGTGTCACCGCTGCTGATGTCAAGAAGTTTGTTCAACTGGATTCCACTGCCAAGAACATAATCTGTGGTCATCTGACCAAAGGACAGTATGGCCGTATGAGTGCTCTGGAAGCATCCAAGCTAGTCTAAGACTGGCTCTCCAAGGTCAATGAAGGCGTCTCAACCCAGAGAGATCAAAGAATCAGTGTCCTTCGAGACCTCTTCAACCGCTTCAACCGCTTCAAGAGAAACGACAATGAGAATGTTCAGCTCACGTTTGATCGACTCACTGACATCACAAATGAGCTTCAAGCCCTCGGCGCTACTGACATCACCAAGCATGAAGTCGTCAAGACACTCTTGAGATCATTTGACAGCTCGTTTGACACCCTAGCCCCGATGATTCAAGAATGCCCTGACTTCAAGACACTCGATCCGTCTGACATACTTGAAAGGCTCAACACACATGAGTTTTAGCTTTCTGAGAAAAGAGACATCTACGGTCCCAACTATGGGCGAACTCGTGCTTTGAAGGCAAAAGTTGTTTCCTCATCTGAAGAAGAATCTGATTGCAGTTCTGATGATCCTGAAGACATTGGAAAGGAGCTTGCTATGCTTGCGAAGAAGTTCCAGAAATTCACCAAGAAGAAAGGCTTCAGAAAGTCCTCACGATCCAGCACAAGGAATGATGAAGCTTCTGCTCATGACTAAAAGAAGAGAACATGCCACAAGTGCAAGAAACCTGGTCACTACATCTCCGAGTGTCCGCAGTGGGACAATGAGAACAACAAAAAGAAGAAGAGCAAGGAATATGATTCTGACGACAAGAAGAAGAAGAAATACTCAAAGTCTTCTTCCAAGTCATCATCAAAGTCTTCATCACACAAGAAGAGCTCATCTGGCAAGGCTCATGCGTTTGTTGGTAAGGAAATGGATTCAGAGGAGGAGTCTGCTTCTCAGGAGGCGGAGGTGGAGTCTGAGGATGAGTCCGACTCTGGCGCTGCAAGTCTGCCTACAACCTACGTTGCCAAGTCCATCTTCAACACTGAAGACAATGACTTCATCACTGACGCCGATGATAATGACAAGGACAACTCCGCTCCCACCTACTGCTTCATGGCACGCGGTGCCAAGGTAAACTCACGCACTACTCACTATCAAACATCCAGTGAAGATGACTGTCGGTGTCAAAACCGGCGGATCTCGGGTAGGGGGTCCCGAACTGTGCGTCTAGGCCGGACGGTAACAGGAGGCAGGGGACACGATGTTTTACCCAGGTTCGGGCCCTCTTGATGGAGGCAAAAACCTACGTCCTGCTTGATTAATATTGATGATATGGGTAGTACAAGAGTAAATCTACCACGAGATCAGAGATGCTAAACCCTAGAAGCTAGCCTATGGTATGATTGTATGTTGTGATTGCTGTCCTACGGATTAAAACCCTTCGGTTTATATAGACACCGGAGAGGGTTAGGGTTACACAAGGTCGGTTACAAAGGAGGAGATATCCATATCCGTATTGCCTAGCTTGCCTTCCACGCCAAGTAGAGTCCCATCCGGACACGAGACGAAGTCTTCAATCTTATATCTTCATAGTCTAACAATCCGGCCAGTGGAGATAGTCCGGCTGTCCGGAGACCCCCTAATCCAGGACTCCCTCAGTAGCCCCTGAACCAGGCTTCAATGACGATGAGTCCAGCGCGCAGTATTGTCTTCGGCATTGCAAGGCGGGTTCCTTCTCCGAATACATCACAGAAGAATTTGAATACGAGGATAGTGTCCGACCCTACAAAATAAGTTCCACATACCGCCATAGAGAGAATAATATTTTCGCAAATCCAATTTGCTGACTTGTTTTGGCAGCATGACATTATGTCATGGCCCGGTGATTATTCGAACCGTTTTTCTTCAACCAGCTCCACACATAACGCGGGGCGGTTTCTTGACACGTCTTGTCAAAGCAGAGATCGTGTTCCCCCAATTACGGGATTCTCATTAATGCGGTCGTGGGTAACCCAACCGTGTCTAGGACTCCTAGATTATAGGCAAGTCCTAAACGGCTACGGAGAGGACGCTTGATATTCACCCTCTTTATAAAGGGACAAGGTTTTCACTTTTTCCCTCTCGTGCTCAATCGAACCCTTCCCCCGCCTCGAGTTCCAACACCCAAAGCCCAGGTTAGGTGCTCCGGATCTTCAATCATGTCCGGATCCAGCCTTCAAGGCTGATGGATGCGCTCCTCCGTGACGGAAGAGGACATCAAGAAGTTGAGGGAGGCCAGATACCTGACCGTCGAGGTTTCGCATCGGCTTCCTGCTCGAGGGCAGGTCGTCCCTACTCCCGATCCCAACGAGAATGTCGTGTTCGTCTCCCACTTCCTCCGAGGCCTAGGCCTCACTCTGGATCCCTTCGTCAGGGGTTTGATGTTCTATTACGGGCTAGATTTCCACGATCTAGCTCCGGACTCCTTTCTCCACATCTCGACATTTATTGTCGTGTGTGAGGCCTTCCTACGCATTACCCCTCACTTCGGCCTGTGGCTCAAGACCTTTGAAGTGAAGCCGAAGATGATCGAGGGGCAACATGCAGCGTGCGGAGGTGCATCAATAGGCAGGATGGCAGGAGCTCCATGGCCGAAAGGTTCCTTTCCAGAGGTGTCCGAATTATGGCAACGGGAGTGGTTTTACATCATAGCTCCCAGAAGTGCCAAGTGGGCGGCTGCCCCCGCTTTCCGCTCGGGCCCCCACCACGACTAATGTCATGGATTAGCAGAGGTCTGAGCTGGGGTCCAGCCAAGGACGTGCCTATACTGCAAAGCCGCATTCGAGATCTCTTCGAGGGAGATTTTAATTTGGTCGTGGTAATACAAGTTATGCTGGTTCATCAAGTCCAGCCTTGCAAACGCTGGCCCCTTCGCTTGTGGGAGTTCAACCCAGAAGGACTGCGTGCCATTCAAAGTTTCCTCGGCCTGACGCATGAGGAGACGTACAAGTCATTCGTCGGACCTCAAATAGAGTGTCCGGATGCTACCGAGGACGTGGGCCTGAGCAGTAACCGCGCCGCCGAACAAGTAAGAAATCCTCTTGCCGAACACAGTGTCCTTTATTCATCATGAAGTTATTTCTGAGAGTTCGCTCTTTGACCAAGACTGGTTAACAAAGGCAAAGATGATTCGGTGTTTGGCCCCCCTCCCTGAAGGTTTGGAAAATCCGGTATTGGAAAAGATGCTCGAGCTCGCACCTTGCCCGGAGCCCTCAAAGGAAGATACGGGGGGGGGGGGGATAATACGGGCGAACGCGGGCCCCCATCACTGCTAGTTCCAACCGAGGGAATGAGCGTCTCCATGAAGGAGGATAATCGGGGGAGGAAAAGGACTGCTTCCGAGGATCCAGAAGCCGAGGCCTCCAAATGGGAGAAGAAGTCTCCCACAGAGGGTCCTACCTCGGGGGGTGCTTTTGCCGCACAAAGTCCGCGGGGGGATCAACCCTCCAACGAGTCGTAAGTGATCCCAAAATACTTTAATAGTGAAGGTATACTATCTTTTTTCTAAGAAAATAACCACCACATATATCTTACAGTTCGGGCCTTAGCCCCTCTCAGCTGAGCTCGTCTTCGGGGGATCTTCTTCCAGAGATGATGGAGAGCTAGACGCCTCCTCCGAACTCCTCCGCTCAAGAAGCAGGCGACCCCGAAGTGTCGTCACGGAGGGCCTCTCCTGATCCGGTGAGGCCAGAAGATAATCTCATAAACCCCCGAAGTCCCCAGCGTCCGGCTCCCAAAGAGAGCAAACAAAAGAGTCCGACACCATCTGGTATGCGGTCGGACATTCTGAGGGAGTTGGTGGGGCGAGCGGCCATCTCAGAAGAACACCGTACGCTGATGGGTACGGTGATGGAAAGAATTTCGTCTGCCGAAAGCGGATTACATGAAGTCTTTACGAGTCTACTGACAGGCTTTGTGGTACGTGATAATACCGCACATGTTAGGTGTGCCCTGTGTAGATAGTAGCCCCTGAGACTCTGGTTGTCGACGAGAGCGGCGGGGAACAGAGGATCATAGTCCCAGGCAATAACCAGACTGACTTTATGTGCGGGCGGTGGAAGCTCCGGTGGCTAGCCGGACTATTGGGTTTGCCGAATTAAAACGGCAACTAGATGCGGCAGACGCCGACATCGAGCTTGTTAACAAGAGGCTTGACGAGGCACAGGGTAAGTGTTATTATCTGGTGAACGCCACATAGTTAGAGCAGCATGATGCCAGTATCTTTAATATGTTGTGAGTGTAGATGGAGCTGCCACTGTGGAAACCTTGCAGGCAGAAATTGCCCGAGCCAAAGAACAAGCGAGGATTAGTAATGCGGCTGCTTTGAAGGCAGCCGAAGAGTTGAAAGCTGAGAAGGCCACACATTGCGATAGCCAAGAGAAGATGGCCAAGATGGCCGTAGAATGAAAAGACACTACCGACCGTTGCCGGCTCCTTGAAAGAGAAAACCGAGCGAAGGCAACGGACCTTGAGAAGGCCACGACGGCGGACAAAGACACCCGCTCTGTTATGAGAGCGAAGAAGGAGGAGCCGCGTGAAGCCAGGGATATTGCGGCTGGGAAGCCCTTCATGCTACGGAGGAAGTTCGGAGATCCACGGTATGCCCCTCTGGATCAGCTGTGGAGTTCAGCAGATGCGTATATGGACTTGACGGCGAGCGCTGTTGATGCGGCCAAATACTTCCAAGGGCAAACAAATCGTGAAGTGGACAAGCTGTTCTGGTCGCAATTCAATGTTCCAGAGTGTCCGCTTCCATTGACTGCTCAGCTAGCCGAATGGGCCGAACTAAATAGGTTGTCCGGACTCGCCATGAGGTCTGTCGTGGATCAGCTATGGCCGGAAAAGCCAAAGCCGAACAACTATTTCAGTTTAGTGCAACGGTTCCTTGATGCGGTGCCGCGCATTAATGCGATGAAGAGGTTGGCGTGCATAGAAGGCTCGCGGATGGCCCTTGCCTGTGTTAAAGCATACTGGGCGGAGATGGATGCTACCACTGTTGCGGCACAGGGTTCGGCCATAGGCCGAGTGGCTGCCGAGCACTATTTCGAGGAGGTTCTCGAGGGTGCTCGTTTGATAGAGGCCCAGTGCTCGAAGAATATTATGTTTGAGTGATATGTATTCTCATTGTAAACACAATGCTTTTATGAAATTTTATAAGGCTATGTTTATACTTTTGCCTGAAAGTAGTATGATGCCTCCTGTGCGGCCGTTTATGTATACATGTGTATAACCTGAAAGATTGCAGTTGTCCGCTTCAACCCTCACGCATATAATGCGGAGGTGCTCGCAAAAAACGCGTGTTCACACTTAACCCAACGTCTTGGTCCTATTAAGGAGGTGATAGCGTAGCGAACGAGGCAACCGGACTATAATGCTTTAACACTTTCACTTAGCCATAGGAGTTTGACAATGGGGCTACTAGATAGCCCCTGGTGGCTCCACACTCTTCCGATCTCGGGGTGCGTACATGCCTGGCCGGAAAACGACCCTTCGTTAAGGCGATGGAATTCTAACATTCCGATAGGTCATCGAGTGGTTGACCAGTCTCACGCTATATCATGACAGTCAGTTTTTGGCTTTCTCTACTGAGGTGCTCGTCCGGATGAACCAGGGCACAATCGCAGTAGTTCTCCTGGTGCTGCCTTAGCCGATAAAGCGGAATGTAAGGCACCAAAACACAGGAGCCAGGCAAACCCAACATTTGACCAAAGACAATGATTCGGAGCTGATGCATATAAGGCCAAAATCGCGACGCCGAACACTCCCTAAGGTATTCGGTCTTTATGGTGTAAACCGGGCCTAAATAGTGCCCTTTGTAAGAAGCCCCTTGTGTCCAGGTACGTGCATTATTCTGACGTGGCCACATGCCATGACGTCAGCATCCTTCTCAATTGTGCTGAGAATTCGGTGGATGTGTATCAACAAGAGACAGTAAAAAAGGTTTACGTAGGGTCTTAATCTAAAAAGAATCCTTGGAGCGGGTCCCTGCTGCACGTCTGCGCCTGTGTCTCCGTTGTGCTGTATCCTGGACGGGTGTAGCACGATGGTCATCTGTAAAAAAGAGGAACTTAGGTAAAAAATTTGTCGTGCAAAAGGTGGTTTTTTAAAGAGACCATGTATAACTAGAAATGAGTAGAAATTGCCACTTGTCTGCGCGCATTGAGCCCTTGTATTTGTAATAGGGGTGTGGCCATCAATCCGGCATAAATTACATATAGCAGCGCCGGACTCGTCTAACCGCGTCTGTGGTCTTGATGACCTATCAAATACTTTAGTTGGCGAGGCAAGTTTTTAGTGTGCGGCTGCCAAGGCAGTCGCATTCTCTTCGGCGCGCAAGGATCGCTTAATACTTCCGTTCACTGTAATGATGCCGCATGGACCGGGCAGCTTGAGCGTCAGGGAAGCGTAATGTGGTATTGCATTAAAGCAAGCAAAAGCTTCGCGTCCAAGTAGTGCTTGATAACCGCATTGGAACAGAGCAATGTGGAAGGTTAAATGTTCGCTACGGAAGTTATCGGGGAAGCCGAATATAACCTTTAGTAGCAGGGAGCCCGTGCAATGAGCCCCTGGGCCTGGCGTTACTCCTTTGAAGGTAGTACTGCTATGACAAATTTTCGTTGGGTCTATCCCCATTTCGCGGATTGTATCCTGGTATATCAGGTTGAGACTGCTGCCACCGTCCATCAGGACTCGTGTGAAGTGGTATCCGTCGATTATTGGGTCTAATACCAGGGCAGCCCATCCTGCATGCCGGATACTTGCTGAGTAATCACGATGGTCGAAAGTGATCGGTTGAGACGACCAGTGGCAGGACTCCGCGGTGATAGGCCCTTGGGCATATTTTTCTGGGAGTGCCATTTTGTTTCTCCCCTTGATTGTGTGTGTGTGTGGGGAGGGGGGGGGGGTCTGAGGCCTCCTCATCGAATTCAGGTAGCAACTTCCGCTTTGGGTAGCTCTTGGTGGGGTGATTGCCGCCGTACTTCGCTGCTGTGTTGAGTACTTTACTCCATCTGATTTGGAGTGTGTCCTACGCAGCCTTGAGCCTTTGCTTCTGCTTTTTCAGACTCCTCGCGGTGGCAATAAGCCTTTGCTTCTGCCTTTTCAGACTCCTCGCGGTGGCAATAAGCCTTTGACGGGCATTCTGCTGCTCCGGGTGCCTGTCTGGCGTTATGTCGTCCGGACTATTATCTTTGACAGAATTGGTTTGTTCGGTTTGATTCTCTGTATTGCCGTGGTCCGGCGGTGGTTCACCCTGCTCCAACGCTGGGTTTGTATGATCGTTATTTCTACCGAGGCGGGATTTGGGGCGGCGCTTGCGCCGCCGCTTTGACTGCTTCTCGAGGGAACAAGCCTTCGGTGCGTCCTTCCATTCCTCCTCGTCGTCTTCTTTTGGTGTGTCCACCATGTATACGTCATATGATGAGGTGGACGTCCAGCGCCCTGTGGGCAGTGGTTCCTCTTCGCCTCCCGCATTGTCGTCCATACCGTCGATGTCTTCGCAGTCGAAGTCGAGCATGTCGGTTGAGTCATCAACAGTGGCTATTAAGTGGGTGGTGGGTGGGTGTCGAATTTCTTCGTCGTCCGCATCCCAATCCTGTTGGCCATAATCCGGCCAGGGCTCTCCTGACAAAGAGAGAGACCTTAGTGAATTCAGAATGTCGCCGAAGGGCGAGTGCTGAAAGATATCCGCGGCTGTGAATTCCATGATCGGCGCCCAATCGGATTCGATTGGTAGGGGCGCGGGCGGTTCGGAGTCAGAAAAAGAGTCCGGCACCTTGGAGTCACGGGCTGCGCAGAGGATTATGCTGGTGTTCAGCTTGATCGCCGTTGAGACTGCAGCCCCTGAGGCGGTGTCTAACCACTCGTCCTCGATTGGCGCAGTTGGCTCCGAGCGAAGGGTCGGAGCTGATGCGGGCACGGCCTCTGGGGTACTGTTCGGCGGCAGAGCTAGGTCATACCCATCGTGATAGTGCGGCGCGCCTGGCTGTGGCTCGAATCCGTCGAAGATCAAGTCTCCGCGGATGTCGGTCGTGTAGTTCAAACTTCCAAATCTGACCTGACGGCCAGGGGCGTAGCTTTCAATCTGCTCCAGATGGCCAAGCGAATTAGCCCGCAGTGCAAAGCCACCGAATACGAAGATCTGTCCGGGGAGAAAAGTCTCACCCTGGACCGCATCGCTATCGATGATAGTAGGAGCCATCAAGCCTAACGGCGACGACACAGAGGAACTCTCAATGAGAGCACCAACGTCGGTGTCAAAACCGGCGGATCTCGGGTAGGGGGTCCCGAACTGTGCGTCTAGGCCGGATGGTAATAGGAGGCAGGGTACATGATGTTTTACCCAGGTTCGGGCCCTCTTGATGCAGGTAAAACCCTATGTCCTGCT
This sequence comes from Triticum monococcum, assembly GCA_034509565.1. Classification (NCBI taxonomy): domain Eukaryota; kingdom Viridiplantae; phylum Streptophyta; class Magnoliopsida; order Poales; family Poaceae; genus Triticum; species Triticum monococcum. Next base: position 188,238,942 of record CM067846.1, read on the forward strand.
TGATTAATATTGATGATATGGGTAGTACAAGAGTAAATCTACCATGAGATCAGAGAGGCTAAACCCTAGAAGCTAGCCTATGGTATGATTGTATGTTGTGATTGTTGTCCTACGGATTAAAACCCTTCGGTTTATATAGACACCGGAGAGGGTTAGGGTTACACAAGGTCGGTTACAAAGGAGGAGATGTCCATATCTGTATTGCCTAGCTTGCCTTCCACGCCAAGTAGAGTCCCATCCGGACACAAGACGAAGTCTTCAATCTTATATCTTCATAGTCTAACAGTCCGGCCAATGGAGATAGTCCGGCTGTCCGGAGACCCCCTAATCCAGGACTCCCTCAATGACTCTGATTGTGGTTCCAAACCCAGCTACAAAACACTTGCTAAAATTGCAACTGAACAACAGAAAGCTATGGAACATATTCAAAAACTGTTAGACAAAAGCGATGACCTGTTAGACGCTGAAATGACTCGATCTCAATCCTTAATTGAAGACATAAAAAATCTTCATGTTAAGTATGAGGAACTTGAAAGTCGCCATGAAACGCTCTCAACAACTCATGAAAGGCTTTCCTATGATTATCTTCAAAGGAAGCAAGATCTTGAGAAATTGAGAGCGGCTCATGAAGATCTTCAAACGGAAAACGAGTCACTTCGTGCCAAATAGATCAGTTCCGCTCCGGAAGGATTTGAACCACCATGTATTACATGCATTGAGCGTGACAACGCTACTTCTGTTGCTGGATGTTCTACTGCTGCTACTGTTGCAATATCTTCAACTGTTGATGTGGTAACTAACCCCTCTGCTGAGGATGCCACTGCTATTGCTGATGAAAATGCTAGGTTGAAGACACTGCTTGAAACAGGGATGTACAAAAGTCTCAAAGGGCATCAGACACTATGTGATGTCCTCAAAAGGCAGATCCTGAACCGAAACCCTAGGAAAGAGGGTGTTGGGTTCGAAAGGAAAATGAATACTGATGGCTCTTACTGGAAACCTAAGCAGTACCCCAAAACCACATGGGTTGCTGCAATGGAACCTTCAGTGGATCCATCAACCCTATCTGGCTTCACTTGTGCTAATCCCATTGTTATTGATGAATCCTTTGATGCAAACTATAAACTGTTTAAGAATCAGAATGGTGAAGTGTTTGCTAGGTATATTGGTACTAACTGCAGGAATGGGCCACCTATGAAGAAAGTCTGGGCGCCGAAAAAATGTCTGGAAAATCTTCCTGTGTATGTCGTCAGGACACCACAAGTGAAGAAGACAAACCCCAGACCACGGGCTTCATATGGTCCAAAGGATTCATACAGACAGAAGACTCACCTGAGTCGCACTAACGCAAATGTTTTACAGGGAAACCATACTCAGGCCTACGAATATGAGCGCGTTTCATCAAACCGCCTTGTTCATAAGACCAAGAACTACTCTGCTTATTCTTATGAGTACTATTGTCCACCTGCAAGAATATTTGCTAGGGCTCCAAAGCCAAAGTTCTCAGATGCTGCACTTAGACTCATTGCTTTGAAGCCACCCTTGAAGATGTGGGTGGCTAAGAAAGCTTAACTCTCTTTTGCAGGGAAGGGTCTCCAGCCGAAAATCAAATGCGTCTGAAGCTATTGCTGGGGACCTTAAACATCTTGTAGGGCGCAAGATCAAATGCCCAAATGGTCTTATTATGTATTTTGTTCCTGAGTCGTTTGCTACTTGCCCTATCGGTCCTAACCTCGATCTAAGCTTTCATAATCCACTTGCTCGTCAAATGTTTATGCTTCACAATTCTCTTCGTGAAGCCTATCCCCCTAACTGCACTGTAGGGTATGACACCAGCTGCTTCATGATGGATTATTAACAGTGGATGTACTAATCACATGATTGGCAAGCGAAGTCTTCTCATGGACTCAACCTTATGTCCATCTGATAAGAGTCACATCACATTTGCTGATACTGGTAAAAGCAAGGTATTGGGTCTAGGTAGAGTTGCAATCTCAAGGGATCAGCACATGGATAAAGTGATGCTTGTTGAATCCCTTGGTTTCAACTTAATGTCTGTCTCAATGCTTTGGGATTTGAATATGATTGTGATGTTTGGAAAATATCGTTGCCTTGTTCTAATGGAATCTGACAAGTCTCTAGTCTTTGAAGGGTATCGGAAAGATGATTTGTAAATGGTAGATTTCTCAGCAGGACCACAGCTTGCCGTATGTCTTCTTGCAAAAGCTTCAGAATGTTGGCTCTGGCATCGGAGGCTAGGGCATGCTGGCATGAGGAACTTGCATACTCTTGCAAAGAAGAAGCATGTCATAGGCATAGAGGGCGTCAAGTTCAAGAAGGATCACTTATGCAGTGCCTGCGAAGCTGGAAAGATGACGAGGGCCAAGCATCTCTCGAAGACAATCATGACAACGACTCAACCCTTCGAACTGCTACACATGGACCTCTTCGGTCCCACTCACTACTCAACTCTTACTACTACTGCTTGTCTCTATGACTTCGTCATTGTTGATGATTATTCAAGATATACATGGGTGCATATAATCCTCTACAAGACTGAAGTGGAGGATGTCTTCAGACGCTTCGCCAATCGAGCCATGAACAACTATGGCGTCAAGATCAAGCATATCAGAAGTGACAATGGCACTGAATTCAAGAAAACCGGCCTCAACACTTATCTTGATACTTTGGGCATCACTCATGAGTTCTCAGCTCCGTACACGCCGCAGCAGAATGGCATCGTGGAACGCAAGAACAGAACACTCATTGAGATGGCCCGAATGATGCTCGGTGAATACAAGACTCCAAGAAAGTTCTAGCCTGAAGCCATTGATACTGCATGCCATGTCATCAACCGTGTTTATCTTCACAAGCTTCTGAACAAAACATCCTATGAGCTCCTAACTGGTAAGAAGCCAAATGTCAGTTACTTCAGAGTATTTGGTGCCAGGTGCTGGATCAAAGATCCACATCACACTTCAAAATTTGCACCGAAACCACATGAAGGTTTTATGCTTGGTTACAGAAAGATTCGCACTCCTACAGAGTCTTCAATCTCTTTCACTATAAAGTGGTTGAAATTGTGGATGTGCGGTTCGATGAGACTAACGGCTCGCAAAGAGAGCACCTGCCAAATGTGCTAGATGAAGTTCATCAAGCTTATCGGAATTGAAGAAATCATACCGTCTGAAGCACAGCCCGAAGAGGAACTCATCATCTCTGCACCTGATCAACCTGAAGACAATACTCAGCCTGAAGACAATCCTTCTAACGATGACAATGATCAGCAAGAGCAAAATCTTCGTCCAGTTCATTCTCGTGTTGCAAATGAAGTACAGATTGAGAAAATAATTGATAGCATCAATGCACCTGGTCCACTCACTCGTTCAAGGGCAACACACCTAGCAAATATCTGTGGACACTTCGCATTCGTCTCAATATCTGAACCTAAGAAAGTTGATGAAGCCTTCATGGAACCTGAATGGATTCAAGCTATGCAAGAAGAGCTTCAACAGTTTGGGCTGAATAATGTATGGGAACTGGTCAAGCGTCCTGATCCTTGTAAGCACAATATCATAGGAACTAAATGGATATATCGCAACAAGCAAGATGAGCATGGTCAAGTTGTCAGAAACAAGGCTCGTCTCATTGCTCAAGGATACACTCAAGTTGAAGGAATTGACTTCGATGAAACATTTGCTCCTGTGGCTAGGCTTGAAGCTATACACATACTATTGGCCTATGCAAATCATCATAACATTCTTCTGTATCAAATGGATGTGAAGAGTGTCTCTCTCAATTGCCAGATTGAAGAAGACGTGTATGTTGCACAACCGCCTGGATTTGAAGATCCAAAACATCCTAACATGGTTTACAAGCTCAACAAGGCACTGTATGGCCTCAAACAAGCCCCTCGTGCTTGGTATGACACACTCAAGGACTTCCTGAAGAGCAAAGGCTTCAAACCTGGTTCCCTAGATCCCACGCTCTTCAGGAAGACATATGATGGTGAACTGTTTGTGTGCCAAATATATGTGGATGACATTATCTTCGGCTGCACTAATCAGAAATACAGTGATGAGTTTGGATACATGATGCAAGAGCAATATCAGATGTCCATGATGGGTGAGCTGAAGTTCTTCCTTGGTCTTCAAATACGACAACAACACAATAGCATCTTCATATCTCAAGAGAAATACCTCAAGGATTGCCTGAAGAAGTTTGGAATGTAAGACTGCAAAGGTTACACGACGCCAATGCCTACCAAGAGTCATCTAGATTCTGACGCCAATGGTAAAGAGTTCGATCAAAAGGTATACCGCTCCATGATTGGTTCTTTGCTTTATTTATGTGCATCTAGGCCATATATCATGCTTAGTGTTTGCATGTGTCGGCGTTCTAGGACGGGGGTCCCCAGACTTGCCTGCCTGCGGCCTGCGGCGTGGCTCAAAGGAGGCCCAGCATGGCCCATCTTCATTAGCACAAGACTCAAGACCCTCGCGAGGGGCCAAGCCTCGCGAGGCGGACAACACGGCGCATCCTCGGGCGCAGCCTCCTCAGGCTGGCTCGTGAGGAGACGGAGATATCAAGGCGGGGTACCTCGCGAGGTGCCCATGACGCAAGCCATGACGATCGAGGGTGCCAGGCAGGCGCCAGCGCGCGCAGTGTCCTTCTTTCCTCTTTGGTGCAAAGGGGGCAAGCTGTAACGCCCTCGATGCGGCTATATCTCCCACGTGTCGAAGCACGACTTAGAGGCATAACCGCATTGAAAGCAATGTCGCAAATGAGGTAATCTTCACACAACCCATGTAATACATAAGGGAAAGAGATACATAGTTGGCTTACAATCGCCACTTCACACAATTACATGAATAAAGCATTACAACATCCAAATACAATCAAGGTCCGACTACGGAACCAAAATAAAAGAAGAACCCCAAATGCGACAAAGGTCCCCGATCGACCCCAACTGGGTTCCACTACTGATCAGCTAGAACGAAACAACACAATGGACAAGATCTTCAACGAGCTCCTCCTGAGCTGGGTTGCGTCATCTGCATGGACTCAACGACACCTGCAAGCTGGTTTTGGAAGTATCTGTGAGCCACAGGGACTCAGCAATCTCGCACCCTCGCGATCAAGACTATTTAAGCTTATGGGTAAGGTAAAGGTATGAGGTGGAGCTGCAGCAAGCGACTAGCATATATGGTGGCTAACATACGCAAATGAGAGCGAGAAGAGAAGGCAAAGCACAGTCGATAAAAGTATGATCAAGAAGTGATCCTGGACTACCTACGTCAAGCATAACTCCAACAACCGTGTTCACTTCCCGGACTCCGCCGGAAAGAGACCATCACGGTTACACACGCGGTTGATTCATTTTAATTAAGGTCGACTTCAGGTTTTCTACAACCGGACGTTAACAAATTCCCATCTGCCCATAACCGCGGGCACGGCTTTCGAAAGTTCAAATCCCTGCAGGGTGTCCCACCTTAGCCCATGACAAGCTCTCACGGTCAACGAAGGAATAGACCTCCGCCCGAGACATTCCGATCAGACTCGGTATCCCGGTACAACAAGACATTTCGACAGGGTAAAACTAAACCAGCAACAAACGCCCGAATGTGCCGACAAATCCCGATAGGAGCTGCACATATCTCTTTCTCAGGGCACACTCAGATTGTCTTAGGTACGGGTAGGCCAGCCCAGAGTTGCCCCTGGTGGCCACCGGCAGCTGACAGGTGGACCAACACTCAGAGGAGCACTGGCCCGGGGGGGGGGGTAAAATAATGATGACCCTTGAGTCTGCAGAACCCAATGGAAAGAAAAGGCTAGGTGGCAAATGGTAAAACCAATGTTGGGCATTGCTGGAGAAGCTTTACTTAAGGCGAACTGTCAAGGGGTTCCCATTATAGCCCAACCGCGTAAGGGACGCAAAATCCGGGAACATAACACCGATATGACGGAAACTAGGGCGGCAAGAGTGGAACAAAACACCGGGCATAAGGCCGAGCCTTCCACCCTTTACCAAGTATATAGATGCATTAATTAAATAAGATATATTGTGATATCCCAACAAGTAAACATGTTCCAACAAGGAACAACATCTCCATGTTCCAACAAGGAACAAACTTCAATCTTCACCTGCAACTAACAACGCTATAAGAGGGGCTGAGCAAAGCGGTAACATAGCCAATCAACGGTTTGCTAGGACAAGGTGGGTTAGAGGCTTGGTTCAACAACATGGGAGGCATGATAAGCAAGTGGTAGGTATCGCAACATAGGCATAGCAAAAGAGCGAGCAACTAGCAAAGCAAAGATAGTAGTGATTTCGAGGGTATGATCATCTTGCCTGAAATCCCGCAAGGAAGAAGAACGAATCCATGAAGAAGACAAATGGACGTAGTTGAACGGGTCCTCACAACACGACGTTACCGGATCCAACCCGAAGAAGCAAACACCGGAAAGGAGCAAACAACATAGTAAACAACTAAGCATAGACATGGCATGATGCACAAACAAGTATGATGCATGTCCGGTTAATGAAGCATGGCATGACAAATCATAAACAATCCTACAAATTAAGTGGAGCTCAATATGCAATGAGTTGCATATTGACGGAGCACCACATGACTTATTTAGTTCTCTCTCGTTTATGTACCCAACAAGATTAAATGTTGTTAGCATGGCAAGAGGGTGAAGCAAATGTAAACTACCTATCTAGTCAAGGTTAAATGAGGCCGGAAGCAACGAACAACAAATCCGGAAACTCCTCATGTGCATATATTATGTTAGGTCCTGTTCTTCCCTAAACCATATTTTATAGTTATTAAACATGCAAGATGATGCCACCATGATAAACTAGGCAAAATTCTACCCCATTTACATATAAAGTTTATTAAATTCGGAGTTATGGTTATTTAGTTATGAATTAAATCATTTTAACATGGCATAGGAGCAAATTTAAACAAACATCATTTTAAACATTTTAAACATGCGTGAAAATGACATATTATGAAACTACATGAAAATCTAAGCAAATTTCATATTAAGTTTGTTTTAATCCGATGCATGGTTTGAAAGTTATTATAAGCATGAACAGCAGGGGGTTTTCTGCAAATCTGTCATCTCTGGAAAAATTAGACAAATTTGCAGACGGGAAAAAAACCACATCGGGCCGAATCTAGCTGGCCCAAGAGTGCACAGAGTGAGGGCGCTGGATCTGAAGCTCACCAGGCCTCATGGGCCGGCTCGGTTGGGGAGGAGACAGGCCGACGGGGCTGCGGCCTTGGGAGCCCCACGAACAGAGTGGCCGGCTCGGGAGGAGCTGGGCCACGACACGGGACATGGCCAGGAGGGCGCTGGAGGCGGGCGCTCCTGTACTGACGAAGCAGAGGAAGCTCGGTGCTGGCAACATGTCGAGGAAGGGGGCCAGGCGCGGCGGCAGCTTGGTCTCCGGCGGTGGAGCGGCGACCTGGGAGCAGGGACGAGGTCGGGGCGCAGGGGCTTGGCGCTGGGGTCGATGTTGGAAGCAGAGGAGCGCAGCGACGACGAGGGCGGCACTGGCGTGATGCAGAGGAAGCAGACGTGAAGGCCGACGTCAGGGAGGAGCAGAGGAGGCCCCTGAGGTGCGGATCCGGACGGGATCCGTCCGTTTCCGGCCGCGGTGGTGAAGATCCGGCGACGGCGAGCTCAGCTCGCATTCATCCATGGCGGCGGTGGCTCCTGTAGAACGGGAGAGAGGGAGACGTGAGAGGAGGTGGAGAAGGAGATAGACAGGGAAGTAAGAGCGGGGCGGCGGGGTCCGGCCTGGTGCTCGTCGGCAGGTGCAAGTCCGGTGAGGAACAACGGGGTCGGGGAGGTCCTCGGCTGACCTGGAAGGAGGCTCGGGCGAGCTGGCTGCCTCGATCCAGAATGGATGGAGCGCCACGGGAGACTGCAGGAGGTGGCTGGCTACGGTGGAGGAGAAGGGGGCTACGAGAGGTTGGAGCAGCTCGGGCATGAGTAGGGGATCGAGCCCCTGGCTCTCTCCTGCGGGGGGTTCTGTCGCTGGTTGGTGGATCGAGGGAATCCAGAGGAGAGCGCCGGTTGGGTGGAAGGATCAGACAGATCCCGAGGAAGGGGGAGACCAGGTGGAGAAGTTAGTGGGTGGCGGCGCGAGGGGGATTGGATGGATTGGACGGGCTAGGGCTAGGGTTAGACTGATATATATAGTAGATGGGTTGACTTAGGGGTATATCGTCCCTCTGATCGCAATCGAACGATCGCGAATAAAATAGCTAGGAAGCCCAAATAAGAAAACGGTGACGTTTTGTAGATGTTTGGGGATGATCCGGATCCAACGGTGACGACTGCCCGGGTCGGGTCCGGGACAATTTTTGGACGCGCGCGAGGAGGGCCGTGGGCTGACGAGAGAGGTTAGGTTGGGTCTGGCTTATTGTGAAGAGCGGGTTGGTCTGAGAGAAGAGGGAGAGATGCAGCCCGGCACGGTTTCCGGAGACCGAAAACGTCCGACGTTAGACCGACTATAATGCCGCTATAGTTTAACGGTTGGGCTATCAAATGAACTCCGAATGCGATGAAACTTGACAGGCGGTCTATCTACACTATAATGAGACCACACGTCAACTCTCATCCCATTCCGAGAACATTTTCCGGACACTTATAAAATAATATTTCGGACGTGTCGCGGGCGCGTGCAAGTGTGTCTGGGCTCAGAACGGACAACGGAAGGAACTGGGAGAACCCGGAAGGATGCAAGTTTTGAAAAACATGATGATGCAATGCACATGATGACATGATGAAATGCAACACGCAAGCAAATGACATTGCAACAACAGCGAATCACGGGAAGACATGTGGCACAACGGTCTCGGGGCGTTACAACACTCCACCACTACGAGAGGATCTCGTCCTGAGATCTAGAATGGCACCGGAGGGACAACGGAAAAGAAAGAGAAGAGGTAAAACTAAGTTGCTTCTTCGACAAACGAGTGAAACCATGAACCTTGAAAAGGTTAAACCATTTCGAGAAAAGAATACAACAGAGATGACAAAGTTGAAAACCACTCCGTTAGAAAAGAGGGACAAAGAACATAGCGAAAAACGTTGAGGTTGTAGGGCAAGATATATATTGAAACCACTCCGGTTAAGTCAAGATAGAGAAGGATTAAGAATTATATAATTTGTACAGCACTCCGTCTGAGAAGGGACGCAAAACTTGATAAGATGAGAGAACTTGAAAAGAGGGCACGACACTCAGGTTAAATGGATAGGCACGAAAAGAACATGATCTTTGACAAACGAGATGATGGGTTGAAAAGAGCAACATCACAATGCCTCCGGAACGAAAGAATAGAATATAGATAAATGAAATAAGAGAATGTTGAAGAAAATGCCAACTTCTGCCACAAAAGAGTTTGAAAAGGCATCTTTAGGAGAAGGGTCGAACGGAGTTATTGGAAAGCCAACAATGAAAGAATAAAGTTGATATGGTATTATGGAGTACATCTCAAATTATGAGGTGACAACCTGCCACTCACGGGAAAAGAATTGTATTGATATGAACAAGGAGACGAGAAACTATAACACTGGGGGAATAAAAGAACTTGGGTCATTTTTAAGCATGATAATTAGCAACAATCCTTTGGGAAAGCTTTAGGTGAAATATAACCCAAGATAACTCCAATGGCAAGATTGATGGATTTAAAATATCTCATTCTTAACAACATGTGAATCATGGAACATGAACTCAAATGATCAAGAATGACATAATACCACCTCTATTGATACGGAAGAAAGAATTGCACTCCGGATTACAGTATGAAGAAAACTTGAGCTTGTTAGAAAAGAGTCTGGATGAACACTTCGAGAAGGGATTAAATCCTTGATGAACCCATCATGATGAAGCTTCATGAAGAACTCCGGTAACAAAAGAAATGATCAAACGGAAGGAAAGAGAGGTCGAAAACACAAGGTGAATCCTTGCAATGATTTGATGGATCTTCGTGATGAAATAATTGAGAGAACTTGGAACTCCGGGAAAGAAAAGATGAACAAAAGAAAATCAAGAATATGACGAGCCTCCGGAATAAAGAATTAAATTCACTCGATGAAAGAAGGCTAAGAATTACATTATGCTTATCCTTCACCAATTCAAATTGATGACAACCAATGGAATTGGCATACGACTTATTCTCGAAGAAAGGATTAAGATAGATATCGCGCTAACTTGAGAAGGTCTTCAACGAAACACCGGTGGAATCAAAACAACAAATGAATTGATATGATAACGAAAGAAGAGGAATCTTGCACGAACCACCGTAAGAAATGAAAATGAGCGAAGAAAAGATAAAGGGACAACGGGAAAAATTAGCAAATGGACGAAGATGCTTGAGAGAATTTAGATGGAATTTAATATAATAGATCATGGACCGATTAGAGATCACTTGAACGCTGCACCGGTATGATTTAGAGTATGAGAGCTGAAAGCTGGAATGAATAAGTCTTCTTAAATGATGGGCTCCGGATGAACAAACTGAAAAAGGCTCCTGAATTACTCCGGATGGGTGAGAAAGAATTCTGACAATCGAAAACAATTATGAGAGGATTGCAACAATCTCGAATGACGAAACTTGAAGAGAATGGAGCAAGGTTGAAAGAAGAATCTTCTTCGGTCTTCTAAACTGAGAAAGACGACGAGAAATACCACCAAAAATTATTTAGAAACTCCGAAAGAATCAAAACAAAGAGGTTGAGCCAATGATGAAAAAATTTGACAGATCTTGGAGAAATACATATGACTGATGATAATTCATTCTTATGTCAAACTTCAAAAGAATTTAGGATAGCTCCGAGAAAATTAGAAGAGTCAGCTAAGATCCTGGGAAAAGACCTGTGGGTTAGGGGCCACTCAAAAGAAACACCGTAGAACGATTTAAAAGGGGGAATGCACCGGTTGAATTAAATGGCTAGAATGAAATAACAGCCTCGAAATAGGTTGAACGGATCTTGAATGACAAGACGAGCCTTTAGAGAAAGCTTGAGCACGCCGGAACAAATGAATAGTGAGAAATGAATTATTATGAGGTGCACCGGCATGAGAAGGTATTTGAAACGAGGAAAAAGGGATATGATATCAACACCGAAAGCTTGATTTGAATCCACTGGAGAAGATAAAAGAACAAAGAATGATGAACTTGAAGCTCCGTTAGAATCTTCATGAGAATCACCGGATAAGAATATTGATAGAAAAGAATGGAGAGACTTCACAAGAATAAAAGGATACTTGATTAAGAAATCTGGATCCTTGAAGAAAACAAAGGGAGGGAGGGTGGGAAAAATAAAGGAAACATGGAGCGGATGAAACAAACACCGTTGAGAAGAACTGATAATTGATCTTGTAGAAGTTGAAATGGTCGGATCCACTTGAGGAGAAAAACACGCCGGTGAGAAGAAATTGAAATGACAAACTCAATGATCGAGGAGGATTAGTATTCACATAGGAATATGAGAACACCAGTTAGGGAAGGTATGGAATCAACATTTGACTTCGAAGCAACTCGAATACCACAACTCAAAACAAAAACAAAGGGTTGGCTTGCAGAATAAGCCAGAACAAACATATGATAGAGATTTCGTCCGAAGTTTTCGTGGTGGGGCCTACACGGGCTCGATCGTACAGCACCATCATGTACAAGGCAGTGCACATGACATACGAAGCGTCCCCGAGTCAGCATAGCCAATGACTCTTTAAGACACAACGAGACCACTCTAAAATCGACCATGAATAGGCGGACCAGTAGACGTCGAACCCCAATTTCATATCATACATCTGTCGGAAAGATATCCTAAGAGCTACTTGAATTCCCACTTATAATCTCCCGAAACTTTCCAGTTATGCAATCAGGTGTTGGGGATATAGGGGAAGCATAATATCTCACCCAAAACTAGCAAATCCTACATCCAGCTGTATCCATCCTTCAACACATAACCAAGAAACCTTCGGAAATCATCTACCTCACCCTTCGAAAAGCATCCGTTATACAAGTTATGGCGATACTCCCGAACTCCCGCCCCAGTATTGGGTGGCGTCGAGGTTATCTCACCAACGAACTGCATAAAAGAGATTTTCGATGTCGGCGTACTAAACTCATGTATTCCAGAATTGCAACGATAAAATTATGACGACAACACCTTAGAGCTCAACTCCCCGGGACACTTCCACAAAACCCCTGATAGGAGGCACCAAGACAATGTTCTCGTCACAAAACCATCGGAAAGATTCCAAGATACCCGCGTGATCCTAAATTTTTTTAGTGAAATTTGAGAAGAGAAGAGTCAAAACTCTACGTCAGGATGCCTTACCAGAGCGATGAGGAGACTGGGAAGTAAAAAGAATTCCTAAACTCTCTGATATATAATTCCTAAATGACTCAAAACATTTTTCTAGACTCAACAACGGCCGCTAAAAACGATCAAGCAATGGGGGCTCCTAAGGTAGGGGAAGGCTCTGATTACCAACTTGTAACGCCCTCGATGCGGCTATATCTCCCACGTGTCGAAGCACGACTTAGAGGCATAACCGCATTGAAAGCAATGTCGCAAATGAGGTAATCTTCACACAACCCATGTAATACATAAGGGAAAGAGATACATAGTTGGCTTACAATCGCCACTTCACACAATTACATGAATAAAGCATTACAACATCCAAATACAATCAAGGTCCGACTACGGAACCAAAATAAAAGAAGAACCCCAAATGCGACAAAGGTCCCCGATCGACCCCAACTGGGCTCCACTACTGATCAACTAGAACGAAACAACACAAAGGACAAGATCTTCAACGAGCTCCTCCTGAGCTGAGTTGCATCATCTGCACGGACTCAACGGCACCTGCAAGCTGGTTTTGGAAGTATCTGTGAGCCACAGGGACTCAGCAATCTCGCACCCTCGCGATCAAGACTATTTAAGCTTATGGGTAAGGTAAAGGTATGAGGTGGAGCTGCAACAAGCGACTAGCATATATGGTGGCTAACATACGCAAATGAGAGCGAGAAGAGAAGGCAAAGCACGGTCGATAAAAGTATGATCAAGAAGTGATCCTGGACTACCTACGTCAAGCATAACTCCAACAACCGTGTTCACTTCCCGGACTCCGCCGGAAAGAGACCATCACGGTTACACATGCGGTTGATTCATTTTAATTAAGGTCGACTTCAGGTTTTCTACAACCGGACGTTAACAAATTCCCATCTGCCCATAACCGTGGGCACAGCTTTCGAAAGTTCAAATCCCTGCAGGGTGTCCCAACTTAGCCCATGACAAGCTCTCACGGTCAACGAAGGAATAGACCTCCACCCGAGACATTCCGATCAGACTCGGTATCCCGGTACAACAAGACATTTCGACAGGGTAAAACTAAACCAGCAACACCGCCCGAATGTGCCGACAAATCCCGATAGGAGCTACACATATCTCTTTCTCAGGGCACACTCAGATTGTCTTAGGTATGGGTAGGCCAGCCCAGAGTTGCCCCTGGTGGCCACCAGCAGCTGACACGTGGACCAACACTCAGAGGAGCACTGGCCCGGGGGGGGGGGGTAAAATAATGATGACCCTTGAGTCTGCAGAACCCAAGGGAAAGAAAAGGCTAGGTGGCAAATGGTAAAACCAATGTTGGGCATTGCTGGAGAAGCTTTACTTAAGGCGAACTGTCAAGGGGTTCCCATTATAGCCCAACCACGTAAGGGACGCAATATCCGGGAACATAACACCGATATGACGGAAACTAGGGCGGCAAGAGTGGAACAAAACACCAGGCATAAGGCCGAGCCTTCCACCCTTTACCAAGTATATAGATGCATTAATTAAATAAGATATATTGTGATATCCCAACAAGTAAACATGTTCCAACAAGGAACAACATCTCCATGTTCCAACAAGGAAGAAACTTCAATCTTCACCTGCAACTAACAACGCTATAAGAGGGGCTGAGCAAAGCGATAACATAGCCAATCAACGGTTTGCTAGGACAAGGTGGGTTAGAGGCTTGGTTCAACAATATGGGAGGCATGATAAGCAAGTGGTAGGTATCACAACATAGGCATAGCAAAAGAGCGAGCAACTAGCAAAGCAAAGATAGTAGTGATTTCGAGGGTATGATCATCTTGCCTGAAATCCTGCAAGGAAGAAGAACGAATCCATGAAGAACACAAACGGACGTAGTCGAACGGGTCCTCACAACACGACGTTACCAGATCCAACCCGAAGAAGCAAACACCGGAAAGGAGCAAACAACATAGTAAACAACTAAGCATAGACATGGCATGATGCGCAAACAAGTATGATGCATGCCCGGTTAATGAAGCATGGCATGACAAAGCACAAACAATCCTACAAATTAAGTGGAGCTCAATATGCAACGAGTTGCATATTGACGGGGCACCACATGACTTATTTAGTTCTCTCTTGTTTATGTACCCAACAAGATTAAATGTTGTTAGCATGGCAAGAGGGTGAAGCAAATGTAAACTACCTATCTAGTCAAGGTTAAATGAGGCCGGAAGCAACGGACAACAAATCCAGAAACTCCTCATGTGCATATATTAGGTTAGGTCCTGTTCTGCCCTAAACCATATTTTATAGTTATTAAACATGCAAGATGATGCCACCATGATAAACTAGGGAAAATTCTACCCCATTTACATATAAAGTTTATTAAATTCGGAGTTACAGTTATTTAGTTATGAATTAAATCATTTTGACATGGCATTGGAGCAAATTCAAACAAACATCATTTTAAACATTTTAAACATGGGTGAAAATGATATATTATGAAACTACATGAAAATCTAAGCAAGTTTCATATTAAGTTTGTTTTAATCCGATGCATGGTTTGAAAGTTATTATAAGCATGAACAGCAGGGGGTTTTCTGCAAATCTGTCATCTCTGGAAAAATTAGACAAATTCACAGACGGAAAAAAAAACCACATCGGGCCGAATCTAGCTGGCCCAAGAGTGCACAGGGTGAGGGCGCTAGATCTGAAGCTCACCAGGCCTCATGGGCCAGCTCGGTTGGGGAGGAGACAGGCCGACGGGGCTGCGGCCTTGGGAGCCCCACGAACAGTGTGGCCGGCCTTGGAAGCTCGGTGCTGGCAGCATGTCGAGGTAGGGGGCCAGGCGCGGCGGCAGCTTGGTCTCCGGCGGCGGAGCGGCGACCTGGGAGCAGGGACGAGGTCGGGGCACACGGGCTTGGCGCTGGGGTCGATGTTGGAAGCAGAGGAGCGCAGCGACGACGAGGGCGGCACTGGCATGATGCAGAGGAAGCAGACGCGAAGGCCGACGTCGGGGAGGAGCAGAGGAGGCCCCTGAGGTGCGGATCCGGACGGGATCCGTCCGTTTCCAGCCGCGGTGGTGAAGATCCGGCGACGGCGAGCTCGGCTCGCGTTCAAACATGGCGGCGGTGGCTCCTATAGAATGGGAGAGAGGGAGACGTGAGAGGAGGGAGGAGAAGGAGATAGACATGGAAGTAAGAGCGGGGCGGCGGGGTCCGGCCTGGTGCTCGTTGGCAGGAGCAAGTCCGACGAGGAACAACGGGGTCGGGGAGGTCCTCGGCTGACCTGGAAGGAGGCTCGGGCTAGCTGGCTGCCTCGATCCAGAATGGATGGAGCGCCACGGGAGGCTGCGGGAGGTGGCTGGCTACGGTGGAGGAGAAGGGGGCTGCGAGAGGTTGGAGCAGCTCGGGCATGAGCAGGGGATCGAGCCCCTGGCTCTCTCCTGCAGGGGTTTCTGTCGCTGGTTGGTGGATCGAGGGGATCCAGAGGAGAGTGCCGGTTGGGTGGAAGGATCAGACAGATCCCGAGGAAGGGGGAGACTAGGTGGAGAAGTTAGTGGGTGGCGGCGTGAGGGGGATTGGATGGATTGGACGGGCTAGGGCTAGGGTTAGACGGATATATATAGTAGGTGGGTTGACTTAGGGGTATATCATCCCTCTGATCGCAATCGAACGATCGCGAATAAAATAGCTAGGAAGCCCAAATAAGAAAACGGTGACATTTTGTAGATGTTTGCGGATGATCCGGATCCAACGGTGACGACTGCCCAGGTCGGGTCCGGGACAATTTTCGGACGCGCGCGAGGAGGGCCGCGGGCTGACGAGAGAGGTTAGGTTGGGTCTGGCGGATTGTGAAGAGCGGGTTGGTCTGAGAGAAGAGGGGAGAGATGCAGCCCGACACGGTTTCCGGAGACCGAAAACGTCCGACGTTAGACCGGCTATAATGCCGCTATAGTTTAACAGTTGGGCTATCAAATGAACTCCGAATGCGATGAAACTTGATAGGTGGTCTATCTACACTATAATAAGACCACACGTCAACTCTCATCCCATTCCGAGAACATTTTCCGGACACTTATAAAATAATATTTCGGACGTGCCGCGGGCGCGTGCAAGTGTGTCTGGGCTCAGAACGGACAACGGAAGGAACTGGGATAACCCGGACGGATGCATGTTTTGAAAAACATGATGATGCAATGCACATGATGACATTATGAAATGCAACACGCAAGCAAATGACATTGCAACAACAGCGAATCACGGGAAGACACGTGGCACAACGGTCTCGGGGCGTTACACAAGCGCAGCCGCGGAGTACCGAGGCATCTGGCAAAGGTTGCCATTCCGGTGCAACGAGACCAAGACCAAGCGGACTACGAGGCGGAGGTCACCATGGAGCCCAGCACGGCGTCACCGCAGAGTCTTTCGCAGGCGAAGACCACCTTTAGTCAGGATAAGTGTACTAGATGTTCCCCTTCGAATTGGCCAGTTGTTGGCGCCCTTCCCGCTCAATATTTGGGAAGAGGCCCAGGGCCTTTGCCTATAAATAGGGCCGGACACCCATGTAGCAGGAAGGTCCATTGGGGTTCGATCAGTTGGTAGGTTCGAGTTCGGTTCGGTGTGTGGATCCAGCTAGCAAGCAGAGAGAGAGAGAGAGAGAGAGAAGGCGACGGAACTCCTCCCAGTAGTTCGTCCCCCCAGCCAAGAACAGACCCTCGCGAGGCTGTTCTTCCTTGTATTGTTCATCATCATCAGCCCCAAGAGGCAATCCATCCACCACACACTGGAGTAGGGTATTACACCTCAACGGTGGCCCGAACCA
Source organism: Triticum monococcum (assembly GCA_034509565.1). NCBI lineage: Eukaryota > Viridiplantae > Streptophyta > Magnoliopsida > Poales > Poaceae > Triticum > Triticum monococcum. Next base: position 188,256,102 of record CM067846.1, read on the forward strand.
GTATAAACCTTGTGTCTCTCATGCAGTTCCTTTAGTAGTTTAGATCTTTGTGAGACGGGGAGGTAGAAGGCGTGATTTCCGCGCACACCCCAGTGTTCGAACCTTAAGGGTCTACCGGAACCCGAAATCCGACATTTGGCGCGCCAGGTAGGGGTGCGCTGGAATCCGTCCTCCACCGCTCCGCCCTCCTCCGGCCGCCGCATCCATGTGCGGCGCTAGTCGGGCTCGCGCCGCCCCGGCGGCCCCCGCCGGTGGGTGTTCTCGTTGTCCCCCGCCGCCCGCCGTCAACACCGCCACCGGCTCAGCGGGAAACAAGCTGCAAGCACCACCTCAGCATCCGCCTACGCAACAAAGTAACTGCACCGCGACACCGGCACCCCCGGTCGTTGCGGCCCTCCTGGGCGGCTCACAGGCGCCGCCCACAAGTCGCCACGTCAAGCCTTTCGCCCGCCAGGTTAGCACCGCTTCCGCACGGCAGGGGGCTCCCCCGGACCGAGCGGCGCGCGAGGTTGATTTGACCTTCAGCTCGGAGGACCACCCCACCAACCTGGTCGGCTCGGGCACGCTCCCCCTGCTGTGCACCCCCACCATCTGCCAGGTGGCCATCACCAGGACTCTCGTTGACGGCGGCACGGGCCTCAGCGTGCTTTCGGTCGAGACTTTCAACCTCCTCTGCATACCCCGGGAGCGGTTGCAACCCAGCCGATCCTTCTCAGGCGTCGGGGGCGGGTCATCCGACTCCCTGGGACAGATCCGGCTCTCGGTGACCTTCGGCACCTACGACAACTTCTGCACGGAGATGGTCGACTTTGACATCGCCCCCATCGTCCTCCCTTACAACGCCATCCTCGGCTACCCGGCACTGGCCCAGTTCATGGCCGCCACGCACCCGGCGTACAACCTCATGAAGATGGCCGGGAGCAACGGTACCCTCACCGTGCGTGGGGACACCGGGGACGCCCTGCGAGTACTCGAGCTCGCCTTCAAGGCAGCGGCGTCGACACGGCCCATCAATGCGGAGACCCCTAAGCCCAAGGGGGCTGCACCCGCCAAGAAGAAGCAGTTGTTCACCCAGGAAAAGGCAGAGACCAAGCAGATACCCGTCGACGAGGACGGGTCCTCCAGTGCCACTTTCACCATAGGCGCCAACCTTAAGCCTGAGCGGGAGGGGGCCTTGGTCAAGTTCTTGCGTGCATATTAGAAGGTATTTGCTTGGGAGCCCGATCAGCTGGCGGGGATCCCCAGGAGTGTCATCGAGCATCACCTCAACGTGTGCCCAAATGTGCGCCCCGTGAAGCAGAAGGCCAGGCGGCAGTCCATGGAGAAGCAGGCCTTCATTGTTCAAGAGACCCGCAAACTAGAAGCCGCTGGGGTCATTCGCGAGGTCCGATACCCGGATTGGCTGGCCAACCCTGTTGTTGTGCCCAAGAAAGGGGGGAAGGAGCGCATGTGTGTCGACTTCACCAACCTCAACAAGGCATGCCCGCAAGATCCGTTTCCTCTCCCCCGCATTGACCAGATCGTCGATTCCACTGCGGAGTGTGACCTTCTGTGCTTCCTAGACGCCTTCTCCAGGTATCACCAGATCAAGATGGCGGTGGAAGACGTTGAGAAGACCGCTTTCTTGACCCCGTGCGGGGTGTACTACTATACATGCATGCCGTTCGGACTGCGTAATGCAGGGGCAACCTTTCAACGGCTGATGCACATCACCTTGGGCCCGCAACTCGAGAAGAATGTCGAAGCTTACGTTGATGACATTGTAGTAAAATCTCGGGAGGCCAAGACCCTGATACAAGACCTGGAGGAGACCTTCGCGAGCCTCGACGCCGTAAACCTGCGGCTCAACCCGGAGAAATGTGTGTTCGGCGTCCCCTCGGGCAAGCTTTTGGGATTCCTCGTGTCCCATCGTGGCATTGAGGCCAACCCCGAGAAGGTCAAGGCGGTCGAGGACATGAGCCCGCCAAAGACCCTCAGAGAAATGCAGAAGCTCACTGGGCACGTGACCGCGCTAGGGCGCTTCATCTCCAAATTAGGGGAGCGAGCGCTGCCTTTCTTCCAGCTGATGAAGAAAAAGGGGCCCTTTGAGTGGACTGAAGAGGTGGATAAGGCGTTTCAAGATCTCAAGAGGTACCAGACCAGTCCCCCGGTCATGGTGGCTCCGCGCCCTCAGGAGCCCCTACTGCTTTACCTTGCTGCCACTCCTTACTCCGCCAGCGCAGCTCTGGTGGCGGTTAGGGAGGAACGCCAAGTCAAGACCGCAGCGGCAGCCCGAGGCAAGACAAAACGGGAACAAGGAAAGCCTGCAGAAGCCACAACCGCAGTTGAGAAGGGTCAGCTGCCGAAGAACACACCGGAGGCGGGCGAGGCCGCACGCCCGGATGGTCCACCTCCCGAGGCCACGTCGTCTCGTGAGGCGCCCTTACCTTCCGAGGGCGCCGCAACCCCAGATACTCTCAGCCTCGTAGAGCATCCCGTCTACTTTGTTAGCACGGTGTTACGGGACGCGAGGGCACGGTACCCAATGCCTCAAAAGCTCCTCCTCGCGCTCCTGGTAGCCTGACGCAAGCTGCGTCACTACTTCCAGGCTCATCCCATCAAGGTCGTCTCATCGTACCCCCTGGAAAGGGTGCTCAGGAGCCCTAACTCAGCAGGAAGGGCCGCCGAGTGGAACATGGAGCTGCAGGCGTTTCAGCTCGAGTTCAGCACAACGAGGGTTATCAAAGGGGCAGCATTGGCGGATTTCATAGCGGAATGGGCGGAGGCACCAGGCCTCAGGGACAACGAGGATCAGTCCCTCTCTCCGGGGAGTGAGGCGCCGGAAGGCTGGGTCATGTACTTCGATGGGGCGTTCTCCAGACACGGCGCGGGGGCTGGTGCGGTGCTAGTATCACCCACTCAGGATAAGCTCTACTATGCCGTGCAGTTCTATTTCCGGCAAGGTGAAAAGGTCTCCAACAATATTGCAGAATATGAGGGACTGATAGCCGGGTTGAAGGCCGCAGTAGCCCTGGGAGTGAAACGCCTCACCGTCAAGGGCGACTCGCAGCTCCTAGTCAACTTCTCCAACAAGGTGTACGAGCCAAAGGATGAGCATATGGAGGCCTACCTAGCGGAGGTCCGCAGGATGGAAAAGCAGTTCTGGGGGCTGGAACTGCAGCATGTGCCTCGTGGCACCAATCAGGAGGCCGACGATATCGCCAAGCGCGCGTCTAGGCGGTTACCCCAGGAGCCTGGCGTTTTCGAGGAGCGGCTCTTCAAACCCTCAGCTCTGCCGTCACTGTCAAACGCGGCTCAGCCCTTGGAGGAGCTCCCCCAGCTACCTGCCTTGAGAGCTCCGACCTGTGGCCCGGCCTCAGGAGCGCGCCTGCTCCTGGCGATGGAACCTCAGGAGGGTTGTTGGATCACAAAGCTCTGGAGCTACCTGACGCAAGGGACCTTGCCAGAGAGCGAGGAGGAAGCAGAGAGAGTGGCACGACAGGCGACGACATACTGCATCAGAGATGGAGAACTCTACCGAAAGAGACTAAACGATGTACTTCTATGTTGCATCTCCAGGGAACAAGGAAAGGAACTACTGGAGGACATACACGGCAGAGATTGCGGGCACCACTCATCATCATGGACCCTCGTCGGCAAGGCATTCTGTAGCGGTTTCTATTGGCCCACCGCGCTCAACGACGCAATCGAATTGGTAAAGGCTTGCGAAGCCTGCCAGTTCCACGCCAAGCATATCCATTAGCCAGCAGGAGGCTTGCAGACTATCCCCCTTTCGTGGCCGTTCGCGGTCTGGGGGCTCGACATTTTGGGCCTGTTTCCTCGGGCGCCAGGGGGCTATCGCTACCTCTACGTTGCCGTGGACAAATTCACCAAGTGGGCTGAAGTGGAGGCAGTCCGCGCCATCCATGCGGGCTCTACGGTCAAGTTCATCAAGGGCATCGTGAGCCGGTTCGGGGTGCCGAATCGCATCGTCACGAACAACGGTTCGCAGTTCACTAGTAATCTCTTCAAAACATACTGTGCTAACCTTGGAACGCAGATATACTGGACCTCAGTGGCGCACCCCTGAAGCAACGGCCAGGCCGAGCGAGCCAACGCGGAGATCCTGAGGGGCCTCAAGACCAGGAGGTTCAATAAGAAGCTGGAGGCCTGTGGCAGAGGATGGTATGACAAGCTGCAGTCCGTGCTGTGGTCCATCCGCACCACCGCGACCAAGCCAACTGGGGAGACCCCATTCTTCCTGGTCTACGGAGCGGAAGCAGTCCTCCCTCACAAGGTCAGACATCGCTCCACGCGGGTTCTGGCGTTCGACGAGGCGCGGCAGGACGCCATGCGGGGGATGGACCTCGTGCTGGGGGAGGAACGTCACCGGGAGGCCGCGCTGCGAGCGGTGAGGTATCAGTAGGCACTGCGGCGATATCACTGCCGCAACATCCGCCCCAGGACTCTCGAGGTAGGAGACCTCGTGCTCAGGCGGGTTCTCTCCAGGGAGGGGTTGCACAAACTCTCTCCCATGTGGTAGGGCCCGTTCAAGGTTGTTCATGTTTCCAGGCCCGGCTCCGCGCGCTTGGAGACTCAGGAGGGAGCGCCGGTCCAGAACGCATGGAACATCCAACACCTTTGGAGGTTCTACCCCTGAAAAGGCCCAGAGCCTGTGAAGCAAGGCGAGTGCCTATGAAGCTATCGCGTTTTGGAAAAGGCCCAGAGCCTGTGAAGCAAGGCGAGTGCCTGTGAAGCTATCGCGTTTTGGAAAAGGCCCAGAGCCTGTGAAGCTATCACATTTTGGAAAAGGCCCAGAGCCTGTGAAGCAAGGCCAATGCCTGTGAAGATCGCCGCCCCGTGACACTCTCACGTAATAATGAGTGGGGCTGTACACGCCCCAGAGTCTCAGGAGCGCCGGCCTCAGGCCCTGGGGCTCCCTCCCACGCCCAGTGGCAGCACTTAGCTCCGCGCTGGTGAGAAGACGTCGAAGACTAGATTAGGTGCCAGACGCGGCTTTTTCATTTGCTTTCCGCAGTTGACGTGTTTACTTGCATTTGAAGTCTTATTGAAGTTCTCGCTATTGCTGATTTGTGGTTCGCTGATTTTCGCTCCTCGCTTTGGTTTCTCTCATAAACGCCCTCGCGAGGGACGGTGCTCAAACGCCCTCGCGAGCGTTTCTGCTCTAGCCGCCGGAAGGTTTCATGACCCGCGCACGTTACAGGAGCACCCCTCTAGTCCGTGCCCCTTGGGCACCGCGATGTGCACACAGGGCCTGGGTCGGTCGCCCCCCCGGCAGGGGCCAAAAACTATCTACGCACAGGCGTATGGTTAAGAGGCGCAAAAATAAGATCAAGGTAATTGCTAAAACGGCGATAATTCCCAACACGCCCCAGCGGGGCTCCATGCAGCTGTTTTGTCTTACACAGGAAACAAAAGGAAAAGGAAAGGACGAGCCCGGCGCAGCCCTCCTTACACCGGCCCGTGGAGGCGACACGGGCTGCCTCTGGGCCTCAGGCGGACTCCCTCTCGCGCTTCACCAGGGCACGGCGGCGGGCGGACGAACCACCACCCCCAAGCAAGCTCGACGGCGCGGGGGTGGGCTGCTGCCACCATTGGAGGAGTCGCTTGAGGAAGAGTTGACGAAGCTTGGGGAGTCGCGGATGCCGCCATCCGCGCGGGCGCTGTCTCCTCCATCGCCACCAGAGCGGGGCCCCCGGATGCGGTCGTCGTCCTCAGGGCAGCACCCCGCGTGGCGACCATCTTCCCCAAACACCCTCACATAGAGGGTGGCATCGCCATCGAACCTGAAGTGCAGAGTACACCGGCGCTCCAGGCCGCGAGCGCGGGCGAACGCCTGCCAGCCACGAGTTAAGGCCAAGCCCCCGCTGGCGGAGACCTCCAGTGCGACCCATGAGGACCTGCTGCAGCAGCCCTCCGCCTGGAGCCAGAGGCCGCCAGGAGCGCCGGCCGGGAGTTCACCAAGGAGAAAGCGAGGGAGAGGGAGCCGGGCGCTGGTCGGCTCCGCCAACTAGACAACGAACTCCGGCAGTGCCTGCACAGCGCGAAAGCGCGGCCTGGGGGAGCGCGACACCCAGGCACGTCCCTCGGCCACGGCGGCTCGCCCGCCACCGCGCTGGGAGCCGTCCCCATGACCGCCGAACGCTACCGGGGCGGGCACCGGGTGCTTTCGAGGGCACCCACGACCGCGCTTGGGCGGGGGAGAGGCAGGACCACCCTGAAGGGCCTTCCCCTTCTCCGCAGCCGAGTACCTCCTCGATGGAGCCATCACACCAAGACGAAGCAAGAACTGGGGACAGAGGAGAAAGCCAGAGGAATGGACTTGAAGGGCACGCGCCGTACAGTACTTATAGCCGGCGAAGGCCAACCGCCGGCCTCCACGATCACAGGTAATCATGACACGATTTGCATGCAGGGACTTGTCCATCTCACGCGATCACCGAGGCGTCGTGGGGAAGTGGAGTCGCCCACGTCCCGTCAACCGCCACGCGGCGCCCAAGGCCGTAGGCTGTTAGGGCCCGCGGCGCTTTGCCCTTGCCCTTTCGCCTCTCGGCACGGCCAAGCCCATGCGCACCTCGGGCCTGGGGGCTACTGTCGGCGTTCTGGGAACGGGGGTCCCCAGACTTGCCTGCCTGCGGCCTGCAGCGTGGCTCAAAGGAGGCCCAGCATGGCCCATCTTCATCAGCACAAGACTCAAGACCCTCGCGAGGGGCCAAGCCTCGCGAGGCGGATGACACGGCGCATCCTCGGGCGCAGCCTCCTCAAGCTGGCTCGCGAGGAGACAGAGATATCAAGGCGGGGTACCTCACGAGGTGCCCATGACGCAAGCCATGACGATCGAGGGTGCCAGGCGGGCACCAGCACGCCCAGCGTCCTTCTTTCCTCTTTGGTGCAAAGGGGGCAAGCGCAGCCGCGGAGTGCCGAGGCATCTGGCAAAGGTTGCCATTCCGGTGCAACGAGTCCAGGACCAAGTGGACTACGAGGCGGAGGTCACCATGGAGCCCAGCACGGCGTCGCCGCAGAGTCTTTCGCAGGCGAAGACCACCTTTAGTCAGGATAAGTGTACTAGATGTTCCCCTTCGAATTGGCCAGTTGTTGGCGCCCTTCCCGCTCAATATTTGGGAAGAGGCCCAGGGCCTTTGCCTATAAATAGGGCCGGCCACCCACATAGCAGGAAGTTTCGTTGAGGTTCGATCAGTTGGTAGGTTCGAGTTCGGTTCGGTGTGTGGATCCGGCTAGCAAGCAGAGAGAGAGAGAGAGAGAGAGAGAGAGAAGGCGACGAAACTCCTCCTAGTAGTTCGTCCCCCCAGCCAAGAACAGACCCTCGTGAGGCTGTTCTTCCTTGTATTGTTCATCATCATCAGCCCCAAGAGGCAATCCATCCACCACACACTGGAGTAGGGTATTACACCACAACGGTGGCCCGAACCAGTATAAACCTTGTGTCTCTCATGCAGTTCCTTTAGTAGTTTAGATCTTTGTGAGACGGGGAGGTAGAAGGCGTGATTTCCGCACGCACCCCAGTGTTCGAACCTTAAGGGTCTGCTAGAACCCAAAATCCGACAGCATGTGTGCCCGATTCCAAGCGGCACCAAAGGAATCACATCACTTAGCTGTGAAGCGAATTCTTCGATATTTGGCTCACACCCCAACACTAGGATTGTGGTATCCAAAGGGCTCAGAGTTTGATCTAGTTGGATTCTCGGATGTTGATTATGCTGGCGACAAGGTGGATCGCAAGTCTACATCAGGCACATGTCACTTTCTGGGACGATTACTTGTATGTTGGTCTTCAAAGAAGCAGAACTGTGTATCTCTCTCCACTGCTGAATCTGAATACATTGCTGCTGGATCTTGCTGCGCTCAGCTTCTATGGATGAAGCAAACACTCAAAGACTATGGCATTCATCTAAAGCAAGTGCAACTCTACTGTGACAATGAAAGCGCCATCAAGATCGCCAACAACCCAGTTCAGCACTCGAAGACAAAGCACATTCAGATCCGTCTTCACTTTCTCAGAGATCATGTCATGAAGGAAGATATTGATATCATTCACATCAGCACTGAAGAGCAACTGGCATATATCTTCACAAAGACCTTGGATGAGAAAAGGTTTTGCAAGTTGCGGTGTGAGCTAAATATCTTGGAATCTTCAAATCTCCTGTGATCATTGTAAGTGCATCTAGTGCCACCCCTAGTTGGTTTTGGAGTATTGACGACAAACCTAGTTGAGGGCCTAATGTGTTTGTGAGAATTGCAGGATAACACAGGTAGAAGTCCCTCATTGATTCGGTTTTCCTACCAGAGATGGCCCCTAAAAATGTATGAAGACATTGAAGTCAAAGGTGGTATGTGAAGACACTCACATTGAAGACTATGACAAGAGAAGACATCGCGTGAAGACTAAGGAGCGCGAAGACTCAGCAGTTTCATCGTTCTATGTTTTTCTTTGTTGAGTCATAGGAACCACCGTACTGTTAAGTGGGGTCCAATAGAACCAGTCAGAATGACTGAAGTGATGCTTAACCAAAATCCTATGTCTTCGAGTGAAGACTATGAGAGCAAATCTTGTCCAAAGTTGGATAAGTCAGCCTTGCTTGTAGCCCAAGTAAAGTTGCCGTGTGCGTTTGAAATCTGACCGTTGGAACAGGTGTCAGTTCCTTAGTGACCCAGGGTCATTTCGGACAAATCAGGTCGGGTTGCCTAGTGGCTATAAATAGCCCACCCCCTACAACCATGAACGGTTGACTGTTCAGAGTTAGAGTACGACTTATGTCGTTTGAGAGCAACCCACCTTGAAGCCTTTGAGAGAGAATTCCTTGCGAGGATAAAGCCATAAACACCATAGCTAAAGAGCGTTAGGCATCACTTAAGTCTTCCTGTCTATGTGATCTGAAGACTTATTACACTTGAGGACTGTGAATCCTCTAGCCGGTTAGGCGTCGCGTTCTGAGCATCCAAGAGTCATTGTGGATCGCCGGTGAACGAAGTCTGTGAAGGTTTGGAAGTCTACCTTGAAGACTTACCAGAGTGTTTGGGCGAGGTCTGTGTGACCTTAGCTCAACGGGAATACGATGAGGACTAAGTGTCCCGAGCTGCGTGTTCAGGACTAGGTGTCCGGGACTGTGTGTCCTCAGGTTTAAATACCTATCCGCCCTAACCAGACGTACAACTGTCACCGCAGTTGGAACTGGTCTACCAAACCTTTGTCTTCACCACGCACACTGGTTCTATTCTTCCCATCTCTTTATTTACATTTGGCTCTTGTGAAGTCAGTGCCTATTTGCATTATCGATTTGTCTTCACTGTGTACCTGATCTTTACTGCCTAGCTGCTATTAGTCTTTATGCTTTCACTTCATTGAATACTTGACTATGGTCTGCCTAGTGTAGTCTACCTTCCGCTGCATGGTAATAGGATCATTTCTATCATTTGTCTTCGAAACTTCCATGTTTTGAAGACTTCCAGAAAAATCGCCTATTCACCCCCCTCTAGTCGATATAACGCACTTTCAATCATGCACACATCCTAACACTTATGCATGTTGATGACTTAGATGTGCAAACACACGAAAAAACATATATCTTCAACAAATGAAGACTTACACTCTACCTGTGAATATATTAACGCGGAATTTGACTTCGGAGCGCCACGATAATTGTGCGCCTTGTCTGGGTCTAATATTTCCTATACGGTGGGTAACGCCACCACCAAACTTTTGTTTGGAATACTTTCTGTTGGCATTACATTTGCAAAGTCTTCACATTTTGTTTGTATTCATTATTAACATGGCTTCATGTTTATCTTCAATGTACTGATTTGGTTTCTGTCCTCTACAGCATTCACTTATAGCTATGTCTTCTAGTTGAATCTTTTGAACTAAGTGAATGTGATCGGACCCTGAACTTTCTATGCTCCCGTCTTAAGTCTATCTATCCAAATCATATGCATTCTATTGAAATTATCGAATGTCTTCTCTGCGTCCTTGTCAGCAGAAGACACAAAGACAAACATTAATCTATTTTTCAATGCTCAATCCTTTTTTTACCTGAAACCAGGAGAAGTGGAACGACCACCCGACAATCCAGGCGTGCGTGGGAACATGGAACAACCTCCAATGTGTTGCATGATCGCCACGTGTCCTTCAGATGTGAACCGCCAGGGGCACCTGTGTAATAACACTGTGCCGTCCCTGTCCCTATAAATACACGCCTCACCCCAGTCATTATATCTTCTTCCACTCTCGCACAAACCCTAGCACCACCGCTAGCCCTTGATGACGCGGGCGACGAAGTGCTTAGCTGCCGCGACCTCACCGACGCCGTCCTCACGCCGGCCACGGACATCGTCTTCTCCGCCGTCGCTGTAGGTGTCCTCTGTCACCAAGATAGGGCACGGAAGATCGAACTGCTAGACCTCCTCTCCCACTCCGTCTAGCAGTTCCTCGTGTGGTAAATAAAACCTCTTTTTACAGTCTTGTTGATCTGATAGATTCATCATTTTCAACCACAAGTGATTTCTGTTCCTACAAGATTGGATCTATCTCATTCTGCATCTCATAGCATGCCTAGTATGTTCACTTATGCTTCACAAAGTAGTTAGATTCCTCACTTGTACTTATTCGTGGATTCGTACAAATCTAGAACCAACTCTTTACATATGAGTGAATGTCTTCGCACTATGAGGTCAATGTCTTCTAAACTGATTTATCTTCAAAATCTTCTGAGAATGCATATGACCTCTTCCCCTTCCCTCGCATCTTTAATGCTGTCGCAGGTGCATGTCTGTGGGATAATCCCTTGGTTCTCATAGCCTGCATTCATTTGCAGAGTTCTTACATCATCACATAAATTTTCCTGAAGCTAGTTCCTGTCTGACCAATAGACGGAAGGCTTTGACAGAGTTGAAGCCTTTCAGTCTAAACTTCATGACAATAGAAAAGTCTGCAAGGAAGGGTGGCAGACAACGCCGTGGAAACACCTCAAGAGATTTGCCTCCTGACCTCTATGAGTTGTACAAGATAGATCCAGAGGAGGACTACAATCAGCGAAAAACCCGAATCCAATGGATTCGAAGATATTGGGCAGAACAATGGTACAAGTATATGTTCATGAACCAGGAATATGCTGAGAAGAATGTCATCAAGCGACCCTGGGGAGACATCTTGTACAAAAACCTTCCACCCAGGTCCAGAGCTGAAGCCATTGAACAAGGCTCCTATCCTTGCATGGTACATGGACCACAGCCTGCAGATGCAGACCCATCTTCATTGCTATGGTGTCATGACGACAATCTATTCAAGCGCAACTTCCAGTTTGCCAAGAACTCGGCCAAAGAAAACAAGAAGTCACGGGGATTAGACTTCAATCCAAGCCCCTCTGCTCCTCGTGCCGATGGCACACGCGAAGCTGAACCCAATCTTGTTGGGCCCTTCTACAACCTAGAAGGTCTCATCACTCCTATTATGGTTCAAGGGACAGCCGTGGATGAACCTGCAGACGACGCTGATTCTGACGAAGCGCCTGCACCACCAAAGCCAAAGAAGTTGAACAAACCCAAAGGCTTCAAAGCCCCCCTCTGCACCAAAGGTCGCACGGGCGAAGCCTATGGCCACCGCACCTCCTGAAGTCAGTGTGCAGTCTGAAGATCTCTCACGCATCTTCAAGTCTGCCCAATTGAAAAAGTCCATGCAACCCACTGGTCAAGCACTGACCCCTGCTGCTGTTTTGAGAAACGAGAATGACGCCATTGATCTGTCCAGCGACGATGATCTTGGCGATGACGCTCTTGAGCAGTTGATAAAGAGCAAGAAAGAGGCGGAAATCTTCAATTATCTTCCCCTCTTTGATGTGGAAATCTTATACAAGTTTATTGATGAATGGTTTGACAGCCCAGACGTCAGTTTTCATGATCTTCAGCTTCCAATTGGCCTCAACGTCTCCTTCCACGGAGCCATTGCTCCTGAGCTGGCTCTTGCTCAGAAAATTGTTGAGCTGAAGCATAAGATTGATTATGAAAAGGCTCAGTTCAAGAAGCACATGGCCAAGCTCAATGTTGAAGACATTCAGAACTTCAAGGTCATGATGCATGAGCTCAAGGAGGCATTCCACAAGAAACGAGCAGAAGCAAAAGGTTCTCGTGACCGCATGAAGAATCTTGCTGCCAAATGTGTTCAAGGCTACAATGAAGCTGAAAAGCGTAAGGCCTTGGGGTGACCAGGCATCGACCCCAGAATGGCTGCCAAGAAGAACAAGAAGCCAACTGTGGCAGAACCAGAAGTATCAAGGCAGGAAGAACCTCACATTGTATTCCCAGCCAGTATGACAGGCTCGAAGCCTAAGGTCCCCACAATGGCTTCAGAATTCAAGAAAGCCAGAGCAGCTAAAGCCGAAGCCAGAAAGCGCAAGACCAAAGCCACCACTGATGATGCTCCCCCAACCAAGAAAAGGAAAACAAAGAAGAGAGACTGGGCTGCTTCCACAGAGCCCCTTCTTGTCGAGCCAATTTCTGTTGCTCGTCCTGCATCTGAACATCGTGAACGTCGTCTGGTAGTTCATGAGCCTGCTTCCACAGAGGCTCCTGAAGCTGAAGAGAATCCAGCTGTTGACCCCACCACAGCTGAAGACATTGGTCCTCACGACAATGTTGAAGATGATGAAGTCCTTCCTCAGATTGAGCAAAATTTGGTATCATCGCCTGTTCTCACGAACAGCGAACTCATCAACATTGGTCGTCCATTGACGCCAATTGCTTAGGATGACTCATGGGCTAATCACCCACAAGAATCCCCTCGTGCTGAAGAAACACCAGTCACTCCCCCACCACAGGTCACCGCTCCGGTGATTGACAGTGGAGACTTTGAGGCCCAACCAACTCCATCTCCCCAGGTGTCGCCAGCATTTCGCAGGCTTCGCAGAGGACCTAGGCCACATGTCACATTGTCAAGTGTTCCCGAAGGAGAAGAGCGCCAATCCATCTCATGTGAAGTCTTTCCTGAAGCCTCTCCTACTATGAACATTCCTGAATTTGAAGCCAAAGCAGCTGAAGATATTCTGGCTCCATCAGCCGAAGAAGAAGAAGAACCACGTGATGAAGAAAGAGTTGCTACACCCCCGTCCAACACTGAAGTTGTTCTCGAGGAGAACGTGTCCGATCCTCCAGCTCCTGAAGTGGAGGTTACCAATACTGAGGCGGCCACCAACATCAGCACTGAAGCCAATGACATTGTCATGGCTGAAGCTAATGTGGCGCCTGAAGCTAATATGGTGCCAGAAGTGAATGCACCTGAAGCTAATGCAGCACCTGAAGCAAATCCGCTGCCTGAAGCCAATGCCTCTGCTCCTGTACCTCCTCCAAGGCCACACACCATCGAGCAAGCATATGATCGTGGACAGCTTGTTACCGTCCGCTGGCCAATCCTGGTTCCTCCGCCTGCACCCGGACCTCAGTTTGCCTATCATGTGCAGCACAGGCCTCAGGTCCAGAAGCCAAAGCCAAGGCTGCCACGGTTTCCAGGTACTGCAAGTTCACCAGGATCATTTAATCTGAATGGATTCAAGGCACACAACACATTCTTCAACAGTGCTATGAATCCCTACACAAGGCCAAGAATCTCTTCGGACCGATTCTAGAGTTATCAGTAGCGAAGCTATTATTCATGCATCTTGTACAATCAGGGACACATCTTCCCTCACATGCATCTTGATTGTGAAGCCATTGCTGGACTGCCATGCCTTGAAGAAGCCCTTGACTGCTTCCATGATGCGGGTCTGCTTAATTTTGTGACTGACAAGGAACACTGGAATGAAGAACTTCTGCTTCAATTCTATGCTACCCTCCACATTCGTGGATACAACAGGGATCCGAAGACTTGGATCCTTGAGTGGATGATAGGAGATGTTCATCATGAAGCTAAAGCTCAAGACATCATTGAGCTCACAGCCCTGCCCACTCCTGGTGAATACTATGAACCATGTTGTCAACAACACTAGAATACTTTGGAGAGCATTTTCCAGAAGCCAGAACCCAACATGAGTCAAATGCTGAGCATGATAAAGCCTTTGCCACGCAACGCTGAATACCCAACCGAATTCTTTGTTTAAGACCTAGAGTATCTGCCCCGCAACATTTATCATATCATCAGAAAGACTCTATGGCCTGTCAAAGGACATTCATCTGCAGCGAAGCTTGAAGGAGCAATGAAGACTTTGGTTTTCTATATCTTCAATGGCATCAGCTTCAATGCTCAAGACTACTTCATCAGGCAGTTGGCTGCATCTGGCTCTGACATTTTTGGTCTGAAGTTCTATGCTCCGTGGGTAATGCGTCTTATCAAACTTCACCCTGCCTTCAACTATCAGCCGTCTGCGCGCAATCATCTTGTATTCTTGCCAGAGGTTGATCTGTCTGTTGAAGCTATTTACCCAGAGCCTGCTAAGTATCCAATTTATCTTCACAATGTTGATCGTCAAAGCTTCACCCAGCCAATTGAAGGAGTTCAGGCGGTCTCTCATGTTTATCCCTTGGCTGGTAACACACGTGCTCCTCGCGCCCAAACTGACGCCACTGGGAGCACCATTGCCCAAAGGCCTCGGAAGCAATCTCGTGTTCTTAATGACCAAGAGCTTCGCATCGCGCTACATCAGAAACAGGATAAGCATCATGATTGGCTTAAGCATCAGATGCAAAGCCTCTTTGTGGATGTCAATCGCATTTGCAATCTTGCCACCAAAAATGCCTTTGTCACACATGAAGCCTGTCGCCGCGTCTCGACACTGCACCAAGTTCTTCTACACCACCGGACCTCAACGACGACCCTACTGCTTCGCCTGCACCTCATGGGAATGAGTAGAAGCTCTATGTCTTCAAACCTTTTTGGTCATTACTGACAAAAGGGGGAGAAGCATATGAGTTGATAGTCTTCAAGCGGGTCCATATGGGTGGTTGCTTTACTTGTTGCTACTTTTGCCAAGTGCTTACAACTCTCGCTTTTGAAACATTTGGTTCGTTTTGAGTTGTAACACTTAAACTTGATGGTCGTCTGCTACCTTTTTCGACACTATGTGATGCGATGATAAATTCCGCATGTGCGACGATAAATTCTGCATGAAGTCATTTTGCAGACGTCCATTTTTCATTATGCATGTCATTATCTTCATTATATCATTTCATGCATGATGAACTGTCTTCATAAGTAGAAGAGGAGCTCCGCAAGTACAACGTGCCATGTGCATTTGCATTCAAAAGCAAAATACTTATATGCACATCTTCAGGGGGAGCCTTTCTGCTACTTATGAAGACAATACTTAAATCCTTTACAATTTCACACATTTCTATCCCCGTTAAAACTTCAACTAGTTTGTCATCAAATCACCAAAAAGGGGAGATTGTAAGTGCATCTAGTGCCACCACTAGTTGGTTTTGGAGTATTGACGACAAACTTGGTTGAGGGACTAATGTATTTGTGAGAATTGCAGGATAACACAGGTAGAAGTCCCTCATTGATTCGGTTTTCCTACCGGAGATGACCCCTAAAAATGTATGAAGATATTGAAGTCAAAGGTGGTATGTGAAGACATTCACATTGAAGACTATGACAACAGAAGACATCGCGTGGAGACTATGGAGCACGAAGACTTAGTTGTTTTATCGTTCTTTTTCTTCTTTGTTGAGTCATAGGAACCACCGTACTGTTAAGTGGGGTCCAAGTGAAGCAGTTAGAATGACCGAAGTGATGCTTAACAAAAATCCTATGTCTTCGAGTGAAGACAATGAGAGCAAATCTTATCCAGAGCTGGATAAGTCAGCTTTGCTTGTAGCTCAAGTAAAGTTGTCGTGTTTGTTTGAAATCTGACAGTTGGAACACGTGTCAGTTCCTTAGTGACCCAGGGCCATTTCGGACAAATCATGTCGGGTTGCCTAGTGGCTATAAATAGCCCACCCCTACACCGTAAATTGGTTGGCTGCTCCGAGTTAGTGCACGGCTTTTGTCGTTTGAGAGCAACCCACCTCGAAGCCTTTAAGAGAGAAATCCTTGCGAGGACAAAGCCCTAAACACCTAGAGTCAAAGAGTGTTAGGTATCACTTAAGTCTTCTTGTCTGTGTGATCTGAAGACTTATTACACTTGAGGACTGTGAATCCTCCAGCCGGTTAGGCGTCGCGTTCTGAGCATCCAAGAGTCATTGTGGATCATTGGTGACCGAAGTCTGTGAAGGTTTGGAAGTCTACCTTGAAGACTTACTAGAGTAATTGGGTGAGAACTGGGTGTCCTTAGCTCAAGGGGATTAAGGTGAAGACGCGATCTTCTGAGTTGAATCTCAGCCTCCCTAACCAGACGTACAGTTGTCACAGCAACTGGAACTGGTCCAACAAATCATTGTCTTCAACGAGCCACTGGTTCTATCCTGCCCATCTCTTTATTTGCAGATTGGTCCTTGTGAAGTCATTGTCTGTTTGTTGCATTATCTATTTGTCTTCACTGTGTGACTGCTTGTTCTGATTGGCTTCATACTATCTTCCATCCTGATCTATACGGCCTAGCTGCTATTGGTCTTTGTGCTTTCATTTCATTGAATACTTGACTATGGTTTGCTTAGTGTAGTCTACCTTCCGCTGCATGGTAATAGGTTTATTTCTATCGTTTGTCTTTGAAACTTCCATGTTTTGAAGACTTTCATAAAAATCGCCTATTCACCCCCCTCTAGTCGATCACTAGCACTTTCAAGGGGCTACAACGTAAGTCGACAAAGAGTCGAAGCCTATTCAGCGGGAAAAAGCGAGGGACACATAATTTGGACTGGGGCCCAGTGGTCTAATGGAAGCATGAAACTCGTCATCGGTCGGTGATGATCGATGATACTCTGCAGTGGGGGTTGAGTGGTGTGGATACGCGACCTTTGAGACTCGACCGAGACAACGGAGGCTCGACGCGGTAATAGCGGCGAGGTGTGTGCGGTATGCATGGGACATGGAGACGGGACAGGGCTCTGGTGGTCATACATGTGGTGAGATAACTACGAATTTGACTCGGGATGACTACAAGCAACGGTGAAATTCCTTCAAGTTTCAGACAGGCAGTCAAGAAAGGAGCGGCGATGTTGAGTTCAGGTAACTTTTATGTGTGACACCCAATATGTGAGTTATTCACTTTCACGCAGGTCAGTGACCAGTGTGTGATAGCGTTGGATGGATACTCTGGAAGTTGGGCACATAAATTAGAGTAACAAGGAACTTAATTTTCCTTGCTGTCGGCTTCATCATTATCGCCCCGACAGGTGCCGGCTTCATCATTGTCGCCCCGGCGGCTTGCCTTCCACACGGAAAATTTAAACAAGGCCCATAGGAGGACCATGCCGACGACGATGGTAGCCAGTTGGACTCAAAATTTTCATTTATGCTCTCCCATAAATAGGTTCTTCTCAAATATGGGGTGGGGGGGGGCATTGGCCCCCTCAGTTAAATATCTCGGCCTCTGCTACGATATTGGACCATGAGACCTGAAATTCTGGCTACATCCCTGTTTGTGACAACGACTCTGATGTCTGGACTCGAGTGTTGGTGATTATTTTTCTTGTTTTGCTTGTGCTTATGTGGAATTTTCCTTCTATTGTTAGCTTTTAAAGACCTCATGTGGGCTAACTGCTTCAAAATGCAGCTAAATTGAGTTGCCGTTGGTAAGATGGTATTTGATTTGACTCATGTCCATTGCTTTTAAGGTGGTAAGGCAAGGTGAGGCGCTGGGGGGGGGGCTCACTACCTAAGCGGTAAGGCATAAGGCGAGGCGACGCCTTAGAGAGTTCTATACAACAGAATTAAGTAGAATTTGGTAGGCATAAGGTAGCTAGGCATACAGCCGTACACAGCTTGCCGCTGCCTGTTGTCTTGAAGAGGTGCTGCTTGCTTGCTGTCCTGGAGGAGGGCGAAGCTGCAGAAGAGGAGGGCAATGAGGTACTAAAGGAGAGGAGGGGAGGAGGAACTGCAGGAGAGGAGGGGAAGGGGGGTCTACCGGAGAGGATGGGGGAAGCTGCCGTAGAGGAGGGGGAGAAGCTTAGATCCAACCTAAGGTAGGGGTGGGGGGAAACTGAAACTGGTTACAACTCTCTATCTCTCCCTCTCTCTCCTTGCTAGTAACCGTTGGCGCCAAAACAAACTTTCTCGCCCTTTTCTTCCCTCCCAGATTTCTGTTTCCTGCCTGAACCTCCCAGCCATGTCTAAGGCGTCCTCATTTGCCTAAGGCAGGCAGAGTGGCGCCTAGGCGGATGCCTTGGACGCCTTATGGACTAAGGAAGATGCCTTAGACACACAGGTAAGGCAAGGCCGACGCCTTGGATCCTGGGGGCGCCGTGACACCTAAGCGTCACCTAAGAGACGCCTTAGGGACGCCTTAAAAACAATGCCCCTGTCTGTGTTGCAACCCAATCATTTTTGCTCTCTTTTGAAACTTGTTGTGGCTGTTGAGTCCGTAAGCCAAAAGGTATCCCAAATGCTAATGAACTGATGTCTGTTCAAAGATTTTTTTCATGTGAAAGCGCTATGTACCATTGGATCAGATACACGAATCACGGTGCACGATTCATTGCCACGTCTTCATCGTACAAGTGTTTGCACTTGGCCGAAATGTAGCATGCCCTAGTGCTCACACGCCCACCCGCTCGCCCCGTGTTGCACCCCATGAAGGAAATATGCCGTAGAGGCAATAATAAAGTTGTTATTTTATATTTCCTTATATCATGATAAATGTTTATTATTCATGCTATACTTGTATTAACCATAAACTTGATACATGCGTGGATACATAGACAAAACACCATGTCCCTAGTAAGCCTCTACTAGACTAGCTCGTTAATCAAAGATGGTTATGTTTCCTAACCATAGACATGTGTTGTCATTTGATGAACATGATCACATCATTAGGAGTATGATGTGATGGACAAGACCCATCCATTAGCTTAGCATGTTGATCGTTCAGTTTTATTGCTATTGCTTTCTTCATGTCAAATACACATTCCTTCGACTATGAGATTATGCAACTCCCGAATACCGGAGGAATACCTTGTGTGCTATCAAGCGTCACAACATAACTGGGTGATTATAAAGATGCTCTACAGGTATCTCCGAAGGTGTTTGTTGGGTTGGCATAGATCAAGATTAGGATTTGTCACTCCGAGTATCGAAGAGGTATCTCTGGGCCCTCACGGTAACCCACATCATAAGAAGCCTTGCAAGCAAAGTGACTAATGAGTTAGTTGCAATATGATGTATTACAGAACGAGTAAAGAGACTTGCTGGTAATGAGATTGAAATAGGTATGTGGATACTGACGATCGAATCTCGGGCAAGTAACATACCAATGACAAAGGGAATAACGTATGCTACGGTTCGATCGATGAAGATCTTCGTAGAATATGTAGGAGCCAATATGAGCATCCAGGTTACGCTATTGGTTATTGACCAGAGAGGTGTCTCAGTCATGTATACATAGTTCTTGAACCCATAGGGTCCGCACGCTTAACGTTCGATGATGGTTTTGTATTTTATGAGTTATGTGATTTGGTGACCGAATGTTGTTCGGAGCCTCGGATTAGATCACGGATCACGGACATGACGAAGAGTCTCTAAATGGTCGAGAGGTATAGATTGATACATAGGGTGATGGTATTTGGACATCGGAAGTGTTCCGGGGGTACCGGGTACATATCGGGTCACTAGAAGGGGTTCGGGGCATCCCCCCGGCAACTACATGGGCCTAATGGGCTAAGAAGGGGACATACCAGCCCCTAGGGGGCTGGTGCGCCCCATGTAGGCCGAAATAAAGGGGGAAGGAAAGAACGGAAGAGCAAAAGGAAGGGGAGGGATTCGGCCTCCCCCTTCCTTCCTTCCTCCCTCCTCCTTCCTTCCCCCTCTGGGAATTATGGTAGGGGGGGTGAATAGGATTAGGGCCCCAAGTAGGATTCCTCCTACTTGGGAGCCCCCTTGGCTGCCCCCTCTCCCACCTATATATATGAGGGGGAGGCGCCTAGAACACACAACAACATCTGTTAGCCATGTGTAGCGCCCCCTCCATAGATTATAACCTCGGTTATATTCTCGCAGTGCTTAGGCGAAGCCCTGCGCGGATCACTTCACCATCACCGTCACCAAGCCATCATGCTGACGAAACTCATCTACTTCCTTGGCACTCTGCTAGATCAAGAGTTCGAGGGACATCATCGAGCTGAATGTGTGCAGAACTTGGAGGTGTCATACGTTTGGTACTTGAGTGGAGAAGAAGTTTGACTACATCAACCGCGTTGTCAAACACTTGCGCTTTCGATCTACGAGGGTACATAGGCACACTCCCCCCTCTCATTGCTATGCATCTCCTAGATAGATCTTGCGTGAGCGTAGGAATTTTTTGAAATTGCATGCTCCGTTCCCCAACAATGGCATTCGAGTCAGGTCTATGCGTAGATGATATGCACGAGTAGAACACAAAGAGTTGTGGGCGGTGATTGTCATACTGCTTACCACCAATGTCTTATTTTGATTCGGCGGTATTATTGGATGAAGCGGCCTGGACCAACCTTACATGACCAAGTTCATGAGACCGGTTCCACCGACAGACATGCAACTAGTTTTTCATAAAGGTGGCTTGTGGGTGTATGTTTCTCCAACTTTAGTTGAATCGATTTTGACTGCGACCGGTCCTTGTTGAAGGTTAAAACAACAAACTTGATAAATCATTGCTACTTCTTGAGCTTGCATTGGTTTTTCCCTTGAAGAGTAAAGGGTGATGCAGCAAAGTAGAGTAAGTATTTCCCTCAGCTTTTGAGAACCAAGGTATCAATCTAGT